>CM066036.1:671318351-672600851 GCA_033557465.1 Ichthyophis bannanicus | reverse complement strand
ACCCTTTTCAGTCATTTTATTCTAGGTTTATATTTAATGGTTCAGTGTTGCATAAAACATTGATATAGCTGGATGAGCTCCATTTAAAAAATGGCCTGTTTTGAAAACATTGAAATAGCTTACTATGATGAACACTTGTTCAGGAGAATAAAGCCATGGGTCTTGACTTTGCTTTTTTAGCAAAATATAACATATTTGAAGACCAATCAATGTTAGCCAGTTAGATAAACATGGCAGCCAATTTATTTATTTATTTATTTAATCAGTTTTATATACACCTTATCCTTCAATCAAAGTGGTCAATAAGACAACAGAGGGACTACATTGAGGGGGGGGAGACACAAGATAGTACATTACAGTAAACTACAGTACATTACATTAAATTATACATAAACTACAGCAAAATTACATTTCATAATTCATTACATTAATGTAATATTTAGTTTACTTTTGAATGTATTTATGATAAAATTGCAAATCTGGCTAATTGACCAAAAAAATCTCCATTTCAATTAGATTTTAAGTTAAGAACTGTCCACTGATATCAATTTGAAATTGCCATTTCTATTGGAGAAATGTATGAAATGGTATTATTTTGATACTATTTATTTATAGACTATGCATTGAATGTATGTTAAATATTTCAAATAGTAAAACTACACTCACCGCAACACTCATCAGACCACTACCCCATTCTCAAGCTCTAAATCTAAACCCGCCGGGGTTTGGCTTATGCCATACAGTTTCTTTCAGTGGAGATTGAATTTCATGACAATACGTCCAAACATTTAGAAAATCAGAAATAAAACAGTCACTAAGATTTCTAGTAATCTATTGTAAAAATGTAGAAACATGCCTGATTTCTCAAGCTTTCCTGGATTCACCCTTCACATTCTTTCCAAACAAATCAAGAAACAAATTGAGAAAAGGCAATAATTTATGAAAACATGGGATACTATAATTTTTCCATTTTTCTGCAATAAGGATGGCAAATGATTCATGGGGAAAATGAAATATTTCACTGTCACTTCTCAATAGATCTGAGATTTACGGCTTCTTGACTTCGACAGGAAAAACTCAGCATGCATAAGAATGAATTGCAAATCAGTTAATTGTGAAAATGAAAAAAATAAAAAAAAATCTAATGTCAATGCTCCAGCAAGCAGCAAATAAACTAAATTGCTGAATTGAATTAGACTTTCTATAACTCCTCTGACAATGTGCGGAAATTAAAGAAAAATCTACTATTTTTTCTACCAGGGGGATGGGAACAGTAAAAATGCAGGTAAGAGATTCTCACTTTGAATAAGATCTTGCAGTCAGGTTAGACTCATTCAACTCACTTCAGTTTGTCAACTTTACTGATCAAGCTAATTACATTTACACCACTTAGACAAACAGATTAAGGTATCTTTATAAGACAGAACCAAATCTGTCTTGTTTAATCAAATAAGCATTTAGAAAAGGAAAAGTCAGATTTACATATCCAGTGTATCTGCCATTAGAGAACCACAGAGTCTTACACGACACTATCATTTGAATTTCAACAGCAAATCATCTCTTCAAGAAGCTGCACTATATTTTACACAGCATGTTATGCACCATCATGTCCCTATATTTCCTTTACTACCAAAAATAGAATTTTAGGTAACTATTAAAAGAGCCTGAAAGCTGTCTTTCTTTAAGTAGTTATCCCAGATGTTGATACTATATCTACAGGAGATATTTGAGGGCCTAAACCTCATACTGGGTATTAAATCATTAGATGGATACTGTGTGGAGAGATTATAAATTAAGATTTTATTTATTTTTATATATATATATATATATATATATATATATATATATATATATATCTATATATATATATATATATATATATATATATATATATATATATATATATTTGTATATATATATATATAGATATAGATAGATAGATAGATAGATAGATATAGATATATATAAAATAAAGAAGCAGAAACAAGTTTAAGACCAGAATTTTCAGCATGACTAAATGCCCTGGGATCCAACACAGGAGGCATGGTATAAGATTCCAAGGGACAGGCTCAATTGAAAATATTTTTCCGTGGAAAGCATGGTGGTTGCATGAAATGGCTTTTCAAGGGTGATGGTGGAGACCAAAGAATATGAAATCATGAAACAATCAGAAAGGATCCCTATATGCAAAGCAGTGACATGAAAGCCAGATGTGAACTGTGATCTATGGCACTGCACAAGGGATGAAAGCAAGCAAGCAAACCAGAGAGGGTTAATAATACCTCTATCTGACATCATATATAGGAGTTATTTTATAAGCCCTATTGGACAGCCTCACCTGATTTCACCAACATCCAGGATATCCCAAGCAGCATCGAAGGTTATAACTGCTCCAGGCACGAACAGGCATCTGAAAAGTGCTTGTTTTGTCAGGCAAACATCTGGAGAGTATAGAGGAGGTGGGTACACTCATATCCCTTTTATTTTACAACTTGTCAGCGAACACTGACAAGAATGGGGGCTCATGTAACCGAGGCAGGCGGACCCGGCGCTTCAGGCCCTACCATTCTCCCCCCCCCCCCACACACACACACACCCTCACCCCCCCCCCCCCCACCACCAAAACAAGACATGACACCAATAGTTTCATGGAACACAACTGGTCGCAGCTTTATTAACCATTAACAATTGGAATAAAACAACATCAACTTTCAAAATCCCCATTAGCGGAACCCGGCTGCACCAGCCATACCTTAGCAAAGTGCCCGCCACCGCTAATGCCATAACTTGCCACCCGGCAAGTTGCCATGCCCCTCTCCCCGACTTCGCCATGCCAATAGTAAAAGTCGGCAGGGGTTCAACCGGGTCAGGGACACCCCGCCCCCGCCCAAATGAAGCCTGCTGCTCCGGACCCCGGAAACCTCCGGGATTCCGCCCCCCCACCCCCCCCAAGCTGCAACACCCCAGACCAAGCCTCCACTGAGAGGGAGGGAGGGACACCGGCACTCCAAAGCAGCCTCCGCTCGAACTTCCACGTGGAGGCTGCTGGCCGCAACTCCCCCCCCCCCCACCCCCCAGCAACAAACCAAATGATTGGCTCCCACACGGCACAGACCGCAGGGAGCCAATCAATTTAAATGGCGTACTCACGCTCTCCCCCGAGGCCGCGCACAGGGTCCCCGCACCGGGCCGCGCGCCCGGTTAGAATCGGCCGCTGGGACCCTGCCCGCGGCCTCGCGTTTTTCATTTTTCCACCCCGCTGAATGTGCTCATATGCAACCTTTCTTTAGATCGATGTCCTCACCCATGGTTTCATAATGGGGACATCTATATGGATGCCGGCATGGGCGTCCATGTCGGGGGCCTTTGTGTTTCTAAAATTGGTCCAGAACAGATGCCCCTGGTGTTTTTCTACACTTTCTGCTCTGGACGTCACAGATTGTACTTGGACACCATTTCTAAAATGCCACTTCACATGTTTTTCTATTTTAATTAAGCAGCTTGCTTGGAAACCACCACCACCTTTATCACTTGACATGAGAAGACCTGCAGCAGTGGGCTCTTATCAGATAGCCTGTAGCTAAATTCAGATGCCCTAAAACAAAGGCAAGGGTAACCAACATACTACCAAATTAATTGCTGGGTGCTAGAAGCTACTGGACAATGGTAGGTTCCTTAGTAAATAAAAGGATTTTAAAATATTTTTATATAAACTATATAAACTGTTAATATGAAACATAGGGCAAATAGGGACTGCAAAGCCCATCTGAACTGCCCATTTTCTCTTCTTATTCCACTACTGTAGATCCTAGTTGGTCTATGACTTTGGCCTTGGTTCACTACAACGATCTTCTGTGTTCACCCCATACTTTCTTAAATTCCTTTATTTTTACCGCCATTCTTTCCATTAGGAAGTAGTTCTTTGGAATAACAACTCTATTTATGAAGAAATAATTGTATTACCTCTGAATCTAACCCTTCCAGGTTCATTTCATGACCATATGTCATAGAGTTTCTTTTCTTCTTGAAAATTGCTTGAATCTTTTGTATTCATACCTTTGTGATGTACGAATGGTTCAGCCGTATAATCCTCCTTCCATCTCACAGTGCATGTTGTGCAGATTCCGCAATATTTTGGAATCCCAATTTCTATATTGACACTACTCTTTCTAACCTTTTTGAGATATGACTTCCATTACTAGACATAATACTTTAGATGTGTTCTCACTGATAATTTCCACAGAAGCATAGTCTCTCCTTTTTCTGTTGGTTGTAAAGCACATTTTAGAAAGGCCATTTAGGTAATATCTGAGATGTCCATGTCAAAACACCTGAAATGCTGTGAGAGGGGCAACAGCGAAGGTGGACGCATGTAAGTGCTTTGTGAAATAGACATGTCTCTGCCCCAAAAAGATAAATGTGCCCATTGCAATGTAAAGATGACAGGGACGTGCAGAATAAGGGCCCTGGCACATGTAGAAAACCAGATGATTCTAGAAACATGGACATATGAGATCTGGATGTTCATGGTACTGGCCACTTGGACATGCCAGTGGCAGTATTTCTGATCCTGCATGCAGATAAGTCACTACATACATGTCCTAGCCAGCCATCTCAGAAACAGACACATTCAGCAGCACAGCAGTAGAGAATCAGGACTCAATATTTATCTGCTCAGTCTATTTGAGTTATTGAAAAATATGAAGGGAACAAGAGGACATTCTGCTCTTCTCTGTACTGTGATAGCTGGCTAAAACAAACACCTGAAATTATCTATTCATGCCCAGAAGCGGGTATAGACATGGATGTCTCTGCCGCCGGGTGCAAACATGCTGCAGCAATCCAAGAACCACCATACATGTGTATCTTTTTGGAATGCCCTAGACATGTTAGCTAGTATCCCCTTCCTGACTAAAATCATTGAAAAAGTTGTCCAAATCCAGCTTCAGGATTTTATAGATACCTTGACTCCCCTTGATGAACACCAATACGGGTTCTGACCCTTTCACGGTGTAGAAACATTACTCCTTGTCCTCCTAGATTCCCTTGTCAGAGGCATGGACAATATCAAACAAGCCTTCATACTGGTATTTATTGACATCTCCGCTGCATTTGACAGTGTAAGCCATAACATTCTAACCTCTAGACTTAGCCAATTAGGTATAAAAGAGGTAGCTCTCAAATGGTTTAAATCATATGTATCTGACCATTCACAATATGTACAAATAGATCAAGATGCATCACCACCATTTCCACAAGAACAGGGAATCCCACAAGGCTCATCACTTTCTGCCCTATTATTTAACTTATATCTACAACCGATATGCACCATCTTTAAAAGACATAATATAAATTACCACATTTATGCGGATGATATTATGTTATACACCCCGATTAACACAAATGACCCTAACTATGATAACCTATCAACCTGCCTCACCGAAGCTGAACTATGGCTTCGCTCAAAGAATATGCACATTAATTTTAAGAAAACTGAAATACTGTTTACTTCGAGGAACCCCAACTTCTCACCTCCACCAGAAATCAAACTATATAACTTCTCCCTCCCAGTGAAGCAGGAAATAAAATATTTGGGAGTCACTCTTGATAGAAGTCTCAGTTTCACCTCCCACATTAAGAAAATAGCCAGAACAATCTTCTACAAACTTAGAACTATCCAGCAGCTTAGACCATTTATTGAAAGTGATGACTTCAGGACCATTACTCAAATTCTAATAACACCTCACCTTGACTATTGCAATGGTATCCTTAAAGGCATAACAAAGAAAAATCAAAATATACTCCAAATGGCCCAGAATGTTACTGCACGAATAATATCCAGGGCTAAATTATCTGATCACATATCTCCCATTCTATACTCTTTACATTGGCTCCCTGTTGCCAGCAGGATCCAATATAAAATTATACTGACTACATTTAAATTAATTAACAACATCGCCCCATCATATCTATCTACTCTTATCCATAGACCTTCAGATAGCAGACTTAGAAGAAGGAGGAATCTCAATACCGTGCAAGTACCAGATACAATATGAATACCAGATACAATAAGAAAGACAAAGCAAATAACAAGCAACAGCGCCTTCTCATACGTAGCACCTACTCAATGGAATAACCTCCCTGACCACTTAAGGGAGATAAAAGATCTCCAAACATTCAGAAAGGAACTAAAAACATACTTATTCACCCAAAATTACTACCAATTTTCAGATCTGGCCTCCCACCCCCCATAGCTCATTCATACAATCCACCAAACTACCCACGCACATTTTAACACTATCCAAAGCTGATTGATGACACAGGTTGTAAATTTCACAGTTTGTAAATATTTAAGAACTTGTTATTGTAATTTGTAAATAATTACATTGCCTAAATTGCCAAAGGTTCCTGTTATGAGCTGTAAATAATTATTGTTGTTTATACCGTTTTTTGTATATAGTTGCAATGTTGCATAATGTTCCATGTATTTTTTCACCACTGTTCTCTGTAAACCGCCACTGATCTTGGGAAGTGGTGGTATATACAAGTTTTCAAATAAAAAATAAATAAATGTCCCCCCCCCCCCCAGCATGTCCCTGTGCAACATGGATGCAATTGTGCTGGATACATGTCAACACAGGGCATTATAAAATGGCTTTTGGGACGTGAATGTGATTGGGATGTCTGAATGGCTGTTTTTAGACGTGCAAATCATGAATAGGGCTTCTAAAATGAGCCCCCCCACACACACACACATACACTTATCTTTACCTATGCACCTTAGCATTCCATTGACTCTTCCCACTGCCTTGTCTCAAGTTTAAACAGGCTTTTCATATCAGATTATGCCAACAAAAACTTGCTGTCAAGTAAGAACATAAGATATGCCATACTGGGTCAGACCAAGGTCCATCAAGCCCAGTATTCTGTTTCCAACAGTGGCCAATCTAGGTCATATGTACCTAGCAGTTTCCCCAAGAGACACAAGTTCCACAATGCTTGTACTGGGTCAAGCATTGATATCTTCGGTCACTTCTTAATAATTGTTTATGGACCTTTCCTCCAGGAACTTGTCCAAACCTTTTTTAAGCCCAGCTACACTAACAGCCTTTACTACATCCTCCGGTAACAAATTCCAGAGTTTGATTACACGTTGAGTGAAAAAATATTTTCTTTTATTAGTCTTAAATAGTTTACCCTATAGCTTCATTGCATGTCCCCTAGTCTTTCTATATTCTGATAAGGTAAACAATCGATCTACGTTTACCCGTTCCACTCCGTTCATTAATTTATAGACTTCCATCATATCTCCCCTCAGCCGTCTCTTTTCCAGGTTAAAGAACCCTAACCTTTTTAGTCTTTCTTCATAGGAGTATCCTTCCATCCCCTTTACCATTTTGGTGGCTCTTCTCTGTACCTTTTCTAAAATCGCTATATCCTTTTTAAGATACGGCGACCAGAATTGCACACAATATTCAAGGTGCGGTCTCACCATGGAACGATATAGAGGCATTATAATATCTTTTGTTTATTTTCCATTCCTTTCCTTATCATACCTAGCATTCTATTTGCTCTCTTGGCCGCCGCTGCACACTGGGCCGAGGGTTTTAACATGGTATCCACAATGACGCCTAAATCTTTTTCCTGGGTGGTGGTTCCTAATGTGGAACCTTGCATCGTGTAACCATAGTTTGGGTTGTTCTTCCCTAGGTGCATAACCTTGCACTTGTCCACATTAAATTTCATCTACCATTTTGATGCCCAGTCTTCCAATTTATCAAGATCCTCTTGCAATTTTTCACAATCCTCTTGGGTTTTAACAACTTTAAATAGTTTTGTGTCATCTGCAAATTTGATAACTTCACTCGTTATTCCACTTTCCAGGTCATTTATGAATATTTCAAAAAGCAGCGGACCCAGCACAGATCCCTGGGGTACACCACTATTCACCTTTCTCCATTGGGAAAATTGGTCATTTAGCCCTACCCTCTGCTTTCTATCTTTTAACCAGTTCCTGATCCACAATAGTACACTGCCTCCTATCCCATGACTCTTTAGTTTTGCCAAAAGTCACTGATAAGGGACCTTGTCAAAGGCTTTCTGAAAGTCCAGATACACAATATCAACCGACTCACCTTTGTCCACCTGTTTATTCACTCCTTCAGAAAAACATAACAGATTAGTAAGACAAGATCTTCCTTGTCTAAAGCCATGTTGGCTGTCTCCCATTAGGTTGTGACTATCTACATGCTGAGTAATTTTATTCTTTATGGTGGTTTCTACCATTTTTCCCGGTACTGACGTCAGGCTCACCGGTTTGTAGTTTCCCGGATCACCCCTGGAACCCTTTTTAAAAATTGGTGTTACATTGGCGATCCTCCAATCTTCAGGTATTAGAGATGATTTTAATGATAGTTCACAGAATACTGATAGCAGTTCTGCAATCTCATATTTCAGTTCTTTCAACACCCTTGGATGTATACCATCTGGCCCTGGTGATTTGCTACTCTTCAGTTTATCTAATAGTGGTAAGACATCTTCCCGATGTATCGATATTTCCTTCAATTCTTCCGCACCTTTAAATACCACTTCAGTCATGGGTAACATCCCTACATCTTCCTCAATAAAGACCGAAGCAAAGAATTCATTCAGTCTCTCCGCTATTGCCTTGTCGCCTCTTAGTGCTCCTTTAACCCCTTTATCATCTAATGGACCAACTGACTCTCTCACAGGTTTTTTGCTACGAATGTACTTGAAAAGGTCTTTATTTTGCGTTTTTGCTTCCGCAGCAAGCTTCTTCTCAAATTCTCTTTGCCTGCCTTATCAATGCCTTGCATTTGACTTGCCAGTGCTTGTGCTGTTTCCAGGTTTCGTCGTTTGGCTCTTTTTTCCATTTCCTGAAAGATGCTTTTTTGGCAACAACAGTAGATGTTAGAAAGATTTTATTTTCTAGTTTTGATAGACCTCTGATGTTTCAGGGGCATGTTTACAAAAGTAAGGTAGATAGCATGGGGTTAACACACTGAAATTGCATGTTCCTACTGCAATAGAGCCCAGCGGTCATGGTAGATGCAAGGGGCATGGCCACATATGCTACTACTGCTGTGCCAATAGCATCATCAGCGTGGTAGTAGTGAAGGTGCAGCCTTAGCACATGTGCATAGTGTGCGTGCAATCTAAACGTGCATTCAGAAAAGGAAACAAGAGTGATAAGAGGGGCTGTGGGCTAAGGAACCTCTGTGGACAGTAAGAAACATGCCGCAAGTACACATACAGGAAGGGAGCAACTGGCCAGTTCAAAACAGAGAGGGATGACCGGGAATGGGCTTAACTCTCTGCATAGCTAAGTGCAAGAACATGGGGCATGCAAACCAGCAAAGCTAACATATGCAAGGGGCTGTGCTGCATCCTTAACTGTAGAAGACAGGGTTCAAATGTGGCATCTGGAGATAAAGGGGGCCTTGTATGGAATCATGGGGGACAGATATATAAACACCCCTCACCCTGAGGAGCCAAGGATGTCCCATTTATCTAGACTGCAGGGAACACAGTACAAGGTCTCTAGTGTGGGTGAATGGGCTCCACCTCTCATTCCCTCCTCTGAGTATGGCTTGGACAGCACCATAGCCATTGTGGAGTGCCCCCCCCCCCCATATTGGGGGAAGGAGGCTATCATAGCCAGAGGCCTGGAGGCCCAGCACAATCAGCACACATGATCATGGCAGCCTGCACATGGGGTTCCATAGGGTCAGGAAGCACCCCCAAGGCCCACAGTATAGAACCCCCCCCCCCCTGTGGACTGACATCTACAACCTGAAGGGAGGGTCACTGCCATCCACCCACAGAGGACCCCCAAGTTTCTTCCCACTGGGAGGAGCTCTGTATGAACACCACATGGAAGTGGACACCCCCCAAAAGCCACTAGGCTGAGCATACTATCTGTCAAGGAAGCAAAGGCCCACCAGACCAGGGAAGAGCACAAGTGCTCCCCAGGGTCCAGGGATTGCCTCAGCCCCTGGGCAAGGGAGCCAGGAAAAGGACACCGATCAGTGAGATCCAAACTGGAAGTCCATGTTCAGTAGTAGAAGTATTTTGTAGCTGCTCAGAACTGGTAGGCCTCAGCCACATTCAGCCTTGGTCAGGATGAGGAACCATCTGTCCACAGAACTTGGCCCATGGCAGTGGCATGGTCCTGCAGATGCATGTACGCACTGCTACATGTCGTCCCCCCCCCCCCCTCTATGCAGGGGTCAAATGGTACTTTTGTGGCCACACCATCATGCTGGCAGAATGTGCATCACTTAATTTGCAACCCCCCTCTACCACTTTACTCTGCTGACTTCATCTTTGGCTCTGAGACTAGTACAGACTGCAGCACAACATGTGAGCCCTTTGTTCTGATACCTCCACAGCACCAAACACTAGCAGCCCTCTGACAGCTAGCCATTACATATGTAGATATTAAGAGCAGTCTGTCAGCTGTTGATGTGTCTGTGGATGTTTGCCCACTGTCCCAGCAAGGGACACCTCTGACCTGCAGGCTTGGGGTTTGTAGTTGTCAGGCTGTTATGGTCCACTGCCATGTTAGTTGCACCATGCTGCCCCTCCGAACAGGTGGCCGAGGCATGCGCCTTGGTTTATAGCTCACATCTCCTATTTGCCCTGTTGTATTCTTATGTGCTTGCCCTGCCTGCCATTCATTTTTCCTAAAGCTTGTAGCCGAACCACACATTTGGTGTGTGCAGCTAGCACATGATCAGAGCAGGCATTAGCTGTGCACATGCTAGCATGCATGGTTTCCTATCTAGCATGTGACTAGCATACTGACTCCGCCCTCTCTCTGTGTCGTCTCTGCCTTAACCCTGCCTATTTGCATGCTGCTTGGCTAGCATGGCAATTTCACTGTGGTCGCCTTGGGATGCACATTCCCTGCTATCGCGCAACCCAAATGCATGTCATCACCGCACTAAACCACGTGCTACTGGCTAACACACTTCAGTAAACATGCCCCTCAGTTTGAAGAGCGATGCTAGACTATATAGTTTATAGAGACAAAATAGCGATGGGCGATAAGAACCAATGTTATTGGAAATTTTATAAAGATGTCAAAATAGTAACCAAAACATGTCTAAAAGCTAAGAAAGATTGCTTTCCTTTGACTTCATGGACTTTTATATCCCAATTTCTTTATTTTTATTGCACTATCAACATTGTTGCTGTAGGCAATATACAACATATAGCAGAAAAGAACATATACATTTCACAATAAATCTTACATCTAAAGTTCACAAAACTACCCTAACTCATATCTAACCCTTACACATTCTTCTGACTAAAATAGCAAATCTCGCACTAATCAAATGAAATATTGATGCTAGAGAAAAGCTCCATCAGTAACAGTGACGGCCCCATTTCTCACTGCCAGTGAAGCATTTGTATATCACCACGTAAATTCAGACCCGGAAACAACTTAATTACCTTTTGCATGTGGAGGACCATTTTCAGCGCTCTCACTTGGCTCGCAGACAGAAGGGATGTTTAGGAAACTCCTGCTTATCTGTGGAAATCCCTTTGATAATTGCTCCCTATAGCTGACAGGAAAAAACGTTAAAATATTATCACTGTAAGATAATTTCTTCCCTGAAAATTTTCTCTTCTGTAGAAAGAGGCTTGAGAAGCACCGATTTAAGAGGTTATTTTCCAAAGCCATTTCTGCATAGTGACCCAAAAGCACACATGGGGTCCACAGCACATATATTCGGTGATATTCTGAAAAGGATCATTTCCTTGGCTGCATTTAGATGAGGAGAGTAAAACAATGCAGCTACTTGGCATTCGCAAAAGCATATGCTTTCACACTTCCTCCCACAAACCATGCAATTAACAGACACAAAGTATGCGGGTGCTTTTAACAAACACACGTTGGGGCCCTTTTACTATACTGCTGTAACAGTTACCTTGGGCTTTAGAGAATACTAATGATCTTTAGAAACCATCACCGCGTGCTGAGAGATCAGAACGGTAAAAGTCTTGCACTAACTGCTCTTGGCGCTTCAGGGTGGAGAGTGGGTATGCCTGCTAAATTCAACTAGCGAGCAGGACTGAACAATTGGGCAGGAGCAGGGTGGGACCGCTCCTTCTCTGGCTTGCTAGACAGTGGGGAATCAACCGGGTATGTCCCAAGAGTGGAGGGTAGGTCTGGTGACTGGAGGCCTAATTGGGTGGGGGCTGCTCTGGAGGGGTTTCAAGACAGCACCTTCTGTTTGGGAGGGTGGGAACTTGAAGGTGGGACTGATGCAGGATCACTATTTATGCTATGTGAGGCAGTCAGAGGAATATCTCCTGAAAGGGAAGGGGGCAGGGTATTTGTGTAGATAGATGGATTGGATCAGGGAGTTCATGTGTTATCACAGTTTAGGATCAGATTGGAAGTGGGGTTTAGGGAGGGGAAATCTAGATCACTGATGTTGTGGCATTTGTATTCACATCTTTGGGTTGGGGCTACATTCATTGCTTAGGCAAGTAGTACAGATGCTCCTGCACTTCCTGCCAAGGCAAAGAACATGGCTCCCAAGTGTGCCAAGTGTCTGCTGTGTGCACTAAATGCATGGCAGAGGCTGTATGTACACTGTGTATTTGCTGTGCAGGCTTTGCAGTTAAGTGCAAATACTTACCACACTTTAATAACAGGGCCCCTATGTGTTAATGTTCAAAAAAAATTGCCTGTATAGTTCACCTTTGAAAATTATCCATAAAGTATGGCAGTGATTCTAGAAGGCTTAGGGGCATGTTTACTAAAAACCGCTAATTAGCGCGCCGCAAAATAGCGCACTAAAAGCGGTACTTAAGAGCGCTTAAATGCCCCGCAAACATGCGATGAAGCCCCGCACACTTGCGCGTCACAGTAACGGGTGCCGCACAAGTACGTGCCCGCAAATGTCCGATAGAGGCGTGGAAAGGCTAACGGAGGGCAGAGGAAGGCCCCGGAGGGGCGGAGAGAAGGGGTTAATGGGCGGGGAAGGGGAGGGGAGAGGCGCCCCGCACATTATCGGGGCTGAATTTCCCCAAAAAAATAGCGCGAGTGAATCTCTCGCGTTAGAATGCATTTAAAGGGAAGAGAAACCATTTCCGTCAGCAATGTACAGCAAAACCGGGGAAACCTGAAAAACGTGAGCAGTGTGATACATGTGCACAGCACAAAAGTGCAATTATAAATAGAAAATGACCACCACAAAAATATGAAAAATAGTAATTCAGTTGGGGAACAGTTATAGTGATGGGCAAAACTAGATAACACACCCAGGAAAGCTCCATAAAAAGAAATGATCTATGGAAAGGTGTACGGAGCGGAGACTCGTCCAAATAACATTTCCCTTTTTCTGGAGCTGTCCTGGGAGTGTTATCTAGGGTTGCCCATTAATATCACTGTTGCCCAGCTTGGGTATATGTTTTCCCCCTTTGTTCCGTGGTCATTCCCGGGTTTTATTTGCACGTTTGTCACCACAAAGGGTGAAGGAGCCCACAGTAAAAATGCATACAGCAGGGTTTGTGACTCCATCCTGCCAGGTTTACTACCTCCAGGGGCTGCACTGTCTCTGTGGCCATAGTGTGGTGCAGAGGACATAGCCATGACCTCTAGGACTAGAAGGCCAGAGGTTCAAATCCCAGCTGGGGCACTTGCCAGCCCAGTCCATATATTTTACCCACCACTAAACAAAGATAGAGCAGACACCCCTGTATTGCAGGGAACATAAGCATGGGGGAAACACCCATATGTTACCCAACACCGCACACACACAACAATGGGCATACCTACAGCCAAGTCCCCCAAATGCAGTCCCGTACTGCCACATTGCAATCAGGTCATCTGCTTTTTCTGAGAGAAGCTCATGCCAGCATGTTGGCGCACGAGTACATGTGGTGCAGGGGGCAGTGGCAGCTAGCCACAGAGGACAGAGGCCAAGCCATGTGCAGGCTGGCACAGTCCACTGCAACACACAGGCCCTGCCGGATCCACAGGCATGGACGTTCCAGGGAATCCAGCCATTCTGTGGCTACAAGGTGGTGCAGTGCACACAGACAGTGCATACAAGAACAGAAGGTCACAGGTTCAAAGCCCAGCTGGGGCTACCGCCAATCCTTCCCACATATTTTTCCCACAGCTACACAGTGATAGTAAGGACAAACCTTTCGTGGCGAGGACATATACAATGGTACTACGTCTATCTTTTACCCCACTGAGCACAGACACCATGTACAGGGGCAGTACCTAGAGCAGAATCTCCCAAATGCAGTCCTGGTGGGCCACACACCAGTCAGGGTCCATGCTGCCACTCATACAAATGCCTGTGCTGTATATCTATGCACCACCCCCATGGCATGTAGATGTAGCTCATGCATATTCATGAGGAACAGCAGGTAAACCCGATCAGTGTGATGCAAACCTGGACTGGAGTTGGGAATCTCTGCCGTAAAGCAGCAGCCAACAGGGGCAGACACACCCACACCCACACCCACAGGCCCCATTGGCCAATGTCTCCTGGAGAGGCAGAACATTGGACCCTGCGTGCATCTCCCAATACTAGCACCTGCATACCCTAGCAATGTAACCCTACACCTGAGGTATACGGTAACAGCTCTGAAGCTTGCTAGGAGTACTGGCAGATAGATATCCATACGTTACGCACATACTGCTAGTTGACCCCATCCGAACAATCTGTTTGGTGTTTGCGGTGCGTGCTCCAGCCCTTGCCTCTGACGGTGTTTACCACCCTGGGGAGTGACCCCCAGCAGTACTGCGTAGCATATCCATGCCTTGCCGTGCCCAGCACCGGTTTGGTGGGCAAGGCTACTTACCTCCTCCATAGTCGCACCATGATGGCATAGGTGTGGAATTGTGTGTCTGTCTATACAGTGGGTGTTGGCTGCATGCCCCTTCCACAGCCCACACTGCCAACACTGTTGCCAGTATTGGCCTGCCAATGTGCATAATGAGTAGCAAGGGACCATGGGTATATCTCAGACAGAGTGGACTGACCAGGATGCAGCTGCACAGAGCATAGGGCACTGGCAGGGGCATGGTAGTGCCCGGCCACCACCTACACAGACAGGGTGACCTCTGTATGTGCTGCTGGGGGATCACTCTCACCCTGAGTGTGCAGTGACGGCAGCATGGCTAGGCACCCCCATAGTGCTATATTGTGATTCTCCCATGTGATATGTATGGGTGTCCTGTGGGGGGCCTCTTCATGGACTTATCTGTCTGTGTGTGCTGCCACCCCAGTTGTGGGTGCATGCATGTCCATCAGGACCAGCCAGCAGACTGTTCACAGCTGATATGTGTTGTGATGGAGTGCCTTGCAGGGTGCAGTGGCTGATGGCTTGCTGCAGGTGAATATCAGATAGTGGTGGGGTGCATCTTTGAATATCCAGGCCTAATGTCTGTCTGATATTAAGAACATAAGACATGCCATACTGGGTCAGACCGAGGTCCATCAAGCCCAGTATCCTGTTTCCAACAGTGGCCAATCTAGGTCCTATGTACCTAGCAATATCCCCAAAAGACACAGGTTCCACAATGCTTGTACTGGGTCAAGCATTGATATCCTGGGTCCCTTTTTAATAGTGGTTTATGGACCTTTCCTCCAGGAACTTGTCCAAACCTTTTTTAAACCCAGCTATACTAACAGCCCTTACTACATCCTCCGGTAACAGATTCCAGAGTTATGCCATCAGGGTGGGGATCTGTTGAGGGGAAGCCCTGTTTTGTCCACCTGGGGGTCCCCACTAACTGAGCCAGACAGAGATCTCCAGAATGGTTATGCAGCACCTACCTATTCCACAGGTTATTGCTGCTTTGGAGCTCTGACATGGCCGCATTCAGCCATGCCTGGTGTTGTGGACCTGGTCCTGGGCGCAACATCTCACACTCAGGGTGAGCACAGTAACCGCACAATGTGATGGTGTTTAGCTACTCTTTGCCATTTGTCCACCCACTCAGGACACCCTACCAGGCCGAGGTGCTGTGTGGGTGCACACGGACACTTCCCCCTACCAGGCCGGGGAGCTTTAGGGGTGCATTTCCCATCCTGTGTTCAATCGTGGACAGCTGATTTGCATGTGCAGTGCATCATGGGTACGGGTGGTTCACAACAGCAGACTGTCAGTGAGGTGACGTACAGGCTATCTGCAGCCAGCCAGGGGTTGCTTACAGCTATAGAGCTGTAGCCCAATGGTTACATCACTGCCTGTGCAGCCAGATGTCATGGGTTCAAACCCACAGTGGGGTTATGTGATAGGGGTGTCCACAGATTTATTTTCATTTACTGTACATATGTTGCTGCCAGCAATACCACCCTCAGCGTACTGTACCCATAAGGTGCCTCTGAGGGTGCTTTATGGGGTGCCCTATAGGGCACGTTACGGTTGCCAGCCATATAGGGTGCACTATACATTATCCTGTGTCGCAACATACATGCTGCCCTATAGGGGACATTCTAGGGTGCCTTGGCAGACGGTGCACTATAACATGTGCCTTATGGGCCGCCTTATATTAATATGCTGTGAGAGTGCGTTTGCTAGTAGTTATAACAAAATAAAATTAAAAAGCCTCCTACAGCACTCCACAACATATAACATACTGCCTCAGCTAGCCTTTTTCACTGGGCATTATGAGGGATCAAACCCCTGGTCCCTGCACCATTGGTCTGTGTCTTAACCATTGTGCTGTGGCTGTGTTCCTTTGCTTTGGCATCAGCGCGCCGCCTTATGCCCATCAGCGCGCCACCTCCTGCTGCCCACAATTAGTGTGCCGCCCAAAAAGAACAGTGCGCCGCCTTGTGCCGCCCAAATAGTACAGTGCGCCGCCTTATGCCATACAAAACGAACAGCGTGCCGCCTTATGCCGTCCAAAAGTACTTTGCCTCCTGAACCACTTTTACACATTCAAGGTGTTGTCTCAGCTGGCCTTTTTGTTGCGCACAATGGGGGATTGAACCTGTGGCCCCTGTACCATTAGTTAGTGTGTTCACCGTTGTGCTACAGCTCTGTTCTGATATGTGCTCAGCAGCGCCCCACTTAGCCTTCCCACGCGCTAATGTGGGCCCCGCAAATTAGCACGACGCGCACACGTACGGTCGGGTTTTTTTCTTCTTTCTGCCTGAACCGCCCACTCCTTATATGGCACACGCACACTACCGCGGCCCCGCACGTTAGGAATGTTTAGTAAACATGCCCCTTAGACTCCCATTTACATATGCAATCTGGGCTATGTGTACCCGGAGCAATATTAGAAAGGGCAGCAGCATGCCAAGATTTAATGGTACTCAAATGTGGGTGTGGTTTGGGCAACCACAAAGAGTACACAGACATTCCACATTTTAGAAAAGCAACAGTCGTATACTTCAGAAAATTCTATTGGCATTTACACCTGCTCCAAATCATAATAATTTATCATTTCAACCCCGACTAGAGGCGAGCTCGAGGGAGGTAATTTGCTTCCTCTTTGGGGCTGAAAACCGCTTCCTTTTGCAATAAGTTTGAGTTTTGGAGCATACCTCCTTGATCCTTGTTTTAATTCTTGTTAATGTTTTTTGTTATTTGTTTTTATGTTTACGTTTTAATCATTTAGTGCTCTTTTCTTTGTAATATGTTACTACCGTTTTTGATATTTTCTGAATGTTTTGTTATAATTAGACTAGGGCATCATTTAGAGCAGAATGTTAATTGCTTTTAAATATATAAATAAAACGCCACCTTATATACGCATATATTGCTACTTGCATATATATAAAACCCCTAGTGATGCTGCTTGTTTTGTTTTATGGAATGGTCTCTCTTGTTCTGTGTGATGCCAAATAAAGGGTGAGCCAGTCAAACCTGCATTTTTGAAAAGGGCGGGAGAGCCGTGAAAGTGGGCGGAGCGAGTTAGCAAGGTTACCATTGTGTCCCCCACAACTAAGCATTTCAGTCGCCATGGAGCAGTGGTCTAAACAACAACGTTCATTCGCTGTGAAAGCGTTTTACCAAAGTGGTAGTTATGCAGCCGCTCAGCGTCGTTTCCGGACGAATTTTCAAATTAATCGAAATAAGCCAGTGCCGTCTGTTAATTCAATCAAATTGTGGGTGACAAACTTTGAAGCAATTGGTGAAACGAGAAGCAGAAGGGGTGGCAGTGCAAGATCAGTGCGAACTCCCGCGAATATTGACCGCGTGAGAGTTGCTGTGGAAAGAAGCCCTCGGAGATCGGCGCGTCGACAGAGTGCTGCTCTTGGCATGGCAAACACGAGCGTCCGAAGAATCTTGAGGTTAGATTTACACCATCACCCGTACAAAATTCAGGTTGTTCAGGCTATGAATGAAAACGATTTTGCAGCTCGACGGCGTTTTTGTCAAACGTTGTTGGACATGTTTGATGAAAACGAGGACCTTGTTCACAACCTGTGGATGAGCGATGAGGCACATTTCCATCTCTCCGGTTTTGTGAATAAACAAAATTTCCGATATTGGAGTGATGAAAACCCTCAACAAATCCATCAAAAACCACTCCATTCAAGCAAGGTAACAGTTTGGTGCGCAATGTCCTCATTGGGAATCATAGGCCCGTATGTTTTTGAAAATGACAGGGAGCAAGCAGTTACTGTGAATGCACAACGCTATTCGGAAATGTTTGCATTCGTTCTTCATTCCTCAGCTTCGTCAACATGGAATGAACAATGAAACCTTATTCCAGCAAGACGGTGCCACAAGTCATATAGCCCGTGTGAGCATGAATGTTCTCAACAATGTTTTTCCAAATCGGGTGATATCCCGAAATGGAGCAATTTCTTGGCCTCCCCAATCGCCCGACCTCACAGTGTGCGATTTTTTCTTGTGGGGGTACCTGAAGAGTAAAGTCTTTGAACAACGACCTCCAACGCTTGGGGAACTCAAGAGGAGAATCCGGTTGGAAATCGAGAGAATTCCTCAGCGTATGCTCCGTGATGTGATGGGCAGTTTCAGAAATCGCCTACAAGAATGTCTCAATCGGGAAGGACACCATCTTACTGGCGTTATTTTTAAACAGTGAATGTTGTTTCTTAAATGCTTTTTAATGTACATTAAGATAGTAACAATAAAATTTTGAAATATCCATCCGTTTATCTTTTACAGTCATTTCAAAAATGCAGGTTTGACTGGCTCACCCTGTATATGTGCTTCTCTGGCAGTACTATATGTATTTTACAGAAGGCTCCACCTTTCACCTATCATTTTATAATATACTATTGTACATTTGAACAGAAATAAAACATCACGATCACGATCAACTATATCCAAAGTTACCCTCTATGCCTGTAAAAACCAGCTACATCCTTTATGACTATTCATTCCTTAAGATTAATACAAATGTTTATGGTAGAAACTTTTCATTAATGAGCATAAACGCTGAATTTACTGATGATTTGCATTTAGGTTCTTAAGATTTTGCAAATAATAATTTTGAATAATTACACTCAAATTCCAGAATCTATGAAAACTATAATATCTATAAAGTGAACAAAAGTTAAAGCTGGAACTAAGGCAATCTCCATTACTTTTTGGGATCCATGCATAGGAACCATCCAGGGTCATAAATATGCATGGATCTGAAAAAAAATCTGCTTTAGAATCCTGAAAATGTAGAGTGGATCTAAAGGAAAACAAAAGGTATTGGATGGCATAGGAGTGCATATGTATTTGTAAAGTAATTAAAGGGATACATACATACATCGGAGGGTCCTTTTACTAAAGTGCACTAAGTAGTTAATGTGCATTTTTGCACATGGTAACCGAGTGCTCGGTCCCATGTTAACTGTTACCATGACAACTGTGCTAAATGAGGCCAATTCTATTCAGAGCACGTCCGGGTCGTCCAGCCATCCAAAAAACTAGACATGCGCCAATTACACCCAATTCTGCAACTGCAGGAGCTAGACGCTCCTGCAGCTGCAGAATCGGGCACTTAGATGCCTCATGCATGCTCCCATTCGAAAGCATGGGATGTCCACTGCCCTGCACGTTCAGGTGGCCCGTGCTCCTGCTGGACTCCCTGTGCTGTAGCATCCTGTTGCCATGGTACCAGGATGCCCAGCAGGACCGCCGAAGGCCTGACGCTGCTCTCAGCCACATTTCCCCTCCGCCTGACTTTTGGGGGTCTGCCAGACCCAATCACCATCTTTGAGGGGACTTATTCCACCTCCAAGGTGGAATAAGTCCCCCATGCATCTTGGTCTTGCCAGACGTATAGGGCCGTGACCGGAATAAGCCCATAGATCTGGGGTCATGGGCCCGCCTCCTACTTTGCCCCCTCTCTGCCCCGGCCCTTCTTCTCCCACCCATGTACAGTGCCCCCCTGCCCAAACCCGCTGTACATGCGGGGAGCCTGGGGTTTGGAATTCGCTCCGCAAATAGTGGCGGTTGAACATCCAAGCCGGATGCCCATCCCTGCTATTCATATCTCAGAATGACCCCCCCAATGTGGTTAGGTGCAAAAACATGACATACTTTAATAAAAGGCCCCTATGTCTCAAAAAAAAAAAAAAGAATAAGGAAACAAATATTCTACATGAAAACCATCTTTTGGAACAGGAACACACACAAACGCTCCTCACTGGTTTTAGCTCTAAACTCAGATGTCATGTTAAGTGACCAAATGGAATTACACAATCTGTTGATTTTTTTTTTTACATTCTATATTTATGCATGTTACAATAATTCCAAGCATATAGAACTTGTAAAGGAATAAGGGAACAGTAAGAATATAAACTCCCAAAAAACATACAAATTCAAGAAACAGTTGAATAACCGTAATACTGACCCTTCTCTAGTCTACATACCAGAGAAAAGAGAGAGAGAGAGATACAGCTAATGGCAAACAATAACACAAATGAACCTTGCAGGGAAATACGGCAGACCCAAACAAACCAGCATTAAACATTTCACGGAGAAACAGAGACAGGGGGGCCCAATTCTACTGGCCTGCGAGCATGAAGGAAAGCTCTAAAAATACAGAAGAAGTAGACTGCTACTTAACCATGCACTTGCACGGAAACTTTAGGAAAAATACAGCCCCCAGCTGCTGGACACCAGAACACAGCAGAAGAAATTCTTTCCTTCAACAGGTCTGGGAAAACCCGAACAGCAAAAACTTTAAATAAGGCATTCTGTTTTTTTAAAGAATAAGAAGCCTTTAGTCAGTGGCTAAGGCAAAACGAGCAAGTAATGTGGCGGGAACTACTGACTCAGAGACAGAGGTCTCAAGTACGGCAGAAATATCTAGAGAATCCGATTGTTGCAAGCCAGGAATTTCCCCACCACCCACACTTTTCTTTGCAACCGGCAAATAATAAACCTTAGTCATAAGGGGATGGGATTCCTGCGGAATTCCCAACACATCTGACAAAAACATTTTAAATATGTCTTTAGCATTAACAGAAACAGACTTAGGAAAGTTAATGAATCTTAAATTCAAAGACCTAAAAAATGTTCAAATGTTCAAATTTTTGCCTTCACAGATATATATTCTTTAACAAAACAGTCTGTGTATCCTTCCAAATGATACACAAATGCCTTATTTTGTTAAAGATTCTGTGTATCCTTCCAAATGATTTATCTTTACTTATTCCTTTTATTTAAATTTTCTTATACACCACTTTTCAAGCTATCCAAGCGGGATACAGAGAACATTGGGGAAGGGGTATGTTTGGAATACTATAACATTGTAACTTTATAACTATGAACAGTCAACTTATATACATACTCTCTGGGGGTAGGTCGGAGGTGTGGGTTGGAGTTTTGGGTGGGTGGCATGGTTGTGGAGTGGGTGGAAGGGGAGCTTTGGCTGGGTGAGGTGGTTGTGGAGTGGGGAGCCGGGAGGTTTAAGGGAGGACGTTTTGGGTGTCAGTTCTGAAGTATTCCTGAAACAAAAGTGTTTTTAGTTTATTTTTGATTTCATTTGGGTTGTTGATGGCTCTTAGGCTTCTTGGGAGGGCATTCCAGTTTGTGGGTTCGTAGATTGAGAAAGTTCTATTGCAGATAATCTGTGAGCTTTTGGTTTTGCTGATTGGTATGTTGGGTAGGTTTTGGTGCATGTTTACTTTTAAGTCCAATGATAAAGTCTACATAGCCAAAATATCTTCAGTGTGTTTTTGAATTGCAACAGAATTACCTTGAACTTGCACCGTGAGGGCTTGAACTTGTGGAACCAAACTTCACCAAGCTTGACTATAGCTGACCAAATAGATTCCAGCATAAAATCCTTAGAACAAGCCAAGGTAAATGAAGATGGCAAACCAACTGCTCTACTTCCTCCTTCCATCACTAGCAGATCCATCACCAGACACTGTATAGCAGCCACCATCGCAGCTGCATCCTCTCTGTCCCTCACTGGTAGAAAGTTACTAGTTGGCTGTTCCAGCAGGACTGAGGCAGCTCTTGCACTTTGCCCCTTGCCCCTGAGCTGGCCCTCTCAAGGAAGACTGCTCACCACGATGTGTGGAGAAAGACTCCTCAAGGCTCCCAGGACTCACAGCCAATACTGCCACCGTTGGAGGTCTCTACAGATCAGGGGAAGATATGTCTGGCACCAAATACGATGCTGAGACTCCGGACCCTGGCGTGAAACCAACTGGGCAATGGTTCCTCTGAATTAGTCGGCTGCTGCTCCAATCTCACAACGAAGGAATCCAAAGGGCCGAATGCCTCCTCAGGTATGGGAGAGGAAGTTGCTGGGGCAGAAGAGGGCTTCCTTTTCCCCATCCAGTAAATGGTCAGAGTGCGATGAGCCTGCCGACTGCCATCTTGGATCTAGACATCATCTGTTGATTTTAAGACTTGATAACATTCATTGGAGCGTAACTGCTACTACAGATCATTTCTATAGCACTACAAGGTGTATGCAGTGCTGCACAGAGACATGGAGGTTTTAAATGACAATAAATGAAAACAGGCATCTCCTCACAATCAGATTTTCTTTTTATTTTATGGTTATATCAGTTTAACAAAATCACAAGTTTACACTTGCATAAGTAACAAGAGTGCCATAAAAAACAACATAGTATTTCAGAAAAAAGAAAAGATATATTGTCAATTAAATATGCACCCTAACATCAGACCACAATGCCCAGAGGGTGGAATCTAGATAAGGGAACAATGTAAAAGTAAACATATTTAGGCACAAACCCTGAACAAAACTACTACTGCACCTAGCACCCCATAACCATTGCTTGTACCCAGGCTCACTGAACCAAGGTCTTCTTCAAGTCTAGGAAAGCACAGAACTGCTCGGGAGAAAAGAAAATATATTTAACAGTGATACAGGTAACAAAACATTTACAGGGATATCTCAGATGAAAGCTCACTGCCAATGATAATGTTTCCTGTCTCATTAATAAAAACTGACACCTCCACTGTTGAGTTGAATGACTCACATCAGGATATATCCTAATAGTTTGAGCCAAAAATGGAACAGCAAATTTCTTAATAAAGAGGGAAAGAATTCCAGATAAATCAGACTCAAATACAAAATTAACTAGTAAAGTAGTCCTCACGGAAGCATTACTTAATGAATTCTCCAAAAGTCACTTAAATTTTGTTTCCACATTTTCTTGCAAAAACTTCCCACAAGGTAGAAAATAAGCCTTATTAATTGGCAGTAATGCAGTCTCTGGAACCTGGAAAACCTCACATAGATATTGCCTAGAAGTTTCTAACAGAGAACTATTTGGTATGAGGGAAGTTTTACACCCTCAAATTTAAACTCCACTGTCTATTCTCAAATCGCTCCAGTTGTTGGTTTATGAAAACTTTGTCTTTAACCAGTTGGTTAATAACAGCTTTGACTTCACTTATTTCCTTTGACATATTAGTGAACTTCTCTTGGGTCTCCCTGACCAAAGTCCCATGCTGAGAGATTTGTCCCATAGCTTGCACTAGCAATAAGACATCCAAAGCATACTTAGAAACAGTTCCTTTGACTTTAAATAGCATTGTCCATATTGACTGTAGTGTGATTTCTGAGGAAGCCTGACTCACCATAATAGCAGAGAGGACTATTGAATGGTTTCCTTCCTCCTCAGATGGACCCCAATTACCAGGATTCGCCACAGTGCCGGTCTTCTCAGAATCAATGTCAGCCTCTCCAGCTTGCCCAGACGCGAGAACCAGTGGTGCTGAACATGAGGTGGGGTCCCTGACACTAACGCCAGCCCCCTCTACAGGGAGAGGCGGAATGAAAGAAACAAGCCGGGGGGGGGGGGGGGAGTCAGATATGTAAGTGCAGCTGCAGTACATCACTTGGTTCTTGTTCAAGTGTAGGCATCTCTCCATCGATGCTCCACGCAGCTGAGCTCTCCTTTGCGGCTTGCTCTATTGCTAGAGCCTTCAGGAGGAGTGCCTCGAGCTTCTGTTGTCCCGCTGCAGAGGTGGCCAGCTCGGCTGACTTGACGTGGACTTTCCCTTTGTGCTGAGGAGCCATAGTAGAGAAGTAACCAGGAAAAAAGGTAATCGCTCAAGCGCTGACCTCCTGCAGTGCCATCTTGACTCCACCCTCATAACCAGATTTAATTGCTTGGGTACCATTTTTGCATTTGCCCACAACAAACAAAGTGCTCGCTTTTCATTTCAGATTTAAAACCGATGGACAGAAGAACTTGGAACAGCACACCAAATGAAAATTTGCATAGTAATAACGACATATAGATAAACATTTTATGTGAAACATTGCATTGCTGCATAAGTAGTTATGCTGCTTAAAACAACAGCCCATCTTTTTCTTATCATCGTCCTTTTCTCTTTAAAGACAGATACACAGAATGCCTCCGCAGGTTCATTCAGACTTCCCATTTCCTCCTGCAGACAGCTCCTGATCTCCATCTTCTCTTCTCCACCATTCTCTGCTTCTGCAGCACGCTCTTGAATTTCAGCACGGATTTTAACTCCATCATGCCACTGCAACTCTACTCCAGACATGCACCACCCTTTATATTTTACTCCTGAGCTCTTTTTCTCTTATCGCAAGGCATATATTTTCAGCTATATTTGTTTACAAGATATTGAAATAAATATATTTTATTATAGCTAAGAGGGGGCTCCAAAAACAAATGTGTGTGCATATTTATTCCATCCAAAAGGAAAAAAGTACACACAGGAAGTAATTATATAATTCAGTTCTGTGCTGAAAATAGCATTTTATGCACAAAAATAGGCATTTATGAAAGTGCCCAGAGTGAAGGTATTCGCTGGAGGGGAGGGGTATGCACTTATGTCCGTGTACTGGAACATACATCTATAATGCAATGCAATGTGTGCCTCCTAGCGACCCAGCAGGTCCTGGGTTTTCTTGGCAGTGTGACCGGAAGTAGATTGCCAGGCCTTTCTTCCAAGGCAATGGAGGGTTAAGTGACTTGATCAAGGCCAAAAGGAGTGTGAGTGGGAATTGAACCCTGGTTGCTTGGTTACCAAGCAAGTGCTCTAACCACTAGGCTACTCCTCCGCTAATTACATGCACAAGCACTAAAATAAGACAGGATAATGGTAGGTGCCTCACAGCAGATGGAGCTTTATATGGCAGCTTTCCTGAGGGCATAAGAACCTTTTGCAATGACATTTATGTGTATATAGTCACTTTATAAAATAGGCATAACTTATGTGCATATTTACCACAAGTTAGGCAACCTATTATAAGATTAACCTCCATGAACCATCATTTTAAACAAAGAGGGCAATTTCATAATCTTCTGTGGAATTAATGCACACTGCCATGCATGTATTTGGGGCCTATTTTATCAAGGGAAGTAAGTGCTTAATAAACGTTATAAAACAGGGGCATAGGAGCAGGGCCAGTGGCACCACTAGGCAGTTGCCTAGGGTGCTGGCCCTTAGAAGGCACTCATTGCTGCTGCGCCTCTTCGGGATCTGCAGAGGCGACAAATATCCCTCAAACCACAACGCAGCACTTATAAACATTCTGATGCTGCATCAAGGTTTCCGCCTGCTCACAATGTGCCACTTCTGTCCCCCACTGAAACCACAAGTGGTGTCAGAGGGGGTGGAAAAGGCACATTGTGAACAGGAAGAAACTGCAATGCAACGCTGGAGTATTAGTAAGTGCTGCATCTCAGTTTGGGGGCTATTGCTGCTGCAGGCCCTGAAGAGAGGTGGCAGCAGGACTGGCACTACGCGGTGAGCATGGTAAGTGTGGCAGGAGGCACACCAATGGCAAGGGGTGCTGTCGAGCCAATCATCTGCCATTTAATATAAGGAGTGCAGTTATTGCAGCAGCCGCTTCTTCAACATGCCTCCGGCTTTACATGGCAAATGATTGGGTCAACATCACCCCCTTGCTGCAGTCATGGCAAAGATCCTCTTCTCTCTGGGCCCTAATGAGAAGGAGGCCCCACTCCAGCAGCAGACAATTTCCTCAATTCCTTCTCCTTTCATCCTCCAGGGTTTCAGATCCTGGTCTGCCTTGTTCCTCCCTGCATATTTAAACATCCCACAAAGCAACAAGAACTCATATTTTCACACCCGCCACTCTGCCTGCTCTTCCCTGCCACTGGGTGCTGACACCACCGAAAACGGATGGAAAATGTTTCCTGTTTCTTGTGCATCACTGAAAGTAGCTTCGCTCTGATTTCAGTGGTGTTGGCAGTCAGAGTCAGAGCTGCAGGACTTTTAAAAGTCTGGCAGGCTGGACATGGATATCCTTGCATTACACTACAGCGAGTCTGTATTTGCAATTTGTTAGGCAAGGCTCCAGTTTTATAAGTCACATTATAATCTGTGGGAAATCCTATTGAGTGTCATTTTATATTTTGTTTCTTTTTGGTTGCCAGGAATTTTATTGGCTTGATCGGGATGCTTGATCCTCATTAGCTTATAAACTATTACAAGATACAGGTATTTACCGTTTCATTTTTCCTCCCCCACATTGCATGTCTTACAAATGGCTGGCTTCCTCTCCCTTCTTTGAATGAGATATTATAGGTATGCTCTGGGTCCTCCTCATCTCATTCCAGCAGCGCTTCTGGAGGTTTTATTCATTTATGAATGAGCTTTTTATGTCTTTCTAATGGAACTTTATGTGTTTGTACCAAATAGGGATGGTTCCTTTTGTGACATGTAATATTTGTCCTTCAGTCTCTTTCTTAAGCATTATATTTACTTTTATTTATTGTAGTTTTATATATGCTTTTATTATTTATATTCTTATCTAATGTGGTTGGTATTTAAAGGTATGAATATGTTTTAATTATTTGTGCATTTGTATACATATTGATTTTGATGCTTGTATGCATTGATCGTTGTATATAATTTAATGTATGTGTGATATGTTGATTTATTTACTCAATTTATGTTTTTACCATTTGTTTATAATATTTTTGAGACTTGTTTCCCCCTGAAGAAGGCCTAGACGGCTGAAACACGTCAGGGTACAATAAAGTCTTGTTTGACTGCCAGCGTGTGTGCCAGCTCCTTTTGTTGCCTAGTTACTGTGCTGCAGGTACCTGTTGCTCTGTTTGGTTGTCACCTGTAGAAGAATGGGACAGGCTCAACCTCTTTGGCTGCAGAGGTGGCCTTCGAGCTCCTGCTGCAGGAGTTCTCGGTGAAGAGACATCATGGGAAGTTCTCTGGGGATGAACGGAGGGGGCGCCTGTTTGAAATGGAGGCGGTAACTTTCCCTCACCACCTGGAGGTCCACTGGTCAGTAAAAAATTGCAGATGCCCTCCTGTATGCTGAGGTCCTCCCCAGGTTGCAGCTGCAGCACAGGCTGTGGATTGGGGGCCTTAGGCTTACGAGGGCGGTGACCCTGGCCCTTAGCCTGCTGACCCTGTTGGGGAGTCGGGTAGGCCAGATACTGGGGGTAAGTTCCGTAAGCCTTCCTCTTCTTCAGGTAAAATGGTTTTCTCCTTGAAGCCTTCCATCAGGAAGGGTCTGCGATTTTCCAGGAGAGCCTGGTTCTGATCACATACTCTGACTCCAGCTCTGTGTCCTTGTCCATCATGGGCTTGCTGAAGAGGTTCTCTCCTTGGCACGTGGCATTGACCAACTTGTCCTGAACCCATTGATCCAGGTCCAACAATTGTAGCCATGACAGGTGGTGGGCACAAATGCCCACCGCAGCTACTCTAACCATGGACTCAAAACAGTCATAGAGTGCTCAAGTAACACATTTGGAGCACTCCATGATCATCGATACCAGGGTCCAGAACTGCTGAAGAGGTTCCACGAACAGACCAGCTGAGAACCTGGCCAGGGACAGCTGGTATACATGGATATGGGCCACAAGCATCAAAAACTGGCAGCATTTCTTACCAAAGCCATTCATGGTGAGGGCGTTCCTGCTAGGGGGCACGGAGGAGTGTATCTTTTGGCTCTTGATCCTACACATGGCAGAATCCACCACCATAGAATTGTGTGGTAACTGTGTCTTTTGGAATCCAGGGCCCTTGCGGACAAGGACTCCATGGCGGCCCCTGAGGAATCGATTCCACACTCAAAGCCAGGGCTGAAGAAAAGGTCTTGTAACCAATGTCTCCTGCTGCCTTTCACGATTCCGACGACCCTTACTCGTCATCTGAAGACAGAGCGAGCAGGCAGAGACATTGTGATCGGCTCCATGGTGCCACAGGCAGCAGTCATGGGGATCTGTGTGGGATATGGTGTGCCCACAATGGTCACACTGCTTAATTCCACTAACTGAGGACATAGCGGGGAAAATGTTACCTGCAAGATCAAACTCCAAGGTCCTGGTTAAGGAGGGAGCGAGAAAAACCCTGTGCACCAGAGCAGGAAGAATGAAAAAAAGAACCCGAAAAAATGTGACATCAAGGCGGCAGTGGTTCCGGGAACCGAGAAGGTGACCGTACATGATCAAATGAAAAAAGAAAAAACAAAAAAGAAAAAAAAAAAAGAAAAAATAAACCGATGGCAAGAACAGCAACTTTTTCTTGGGTGCAGACGAAACATCTGATGGGCTCCGTGGAAAAAAGAAAACCGAGCTAAGATGGCACCCTTGGGCGGGAAGATAACAGTGCATGCGTGGTATAACCCCCAAAGGCTTTCTGTGAAAACTGGGAAGTGTTTACCGCATGGGCTCCGTCGGTACTGGCATCACCCATATGTGAGGACTTGTTCTCGGAGAAGTCACTTTAACCTCCATTGCCCCAAGTACTCAGATTGTAAGCCTTCCAAGACAGCAAAATACCAACTGTACCTGAAAGAAACTTGTCTTGAGTTCAGGTACAGAAAGGTGATTAAATTTAAAAAAAAAAGACATTTGCCATGCCCAAATTTATTTAAGGTTGATATTGGTGAAAGCTAAGGAGGAGGAGCTTTCAAAACCTTTTATATATTTTTGTATTTTTTTTTTTTTTGTATATTTTTAAAGCAAGGTTACTTTCTTTTTGGTGCTTTAGTGGAACTTTCCTTGAGCACAGTAGGTTGCTGAACTCTAGTAACCTCCTCAGGTTTGGAAACTGCTAACACCTAATCAGGAGTTAGTGGGCCTGATTACCTGAGAGCAGCTGAGGCCTGCATAAAAGGCTCCAGTGCCCTGCCCTGTTGAGGCTTTCCTAACAAGGGCTCTACAGATCAACCAACAGTAAGGATTTGAAGGTTTATTTTATTATATTAAATTGCTAGCTGACTGGGAGCTCTTAAAAGGATTTTTTGTATATTTTTAAAGCAAGGTTACTTTCTTTTTGGTGCTTTAGTGGAATTTTCCTTGAGCACAGTAGGTTGCTGAACTCTAGTAACCTGCTCAGGTTGGGAAACTGCTAACACCTAATCAGGTGTTAGTTCCTTCCCTATCCACCCCGACTCCCACCCACCCCTAGTGAGCAGTCTTGCTTATAGGGCACCTCCCCATTTAACAAATCACAGAGAATTGGACCAGCACATTTTGAATATAATTAAAGAGATTTAACTGCTTTTTCTCTGAAAGGACAGCTGGGAAACCAGCTGGTACTTGGTAGATCTCTCTCTTTTGCTTTAACAGATACCTAAGCTCCACGAACAGAACAATGGCTGGGAAAAATCATATCACTAAAGCTGTTGCCCACGTTACAGCTTCTGCCTCGGTCCAGTCAGAGGTCTTAATGCCAGTTGACGGACCGGTTCCATGTGCAGGGTGCCTGCATGCTGAAGCTCTGAGGAAACAAGTGGATGAACTCAAAGAGGAGGTGGCGAGGCTGAGGAGCATTCAAGACAGTGAGAAGTACATTGATGAGATGCTTCTTGCAGCAACCAAGCTCTCCAGCACAGGAGAAGATAGGTGCCAACAGAATGTCGATGGTTGGACACAAGTCACCAGGGCCTGCAAAATCACCAATCCAACTTCTACAGCCCTTGAATTGAAGAACCATTATGCAGCCCTGGAAGGGGAGGAGGTGAAAGCATCCCTGGAAAGGGAAGAACCAGAGCTCAAGTACCCCAAAGTTGCAGAATCAGTGACCAGAAGGAAACGAAGGGTAGTGGTGGTTGAAGACTCTCTTCTGAGGGGTACTGAGGCGTCCATCTGCTGACCAGACTTGATGTCCAGAGAGATATGCTGTCTGCCTGGTGCCAAAATCAGTCCATACACCAGTATGATATTACTGCACTTTAACTATTCTTCACCAGCAGAGTACAAAACTGCTGTAATCTGACTCTGATTGTAAAACCTGTTATGATTCAACACGTTATTCATTTGAAGCTAAATTCTCATATGTATATAGTTTCCTCAGTTAACTCCATGTTATAACCCTGTTTTATGTTTGAAGCTAAATTCTCATATGTATATAGTTTCCTCAGTTAACTCCATGTTATAACCCTGTTTTATGTAAACGTAGGACACAAAAGTATGTCCAAGTGTTTAATGTTCGATGTAAACCGCACTGATGAGAAATAGCGCAGTATATAAGAAGTGTTAAATAAATAAATAAAAAAGATGTTACGGAGAGTTTGCCGAGACTCATCAAGCCCACTGATTACCCAATGTTGCTAATCCATGTTGGAACAAATGATACTGCCAGGTATACCTCGGAACGTATCAAAAGTGACTTCATGGCTCTGGGACAGAGAGTGAAGCAGTTAGGTGCACAGGTGGTGTTCTCTTCAATCCTCCCTGTTGAGGGTAAAGGCCAAGGCAGAGAGGCTCGCATCCTGGAGATGAATGCATGGCTGCGTGGATGTTGTCATCAAGAGCGTTTTGGTTTCCTAGACCATGGGATGCTGTTCCAAGGGTTGCAGAGCAGAGATGGCATCCATCTGTCCAAGAAAGGTCAACGCATCTTCGGTAGTAGACTGGCTAATCTACTGAAGAGGGCTTTAAACTAGATTCGTTGGGGATGGGTGAAGAAAGCCCCCAGGTAACTGAAAGCCCCCAGGTAGGTGATACATTAAATACCTTTATGGAAATGGACAACAGGGGTAACATATGGAAAGCAGTGTGTATAAATGCCCGTAGCATGGGAAATAAGATCCCTGATGTTGAAGCTTTGGTGGGAGTGGCTGACTTGGATTTAGTGGCAGTTACAGAAACATGGTTCACAGAAAACCATGATTGGGATGTAACTATACCTGGCTATACTTTATTCAGAAAGGACAGGGTAGGAAGAAGGGGAGGAGGAGAGGCACTATATGTAAAAACTGCTATTAAAGCTTTGGAATTACAGAGCTTAAAAGGGAGAGAGGAGGCATTGTGGGTTAAACTAGCAAGAGGGAAAGAGAAATCTATTTGCATTGGTGTGATATAAAGACCTCCCTCACAAGAGGAAGAGGTGGACAGAGGAGTTAATTGGAGACATACGCAGCATTGCTAGGAAAGGGGAAGTGCTACTGATAGGAGATTTCAATATACCAGATGTTGATTGGCACATTCCTGCTGCAGTATCATCTAGAAGTAAGGAGATATTGGATTCTCTACATGGAGAACTATTCAGGCCATTGGTAACAGACCCCACACATGAAGGGGCCATACTGGACTTGGTGCTTACCAATGGTGAAAGTGTTTCTGATGTTGTAGTGGGAGATCATTTTTCATCCAGTGATCACCAGATGGTGTGGTTCAGTATTAGGACTAGGGCTGTTAGAATCCATTCAAAGGTGAGGATCTTAGACTTTAGGAAGACTAATTTTGCGAAGATGGGCCAATACCTCAGGGAGTCGTTAGTGGGATGGGAACAGCTGGGGGATGTAGAAAAACAGTGGGCAAAACTGAAAGGGCATCCAACTTTTTTGTTAAAATGGTAAATAAAGGGAAAAGGAAAAGGAAAAGGAGACTGCTATGGTTTTCGAAAGAAGTAGCTGAAAAAGTGGGAGGCCTTCATGAAGTGGAGTGGAGGAGTGGCCTAGTGGTTGGGGCAAGGTACTTCAGGCCGGAAGGTCGGGGTTCAAATCCCACTAGAGGGCAGCAACCTTGGGCCAGAAGGACTGGGTTTCTAGTCCCACAGGTGCTCCTTGTGGTCTTGGGCAAGCCACTTAACCCTCCATAGCCCATGTTCCCTGTAAAATAGTTATCTCCAAGTTATAATGCCCTGTTCAATGTAATTTCAGTTTGTTCAATGTAAACCGCACTGATGCAGAATAGTGCGGTATATAAGAGAATGTAAATAAATAAATGAAATACAAGAGATCACAGAGTGAGGAAGACAGGTATCTGTATATGGAAAAACTTAGAGAAGCTAGCAAAGTAGTCAAGAAGGCAAAGATTCAAAAGGAGGAGGAAAAACCCAATGCAATAAAATGGGGGGATAAGACATTTTTCAGATATATTAGTGAGAAGAGGAAGGGCAAAAGTGGTATTGTCAGACTCAAGGGTGCAGGGGAGGAACATGTAGAAGCTGATAAGGATAACGCGGAATTGCTTAACAAATATTTTTGTTCTGTGTTCACAGATAAAGAACCAGGAGCAGGACCTCAGAAAACACCCACAAATAGGAAAAGAAGCGAGGGACATCTTGAGCAATTTTCAGAAGACTGTGTTCATGAGAAACTAGCTCAATTTAAAGTAGACAAAGCGATGGGACCGGATGGGATACACCCTAGAATACTGAGGGAACTTGGGGACGTTCTAGCGACTCCACTGACTGACCTTTTCAATGCCTCGTTGCAGTCGGGAGTGGTGCCAAAGGACTGGAGAGAGGCTCATGGGGTGCCTTTACACAAAAGCGGAAGTAAGGATGTGGTTGAAAACTACAGGCCGGTTAGTTTAACTTCGGTGGTGAGTAAATTATTGGAAACGCTGCTGAAAGAGAAAATAGTGAGGTTACTGGAGTCCAGTGGATTACAGGATCCAAGGCAGCATGGATTCACCAGAGGCAGGTCTTGTCAGACAAATCTGATTGATTTCTTTGACTGGGTGACCAGGGAGTTGGACCGAGGGAGAGCTCTAGATGTGGTGTATTTAGATTTCAGTAAAGCCTTTGACACTGTTCCTCACAGGCGACTTATAAACAAACTGAGCACCCTAGGGATGGACCCTAAAGTTACTGCTTGGGTTAGAAATTGGTTGGGTGGGAGGCGACAAAGAGTACAAGTAAATGTAGCTCACTCTGAGAAGGATGTTACCAGTGGTGTGCCCCAGGGATCTGTCCTTGGTCCGATTCTTTTTAACATCTTTGTTAGTGATATAGTGGAAGGGCTGTCGGGTAAGGTTTGCTCTTTGCGGATGATACCAAAATCTGCAATAGAGTAGACACCCAGGAAGGTGTAGATAACATGAGGAGGGATCTAGCTAAGCTTGAAGAATGGTCTAGAATTTGGCAGCTGGGATTTAATGTTAAAAAATGTAAGGTCATGCATTTGGGCTGCAGCAATCCAAGGGAGCAAGATAGTATAGGGGGAGAAGTACTTTTGTCCACTAAAGAAGAGCGGGACCTAGGCGTGGTTGTGTCTGATGATCTTTAAGTAGCTAAACAGGTAGAAAAGGCGATGGCAAAAGCTAAAAGGATGCTTGGGTGCATACGGAGAGAAATGGCTAGCAGAAAAAAGGAGGTGATAATGTCTCTCTCTAAGTCTTTGGTGCGATCTCATTTGGAGTATAGTGTGCAATTCTGGAGACCGCACCTGCAAAAGGATGTGAACAGGATGGAGTCGGTGCAGAGGGTGGTTACTAAAATGATTAGTGGTCTTCATTATAAAGCATAAGAGAACAGACTGAAGGATCTTAATATGTACACCTTAGAGAAAAGGCGGGATAGAGGTGATATATGATTGAGATGTTTAAATACCTCCGTGGCATAAATGTTCAGGGAGAGAGCCTCTTTCAATTGAAAACAAGTTCTGCTACGAGGGGACATGGGATGAGGGTGAAGGGAGATAGATTCAGGAGCGATATGCAGAAATATTTCTTTACGGAAAGAGTAGTGGATCCGTGGAATAGTTTCCCAGTGGAGGTGGTAGAGATGAGGACAGTAACTGAATTCAAAAAAGCATGGGACAAACACAGAGGATCTCTAAAGGTAAAAAGGGGACTGTTGTAGTTGTTGATATGGAAGGACAGACTAGATAGGCCATGTGGTCTTCTTCTGTCATCATGTTTCTATAATAATCCCTCCTAGGAAATTAAAAAAAAAAAAAAGTAAAAATAATATAGGAGGCCTGAGAATAACTACCATGTGCATTAATTCAAAAAATAATTTTGTTATCTCCACTGCTTTAAGTTATATCGTAAAGTTATATTTCTAACTCTAGCTCTAACATCAATGTTCCAACAAGTGGACCTTTTAATATCTTTTATTGATCCATGCTTTCAGTTCAAAATACACATAAAATACATCCTCTTATTGCTCTATAAATGCATGTAGCTCATTCTGTACATCAAAAGTAATAAATAATGCCAATAAAACACCAAGACAGATTTTGAAATGATAATGCATTTTCATACACATTATTTAATAATCCAATCTAGCACAACATACCGGCAGACAATACATAAAAATGCCACATATCAGAAACATGCATAGTAGAGTGTGCAACGTCATTTGGCATCTCTATTATTTTCTGTGTGTTATATTTTTTGCTTGAAGGCATTAAGAAAACTCCAGGTCAGTGCAACTTCACAGTTGTATTATCTTAGCAGTCCACCTGTATCTAATCATTTTTAAGAAGGTATATGATTATGAATGTCAGCTAAAAAATTACTTTTATTGCATGCAGTGAAAATAACAAGACAAAACAGTTGCACTTATGGGCCTGTTTACCAAAGGATTTAACATATCTTAAGTTTCCACAGCGCTTTTATTTCTATGGACCCACTGGCACTTAACATGCGTTAAACATGTTCCTTAAAAATTAACTTTACACAACAAAGGTAAAGCAGAAATTAATAGAGGACGGCAAATAAGTCAGAATTTCAAGCGATTTGTAAAAATAGAGACATGTATGGCACAGTAAATTGTATATATATTGGTATTAAGTAAATTGCTTGTAAAATAAGTGTGAAGGCAGCTTATCCTAAGAAGAGCACTTGCATTTCTACTCACAATGTCTTATCCATAGCTAACCTTGCTTGAACTGAAATAAAATGTGCACTTCAATCTCCATTTTTTCCATCTCAAAATCACTGTTTACACAGCATCTTAAAATCATAGTCCTCCCACTAGGAAGTCCCTTTTCCTTTGAAAGGAAATGTAAAGGGCACCCTGGTAGTGATTAAAAACCTTAAAAAGCTTTTATTTTTTCTAGTCTCTGGAATTCTTGCCAGCAGATTTGTTGATAACCCACTAGCGGGCATACAATGCTTCTCACAACAGATTCTGCTTTGCTGCATTGAGACAGCTTTCTTTGGACTCCTGCAGAAAATCACATCACAGTGCACTGAAGCAGATCCATCTCCAGACTTCATACTCCCATACTCCCACTGGTGGGATTGTTGTAAATAAACTTGCTTACAGGACTCATGGGATAAAAATAAAATAAAAGCCTTAATTTTTTTTATGATACATAAGACTCTCATGGGTGTGTGTGTGTGTGGGGGGGGGGGGGGTATCTTACTTATTTCCTTGAAGGGGAAAAGGACCTCTCAACATCATAATTAATGTTTTGAGGAAGAAAACAGCAATTTTCTTTAATTTGTAGTTATGTTTGATATTTTTTTTTCAAACATACTATGAGATCTATAAATGATAGACTTAAGTGTAGTTGAAAAATATGCCTTCATCAAGAACCAATAAGCTTACATTAATTACTCCCTCATTAAACATACAATTTGGCAAATAGCCTATCAGGATTTTTATATATCCAATGCTTGAGTACAGATTTGCACAGAAAATGATTCTTGCAATGAACGTTTACAGAGCTTATTTATAAACACAGTGTTGACCTGAACAGTTTAAGCATGCACATGTAGGTGATGCTAAAGAGGAAGGGCCACTAGAAAATTTCGTATATACCAAAACAGTCCAGCATATCTGCAGTTCTTCCCTGGATATGATGTCCAAACCGGATTATTCATAATCCACTGCTATTTCACTCCTGACAAGGTAATTCCAGGAGTTAGGAACTGGGCAGTGGGTGTGGCTGGGGAGCACTGACACATTAATCTAAAAATAAGCAGAGAAAGCATATGGAGGATGGCTCATGGAATTCTTTCCTACTGGGGAATTTCTCCAAATGGGTGAGTTTTGCACATACCATAACAGTCACAAACCCCACTCCTAAGCCAGGGTATGTGGAGTATGATCTCAGTCCCTCAAAGGTACTGCTAATGCTTAGTGTAGTACTTGCATCATGCCCAAGAAAGCCTTCTGGAGTTTGTAATATGTAACGTGTATGGGTAACTTATCAGGATGTACTTGGAAATTCTTCTCAATCAAGCCTGTGGCATCCAATACAATAGGAAATAACTCGGTATATTTTTGCCATATTGTCTTGGACTCCAACTCTATTTCTTTCCTACGGGTAGTTTCTCCAAATGGATTAACTTTGTGCATACCATAACAGTCATGAACCTCACTTCTACGCCAAGTGAGTGTGTGCGTGTGAGTGTGAGTGTGTGAGAGTGTGTGTGTGTGTGAGAGTGTGTGTGTGTGGCAGAAAGAATGAAGCATTACTCAAACATGCCATTGTTTTGGCAAGAACAAGTGGGGAAAGTAAGCAGAGCACGGCTTATGAAATTCTTTCCAACCCCTTTGAGTGCATGAGTAGACAGGTATCTGTGCTGTGTTTATGACCTGAAGGAGAGAGGCAATTTGAATGGAATAGTTCCCAAACTTTATGTTGCTTTTGAAAGAATAATAAAATGAAACCAACTGTGACAAGATATATAATTATTAGATGCCACTGTCAACAGATTTGAAAGTATGTAGTTTACATTTTAACCACAGGGTGCAACAGGTATCGCTATGCTTCTCTACCAGTAGATGACAGTATTCACAGCAACCAGCAGTAACTAGATAGTTCAGTCATTTTGTGTCAATGTATGCAGCAACCATTAGGAAAGCTACAGGTCCATTCACTAGATTTCACAGTATAATATACAATTAAGGAAACAAAATACGCACAAGAATCACTATGAGACAATCTAGCAGGGATGGAGAAGTGGCAGTGAGGCTTCCATGGTGCGCAAAACATGCTGAGCCTGTCTTATGGAATTATTTTCAACCCCTCTGCATGCATGTGTGCGCTTTTATATGTGTTTCTCTCTGTTTCCATGTGCAAGTGTATTGCTGTGTGTGACTGTGTTCAGGAGCGGTCAGGAAAGGGAACAAGCAGTTTAACAAGAGCAATTCTCTAACTGCTATGTTTCAATGCATCAGTGTTTTTATTTTTCAGTTGCTGGAATTCCCCCTCCCATAGAAATGCTTTGGGTGATTTGTTTGGGGTTTTTTTCGATCTTCTCTGAACCCCTTCCCCCACCCCAGTCTGATCTGGTCCATTTTCATAATCAATGTGTTTTTCCATTGTTTTCCTCCAAGCCAAATTTGGTCTTATTTTGTTTCATTTTCAGAGAGTCATTTTGCTCCCAGATAGAAAGGCATTTTTGATTCTTTATTTATAATTTCTTCCCAGCATTCTGCTGGGTCGGAAAGAATAACAACATAAAACAAAATGTGATAATATATTTAACCAGCAGGTGTCACTGTCAACAGAAGTCAAAGGATGGATTTTACAGTTTAATCACATGGCGTCAGTATACCAAAGCAACTATTACTTCACTACAAGTAGGTAGGATGCATAGCAACCAGTAACAGACTAGAGGGTTCAGTTCATAGGTGTTATCATAAACAGCAGCCATTAAGAAAGCTATATGGTTCAGTCACTAGGTTTCATAGTAGAGTTTACAACAGAAAAAAAATTAAACACTTTTGAACCACTAAAAGTCAGCCTAGCAGGGAGAGTGATGTGGCCGCATGAGAGAAGTACATGGTGAGGAAAACATAAAAAGCATGCCTTACGGAATTATTTCCAATCTCTCTGTGTGCACACATCTTTCTGTTTTGGCTTTGTATGTCTGTGACCGGAAGGTGAGAGGAAAGGCAGTTTGGAGGAAGCAATTTCTAAACACCATGTTTTAGCGTATTAATTTTTGGAGGGCTATTTTGCCCCAGACAGGTATTCTTGATCCTAAGATATAATTTCTTTTCAACATTCCTTTGTGTTGGAAAGAGGATGTGGTATTTGGAAGAGGTGCAGGGTTATGTACCAATGGGAAAAACTGTTTATAAATCTGGTCTTAAGAGCATGAAGTTCTTTTCAGATGTTCAAATGCCAAAGAACCAGGGATCTGAGCTTAAATCCTACCTATACTACAGAATTCCTCCTCGACATTAGGCAGATCACTATCTTCCCATAGTTCAGTTTAACAAACTGCAGTTAGTTAATAATAATAATAATAATAAAACCAGCTGTCTGTTATATACTTTGCTAAAGATGAAATACAAACTTTCCATCCACAAAAATGTTGACTACACATAGGTTTTTTGAAACATTATTAATATAAGCACATACCACCTAAAGAATACAATTAATACCGTTACTCACAGATCTGCTTTAACAACATTTAAGGAAATGTGTTTTCAACCTCTTTTCTCCCCTTTCTTCTCCCTAGAAGATACACAAATACATTTGCCCCTCATCATGAGTGTCTAACAGAGGGACCAAAGAAGAAGAACAGCAAACAGTGATGTGCTGCTTTATCCTCTTTCCCTAGAGGAATCAGCTGTGACACTTTTGGTCTCAGGTGCTAGTTTTCATATGCAAGAGCACAAGGAGGCCCTTTGTTGGTTCTCTTTACATTACAGAACACAAAAAGCCATTTTCACATGCATGCATCTCTTATAATCAAGGCTCACACTTCTCTGAAGCAACCAAAGGATATATTCAGCAGCAAGACCATAGAATTTGGTTGCCAGAATTTTTAAGATCTTGGTTAGTTTTATTACATGTCTACACTGCAAAAATCATTTCACATGGAAGGATGGACTCAGACTGTGGGAATGTTTACTGGATCAACATGAAGATTATACAAAGACACTTCAGTGCATGAGCTTTTACAATATGTGCTCTCGTCTCCAGATTTAATGGACATGGAAGAGACATACTTCTTCTAATAAATTATTAGAATGTTTGCTGTGGATGGCTGAAAACTTTGCTGTTAAGTCTCCTTCAACCTTTTCATCTCTGTAAGACATTGCACTCTTCCAATTCTATTCAATCCTTTTACTTTACATCTCTTTACAGCTTTTAAACAAATAATGATGTAATCAACCTGCAATTTACTTAGACATGGTATCATCATGATTAACCCATTCAACACCAACCTGTTGAAGGGAGCATAGCTCACAAACGTTAATCTCATAAATGTCATTGTGAGCCCAATAAAGGTATTGGGCCTGATATCTGAAAGGCATTTACACGGTTTACAGCCTAGTTAACCATGTAAATGCCTTAAATGGGGACATTCAATGGCATGTACATAGTTAGTGCCGTTGACTATCCCCTACTAAGTCTCCTATGCACCCGGGTAGTATCGGGGCATGTTGGGGGCTTCCAGAGGCGGGAGACTGTCGCTAACCGGGCATTGATATTGCATGCTGCCCAGTTAGGGACCTGCACCTAAAAGATAGGCGCCTATCTTGAAGGCACAGGAGCTAACCGGGCAGCAGCCAATATTGCTGCTGCATGGTTAGCTTGGCGGCTTCCTGGGTCTGCACTGATCACAGCATTAAATATGCAGATTAGAGGTCAAGGGAAGGGCTATACACAGACGGCTGGCTCAATATCAGGCCCATTATTTATAGCTTGTTTGTTGACCTTTATTCCTACATTTTTATACTCAATATAGAAAAAAAACATAGTAATACAGATAATTATTTGTAGAAAATCAAAGGATCTTATTATATTTCCTTTAAATACCACCTTTGTGGTGACAACTACTCAAACTACATTAAGGAGGTAACTTTGTAAAGGTCTTTTCATGTGTACAACAGGCTTTAACCACAGAAAAGACCAAATTTGGGGTGGTATATGTGCATATAAATACATGCTGATCAACAAGATGGCAACTACTTATATATGCGTTATGTGTAGGCATTCCTGAATGGAGCAGGTGCAGAGTCACGATACATATACATACATAAGTACACGCACAACTTTATACTAGCCACAGAGGAGGTATAATTTGCGTGTTGGCATTTTGGCATTATTGGGATTGCGTCTGAGAGACTATTTAGTAAGCGCTTAAAGGCGCCTAGGTTGCTTTTCTAAAATTTGATTAAAACAGGTACCTGTTGCACTTCTCATAGACATCCCCAAATGCAGATACACAAGATGAGTAGAAACGTGCTGTCGCCTTCTCTCAATCATATACTGTAGCTTAAATGCTTATAACGTATACAGATTAAGTGCATTCTTGTCGGAATATTTCTTCCTTAGAAGTCAAAAGGATTTCAGTACCTAATTATGAACTAGAGTTTTAAGCAATTTTCATTCACTGCAGGGACATTTATCAAAGTAATTTACCCAAGTGAACAGCGATTCACCCTGGCAAGCTGGCTACCTGAAAACGCCCTACCTTTCATCCAGCTAAAAGCACTTGCAGTCTTCTCTAGGGCACATACCTTTAATAGGATTGCAAAGAGATGTTCCCAGAGATGCAGGTTGGGAAGGAAAATGACATACATAAATAGTATTTTCAAATCTATGCATGCTACGTTCCACTAAAATTTCACCAGCAAAACAGCAGGTGTAAAGTATGCGATTCTGCTGTATCCAAAGTGAAAACACATGCGTAGGTTCCAGCTCCAATATAAAACACATTCCTTCATGGTGCCTAGAAGGAGGTCATCTGTGCTGGGTTTAGTATACTGCGTCATTTTGGAAAATTGTCTCCTATAATTGTATGTGTGCTTTCCTACTGAAAATAAAGAATCTGATTCAGGAACTTTGCATCTAGAAGACAGTTTGATATAAATGTTACAAAGGGAATATTGAGCAGGAGCAAACAGATTCTTTAGCAAGAAAAACATTTTGCGGCAGTGTCAGCATCTGTATAATCACAGGAAACTCTATTTACAATACTTATAATAGGGTAAGTGATAAAGGGCTACTCAAATTTACTGAAAAGTCCTTGTAGGCAATTATTAACTTTGTACAAAAGCTCAGAAATACAGTATTTGAACACAACTTAGACAACATATCTTCCCTACACATAGACAGAGCGAGAGCATATATCAAATAATCTAATACATGTAAAATAACAATTAATAATTTCTCCATAACTATAGGCTTTAGTCTCACATATGCAATTATGTGGAAAACCACTAGTTTTGTCTTTATTCAATAATGATTTTTCCATAAACATGGGAGGATAAAAAAACGTTCTGAATTACATCCTATAAATCTTAGGAAACTTAAGTTAGTTAAACATAAATAATCTTTGCACAGTAAGAGGGTAATTTTATAAACTGGCAACTTGTTGAAGCGTGTACTTGATATCTATTTTATAAAGTCCAGTATATGTGTACTGGCAGCAATGTATAAAATAGAATGCACATGCAAAGGTATGCACGCATGCTCATGTGTGATCCCTTACACCAGCCCTAGATCTGGTGAAAAGGACCACACCTTCTTTTTTGCAATTATATGTGCAAATTAAAAAATTGTAAAATCTATTCCTTTAATTGTTCACATCGCTCAAACTCTGTCCATGTGCACACTCACAGAGAAAGAACATGCGAGGCAAACCACATGGGCACTTTCATGCTAGTTGATATTTTATAACAGGCTATTCACATGCGTTCTTTGTGCGTAAATCTAGACAGCTCCTTATAAAATTACCACCTAAAATATTGCATAAGTTAAGCAGTATTTAATTTTCATCCCTATTCTTTTATTTTTTTTAAAGTATTTTCTTTTTCCAGTGTGTGCTTATTTATAGGCATACAAATTTTTAACACAATAAACATCAGAGAATTCTATAACAATCACAGCATATTACTGAAAATGTGATGGCAAAATATAAACAAACTATTTGAAATATCTATCTGAATATGCAGGGGTTTTAAGGAAAAGGAGAGGTGCTGTGGGTCATCTTGAAAGGTGAGATGTCACTCTCTTGAAAGGTGGGAATGGAGGGGGAAGTGCGAGATTTTAACATTTAGGATGCAGATTGGTGCATGCCTTCTGTGAAATCTGCTAGAAGTAGACTAATCCATGGAACCCTTGAGAGGAAAGGTGATGCTGGACCTAGTATTTAAGAATTGAGAAAGCATTTCTAAAGTCTGGCTAGACAACTAGTTAAGTGCCAGTGATCATTAGACATTGTTATTTGATATAAGAACTAAGGAGGCAAGTAACCTCCTGGGTTTCAAGAACAAATAACTATTTTGCTTAAATGGATGAAGTCCCTAAAGAAGCACTAGCAAGATAGAGGGATATAGGTAAGTGGAAGAAAAGTGAACCAATCTAAAAGGATCCAAAGAAAGTAAGATTTTTTTTTGTATGAAAGAAAATAAAAAGAAGAAGAAAAGAAAAGAAAAGAGTGAGACTATTTTCAAAAGAGTGGCTGAAAAAGTAAGGGCAAAAAGATTAGCTTTCAAAAAATGCAAAGGATCTCAGAAAAAAGAAGAAAGTAAGTATTATCTCATAAAATACAGTGAATCAGGTGATGCTCTGGCGAGGGGATACTCATGTCCTACACGGCAACACACCTAGAGATGTTAGGTCCAGGATGGAGGGCTCTCTAAGATCAGTGGTTCCCAACATTTTTGGTTGTGTGGACCCCTTATTAATCTACAGTAAGTTCAGGGACCCTTTATTCATCTCCCTTTGCCTTCCTGGCTCCACCAGTCTCTCTCTGTCCCCCTCTCCACTAGCCACTCTATCTCTCTCTCTCTACAGTAGTCTCTATATTCTGCCCGCATGGATTATAGCAGCATGAAAAGCCTCTATTTCTCTGCTTTGTGTTCTGCAGACCCCTTGCAATGGTCTGACGTACCTTCAGGAGTCTGATTACCACAGGTTGGGAGCCACTAACCTAGATAATTCCAGGAATGGTACAGGAACCAGAATTACAGGATAAAACAGGTATGGAAACACAAGAAACAAAGGGACACCCCCACAAGGAGATTCAGAAAAGAAAAGAGCAGGTGCAATAAAGTAGAGAGCAAATCTTTAATAATGCTTGATACGGTCATGTTTTGGTGAACAGTTGCCTGCATCAGGTGCAGATTTGTCTGAATGCTGTGTGATAAATAAAAAAAAAACTGATGTGGTGTTGTACTGTATAATATGCTGACATCATCAGTCTCTGAAAATTTTCAGAGGGGCGGCCATGTTAATCTGTAGTAGCAAAATGACAGAGGCAGGTGGTGCCCATAGACTAATTTATTGAGGCATAAGCTTTTGAGGACAAGAGCCCACTTCGTCAAATGCATCAATAAATTAGTTAGTGGAGAGGAGAGGTGGCCCAGTGAAGGACTACCAAAGAGTTGCAGGGTATGTGGCTAAAGCTCCCTGAGATGAGACCTAAGGATCTAAATACCTACACTCAAAAGGAAAGGAGAGATAGGGGAGGTGTGCTGAGACATTCAAATAACTGAAAAGCATTAAGAGTGCAGAAGAACAAAACATTTTTATTTGGAAAGGAAGCTCTACAAAAGATGACGATATGAGACTCCAAGGAGAAAAATTAAAGAGTAATGACAGGAAACTTATTTTGCAGAAAGTGGTGTATGTGTAGAATACCTTCCCAGAATACATGGTAGAAAACAAGATGGTAAAGGACTTCAACAGGGCACGTGAACTGAAAAGATCTGAAGACAGTAAATTAAATAACAGTTGGGTCTGTTGACAGGCTGCAAAGTATAGCACTATCAGAAATTTCAGCAGAAACATAGGCACTCAGGTATCCAGGAAAGTGGGGCAGAAGTGTAGCTACTCACCTGTAACAAGTGTTCTCCGGGGACAGCAGGAATCAGTCCTCACATATGGGCGATGTCAGCACTGACAGAGCTCATGCGGTAATCACGCCCCAGCTTTCAAAGAAATCCTTTGGGAATTACACCATGCATGCGTGGTCACCTTCCCATGCCATCTTACCTAAGAATGACGACATGGCTTAATCAAGCAGAAAAAAAGAAAATGACTTCACAGGGAGAAGGGAGGGTTGTGAGGACTGATTCCTGCTGTCCCTGGAGAACACCTGTTACAGGTAAGTAACTATGCTTTCTCCGGGAACAAGCAGGAAATCGGTCCACACATATGGGATTCCCCAACTACAGGCTACCGAAAAACCTGTAAAAAGCCAAGGGCGACTGAAAGAGCGAACCGTGAATGACAACAGAGAGCACTGAGTGGCCGCAAGACCTCAGGGATGACTACAACTTCAACCAGGGAATCAAGTCTCTGGTAGCCTGCACACACAGAAGGACCGGAGGGGAGGAGTTGCATTATTCCACAAACAGATGACGGAGTACCGTCTAGCTGAAGGCACTGTCACACCAGGAGTCCTCCTCCAGGCAGTAAGGAGCTGCAAAGGTGCGACCCGAGAACCAGGTGGCAGCCCTGCAGATCTCCAGCATGGAGACGGATAGAGTAGTTACTCACCTGTAACAGGTGTGCTCCAGGAGCAGCAGGAATCAGTCCTCACATATGGGTGTCATCGGCGCCGACGAAGCCCCAGTGGAGCATTTCCCCAGCTTTCTATGAAAGCCTTTGGGAATGCAGGCACGCATGCGCGGTTCCCTTCCCGCCTAAAGGTGCCATCTTACCTCAGTCAAATGACATAGCTAAGAACAGCACACAAAAATGAAAAATAAACTATGTACAACTGCAACTCCCAGGGGAGGAGGGAGGGTTGTGAGGACTGATTCCTGCTGCTCCTGGAGAACACCTGTTACAGGTGAGTAACTACTCTTTCTCCAGGACCAAGCAGGAAGTCAGTCCTCACATATGGGTGACTCCCAAAGCTCTGGGCTACCGAGGAACCCAGGCTGAACAAGAGAACTCCCTCTAGTCTCAGCAGCGAAGGAAGGCTTTTCAAGGACACAACCTTCACCGGTAGTCCAACAGAGGGCAGGAGTTGCCTAAACCTCAAAGAGATTCCGGAGTACTGCTTGGCCAAAAGCACTGTCCCTATGGGACTCCCTCTCCAGACAGTAATGGGCCGCAAAGGTCTGGCTTGAAGACCAAGTTGCAGCCCTGCAGATGTCTACCAAGGGCACAGAGCGGAGATGAGCCACTGAGGCAGCCATTGCCCTGACTCGGTGGGCCGTAACCCGACCCTGCAAAGGAAGGTCAGCCGCCTTGTAAGCCCAGGTGATACAGTCAGCCACCCAGATGGACAAAGTACGCTTGGACACAGCCAACCCCAACTTATTAGGGTCAAAAGAAACAAAGAGCTGAGTAGCCCTTCTATGCCCCTGCGTACGGTCAAGGTAGAAGGATAAGGCCCTCCTACAGTCCAGGGTATGCAGGACTGCTTCAGCCTGGCTTGCATGAGGCCTAGGGAAGAATGTCGGAAGAACCACCTCCTGATTGAGGTGGAAAGAGGAGACAACCTTTGGGAGGAACTTTGGATGAGTCCTGTTCCTATAAATCCTGGTGTAAGGCCTATCACAGACCAGGGCCTGAAGCTCACTCACTCGCCTAGCTGAGGTAAGGGCTATCAGGAAGAGTGTCTTCCAGGATAGGAAGTGTAGTGGACAAGTAGCCATTGGCTCAAAAGGTGGGCGAGTCAGTTGCTGCAAGACCACATTCAACTCCCACTCAGGGGCAGGACGATGGATTGGAGGCTTGAGCAAAAGCAAGCCCCTGAGAAAACAGGACACCAAGGGGTGACCTGACAGAGAATATCCCTCCACCAATGAGTGGTGAGCTGCTAGAGCTGAGAGGTGGACCCGAACAGAATTGGACTTAAGTCCCTGATTGGATAAGTGCAGTAAGTACTGAAGCACTACTGGCACAGTACAGGAGAAAGGATCCTCTGTACGTAGCTGACACCACACAGAAAACTGTTTACATTTGAGAGCATAGGTTTTCCTAGTGGACTGTTTCCTAGAGGCTAGGACAACCTCCTCAACTTCCTGAGGTAGGCCCCAGGGAGCCAAAACTACCCTTGCAGCCTCCAGGCTATCAAATTGAGAGCTTTTAGATTGGGATGCAGAAGAGAACCCTGCTCCTGTGAAAGAAGGTTGGGTTGCAACCCCAGAGGCAGTGGGGGATACACCGCCAGTTGAAGTAGAAGTGGAAACCAAGGCTCTCGGCCACCTGGGAGCCACCAGCAGGACCGAGGCCTTGTCCTGAAGAATTCTGAAGAGAGTTCGGGCCACCAAGGGGGTGGGAGGAAACGCATACAGGAGGCCCTGAGACCATGGAATCAGAAAAGCATCTGCTGCTATTCTCAGAGGATGTGGTTGCCTGGAGCAGAACTTTGGCAGTTGCTTGTTCATTGGGCTGGCAAAGAGATCTACCAAAGGGAGACCCCATTTTAGGAAGTTCTTCTGAACTACTGAAGGATGCAGCTGCCACTTGTGGGGCTGCAGAATTCTGCTTAATCTGTCGGCCAGGTAGTTGTCCTGGCCTGGAAGGTACACAGCCTTGAGGAGCATGTTGTGCTTGAGGGCAAATGAACAAAGGTCCTGAGCCTCCCGACAAAGGAGTCTGGACCCAGTCCCGCCCTGTTTGTTCACATAAAAATGGCTACTTGGTTGTCTGTCTGAACCAGGACAGATTGATGAGCCAGGGTAGGAGAGAAAGCTTTGAGTGCTAATCGAATAGCTCTGAGTTCGAGGAGTTTCATCTGCTGTGCAGCTTCCCAAGGAGACCACAGGCCCTGGGTGCACTTGCCTAGACAATGAGCTCCCCAGCCCTGCAGGGAGGTGTCTGTGGTCAGTACCACCGTGTACCCAGGAATCTGAAAAGGCACCCCCTTCAGTAGATTGGGTGGGTGTAGCCACCAGTTGAGGGAGTTCAGAAATTGTCTGGACACCCTTATCCTGTCTCTGAGGCTGCCTGTGGCCTGTGACCACTGAGTCCGAAGGTACCACTGTGCAGGCCTCATATGGAGCCTGGCATTTGGGGTCACATGCACTGTCGAAGCCATGTGGCCAAGCAGCCTCAGGCAGAGTCTGGCGGAGACCAATGACCTGCTGAGAAACTGATTTGCCAAGGCTATCAATCTTTTGGCCCTGTCTTCTGGCAAGAAAGCCTTTGCCAGCAGAGAGTCCAACCTTGCCCCTATGAACTCCAAGTTCTGGGAGGGGAGCAAAGTGGACTTTGCGAAGTTTATGACAAACACCAGGCTTTAAAGAAGAGCAATAGTTCTGAGGGTGGCCTGTCTGGCCTTCTGGCATGTCTGACCCCTGATGAGCCAGTCGTCCAGATAGGGGAAGACAAAGATTCCCTGATTTCTCAGGTAGGCCGCCACCACTGCCAGGCATTTGGTAAAGACCCTGGGAGCGGAGGTGAGGCCAAAGGGCAGTACTCGGTACTGATAATGGTTTCCTCCCACAATGAACCTAAGGTACTTTCTGTGGTCTAGATGAATGAGGATGTGAGTGTACGCATCCTTTAGATCTAAGGAGCATAGCCAATCTCCCTGCTGGAGAGGTAGGGCAGAAGTGTTCCAAGAGTAAGCATCTTGAACTTTTCTTTCTCTAGGAACTTGTTGAGGTTCCTGAGGTCCAGAATGGGTCGAAATACCTGGAGTAGAATCCGTGACCTTACAAGTGGGGAGGCACAGGCTCCACCGCCCTGTCCACCAACAGACCTTGAAGCTCTTGCAGGAGAAGGTCTGTGTGCAGGGGAGGCCTTGGAGGCTCCCCTGGAAAGTATGGAGGAGGCAGTTGGTGAAAATGCAGTGCATAGCCCCTGTGGACTATGTCCAACACCCAACTGTCCCCGGTGATGAGGGGCCACTGGTGGGCAAAGAGGGCGAGGTGACCTCCTGTGCAGGGTTGGGAGAGCAGGAATGGAGAGGCTACGCTCAAGGAGTCAAAAACCCCCACCCTGCTGAGTGGTAGCAGGGGCTGGAAGCTTGGGGGTCCTCTGCCTACGGGGCCCATTACCCTGCCCCTTGGCTTGCTGACCCTGGGGGGCAGCTTCGGCAGCCTGATATTGAGGGTACTGTTTGTAGGCAGTGCCCTTCCTCAGGTAAAAGGTCTTTTTACCCGAGCCCTTCTTTTTATGAGAAGGGGCAGAGGTCTTCCTAGACAGCCTTGTCCATGTAAGGCGCTCCGTTTCGAGCTGGGCGGCCTTCTCGGTCATGGGCTTGCCAAAAAGGTTCTCACCTCGGCAAGGGACATCGACCAACTTGTCCTGAATCCATGGCTCGAGGTCCGATGACTGCAGCCATGCCTGGCGTCGAGCCGCGATGCCGGCTGCCGCAACTCGGGCTAAAGCCTCGAAGCCATCATAGGCGGCGCGAGACATGAACTTCGAGCAGTCCCGAATCCCCGAGGACAAGGACTTGAATTTCTGCAAGGGTTCCCCGGAGAGTCCAGCAGAGAACCCGGCCAACTCCTTGGTCAGGTCCCGCAAGTACATGCCCATGTACAGCTGGTAAGACTGGACACGGCAAGCAAGCATCGAGCCCTGGAAGCACTTTCTACCGACGCCATCGAGGTTCCGGGCCTCCCTGCTGGGGGGCACCGCAGAGTGCATCTTCTGGCTCTTCAGACGATGCATGGCCGATTCCACAACCATGGAATGGTGTGGTAGCTGTGCCTTTTGAAAGCCAGGGCTCTTTCTGAGTCGATAGATCGAGTCGACTCGCTTACTTAAAACCGGCGCCGAGGCCGGTGCCTCCCACATATGGAAGAGGAGCCGTTCCAGCATCAGAGGAACTGGGACAGTAAAGGCCTCCTTCGGAGGAGAGTCATACTGCAGCGCCTCGAGCTCTTCAGCTCCAGGCTCTTCCTCGGGGTCCGCCGGAATAGCCAAGGCAGTGGCCATATCCCGGACGAACTCCGAGAACCGAGTATCCTCCGGAGGGGATCTACTCCGGGGCTCAGACTGCAGTGAGTCTGACGGGACTCACCGAGTCTTGAACGTATCGGGGGACTCCTCATCCTCCGTCTCCCAGGCGGACTCGTCCGAGGAGGAGTCAGTGTCCGACCCCGCGGGGCCCTGAAGCACCCGCCCCGACGCCGGAGGCACCGGCGTCGACGCCCTCGGTCCCGAACAGGAGGTCGAGGGAGACCTCGACTGAGGTCGACTTCGAGCCATGATGGACTCGAGTATCGGCTCGGTCTCCGGGGTCGACTTCAAAGTCGATGTCCCTGTGGTCGGGGAAGATGCGCCAGACAGGCTGGCCATGAGTGCCCGCTGCTGCTCCATGAAGGCAGACAGTCTGCTCTCCAAGGTTGTCATCCTGAGACTCAGCTCGGGAGACGCAGCAGCCACCGACTCGGGCCCCGGCGGCACCGGGCCCGACGTCGGCTCTCTGGGAGGAGAGTCCTCGAGGACTACGGGGCTTACGTGTCCAGCAGACTCCGGCTCCACGCGAGGAACTTTGGTAGGCTTCTCTTGTTCCACGGGCCCGGGGCGACGGTCGGGGGTCTTAGACCTGGCCCTCGAGGAGCCAGGGACCTCCTCCGATGACGCCCTCGCGAGCCGCTTCTTCCTCTTGCATTCCCGGTCAGGGGACCCCCTGTCCGAGGAGCTTCGACGGCGCTCGGGATCCGAATCCCGAGATGTCAAGGCCTCAGATGAAGTCCGGGCCCGGCTGGAGGCTGAGTCCGAGAAAAGCCTTTCTTTCTGCTGCTGGCAACGTCGGAGTGCCTTGGAAGACATCTTCCCACATGGTCCACATGACTTAGGGTCGTGATCAGGACCGAGGCACCGAAGGCAGCAGTCGTGTGTGTCGGTGAGAGACATTAACTTCTTACACCGATCACACTTCTTGAAACCGCTGGAAGCCATCGGGGAAAAAAGAGTCCCCGCGAGGTCAAAGGACCAGCCTTCCAGCGAAAAAAGGGCGTGAACGCCAGCCACGAAGGGCAAAAACCAAAAAAGAAGAATCGGGCTCGATACCGGTGTACCGAATCTGGCGGGAGGGGAACCAGCGTCGAACCGGGAGAAAAAACAGCGAGAATTGCCGAAAAAAATCAACTTTTATCCGGGATGACAGGACACACGTCCGGTGGGCTTCTCGGGGAAAAAAAAGAGACTGAGGTAAGATGGCTCCTTTAGGCGGGAAGGGAACCGCGCATGCGTGCCTGCATTCCCAAAGGCTTTCATAGAAAGCTGGGGAAATGCTCCGCTGGGGCTTCATCGGCGCCGATGACACCCATATGTGAGGACTGACTTCCTGCTTGGTCCTGGAGAAAACAGGTTACCACAGAGGCTGCCATATCGCACACATTATGGGCTGTAACATGGTGCTCAAGAGAGAGGCCAGTCTGTTCATAGTCAAAGGAGATGCAATCCACCATCCAGTTAAGCAGGGTGCACTTAGAGACTACAATGCCAAGCCGGTTTGGGTAGTAGGAGACGAAGAACTGAGAGGAGCAGCAATGTGCCTTAATCCACTAGGCAGAAGGCTAGTGCCCTCTTCTAATCCAAGGTGTAGAGCGCGGACTCGGCCCTGCTTGTATGATGCCGAGGAAAGAAGGTGGGAAGAACCATCTCCTGGTTGAGATGAAAGTCAATAATCACCTTAGGGAGAAACTTGGTGTGAGTTCTTATGAAACTTGGTATAGGGAGCATAAGCCAACAACACCTGCAGCTCACTGATGCAGCGCTGATATGAGTGCCACAAGGAAGATCACTTTCCAGGAAAGGTACTTCAGGTGACAAGCAGCAAGGGATTTGAAGGGTGGAGTCCTGAGCTTCCCAAGAACCACATTCAGATCCTATGCCGCTGCGGGTGGACGAATCGGAGGTCGAGCAAGAGACCTCTCATGAAGTGGGCCATGAGTGAATGGGCGGACAGGGGCTGCCCATCAATGAGATGATGGTGCGCTGCCAGCACACTTAGCTTTACCCTCAGGGAGTTTGACTTCAGGCCAGCATTGGAAAGGAGTAGCAAATACTGCAACACCGACAGCATGGAGCAGAAGAAAGGGTTGAACCCCTTCTCGGTAAACCAGACAGAGAGCCGGTACCACTTGAAGGCACAGACCTGCCTGGTGGAATCCTTACGGGATGCCACAAGACATCCTCCACGTTCCTGGGAAGCGAAACTGTGCTAGGTCACCCTCATAGCAGCTACGCTGTCAGGGCAAGGGCTCTGAGGTTGGGATGCAGGGGAGCTCCGTCCTCCTGCGAGATAAAGTCCAGAGCACAGCCCCTGGGAACTAGGCATGCTTGGGAGAGGCAGAAAAGCAGGGGGAACCACGGCTGCCATAACCACCTGGGAGCAATGAGTATTAAGGTGGCCTGGTCGAGCTGAACCTTAAAAAGGGTCTTGAAAATCATAGGGGTCAGAGGGTATGCATAGAGGCCCCCCTCTTTCCATGAGATGAGGAACGCATTGGCTGCCACTCAGGAGGGGGCCAGTGTTGCTGGGGCTGGTGAATAGATCCATTGAAGAAGAGCTCCACATCTGAAAGATGTGGCTGACTACTTGTGGGTCCAGTCACCATTCGTGTGGTTGAAGGACCCAGCTGAGACAGTCTGCTAGTAGACTGTCCTGATCGGGAAGACACACTGCTCAGAAGAGTATCCTGCTCTCACTCACAAAGGTGCAGAGGCAAACAACTTCCCAGCAGAGGAGGTATGACTTCGTACCCCCTTGCTGGTTGACATAAAACATTGCCACTTGGTTGTCTGTCTGGACCAGAACAACCTGGTTCTCCAAGTGGTGTTGGAACAGCTGCATGACGTTCGCAACTGCCCAAAGATCGAGGAAGTTGATTAGGTGGAGACTCTCACCTGTCAACAAGATGGCCTGGGTCCACAGGTCCCCGCAGTGGGCCCCCAGCCCAGTTTGGAGGCGTCCATGGTGAGGATTCTCTGAAGCGCCAGGGCCTGAAAGTGCAATCCCATCATTTAGTGCAGTGGCTTCTACCATCAGCTGAGGGATTCGGAGAGAGGAGTGGTCACACAGATCCGGTCCTCCAAGCAGCTCGTCACCTTCGTCCACTGAGTACAGAGAGTCCACTGGGAGTAACACATTTGGAGGCAAGCATCAAGCATAACATGCACCATCAAGGCCATGTGCCCCAGGAGGCACAATAGGAGGCAGGCCAAGGCCATCAAACAACACTGCACTTCCTTGATGAGGGCCTCTAGGCACCGAGCCCTGTCCAGAGGAAGGAAGGAAGGCTCTTCTCTGAATAGTGTCCAGGAGGGCCTCTATGAACTCCAGATGCTGCGTCAGCTGCAGATGAGACTTTGGGTAGTTGATAATGAAGCCCAAGTGCTCGAGAATGAGAATGGTGCGACATGCTGCCTGACAGACCTTGTCGGCGGAACAGCCCTTGATGAGCCAGTTGTCCAGGTAGGGGAAGACAAACAACCCTGCAGCCAGAGGTAGGCGGTGACCACCGCCAGGCACTTTGCTTGGCAGAATCATGGGGGTATAAGCCAGTCCAAATGGTAGGATCCATTTCTGGCAACATCAGCCTTTGATGACAAAGTGGAGGCACTGCAGGTGGCGAGAATGGATCAAGAATGTGGGTATAAGCATCTTTAAGGAGCATAGCCAATCTCCCCGCTGGAGGTAGGGCAGCAACGTTCCAAGGGAGAGCATTTTGAACTTCTCTTTCACCAGGAACTGGATGAGATTCCGTAGATCCAGGATGGGCCAAAAGCCGCCTGTCTTTTTTGGGAACTAGGAAGTAGCGGAAGAAGAACCCCTTGCCCCTCTAGGGTGGCGGAACCAGGTTTGACCACTTCAGCTGCAAGGAAGCTTTCCAGCTCCTGCTGCAGAAGGTCTCAGTGAAGAAGAGTCATGGGAAGTTCTCCGGGAAAGAACGGAGAGGGCGTCTGCTCGAAATGGATGTGGTACGGGTCCCTCACCACCTGGAGGGCCCAGGCATCTATGGTTAAGGTGTACCACCGGTCGGCATAGAATGTCAGACGTCCCCCTGTATGCTGTAGCCCCCGACCCTGCAGAGAAAGAGATCATATTCAAGGAGTCAAAATCCCACTCAGGTTGCGGCTGAGGTGCAGGCTGGGGTTTGGGGGCCTTTCGCTTATGAGGACCACGCCCCTGGCCCTTGGCCTGCTGACCCTGTTGGGGAGCCAGGTAGGCTGGATACTGGGAGTAAGTTCTGTAAGCATTCCTCTTCTTCAGGTAAAAAGGCTTTTTCCCAGAAGCCTTCCACTGGGAAAGGTCTGAGTTTTCCAGGATAGCCTGGTTCTGGTCATATTCTCAGAATGCAGCTATCTGGCCTGCAGCCATGCGAGGCGACGGGCACCAATACCCACCACAGCCACTCTAGCCATGGAATCAAAGCAATCATAGGTTGCTCGAATAACATATTTGGAGCACTCCTTGACCATGGACACCAGGGTCCAGAACCACTGAAGAGGTTTCTTGGACAGACCAGCCAAGAACGTGGCCCAAGTCCCTCAGGCACATGCCCATGTACAATTGGTAAGCCTAGATTCGGGCCACGAGCATCGAGCTCTGGTAACACTTTTTACCAAAACCATCCATGGTGCAGGCCTTCCTGCCAGGAGGTACTGAGGAATGCGTCTTTTGGCTCTTGAGCCTATGCACGGCCGACTCCACCACCCTGGAATTGTGTGATAGCTGTGTCTTTTGGAATCTAGGGCCCTTTTGGGCTCGATATATGGAATCGAGTCATTTGCTCACAATGGGCACCGTAACAGGTGACTCCAACATCCTGAACAACAAGTGTTCCAAGATAGGGGGAAGGGGCATCATGAGAGCCTTCTTGGGAGGAGCATTGTACTGCACGATCTCAAGATTCTCTGCCTGAGGTTCCTCCTCGGACTCCATGGTGAAGGCCAGAGCCTTTGCCATATCCCGGATGAAGTCCAGGAAGAAGAGGTCCTCGAGCGGGGACCTCTGGTGCTCCTGAGGTGGGGACAGGTCCGAGGGGATGCCCCGGTATTGCCGGGTGTCTGGGGACTCGTCATCAGTCTCCCATTCCGATTCAGAATCGGTGAAGACCTCAGAACCCAACGGACTTGGTGTGCACACTTGGCTGGGGGCTTCAATGGGGTCACAGGGCCCCAGCGCTCCGAACTGGAGGCACTCATGGGCAAGACCAGAGGCTTCGAGCGGGACAGAGTTTGATGCCGGGAATCAGCCTGAAGGTGATGCCGCTCGAGCACTGGCTAGATCTCCTCTGGTGACACCCTCGCACTGGAGGAACTAGTCGCTAGGCCCAATGACCCAGAGGAACTGAGCACTAGGCCCCGCTGCTGGGCCAGGAAGGTAGCGAGGCTGCATTCCAAGGCCACCATCCTAACCTCCAGGCCAGAAGGCTCCACAGCCACTGGCGTGGATACCTAGAGAATCAGTCCTGATGCTGGCTCCATCGAGGGGGATTTCTCGATGACAACAGCCTCGGAGGACCAGTGTCAAACCTTAATGTGGATGGAGTCTCCTCCCGCTGGTGCAGTTTCAAGGGCCACTCCCGGCCATCACCTTCGGCAGCACACTGAGAGCTTCGATGCCAGTGGCTGAAGGTCTTACCCCCAGTTCTGGCATCAGCTTTTGATGCCGCCATGGGTGAAGTCCGATTGCACGGAGGACGATCTGATGCCCCACAACCTTGGTGCTCCAAGTGGGCATGGCCACCAGGAGATTTTAAGGCTTTCGCAGCAGCCCCCAAAGGCATTGATTCCACACTCGAAGCTGAAGCCAAAGACATCTTGTGGCCAAATAGCATCTCCCGCTGTCTTTCACAGTTCTGATGGCCCTTATTCATCATTTGAAGACAGAGCGAGCAAGCAGAGGAATTGTGGTCGACTCTTAGGCACCGCAGGCAGCAGTCGTGTGGATTTGTGCAGGACATGGTGTGCCCACTGAGGTCACACTGCTTAAATCCACTAAACGAGGATATAGCGGGTAAAACGGTACCCGCGAGATAAAATCCCAACGTCTTGGTTAGGGAGGGCATGAGAAAATCGCACGCACCCGAGAACAAGAAAAAAGAAGGAGAACAAGAAAAAAGTGATGCCGATGCGGCAATGATGCCAGGAACCGAGAAGGTGACGGTACATGACTGGATGCAAAATAAAGGAAAAATCGAGACAAAATAGACGAACTTTTTCAGGGGTGCTGATGAAGACGTCCGATGGGCTCCGCAGAAAAAGAAGACTGAGGTAAGATGGCATCCTTGGTTGGGAAAGTGACCATGCATGCGTGGTGTAACTCCCAAAGACTTTCTTTGAAAGCTGAGGAGTGATTATCGCCCAGGCTTCTTCAGTGCCAACGTCACCCATATGTGAGGACTGACTTCCTGCTTGTTCCCAGAGAATGTCACTATATGCCCCACATTTTGACTGGGGGTCAGTGAAGCAGCTTTATGATGGCAGGGGCATTATCTGGAAAGTACAAGAAAACCTGAGAGTCAATGGCTGCAGCTGATGTGGCTGTTTGGATACTATGGGACTTGTGGTTTAGACATGGGAGAAAGAAGAGGCTCAGTAAACACAGGAGAGTGGAGAACAAAGAAAGAATATGACAAAATGCTTCTGAAGGAGCACTATCCTCCAGGTACTTGGAATTTATATATCCTTGGACAGTGTGGACAGGAAAAACTTGAAATTTGCATGCATTAGTTGGTCTTTTCTACTATCACTACAACTACATATTGGCATAAAGAGTTCTTGATCCAATAGAAAAATCTAAAATTGCTAATCTGATTGTCTGATTCAGGCACTTGTGATGCATGAAGCACCTTAAGTAACACAGATGTGCATTTAACTTTAATCTGCTGTTTCTAGAGCATGATGAAGCCTATCTGATCTAACAGATACATAATTTGAAGAATGCATAATCATACAGGAAATAATTAGTCATTAAAAAGGAAAATATTTGAATGTACTTTCTTTCCCATAAGCCATGCTTGATGCCAAACACTGAACATGTTGAATGAGTAATGAGAACCATCAAGCTCTGGAATGGTTTACAGCATAGAGCAGCAGCCGCACACATCCACTTGCAAGCAGTGATCTGCTGGTAAGACTCACACTCCTCCACCACTGCGGTCCACGGGAATCGGATCTCTCTGATCTAGATTCTCTTCAGCTGTCTTCATTAGTATTGCCAGTCGGCTACTTGACACAAAACCTTTCTGAATAGCACTCATGAGCTAAAAAATAAAATTAATAATTAATAGCTATGTTAAAATAAGTTGATTAAGGTTCTCTCTACTGCATTACAGCACTGAAAGAGTTGCTGTCAAAAGAGATGGTTGTTCCATTTAAAACTCTTCTAAGTGTTCTAAATACACAAACAAGAACTATTCAATTGATATTCAGGATGCCCATCTTAACTGTTAAATTAGAGGGCAGTTATTCAGTAACTATTTCCACAAAAAGTCAATCTGCCTTAGAGGAAGGGGAGCGGTCAACAGCACAGTCATTAGAACCTCCAGCCGGCTGGCCATCCTTACCTACAGTGCCATCTGCCTTCTACTGCCCTGAGACAGGCAAGGCCAGATTAACTGCATCACCCTGAGAGAGGGGAAACAGGCCCTCCAGGGATGACTCAAAAGCTGCCATGTCTACCCAATGTCCAGAAGCCAGAGAAGAGGCACCTCACTTGCAACAGGCCAAACAACATTTCTTGGAAGAAGATATAAAGAGTTAAGGCAAGTATAATAGCAGAGTGCATTAAGGCCGCGCTGTCCTGGAAGGCGCACGTTAACAGCATTTGCACAGCAATGTCCAAAACAGATGCTTGGGTAGGAATGCACATTGAAGCTGCTTGGGTAGAATACACATGAGGACCACATAAATGCCAGGCGCACAATGGTAAAAAGCGCTATTACGCATGAAGAAAAGGTGCTCAGACATGACCAGGTAACCATCTTAAAGATGTTCTCTGGAGTCACTAAGGAGGACTCTTCCCAGGAGGAGGATTGTGCCCTACTGGTGTGAGCTTTGACTCCTCTGGCATGCATTTCTGACACAGAGGGTAGGCTGAATTAACAGCATCCTTAATCCAGCAGGCAATCAAGGACTTGGCCGCTGCCTGTCCTTTCCTTGGACCACCGAAGAGGACAAAGAGATGGTCCAACAGGCGGAAGGAATTAGTAAGCTCCAGATACTTCATTAACACCCTCCTCATATCCAACAGAAATGGCAAGGGGCCCATTCAAAGGGCCTCCTTTAAGGAGGAAGGTAGAATCACAGGCTGATTAAGATGAAAAGAAGACAACACCTTCATAAGAAAGGACGATAGCGTCCTCAGACAGGACAGACACTGTTGAGACAACCAGAAAAAGCTCTATGCAGGACAACAACAAAAAAAAGAGAGATGATCCCCCTTACAAAGGGCAACAAGCACAAGGAACACAACAGATAAATGCCAGGACATGCTATGTTTTGGCATTAAATACCTGCGTTAGGGATTATCCAATAAAAAATAGATATGAACATACTGTATATATTATATAATACATACAATCAAAACGTTGCAGAATGATACACATACATGAAATATATTAAAAAAACAAGAACATAAGACTATAAAAAAATAATTGAAAGGAGTTTGAAAAGAAAAAAATAAAATCAAAAATGTTTTTTTATGTTTTTGTATTCTTGTTTTTTATATATATTATACATGTTTTGTGGTTGTCTTAATACTAAATTTTTGTATTATGTTTGTGTTAGCCTTTTTCTTTCTCCAACTGTTCACTCTCAAACTCCTGTACCCCTGTTTTTCTCCTATCCAACCACCATCGGCTAACTTTCATTCTTAGCCATCCCCTGCCACAGTCTGGTCCAACCTCCACCAACACATTTAGGAATCTTCAGGTTACTGATCCACCAACTCTCTCTCCACTGCTGTCTTATCTCCTCTCTCATCTGTTATGTCATGTAAGTTTCTTGATGAGACAGATTCTTCTCATAACATACTCTCCTCCACTTTGCATACTCTTGTCCCTCCCTTTCCATATCCTGTAAGCTGTACAGTTCCTTAGCCTTGGCTAACCTGATATGCCACAAAGCATCTTTTACTTAAGTCCTGCATTCTTATTTACTTCTGACATTTCAAATTCATGCTAATCTCCTTCCAGTCTGCCATAGCACTTGCCAAGCTAGAGTATTCTGTCCATCTGATCTTCGCTGTCTCTTTGCAATGCTCAATTCTCTTCTCAAAGTGCTTCCATGATAAGGTTTGCAAGATTAGTCTTGAGTTCTCCACTTGGAAACCTTTATCTCCCCACCCTCCTCCTCACTCTCAAATCCTTTCTTCAACATCTGTCACTCTTTTTGCCTTTTCTAATATTGCTGAAGAGGAATCTGCACATTTTCTCTCCTCCCTCAAATTCACTACCTGCTCCTCTCATCTCATCCCATCTCCATCTGTCTATTATGCTCTCTCTCGCCCACTGTAATCCCTTCCATCATGTCCTCAACCTACCACTATCCACTGCAACTGTTCCTGCTGCCTTCAAACTTTCTATGGTTACATCACTTCTCAAGATAAAACCCCCCAAAACTTCACTAGACACTACCTGCCCTTCCAATTGTTGGCCCACCTCCCTCCTTCCCTTTGCATTCAAAGTACTCAAATATATGGTTCACCACAGTTGTCTTGATTTTATTTCCTTTTGGGCCATTCTGGATACACTCCAGTCTGGTTTTATCCTCTACATTCTACAGAAACGGCTCTTGCAAAAGTTTCCAGTGATCTGTTCCTGGCCAAATCCAAGGGCCTCTACTTGATCATCATCCATATTGAACTTTCTGTTGCTTTTGACACAGTTGATCACCTGCTCTCTCTTGGATTTAGGGGCTCTGTTTTGTCCCAATTTTCTTTTTATCTCTCGCATCACATTTGTAATATATGTTCTGGTGGATCCTGCTGTACTGCTATCCCCCTTTCAGTCAGGGTACCTGAGTGCTCTGATTTCAGAGCTCGTCTTTTCTCTTTCTATACTCATTCCCTTAGTGCACTGATCTTCTACCATGGCTTTTGGTACCAGATAGCATAGTTACTCACCTGTAGCAAGTGTTCTCCGGAGACAACAGGAATCAGGACTTACATATGGGTGACATTGGCATCAATGGAGCTCATATGCTATCTACTCTCCAGCTTTCATAGAAAGCCTTTGGGAGTTCTACAACACATGGGTGGTCACTTTCCTGCCAAAGATGCCATTTTAGCTCAGTATGACGACACAGCTTACGAAACAACTCCACGGGAAAGCAGGAGGGATGTGAGGACTGATTTCTGCTGTTTCCGGAGAATGCCTGCTACAGGTGAGTAACTACGCTTTCTTCGGGAACAAGCAGGAAGTCAGTCCTCACATATGGGATTCCCAAGTTACAGGCTACTGAAAAACCTGTAAAAAGGCCATGGACAACTGAAAAATTGAACTGTGAATACTAGCGGAGAGCAAGATTGGCCCCAAGACCTCACACACAATCCAAGCATCGACCAGAGAAGCAGGACTCCGGTGCCCTGGACTCACAGAAGGGTTGGAGGGAAGAAGTTGCATTAATCCCCAAACAGATGATGGAGTACCACCTGGCCAAAGGCACTGTCATGCTGGGAGTCTGCCTCCAGGCAGTAATGCGCTGCAAAGGTATGGATCGAGGACCAGGTGGTCGCCCGGCAGATCTTTGGCAAGGAGATGAAGCGCAAGTTAGCCACTGAGGCTGTCATCATTCGCACGTTGTGAGCAGTGATGTGCCACTCCAGGGAGAGACTAGCATTTGCATAGGTGAAGGAGATGCAGTTTGCCACCCAGCTGGAAAGGGTGTGCTTAGAGAACACAAAACATGCCTGTTGGGGGTCAAAGGAGATGAACAGCTGTGAGGGCTTTCGTCTGTTCAAGATAGAAAGTCAATGCTCTCTTATAATCGAGAGTGTGGAGCATGGCCTCCGTCCGACTCGTATGAGGTTGGGGAAAAAAGGTAGGAAGGTCCACTTCTTGGTTCAGATGAAAGGGGGAAAACCACGAAAGGGGGAAACCTGGGATGCGCACAAGACTACCATACTCCTGTGCAACCTGGTGTAAGGAGTATGTGCCACATATGCCTGCAGTTCACTGACCTGGCAGGCAGAGGTGAGCACCACCAGGAAGACCATTTTCAAAGAGAGGTGACACAAGACCAGTGGCTCAAAGGGTGGAGCCATGAGCTTAACAATAACCACATTCAGGTCCCAGGTTGTCACCAGGGGATGAATGGGAGGCCACGTGAGCAAAAGACCCTGCATAAATTGGACCACAAGCGGATGTAAGGCCAGGGGTTGTCCGTCCAACAAATGATGGTGCACTGTCAAGGCATTGAGGTGCTCCCTCACCGAGTTGGATTGCAAACTAGCTTGAGAAAGGTGCAGCAAGTACTGCAACACAGTTGGAAATGCTCCAGAATAGGCCGAATCTCTGTGGACGATGCCCCCACGGTGGAGAGTCTGGTCAGCGGTCCCGAAGAATCGGAGGTACCAGTTTTCGGGGCCTGCTGCAGATCCAGGGCAGCAGTGCTGTGCTCAAAGGCAGCCATCCTGACCTCCAGGCCAGTAGGCTCTGCAGGGACCAGCGCGAGCTCCGAAGAATTCGGGCCTGATGCCAGCTCCATCGAGGGGGTTTCCTTGAGGATAACGATCTTGGAGAACGTTGTCGATCCTCTGAGACTTTGGGAGTCTCCTCTTGCCACGGCAGCTTGGAAGGCTGCTTCCTGCCCTCGCCATCAGCTTAGGGGCTCCGATGCCAATGACCATGAGACTTACCCTTGGCACCAGAATCGGTCTTCGACACCAACAGGGTCCTATCGTTCTTGGTATGGTCTTCTGTGGCTGATCCTGGGTCCAATGCCCCATGACCTTGGGGCTCAGAGCGAGCATGGTCTGCACATGAGGCCGAGGTCTCATTCGTGGCCCCCAAAAGATGATTCTGGAGCCGAACCAGAGGTCTTAGGGCCAAACAGTGACTCCCACTGCCTTTAACGATTCTTCTGGCCCTTACTCGTCATCTGGAGACAGAGTGGGCAGGAAGAGTCATGATGGTGGGCACCAAGGCACCTCAGGCAACAGTCATGACCATCCGTGCGAGACATGGTACGGTTACAACGATCGCACTGCTTAAAGCCACTGACCGAAGAACTAGCTGGGAAGACAGCTTCTTTGAGGTCAAACTTCAAGGGCATGAGAAAAACCTGCGCACCAAAGAGAAGAAAATAGAAAAAGAGGGAACCTGAAAAAAATGCAATGCCGAGGTGATGGATCTGGGAACTGAGAAGGTGATGGAACGTGACCGGAAAAAGAGGAAACAAGAAAAAAAATCATATTAAAAATCTAACCTTTTTCCAGGGGTACGGACTACACATCCGATAGGCTCCACAGAAAAAAGAAGACTGAGGTAAGATGGCACCTTTGGGTGGGAAGGTGACCATACATGCGTAGTAGAACCTCCAAAGGTTTTCTATGAAAGCTGGGGAGTGGATAGCACGTGGGCTCCTTCGGTGCCAATGTCACCCATATGTGAGGACAGACCCTCTGCTTGTTCCCGAAGAATTATGCTGATGACACTGAGATTTACCTTTCTACACTGGAAATCCTTTTTTGGAATCCAGCCCCAAATCTCAGCTTACCTGGCTGCCCCACCGCCATCTGAAACTGAACATGGCCAAGATAGAGCTTCTCATTGTTCTTCCTAAAGCCACCTCCCTCCCCTCCCCATTTCTCTATTTTTGTGGAGGAGTGGCCTAGTGGTTAGAACATGGTACCTCAGGCTGGAGGGCCTGGGGTTCAAGTCCCACCTGGGGACAGCAATCTCAGGCCAGAGGGACTAGGGTTTCTAGTCCTATAGGCACTCCTTGTGGCCTTGGGCAAGCCACTTAACCCTTCATTGCCTCAGGTACACACAGTTTGTGAGCCCTCTGGGGACAAGGGAATGTAGCCAGTACCTATTTGTAGTGATTACATAATGTAAACTGCTTTGATTGAAGGATAAGGCAGTATAGAAAACTGGTTAAATAAATAACACCGACATCTTTCCTATTTCCTTGGTTCACAGTCTTGGGGTCATCTTTGAGTCTCCTCTCGTTCTCTGCCCATATCCAATAGATAGTTAACACCTGTTGGCTCTTTCTCTATAACATAAGCAAAATACATCCCCTCCTCTCTGAACTCACTTCCATGACCCTTTATCCATATTCCTGTCACCTCCGTCTAAACTATTACAACCTGCTCCACACTGGTCTCCTATTTAATCATCTCCCTCCCCTTCAATCTGTTCAAAACTCAGCTGCATGGCTAATCTTCTGCCAGTGTTGAAATGCTCACGTAATCCCTCTTCTCAAATCAATTTAAATGACTCCCTGTTTCCAAATACAGTTCTAACTTCTTCTATTGACCTACAAGTATATGCACTCTGCAGCTCCTCATTACTTCTTGCTTATTCTCCCTACAGCCCTCCTCAGGAACTCCGCTCATCAGTCAAATCCCTCTTCTATATGCATTTTGCTTCTACTGCCAACTCAAGACTCATTTCATTTTGCTGCATCATATATGCCTGGAATAGACTATCTGGGTCAGTATGTCAGGCTCCATCTTTGGTGCTATTCAAATCCAGGCTAAAACCCTCCTCTTCGAGGTTGGTTTTGGTTCCCGACCCCCTTTATATTCTGTTTAACACCCATGTATGCATGAATCATTTTCCACCTGAACTACCATAGTCCCCTGTCTGTTATGTTTGTCTGTCTTGATTAGACTGTAACCTCTGTGGAGCAGTTTGTGCACACCATTGCCTATGCCCTGTAGCGTTATACAAATGATCAATAGTGGTATTAGTAAATTTCATTCAAGCAACCTCTACAGCCAAGGGGGGTAGATACTCCCTGCTGTGGGGGCTGTTTCCAATATTTTGCTTGTCCCTAACATTTGAAATTCTGCCACTAACAGGGAGCTAAGATTCTGTTTCACATTAACTTCAGGGCAGACGCCAAACCTCTCTATTCTACAAATCATATGCATGTTATGGGTTTGTCGTCAATGTTGTACAATGCTTTTACATTATACACATCAATAGAAGCTATTGTTATGGACATCAGTGATTTAGAAATATTTTAAACAAGTAGTTTCCGTTAGTTGGTCTGGAATTCTTTCTTTGTGAACTATTGAAGTTTTATTCCATTTTTTTTCAGTGCAGACTATCGATTACTTTTCATCTGCTATCCATACTCTGGATGTATCAGAACGGCATGAACAAACACTTTTGGCAACATAGAAGAGAAAGGCATATTGAAATCACAGTTTTGTGGCAGTTGCAAAATGCCTGAGTCAAACTCTCTCATCTCTTATATCAGAACATGAAATTTATTGCGAGGACAGCTTGGCCAGCAGAAGATACTAAACTCTGTTTTACAAGTCAGCCTTCCAAATTAGAATGAACCGAGGATCTCATAGGACCCTGTTTGAAAGTAACTATCCTATGCACATTGATAGCTGATTTAAATCCAGTTTATTAGTGATAGTTACAACTGCATCACTTCTATTACATATTTGGTCCAATTTGTTGTTGGACAAGTTTATACTCTGTTATTTTTATAATAAGGCAATAAAAGGACATTTGTTTTGTCTATGGTACATATGAAAATTGGTATATCTTACAAAATGAAGCAAGTCACCCTCCATATCATTTGAAAGTGAGACAGAGCAAAACTGAGAAATTAATTATGGAAATATTACAGAAATCATCCCCTAATTCCATGCAGTTGACACTCTTGCAAGCACTACTCCAGCTGGCAATCTAACTAGATCAGCAAGTGGAGGGTTGTTGAAAAGAAAATAGATTTTCTTTTCTCATTCCATCCTATAAAAGGGTTTTTGGGGGCTTCTTTTCCTGAATTTTTAAAACTGTATTTGTAGATTATACAATGAGGTCAAAACCTCTAACGATCACAGCATATAAATTGATGTGCTGACAATAAGAATCTCAAGATAAAGAGTACAGAGAAATGCTATATCAAACTCAAATGTCTGTAGATGTTTTCTTTTTTTCCATCGTATTAATGGAAAAGGAAACTACATAAAGCAGAGAAGTGCATTAATTAATTCGGTATTTAGGAACATGCTACCCTCCTAATTTGCTGAAGACAAATCAGTTTCCAATGAGATTAAGTCAATTCATTGTATCGACCTCTCTTACCATATGGCTACATCTTTCCTCTTGATCACTTTTAAAATAAAATATGGACTTGTTTAAATAGATATGATAATGCTTTAGTGAAAACAAATAGATATGATGATAATGTTTTAAAGACGACCCTTTTTTAATGCTGGACACTACCTGTGAAAATGTTCTGCATTTAGATTCAAGAATGCTCTTATCTACAGCTCATCTCAAGAGAGACAATTACCATTTCCTTTGCTTTCATCTTGTTTGTTTAACTTGACACAATGAAGAAAGGGCTGACATTGACCAAAATCCCTAGCATTAATTTATTTCATGTTTGGCATTCATCATTGCCATGGTTCAGAAAAGATCTGGCAGTCATTTGAAATACCTGCCCAAAATAAAAAGCCTCCACAAAAACAAACTTGGTGTACTAGAAAAATCAACTCTTTATGGAAGCAAAGTGAGATGGACACTTAAAAGATGCTATTATCATTGCTGCACATTTCCTGTCCTTTCAAAATGTTCTTGACAGTGTGTGTTAAGATGTGTCCCTTGCTACACACTAATTCCTTCTGTCTTTACAAGATGCACAATTAAAATGAGGGACTAGTCAAGTCAAATGTAGGATTTTATTTATTTAATCCTTTGTTATGGATAAGTAATTCTTTGTTGTCTCCCTTTCACCAATTGTGACCAAAAATACTAACCTGCAAAAACTCATTGAGCTCAACTTGACCATTCTTGTTCAAATCCACTTCATTAAGGATTTCATGGAGTGTATTTGCATCCATCTGGACGCTGATGTTCTAATTAAAACAAAACCACAAACTAATCATTTCTCTTCTTTAGAACGCAGTGGATCCTATTCATAGTAATAGTCAAATTTGATACAGTTCAGGTCAACATTATTGGCACCGTTGCAGTTCAACCCCTTAACGTCCAATATTTCCTAAACAAAAAGTGGCCAGTGAAATGGCTTTGGACTATATAAGCACACATATTTGACACATAAAAGAATCAAACAAAACAAGACCAATTAAAAAAGGAAATAGTAGGAAATAGTATAAAAACTGGGACATTGTCAGGACATACAAACTATCTAATATACAAAAAACCTGTGCTTATTCCTACCAATTACTACTAAAGACATTAAAAGGAATAACCAACCTATTACCTATATGATTTTTTGTCGGAGCTAATGCCGTGAAGGGTCCACCTTCTCGTGGCAATCCGCTCCTTTTTTTCTATTTTAATAGGGACGCAACCAGGAGTTTGCTTTAGGAAGATGAGAACTTTTGGGTTTGTCTGCTGCCTATTGCCTATTGGATGATGATAGGTCATGTGCTTTCTGATGCAACCATATACTGGGAGAAGACGTGATAACGTTTTGTTACACAACACAGTTTGAGGAAGGGCCAGGAGGTTCAATGGCCTGAAACGCAACGTTGGGTTACTATTATGGATTGTGGTCAACAAGAGAACTGTTTCACTTCGCAGTCATTTGCTAAATGATTAAACTGCTGTGATACCTGAAGAGTTATGAGATCTGATATTTCGGGAGTTCGTTTGAATATTGGATACACAGGTGTATGGCAGTAACATCTACATCAACGCTATGAAGGACAGCTAAGTGTTTCGGCTCTCTTTAATGTTGTCTTTCCATTTTCACCGGGGGGGGGGGGGGGTTTGTATATCTCTTAGGGAATGATGAGGGTTGCGTCCCTATAAAAATAGAAAAAAAGGAGCAGATTGCCACGAGAAGGTGGACCCTTCATGGCATTAGCTCCGACAAAACATCATATAGGTAATAGGTTGGTTATTCCTTTTAATGTCTTTAGGACATAACTGGCACCCTTAGAACAATTCAAATCAGTTGGAACAGAAAAACTACATTCCCACTGCAGTAAAATTAGTACACACCTGTGATCAATTGTCAGTACTCATATGACTTGAATCAACCAATGAATGATGGTTCTAATGTTTAAAAAGGCCGCATTCACTCTCTGTTCCATTTTCACAATGGTGAAGACAAGAGTGCTGCCTGAGACCGTCAGAAAAGCCATTATCACCAATCATCAAAATTCAAAGGGGTACAAGGCCATCTCCAAAGCCTTTGGGATTCCTGTGTCTACAGTTCACAATGTTAAGAAGTTTTCTGCTCATGGAATTATCAAGAACTTCCCAGAATGTGGTGGGTGGAGGAAAATGAACCCAAAACGTTTCGAAGGTTAATGCAAACTGTTGGAAAAACACCATGTACAGTTCAACATCCAAAGAGCTTAAGGCTGACCTGGAGCAATCTGAAATGGTGGTTTCAACCTGCACCATATGCCACATACTAAACAAAGAAGGACTTCATCAGTAAAAGTCAAGGAGGACCCCACTGCTCAAAGACAGACATAAAAAGGCATGCCTGATCTTTGCCCAAACCCATCTTGTGAAACCACAATCCTTCTGGGAAAATATTCTGTGGACAGATGAAACAAAACTTGAGCTCTCTGGCAATATAGACCAGCGATACATTTACAGGCAAAGAAATGAAGCTTATAAGGAAAAACCTTTACTACAGATAAATATGGTGCAGGTTCCATAATGTTGTGAGGCTGTTTTGCTGCCTCAGGAAATGGAGGCCTGGAACGTATTAAAGGAATCATGAAGCAAGAGGACTACCAAAGTATTTTGGAATGAAATGTGCTACCTTAGCGTCAGAAAGCTAAGTCTGGGTTGAAGGTCATGGGTCCTCCAGCAGGACAATGACCCAAAACATACATCCAAAAGTACAAAAGAATGGTTAACAAGGAACAAATGGACTGTTTTGAACTGGCCAGCAATGAGTCCTGATCTCAAACCAATTGAGAACATTTGGAAAAAGCTGAAATCTGCCATTGGTAAAAGGAATCTTGGAAACATTCATGAGTTGGGAACAAATCATACATGAAGAGTGGGAGAAACTACCAGCTGAGAGATGTACGAAACTTATAGATTGCTAGAAGAAATGTTTGCCAGCTGTCATCACTGCCAAGGGTTGTGCAACCAAATATTAGTGAGGGATGTCATTATTCGTGTCCAGGTCATATTTGTTTTTTTCTCGAAATTACTATGTCTAATTTGCACAGACATCTCTTTTTTTGTTGTATACATCTGAACATACTATTAAAATATTATGATGATACAGTTGGAATATTTCCAATTATTGCTCAAGATATTGTACACATCATATCTAAAATTTAAGGGTGCCAATAACATTAACCACAACTGTAAGAAAGACTGGGAGGGCAGCTTGTCTTATTATAAGAATGACAAACCATTGAAGTATTTTGTATATTTAAGATAATTTAATTTTAGAAAAAATATGATCCCTGTAAACAAAGAATGAAGAAAATGGCCAGCAGGTCACCAGCTTTCCTACTATTCTTTCTTTCATAATGCTCCAGATCATCAATTGGTCATATCTGAAGTAACTGCAACATTGCAGATCAAAGCATGATGAAAAATCATATTAGCAGCAGGTTGGCTGAATACGTCACAATTTATTTATTTATTTTACATTCTCTTATATACTGCGCTATTCCACATCAGTGCGGTTTACATTGAACAAACTGAAATTACATTGAACAGGGCATTATAACTTGGAGATAACTATTTTACAGGGAACATGGGCTATGGAGGGTTAAGTGGCTTGCCCAAGACCACAAGGAGCACCTGTGGGACTAGAAACCCCAGTCCTTCCGGCCCAAGGTTGTTGTCCTCTAGTGGGATTTGAACCCCCAACCTTCCGGCCTGAAGTACCTTGCCCCAACCACTAGGCCACTCCTCCAGTTCACAGAAACTGCCTCTTTCCACAGCAAATTTGAATCTTGCCATGAATAGGAAGGCATTGCTGATGATCACTTTCTTGTTTTATTTTATTATAAAAATGTACTATACTGCCAACTGAGAGCATATCTAGGTGGTATTTTTAATCCACCCTTTTTAATGTTAACTCAGTATACAGCAAACTAATACAGAAATGCAATATTAAAATTATAATAATACAATTAAAAGACAGCCTACAAAAAACCCCAGAAAATAAAGAGATACCATTACCAAAAATAAGTAAAAACTGAAATAAAGGAAAAGAAACATTACCTCTAATACACGCTGGACATCAAGTATTGTGATGAAACCTTTCTTTTCTTTATCAAACTTATGAAATCTCTTTTTATACCTGGAAGTGAAATGTATTATTAGAAAGTTATATGATAATAAATTAAATAGAATATAAATCTATACAATAAAAGGACAGGCATAATAAAAGTGTATTCTGTGTAGACTGCATTGAGTAATTTTCAATTGAGTTTTAGGAGATATCAGGGCATGGAGAGTGCCAGTTTTCTACTGGATGAATATCGGGCACTAGATAGAGGCGTGCACATCATAGCTTTTTTTTTCAAATCTAATCGCAGTGTTTACAGCATGATTCATTGTACTTACAGGAATTGGGTATAGGGGATGTGGTCTTGCAGTGGTCTGCCTTTTTTTTTCATTTCAGAATGGCAGAATCAGCAGGTGTTTTGGAAACAGAATTTTGAGGGTATGATCGATTAGATGTGGTGAGCCACAGGATTCTGTCCTCTCTGCAGTTTTGTTTCATTTATCCACTATGCTTCCAGCTTCCTTTGGTCTCCATTATCATTTCTTTGCAGATAATATACAAATCTATTTGGCAATTTGCAAGGCTTAGCGAGAGGGAGTGCAAAAGATTAATTTTGGTTCAGAGCAACAGTTCTCAACTGTTTTGTTGCGAGGCTCCAGAAGGTATGCTGCAATACTGGTAAATACAAGTGGTTCTCAGGAAGCAGTGATGGCAGGAGACGTTATACAGGCTGAAATATTCTTCTTTAATTTGTTCAAAGCTGTGCTCCTTCCCAAGGTCACAGCAGCAAGAGGTGCTTATGATTTCAGTGCTGATGCACTTCACGTACCAAAAGTGAAATTGTACTGTATTAAGTGCTGCTTCTTGCTGTGATGTTGGGAAGAAGTGCAGTTTGAATATTATGGCTTGTATGACCACATTTCCTGCCACATAGGGGAGAGCGGATGCTACACTGTTAGGGATGGGAGGGATGGGGAGAAGGCAGAAGGAAGATGCTGTACTTGAGGGAGGGGGAAGTACAGAAAGGCCGAAGGCAGATGCTATACTATTGGGGTGGCAGGAAAGAGGAGAGGGCAGATGCTGTACTGTTAGAGGTGGTGGGGGGGGGGAGGGGAGAGGGCAAATGCTGTACTGTTAGGGAGGGTGGGGGAGAAGCAGAGAGCAGATACTGTACTGTTAGGGGTAGGGAAGAGGGTAGATGCTGTATTGTTGGGGGAAGGAGGGAGTAGGTGCTACACTACTGCAGGGGAAGAGGGGAGAGAGAGAGAGGGGGGATATAAACCAGGCTAGAAAAGTGGGGTGAAAGAGAGAAAGAGAGAGGCACTGCTGGGCATAGTGGAAACATATGTAAGAGGCCACTGGAAGTTATCAAACAGATAAATGAGAGGAGAATATTGAGTACAGAAGACAGAAATGTGGTAATGGGGAGTGGATGAAAGATAGAAGAGAATAAGAACAAGGAAAGAGTAAGGCAGGGAAAATGGCAGAGCTAGGGGAAATGAGCTGGGCAGGAGGTGAAAGGAATTGGAAAGTTGAAAAGTAAGTGAAATTTAAAAAGAAGAGGATAGGAGACTGGCAGGTGAGAAAGAAGGTGACATTTGAGTGGACAGAGGCAGAACAAGTGAAATGGAAGAAAGGGCTAAAAGGGAAAGCATAGTTACTCACTTGTAACAGGTGAGCTCCTGGAATAGCAGGAATTTAGTCTTCACATATGGGTGATGTTGGTACCAACGGAGCTCATGCAGGAACGATCCTCAGTGTCCAATTGGAAAGCTTTTGGGAGCACTCCACTGCACCTGCGCGACTGTGTTCCCAACTCCCTCTCTTCAGTTGAGTATGTAGCTGAGAAAAGAGTAAATGAAACCCTATAACTCCTAGGGGAGATGAGAGGGCTGTGAAGACTTCTTCCTGCTGTTCCCGGAGATCACCTGTTACCAGTGAGTAACTACGCTATCTCCAGGAACAAGCAGGAATGTAGTCTTCACATATGAGATTCTCTAGCTCCTAGATGCCAGATGAAAGGAATCCAAAACTGGTGGAGGTCCGTCTTGGAGTAGGCTTGAAGAGGTAATGGATCCCTCATGGATTTCTAATATTGTCAAAGTTCGGGACAGAAGATAGGAGACACTTCTAAGACTGAAAGAGATGTTGGAGTACAGCTTAATCAAACATGGCATCCTGGTGCAAATTCTTGTCCAGACAGTAATGGGCAGCAAAGGTATGGACAGAAGACCAAGTTGATGCCTTGCAAATTTCATCAATGGCTACTGAGCATAGGATTGCCATTGAGGTTGCCATGGCGCGAACGTTGTGAGTGGTGACATGCCCTTCCAGGGAGAGCCCCACTTTGTCATAAGCAAACAAAATGCAGTCCACTATCCATGAGAGCGTACATTTAGATAGAGAGACCCAGGTGAGTAGGGTCAAATGAGATGAACAACTGCGAGGCTTTATGATGATCTCAGGTCCTCTGGAGATAGAAAGCCAACACACGTTTGCAGTCAAGAGTGTGCAGAGTTGTTTTCGCTCGAGACACATGCAGTTTAGGAAAGACAACTGAAGGTAAATTGACTAGTTTAAATGGAAAGGAGACACCACCTTTGGCATAAAGTGTGGGTGAGTCTGAAGGACGACTTTGTCATGGTGGAACTGGTATAGGGTGTGTCCGCCACCAAAACCTGAAGCTCACTAATACATCTAGCTGAGATGAGGGCAATTAAGAAGAATACCTTTCAAGACAGGAACTTTAGTGAGGTCGTGGCTAGTGGTTCAAAGGGCGGCTTGAGAAGCTGCGCTATAATGACACTGAGGTCCCAAGCCACCAGAAGTGGCTTAATGGGTGGTTTGGACAGCAGGAGACCTCTCATGAAATGTGCTACTAGCGGTTGTGAGGAGATGGGCTGTCCATCCAGTGGGTGATGTGAGGTCACAATGGCACTGAGGTGGACTCTCACAGAGATGGTTTTCAGACCTGTTGAGGACAGGTGGAGGAGATACTGGAGGAGTGACTCCTCTGGGGCAGAAAAGGGATTGAGATCTTTCTGGAACACCAGACAGAGAATCTATGCCACTTAAAGGCATATGAACGTCTGGTGGAGGGCTTTCTAGAAGCCAAACGGATGTCCTCTCTGGTTTAAGGTCAAAGGCGGAGAGAGTGTGATTTGGGATGGATTAGTGAGCCGTCACAAGAGTCCATTGGGTTGTCCGCATATATAGTCGGGCATATGGAACAACATGTACTGTAGAGGCCATGTGCCTAAGGAGCTGCAGCATCTCTCGGGCAGTCAGATGGTCTCGTAGGAGCATCTGGGAGGCTAGTTTGACTAAACGGGCATAACGCAGCTGCGACAAACTCCCTGGACTGCTGGGTGTCTAGTAGGGCTTCAATGAACTCTAGCTTTTGAGTTGGAGTGAGCTAGGTTTTTGGGAAGTTTATTACAAATCCCAAGTGTTGTAGTACTGCTATGGTACGATGCAAAGAAAGCAGTACCTCCTTGGAGGTGTCTGGTTTTATCAGCCAGTTGTCTAAGTAAGGGAAGACGAATATCCCCAGAGACCTTAAGTATGCGGTCACGACTACCATGCAGTTTGTGAAGACTCTTGGGGCAGAGGCGAGTCCAAAGGGAAGAAGTTTGTATTGACAATGTTTGCCTTGAAAGGTGAAGCATAGATATTTTATGTGTCCTGGATGGATGAGGATATGTGTGTACACTTCTTTCAGATCTAGACAACAGAGTTAGTCCTGATTCTGGAGGTAGGGAAGAGAAGTCCTGAGAGAGATTATCTTGAACTTTTCATGGACTAGAAACTTGAGGTTTCTGAGGTCCAAAATGGGTCTGTACTCCAGTTTTATTTGGAATGAGAAAGTAAGGAGAGTAGAAGTCCATTCCCTATTGGGATGTTGGGACATCTTCTATGGTGACCTGAGACAGAAGAGAAGAGACCTCATCCTCTAGAGAGCAGTGGGGGTTACGTTTGATATTCCCCCATGAAAGTGGAGGAGGGAAGAGTTTGCAGATGAAGTCTGCACCTTTCCTGGACTATGGTGAGTGTCCACTGATTTGAGGAGATGAGGTTCCATCTGTGGGCGTAGTGACACAGTCTGCCTGCTATGTGGAAAGAATGGGGGTCCTCCAGAGGCAGGTTGGTAATGTTCTCTAGGAATGAGTCAAAAATCAGGTGTGGCTGGGGAGCTGGTTGAGATTTAGCCACCTGTGGCTTCTTCTGTTGCTGTCGCTGACACCTTTTTGAGGAACATTGCCATGTAGAGGATATAGGAGTTGATCCTAGCCGAGAGCATGGATGCCTGGAAGCATCAATGCTCAAAGGCATCGAGGGTTCTCGATTCTCGACTTGGAGGATTAGAGGAGCGAGCTTTCGAGCTTTTGATTTGACACATCGCTGATTCAACCACCATGGAGTGGTGGGGACGTTTCAGCTTTTGGAAGCTGGGACACTCCAGTACCCGATACATGGTATCGAGATGTGAGGTAAGACCATGAGAGGAGTCTCCCACATATGGAACACAAGGTCATGAAAGATGCAGTGCACCAGCAGAGTGGCTGCCTCTTTGGGTGCTGTTGGGTATTGGAAGATCTCTAATTCCTCCACCCATGGCTACTTCTCCGATGTTACCATGATAGAGATCCCCCCCTTAGCTAGGTCTTGAATGAATTCCTGAAAGAACATGTCTTCCAGAAGCAATATACGTCACTGTTGAGGGCGGGAAAGGATCTGAAAGAAGGTCCTGGGGCCCCTGGGAATCAAATGACTCCACATCCAAAACAGAAGAATCGGAATTGGAGGACTTGAAGTATCGATGGGTACGGGTGTTTGCCCGGAGCAAAATGCTGTTACCGATGCTCCGAGGTATTGGCTTCGGTGAGTCGCTTGGGTTTGGTACCAGCATTGGTGACAGTTTTAAAGGAGGGCATGGGCAGAAACAAAGTCAATGTCATCTGGAGCAGCCCTTATATTGTGCCCCCAAACCAGTGTCGATGCCAGTACTGGAACTGGTTTTGACAGGGTGGTGCCTAGAGCCAATGGCTTGATAAGTACTGAGGCTGCCAAGAGAGCTGCTAAGCTCAGCTCGATGGCCAGCATGCACTGGTCCATCGAGGTTGCCGATGCCTTGGTATTGGTCACGCGTGTTTGCGCTATCGTCCCAAAGCATGGCACCAGTAGCTCTCCAAGGGTCAAGGCCTCGGGAGCATCCTGAGGCCCTTCGATGGCTTTGGCGGGCAGGGTCTCCCCCTGGGGCTGTTGGGCAGGCCAATCCACCTCTGAGGCAATGCCCGAGGGATCTCAATGCTTTGAGTGAGCTCTACCTCTGGAGGTTTTGTCCGACTTCGATGCAGACTTGTGCTTGGACTTTAAGGATACTTGAGATCCATGGAAAGAGGATGAGGCTCTTGACAAAGTGGACGCCAAAGATACCATGTCCGAGGCAAAGAGTGTCCAAAATTTAGAGGCCCAGTTCTATAGGCCTCTTTAGTCATCTTTTGACAGAGGGGACAGTCTGCTGGCTGGTGTTCTGGGCCAAGGCATTTTAGACACCAGTTGTGTATGTCTGTTGCTGAGATGGTGCTGGAACATTATTTTGAAACCACTGGCTGGTTTCTCCATGCCTTCAACAGATGGGAAGGCTATGGTAGGCTTAAGGTCTGAAAGGGCATCAAGCAGCCCATTTTTTTTTCAAAAAAAAGAAGAAAGTAAAGAATAGAATAAGGGAACCAGTGATGTCTTTGATAGTGCCGGCATCAACGGAAAGGCAGATGCTATCCACAAAAAGAGATTTTTTTCTGCGGTGACAGGATTTGTTTCCTGCTAGCTCAGCAAAAAATGAAGAATTGAAGAGAGGGAGTTGAAAAGGCAGGAAGGTAGCTGCACAGGGACAGTGGAGTGCTCCCAAAAGCTTTCCAAATGGATGCTGGGGGAGCGTTCCCACGCAGACTCCGTCGGTACCGATGTCACCCAAATGTGAAGAGTACATTCCTGTTTGCTCCTGGAGATAGATCACTATATGTCAGAAACAGACCTAGAGAAGGAATGGGAAAAGATAGTGGAAGAGAGAAAAGGTAGTTAACCTGTAGCAGGTGTTCTCTATAGACAACAGGAATAAGTCCACACATATGGGTGACATTCCCGATGGAGCCCCATGTGTGAACACTTCCCAGCTTCCATTGCAAGCTTTTGGGAGGCTCTACCATGTCTGCACACCTCCTTCCCACCTGACACCATGGGACCATCTTGATTTCAGTCTGATAACATAGCTGTAGCAAAAAACAACTCCTCGGGGAGGTAGGAGGGTTGTAAGGACTTATTCTTGCTGTCCACGGAGAGCATCTGCTACAGGTGAGAAACTACCTTTTCTTCGTAGACAAGTAGGAATGAGTCCTCACATTTGGGACTCCCAAGCTACAAGCTACCAAACCCTGAGGTGGCTACTGAGAGCCCAACAGTGGCAAAACTCAACTGTGGCATGACAACAGGCTTTAATGGTCAAGGGACTAACTATGCACAAACTGCAGTGATTCTCCCTTTCTTTTTTGGGGGGGGATAGCCATAGATTTGACATTGTGAGCTGTGACATAACCATCAAGGCTCAGGCCTGCCTGGGAATAAACAAGAGAGATGGAAGCTGTCAGCCAAATTTAAAGAGAACATTTAGAAACGGCAGCCCCTAGCATATTGGGGTCAAAAACAAAATATTGGATGGACTTTCTATGGGCCTTTGTCTGCTCCAAGTAAAAGGCTAATGCTTGCTTGCAGTCCAACATGTGCAACACAGCTTCCTCCCCTTTGTGGGCATGAAGTCTCGGATGTTGGAAGAACAGTTGACTGATTAAGGAGGAAATCCAATACCACTTTCGGAAGGAATTTAAGATGAGTATGAAAGACCACTCTATTATAGTGAAATTTGGTGTAGGGTGGATGAACTACTGGGCCTGAAGCTTACTCACTCTGCTGAAGTGACCGCCACTAGAAACAATACCTTCCAGGTCAAGAACTTCAGAGGACAGGAATTGAGCAGGTTAAAGGGAGATTTCATGAGCTGCGCAAGAACCACACTGAAGTCCCAAGACAACATGGGAGGCTTGTAGGGAGGTTTCAAAAGAAGTAACCCTCGCATAAAGCAAACAACTAAAGGGTGTACTGAGATGGACTTGCCTTCCACACCTCGATGGTACACTCCAATCGCACTGTGGTGACCCCAACGGAGTTGGACTTAAGTCCAGAATCTGAGAGGTATAGAAGATATTCAAGCAGTTTTATGTGGAACAGATGAAGGGATCTAGGGCCTCTTCCTCACACCAGACAGCAAACCTCTTCCATTTGCAAGAATAAGACTTTCTCATAGAGGCCCTCCTGGAGGCCAAAAGGACTTCAGTTACACCATTCAGCAAGCTAAGCTGAGACAACATTAGCCTTTCTACATCTATGCCATGAGGGCCAAGGACTGGATGTTGGGGTACAACATTGCCCCACCCTCCTGTGAATTAAGATCTGGTGCATGGCCAAGGCATAGTGGCTCCAGACGGGAGAGATGCAGAAGAAGGGGAAACCAAGGCGGTCTGGGCTAGTAGGGGGTGCTGAGAATTATCATGTCACCATTTGTTTTCAGCTTCAGGAGGGTCTTTGCAATGAGAGGTATTGGAGGATAAGCATACAGAAGACCCTCCCTCCAGTGCAGGAGGAAAGCATCCAACACCAGTCTGTTGTATGAACTTACTCTGGAGCAGAACTGATCCATCTGGGCATTCTGTGGAGTGGCGAACAGATTTGTTGAAGAGGTGGCAACCTTCCTGTCCCGTGTCCATTTGTGTGATTAGAGGACTCGACTCAGCCTGTCTGCCAGAGTGGTTTGCTTGCCTGGCAGATATGCAGCTCTCAATTCCATGCCATTGCGATGGTTAACTTCCACATCCTGTCCGCTTCCCAACACAGGAGATATAAACCCATTCCTCTCTGCTTGTTGATGTAGAACATGGCAACCTGATTGTCAATGTGAACCAGGACAATTTGGTTGCCCAGTCGATCTCAGAAAACTTCAGGACATTTTCCACTGCTCTTAGTTGCAAGAAGTGTGCAACCCATGGAGTATAGTTACTCACCTGTAGCAGGTGTTCTTCGTGAACAGCAGGAATAATTCCTCATGTATGAGTGATGTCCCCAGATGGAGCCCTATGCAGGAACGCAACCCAATTTCCAACTGGAAGCTTTTAGGAGTCTCCATTGTGCATGAGCGCCTGCCTTCCCGCCTGCCATGACACCATCTATTTTCAGTGAGATACAAAATCTAGTAGCCAAAACAACTCCATGGGGAGGTGAGAGGGTTGTGAGGACTTCTTCCTGCTGTTCACGGAGAACACCTGCTACAGATGAGTAACTACGCTTTCTCCGTGAACAAGCAGAAAGTTGTCATCACGTATGGGACTCCTAAGCTACAGGCCACCAAAAATCAAAAACAGTCCAACCGGGGCAACAAGAACCATAACAGCACCATGTGTAGCCCCTCCTTTGGACTCAGCCAATTCAACATTCCCAGCATACATCTAATCAGGACTCTTTCGGTAGCCTGGATGGACAGAAGGGTTGGTGGGAAGGGGTTGAACCTAAGTCCCAAACAAATGCCGGAGTAAGGCTTTCCAAAGTTAATATCAAGCCAGGAATCCTATCCAGGCAGTAGTGAACTGTGAAGGTGTGGACGGAGGACCACATGGCAGCACTACAAATCTCCTCCATGGAGACTGAGCGCAGGTTGACCACGGATGCAGCCATGGCCCGGACATTATGAGCCAGGACATGACTTTCAAAGCTCTGGACCAACCTGAGCATAGGTGAAGGAAATGCAATACAGTATTCAAATGGAAAGTGTGTGTTTGGAGACATACTAGGGAGATAAAGTTCCTAGATGAAATAAATGACTGCTTCTTGGAGCAGCTGGTTCATGAAATGACCAGAGGGGAAGCCATATTAGACCTAGTCCTTAGTGGAACACCAGATCTAGTGCAAGAGATAAGGGTGTTGGGGCCACTTGGCAATAGTGATCATAGCATGATCACATTTGATTTAATTAGTGGAGGAAGGATAGTAAGGAAATCCATAGTATTACCTTTTAACTTTCGAAAGGGAGACTATGATAAAATGAGGAAAATAGTTAAGAAAAAACTAAAAGGAGCAGTTGCAAAGATTAAAGACTTACATGAAGCTTGGGTGTTGTTGAAAAATACTATCTTGGAAGCCCAGACCAGCTGTATTCCACGCTTTAAGAAAAGTGGAAGGAAGTCCAAAAAACTGCCAGCATGGTTTAAAGGTGAGGTCAGAGAGGCCAATTTTCCCAATGGAGAAAGGTGAATATTGGTGTACCCCAGGGATCTGTGCTGGGTTCGCTGCTTTTTGACATATTCATAAATGACCTGGAAAGCGGAATAACGAGTGAGGTTATCAAATTTGCAGATGACACAAAACTATTTAAAGTTGGTAAAACCCAACAGGATTGTGGAAAATTGCAAGAGGATCTTGATAAATTGGAAGACTGGGTATCCAAAAGGTAGATGAAATTTAATGTGGACAAGTGCAAAGTTATGCACCCAGGGAAGAACAACCCAAACTATGGTTACACGATGCAAGGTTCCACATTAGGAATCACCACCCAGGAAAAAGATTTAGGCGTCATTGTGGATAACATGTTAAAACCCTCCGCCCAGAGTGCAGCAGCGGCCAAGAGAGCAAATACAATGCTAGGTATCATAAGGAAAGAATTGAAAATAAAACAAAAGAAATTATAATGCCTCTATATCATTCCATGGTGAGACCGCACCTTGAATATTGTGTGCAATTCTGGTCGCTGTATCTCAAAAAGGATATAGCGTTATTAGAAAAGGTACAGAGAAGAGCCACCAAAATGGTAAAGGGGATGGAAGGATACTCTTATGAAGAAAGGCTAAAAAGGTTAGGGCTCTTTAACCTGGAAAAGAGACAGCTGAGGAAAGATATGCTAGAAGTCTATAAATTAATGAACGGAGTGGGATGGGTGAAAGCAGATCGATTGTTTACGTTATCAGAATATAGAAAGACTAGGGGACATGCAATGAAGCTACGGGGTAAACTATTTAAGACTAATAAAAGAAAATATTTTTTCACTCAACGTGTAATCAAACTCTGGAATTTGTTACCGGAGGATGTAGTAAAGGCTGTTAGTGTAGCTGGGTTTAAAAAAGGTTTGGACAAGTTCCTGGAGGAAAAGTCCATAAACCATTATTAAAAAGAGACCCAGGATATCAATGCTTGACCCAGTACAAACATTGTGGAACATGTGTCTTTTGGGGAAACTGCTAGGTACGTATGACCTAGATTGGCCACTGTTGGAAACAGGATACTGGGCTTGATGGACCTTGGTCTAACCCAGTATGGCATATCTTATGTTCTTATGTAAAAGAAACAAACTGCTGGGTAAAATGGCGGATGTGTTCTAGTCCACTCAAGGTAGAAAGCCAGAGCACGTTTACAATCCAACATGTTTAGCTGGGCCTCCACCCTGTTGGCGTGAGGCCTAGGAAAGAAGATGGGCAATATCACCGACTGATTCAGGTGCAAAGCAGAGATCACCTTGGGCAAGAAACACAGGTGGGTTTGCAACACCACCCGGTTCTGATGGAACCTTGTGTACGGCAGGTGAGCCACCAAGAACTGAAGCTCACTGACATAGTGAGCTGAGGTGAGTGCCACGAGAAACACAACTTTCCAGGTCAAGAATTTTAAAGGGCAAGTCACCAATGGCTCAAATCGAGACGGCATGAGCTACCCCATCATCATATTCAGATCCATGCCACTGGCAGGGGCTTAGTGGGAGGCTTAGATAGGAGCAGGCTCTGCATGAAGCATGCCACCAGAGGCTGAGCAGAGATGGGCTTCACCTCCAAGCTGCTTGATAAGCTCCACTTACACTCAGATGAACTTGGACTGAGTTGGATTTAAAGCAGGAGTCAGTGAGATGCAGGAGGTACTCCAGCAAGCTTGAGAACGAGCAGGAGAAGGAATACAGTGCCTTGGCAGCACACCAGAGCAAGAACCTTCACCACTTGAAGGTGTAGAAACACTGCATCAAATCTCTGTGGGAGGTCAGGATAATGTCCATCACCTCCCTTGGCAGGTTAAGCTCCACCAGAACTACCTGCTCAGCATCCAAGCCATAAGGGCCAGGGACCAGACACTCGGATGAAGCATGGTCCCGCTCTCCTGGGGGATGAGGTCAGGGTTGTAACCCTGTCAAAGAGGCTCACGTCGGTAGAGCTGAAGCAGAAGAGAGAACCACGGCTGTCTGGGCCAATAAGGGGGAATAAGTATCATGGACTCCTTGTCTGCCTGGAGTTTGAACGTCTTTGCCGATAGCGGAATCAGGAGGTAGGCCCACTCCCCGAGGTAGACCCATTCCTCAAAGCAGGAAGAAGGCATCTGAGGTCAGCCAGTCCCTGGAAGCAATGAGGGAGCAAAAGCAGTTCACCTGTGCATTGTGCAGCATGGCGAAGAGGTCCACTGCTGGGGTACCTCACTCCTGAAAGATGCACTGCACCACTCTCCTGTTGAGGGTCCATTCATGCAGCTAGAGGACTCTGCTGAGATGGTCTGCCAGGACATTGAGCTCTCCAGGCAGATAAGTCACCCGCAATTCCATGCCATGGGCAACAGCGAACTTCCAGAGGCATACTGCTTCCTAACACAAGAGGTATGAGCCCGTGTCCCCCAGCTTGTTGACTTAGAACATCACTACCCAATTGTCTATCTGAATGAGGACAATCTGGTTGGCCAAGTGTCTCCAGAATGCTTTGAGGGTGTTCATGATTGTCCGCAATTTCAGAAAATTTATTTGGTGCAGGCTTTCCTGTACCGACCACAGGCCCTGCATGCGCAGACCATCCAGGTGAGCACCCCAGCCTAATTTAGACGCATCGGTGGTTAGCATCTGGTGGAACGGTGATGACTGAAAGGGGAGACCCCAGAGCAAGTGTTGAGGTTTCAGCCATCACTGTAGAGACTGCACAAGGGGCACCCAGTCCCTAAGATGTCCAGTGACCTGCTGCCATTGAGTGCTCAGAGTCCACTGAGCCAGGCACATCCTGAGATGGGCCATATGGGCCAACATCCACAGCATTCCTCAAGCTGCTGTGCACCGCTTCCGATAGATGGTGGTGACTACTTGCATGAGCCACTGCAGGCGATCCAAGGGAAGAAAGGCTCGGGCCATTGTGGTATCGAGTAGGGCATCGAAGAAGTCGAGCTACTGTGAACATGAGACTTGGGGTAGTTTACGATAAACCCCAGCCTCTTGAGCACTTGCATTGTCAGGTGGGCCAAGTGCTGTATACCGGTCTGGTGTAGAGCTCTTTTGAGCCAATTGTCTAAGAAGGGCAAGATGAAGACACTTAGGTCCTGAGGTGGGCAAAGATGACTGCTAGACACTTGGGTGTAGATTCTGATCAGCATTTAGTGGGGATGGACATCCGTTTCGGATGTCCATTTCTGCTAAATGCTAGGGTGCCAATTCCGCAAATAGAGCTCCCCGCATGTACAGGTAAGATGTGCGACCCAGGATGTACAGGGCTGATTCTGGTGTCAGCCTGTATGTCTGAGGCAGGCAATCTAGACAGGTGGAAGTGTTGTTCTCCCAAGACAAATTGGAGATACTTCCTATGAGTGGAATGTATCAGTATGTGGGCATATGCCTCCATCAGATCCAGGGAGCATAGCCAATCTCTTTTTTGAAGGTAAGGGAGCCGGGTACCTAGAGATATTATTGTAAACTTTTACAAGTATATGTTCAGATCTCAGGTCTAGGATGGGACAGTATCCCCCATTTTGTTGGGGGATCAGGAAGTACCTGGAATAAAACCCTTAACTTCTTTGCTCTGGTGGCACGAGCTTGATCACGAGATCTGACAAGAGGGTGGTAATTTCTCTCTGAAGCAGTTCCTGATGCAGAGGGTAGAGATGATGCACCCTCAGGGGCAATTTGGAAGTAGTTCCAAAAATGAAGTTTCTAACCACTTTGGATGAGTCTGAGGTTATGAGGGGACACCTTTGTGCAAAAAGGGTGAGCCTTCCTCCAAACGGAGGGTTTCCTATTGCTGTCATCGGAAAAGTGGCTTATGCTCCGAAGGAACCAATCAAAACTCCATTCCAGGTTTTGCCTGAGGAGCCGGTTGGGCCTTCTGAGGCTTCTCTCTATGCTGCTGTTGGCGGAGGGGCCTGTTTGGGCTAGGAGGTATAGGGCTCAGGGAAGTACCTATGCTTGTGAGAGTAGTAGGTTTTCCTCTGGCTCCCATCTTGGTACCTCCTACAGTAGGAGGCTGGCTCAGATGTGCTCCTGGAGAGTAGTCAGCCTGACATGCTGCTTCTCAATATAGCTTACTTTCTTTTCAACCTGTTCACCCAAAGAGATGCTCTCCCCGGTATGGAACATCCGCCAGCTTGCCTTACATGGATTGTTCTAGGTTTGTGGATTGGAGCCAGGCAAGTCTTCGGCACCAATACCTATGGCAATATTTCTTGATGCCATTTTGAAGATGTCATAAGTGGCTTAAACTGTTGTTGTTAAGTGCCATCGAGTCAGTGTCGATTCATAGCGACCCTCTGGATAACTGTCCTAAACAGTGTTCGGTCTTCAGTCAAGCAGTTCGTTGTTGATTGAGTGACACAACTGTATCGATACATCTCAATGCTGGCCTTTGTCATTTGTGTTGACCTTTTACCTGGCCAAGCATGATGTCTTCCTCTACTGATTTCTCTCTTTGCATGGTGTGTCCAAATTATGAAAGTCGAAGTCTTGTCATCTAAAATTCTTTGATGTCCTCTAGTACTGACTGGTTTGTTCTTCAGGAAGTCCATAGTATACACAGTATTCGCCGCAAGCACCATAATTCAAAGGCATCAATTTTCTTCCTGTCTATCTTTTTCACTGTCCAACTGTGGCATCCATATGATATTACTGAAAATACGATGGCTTGAACAAGTCGAATCTTTGTATGGAGAGAGATATCTCTGCTCTTGAGAATCTTGTCTGGGTACTTCACAGCCATTCTGCCAAGAACAATGCGTCGCTGGATTTCTTGACTGTCGTTTCTTTATAGACAGTTGATCAAAGTAGGTTAAAGTTGTCAACTATTTCAATTTTTTCTACATCAATGATGAATTTATTGATTTTGCCAGTCGTCAGGATCTTTGCCTTCTTTACATTAAGGTGCAGGCCCATTTTAAGACTATGTTCCTTGATCTTGAGAAGCAAATGTTTCAGATTGTCTTCACTTTCAGCCAGTAATGTAGTATCACTAGCATAACGAAGGTTGTCGATGAGTCTTCCAGCAATCTTCACAGCTCAATTGTCTTCATACAGTCCTGCTTCTCTGGTGATTTGTTCTGCATAGAAATTAAACAGGTAGGGGGAAAGTATGCAGCCTTGTGGTACACCTTTGCTGATTTTAAACCATTCTGTTTCCCCCTGCTCTGTGCGAACTGTTGCTCTTGATCAATGTAAAGGTTGTGCAAGAGAATTATCAAGTGTTCTGGTATACCCATGCTTTTTATTTTGATGTGGCCCAGAGTTTTGCATGGTTTACACAGTCAAAAGCCTTGCTGTAGTCAATAAAACACATATAGATATCCTTTTAGTATTCTTTTGTCTTTCAAGAATCCATCTCACATCCGCAATATCATCTTTAGTTCCTCGCCCTTTTCTGAACCCTGCTTACATTTCAGGCAGTTTTTGTTCCGAGCATGGTTGTAGTCTCTGCTGAATAATCTTAAGTAGAATCTTGCTGGCATGTGGGATGAGAGAGATTGTGTGATTATTTCCATAGTCAGTTGGATCATCTTTCTTTAGTATTCGATAAACACAGATCTTTTCCAGTCAGATTGTCATGATGTTGTCTTCCAAATTTCCCAGAGCTTTATAAGTACGGTAACAGCTGCATCCGATTGCTGTAATACTTCAGTTGGAATGCCATCAATGCTTGGTGCTTTGTTCTTTGATAAGGCTTTCAATGCTGCTTCGGATGACTTCTTTCATCACCAGTGGTTTCTGATAAGGTACAGGTTAAAACAGCTGTTGGTCCACTTGATCTTTATGGTATAATGACTCTGTATATTCTTTCCACCTTTTCTTGATCTTCTCAGCATCATTCAACATGGATCCTTGAGCATCTTGTAACATTCCAATTCGAGACTGGAATTTCTTCTTTAACACTCATAGCTTTGGGAAAGCTAATCTTGTTCTTCCTCTAAGAGTTTCTGATTATATTTCCTTGCATACGTCACTGTAGTACTTCTACTTGTCTTGTTATGGTTATGGTTAATTTTATTTGATATACTGCAACAGTGCAAGCAATCTATGCAGTTTACAATAACTAAAAAATCAATAAAAAGGGAAAAGAACGCCATGTATAAAATAGGATAGTGACCGTATCATAACATAGGAGTGAAAAGCATCAAAAAAACATGCAAAATATGCAAACACAAAGTATACCAGTGGCAACAGTTGCTAGATCCGGCACAGAGTGCCAGCCATCTCAGGACGTTAAGAAACTGTTTGAAGGTCAAAAACTGATTCAAGAGATGTGTTTTGAGCATCCTCTTGAAAATCCTATAATTCAATTCAGTGCGTAACGGTGCTGGCAAGGCATTCCACAAAGGTGGAGTAGCAGCTAAAAAACCTATTTTCCATATCGACTCATATTTTATCAAAGTTGGAGAAGGAAAATGGAGTCAACAGCCATGTAGGGAAGGGAGCGAACTTGCAGGTGTGTGAAGGGTAATTAAAGAGGAGAGATAGTCCAGGGCTGCATCATGGATCGCTTTATGGGTGAGAGCAAGGGCCTTAAATTAAATCTGAGATATTATGGACAACCAATGATACTGTATAAATAGCAGAGTAATGTGGTCAAATTTTTTTGCACGAATAACTATGTGAATGGCCATGTTTTGAAGTGTCTGGAGACGCCTGAGTTGAATCTGCGGAAGACCAAGATACATGATATTACAATAGTTGAGTCTGGAAATTACATTGTGAAGAACAGTGATTTGAGCGGGTTTGTCAAGAAATGGTTGTATGTTACGGAAGCGGTGAAGTGCCATAAATGTTGATTTTGAAACCTGGGCTAATTGTGGGGAAAAAGTCAATGTAGCATCAAGGACACCCAGATAACGGATGGATGATTGTAAGGGTAAATGGAACATCTTCTAGGATTGGTGTCTTGGTGAGGGACAGATTGGTGCCCGTGAACCAGATGTATGGATTTAACTTTAGCAAACTGTCCCATAACCAGGATGAGATATGAGTTAAGCACCGATTAAGGGGAAAATATCAATGGAACATTCATTTGTCAAGAATAATAGTAAAATGTCATCTGTGTATGCATAGCACAAAATACCTAGGTCTTGTATTAAAGTAAATAAAGGGCTAAGAAAGATATTGAACCATAGCGGAGACAGTATAGAGCTCTGAGGAATGCCACATAAGAGGTCTCGGGATACTGATATAGCTGTTTGGATACAAACCTGAAACCATCTATTCTGAAGATAAGATATGAACCAAGAGAGTACTACCCCACAAATAACAGTATCATACAAATGGGACAAAAGTAGGCCATGATCTACCAGGTCAAATGCGGTTTACAGATCAAGGAAAATTACAAGAGTGTACTTACCTTAATCCAAAGCTCTATAAATGTCATTTCAAACAGCCATAACCACTGTTTCTGTGCTATGCTGCGAGTGAAAGTCTGACTGTTGTGGATGTAGGGAATGGGTATGTTTGATATGATCTGAATTGTTGAAAGACAATCTGCACCGCTACCTTAGGTAGATTTGAGATGGGCCAGTAATTTTAACATTCTTGAAAATCTCCTTTTGGATTTTTTTTTAGAAATGGCCTAAGTACTGCTTTTTTTCGATCAGTTGGAACTAAACCAGTTAATAGGCCTTGGTTGCATAGTAAATGTAAGATGGGAGGCAGACCTAATGTGGGCGAGTCTATCTGGAAACTTGATGGTTGGTGATGGTGATAAAGACAATTAGAAATTTAGGAATTCTATTGGATAAGAATGCAATTTTTGATGCTGTTGTGCGAAACACATTTTTTCAAACTTCAGCTGGTGATTTATTTATTTAAATATTTAACAGGTCTTCCATACCGCATTTCTTAAATTCAATGCGGTTTACATCAAACACAAATGGATACATTAAACAGGGAATGCTAACTTGGAGTGCTACAAAAACATAAAATAAGGAGATATAATCAAATGCAGACTAGGATAACATATCAGGTCCAAAATGCTCCCTGAAGAGCTGGCAACAAACCTTTTTTTTAATACATTTGCTTTTGGTACAGTAGTATATTAATTTGTAATGAGCACTTTGGACTACTGTAATCTCTATACTGGACTTCCAAATAAGCAGTTAAGGAGATTGCAGGTAGTCTAGAATGAGGCAACTTGGCTGACTGCCGGCTTGCAGAGACACGGCTGGCATTGAATGAGCTACAATGGCTGTCTGTTCAATGAGTACAGTTCAAGGCTTTAATGTTGCTTTTTAAACTCCTGCAAGAAAGTAGACCTTATTTGAAGAATAGTGTAACTTGATATGAACTGTATAGGACTATGTGATCAAGCCACTGGAAGCAATTACATATTTTTACTAAGTCTGAAATCCTTTTGCAATGTTGGTGGAATGTACTTTTACAGAGATTGCACTGCAGTTATGGAAAAAGCTTCTGTTGGCTCTAAAACTGAGGCTAACCTTTTGAGTTTTAGGAAACACTAAGGCTTTTTTGTTAAGTGCAAGTGGATTATTATTGGGCTTTGGGGCATGGTCTAAGCATATGGTTGCAGTGTTGCTGTCTATATTTTGATGTTTTACTGTTTTATTTGTATATTATTTTATTTCTATGAACCATGCTGGTACAGAATATTTTTTAAATAGATAAATCTTTGATTGTGTCGACTATGAGAGGAGTTGTTTGTGGCTTGCAAAAACTAGAGTTTTGGTTGTACACTTGAATCTGTAGAATAAGCTTCCTGTTGCCTTATAATAGGAGAAAGATTACTTGCAATATTGTAAGGATGTTAAGGCTTGGCTAAGAAGAAATGTCTATGGCTAGAGGGATAAGGTTCAATTAGTGTTTAGAATAGTGAGGAAATTAATTGTATTAGGAAGCTGCTAGTCCACTGAATTTTAAGTACTGTGCGTGTTATTTCTGTAAATTGCTTATAGTTTTTGATAACAGAAGTGATTAATAAAGGTCAAGAAATATATATATATATATATATATATACATACACATATATATATATATATATATATATATATACACACACATATATATATACACATATATAGAGAAGCTAGAAAGTAGTCAGGAAAGCAAAGATTCAAAAAGAGGAGGAAACAGCTAGTGCAATAAAATTGGGGGGATAAGACATTTTTCAGATATGTTCGTGAGAAGAGGAAGGGCAAAAGTGGTATTGTCAGACTCAAGGGTGAAGGGGAGGAATATGTAGGAGTTGATAAGGATGAAGCAGAATTGCTTAACAAATATTTCTGTTCTGTGTTCACAGATGAAGAACCAGGAGCAGGATTTCAGAAAACACCCACAAACAGAAACAGAAGTGAGGAGCATCTTGAACGATTTTCAAAAGACTGTGTTTGTGAGGAAATAGATAAAGTAGATAAAGCGATGGGACAAAATGGGATACACCAGGGAATATTGAAGGAACTTGAGGACGTTCTAGCAGCTCCATTGACTGACCTTTTCAATGCCTCTTTGGAGTCAGGAGTGGTACCAGAGGACTGGAGAGAGGCACATATGGTCCCTTTACACAAAAGCGGAAGTAAGGATGTGGTTGAAAATGACAGGCTGGTTAGTGTAACCTCTACAGTGCGTAAATTATTGGAAACACTGCTGAAAGAGAAAATAGTGAGGTTTCCTGGAATCCAATGGATTACTGGATCTGAGGCAGCATGGATTCACCAGACAGGTCTTGTCAGACAAATCTGATTGATTTCTTTGAATGGCTGACTAGGGGAGTTGCACCGAGGGAGAGCCCTAGGTTTGGTGTGTATTTAGATTTCAGTAAAGCCTTTGATACTGTTCCTCACAGGCGACTTATAAACAAACAAACACCCTAGGGATGGACCCTAAAGTTACTGCTTGGGTTAGAAACTGGTTGAGTGGGAGGCGGCAAAGGGTACAGGTAAATGGAGCTCATTCTGAGGAGAAGGAGGTTACCAGTGGTGTGCCCCAGGGATCTGTCCTTGGTCTGATTCTTTATAACATCTTTATTAGTGATATTGCGAAAGGGCTGTCGGGTAAGGTTTGCCTCTTTACGGATGATACCAAAATCTGCAATAGAATAGACACCCAGGAAGGTGTAGATAACATGAGGAGGGGTCTAACTAAGCTTGAAGAATGGGCTAGAATTTGGCAGCTGATATTAAATGTTAAAAAATGCAGGGTCATGCATTTGGGCTGTAACAATCCAACGGACGAATATAGTATAAGGGGTGAAGTACTATGTCCACAAAAGAAGAGCAGCACTTAGGTGTGATTGTGTCTGATGATCTAAAAAGTAGTTAAAACAGGTAGAAAAGGCGACGGCAAAAGCTAGAAGGATGCTTGGGTGCACAGGGGGAAGAATGGCCAGCAGAAGAAAGGAGGTGATAGTGCCTCTATATAAGTCTTTGGTGCGACCTCATTCGGAGTACTGTGTGCATTTCTGGAGACAGCACCTTCAAAAGGATATGAACATGTTGGAGATGGTGCAGAGGGTGGCTACGAAAATGTTTAGTGGTCTTTGTTATAAAGCATATGAGGACAGACTTAAGGAGCTTAATTTGTATACTTTAAAGGAAAGGCGGGACAGAGGTGATGTGATCGAGACGTTTCAATACCTCCGTGGCATAAATGCACAAAAGAGCTTCTTTTGATTGAAAGCAAGCTCTGCTACGAGGGGACGTAGGATGAGGATGAAAGTGGATAGACTCAGGAGTAATATGCAGAAATATTTCATTACGGAAAGAGTGGTAGATGCGTGGAATAGTTTCCCAGTGGAGGTAGTACAGATGAGGACAGTATCTCAATTCAAAAAAGAATGGGACAAACACACAGAGGATCTCTAAAGGAAAAAAGGGTACTGCTGTAGTGGTTGATATGGAAGGGCAGACTAGACAGGCCATGTGGTCTATTTCTGCCATCATGTTTCTATATTTTATATTTTTGCAAGGGATTCAGGCTACACCATGATGCAACTTAATAGCATTATTTTATGCAATTTTCTGCCCAAACCCTCAATTTTAACAATATACAACAATCCACAAACACATTTTCTCAGCAAAATGCCTATTTTTCATGGTGCACAAAATGAAATTGAGAATGTTCAACCAAACAATATGTAACAAGCACAATTTGAACTTTTTTTTCTTTAATATGATGATTAGTAATTTGTTACTAGTTCATTCTAATATGGCTACTGGGAATGCTTTCCAAAGTCTCTAACACAATTAGCCCAACCACTTCAATGACAACTAAATCACCAATTCTACTTCAATTAGAAAAAAAAAAGTTGACGCTGTCATCAACAGGCTCACTTCCACCAAAGCAGTAAAACAGGAGCAGAGGAATAGCCAGTGGTTAGAGCAGAAGGCTAAGAATCAAGGAAACCAGATTTGAATCCTATTGCTGCCTCTTGTGATCTTAGGCAAGTCACTTAACCCTCTATTGTCTGAGGTGCAAATTTAGATTGTAAGCCCTCTGGGGATAGGATAAACATACTGTACTGGACCCAAATGCAACTTATCTTGACCTCTGAGAAAGACATGAGTTAAATCCAAAAACAAAATGTACATCTCTTAACTTTATCAACTATAAACCCTCACATCATATTGCTGGTATGGTTGAGTTGAAAAAACAAACAAACAGCTTTTAACATGCTAAGGTAATTTCTTACTTCCTTGATGGGCCTCCCAATGATATATTGCTGTATAAAAACACCCTGCGACTACTCATGTGCTCCCATTGTGCTACTTCTCAGCTCCTTTATGCTCACTCTACTGGTTAGTATCACATTTTTCAGATTCAGATAACACAAAAAATAGGATAAAAAGCTGTGGATATATTGTTCTGCAACTCATAGCATCAGACAATTAGCAAATAGTGACACAGCGCTCTAGAAAAAAATACATTAAGAACTTCAAACTATTTTCACTGCACGAACAGCAAGGGTTCTCATTTCTGGTGGCAAATTGAGAATAGATTTTGCAGTACAAGTTTTAAAAAACAGTTACAAATTTGCATCTATTTGCATATAATTGTAACGTGTTTAGGGTCCTGTACATGCCAAACCACTCTGAAAAGACTTTAGTATATATGAGCTAAAATTAGTATGCAAATGCATGTACTTACGTAAACACAAGAACATACACACATTAAGCTTATGTATATTAAATAGCATGGTATTATCTTATTCACATGTTGTTCAGCAAGTGTACATTAATGCCTAATTTTTTGCACCTACCTTCTACCAGATGATAACTTTTGAGCAAATGTACTATTGAATAGCCTCAGCAAACAGGATGCACTGGGGTTAGAAATGGAGAAAAATGAGTTTACTCACCTGTAGCAGGTGTTCTCCATGCACATCAGAATGGCAGCTATAACAGAACCCGGGGGGGGGGGGGAACTCTTAGCTTCTTCTTCTTCTTTAATCCCTAGCTGGCATTTGGAGAGAAGGCCGTCCTCTCAGTCAATACGCTGCTGTAGGTGTGGCTGGATTCCATGTGTTGCTCACAATATGCTTCCAACATTGGCAATCAGTGGCAACATTTCTGGCCTCATCGATGGTCAGTCGTTGATTCCTTAGGTCTTCCTTGATATATTTGAGCCACGCTTACTTTGGTGCTGCTCGTTGAACTCTCCAGTGGACAGGTCGCTCTCGCCAGAGGAGTTTGTATAGCATCCGAATGATGTTCATTCTGCAAAAGTGGCCAAACCAGCGCAATCTTCATTTTTGGATTTGTTCTTCGACTGAGGCTTGAAAGTCACAACTTATCCAAATTGTCTCGTTTCAATGGCAATCATGAAGAGAGACACCCAAAATCTGTCTCAGGCATCGCATCTGAAAGATTTTGAGTTTGTCCAAGTCAAGTTTGAGCAGAGTCCATGTTTCTGATCCATACAGGAGAATTGGCAGGATCAGCGTTTGGAAGAGGCAAATTTTAGTCTTGGTGGAGATAATGGTCTTCTTCTAGAGGCACCATTTGAGTGCGGTGAATGCTACTGTTGCCTGGCCAATCCTGCTGAGGATTTCAGTGGTGGATGCCACCTTCATCTCCTGTACCAGCGATCCCAGGTATCTGAATTCTTGGACCTTCTCAATTTGAATTCAATCGAGGTGAACAATGGCCTGTGATCCGTCCATGGTCATAACGCTGGTCTTGTCCACATTGATTCTTAGGCCGTAAGATTGGGCGATGCGGGCGATATGGAAAAGGATGTTGGTGGCCTCTGCATCCATGTTAGCAAATATAGCACTGTCATCTGCGAACATCAAGTTGGTCAGAAAGTTGTTCACACAGTACTGGACCCCACATATATACTTGAATATTTTCCTCATTATTGCGTCGATCATGATATTGAAAGTGCATGTGGACCTGTTCTCGGCTGTCACCAGCCTAAGAAGCCCAGTTTGTAAACAGCTTAGACAGCCAAGTACAAGGGGAGGAAGGAGGATTATGAGAACTTGTTCTGCTGTCCACAGAGAACATCTACTACAGGCAAGTAACTTTGTTTTCTCAATTGATAAGCAGGACAAATGCTCACATTTGGGAATCCCTAGCTGCAGGTTGCCTAAACAGAATGATAAAACAAATATGCCACAACTGGCTGGCACGAAAATGTTTTCATTCCTAACAGGGCTTTTCTTTTGTTTTGGTGTTTTTTGCCTTTTTTTGAGACAACCTGACCAGAAAGAGAAGAGGGACCTAGGAGGGAGGGGAATTGGATTCCAACCCTCAAAGAGATTCTGGAGGACCAACTGAAACTGTTGTCATATCAGGAGTCCCTTTCCAAACACTAGTGAGATGTGAAAATATGGAGACACCGAAACCACATCCATTAAGGACATTTAGGGCAAATTCAGCATACCTTCCATTAAACAGGTAGCTCATACAATTTCCAAGTTAAACAGCAGCACTGCACCACCTGACCCATTTCCAGTACCATGGATCAAAACAGCCAAGGAAGAGCTCAACCAATTTATCCACAAAATGTACAATCATGCCTAATTCAAGGCTACATGCCTACGACCCTCAAACAGCCAAACATCCGTCCAATCCTCAAGCATGCCTCTTTAGACAAAGATGACCCAGCAGCATATCAACCTATCTCGAGCCTACCCTTCCTTACCAAAATAATAGGACAAACAGTAGAACTACAGTTACAAGACCATGTAGACTCACAAGCACAACTGGACCCCCACCAACATGGTTTCACAGCGTAGAAAACCTACTTACATCACTTTTTGACAGCTTAATCAGAGGCATTGACAACATAAAAAAAGGCTTCCTCCTCATCTTCATAAATATCCTGTCATCCTTTGATACAGTATCCCACAGCATCCTCCTGCAACTGCTAAAGAGACATTGGCCTCCACCACATCACACTCAAGTGGTTTCACTCTTACCTAAGCAATAGAAAACAGCAAGTCAAATGTGGTGGAATCAATTCAATTCCATTTCCCGCCTTCCAGGGTGTACCACAAGGGTTATTCTTATCAGCGCTGCTCTTCAACATATAGCCAATCTGCAATGTCATCAGAAAACACAATATCTGATACACGTTATATGCCGACGATATCATTATTTACACTCCAATCAGCCTAGGTAATCCGGACTACTCAATGATAACAGGATGCCTGGAAGATATGACTGAGTGGCTTGCCAACAACAAGTTAAATATAAAATACAAGATCGAAGCCCTACTTATAACAAAGAACTCATCATTTACACCCCCACACTCAATCAAATTACCCAATACAAGCATACCGGTAAAAGAAGTAGGATACTTGGAATTCATGCCAGACTACAACCTGAACCTACAATCCCATATCAATAAGACCTCCAGGAACACATATCACAAGATGAGCATAGTCAGGAGGCTGAAACATCTCCTCAGCCAGGATCACTTCCGTACATTTTGCCAACTCCCTAAACCATGGCCTCCCAAAACAGACTATCTGCCTTTTACAGATAGCTAGGAACACCGTTGCAAGCATCACCACCGGCTCGGCAAGACACAAACATATTAATCCCCTTCCGAACCAGTTACACTGACTCCCAGCTCATTCCCGCACCAAGATTAAAACTGTGCTGAACATTTCCAAAATCCTGCAGAATACATTCATGGACATTCTAAAGAACCTAATCATAGAAACATGACAACAGAAAAAGATCACATGGCCTATCTAGTCTGTCCTTCCATATCAACAACTACAACAGTCCCCTTTTTTCCTTTAGAGATCCTCTGTGTTTGTCTCATGCTTTTTTGAATTCAGATACTGTCCTCATCTCTACCACCCCCACTGGGAGACTATTCCATGGATCCACCACTCTTTCCGTAAAGAAATATTTCCGCATATCACTCCTGAATCTATTCCCCTTCACCCTCATCCCATGTCCCCTCGAACTTGCTTTCAATCGAAAGAGGCTCTCCCCCTGAACATTTATGCCACAGAGGTATTTAAACATCTCAATCATATCACCTCTATCCTGCCTTTCTTCTAAGGTGTACATATTAAGATCCTTAAGTCTGTCCTCATATGCTTTATAATGAAGACCACTAACCATTTTAGTAGCCACCCTCTGCACTGACTCCATCCTGTTTATATCCTTTTGAAGCTGCGGTCTCCAGAATTGCACACTATACTCCAAATGAGGTCGCACCAAAGACTTATACAGAGGCACTATCACCTCCTCTTTTCTGCTAGCCATTCATCTCCATATGCACCCAAGCGACCTTCTAGCTTTTGCCGTCACCTTTTCTACCTGTTTAGCTACATCTTCCTGGGTGTCTACTCTATTGCAGATTTCGGTATCATCCGCAAAGAGGCAAACCTTACCCGACAGCCCTTCCGCTATATCACTAACAAAGATGTTAAAAAGAATCGGACCAAGGACAGATCCCTGGGGCACACGACTGGTAACATCCTTCTCCTCAGAGTGAGCTCCATTTACCTGTACGTTTTGTCGCCTCACACTCAACCAATTTCTAACCCAAGCAGTAACTTTTGGGTCCATCCCTAGGGTGCTCAGTTTGTTTATAAGTCGCCTGTGAGGAAGAGTGTCAAAGGCTTTACTGAACTCTAAATATACCACATCTAGGGCTCTCCCTCGGTCCAACTCCCTGGTCACCCAGTCAAGAAATCAATCAGATTTGTCTGACAAGACCTGCCTCTGGTGAATCCATGCTGCCTCGGATCCTGTAATCTGCTGAACTTCAGAAACCTCACTATTTTCTCTTTCAGCAGCGTTTCCAATAATTTACTCACCATCAAAGTTAAACTAACCGGCCTGTAGTTTTCAATCACATCCTTACTTCCGCTTTTGTGTAAAGGCACCACATGAGCCTCTCTCCAGTCCTTTGGCACCACTCCCGACTCCAACGAGGCATTGAAAAGATCAGTCAGTGGAGCTGCTAGAATGTCCCCAAGTTCCCTCAGTATTCTAGGGTGTATCCCATCTGGTCCCATTGCTTTGTCTACTTTAAGTTGAGCTAGTTTCTCACGAACACAGTCTTCTGAAAATTGTTCAAGATGTCCCTCAGTTCTGTTCCTGTTTGTGGGTGTTTTCTGAGGTCCTGGCTCCTGGTTCTTCATCTGTGAACACAGAACAGAAATATTTGTTAAGCAATTCCGCTTCATCCTCATCAGCTTCTACATATTCCTCCACTTCACCGTTGAGTCTGACAATACCACTTTTGCCCTTCCTCTTCTAACATATCTGAAAAATGTCTTATCCCCCATTTTATTGCATTGGCTATTTCCTCCTATTGTTTGAATCTTTGCTTTCCTGACTACTTTGCTAGCTTCTCTAAGTTTTTCCAAATATAGATGCTTATCTTCCTCTCTCTGTGATCTCTTGTATTTCATGAAGGCCTCCCTCTTTTTCTTCACCTTTTCAGCTACTTCTTTCGAAAGCCATAGCGGTCTCCTTTTCCTTTTACCTTTATTTACCATTTTAACAAAAAGGTTGGTTGCCCTTAAAATATCCCCTTTCAGTTTTGCCCACTGTTTTTCTACATCCCCCAGCTGTTCCCATCCTGCTAACGACTCCCTGAGGTATTGGCCCATCTTGGCAAAGTTAGTCTTCCTAAAGTCTAAGACCCTCACCTTTGAATGGATTCTAACAACCCTAGTCCTAATACTGAACCACACCATCTGGTGATCACTGGATGCAAATGATCTCCCACTATAACATCAGAAACACTTTCACCATTGGTAGGCACCAAGTCCAGTATGGCCCCTTCACATGTGGGGTCTGTTACCAATTGCCTGAATAGATCCAGACAACTGACCCAGAAAGCAAACCTTATCATCACCCCCAGCACTTACACAAAGTCTAAACAGTCCACATCTGGGAGGGCATTTTCCCTCGCTGCACCGGCCTATGGAACTCCTAATGGATGGTCTAAGTGCGACTGTAGACACTAACAGGCCAATGAAAAAAGCTAGTGCAGGCTTTACGAGCCCATAGTGCCATGTTTAAGCACATTTTTATGATCCTTTACATGCAGGAAATAGTCGTAAATGCCGGTGGAAACACTAGTGCCCAAGTAACGCCACACGTAATTAAATGAATCCTAATTATTTAAATGTATTTTAATCTGCTGGGCTGTTATGCAAATCAGGCTAAGCCAGAAGCAGAGACCAGCATAGATGATTTTGCAACCAGCCATAGCGGCAAATTTTTTTTACTGTGGGGTCTGAGTAGAAGTAAACCTCTAATATGTGCCCCCAAAGTATTTTGATGGCACTGGGTGCTTTCCCCGATGCCTAGGTCATCTTTTCCCTAGATGATCAGGCATCAAGCAAAGACCTCGATGCAATCCAAACACTGTCGGGGGCCGTGCCTGACAAAAAGGAATCCCTTGTGGCCCAACAGTTCCAATCCCCCATGACAGTATTTTGATGGCATCTGGAAAAGCCCCCGATGCCATCAAAACACTGTCAGGGGCCAGTGTCCTGAAAAAAAGTAATTACTTGGTGGTCTAGCGGCTCCTAAAACTCCCACTCCCCAACCCCAAGTAAAAGTAAAATTACCTGGTAGTCTAGCAGCCCCTTGTAACCCCCAGCCCCAAGTAAAAGTACAATTAAAATTACCTGGTGGTCTAGCGGCCTCTAAAGCCTAACACCCTCCATACCTTAAAATAGGTGAGAGCGCTGCCTATGCGTTCCTGCTCTGGTCTGCAATGTTGTAAAATGGAACGCCTGGCCCTGCGCAGTGCATCCTGGAATGCACCGGGTGGGGTCAGACTGCCATATAAGGCATCATCTGCCTTATATGGCAGTCTGGCCTCAGCGAAGGCATCCGATGCACCGCGTGTGGCCAGGTGTGGTTCAAAGGGCCGCTAGACTATCAGGTAATTTTAATTTTATTTTGGGTTTGGGGGTTCAAGGGGCCGCTAGACTACCAGGTAACTAATATTAATTGGGGTTGGGGGGTTTAAGGGCCCACTAGATCACCTACACCTGCGAGAGTAATAAATTCTTCTCTGTCCTCCATTCTGGAACATCCTAGTAAAGAGGGGCCTGGAAACGGTTTGCAAGGTGTCACTATGCTGCTTGATCATGGTAGCAGCCTGTTGAACCTTGTCTCTGAAGAGATTCTCCCCACAGCATGACACATCTGCAAGCTGTCCCTGCTGTTCTGTGAATCTGAAGCCTGAAGCCCAAAGCCAAGAGAGTCTCCAGGTGCCAAAACATATGGCGGAAACTCTCAATGTCATATGGAAAATACAAGTTTCTAAGAACATGTATTTTCTGCACTCCATCTCTTATCCCACTAGGAAGTGGAAATCTGCTTCCTTCTCTAGAGGGAGAAGATTCGGGTACTCCTCTAGGCGGCACATGGTATTCCACAAGTGTATGTACATGTAGAGCTGGTAGGATGCCATGTGAGAGTAGAGCATGGCGTTCTGATAAACCTCTGCTCAAAAGCATGTAGGATCCGAGCCTCTTTCTTTGAGGGTACAAAGGAGTGTGACTTGGAACTTCTAGCTCTTTTAAGGGCGGATTTGACAGCCATGGAATGGTGACTCCGGGAGCCTTTTGGACTCTATATGCAGAGTTGATTTTCTTGCTCACAGGAGACAGAGAGCAGCCTCTGTAGGATGTGGTACACGGGCACCGTCTCCGCCTCTTCAGGAGGATCCGAGAATTGGAGGATTTCTAATTCTTCTTCCCTGGGTTTCTCCTCTGTATCTTACTTAAATGATATGGTCTTGGACATATCCTGAACAAAATCATAGAATTACATGTGTTCTACGATGCTCATGAGGAGGAGAATAGTCTGGTGACAACTCTGAGGATCTCTTCACTGAGAAGTACTCAGTCACAATTGGTTTCCCAGGAACACTCAGAATCAGGCTCAGAGAGGTACGCCAGTGACTTCCGATTCTCTGCCTGGACCTGACTCCAAGTCACTGTGGAATGAGATCTCCTCTGGGAATCACCATACCCTGACTGTCTCCAATGCTTTGAGGACAGTGTCACACTTTATACCAAGATAGGCTGGGCATCAGTCTCTGTAGAGGCTGTTTTGAGTCTCAACATCAACCCATCTCCAACAGAGAGTTGCAGAGTTTCCAAAATGGACTCTGTGGCTCAATGCTGCTGCTTGGGAGGTGACTGAGCAAAGAGCCCCTTTGTTTAGAGCATCTGCATGAGCTTAACCTCTATTCTCTTGGTCAAGCTTTCCTCTAGGGCTACCATCAGCGAAGCCATGGGGAGTTCAACAATATTGGTCAATGGCTGTTGAATCTTTGGGGTGAATTAGCTGGATAGTCACGGCTCCCCAGAATCTGGTATGGCCCCTCAGATATCTAGAAGAATGACCCTCAGGTATCACTTGAAGCCACTGTGCTCTTGGCATTATGCTCCGACAAACTACGATATTGATACATTGTTGACTCTGATTAGGGTTATTCTTGCTGTGGGAGAGGGGGAGTCAGATGGAGGGCTTATTGAAGGGGGAGACTGAATATAAGGAGGGAGTGGTGTCTTGGTGGGTAGTGGATCATATTATGGGGGTATGGTGATCGAGGTTAATAGCAGTGTCGGGGTACACATCAACACTGATAGTAGCCTCTTCCAGCAGGTACTTACATATGCCTTGCAGCAGTTGTAAATGCAAATGTCAATCCTTTTGCCTAGATACATGGTTTTCCATTGTGAAATGGAGAATCAGCATCTCTATTTATTTATTTTTATTTATTTATTTAACAGCTCTTATATACCACGCTATTTGACATCAGTGCGGTTTACATTAAACAAAATACACTCAGATTTAGAGAACTTGTCCAAGTTACAGGTAACAGGGGAATAAAACAAGGATTAACTGGGGAATAGCATATAAATAATTAAATAAAAGCAATTACATCAGACTAGAGATCTTGAGTGGGTATAGAGACATGTCATAAATAACATTTAACAGAGCAGGTATATACAGTGAAATATCATAAGGTGGAACGGTCTAACATCATCATTTAACTATTATTGCTGAGTTGAGATAATGGGGTGAGGGGGGGGGAAATATTGATGTAAGAGAAGTGTTGTAAAAAAAAGTGGGTTTTTAAAGCTTTTCTAAATTGTAATATATCTTTTATCAATCTGATGTTTAATGGAAGCTTATTCCAGCACCTTGGAGCAAAGGATGAAAATGATCTGCTAATGGTAGTTTGAGTACATTTTACTAATTCATTTGGAATCACTAGAGTATTTTCAGTTGTAGATCTTCTTGATCTGTTGTTTTGGGTATGAATGAGTAGATCAGAGATTGAAGGAGGTGAAATATTATGGGACGCTTTGAAGGTCATAAGAAGTGTTTTATAAGATAATCTACAAATTATTGGGAGCCAGTGAATCTCCATTAGAATGGGGGTTATGTGTTGTCTCCTTGTAATTCCGCATAGTGATCTAGCTGCTGCATTCATAGCAAGCTGTAATGGATTAAGCATAGATTTAGGTAGGCCTTGCAGGATAATAGTCGCATAGTCAAAATGTGGGGTGACTAGCGCTATTGTAGATTTATCCAAACTAGTCCCCCTCCCCGCCTTACCCATGCCCCCTTGACATCTAGGCACCCCATGCGTAAATAGCCCCTACTGTAAAATGGCATTTACAAGTGTATGTCAATTTACATGTGGGGGTGCTTCAAAAAGAAAATCTTCTGTATCAATAAGTTCACCTTTATCCATGTTTATTAACCCCTTCATAAAATGTAGCAGACTAATAAGAAAAGACTTTTGTTGGCTTTGTCCCCTTAAACCAGATCTATCTAGATATTCAGTAATTTTGTTAATTAGAATAGTTTTTACTGTTTTCCTGGAACTGACATCAGGCTCATTAGACAATATAATTTCCTAGGCGACCCATGAAGTCATTTTTAAAAACTGGCATAATACTAGTTATTCTACAGTCTTTGGGCATGATAAATTATTTTAATTATAAGTTGCAAATTATGAATAATAGATTTGCAGTTTCATTTTGATTTCTTTCAGAACTCCAGAGTCCATCTGGTCCTAGTGACTTGTTGCATTTGTCAGTTTGCCCCATAACATCTTCCACATGCACTGTGATTTTTGTTAGTTCCTCCAAATTATCACCATTAAATATGATTTCTACCATGGGTATCCCTCCTACATTCCTCCCAGTAAAGACTGAAGCAAGGAATCCATTCAGTCTTTCCATAATGGCTTTGGCCTTCTTGAGTGGCTCTTTTATTCCTCCATCATCTAGTCCCACTGACTCTCCCACAGGCCTCTGGCTTTGTATGCACCTGAAAACGTTTTTATGATAAACTTTTGCCTCCATGGCAAGCTTATTATCAAATTCTCTTTTTGCCAGCCTTATCAATGCTGAATATCTAACTTGCCAGTGCTTATGATTTTTCCCATTTTCTTCCTCTGGATTTGTTTTTCATTTCTTGAAAGATAATCTTTTGGCTATAACCATAACATAGTAAATAATGGCAGATAAAGACCAGCATGGTTCATCTAGTCTGTCAAGTAAGGTGGCTAGAGTGGTACCTGCTGCTTACCCTTTATATCTTTGTTTAGGGTTGTACCGGTTGCTCTGTGCAGGTTACCTATATTGATGCCTCTGTTTAGAGTTGTACCTGCTACTCTGTTCAGGTTATCCCTCTTTATTTGTTGGAATATAAAAGGCATTTAAGTTTGCTTTGATTCCATTCTCTTGCTATATACTGTATGCCCAGAAGCATATTATCAGGCAGAAACTTTCCGGGGGTTTCCCTCTGAAAATGTGGAGAGAGGATTGGGAGAAGGGAAACAAATCCACATACTTGTGTATATCTGCACCTGCTCCGAAGCAGATTCAAAATCTTCACAGGGCTTCTGTAATCTCTCTATATCCCACACATGCTCCTTTTCCAATATGGCTAAAAGCACCCATTCTAAAAAATAGTGGATGTACTCCTATCCATGGGAAGGGGGAACTTCTCAGGAGGAGTTTAGCTGTGACAAAGGCCTTAGACATTGCCCTTACAGAAATGGAAAATTTCTAAAACTCTGTGCAATTAATGCGAGTTGCCACACATATATTTGGGGTGTATTTTATAAAGTGAAGTATGCACGTACTTTATAAAATAGAAGCGTAAAGACTCACCTCAATCTAGTCATGCCGTTAGAGCTGCTCTAGGACAGGCATAAATGTCTGCACCCAGATTTTTCAAAGTAAGTTAAGTATTTTACAACTTACATATGTAACTTTGTGCTCCACCTACACTCTTCCCAGGTTCCACCCCTGTGCATGCCCACAATGAAAGTACACGTTACAGGACTTACACATGTGTTTATAGAATAACGACTGCCTAAAGGACACGCTTAGGTCCTGTAAAATAGGGACTTAAGCACATAAATGGCACGTATCTTTATACAGCTCCCTTATAAAAATCAGCCCCCATACGGGTTGACAACTTAGAAAACAGGGCATAAAGGAAAAACATTCGAATTCAAGGATACTTGAAATGGAAGAATATAAGGCTATGGAACAATTTGTACAAAAAATCTTCAGACTGGTACTAGATACGAAAAAAGAGGAGGGTAATCACACCTGATCAAATCAAATGAGCTCACCAAGGATTAAGGGTGGCCAGAAACAGTAAAATCAAGGACTATAATTGTTCAGTTCAGCATTTTCCACTGACAAGCATTAATGTAATCGGCATACATGTGGGTGACACCACTGCACGGCATCAGGGCAGAGCAGCTCTTCCAGAGCTCAGAGCTAGTTTTGTTTTTCTGCTCTGTCGCAATAGCCAGCTTCTCCCTAGAATGATCTAAAATCCTATCCAAATGACACGTGAGGTCCACTACTTTGACAAGAAGCAGGCAAGTTACCAACTCACATCCACCAGTCACCCAGATATCCATACTCCTAATGATCAAACTGCCAACCATACTGGATGTCCTAACCTTTCCGTCCTGGACACAAGTCCTTGGCGATCCATCTTTGGTGCGAGAGGATACAATTATTTATTATACCACGCCTTCTGCAGTATTCAGTAAGGTGTGTCATCAAGTTGAAATAAATACATACATAACCTCAAGAGCAGGTCCTAACTATGGGACTACTTCCTGCCACACTAAGGTGGTACTCTCCTTTCAGGTGACTTTGCTTCTTTCAGGTGGTAAAAGGGCATACAGATTGGAGTTACGACCTTTCTACTATATCCCTGTAAGACGTTTCTATAAACCTTTCTGCCCCAGATCCTCAGTGTCTACCATACTAGCCTCCAGATATCAGACTTATTCTCTGAGAGCTAAGATCTCCTTGCATTGAGTGCACACATAACCGTCTCACCAACTAGGAGATAATCATGTATGTGGGACTCGATACAAAACTCACTGCTGAACTGCTGGCTGCATTCTAATATTGTTGAGCTGTTAATTAAGGCAGTAGGGATGTTTATTCTAATGTAAAATCCTTCAGATTTGGTTCTGGTCTGCTCTCAGTTTCTCATTTTTACCTCATCTACGTCAGTACTCTTAGCTAATCTTAATTGCTTTATTTAAATAGCACCATATTTTATAAAATTGCATTGGTTTCCATCTCCATCTTGGATTGAGTTTAGACTTTTGTTTTCCTCCATTCTATTCTGTTTTATGAAATCAGATGTTTTCAAATACACTTATTTATTTCGTTTGTTTTATATACCATGCTATTTAGAAATCAGTGCGGTTTACAAGGAACAAAATCAGACATGCCATTTCATAATTTCTCTTTTCCATAAAGCAGCACACCCTATGTATCTGGGTTACTTTCTACACTGTCACATTTTCACTCTTTCCAGTTTATAAATCACTTTCATTGCAATAAACTCTCCCTATTTACAAGTGGTCTCTAAATAGATATAAGCACAAAGATATTGCAAAGGCCTATAACATTTTCATAAACAGCATTTTCTCTATTTGGTCAAGTTATTTTTTTATTTTGCCAAAATTCAAAAGCATTATATTGGTCACTCAGCAAAATACAAAAGTCGCCCCTGGCTAAAAGAGTAGTATAAATTTTCAAATACCTGTCCACGTCTGATGGGGAAAGATTAATTTCAGATCGGTCCGTAAGCTGCTCTGATCTTGCTTTGTACCCCATTTCATAATATAAGAACTGTTTAGCAGTCTCAAGTTCTCCCTAAAGTATAAGATAAATAAGCATTATTGTGTAATTAACAGAACATTTTAATTTTGCATTCTGGGTTGCACTACTAGCATGAGAAAAAACATATAGACAATGTACTTGAATGATAAATAAGCATGAATTAAAATCATTATGCTAAACTAAGTAAAGCTGTGAAGCTGGTTAGTGAACAGACCTCTTCATACCACTAAAGCCTCCTATTCAGCTGGGAGGCCCCCCAAGCTATTCTGCCTATGAATAATAGTCAAGTTGATCTCCTTGTCCAAGAATTAAAACCTCCCCAGCTGGGAAATCCAGACACTTGTTTAAGCATGTGCAAGCATCATGCTGCCAACTCCATCTGCTAATAACATCTTAAACAACAACACTTCTTGTAAATTGGAGCATACCAAATGTGTTTGCTATTTGTGCACTATCACCACCATAACAACTTCATTATATTCTTGCACTAGAAATGACTAGTCAACATGAAAGCTTTTCAATCCCAATCTCAGACCCAAAGCAAAATGCCTTTCGGATAGTTAGCACCTACACAAAGAACCTTACAAAGGAAACTAACATACTTGTGTTATATGTATGTGTTGGGGTGCGGATGTCTGTTTCACAAACTGTAGATTGTAATATATTAACAGACATATTAGAATAAAGGTGCCTGTATGTATAAACTATGCATTAGGCCCTGATGCTCCAGGTTATACTTATTTTCTTTGTATCTGAGCCAAACACATAGTCTAGACTTACAGTGAATTGCAAAAGTATTTATCGCCTCTGTGTTTGTCCTGTTTTGTCGCATTGCAACCTGGAATTAAAATGGAGTATTGGGGGTTAGCACCATGCCTCTGACTTTGAAGGTGCAACATAGCCTTTATTGTGACACAAACAATAATTAAGACCAAAAAAACCTGAAAGCAGGACTGTGCAAATGTATTCACCCCCAAAAATCAATACGTTGTAGAACCACCTTTTGCTGCAATTAAAGCTGCAAGTCACTTGTCTCTATTAGCTTAGCACATCTAGCCACTGGGATTTTCACCCATTCCTTAAGGCAAAACTGCCTCAACTACTTCGAGTTAGATGGGTTGTGTTGGTGTACAGCAATTTTCCAGTAATGCCACAGATTTGACTAGGCCATTCCAAGACATTTAAAGGTTTCCCTTTAAATCAGCTTTAGCAGTTTGTTTAGGGTCATTGTCCTACTGGAAGGTGAACTTTCGTCCCAGTCTCAAATCTCAGGCAGACTGAAACAGGTTTTCCTCAAGAATTGCCCTGTATTTAGTGCCATCCATCGTTCCTTCAATCCTGACCAGTTTTTCTGTCCCTGCCAATGAAAAACATCCCCACAGCATGATGCTGTCACCACCATGTTTCACTGTGGGAATGGTATTCTCAGGGTGATGGGAAGTGTTGGGTTTGTGCCACACATGGCGTTTCCCATGATGGCCAAAAAGTTCAATTTTCGTCTAAACTGACCAATGAACCTTCTTCCATGTGTTTGGGTAGTCCGTCACATGCTGTTGTGCAAACTCCAAACGTGTTTTCTTATTTCTTTCTTTAAGCAATGACTTTTTTCTGGCCACTCTTCCATAAAGCCCTACTCTCTGGAGTGTATGACTTAAAGTCGTCCCATAGACAGATAGCGTAGTTACTCACCTGTAACAGGTGTTCTCCAGGAGCAGCAGGAATCAGTCCTCACTTATGGGTGACGTCGGCGCCGACGGAGCCCTCGCGGAGCAATTTTCCCCAGCTTTCAAAGAAAGCCTTTGGGAATTGCAGCGCGCATGCGCGGTCGTCTTCCCGCCCGAAGGTGCCATCTTAGCCAGTCAGATGACATAGCTAAAAAAGACAGCATAAAAATTTGCAAAAAGAACATAAGCAGACGATTGCAACTCCAAGGGGAGGAGGGAGGGTAGTGAGGACTGATTCCTGCTGCTCCTGGAGAACACCTGTTACAGGTGAGTAACTACGCTTTCTCCAGGACCAAGCAGGAAGTCAGTCCTCACTTATGGGACTCCCAAGCTCAAGGCTACCGGAGACCCTAAGCACAAAAATGAGCTCCCTCTAGCTCAGCAGCACAGAAGGATAGAATCTTCGCTGAATTATCACCCACCGGTAGCCCACATCCGGGATGGAGGGTAGGAGTTGCTCAGACCTCAAAGAGATTACGGAGGACTGCCTGTCCGAAAGCACTGTCCCTACGGGACTCCCTCTCGAGACAGTAATGGACCGCAAAAGTCTGGCTCGAAGACCAAGTAGCGGCCCGGCAGATGTCTGCCAGCGGAACAGAGCGGAGGTAAGCCACTGACGTGGCCTTTGCCCGAACGCAATGAGCCGTGACTCGACTTTCTAAGGCGAGTCCGGCTGCCCCATAAGCCCAAGAGATACAGTCCGCCACCCAGATGGACAGAGTACGCTTGGAGACCGGGAGCCCCAATTTATTGGGGTCAAAAGACACAAAAAGCTGAGCAGCTTTACGGTGCTCCCGCGTACGGTCAAGGTAGAAGTTCAATGCCCTTCTACAGTCCAGGGTATGGAGGACCGTCTCAGCTCGGCTGGAGTGTGGTCTGGGAAAGAAGGTTGGAAGTACCACCTCCTGATTCATGTGAAAAGGGGAGACCACTTTAGGCAAAAACTTTGGGTGAGTCCGTAGGACTACCCTATTCTTGTAGAATCGAGTGTAGGGGGGATCAGACACGAGGGCCTGCAATTCACTTACGCGCCTAGCGGAAGTGAGGGCTATCAAGAACAGTGTTTTCCAAGACAGAAAACGTAGAGAACAGGTAGCCATAGGTTCAAAAGGCGGACAGGTGATCCGCTGCAAAACCACATTCAGGTCCCAGTCAGGCGCTGGCGGGCGCAGAGGTGGTTTAAGTAGAAGGAGACCTCGGAGAAACCTCGCTACGAGAGGGTCATTGGAGAGAGGTCTGCCGTCCACTGGCACATGATGTGCTGAAAGAGCACTGAGGTGAACTTTGACGGAGTTGGACTTAAGTCCCAGATTAGAGAGGTGCAGCAAGTACTGCAAGATCACCGACACCGGGCAGGAGAAGGGATCCTGAGACTGTTGGGTACACCAGACTGCAAAGCGACGCCATTTAAGGGCGTAGCATTTGCGGGTAGAAGGCCGTCGCGAAGCTAAGACGACCTCCTCCACCTCCGCCGGCAGGAGAAGGGGAGCAAGGACTACCCTCTCAGCAGCCAGGCCATAAGGTTGAGAGACCTGAGGTTGGGGTGCAGAAAGGACCCCTGATCCTGAGTGAGGAGATCCGGTTGTATCCCCAGAGGGATTGGGCCCTCCACCGCCAGTTGCAGCAGGAGAGGAAACCACGGCTGCCTGGGCCAGCGAGGGGCCACCAGGATCATGAAGGCTTTGTCTCGGAGAACCTTGAAAAGAGTCCGAGAGACCAGCGGGATGGGAGGGAAAGCGTACAGAAGGCTCCCCGACCACGAGATCAGAAAGGCGTCCGCCGCAACCCGAAGGGGGTGTGGCTGACGAGAGCAGAAGCGAGGAAGCTGCCGGTTGTGAGGACTGGCAAAGAGATCCACCGTGGGGAGACCCCACTTGAGGAAGAGCTTCTGAACTACCAAGGGATCCAGACGCCACTCGTGCGGCTGGAGGACCCTGCTGAGTTTGTCTGCAAGGCAATTTTCTTGGCCCGGGAGATAAACTGCCCTGAGGAGAATGCCGTGACTGACGGCCCAAGAGCAGAGCTTCTGTGCCTCCCGGCAGAGGAGGAAGGAGCCCGTGCCCCCCTGCTTGTTCACGTAGAACATGGCAACTTGATTGTCCGTCTGGACAAGGACGGACTGTTGGGAAGTCAGGTGGGAGAAGGCCTTGAGAGCGAGGCGGATCGCCCTGAGCTCCAGGAAGTTGATCTGCTGAGCAGACTCCCACGTGGTCCAGAGGCCCTGAGTACGTGCCTCTTGGCAATGTGCTCCCCAGCCCAGGAGGGATGCATCGGTGGTCAGCACCCGGGTCGGCTGAGGTGACTGGAAAGGCATTCCGAATATCAGGTTTGGCTGCCGGAGCCACCACCGGAGAGACGAGAGCAGCGGCTCGGAGACGCGCACTAGGTCTGCCAGGCCGCCTGTGGCTTGTCGCCACTGCTGGCGGAGACACCATTGAGCAGACCGCATGTTCAGGCGGGCATTGGGGGTCACATGGACGGTGGAAGCCATATGGCCAAGCAGTCTCAGGAAGCGCCTGGCGGAGACCAGGGGCTGGCTGCGAAAGCGGTCGGCTAGGTCCATGAGCCGTTGAGCCCTGTCGAGCGGTAGGTACGCTCGTGCCCGAGGAGTGTGCAGCCTTGCGCCGATGAACTCGAGATCCTGTGAGGGGAGCAAAGTGGACTTTGCGAAGTTTATGACAAAGCCCAAGTGCTGCAGCAGAGTCACCGTGCGGCACGTGGCGTTGGTGACCTCCTGAGCGGACGCTGCTCTGATGAGCCAGTCGTCGAGGTACGGAAAGACATAGAGGCCGTGAAGCCGGAGATGGGCCGCCACGACCGCGAGACATTTTGTGAAGACTCGCGGTGCGGAGGATAGGCCAAAGGGCAGTACTCTGTACTGGTAATGATTTCCTGCCACCACAAACCTTAGGTATTGGCGGTGGCTTGGGTGGATGAGGATGTGCGTGTAGGCATCCTTTAGATCCAAGGAGCATAGCCAATCTCCCTGCTGGAGGTAGGGCAGAAGGATTCCAAGGGTAAGCATTTTGAACTTCTCCCGCACAAGGAACTTGTTGAGGTTGCGCAAGTCCAGGATGGGTCTGAGGCCCCCTGTTCTCTTTGGTATCAGAAAATACCTTGGATAAAAGCCTTGACCTCTCAGGTGGTGGGGCACCGGTTCCACCGCCTGTTCCTGCAGAAGACCTGCTAACTCCTGAAGGAGCAACTCCCTGTGCAGAGGGGGGCGCGAAGGTTCTCCCGGAAAATAGGAGGGAGGGACCTGATGGAAGTGGAGAAGGTAGCCCTCTCGCACGACCTGAAGCACCCAGGCATCTGCGGTGATGCTGGACCACCTGTGGGCGAAGTGAACCAGCCGGCCTCCGGTGCTGGGAGGGACCAGCGGGGGGGGAGAGGCTATGCTGAGCGAGTCAAAAACCCCCTCCCTGCTGAGCAGGGGCTGGTGGTGCAGGCTTGGGGGCTTGCTGCCTACGGGACCCGTTACCCCGTCCCTTGGCCTGCTGGCCCTGTTGGGGAGCTGCAGGGGCCTGATAATGGGGGTACTGTTTGTAGGCAGCCGCCTTCCTCGGGTAAAAGGACTTTTTTCCCGAGCCCTTCTTTTTCTGGGAAGGGGCGGAGGTCTTCCTAGAAAGCCTGGTCCTGGTGAGAGTCTCAGTCTCAATTTGTGCAGCCTTTTCCGCCATGGGCTTGCCAAAGAGGTTTTCGCCTCGGCAGGGGACATCGACCAACTTGTCCTGTACCCAGGGCTCAAGGTCCGACGACTGAAGCCAAGCCTGTCGGCGGGCACCGATGCCGGCTGCGGCCACTCTAGCCGAGGCCTCAAAGCCATCATAGGCTGCTCGGGACATGAACTTTGAGCATTCCCGAATGCCCGTGGACAAGGCTAGGAACCTCCGCAAGGGCTCCTCGGAGAGACCAGCGGAAAATCCGGCTAGCTCTTTAGCCAGATCCCGGAGATACATGCCCATGTAGAGCTGGTAAGTCTGGACACGACATGCGAGCATAGAGCCCTGGAAGCACTTCTTGCCAAGGCCATCCAGGTTACGGGCCTCCCTTCCAGGAGGCACCGAGGAGTGCATCTTCTGGCTCTTAAGACGATGCATGGCCGATTCCACTACCATGGAATGGTGTGGCAGCTGTGCCTTCTGAAAGCCAGGGCTCTTGCGGACCCGATAGATAGAATCGACCCGCTTGCTCAGGACCGGCGAGGAGGCCGGACTCTCCCACATGCGGAAGAGTAGTCGTTCCAGCATAGGAGGAACCGGCACAGTAAAGTGCTCCCTCGCGGGAGAGTCATACTGGAGGGCGTCGAGCTCTTCGGCTCGAGGCTCCTCCTCGGGATCCGCAGGGAAGGCCAAAGCCTTGGCCATATCCCTAACGAAGTCCGAGAACCGGGCATCCTCCGGGGGGGACTGCTTCCGAGGCTCGGACCCCGGTGAGTCCGATGGGACACACCGAGTCCGGAAAGAATCAGGTGACTCTTCCTCCTCAGACTCCCAGACCGACTCCGACGAGGACTCGGTGGGGTCGGCCCGGGCAGGGTGCGGCGCCAGCCGCCCCGACGTCGAGGGAGTCGGCGTCGGCGACCTCGGTCCCGAACGGGAGGCTGAGGGTGACCTCGACCGAGGATCGACTCGAGTTCTCATTGACTCGAGGATCGGCTCGGTCTCCGGGGTCGACTTGGACGTCGACGTCCCGGCGGTCGGGGCAGCGGCGCCAGCGAGGCCAGCGAGCAGTGCCCGCTGCTGGTCCATGAAGGCAGACAGTCTGCTCTCCAAGGCCGTCAACCTGAGTCCGAGCTCAGGTGACCCAGCAGCCCCCGACTCGGGCCCCGACGGCGTCGGGCCCGACGTCGGCTGTCGCGGAGGCGAGTCCAGAAGGACTACAGGACTTACCCGGGCAGGCATCTCCGACTCCAGGCGAGGTCGCTTCGGGAGATGTTCCTTCTCCAAGGACCCGGGGCGGCTGTCGGGGCTATGCGACCTGGCCCTCGCGGAGCCAGGAGCGTCCACCGACGCCGCCCTCGCGGGTTTTTCCTTCCGACGATGGTCCCCGGAGGGAGAACCCCGGTCGGAGGAGCTCCGGCGACGGTCCGAGCTGGAGCCCTTTGACACGGAGGCCTCCGACGAGGTCCGGGTACGGCTGGGGTCAGCGAAGATTCTCTCGCGCTGATGCCGCCGACTTCTCAACGCCTTCGAGGACAGTTTGCTGCAGGGCCCACAGATCAGTTCCTCATGATCCAGGCCCAAGCAGCGGAGGCAAAAGTCGTGTGTGTCGGTTAGTGACATATTTCGGTCACACCGACCACACCGCTTAAAGCCACTGGCAGCCATCGGGGAAAAAGGGCCCCTGCGAGGTCAAAGGACCGGGCTGCCAGGGAAAACGAAAATGAAAGCTGACTAAGTCAGAAAAACCGAAAAAACGCTAGAGGACTCGAGACCGGCGTCGCGAGTCCGGGCGGGAAAACGATCGGCGTCGAACCGAAAGAAAAAAGTATAAAAGAAAGAGGAAAATCAACTTTTTCGCGGGGACAAGACGGGGACGTCTGCAGGGCTCCGCGGAAAAAAAGAAGACTGGCTAAGATGGCACCTTCGGGCGGGAAGACGACCGCGCATGCGCGCTGCAATTCCCAAAGGCTTTCTTTGAAAGCTGGGGAAAATTGCTCCGCGAGGGCTCCGTCGGCGCCGACGTCACCCATAAGTGAGGACTGACTTCCTGCTTGGTCCTGGAGAAACTCTCATCTCCACTGTGAATCTTTGCAGCTCCTTCGGTGTTATCCTTGGTGTCTTTGTAGCATCTCTGATTAATGCCCTCCTTGCCCAGTCTGTGAGTTTTGGCGGGTGGCCTTCTCTTGTCAGGTTTGGAGTGGTGCCATATTCTTTCTATTTTGTTATAATGGATTTAATGGTGCTCTGTGGGATATTGAGAATTTTGGATTTTTTTTTTTTTATAACGCAACTCTGATCTATACTTCTCCACAACTTTGTCTCTGATCTGTTTGGAGTGCTCCTTGGTCTTCATGTCGCTTGCTTAGTAGTGTTGCAGAGTCAGGGGCCTTTCAGAACAAGTATATTTATACAAGCATCATGTGACAGATCATGTGACACTGATTGCACACAGGTGGATCCTAATCAACTAATTATGTGACTTCTGAGGTTAACTGGTTGGACCAGATCTTATTTAAGGGTTTCATAGCTAAAGGGATGAATACATATGAACTCACAACTTTTCAGTTTTTACTTGTTTTTATATATATAAAAGGTATTTTATTGTCATTTCACTTCACCAAGTCAGATTATATTGTTAGGTCCATTACCTAATATCCAAATGAACCTCCATTTTCATTCCAGGCTGTACGTAATGCGATAAAACAGAACAAAAGTCAAGGGGATGAATATTTTCGCAAGGCACTGTATATATTGCCCAAAGCTTGACATGACTTCCATAATGTAAGAATTTGCAGTAGCAATTTGATAAAATCCCACATGAGAGACTCGTCAGGAAATTAAAGCCATGGGATAGGCAGCAAGCTCTTATTATGGATTGAAAAATGATAGGTCACCAAAAACAGGACTAAATGGTCAGTTTTCCAAATTGAACAAGCGGTGTGCCCTATGGATGGATCCGTACTGGAAAATGTAGTGTTTAACTTTTTTATAAATGATCTGGAAAAGAGAAACAAGCACAGTGATCAGTGTCATTAAAACCACAGAGGACTGCAAGGAATTGCAGAAGTATCTTTTGAGATTAGGATACTGGGCATCTAAATGGTATATGAAATTTAATGTGCACAATTGCAAAGTGATGTACAAAGGGAAAAATAATCCCCACAGGTACATGATACTAGGGCTCTATGTCAGGTGTCACTACCCCCCAAAAATTTATCTTAAAGTCATTGTGGATCGATGCTAAAAATTTCAGCCCAGAGTGCAGCAGAATCTTAGGGATTATTTGATATGGCAGAACAAAACTGAGAAAATCATTAAGCTTCTGTATTAGTGCCTGGTGCAACCACACCTTGATTAATGTGTGCAATTCTAGACATCCCATCTCAAAATGAATAGGTACCTTTGTTTTTGGTTTATTAAAATACTTGAAGTACCATGTATCAAAGTGGTTTGCAATAAAATTATACATACAAATAAGAAAAAAGAAAAAGGAACTCCATTATTCAAATAGGAAAGTAAAGAACAGAGGAGAAAAGAATAGGGAAGCAGAAGTACCAGACATAATATCTGAAAGGTATGTGATTCAGGGAGTGGATAGAGTCCAAACATTATGTTATTCGACAGTGATGTCAAATGCTTGTTGGAACAGATGGGTTTTTAATGCAGCTTTGAACTTAGAAAGAGAAGCTTCCAGACAAATGTCAGTAGGTAAGGAATTCCAAAGGGAAGGGGCCAAGAAGAAAAATGCTGAATTGCGAGTACCTTCGAGGTAAGCCTGTGACGGAGATAGTAGATAATTGCGGTATGAGAGGAGAGGAGAGATATGCTGGTGTGTCAGAATCAAATATTTTATGAATGATAACCAAATGTTTCTATGTATGCGGTATGGAAAAGGCAGCCAATGGGAGTGAATGTAAAGTGGTGTCACATGATCGTAGCAGGATGAGTGATGGAGAAGAACTGCAGTATTTTGAATGGCTTGTAGGCATTTGAGTTGATAGGTGTGGAGTGGAGGAGTGGCCTAGTGGTTGGGGCAAGGTACTTCAGGCCGGAAGGTCGGGGGTTCAAATCCCACTAGAGGACAGCAACCTTGGGCCGGAAGGACTGGGGTTTCTAGTCCCACAGGTGCTCCTTGTGGTCTTGGGCAAGCCACTTAACCCTCCATAGCCCATGTTCCCTGTACAATAGTTATCTCCAAGTTATAATGCCCTCTTCAATGTAATTTCAGTTTGTTCAATGTAAACCGCACTGATGCAGAATAGCACAGTATATAAGAGAATGTAAATAAATAAATAAAATAAATAAATAATAATCCTGAGAAAATGCTGTTGAAAGTAATCTGTTTTAGAAATAAGAGACAAAAGAAGTGTAATGTTGTCTCTATAAACTAATCTCCTATTTAAAAAATTATTGAATGATTTAAAGATACTACTATAAACAGGTCTACATAACTGACATTCTAGCACATTGATATCTATTATTGCTTATCTTCTAAATAGAAATATAGAAGAGATGGAAGATTATTCAATTGAGAGTATATATCCCTGGATGATAAATGATCGATATCAGAATAAAAATATAAGAAAAAAATATTTTGAAAAACTTTAGATGAATCAGATTAGAGAAGATGAAATTAATACAAATTTTGGAAAATGGAGAGAAGTTATTACTATTATTAGGAGAATTGCAACAGATGAAAGGCCATGGAAACGGTTGAGATTGAGGATATGGCTGATTGCATAGAAGAAAAATCTGTGTAACTTGGTCTCGATCACTCAAGAATCAATAGTTAACATTTTTAAATATACTCACTCCATTGATTGAAAAAAGGTGCTTAAGAGATAGCACTAGCTGCAACCTGGCTGCATCATGACCGCTGCTGATCAGCAACGGCTGCAAGGACAGGAGCCGATCCCTCCCCTCTAGGCCATGATTGGGCCCCTAGCTAACTGACAATATTGTCGGTGCAGAGGATGTACAGATGGGCCCACAATGTGGCCCTCCCGACAGTTCCTGATCCCTATTTGGAATTCAAAGGGGGTGGGGGGGAGGGGGAATCGGTGCACCCCCTGACCAAGTTGAACTCCTCCCACTAGGGGGCAGTACCATGTGATCGTGACCATTTTGAGCAGTCGCGATGCAGAGAGGACTGTTCCTGCCCTCTGTGGCCACTAGAATACAATGGAGTATGGGTAAGGGTTGGGGGGGGGGGAGTGTTGATGGAGGGGGGGACCCCTTAGGCTGGCTGGCTAGCCAGCCAGGATTTTGAATCTGGAAAGGGAGCGGGCAGGGGCCTGAATGGCTGTTTTTTTTTTTTTAATGAATCAGGAGAAAGGGAGAGTTAGGGAGGCAGACTGGCTAGCTGGGTATTCAACTTGGTTAGGGGGTGCACCGATTCCCGCCAGACAGTTCCTGATGGGGATCGGGAGCTGTCCGGAGGGGAGGGGATCTATGCTGAAGGGGGGGAAGGGTCACTTTTTTTTTTTAAATTATTGTCAGTGCTGTGGATTTGTATATCCGCAGCACTGACAATGTCCTTATATTGGGGGGGGGGGGGAGCTAGTAAGAGCTCTGTCCACCTAAGTCCTATCCTCCCCTTGCATTTACCATGGAAACCCATGATCCCTGCATCAGCAAGCACTGTGGGACCCCCCACGCTACCTGCCTATACAAGGATCATGAGTCTCCACGGTAAGTAAAAAAAAAAATTAAAAACTCTGTTAGCTGCAGGGGGAAATCTGGAAATTCCCCCTGCAGATACCATGGCTCTTTTGCTGCTGTTGCGCTGTGACAGCTGCAAAGGCTACCGCAGTTTAGTAAACATGCCTCAAAATATTTAATAAATCCCTGAGGTTTGCTTACTGTAGGGTGGACAACTATTTCGATATATTTGATGGGATAGACCAACTGTCACTAATAGGCATAGTCTGTAGACACTGTTACTGAAGGACTTGAATGAAAGCACCCTAATGATGGAATATTCAAGGCTCATTACTATATTGATTGCTAACTCTACTTTTGTAGTTTATTATATGCCCCTGCCCTTATCTTTACGTAGGTTGTATGAAAAAGGAAGATGCATTTGAGACTGAATGAACACAAAAGTAGGATAATCACAAAAAACATGACATCTCCACTAGTATAACACTGGATTAATAAGGGAGATTATATAAATGATATACAATCATGAATAACTGATATAGTGGAAATTGCACAGAGGAAATTACGAGCCAAGATTAAATTATAAGGAGCAATCCCGGAATTTTCATCTGTATACAATAACCCGGGGTAGTTTAAATTAGGATGTTGAATGAATGACACTAGTACAAATGATGATTGGCTAGTATGATCACGTTACTGCTTTCTAAAGCAAACTCCTCACACCATGTTGGTTCATATTGGAAGGAGACGCCAAAGGAGTTTATATTTTGGCAAAAAGTGGACAAGATTTTTGATTAAAAGAGAAGGGAGTACTATCCCTGATGTAGATAGGATTTCAAAACTTAGTGTTATATTAGATATGGTAGATGAAGATTATCTGATTGGGCACAGATAAGTGTGATTTATGCAATGCAATGTGTGCCACTGAGTCAATGCTGACTCCTAGTGTCCCAGCCCCTGGGTTTTCTTGGCAAGGTGTGATCGGAAGCAGTTTGCCAGGCCTTTCTTCTGCACAGTCAGTTTACAACCCCTGGTATTCCAAGGTGGTCACCCATCCAAGTACTAGTCAGGCCTGATTTTTCTTAGCTTCAGAGATCAGCCGACAGCAGTTTCATTCAGGACGGATGTGATTTATTTATATTTTTTTCACATACATGGAATAGCGAACATACCTTTTTATACGAAGGTATTAGCAGCACTAGTTGCAGGTCAACTTATGCAATACTTGGAAGATCATGACTGTTTGAACAATTTGCAGTTTGGGTTTCGTAAATTTTATAATATGGAATGGATACTGGGTATTCTTGTCCTGGATATGAATAGCATATTGGCAAGGGGACACATAGTAGTTATGTTACAGTTTGATTTAAGTGCGGCCTTTGATGTCGCGGCCCGTGAAATGTTATTGGCTATCTTGAATAATTTGGGTATATCAGGAAAGGTCCTTGAGTGGTTCTAAGGTTTTCTGTGTAATTTCGGACCCAAGGCCATGGAAATAAGAGTGTGAGATCCCTCAGGGATCGCTGTTGTCCCCTGTACTGTTCAATGTGTTGTGGCTAACCTTGTGTTGGTTGTTGGACAAGGAAGATTTTAAATATTATGTTTATGCAGATGATATTTTAGTACTGTTATCGTTTCCAAGGCAGTAAGAGAATTATTACATTACATTAAACAGAGTGCTATTGGTACAAGATAAATGGGCACGGTTGTTATGCTTCCAGTTGAATGAGACAAAGACAAAAGTGCTTTGTTAAAAGCAATAAGTTAATTCCTGGACCATTTGGAAGCAATAGAGAAATTGAATCTTAAAAGGGAATTGGTGTTTCAGGTACTGGGGGTATTCTTAGATGAAGATCTTACTGTGGAAGCTCATGTTAGTTCAATCATTTCGAAGTCCTTTTTTAAGATGTGACAACTCCGTAGGCTGCATCTATACTGTGCACCGCAAATTTTTCGGTTGTTAGTGCAGAGTATGGAGCTGAAATTTTTTGATTACTGTAATATTTATTTATTTAACAAGTTTTGTATACCGCCTTTTTCTTCAACCAAAGTGGTTTACATAGGAACTAAAATTATATCAAATGTTTGCTTAAAACATTGGGAAAGGGGCATGCAGGGGGAGGGGGTTATCTGGAGGGGTAGCTATTTACAGAAGGGGGTATGAGCTATTTACAAAGAGGTATATATACTTATGTATGAGGGTTGCTCAGAAAGTAATGCCCCACATGTTTTTTCTCAGTCCAGAATGAAGATAGAGGTGTGAAATTGAAAGGGTAGTACCTTGGAACTTCAAAGGACACGTGTGTAATTTTAGTCGTCCGACAAATAGCGAGGCGGTAGTGATCCTTCAAATGGCGTCTGTGAGTGACACACGGTACAAACAACGAGCTGTAATTGAATTGTTGGTGGAGGAGAAATAAAGTGTGAGAAACATTCACAAACGGTTGTGTGTTGTGTATGGAAGTTCTGCCGTAGATAGGAGCACCACTGGACGATGGGTGAAGAGAGTAAAGGCTTCAGGAAGTGGTAAAATGGAACTGGAAGATCGACCATGGTCTGGGCGTCCTGCCTCAGCCACCAGTCCAGACAAGTTGCAGCGCGCTGACGACATTATTGGACATTGATGGCGTAATTATGGTGGATGTGCTTGAGAGAGGTGAAACAATCAATTCAGACAGGTACATCAAAACCCTTCAAAAACTGAAATGGCGTTACTTGCGAGTACGGCCTAACAGTAATCCAGGAGGCATGTTGTTTCAACACGATAATGCTCGCCCTCACACAAGCCTCCGAACCCAAGAGGCAATCGCCAAATTTGGTTGGACAGTGCTCCCCCACCCACCCTACAGTCCTGATCTGGAACCATCAGATTTTCATCTGTTTGGACCACTAAAGGATGGTCTGCGTGGAACAAGGTTTGAAGATGACGTGAGCGTGATCCGTGCTGTAAAAAAATGGCTCGTTGTTTGTACCGTGTGTCACTCACAGACGCCATTTGAAGGATCACTACCACCACGCTATTTGTCGGACGACTGTAAAATTACACGCGTGTCCTTTGAAGTTACAAGTTACTACCCTTTCAATTTCACACCTCTAGCTTCATTCTGGACTGAGAAAAAACATGTGGGGGCATTACTTTCTGAGCAACCCTCGTACATTATTCATAGCGACAGATGAAAAGGCTTCAACTTTGTCAGAATATGGCAGCGAGGTTAATATTCGGTGCTCGGAAATATGATTCGGTTTCTCCTTTATGTTTCAATTACATTGGCTTAAGATATCAAAGCGAGCATGTTTTAAATTTTATTTGTTTTTATATGGTTTTTATGAGTTTGTTCCGGCACGTTTTTCTGTCCTATTGTTACCATCTTTAACTACTAAATCTAAGCATTTGCAAGGTACTAAGGCTCTTCTTTTCCCCTCCAGTGGGAGGATTATGAGTAATTTTGGTCTAGGTTGCCAAAAGGTTTGAAGGAAAGTGATTCGTTTTAGTGTTCTGAAAGGAACTTAAGACTGGCTATTTTCTGATGGAATAATTTTATTGTGATGGATTAATGATGTTTCTGTAAACCACGCTGATCCAATGAGTAATTGGGAGTGCAGCGGTATAAAAGTACTTTAAATAAATAAATAATATTTAAAGATTTTTTTTTACATAATGAGAAGACGATACTGGACTGGTGATGATGAAGGAATCTTTGAGACAACAGCTGTGGTATTTTTCACTCATACTCACACTGTATTGAGGTCAGGGTCAGTGCAAGGACTGTAGGTGCCTTAGGCAGGCGCTCTTATCCTGCCTCCTCCCTCCTGCATCCATTGCTACTACTGGTGCCCCTTTCTGGGACCTACAGCAATGGCAATTGTCCCTGTAACCGAGGCACAGCACTCTCTCCAACTCCGGGGCTGTATCATAGTCTCATTCTGTCAAATCTGCTACTTCGGCCCCTCCTTCCTCTGCAGACTTCCGGTTTATATAAAACTGGAAGTCTGGGGTGGAAGAGGCAGATTGGGCAGAATGAAACTGCAATGCAGCCCCAGAAACGGAAGTTAAGTGCTGCATTGTGGTTTCAGGAACAATTACTGTCGCTGTCGGCCCCCGAGAGGGGTGCCAGCAGTAGCATTGGGCAGCAGAGGGCACTCCCAGAAGGCCAGCGTTCTGGGCAATCATCTAGTTTGCCTAATGGTAGTGCCAGCCCCTATTGAAGTCCACTATATATATTTGAAAAGAAGATAGAGAATCCAATGGTTATTCATTATTGGACTATAGTTTCTCAGGTCTAGGATTTATTAAATTTTCTTGTGCGAAAGCCTTTATAAAATGAGCATAAAGGTGTTTTTTTGACATTTCACATATATGCTCTGTTATGAAATTACCCCTTGCTCTCTCTTTATATATAAACCTATATATCTACATTCATATATGCATCTGTCAATATCTTTCTTTCTTTCTTTTATAAATTTTTATACATCAAGAATACAATTTTGAAACAGAAATCAAGCAAGGGTAACGAAAAAAAATATAAAAGAAAACCAAAACTTAGGAATGAGAGCAATACCAAATATACTCAGCTCACACTAGCCCAGAAACAAAAGAAGCCAGTGGGGGAGAGAAGAAAGGAAATAACTCAGCACAACATACAAAAAGAAATATAGGCATGCAAGCAGTCAGAATATTAACAAGCTCAAGTAGAAAAAGGGGGGAGGGCACCCCAACCTCCAAATGCTGAACATTTTGTAGGCCAGCAGTTGGGAGGGCTCATAAAAAATATACAACACAGACTGATACTTGATCAAACATTTGCAAGGATATTTAAGGAAAAAGAACCCTCCCAACTGCTGGATCCTGGGACAGAGGAGAAGAAACTCATCTCCTCTTTTGAGTATCCCTGGAAAGGTTGGGAAATATGCAAATAGTCAGACCTTAAAACAAAATAGGACGCTTCCTAAAAAAATCTTCATAAGTCATTCTTTATCAGACAAAAACAACTGGCTCTGTATTGCAATTAGAAAGTCTAATTTGTTCTAATATAGACTAAAAGAACTTGATGGAAAAAGTGTTCACACACCAATATATTTTTATCGGGAGCTAACGTGGTCTCAGTATTCATGGACAGGAATGAGAAACTTCTGATTCTCTGTCACGGACTTCACATCAACGACCACACTTTTGTAGCTGCCATTTTTCATGTATATCTCTTAAAAACCCTCTCCATCAGAAAAAGGTAATCAAAAAATTGCTTAGCTTTTGGTAATCGAGCTTAAACTTCGATCAGCTGCCAATGGTATTTTCATTTGTTCCCAATGGCATTCTCATTTATTCCCGACGCTAACCAGCGCTAGGCGTTTCGCCACTCAGGGTTCTTCAGGGGAAATGCTAAGTTTCTAAAATACAAAACACAGTGCATTTTGACAAAACTTTCTTCAATCGATATATCCAAAACCTCCTAATTCTCAATGTGTAATACAGGAAACGTAATCTACTCACTTTTTCATTATCGTGCTAGTGTTCCCATCACAGATAACTGCTGAACTGTTGAACAAGTGTGTGGGACGCCGCGCATGCGCTTCATTAAATAATCGGGGATTAAGCATGAATGAACCCAGCTGACTATGACATCATAGGCATGCCTCCCATTCCACCCGAGCATTCAAACCTAGAGGTGTCACAGTTTTTAATGAGTATATCCATCTTTGCTCCATATACAGCAGAGTTTCATCCTTTGTGCTGCCTGAATATGCACGTTGTATTTGAGTTATGCAAAAACATCGTAAGTCCTCAAAGTTATGTTGTCGGGCTAAGCAATGGTCTACTCTAGGAGCCTCAAGACATCTACACTTCAGCTTGCTTTTGTGTTCGTTCATCATCCGCAATCGGAATGCACGGTTAGTTTTTTCCAATATATAGCAGGGAACAAGGACATCGTATACAATATACTACATGTGTAGAACCACATGAAGTGTTAGTCCTCAGCTTATATTCTTGTCCATTATGTGTAAACCTATCACATTCCTGGGTCACACAGCAGATGGAACAATTCCCACAGGCCTTATGGCCACCATCATTCTCTAAATTTAAATGGGGAGATCGAAGAACTGTCGGACTCAGCACGTCTTTTAAGTTCCTCTGTCTCTGCCATACACAACGAGTTTGATATTGTTGTAAGCCTGGTATGCCTGATAAAATATTCTTATGCTTATGCACGCTTGCTTGCAGCTGTTTACTCAATGGAGAGTATACCGTTATTAAATTGATGTTGTCTTCTGATGTCTTAGTCTGGCGTTTAGGTTGTAATAATAAATCTCTATTAAGAAACCTTGCCCTGATATATGCTTGCCTGATAATTTGCCGTGGATAACCCCGTTGTATAAAATTCTGTCTTAACTGAACTGTTTGTTTTTGATACTCTTGAATGGTATTACAGTTACGTCGGTATCGAACAAACTGTGAAAAAGGAAGGCTGTTATGCAACCGCTGTGGGTGTGCACTAGAGTAGTGAAGAAGGGTGTTTCTATCAGTGCTCTTGCGATAAACCGATGTCATGCATCCCGACGGCGTCTTCTGTATCTGTATATCTAAAAACGAGATCTGAGTTTCATGCCAAACCATAGAAAATTGCAGATTCGGTTCACAAGCATTTAACCAAGTTGCAAAATTTTGCAAAGAGGCTTGATCTCCCAGCCATAAGACAAATATATCGTCTATATACCGTTTCCACAATTTCAATGAAGCTTGATATGGGCATTGCCGTATCCATTGATATTCAAATTGTTGCATGTACAAGTTGGCCACAGATGGGGCACATGTGGCGCCCATAGCCACACCAGCAATTTGATGGTATAATAGTTGTTCAAATACAAAAAAATTATTAAACAATAATAATTCTGCTAGTGTGGACAAAAAAGTAAGTGTCGCTAGCGACAGGTCATTTCGTTGTCTAAGCGCCTCCATAACTACTTCTTGAGCCTGTATTTGTGGAATCACTGTATAAAGGGACGTAACATCAAATGTTACTAGCAGTACTCCCGTTAAAGAAGCTAGCCAGTCATGCTCATGTAATATGTTTAAAAAATGTGTTGAATCTTTGATGTATGATGGAATTGTAGTCATCAATGGTCTAAGGTAGGAATCTAAGAAGATAGACAAAGGTTCTAATAAAGATCCACATGTCGATACTATAGGTCGGCCCGGAGGCCGTCTTAAATCCTTGTGAATTTTAGGCACAAGGTAAAATTTGGAAAATGTTGGTTCAATCACATTCAAAAAAACATATTCTTTTTTAGAAATTATGTTGTCATTCAAAGCTTTCTTAGTCAGTCGGCCAATTTTATCGCAAAGCATGTTCGTGGAATCCACTGCAAGCATTACATATACAGTCTCATCCCGTAATTGACGATTGGCTTCCTCCAAATATTGTTGTCTACTCCAAATCACCACCGCACCTCCTTTGTCGGCTCTTTTAATGACAATGTCTGTACGGGATTGTAATTCTTTCAAGTTAAGACAGAATTTTATACAACGGGGTTATCCACGGCAAATTATCAGGCAAGCATATATCAGGGCAAGGTTTCTTAATAGAGATTTATTATTACAACCTAAACGCCAGACTAAGACATCAGAAGACAACATCAATTTAATAACGGTATACTCTCCATGAGTAAACAGCTGCAAGCAAGCGTGCATAGGCATAAGAATATTTTATCAGGCATACCAGGCTTACAACAATATCAAACTCGTTGTGTATGGCAGAGACAGAGGAACTTAAAAGACGTGCTGAGTCCGACAGTTCTTCGATCTCCCCATTTAAATTTAGAGAATGATGGTGGCCATAAGGCCTGTGGGAATTGTTCCATCTGCTGTGTGACCCAGGAATGTGATAGGTTAACACATAATGGACAAGAATATAAGCTGAGGACTAACACTTCATGTGGTTCTACACATGTAGTATATTGTATACGATGTCCTTGTTCCCTGCTATATATTGGAAAAACTAACCGTGCATTCCGATTGCGGATGAACGAACACAAAAGCAAGCTGAAGTGTAGATGTCTTGAGGCTCCTAGAGTAGACCATTGCTTAGCCCGACAACATAACTTTGAGGACTTACGATGTTTTTGCATAACTCAAATACAACGTGCATATTCAGGCAGCACAAAGGATGAAACTCTGCTGTATATGGAGCAAAGATGGATATACTCATTAAAAACTGTGACACCTCTAGGTTTGAATGCTCGGGTGGAATGGGAGGCATGCCTATGATGTCATAGTCAGCTGGGTTCATTCATGCTTAATCCCCGATTATTTAATGAAGCGCATGCGCGGCGTCCCACACACTTGTTCAGCAGTTATCTGTGATGGGAACGCTAGCACGATAATGAAAAAGTGAGTAGATTACGTTTCCTGTATTACACATTGAGAATTAGGAGGTTTTGGATATATCGATTGAAGAAAGTTTTGTCAAAATGCACTGTGTTTTGTATTTTAGAAGCTTAGCATTTCCCCTGAAGAACCCTGAGTGGCGAAACGCCTAGCGCTGGTTAGCGTCAGGAATAAATGAGAACGCCATTGGGAACAAATGAAAATACCATTGGCAGCTGATCGAAGTTTAAGTTCGATTACCAAAAGCTAAGCAATTTTTTGATTACCTTTTTCTGATGGAGAGGGTTTTTAAGAGATATACATGGCAGCTACAAAAGTGTGGTCGTTGATGTGAAGTCCGTGACAGAGAATCAGAAGTTTCTCATTCCTGTCCATGAATACTGAGACCACGTTAGCTCCCGATAAAAATATATTGGTGTGTGAACACTTTTTCCATCAAGTTCTTTTAGTCTATTAGAACAAATTAGACTTTCTAATTGCAATACAGAGCCAGTTGTTTTTGTTACTGATATATACTCTGTAAAAGTTGTGACCTATAGTGATTTGTGATTCTTTATCAGACAACAATGCTAACATAATCACTAAAGTAGAAGGAACAACATTTTCTTTTTGGGTCGACTCTAACAAAGGAGTCACATTTAAAACATCAACAGTTGGTAACCCCGCAACAGCCTCAGACCCTTCTTTGTTTTTCCCCAATAGCAAATAATATAAAACTTAGCTATATAGGAGGATGGGATTCAGGTGAAATACACAAAGTCTCAATTAACTAAGCACAAAATATGTCCCTTGCAGACACAGACCCCACTCTGGGAAAGTTCACCAACCGCAATTCACTGCATGAGTTGAATTCTCCAACATTTCCAATTTAGCTGTCATAGCAAGAGTAGCCTTCCTCGAGGAATCTAAACCTTCTTCCACAGTCATAACCTTAGCTTGTAGTTGAGAAACATCAGACTGAAGAGATAATATCACATTCCCATTCTCCTGAATGACAGTAATATTAGACGATACCTGAGTAGAGAGACTGGACATCCGTGAAACAAGGTCCTCCTGAAGTTGCATGATAGCTGCCCAAATTGAATCCAAAGTTATAACCTCCAGGGGCACTGAAGATGGAGAGTGGGAAACCTCCAATCTCCCAGGCATACCCTCCAAACTGCTCCGCAATGGGTCAGGTGCCCTTAGGGCAGAAACCTCTGCTGCACTTCCCTCTGCCATAGTCCTCAGGGACCTCAACCCTCTGATGCTGTTCTGGGGAAATGTCACTGACCAATCCGGAGCCCAAGTCCAGCCCCTGCTTAGAAGCAGACCTCACCAAATTAGGCCCTCCTATCTTCCTTGCTGACTCAGGCAACTCTTGCTGACAGACTTTCAAGGCCTGAACTGAGCCAGGGGAGAGAGAATTGTTGCCTGAAACAGACGCCGAGGTCTGCAACTCCAACGGCCATAATGCTGAACTGACCTCCTCTTCTCCAGCCGACTGCTGCTGCATGGGACAAAACAAGGAGTCCAGAGGCCCGAGAGCCAAAGAAGGTAAAGGTGTCAAAGCCAAGGGGGCCATAGAGGGCTGTTTAGCCCCCCGCTAGCTTTCTGCTTTCTCCCCATACAATAACCTTGCCGCTCCAGCATGCCTACAAAGGCGCCATCTTGTTCCCCTGCACCCTGTATATTTATTTTTGATGAGATGAAACAAAGTTATTTTATATGTATGTGAAAAAATTCAAGAGACTTTGGGTCTTTTAGGGGCTATGATTACAAGCGACTTGAGCAAGTGTCCGAATGCTGGATGAAGTTGCAGAATATTAATCTCCTTGAAGTATATTGACCTTAATTCTTATCTTGCTAAGAATTTTTAAGAGTTTGCAGTTGATTAATTTATTTATTCAGACATGTCACATTTATTTTTGATGGTAAATTCGCACAACCAGTATTACAGCAGCAATAAAGACATTTATTATAATGTGTGAGGATTTTTATTTTGCCGACTTCTACAGATTACTTACATTATTTATTTTTTTGGGATTCTTTAAGACTGTGATGCTTTTTATTGGACCAGCATTATAAGTGTCCAAAGATGATATTTTATATGAGTTTTTGAGACTATCGAGGTTCCTTCTTCAAATAACCTTGAGGAATGGCACAGGTCCTAAAATAATTAAGATCTAATTACCCTCTTCAATGTATTTTTATAGACTTTTGAAAAACAGACAGGGGTAGCTTACACATTTTTCTGTATTTCAGGCAGCAACAGGGAAAATGCTATACAGAGGGGGCCAATATTTAGATAAAAATAAAGCTTGCAAAGAATCCAGTTTCCTCCAAAAGAATTATGACAAAACTCTAGGCAATAAAATTTTTAAATGTGCCCCACACAGATTTCTTCTTAGAGAAATTATAAACAAAGGGAAAAATTGGTTGTTCCCTACAACATCAAAACCTGTGAAAAACTATAGAGGTACTACTGCTCAATATTCTGAACGCATTAAAATTTTCAGCAATGCAAAACGACACTTTAGGCCAAGTAGCAAAAATCTGAAGATGCTAAAGGTAGAGATTTTCAGTGTATTGCCTTTTAAGAATAATTTTCCTCACCCTATCCTCTGTCCTTTTACTACTGTTAAATGTCACATTTCAATCTTCTCACACCACTGCTTTAGTGTTAATAGGTGCTGAATGTTTTCAACAAAGCAGAAAGAGAAGGGAAGAGCTACCATGTTAATGTGCTTCCTACCTTGATCCCTTAGGGAAAGGTCTTGACACTGCTATCCTATCGGCTCCTTCCACTTAATTATAATTGTTTCTCCTTTGAGGAATTCAATCACTTTCAGCACTTAATGGCCAAAAAAGGTGCTTAAATGTGTACTATGTAATTAGGATGAGAAAACACTGCATGCTTCAGTTACATCTCTAGCTCTGATGTAGAAGTGTTTTTTGTCATTATACAATTAGTCTGAAAAACACCGAGTGATTTGATTCTTAATTTGGAATATTCATTCTGAGAGTTTCTAAGACCTAAATCAGGTTCTTGTAAGTCTGGAGGTGCAGGGAGAGAACCTAGCAGTGTTACCAGAATCACTGGGCTATCCTGAACACCAGAATCCTATAAACTAGGCATCAAGATGCCAAAATAATCTAAGAGCAGAAATGTATAAAGCCGAGTTATCATACTCATATATCTCTGATGCAGAGCACAACACTTATGCACAGGCCTTGGCTAATGCGAAACCTACCACCCTTAAAGGGTGTCACCATGAACTTGGAAATGGAAACAGAAGGGAAGGAGGAAGAGACCTACCTCTTCCATGAATCCTATGACTTAAACCTATAACATGAACAGATCCCCACTCGCCCCAATCCCCATTCACCTCAGCCGGACAAGTTTTCTACTAGTCAACACGTTTGACTGTAAGACTAAATGAAACTACACCTGTTCTAGCCATAACTGCTAGGTTCCCAAAAAGGCAACAGGTTCCACAATGCTCGTCCCAGGGTAAGCAGTGGATTTCTTTGATCCTTTTTAATAATGGTTTATGGACTTTTCCTCCAGGAACTCGTCCAAACCTCTTTCAAATCCAGCTACACTAACAGCTTTACTGCATCCTCTGGAAATGAATTCGAGTTTGATTATTTATTTTTTTTATTTAACAGGTTTTTTTATACCTCTGTAGTCAAAGCGGTTTACATTGCAACTTAAACATGATAATGTACATTAAACAGGGACATTGATAACTTGGATTCTTCTGAAGCAAGGGAGGGTTAAGTGACTTGCCCAAGACCACAAGGATTGCTAGTGATTACACACTGAGTGAAAAAATATTTTCTACAATTAGTCTTAAAATGTCCTACACTGTAGCTTCATTGCATGTCCCCTAGTTTTTCTACTTTCTGAAAGAGCAAATAACCAATTTACATTTATCTATTTCACTCCATTCATTATTTTATAGACGTCTATATTTCCCCTCAGTCGTCTTTTTTCCAAGTTGAAGAGCACTAACTTTTTAAGTCTTTCCTCGCAGGAATATCCTTCCATCCCCTTTAGCATTTTTGTCGCTCTTCTCACTATCTTTTCTAATTCTGCTATACCTTTCTTAAGATATGAAGACCAGAATTGAACACAATATTCAAGGTGTGGTCGCACGATGGAGTGATACAGTGGCATTATAATCTCTAATTTTATTCTCCATTCTTTTCTTTATGATGCCTATTTGCTTTCGTGCCTGTAGCTGCACACTGGGCAGAGGATTTCAACATATTATCCATGATGATACCCAGATCCTTTTCTTGGGTGGTGATTCCTAATGTGGAACCTGGCATCATATAACTATAACTTGGGTTGTTCTTCCCTAAATGCATAATTTTGCACTTGTCCACAATTAAATTTCATCTGCTATTTGGATGCCCAGTCTCCCAATTTTTCAAGGTCTTCTTTTTGACAACTTTGAATAATTTTGTATTGTCTGCAAACCTGCTCACCTCACTCATTATTCCTATTTCCAGGTCATTTATAAAAAGCAGCAAGACCAGCATGGATCCCTGGGGTACTCCACTATTCACCTTTCTCCACTGAGAAAATTGGCCATTTAGCCCTATTCTCTGTTTTCTATCTTTTAACCAGTTCCTGATTCACAATAGTGCATTGGCTCCTATCTGAGACTGGCTATTGTTACTGACTTAGCACGCAAATGGTGAGCTGTTGTACAGCCTGGAGGGGATTGGAGTGTCTAAATATAACAGAACTCAATGTAATCCGCTATCCAATGAGACAAAGTTTGTTTGTTCACGGCATTGCCAGGGGTATTGGGATTATAAGAGACAAACAATTGGGAATGCTTTCATTCTGTCTGTGTCATACATATGTAGTATTTGAGCGCTCTTTTACAATCTAAGGTATGGAATGTAGCTTCAGCAGCAGTGAAATGAGGTTTGGGAAAGAAAACTGGCAAACTTACAGTTTGATTACGGTGAAAATAGATAGATACTATTTTAGTATGAAAAGTTAGATGAGCACACAAGAGAACTTTGTCTGGGAAGAGCTGGACGTAGGAAAACGACAAACTCACTTACTCTTCTGGCAGAGTTGACTGCTGTGAGGAACAAAACTTTCTAGAAAACGTAGCAAAAAGAAGACTGGTCCAACAGCTCAGACAGTGCTTGAGTAAACCATGTGAGTACTATGTTCAAATCCCAAGGAGGAGACAAGAGGTTTGGTGGTGGTCTAAGGTTGAAAAGGCCCTTCATAAATCTTACCATCAAAGGATGAATGGAAACTGAATGGTTGCCCATAGGATGACAGTAGGCAGCGATTGTGGACAAATGGAGTAATACTGAGCTGGTTTCAAACTGGAGTCCGATAGCTGCATTCCAAGAGCATCAGAATGGGACTGGCAAAAGGGTCTTGTGAACACCATATGGAGAACCCTACCACTTCGAACAGTACGACTTCCTAGTGGCCGGTCTCTAGAGGCTCTAATGATGTCCCAGATAGCTTCTGAAACAGGCATGGAGTCTACCAGCCCACTTTCAATAGCCAAGCCAAAAGACACAGGGATTGAAGATTGGGATGAATAAAGTGACCCTCCTGTTAGTAGCATGGGAATGGCGTTTAGATGAACAGGATTGGGAAAGGGACATCAAGCACAGAAACCATGGCTGACAAGACCAATAAGGGGCTATTAGGATGATGTATGCCCAGTCTCATAAAACTTTCAGAATGACTCAAGGTAGCAGGTCAATTGGCAGAAATGCATAGAGGAGTTGTTCCCTCCAGGGAATATTGAAGGCATTATGAGACAAAATCAGTCCACAGTTGGTCTCCTGGAACAAAAGATGGGGCATTTTTGTTGGCCTGTGTGGCAAAAAGGTTGATGGTGTGCCCCAATGAGCAAAAATATGCAATGTAGTCTGATCACTGAAGGACAACATGTGGGTCCAATTTACGATCGAGCCTGTTGGCTAAGAAGTTGTTGTGACTGGGAAGATACTCTGCTGAAGCTGAGCACCCAGCCAAATATCAACATTCCAAACTTTTACTGCTTCTTGTCATAGGACTAGGGATTCTGAATCGCTGTTCTTTATGTAGAGTACTCATATGGCCACTTGAATGTCAGTCTCTATTTTGACCACATTGTTTTTGATCCACTGCTGAAAAGTGGCAAGTGCTTGAAAAACTGTATGAAGCTCTAGGAGAGTGATGTGAAACTGACTCTTGGAAACTGTCCATCTCCCCTGGGTTTGGAGGTGGGGGAGATGAGATCCACATACAAATGGGAAAGCGTCTGTTCTGAGAGCAACTTGGGCTTGTGGCCTGTGGAATAGACAACCCTATTTTAGACTGCTAGATCTGACCATCAGCGAAGAACAATCCGCATGGAGGGTGCTATCTGTGCTCTTTTGGATAAGGGATGTTGCAGTTAGTTCCACTGCAGGGGCAACATTTGGAGCAATGCTAAAGGCTCCATGTAAACTGAAGCAGCAATATGACCTAATACAGTTAGTAAATTCTGAGTTGGAGCACTGGTTCAGAGAGGCAAACGGTAGGCCAAAATATTTAGTGTGAAATGGTGGTGTGGGAGCAGGAAAGTACAGTCTAAGGGTGCGACATGCTGTGCCCCTACGAATTGCAGGTCCTGCTGCGGGATTAGGCTAGACTTGTCCAGAATGATCACGGATCCCAGAGATCAGAGAAGGTGGAAGGATGTCAAAGCTGAATTGTATGCTTTTTACAAAGTTTCTGTAGAAATGAGGATGTTGTCCAAGTAAGGGAACATATATAGACCTTGCTTGCGGAGGAATGCCATTATAAGGGCTAAGTATTTTATGAAGACTCTGGGAGCCAATGACAGGCCAAATGGCAGGACTTTGTACTGGTAATGAATGTTTTTGCAAGTGAATCAAAGGTATTTCCAGTGTATTAGATAAAGGATGCTTACGTCCACATTCCAATTTAAGTCCATGGAGACTAGCTAGTTCCTCTCACTCAGAAGTGGCAGAATGGTCCCTCTTAAGGAGTTCATTTTGAACGCCTCTCTCCATAAAAATTTGTCAAGACCTCTGAAATCCAGGATAGGACAAAGACCCCCTGCCTTTGAAGGGGGGAAATCAAGAAGTATCTTTAATAGTATCCTGGACCTTTTTCATTCTGTGATGCAGCCCAATTGCGAATAACTGCACAAATACCTGGATCTATGATTCCGATTGAGAGAGGTGCTGGTGTGGGATTTTGAACAGATAGGGCCAACGTCTGAGGGGGGGGGGGAGGGCCTGCAAAATGCAGCTTGTACCCCTGAGATATTATGCTTAGCACCCACCTGTGTGTAGTAACGTTTTGCAAAGTCTCCAGAAAAAAATTGAAGACATCATCCAACGGTCAAAACATAAAAAGCAGAAGGCTGTTTCATTTGTCTCTGGTGAGGCTTAGGTGCATTTGTTGAAGAGGCTGTCTCTGTAATTGTGGGCATAGGTACGGTTGATGGCACCTGCGATAACAGCCAAAATGCTTCTGACATGAAAGCAGTTCTTCTAAACTAATTTAAGGCTGTTGAACACAGAAATCATAATGAAAATGGTTGATTAGGTCTATAGATATATTCTATTAATGCTATATATTAGGTCTATAGATATATGCTAAGATATATGCTATTAATTAGTCATTAGGGGCCATTAACTCTATATTACGCAACATTTGTGTGAGATTGCATAATCTCTACTTGCAACCAATAGAAATATCTTTCCAAAACCAGATGATGCAATCAGTATTTAAATTTGCATCACTTGACAGTATAAATCTTAAGGTGTTTTAGTCACAGAAAAATTAAAAAATTATTTTGCATTATTTTATGATGATAGGTCAATCACAGCGTATACGGCGATGCATCGTACTTGTGTTAATAATGCAGATAATTTCTGCTATATTTGTGGTGAAGTGAGTTTTACATCACAAAAACGGAATATGACTGTGGCGGTTAAGAAAGCCTACAACTTATATTTTGGCTACAGAATAGGAGATCAGGATAAGAGCTGGGCGCCACACATATGCTGCAATACATGTGCAACAAATCTCAGGCAATGGATGAATGGGAAAAGGCAATCAATGCCTTTTGCAGTTCCAATGATCTGGAGAGAGCCCACGGATCACGTCAGCAATTGCTAGTTCTGCATGGTTCCTCCAATTCAGAAAGGCATATCCAGAAAGAGTAAGTGGACCGTGCAATATCCAAACATTCCATCTGCAATATGCCCAGTGCCTCATGGAGAAGGGTTCGCGATTCCCAAAATGTCAGAATCATCATCATCATTAGAATCAAGTGAGGAAGAGGAAGAAGTTTGTAGTCATGAACCGTCACAACCTCACATGACCCAGAGTTTCTTCTGGCCACTGCTAATAAGCCACACCTCATAACGCAAGGTGAATTGAACGACCTTGTCAGGGATTTGGATCTCCCAAAGAATAAAGCTGAGCTTTTGGGTTCCAGACTACAGCAGTAGAATCTTCTGACTGGTGACGTTCGAATATCTTTTTTCTGGGACCATCAGAAAGACTTGGTATCATTCTTTTTCAAAGAAGGTGATCTTCCTGCATGCAACAACGTAAAAGGTTTAATGGCAGCTCTCAATATCAATTACAATACAGATGACTGGAGGCTCTTCATTGATTCATCCAAAGCAAGTCTTAAAGATGTATTGCTGCATAATGGCAACTTGCTACCATCAATTCCTATTGGCCATGCAGCTTTTATGAAAGAGACTTATGACAATATGAAACAATTTTTGAAATGTATAAACTATGATCAACATCTATGGTCAATCTGTGGTGACTTCAAAGTGGTCGCCCTCTTGCTTGGTCTTCAGGGTGGATACACCAAGTACTGCTGCTTCCTTTGTGAATGGGATAGTCGTGCTAGAGATTGTCATTTCGTCAAAAGGGACTGGCCACTCCGTCAGTCACTGGATCTTGGAAGCAAAAATGTTCTGTTTCCAGCACTTGTAGACAGCAACAAGATTTTGATGCCTTCCTTGCACATCAAGTTGGGATTTTGTCAAGGCGATGGATAAAACTAAACCTGCTTTCAGGTATCTTAGTGGTAAATTTCCTAGACTGAGTGATGCCAAAGTTAAGGAAGGAGTTTTTGTTGGCCCTCAGATTCGTGCACTTCTTCAAGATGACAAATTTCTTCATTTATTGTGTGGAAAGGAAAAGGTTGCATGGATAGCATTTGAATCAATGAGACAAAATTTTCTTGGAAACAACAAAGCAAATAATTACCAAGAGATTGTTCAAGATCTTCTCAAGGCATACAAAAACCTTGGTTGCAACATGTCCTTAAAGATTCATTTTCTACACTCTCATCTAGATTTTTTCCCACAAAATTGCGGAGCAGTAAGTGATGAACATGGAGAATGATTTCACCAAGGCATTGCAGCCATGGAAAAGAGGTATCAGGGTAAATGGAGTCCATCAATGCTTGCAGACTACTGCTGGACAGTGCAAGAGATATTCCATTGCTTCAGTACAAGAAACAGATCAGGAAGAGTCGTGAAGCCACTGAATGAGAACAAAAATTGCTAGAATGTACTTACAAATGTTCTTAATGAAAGTTAAATTGCAGACATAATTACTCCTCTGTTTCTTCTAAGTATGTTTATGAACTTTATTTTATAAAAACATGCTTGTTATTGTGCAAAGTTTCATTTGTAATAAGATTTTGATTTACATCTAAGGATTTAGGCTCGATTTTCACCATAGTGGTAAAATGTACATTCTTCAACATATAGAAACAGGTGCTAATTTACCAATTTCACTATCATATTTGAATTCAGCGTATCAAATTCACTAAGAAATAGCACATTTAATTTCAGAAGCAAACAATTTTTGAAAATTTGCAGAATTTACGCGGCCTGGTAATATTGCAGCGGGTATTGTTTTCTGAATTGTAGAGCCACAAGATGCCTCAGTACAGAGGCTTGATCCAGCGGTTGGGCAGAGAGTTCTTTAGTGGCTGAACTTTGATCCCTGTTAAGTGAAATGGTATCATGAACTGTGTCACTAAAAAGGGTTCTCTCCCAAACAGGAAGCATCAGACAGTCTTTCATGGAGATCTTCTCTAAGACCAGAGACCATGAGCCAGGCTATTCTTTATCCCATGGCTATGCCAAGTCCCAAGATACTGTGTCATGGGCGTCAAAAGTGGAAAAGTATGAGGTGATATTGAACATCCTGGATCTTCTCTTAAAGATGATTTTGAGATGCATGTTTTGGATGATCTTTGATCTCTTGATGGATATCCTGGATTAATTCATGCTAATAATGCGCCGTTTAAAACTGGTGTGCTGTTATTCGAAGAGACAGTATTGAACTGAGAAATTCTTTCCTGTCACCCATGTCCAGCATTCTAGACTCTCCCCTCAGAGGGATAAGATTTGGCAGTCTGGGTTTCTTTAAGGCCACTTCAGAGATGACAGACTGATTTGGCAGTTGAGGGTGCAATTGCCCCAGGCCGGCTTCTACTTTATATTTCATGTCCAATAGTTTGGATACTGTTCCTGTGGAGAGGGAAATCTGCCATAATTGGAGCTGCAAATGGACAGGGATAGTGAAGTTTTCTCTAGGCATACTGATAAACTGCATAAAAATTAAAATCTTGAAAATACTTTGGTGCGTGCACATGCAGAGGTGGGGTGGATGCGTGCGCATGTGTGTAGAGGTGTAGTAGGTGAGTAAATGTGCATGTGTTTAGAGGGGTATGTGTGTGCATGCAGAGGCGTGCTGCGTGTGTGTAGGTGTATGTGTGAGAGGTGGGGTGCATGTGTGTAAAGAGGTGGGTGCCTGCGTATATGTAGAGGTGGGGTGCATGCATACGTGCATGTAGGTGCGTGTGTGTAGAGTTGAGGTGCATGCGGGTATGTAGAAGTGGGTTTCGTGCATGCATGCGTGTAGAAGTGGGTGAGTGCATGTGTGTGGAGGTGGGACGGGTGCATGCCCATGTGTGTAAAGAGGTGCATGCATGCAGAGGTGGGCTGAATGTGTGTAGAAGTAGGATGCATTCGTGCATGTGCACAGAGGTGGGGTGCGTTAATGCATGTAGATGTGGAGTGTGTTCATGTGTGTGTATAGAGGTGGGGTGCGTGTGTACATGTAGAAGTGGGGTGCATGCGCGTATGAAGAAGTAGGGTGCATGCATTCATGTAGAAGTAGAGTGTGTGTGTTTGCATGTGTGTAGAGATGGGGTGTGTGTGTGTAGAAGTGGGATGCATGAGAGTGTGTGTGTAGAGATGGGGTGTATGTATGTACGTGCATGCATTTAGAGGTGGGGTCCATGCTTGAGTGTGCTTGCATGTGTGTATAACTGTAGAACTGCATGCATGTGTGTAGACATGGGGTGCTTGCATGTGTGTAGAACTGCACGCGTGTGTGTCTGTAGAAGTGGGGTGTATGTGTGCGTGTAGACATGGGGTGTATGTGTGCGTGTAGACATGGGGTGTGTGTGTGCATGTGTAGAAGTAGAGTGCATGCGTGTGTATAAAGGTGGGGTGCGTGCATGCATGCACATGCATGAGTGTGTAGAAGTAGGGTGGGTTTGTGTGTGTACAGAGGTAGGATGTGTGCATGCATGTAAAGGTAGGGTGTGTGCATGCATGAAAAGGTAGGGTGCATGCGTGTGTGTAGAGGTATGGTGTGAGGGTGTGTGTAGAGGTGGGATGTGTATATTTGTGTGTAGAGATGGGGTGCATGTAGAGGTGAGGTGTGTGTGTGTAGAGGTGGGGTGCATGCAGGCATATGTGTACAGCTGGGGAGCGTGTGTGCATTTAGAGGCGGGGTCCATGTGCATTTGCATGTGTGTACATGTGCATTTGCATGTGTGTACAGGTGGGAGCTGGTGTGTGTGCATCTCTGTAGAAGTGGGGTGAGTGAGTGCATGTTTATGCATGTATGTAGAGGGGTGTGTGTGTGCATGCATGCAGAGGTGGGCTGCATTTGTAAGTACGTGTGTAGAGGTGGGATGCGGGTGTGTGTATACATATGTGTGTGCAGAGGGGTGTGTAGATGTGTGTGCATGCATGTGTGTGTATGTAGAGGTGTGGGTGTGTGCGTGCATGTAGAGGTGGGGTGTGTTTAGATGTGGGGGTGGGTGCATGCATGTGTGCAGAGTTGGGCTTGGTGTGTGTAGAGGTGGGGTGCGTTCATACGTGTGTGTAGAGGCAGGGTGCGGGCATATGTGCATGTGTGTGTGTAGAGGTGCATGTGTAGAGGAATGTGTGTGTGAATGAGTGCGTAGAAGTGTGTGGGTGGGCGTATGTGTGTGTAAATGTGGAATGCATGTATGTGTGTGTGGAGGTGCATAGAGGTGCATGAGGATGTGGGGTGGTGGGGTGCGTGCGTGCATGCATTTAGAGGTGGATACTGTACTTGCTTGTTCATTCGCATGTCTGTAGAGGTGAGGTGGGGTGGGTGCAATGTGTGCATGCAGGTAGAGGTGGGTGCATGTGTTAGGGTGCATGCATGCATGTAGAGGTGCAGTGCCTGCGTGTGTGTAGAGATGGGGAGCGTGCATATGTGTAGAAGTGGGATGAGCACGTGTGTAGAAGTGGAGCGCATGTGTGTAGAAGTGGAGTGTATGTGTGTAGAGGTGGAATGCATGCGCGTGTGCAAGTGTATAGAGGTGGAATGTATGTGTGCGCACAAATGTGTAGAGATGGAATGCATGTATGTAGAGGTGGAATGTGTGTGGAATGTGTGTGCACGTGTGTAAAGGTGGAATGCATATACGAGTGTGTGTAGAGGTGGGATAAGTGCGTGCGTGTGTGTGTAGAGGTGGGATAGGTGCATGCACATATGTGTAAAGGTGGGATGGGTGCATGCACACGTGTGTAGAGGTGGGGTGCATGTGTGCATGTTTTTAGAGGTGGGCTGCACACATTTTTGTACAGGAGAGGCGGGACGTGTGTGCGCATGCATGCATGTAAAGGTGGAATGTGAATGCATGCTTGCGCATGAGTGTAGAGGTGGGGTATGTACATGCATGCACATGTGTAGAGGTGGGGTGCACGTGTTGTGTGCATTTGTGTAGAGGCAGGGTGCGTGCATTTGTGTGTGTGTGTGCATGTGTGTAGAGGTGGGGTGGATGCATTTATGTAGAGGTGGGGTGTGTGTGCATGTGCATGTGTGTTGAAGTGGGGTGCATGTGTGTGTAGAAGTGGGGTGGCTGCATGTGCGTCCATGCAAGTAGATGCGGGGTGGATGTATGTGTGTGTGCGCCTGTGTGTAGAGGTGAGGTGGGTGGGTGCATATGTGCATAGAGGTGGGATGGGTGCATATGTGTGCGCTGAGGTGGGGTGGGCACATGCATGTTTGTAGAGGTGGGGTACATGATGGCATGCATATGAGTGTGTGGGCACACCTATGTGTAGAGATGGGGTGGGTGCGTGTGTGTGTGCATTTGTGTAGAGATGGGGTGAGGGTGTGCAGAGGAGGAATGGGTAAATGCATGTATGTGATGGTGGGGTGAGTACATGTGTGCAGAGTTGGGGCGTGTGCGTGCGTGTGTGTGTATGTATGTATGTGGGGCAGAAGTGGAGCGCCTGCATGTGTACATGTGTATCTGTGGGATGTGGTTTGGAGACAAGGGGTCTTTGTGTAAATGTGTGGCAGAGTTAGGGTGCCTGGTGAGAAAGTGGTGTGCCTGTGTGTGTGCATGTCTGTCATGCGGATGTGTAGTGCTTGTGTGTCTGTTCTGGGGGGCAGAATACACCTTTTGGCAACATCTTGCACTCTTCCATGCCCCTCCAACCCCTCTCCTGCTGACTCCCATCCTCTGTTACCCTTCCAACAACCTCCCAGCACTCCATCCTCTGCCCTAAAATCTCCACCATCCTCCTTTTTTAATAGGGCAACTAGTCCTTTAAATTGGTCCTGCCTTCTTTACCTCATGTCCTCCACCCCCCACTCAACCTTTATTGCTGCAAGCTGAGATTGCGGCTGCCCTCTGGTCTCTGCCAGTGGAGATCTGATCTCCCAAGGGCAGATAGAAGGGGATTTTGCCATTATCACAGCCATTGTCTTCTCTTCTGCTCACAGCAGATGGTGTCCCCATGAGCAGACAGAAGAGACCTTTGCAGTGATCATGACTGTACTGTTCTTTTCTGCCTGCATGTCAAATCGTCTCACCCTTCATCCTCCCTTGTACCAACATGGAGGATTCCTCATTTTTGACAGCTCAGTTAAGATGGGGGGCAGCACCCCCCTCCTAACCTCCCATGAGACAAACCGTAGTAACCCTAAAACCGGACTCTATATTTAAAATCAACCTTCTTACTAACTGGATGTACAGAGAGAGGGATCTCCCACATTCTCATCTAGTTTCTGAAGCGTGCCGTGCATGGACACTATCACCACTTCCCTGGGGAAATCAGAATATTGGAGGATTTCAGACTCCGGCTGTTTCAGAACACTTTCCCTGATTCCCTTTACCTAAACTTTAGTGTCCCCTCCATATGTCTCCCTGAATTCTTCCCACTTTCCTCCTCCTGCCCTAAGGCATGACCTGCCCTCTGCTCTTTGTTTTTCTCCTCTTCCTCCCCGAAGAAAGTTGTACTCCTTCTCCCTTTCTTCTTACCTTTCTATTGTTATTTTATTGTAAACCACGATGGTATCTTCTGGTGGTATAACGAACACCACAAATAAATTTAAAAAATAAATAAATTGAAATGGCATAGACACAGCCATAACCCTAATAAAATTGTTAAGAGACAGTTCCTCTGGAGGAGACTTGAATTGTTCCCGAGGATGTGTGGGATCTGATGGTAGCTCAAGAGACTTCTCCTTTAAGAAGTTCTCTGGGTCGTATTCAGCACTCAGATGCTGGATCAGAGAGGCATTGAAGGACATCAGAGTCTCTGCCTAGATCTGTGCTCAGTCCACTTAAGGAACAGAGCTTCTTTGGGAGTGCTGATGCACCGATGCTCTTCGAGTCCTAATGGAGCAATCACTCTCCCTTAAGTAGTCAAGATAGACACCAGCCAGGTAGACACCAGCGTCACAGCCCCTCAAAGTCCACTCTTGCAGGCACTCTCGAAGGCAGTTGATGGGTTTCAAGGATGGTTTGATGTGACAGTGCACCACAGATAATACAGTCGAAGCAGTGAACTAGCAAAGGTGAAGAACATAGCTATTCTCTTCTCAAGGCCATTTATGAGTCACTCCTCAAAGATTGCCGCAAAGGTGTGGGCCTGCAGATAAGGCAGATATCTGCAAAATCTGGTGGGATTTATCTGCAGGCTAGTCCTGGACTCATGGAGACTGGCACAGCCCTTCCGGTACTAAGGAGGATAAACAGTCCTCACAGTGGGGCTTTCTTTGAGGGCCAAGAATAGTCCAGTACCTCAATGCTTTTCAGTTTTCATCCAATTTTCAGTGCCTCTATCCCTTGATGTCTTAGCAAAGCCTCTTCAGGTAGGAGTCAGTGCCTGACTATTCCAGGAGCCTCCTATTGACGTTCAATTCCAAGTCAGCTCAATGACTCTACAATGTTGATGCATCGCCAGCATCTGTGCAGCTCCTAAGGCCATGGGGACCGATGCTATCAATACCAATGACCAGGGATTAGATTTGGAAATGCTAAAAATTCTTCTGCGCTGTTCTTTGTTACTCTTGATTCCTCTCTTGTAAAGACAGTGATAGGGTTCATGGTCAAGCCCCATGCACTGCAGGCACCATTTGTGGGTGTCCATGATGGACCTGATCCTGTTGTACTGGGTGCAGTTCTTAAACCCACAGGAGTGTTTTGACAAGGAAATAATGTCCATAAAAACAGCCATAGAAAGATTAAACAACTCGATCTTGACAAAAAAAAAGAGCTAATCCTCCGCAATGCCAACAGGCCTAAATGTGGCCTAAAATGGTGATGTGAAAGAATCAAGAAAACCTGAGTAAGAAGAAAACTATGAGGGAAAATATCAACAGAACAGGCAAAATACTCACAAAGAGAGCAATTATGAAAGATAGAAATGAGATCATGAGAAATATGACAGAGTGATAAATCATGTGCGATGGGCTCCGCAGATGAAAAGAGATGGAAAGGGAAGGCAAAGTGGGAGGGAGGCATTAACTTGCACGCAGGCATGGTAGAACCACTTTAAAAGCGTCCAGAAGTTGCTGAGAGAATTTCTTGTGTGAGCACTTATCTCGCTTGCCACAGAGAAAGCGTAGTTACTCACCTGTAACAGGTGTCATGAGTTAGACCAGGAGATGCCTATGGAAATAGGGAAAACAGAGCCGAGTAGGTCCAAAAGTGACAGCTCAAAGCACATGGATCAGGGTTGCTATGAGCAACCAGTAAAAACAAAAGCACCAGGTGTAAGAGCACGCCCTAGCAAGAGGTTACCTCATGGCCTATTAGATGATGAGACGCAGCTGAGGGCAGGGCAGGCTCACCAGAACGTTAGGAGTGACGCAGATAAAAATCACTCAGAGTTTCTCAGTGGTAGAGCTAACCAGGATTCCAGGAGAGCTGAGCATGAGTACGGCAAAGCTGTTTTGGAAACTAAGGGAAAAACTTCATACGGAGGTTTAAACAGGGTTCCAGAGGAGAGAGCCAGGGGAATACCAGAAGCTGGTTACAGGGTGCTAGAAAGCCCGGAGGAAGAACCAGGTGGTCGGGGCCACGAAGGTATTCAGGCTGACAGATGAAGGAACATCTAAGAGGAAGTCTCCCTGAGAAAAGGTACCGGGAAAGCAATAAATGTTATAAAAGGGATACTTACTTGCCCAAAGAGCAGCGTGCAGCAAGAGGGAGTAGGCGGCTTGTTTATAGAAAAGGCCACGCTAAGTTTCCTTGCTCAGAAAGCTCCGGGGGAACCGAGCCAAAGGACAGGCTTATTTCCTGTAACAGAAGGAACTTTGAAAGGGAGAGTTTCCCATACACACAGCCAGGGGTGTGTGGCCCTCTAGAGGAAAACTCCACTATCTACGGTAACCTCCCAGTTTGATAGAGAGGGGGAGAGAAGCCTTTTTGGAGAGGAGAGTTTTTACAACAGTGATGTGAAGTACAACCATTCTGAAGACAGCTACAGAGATTTTGAAGAACAGCTTAGCCAAAGAAGGCATCCTGACGGGAGGCTTTATCCAGGCAGTAGTGGGCTGTGAAGGTGTGTACCGAAGCCCAGGTGGCTGCTCGATAAATGTCATCGATAGACATAGAGTGGAGATTAGCCATGGAAGCTGTCATGGCTCTCACGTTATGAGCTGTGACATGGCCCTGAAGAGGAAGACCCTTACTCTCATAAGCAAAGGATATGCATTGGGCAATCCATTTAGATAAAGTTCTTTTGGAGACTGGAAGTCCTAAATGTCTAGAGTCAAAAGCTATAAAAAGTTTGCGAGGACTTTCTATGTTGCTGTGTTCTCTGTAGGTAAAAGGTTAAGGCTCTTTTACAATCCAAAGTATGAAGGTTTCTTTCTGCATTAGAGGCGTGAGGCCTCAGAAAAAATACAGGAAGATAAACTGATTGATTCAAATGAAAAGGCAAAACCACCTTTGGCATAAAGTGTGGATGAGTTCTAAGAACAACCTTATCATGATGAAACCTAGTATAAGGAGGATCAGCCACTAAAGCTTGCAGTTCACTAATGCGACGTGCAGAGGTGATTGCAATTAGGAAGATGACCTTCCAGGTCAAAAACCTAAGGGTTGTAGTGACTAAAGACTCAAAAGGCGGCTTCATGAGTTGCCCGAGAACTAGATTTAAGATCCCATGCCACCGGTGGTGGCTTAATGGGAGGTTTGGTTAACATAAGACCTCTCATAAATCTGGATATGAGTGGATGAGAGGAAATTGGTTGTCCATTCAGAGGCTTATAAGAAGCTGCAATTGCACTAAGATGGACTCTTACCGAATTGGTCTTTAGACCAGAATTCGATAAGTGAAGGAGATACTCTAGTATCGATTCAAAAGGTATGACAAGGGGGTTTAATCCCTTCTTGGAGGACCATATAGTAAAACGTTTCCACTTGAAGGCATAAGATCTTCTTGTGGAAAGTTTTCTAGAATCCTGAAGGATATCCTTTACCCGCTGGGACAGGTTGAAATCCTGGCGGTCTAAGCCTTCAGCAACCAGGCCGTGAGATGCAGGGACTGGGGACTCGGGTGCCATAGCATCCCGTCCTCTTGGGAAAGGAGATCTGGAGCAGGCCCTAACTCCAGAGGTGCAGTTTGAGAGAGATATAGAAGCAGGGGATACCACGCTTGGTGTGGCCATCGTGGCGCTATGAGAATCATGCGACCCCTGTCTCTCTGAAGCTTGAAGACTGTTTTGGGGATGAGGGGAATGGGTGGGAGGGTATAAAGGAAGTCCTGACCCCAGTGAAGGAGGAAGGCATCCCTTCCCTGACAACTGTGAGCCGGAATCCTGGAACAGAACCGGGGAAGTTTGGCATTCAGTGTACTTGCAAAGAGGTCTATGTCTGGAGTGCCCCAGAGATGAAATATCTTTGCCACTTGGTCTAGGTGGAGAGACCACTCGTGAGGCAGCAGTACTCGACTGAGTTTGTCTGCTCAAAGGTTTTGAATACCTGGAAGATATACCACTAGAAGGTGAATTTGATACTCTCTGGCGAAGGCCCACGGTCATAAAGCTTTGTTGCATAACAAGAGATCCCGTCCCGCCCTGCTTGTTCACATAGAACATGGCTACTTGATTGTCCGTCTGAACTAGGACTATCATGTAGCTGAGCTGGGCGTGGAATACTCGAAGAGCTAAATTGATTGCTCTTAATTCCAGGAGGATTATGTGTAGACGAGCCTCCTGTGGAGTCCAGGTGCCCTGGGTAGAGAGATGATTCAGGTGTGCTCCTCAACTCACCTGTGATGCATCTGTTGTTAGAGTGGCCTGAAAACAGGGTTGATAGAAAGGAGACCCCACTGTCAGATTTTCTAGTGATTTCCACCATTGGAGGGACAAAATTAGTTGTTGAGAGTTTACTATTTTGTCTGATAAAATGTCCTGTGGCCTGTGTCCACTGTGTGGATAGGGTCCACTGAGCTGCTCGCATGTGGAGGCGAGCATAAGGGAGTACATGAACTGTGGAAGCCATATGTCCCAGCAACTGTAGTAGCTCTCGAGCAGTTAGGGAGGATTTCCCTGCTGCTTGAGAAGCTAGTTGCATTATGCGAAGACACCGGGCCTGTGGAAGGAAAGCCTTTGCCTGTATGGTATCTAGACAGGCCCCTATGAATTCCAGGCATTGGGAAGGAATAAGTTGGGATTTTGGGAAGTTTATTACCAACCCCAAGTATTGGAGGATTCGCATTGTGCGAGACAGTGCAGTGCTGGCCTCTGCAACTGTAGGGACTCGAATGAGCCAGTTGTTTAAGTAAGGGAAGACAGATATTCCCAGGGTTCGTAGAAATACAGCTACTACTGCCATGCATTTCGTGAATACCCTTGCAGCTGAAGCCAGACCAAAGGGAAGAACCTTGTACTGGAAATGTTTCCCCTTGAAAAGGAATCGTAAGAATTTCCTGTGATTTGGATGGATCAGAATGTGAGTGTATGCATCCTTTAAGTCTAGAGAGCAAAGCCAATCCTGGCTTTGAAGGTATGGCAGAAGAGTTCAAAGAGAAATCATTTTGAACTTCTCTCGGAACAGGTATTTGTTCAATTCTCTGAGGTCTAGAATGGGTCTGTGTCCTCCTGTTTTCTTTGGAATAAGAAAATAGGGGGAGTAGAACCCTGCACCCCGTTGAAGAATGGTACCTCTTCTATTGCCCCTTGGGCAAGAAGTGTTGAGACCTCATGATATAGCAGATTGTCTGCGGAGGTTTGAGAATTGAATTGCCTTAGAAATGTAGGAGGGGGCATGCTGTGAAAATGGAGCTTGTACCCCTCTCCTACAATGGACAGAGTCCAATCTTCTGCTGTTATCTGATGCCATCTGTTGGCAAAGTGGCATAACCTGCCTGGGATATTGGGGGGTAGGGAACCTCTCAGAGACAGGAAGGCTAAACTCTCTAGGAAGGAGTCAAAGCCCTTGAGGGAACTGAACCTGCGGAGCTGGTTGGGCTCTCAGGCCTTTTGGCTTCTTTTGCTGTCTAGTTTGTCCCTTTTGGGCAACCTGACCCTGAGTTTGACTCTGCTGGGTATAGGAAGGATAAAATTTCCTCTTTTTGCTGAAAGAGGGTTTTTTTTATAAGGCTTCATTTTGGCTGGAGTGGCTGTAGATTTTGACAATCTATCTAGAGTGGTATTGTCAGCATCTAACTCATTAGCCTTTTCCTGCCAGTTCTTGCCAAAGAGATTCTGTCCTGTGCAAGGAATGTTGCCTAACTTGTCCTGTACCCAAGTCTCCAAGTCTGATGCCTGAAGCCAGGCAATCCGTCGTGCCCCAATGGCAATAGCAGAGGTTCTGCTGATGCATTCAAAGCAGTGAAAGGCTGCACGATTTACAAACTTGGAGACATCTTGAGCATGCTTAACTAGAGCAAGAAAGTCTTGTCTCTTTTCATCTGGGAGAAGTGGGCTCATAAGCTCCAAGTCTCCTATAACCTCTTTGAGGAACATAAGAACATAAGATATGCCAAATTGGGTCAGACCAAGGTCAATCAAGCCCAGTATCCTGTTTCCAACAGTGGCCAATCTAGGTCATACGTACCTAGCAGTTTCCCCAAAAGACAGGTTCTACAATGCTTGTACTGGGTCAAGCACTGATATCCTGGGTCCCTTCTTAATAATGGTTTATGGACCTTTCCTCCAGGAACTTGTCCAAACCTTTTTTAAACCCAGCTACACTAACAGCCTTTACTACATCCTCCGGTAGCAAATTCCAAAGTTTGATTACACGTTGAGTGGAAAAAATATTTTCTTTAATTAGTCTTAAATAGTTTACCCTGTAGCTTCATTGCATGTCCCCTAGACTTTCTATATTCTGAAAACGTAAACAATCGATCTACGTTTACCCGTTCCACTCCATTCATTAATTTATAGACTTCTATCATATCTCCCCTCAGTCGTCTCTTTTCCAGGTTAAAGAGCCCTAACCTTTTTAGCCTTTCTTCATAGGAGTATCCTTCCATCCCCTTTACCATTTTGGTGGCTCTTCTCTGAACCTTTTCTACTAACTCTATATCCTTTTTAAGATACGGCGACCAGAATTGTGCACAATATTCAAGGTGCGGTCTCACCATGGAACGATATAGAGGCATTATAATATCTTTTGTTTTCTTTTCCATTCCTTTCCTTATGATACCTAGCATTCTATTTGCTCTCTTGGCTGCCGCTGCACACTGGGCAGAGTGTTTTAACATGTTATCCACAATGACGCCTAAATCTTTTTCCCGGGTGGTGGTTCCTAATGTGGAACCTTGCATTGTGCAACCATAGTTTGGGTTGTTCTTCCCTAGGTGCATAACTTTGCACTTGTCCACATTAAATTTCATCTGCCATTTTGATGGCCAGTCTTCTAATTTATCAAGATCCTCTTGCAATTTTCCACAATCCTCTTGGGTTTTAACAACTAAATAGTTTTGTCTCATCTGCAAATTTGATAACCTCACTCGTTATTCCACTTTCCAGGTCATTTATGAATATGTCAAAAAGCAGCGGACCCAGCACAGATCTCTGGGGTACACCACTATTCACCTTTCTCCATTGGGAAAATTGGCCATTTAGCCCAACCCTCTGCTTTCTATCTTTTAACCAGTTCTTGATCCACAGTAGTACACTGCCTCCTATCCCATGACTCTTTAGTTTTGCCAAAAGTCTCTGATGAGGGACCTTGCCAAAGGCTTTCTGAAAGTCCAGATACACTATATCAACCGACTCACCTTTGTCCACCTGTTTATTCACACTTTCAAAAAAACAAAACAGATTAGTAAGACAAGATCTTCCTTGTCTAAAGCCATGTTGACTGTCTCCCATTAGGCCATGACTATCTACATGCTGAGTAATTTTATTCTTTATGATGGTTTCTACCATTTTTCCCGGTACTGACGTGAGTCTTACCGGTCTGTAGTTTCCCGGATCACCCCTGGAACCCTTTTTAAAAATTGGTGTTACATTGGCGATCCTCCAATCTTCGGGTATTAGAGATGATTTTAATGATAGTTCACAGATTACTAATAGCAGATCTGCAATCTAATATTTCAGTTTTTTCAACACCCTTGGATGCCCATATATAGTATATATGAATTGATCCTAGCTGAAAGCATGGAAGCCTGAAAGGTTTGGTGCCCAAAAGCGTCCAGAGTCCTGCATTCATGACCTGGGGGATTGGATGCATGCCTCTTTGCACTTTTCATCCTACGCATGGCTGACTCCATCACCATTGAATGGTGTGGCAGCTGAGTCTTTTGAAAGCCAGGACATGGCGGAACTCGATACATAGTATCAAGCCTCCTAGAATGAGATGATGTAGTCAGAGGTGTCTCCCACATTCTGAGCATCAAGTTATGCAGAATTTCATGGATGGGCAGAGTGGCTGCCTCCTTTGGAGCTTTAGGATATTGGAGAATTTACAATTCCTTTGCTCTGGGTTCCTGTTCAGGAGCTACCGTGATTGAAAGGCCTTTGGCCACATCACAAATAAAATCATGAAAAGACATGTCCTCTGGAGGTGACATTCTGCGTTGGGGAGAAGAGGGATCTTCCGGGAGAAACCCTCTGGTACCAGCAGAATTTTCAGTCTTCGGAATTGGAGAATTCGAAGTATTCCTGACCACGATGCTCATGCAAAGCACGGTCCCGGTATCGATCGAAGTCGGTACCGAGTTGATCCGGTACCGATCTGTCGATTCCAGCCAAAGATGGCATGGGAAGAATCGGCAGTACCGGTAAGCGTTGTGCGGCAGGCAAACGCGACCACAAGAAAACAATTTTAAAGATGGAATTTTCTGCGGTGACAGGGAATGGATCCGGTCGGCACAGCGGAAAACGAAGAACTGAAGAGCGACAGTTCGAAAGGCGGGAAGGCAGCGCGCATGTGCTGAGGGATGCTCACAAAAGCATTCCTATTGGACGCTGGGGAGCGTTCCCGTGCAGGCTCCGTCGGTACCGACGATACCCATATGTGAAGACTACATTCCTGCTTGTTCCTGGAGATTATAGTTGCCTCCCGACTGGCGTGAGGCTGCGAGAAAAAGGTGGGAAGGACCATTTCCTGGTTGAGGTGGAACAGAGATACCACCTTTGGGAGGAGTGCGGAGCACCACCCTGTTCTTGTAGAACCTTGTGTATGGTGGCTGCCACCAGGGCCTGAAGCTCACTTATTCTGTGAGTGGATGTGAGAGTACCAGGAAGGCCACCTTCTATGAAAGGTACCACAGATGGCAAGTAGCTAGAAGCTCAAATGGCGGCTTAGTGAGCTGTGAGAGCACCACATTGAGGTCCCATTCCGTTGCCGGGGGGGGGGGCAAATGGGGGCTTAGATAGCAGGAGGCTCCAGAGGAACCGAGAGACCAGGGGTTGACCCAAGAGTGTTTTTCATTCGATAGGGTGGTGGTATGCAGCAATCACACTCAGGTGCACTCACACTGAATTGGACTTCAGTCCAATGTGCGACAGATGCAGTAAGTATTGGAGCAACAATTGCACTGGGCAGGAGAATGGGTTCTCCCACCTCCCCGCACACCATACTGAGTATTTATGCCATTTAAAGGTTTCTGTTCACCTTGTGGAGGGCTTGTGGGAGGCCAACAGAACCTCCTCGACCTCTTGTGGGAGGTTGAAAGGGGCCAAGGCTACGCTTTCAGCAGCCAAACTGTTAATGTTAGAGACCCCAGACTGGGGTCCAGGAGCAGGCCTCTTCCTGAGACAGGAGGTCTGGGGCACAGCCCAGCAGAACCAGGAGTGCCGCCAACAGAGAGAGCAGCAGTGGAAACCACAGTTGTCTGGGCCATCTGGGGGCAATTAGAATTAGTGTTGGTGACCAGAGGGGTTGGCAGAAAGGCATAGAGAAGGCCTTCCGTCCACGGGATTAGGAAGGCATCTGCCGCTACTCTCGCCGGGGGTGGCTGCCACGAGCAGAAGTGGGGCATCTGTGCATTGTCTGGGGTGGCAAAGAGGGCTATCATGAGCATCTCCAGAGGCAGAAGAGCCGTGAGGCCAACCTGGGGTTCAGGCGCCATTCATGCAGCTGGAGCACCCTACTGAGTCTGTCCACCAAGAGGTTGTCCGGCCCGGGAGACAGACTGTCTGCAGCAGCACGTTGTTGCGAGTTGCAAAGGAGAGGAGGGCCACCGCCTACTGGTAGAGGGAGTATGACCCCATGCCACCCTGCATGTTGACGTAGAACATGGCAACTTGGGTGTCTGTCTGTGCCAGCAATGACTGTTGTTGCAGGCAGTGGTGGAACACACACAGGGCCAGAAAGATCGCCCTGAATTCTAGAAGACTGATCTGTAACACGGATTCCGCTTGGGACCAGATGCCTTGTGTGCGATGGTCCTCGCAATTAACCCTCCAACAGAGGAGGGAGGCATCCGTGGTCAGGACCTTCTGGGACAAGAGTGCCTGGAAAGGCATTCCGGTCCGAAGGTAGCAGGGAAGTTGCCACCAGTTGAGGGATTCTGCCAACTGGCGGGTTATCCTGATCCTGTCCCGCACTCTGCCCGTGACTTGCATCCACTGCACATGGAGGCACCAATGGGCTGTCCACACATGCAGGTGGGCTAGCGGGGTCATATGGATCGGGGAGGCCATGTGGCCCAGAAGGCGGAGTCGGGCTGGCACCAAACGATGATGCGGCACTTTCACCACTAACTTCCTGAGGTGGTTTGCCGCTTCCCTGGGAAGAAAGGCTTTGGCCTGCAGGGTGTCCAACTGAGAACCTATGAATTCCAGGCTCTGAGCTGGAATGAGATGAGATGTGGGGTAGTTGATGATAAACCTCAGGTACTACAGCAGGAGAATTGCACATCTGTGGCTTGGTGGGCTTCTGCAGCCATGCTGCCCCTGATAAGCCAGTCTTCCAGGTAAGGGAAGACAAAAGCCCCCTGGAAGACGTAAGTGGGCAGTGACCACTGCTAGGTATTTTGTGAAAACCCTGGGTGAGGCGGCCAGGCCGAAGGGTAGCACTCTGTATTGGTAGTGCCCTCCTCCTACCACGAACCTTAGGTATTGCCTGTTGGAGGGGTGGATCAGGATGTGTATGTAAGCATCCTTTAGATCCAAGGAGCAAAGCCAGTCTCCCTGGTGGAGGTAGGGCAGCAGTGTTTCAAGGGAGAGCATCATGAATTTCTCCCTCACCAGAAACTTGTTTAAGTTTAGTAAGTCTAGAATGGGCCTGAGGTCCCCAGTCCTCTTGAGGACAAGGAAGTACCTGGAGTAGAAGCCTTTGCCCCACAGGTGTCTGGGTACGGGTTCTACTGCGTTGTCCCTGAGAAGACCTGCGTGGTCTGTGAGCAGCACAGTCTGGTGAAGGAGGGTCATACCGGCTCTCCGGGAAAGAATCTGGGTGGAATTTGCTGCAGGTGGAGATAACCCCCCCTGACCACCTGCAGTACCCAGAAATCCGAGTTGACTGAGGCCCATCTGTGGGTGAAGAGCACCAGGTGCCCCCCTGTAGGCTGATGAAGGTCTCTTGGGGAAGGGAAGGTCTCTTGGGGAAGGGGAGGTCTCCTGGGGTACCAGGCTGGGTGGCAGCTGGAGCTGGGGGCTTAGGTGTTTTTGACTTTTGAGCCCTGTGTCCCTACCTCTTGGGTGAGAACCCTGCTGATGGTCCAAGTAGGGCTGGTACTGGTGATCCTGTGTAAAGGCACCCTTTTCCCCGATGTTCTTTTTGCGGGGATGAGATGAGATCTTCTTAGAGAGCCTCTGAAGGGTCATGATGTCTGCCTTGATCTCAATAGCTCTGTTGGCCATAGGTTGCTTAAGAGGTTCTCACCGGTACAGGGGACATCGAGAAGTTTGTCCTGGACCCACTGCTTGAGGTCGGAGGATTGCAGGCAGGCTCTGCATCGGCCCCCGATGCCGGCTGCCACAACTCAAACTGCCAACTCGAAGCCGTCGTAGGCAGCCTGGGAGAGGAACTTGGAGCAGTCCCACACTCCCGAGGTCAAGGTCTGGAACCATTGGAGGGGCTCCCCAACAAAGCTTGCTGCAAACCCCAACAGCTCTTTGGCCAGTGCTTTAGGGTACATACCTATGTAGAGTTCATAGGCCTGGATCTGACAACCCAGCATTGAGTCCTGATAGCATTTGCACCTGAGGGCATCAAGGGGCCGGGCCTCCCTTCCAGAAGGGATGGAGGAGTGGGTCTTCTGGCTCTTGAGCTTTTGCATGGTCAACTCAATGACCATGGAATTGTGTGGGAGCTGGGGCTTTTGGTGCTACATGGGGTCGAGCTGACGGTTATCGGCACAAACGCCAGCATCTCCCACATTCAGAGTAACAGCCTCTCAAGGATTGGCTGTATGGGCACTGTGAGGGTTTCTCTGGGTGGTCTCATACTGGAGAATCTCCAACTCCTTGGTGCGCAGGTCTTCTTCCACCTCAGTTTGCACCAAGGGGGCCCTGGCCATATTCCTGCCAAAATCATAGAAGCCCACATCCTCGAGAGGAGAATGGCGTTAAGGCGCTGGGGGAAACAGATTCAAGGCAATGTGTCGGTGTCTTCTGGCCTCGTCCTCCATCTCCCACTTGGAGTCAAGTGGGGATGATGAGTCTGAGGCCCTGCGATTCCTTGTGTCAAGGCCACTGCCAAAGCGTCAACGGCCTGCGGAAGACCTGGGGGTCCTAGTCGCTGACACTGGCCAGTGAGGACTGGATGCCTGAGGAATGGGACAGAGACCTTGACCGGCGCCGAGGACTTTCATGAGGATGAGGGTGCTCGATGCTCTGCTCGACAACTGTGGACTCCCTCAAAGTAGAGGGCCCCGTCATCGGGACAGGTGCGACAGAGGAATCGTCCATCATCGCCTGCTGCAGGGCCAGGATAGCTGTGATGTTCTGCTCCAGAGCTGCCATTCTGGCTTTCCAAGCAAGAAGGCTTTGCAGCCATTGGCGTGGGCACCGAGGATTTCGGGCCCGGTGCTGGCACTTTTGGAAGTGTGTCCTCGATAAGGACTACAGCCTCAAGGAACCTCACACAGTTTCCGCCGGCCAAGGAATCCTTCTTGAAGATCTTGGTGGTGAGCTTCTCGATGTAGTCAGAGTCCCTCCATGGTGTTTTACTGGATTTCTCCAGTGCAACCTCGGCGGACTTTGATGACTTCTTCTCAGAGGCCCCACAGCGGCAGGACTCTGAGGATGCCCATACATCTCTGAATGTGCTGGGCTTGGAGTCTGGTGCCAGGGAGATGGGTGTTGATTCAGACCTGGGGAACGTTTCCTGCAACTCTGACCATTTCTTGTTGGTTTTAGCGAAAAAAAGGCATGAACACCAGTCAAGGGAGACCTCAATGAAAAAAAGGGGCCGAGAACGGCGCCGAGGAGTGCCGACTTGAGGTGGGAAGAGGAACCGATACATCTACTGGAAAACTAAGGCTTAGGAACAGTTTGTCAAGGATTTTTCCAGGGGAACAGGACATACGTCAGTTGGGCTCTGCGGAAAAAAGGAGACTGAGCAAGATGGCACCCTTGGGCAGGAAGGGGACCACGCATGCGTGGTGGCATCTCCCAAAGGCTTTCTTTGAAAGCTGGGGAGATGCTTCTGCGCAAGCTCCATTGCGCCAACATCACCCTTATGTGAGGACTGACTTCTTGCTTGTTCCTGAATAACAGCTAAACTGAAACTGTGGAATGGGAGCAGGCATAAATGTTAGAGAGTAAAGTTCACATGTTGGTGTGTATATTTTAAAATACATATGTAAATTACACCTCTGACTAAAATATATCCAAACGTCTCTCCCAAACATACCTACTCTAAAGTTGTGTGCAAGAATGCATTTAATTGTACTGTGCATACTTGTTCACATGAGGTAATTCTATAAGAGGCTTTTTATATAGGTAGACTAGTACATACATGCAAAAATTCCTTATCGCCTCCAGTTACTGTATTCAATAATTTAAAAAAAATAGTGTACATTTCTTATATTCCATGATTTTTTTATAGCAATTTGTATTTAGGGGCATATTCACTAATGTTTATATTGCTGTAATTCTGCTGCCACATGCTAAGTGCTGCCATGGCTCATTTTATTCTTATGGCTGCACTGGCACTTAGCACACAACAATGTCCATTAACTTGTGTTATGCTTTAGTAAACATGTCCCTTAATGATTTTTACCTGTTTTCAATTAAGTAACCAACATACAGTAAATCACAGTCTGTGCCAAAGGAGCATGGTACCTACTGCTCCCTTTTCTCATGAAAGAATTGCATTTATACCATTTTCTTTTGTTCACTCCAATGTAATTCTTTCGCCATTATTTCCACAATTCTTGGTAGAGCTTCTTCAGCAGCCTGCACATTCAGAAAGGCCAGTCGAGTGCGACGTGAAATAACATCAACTGCAGTACATGCATATTCTTTAACTGCATATTTGACCTATGTGAAATTAAGAAAAAGAGTAGTTACTCACCTGTAACAGGTGTTCTCCAGGAGCAGCAGGAATCAGTCCTGATATGGATGTCATCGGCGCCGATGAAGCCCCAGCGGAGCATTTCCCCAGCTTTCCATGAAAGCCTTTGGGAATGCAGGCACGCATGCGCGGTTCCCTTCCCGCCTAAAGGTGCCATCTTACCTCAGTCAAATGACATAGCTAAGAACAGCATACAAAAATGTAAAAACAAACTATGTACAACTGCAACTCCAAGGGGAGGAGGGAGGGTTGTGAGGACTGATTCCTGCTGCTCCTGGAGAACACCTGTTACAGATGAGTAACTACTCTTTCTCCAGGACCAAGCAGGAAGTCAGTTTTCACATATGGGTGACTCCCTAGCTCTGGGCTACCGAGGAACCCAGGCTGAACAAGAGAACTCCCTCTAGTCCCAGCAGCAAAGAAAGGCTTTTCAAGGACACAACCTCCACCGGTAGCCCAACAGAGGGCAGGAGGGCAGGAGTTGCCTAAACCTCAAAGAGATTCCGGAGTACTGCTTGGCCAAAAGCACTGTCCCTATGGGACTCCCTCTCCAGACAGTAATGGGCCGCAAAAGTCTGGCTTGAAGACCAAGTTGCAGCCCTGCAGATGTCTACCAAGGGCACAGAGCGGAGATGAGCCACTGAGGCAGCCATTGCCCTGACACAATGGGCCGTGACCCTACCCTGCAAAGGAAGGTCAACCACCTTGTAAGCCCAGGTGATACAGTCAGCCACCCAGATGGACAAGGTATGCTTGGACACAGCCAACCCCAACTTATTGGGGTCAAAGGAGACGAAGAGCTGAGTAGCCCTTCTATGCCCCTGCGTACGGTCAAGGTAGAAGGATAAGGCCCTCCTACAGTCCAGGGTATGCAGGACTGCTTCAGTCTGGCTTGCATGAGGCCTAGGGAAGAATGTTGGAAGAACCACCTCCTGGTTGAGGTGGAAAGAGGAGACAACCTTAGGGAGGAACTTGGGTTGAGTCCTGAGGACTACCCTGTTCCTATAAAACCTGGTGTAAGGCCTATCACAGACCAGAGCCTGAAGCTCACTCACTCGCCTAGCCGAGGTGAGGGCTATCAGGAAGAGAGTCTTCCAGGAGAGGAAGCGTAGTGGGCAAGTAGCCATCGGCTCAAAGGGTGGGTGAGTCAATTGCTGCAAGACCACATTCAGCTCCCACTCAGGAGCAGGACGGATGGGAGGCTTGAGCAAAAGCAAGCCCCTGAGAAAGCGGGACACCAAAGGGTGACCGGACAGAGAATGTCCCTCCACCAGTGAGTGGTGAGCTACTAGAGCTGAAAGGTGGACCCAAACAGAATTGGACTTAAGTCCCTGATTGGACAAGTGCAGTAAGTACTGAAGCACTACTGGCACAGTACAGGAGAAAGGATCCTCTGTACGTAGCTGACACCATACAGAAAACCTCTTCCATTTGAGGACATAGGTTTTCCTAGTGGACTGTTTCCTAGAGGCTAGGACAACCTCTTCAACTTCCTGAGGTAGGCCCCAGGGAGCCAAAACTACCCTTGCAGCCTCCAGGCCATCAAATTGAGAGCTTTGAGATTTGGGTGCAGAAGGGAACCCTGCTCCTGTGAGAGAAGGTCGGGTTGTAACCCCAGAGGTAGTGGGGAATCCACTGCCAGCTGCAGCAGAAGTGGAAACCAAGGCTGCCTCGGCCATCTGGGAGCTACCAGCAGGACCGAGGCCTTGTCCTGAAGAGTCTTGAAAAGAGTTTGGGCCACCAAGGGTGTGGGAGGAAACGCATACAGGAGGCCCTGAGACCAGGACATCAGAAAAGCATCTGGTGCTATCCTCAAAGGATGCGGCTGCCTGGAGCAGAACTTGGGCAGTTGCTTGTTCAGAGGACTGGCAAAGAGATCTATCCAAGGGAGACCCCACTTCAGGAAGATCTTCTGAACGACCAAGGGATGCAGCTGCCACTCGTGGGGCTGCAGAATTCTGCTCAACTGGTCGGCCAGGCAGTTCTCCTGGCCTGGAAGGTACACCGCCTTGAGAAGCATGTTGTGCTGCAGGGCAAAGGAACAAAGGTCCTGAGTCTCTCGACAAAGGAGCTTGGACCCAGTTCCGCCCTGTTTGTTCACATAAAACATGGCTACCTGGTTGTCTGTTTGAATCAAGACTGAGCGGTAAGCCAGGGCCGGAGAAAAAGCTTTGAGAGCTAAGCGGATAGCTCGAAGTCCCAGGAGATTGATTTGTTGGGCTGCCTCCCAGGGAGACCAGAGGCCCTGAGTGCACTTGTCTAGACAATGAGCACCCCAGCCCTTCAGAGAGGCGTCGGTGGTGAGGACCACCGAGTATTCTGGCATTTGGAAGGGCATCTCCTACAGCAGATTGGGTGGATGTAGCCACCAGCTGAGGGAGGTCAAAAGGGGTCTGGACACCTTTATCCTGTCTCTTAGGCGGCCTGTGGCTTGAGACCACTGAGTCCGAAGGCACCACTGTGCAGGCCTCATATGGAGCCTTGCATTGGGAGTCACATGCACTGTCGAAGCCATGTGGCCCAGAAGTCTGAGGCAGAGTCTGGCGGAGACCAGGGATCTGTTGAGGAACTGTTTGGCCACGTCCATCAGTCGTTGAGACCTGTCTTCTGGCAAGAATGCCTTTGCCAGTTGAGAATCCAATCTTGCCCCTATGAACTCCAAGTTCTGGGAGGAGAGCAAAGTGGACTTTGCGAAGTTTATGACAAAGCCCACGTTTTGAAGCAGAGCAGTGGTTCTGAGGGTGGCTTGTTTGGCCTCCTGGCACGTTTGACCCCTGATGAGCCAGTCGTCCAGATAGGGGAAGACAAAGATTCCCTGATTTCTCAGGTAGGCCGCCACCACTGCCAGGCATTTGGTAAAGACCCTGGGAGCGGAGGTGAGGCCAAAAGGCAGGACTCTGTACTGATAATGGTTTCCTACCACAATGAATCTGAGGTACTTTCTGTGGTCTGGATGAATGAGGATGTGAGTGTATGCATCCTTTAGATCTAAGGAGCATAGCCAATCTCCCTGCTGGAGATAGGGCAGAAGTGTTCCAAGAGTAAGCATCTTGAACTTTTCTTTCTCTAGGAACTTGTTGAGGTTCCTGAGGTCCAGAATGGGTCGAAGGCCACTGGTCCTTTTGGGTACCAGGAAATACCTGGAGTAGAATCCGTGACCTTGCAAGTGGGGAGGCACAGGCTCCACCGCCTTGTCCACCAACAGACCTTGGAGCTCTCGAAGGAGAAGGTCTGTGTGCAGGGGAGGCCTCAAGGGCTCCCCTGGGAAGTAAGGAGAAGGCAGTTGATGGAAATGCAGGGCATAGCCCTTTTGGACTATGTCCAGCACCTAAATGTCGGTGGTAATGAGAGGCCACTGGTGAGCAAAGAGTACAAGGAGACCGCCTGTGCAGGGCTGGGAAAGCAGGGACGGAGTGGCTACGCTCAAGGAGTCAAAAACCCCCACCCTGCTGAGTGGTAGCAGGGGCCTGAGGCTTGGGGGTTCTCTGCCTACGGGGCCCATTACCCTGGCCCTTGGCTTGCTGACCCTGGGGGGCAGCTTGGGCAGCCTGATACTGAGGGTACTGTTTGTAGGCAGTGCCCTTCCTCGAGTAAAAGGACTTTTTACCCGAGCCCTTCTTCTTATGTGAAGGGGCAGAGGTCTTCCTCGACAGCCTTGTCCGGGTAAGGTGCTCGGTCTCGAGCTGAGCGGCCTTCTCAGTCACGGGTTTGCCAAAAAGGTTCTCACCTCGGCAGGGGACATCGACCAACTTGTCCTGAACCCATGGCTCGAGGTCCAATGACAGCAGCCACGCCTGGCGTCGATCTGCGATGCCAGCAGCCGCAACGCAGGCCGAAGCCTCGAAGCCATCGTAGGCGGCATGGGAAATGAACTTAGAGCATTCCCGAATCCCGAGGACAAGGTCTGAAATCTCTGCAAGGGTTCCCCGGAGAGACCAGCAGAGAATCCAGCCAACTCCTTGGCCAGGTCTTGCAAGTACATGCCCATGTACAGCTGGTAAGACTGGACACGGCAAGCAAGCATAGACCCCTGGAAGCACTTCCTACCGACGCCATCAAGGTTGCGGGCCTCCCTGCCGGGGGGCACTGCGGAGTGCATCTTCTGGCTCTTCAGACGATGCATGGCCGATTCCACAACCATGGAATGGTGTGGTAGCTGTGCTTTCTGGAAACCAGGGCTTTTGCGGAGTCGATAAATGGAATCGACTCGCTTGCTTAGAACCGGCACCGGAGCCTCCCATATACAGAAGAGGAGCCGCTCCAGCATCGGAGGAACCGGGACAGTAAAGGCCTCCTTCGGAGGAGAGTCATACTGTACAGCATCGAGCTCCTCGGCTCGAGGCTCTTCCTTGGGATCGGCAGGGATAGCCAAGGCAGCAGCCATATCCCGGATGAACTCCGAGAACCTAGTGTCCTCCGGAGGGGATCTACTCCGGGGATCAGACTGCGGTGAGTCCGACGGGACGCACCGAGTCTTAAAGGTATCGGGAGACTCCTCGTCCTGCGTCTCCCAGGCGGACTCGTCCGAGGAGGAGTCAGGGTCCGACCCCGTGGGGCCCCGAGGCACCCGCCCCGACGCTGGGGGCACCGGCGTCGACACCCTCGGTCCCGAACGGGAGGTCGAGGGAGACCTCGACCGAGGACGACTTCGAGCCGCGAGGGTCTCGAGTATCGGCTCGGTCTCCGGGGTTGACTTCGAAGTCCCGGTGGTCGGGGCAGATGCACCAGACAGGCTGGCCATCAGTGCCCGCTGCTGCTCCATGAAGGCAGACAGTCTGCACTCCAAGGCTGTCATCCTGAGACTCAGCTTGGGAGACGCAGCAGCCACCCACTCGGGCCCTGGCGGTGCGGGGCCCGATGTCGGCTCTCTGGGAGTAGAGTCCACGAGGACTACAGGGTTTACGTGTCCAGCAGACTCCGGCTCCACGCGAGGAACTGTGGCAGGCTTCTCTTGGTCCACGGGCCCGGGGCGACGGTCGGGGGTCTTAGACCTGGTCCTCGAGGGACCAGGGACCTCTTCCGACGCCGCCCTCGTGAGCCGCTTCTTCCTCTTAAGTTCCCGGTCGGGGGACCCCCTGTCCGAGGAGCTTCGACGGCACTCGGGATCGGAATCCCGAGATGTCGAGGCCTCAGACGAGGTCCGGGCCCGGCCGGAGGCAGAGTCTGAGAAAAACCTTTCCTTTTGATGCTGTCGACTCTTTAGTGCCTTGGAAGACATCTTCCCACATGGCCCACACGACTTTGGGTCGTGGTCAGGGCCAAGGCACCGAAGGCAGCAGTCGTGTGTGTCGGTGAGAGACAATTTTCTTACACCGATCACACTTTTTGAAACCACTGGAAGCCATCGGGGATAAAATAGCCCCAGCGAGGTCAAAAGACCGGCCTTCCTGTGAAAAAGGAAAAAACGGCACGAACGCCAGCCACGAAGGGCAAAAACCAAAAAATGAAGAAAACGGGCTCGATACCGGTGTACCGAACCCGGCAGGAGGGGAACCGGCGTTGAACCGGAGAAAAAATAGCGAAAATCGCCCAAGAAAAAAATCACTTTTATCCGGGAGAACAGGACACACGTCCGATGGGCTTCTCGGAAAAAAAGAGACTGAGGTAAGATGGCACCTTTAGGCAGGAAGGGAACCGCGCATGCGTGCCAGCATTCCCAAAGGCTTTCATGGACAGCTGGGGAAATGCTCCGCTGGGGCTTCATCGGTGCCGATGACACCCATATGTGAGGACTGATTCCTGCTTGGTCCTGGAGAAAAAATGTTATCTTCTGTAATACATAGCGTATTTGTTTTGTTTGTTTTTAAACAGCGCATTGATATTAACTACTTAGAAGGTAACAAAAAGACCCTTGGTCCACCAATACTGGCACATACATCCGGTACTAGCTTATAATAATACGATAATATTGTAGGGATAATATATGATAATAAAGATATTTATAACAAGCTACACAAAGGTTCATATTTGATCACTTAACATCTTAAGCTGGAAAATCCAACACATTCATGCTTGATGAGCTCTTAAGTTTGGATTTCAGCACCGTTCATTTTACACAACGCTTTTATGGAGGGGGTACTTCAGTGGAATCGAGTACTTTTTCATTGCCTGCTAAAATTCACCCATGGTCCTCATGTATTAATGAAAGAGCCTTGCAGATGGGTATCGGAACCTATCTTTGCTAGGAAAAAGGCACTGATTTTACACAAGCAGTGTTGGAATGATGTGTCTATGGGGGTCTTTTACTAAAGGCAATAGCTGGCAATGTGTGCATTAGTATTTGCTGAAGGCATGCTGGGACACACATTGCCAGCAAATGCAGGGCCAAGATAGCACGGGATGATTCCTACTCTAACTGTGCAATCCATGTAAGGACAGGGTGGGGGGAGGGGGAATGTAGCAGTGGTGAGCTCAGCACAGTTAGCGTTGCGTTCACACCGCACGATAACTGCATTAGCATAGATTTATTTTATTTATTTACATTCTCTTATATACCGCGCTATTCTGCATCAGTGCGGTTTACATTGAACAAACTGAAATTACATTGAACAGGGCATTATAACTTGGAGAAAACTATTTACAGGGAACATGGGCTATGGAGGGTTAAGTGGCTTGCCCAAGACCACAAGGAGCACCTGTGGGACTAGAAACCCCAGTCCTTCCGGCCCAAGGTTGCTGTCCTCTAGTGGGATTTGAACCCCCGACCTTCCGGCCTGAAGTACCTTGCCCCAACCACTAGGCCACTCCACTCCACTTCAATAGATGGCATTAGAAGCACCCATGCTTGGGGACAGGGTTCTGTATTATCTGCCGGGGAAATGCTTTTCACACCTCTGACAGCGCAGTGGTGTTACATTTAATGAACAATAGTTTCAGCACTATTGGTGTGTTACATGCAACATCTTAGCACCCATTAGTAAAATACCCCCTGATGTAACAACACTTTTAGTTTCAGCTAATATATAGCTGTTCTCTATTTGTTAAAAATCAAGCAAATTCACAGCAAAAACACTGGTCAACAAATTTTTACAAAAGTCATGTTACTGAAATAAAAATAGTCATTTCTTATCAATTTTTATATGCTGAACACAAATATGACAGTGAAATTGCAAAGTTGGCTCTAGTTTTTTTGTAATCTACAAGAATTAATGTTTACATCACAAAATGCATGTCAATAGTAAATATAATAGACCTGTATAAAACCAAGTCATAGACTACTTCTTAGATTTTTTTTGCCTGTCTCTTGTACAGCTGTTCGGGAATTTCTCTGGGGAGTGTCCAGCAGTAGTCAAGCCAGCATTGTAGTGGACCATTTTCCCTGGTATCTTTGCTCCATCGTTGCGATATCCTGGTGAAAACATTTGCCCTGTTCATCACTAACCATACCACAGTTGTCAGGAAAGAAATCGAGATGGGAATCAAGGAAATGGATATTTAGAGACATATTGCAGCCAAGTTTCTGATACTGCATCAGCATGTCTTCTACTAGTTCCTGGTAGTTTTCTGCCCTAACATTCCCGAGAAAGTTTGTTGACACTAGGCGAAAAGCATTCCTTGCTTGTTTCGCATCACCCTACAGCAAGTTGTTGAACTGGTCCATCTTTGAAGAGCTCTCAAATGAGGACCCACAAAAACTCCCTCTTTAATCTTTGCTTTGCTGAGTCGAGGGAATCTTTCATGCAGGTATCGGAAAGCTGGAGAAGTGCGGTCCATGGCTTTCACAAAGTTTTTCATCAAACCTAGTTTGATGTGAAGGGGTAGTAGCAGGATTTTGTGAGCCTCAACCAGAGCTGGGTGCTGGATATTCTTCTCTCCAACTGTTACATTTTGTCTGCGATTCCATTCCTTCCGCAAGTAGTGTCAATCCCTTGCTCGGCTATCCTACTCACAAAAGAAACACATATATTTTATATATCCCTGCTGCAGTCCCATTAAAAGGGCAACTACCTTCAAGTTACCACAGAGGTGCCAGCTGTACTTGTTATAGTTAATGGAAGTCAGTAGATGCTTTAAGTTATCATATGTCTCTTTTATGTGGATGGCATGCGCTACTGGAATAGATGGAAGATGGTTTCCATTTTCAAAAGCACAGCCGTCAGACTCAGTTTCAAAGAGTCTATAAATAGTTTCCAGTCTTGTGGGTCATGAGTGATTGTTAAGGCATTCATGAGGCTTTCAATATTGGAAAAGAATACCAGATTACTTTCCTTTCCGACTGCGTATAGTACACTCCTGATGTCAGATGGCTTCAGCAGCCGTCTGGCAGTAGTATTGCATTGCATCAGAAAATGATGCAATCAACTCTGGATGATGTGTGCATGCTGGCATTATGCAATGTGATGCAATATTACATCATTCAAGGCTTATTTAGGATGTTGTTGATATCCTACTGGATAAACCTTCACAGTGAAACGTCAAAAATGAACTACATGCAATAGCTTCAAAACGAGAGCCAATACAATTTTTTTTATTATTATATTCGTGTTCAGCTCACCAAGATACTAAAGATTAGGGCCTTTTAAAGTCAGTAACGATTTCAATGTTGACCAGTGAAATCAATGCAAGTTCAATCTCATCTAAAAATGCACAGCTGGGTAGATTTATTTAATATTATGATTAGCACCATCTCCATGATCTACCAAAAGAAAACCTTTCATCAGTTGCAACCAAGTAATCTATTATGGCAGGACAGATATGAGCCACTTGGCTGAAGTAGATAGGGTTCTTCTAGCATAACTACAAGGAGTGGCTCATTTAACTTGACAGTAGGTTTCCAGGATGGGATCCATAAAGTTGTAGGTTCAAATCTAAGATCCCCATTTGGAAAAACAGGTTGTAACAATGTAGTAAATATGGAACTTCTACATCTATCCAAAAATAAATAATGGAATTTAATTTTGTCCCATACATACCTCTGCCTCAATATATGGAAATTCAGATACAAGGCGCTTTCCAACAATTGGCCACCTCTTCCCAGTAACCTTTGCTAATTTGGCTACTTCAAAAGCTTTGTCTCCATATGCAGAAGCAAGATGCTGAGCAACCTATAGGATTGTAACCACATTCAATTAACATTTTGGAGTTGATATTCAGAAGATTTGTCTAGTTAACTTTAGGAGTTACCAGGACACATCTTGAAAACTGGAAATCTGGGCCTACCAACTGATTAAAGTTTGCTTGGAAAATTAATGTCCATCCAAAATTTAGTAGATAGTTACTGAATAAAGATTAGAAATAGGAAGTATAAAAATAATCGGAATAAACTATGAGGTTATCCTAATCGAAGTATATTCAGCAGTGCCAATTTAGCCAATTATGTCTTTAGCCAGAAAACAGATCTCTTTGGAGAGTAATTTTATAAAATTTTTCAAACTCTAAAGCCTATTTTATATGCAGAAAAAGGCTTTTATAAAAATGCATGTTAGTGTAAAAGTGTAAAAAGTAGGGGCCCAATATTCAATTGGGGCGGCTATGAGCCGCTATGGCTCATAGCCTTCGTTGCAGACCTCTAACCCTGGATATTCAGTGCTAGGGTCATGCAGCCCCGGCATTGAATATCCGAGGTCACCGCACAAACTCCGACACCAACTGGGTAGCAGCGATATTGCTACCCAGTTAGCTCCTACAGGTAGAACTAGGCCAGCTTCTGCAGCACCGAGTTTTACTCGGTCGCTAACCGGGTAGTGGTGCAATATCACCACTACCCTATTAAGTGACTGTGATCGCCCCCCAGAATGCCCACAACATGCTCTGATGCTAAGTGGTTAGCATCGGGGCATACAGCAGCGTTAGTTATGGATATTCAGTGGCACTAATCGTGTTAGTGCCATTGAATATCCCATTCAGCGGCATTTACATGGTTTTACAGGTAGTAAACCATGTAAATGTCTTCGAATATCGGACCCTAAGTGTATAGAAACAGAGTGCCTACGTTTATGTGGATATGCACATGCGTTTCCAGAATATGGTTTGAGAGAGCAAAAGCATGCTCTGATGTAATAAATAAGCAGGTACACACAGAGTATACACACATTTACACTTTTCTTGGATTAGGTATAAATCGCCTTTTTAAAAGAGGCATCATTTTGGACTTCTCACATAGGCGTCCCTCTTATAAAATGATCCCTCCCATGTGTCAAGCATTTTCCCTGTAGATTTCTAGAACCCAGGGGCCCTTTTACTAAAGTGTGGCACGTTTTTGCATTTAAAGTGCATTAGGAGCAAAAATTAACATGTAGTAAGTGCAACCACACTGTGCTGTCAAGAAGCATGCCCAGCATGTTCCCAGCAGTCATCTGATTGAAAACTGCCTTACCGTCCGTGCATGTAACATCACTACTGAGATGCCGTTAAGTGCACCCACACTAATTAAAGTATTGACAAGCACACAATAAATTCCATGTGCTAACTGCAATGTGCAGTCCACGTCAACTCTCCATCCAAAACCTTTCTATTCCCCATCCCATCCCATCATGCGTTGAGTAGTTAACACAGGAATCAGCTTGTCATGCCAGCATAGTAAAGCTACCGCAGACCTACACCAACTGCTTAATGAGAATTAACAGTTAGTGCACTTTAGTAAGAGGATCCCAAAATGTTTAAGCTACTCTTATCAGTTCTCCAAAAGCTTATAACAAATTGACTGAAAAGGGTATTAGATCTTGATAGTGTGGGAGGAAAAAACTTCTGTTATGAATGATTAGACCAGCGCTAACACTACTATGCATGTTCCAATATAACTGTGACTAATGATGCATCAGCTACTTTATGCTACTGTAATCACAAGCCTGAACTGATATATCATAAGACTCGATTGTTATGCATGTCAGAAGCTGAATGGATAGTTCTATGAACTTAATGCAGTGCATTCTCAACCCAATGCATGGGACACACCTAGCCAGTCAGGATTTTAACCACAATGAATATGTATGAAATAAATCTATATGCACTGCCTCCATTGTATGCAAATCATCATTGTGCATATTCACTGTGGTTATCCTGAAAACCTGACTGACTAGTTATATCCTGAGGACTGAGTTGAGAAACCCTGCCCTGAATGCAATGAATGTGTTAATATTACACTTTACAATTATCTAAGAATAAAAATATCTGGAATTTTTTTTTGTCCTAGAAATGTCACACTAAGAAACACCACCTATTAACAGTACACTGTATCAGAAGACTGAGGAAGGACAAAGGGCAAGGAAGAATTAAAAGACAAAGAATATCTGGGGCTGACTGCAAGAGGTTTTACTGTGGTGCACTTAACTTGGGGAAGGTAAAGAAATGACAGGCATGCAGATAGATAGCCCTTTAACTTCCTGAGAGGAGTAAAAGTTTCAAGACATGTAGAACTAGCAGGGGGGGATTTAAGAACTGGTGTGTGCATGTTTAATGGTAGAGTGCGGGGGAGGGGGAGTAACATCAAAACCAGAAGGAAGAACTGCACAACAATCAACCAAGAAAAACCACAAGATGCTTACTAACTCAGAATACAGCCGATTACCTCACTTTCGAGTCCATAATCCTGGACCAGTCTGATGTATAGGGTATGCGTCCAGTCCTTACCCCCCTCTAAGAGAAGACCTACTGTCCTACTTAATCCTGCTTTTAGATTATGGGCCTTTATAGCAGCATCCAGAGTTTCTTCTGCCATTGAACGATAGGTTGTCCATTTTCCACCTGCAGGTAAGTTTTAAGTAGACACAAATATCTATTTAACTGTAAAAATCAATGCAATTGTTTATATTGTGTGGTTTCAATAGTAAACACTTGGAAATACTATAGTAATAGCATAAATTTAAAAATATTTCCTGATTCTATCAAAAATTAACTTTAAAAAATGTTAAATGAAACTTTCTAGTACCTGCTATAGTAACGAGGCCACTTTCGCTGACATGAACAACATGATTTCGAGATACTGACTGGGTGTCTTTTGAATTGGGATCTGTGACGAGAGGACGAATGCCACTCCATGCAGCCAGGACATCACCTCGTCTCACTGTCATTGAGAAGAAACGAGCATCCAAAACAGAATTATAGATTAGGATGGAACTGCAAAATCTTGCTCTGTCAGTTGTTAAATGCACAACAAACATTTACTTCACTTACTTACAGTGCATAATTATATCTGAATTGTTTATGCAAAAGTGGTTGCATGACATGGTTATATTTTAGTTCAGCATGACGCTAATAATACAGGTTAGTCAATGGCTCATGGCGTGCTTACAATGAAACAATCTGCAGTATGGCGAGAAGGACTACAAAATCCTTTTCTGGCCAGTCCCTTGAATATATATCTCAGTCAATGACAATCAGCTCTGGCTCCACTGAGATATACAGGCAACCAAAATAGATCTGTCCGGTGAAACTATAGAAATGATTAGTAGTAACAATAGATTGCTGTGAGGCTGGAAGGTTTCTCAGTTTGCTATCAGGAACACACAGATACTTACTCATAACAGCGGTTTTCCATAGACAGCATGGGTATGCAGTTACACTCATTAGTGAAGTCTCCCGGACTGAGCCTTCAGCAGATCTCCCACAGCTCAGAGAGGCTTTGTTGCTTCACTGAGCATATGTACCTGCTTCCCGCCTGCATGTGCTGAGAGAATCAGTTCATACCAAAGCAGTGCAGGACAGAGACAGAAACTTACAAAGAGGTGACGGTAGGCCAGTTGTTGAAGTCGACCGATGTGGCTTCCTTTTAACAGTGTTCTGTTGGGGGGGAGGGGGTTGTGGGAAAGGTGGCTGGGAGAGTGCGACTGCATATCCCTGCTGTCTACAGAGAACCCCTGTTACAGGTAAGCAACAGCGCTTTCTCCGGAGACAAGCAGGGGGATGCAGACATATTCATTGGTGAGTCCAAAGCTAGGGGATGCCCCATTGTATAGCTACAGATGCTTGAATCGGCTGAGTAGACCAGGCAGCTCTGTACTGAGCTCAGGAGGAAGAGTAAAATCATTCAGCAAATAGATTCCAGAGGACAGCTTGGCCAAAGGCAGAGTCCCTTGTGGAAGAACGATCCAAACTGTAGCGTTTAGTGATGGTGTGGATGGATGACCAGGTGGCAGCCTTGCAGATGTCCTAGGTGGAGACAGAAGCCAGACTGGCAATGGAAGTGGCTGTGGCCTTGAGCTTGTGAGGGGCAACATGTCCTGGAGAAGGGAGAGCTGCTTGCTCGTAGCAGAAAGCAATACAGTCCACAATCCAGGAAGAAATGGTCAGCTTCGCTGCTGGATATTCAGGGTTGTTGGGGTTGAAAGTCAGGAAGAACTCAGATGATGGGTGGGGGTGGGGGCTCAGTGCAATGCAGGTAGTAGATAAGAGCCTTTCTGCAGTCCAAGATATGCAATTTCCCCTCCAGAGAGCCAACAGGGGCGTTTGGAAATAAGGCAGGGAGCACTATGGTCTGCTTGATATGTTTATTTATTTAACTGTATTTATATCCTGCTTTTCATCGGGTCAAAGCGGTTTAACAAAAAAGGGGGGGGGCAGTAATCAATTCACAGAGAGGGTGGGGCCGTCACCAAGGGGGCCAACATTGATGATCTGAACAGAAAGTAACAACAGACAATAGACGTAGGTCTCTTAGTAGGTAGTTCTGGGGATATGTCAAAAGGTCTGGAGGAGTTGTCAGTGATGGATGTCTGTTTCTGGTCCAAGGTATTTATGAAACAGGATGGTTTTTAGTTGTTTCCAGAATGTGGAAAGGTCTCCGTTGTTTCTGATTTGGCTCAGTAGAGAGTTCCAGAAGGAGGGTGCATACAGTTCGAAAGCTCTGTTGCAGGTTCGTTGATTGTACTTAGTTCGTTCGTGGGGGATAGTGAGGGTGTTGCTGGTGGTTTGTTGGGTTGTCCTGTTGAGGGTGGGCTGGGGTAGTAGAGAGCGTAGTTGGGAAGTCTGCGTTTGAAAGAGGGCTTTGTGGTATGTAGGGTATGTAGTCAAGAGGCCATCTTTGGGAGAAATTTAGGATGTGTTCGGAGGATGACCTTGTCCTGGAAAAACTGCGTGTAGGGAGAATAATGCATGAGAACTTGAATCTCCCCTAGACATCTGGCTAAAGTGATGGCAAAGAGGAAGACTGTTTTCCAGGTGAGGTGTCTGAGTGAAGAGGACAGGAAAGGCTCAAACAGCAGTAGCATCAATTGAGACAAAACAACATTAAGGTCCCAGGCCGGCATAGGAAGTCGGACGGGTGGATTGGTGCTCATGAGACCGCTCATGAATTTCGAAACCACCAGATGGACTGAAATGGGCTTGCTATCAAGAGGGCCACGCGAAGCAGCAATAGCCAAAAGATAACATACTAAATATGTCCATAGGTCTGAATGGAAGAGATAAGGACAAAAGCTGTCTTCACCAGGCAGTGAACTGGATCATGTCCATTGGATGAGGCCTAGTGGATGAACCAGTCCCACTTCCGCTGATACGAGCACTGCATAGAGGGTCTTCGAGAGGCAGCGAGGACATCCTGTGGCAGTGAAGAAAATAACGCTTGGAACCCTGAAGCCGTTATACCATGAAGGATAAGGACTGAAGGCTGGGATGTAGAAGGGAGCCCTGATGTTGAATCAGGAGGCCTGGCTGAGTCCCCAGAGCCCAACTTCAAGTCAAACTGCAAGTACGCTACCTGGGGATCATCCTTGATCAACACCTCACACTTTCCCCTCATATAACCAACAACATAACCAACCATATAACAAGAACCATCTACCACAAACTCAAGACAGTGCAACACCTAAGACCACTCCTGGAGTCAAACAATTTCCGCAGAGTTCTTCAAGCACGCATATTCCCTCATGTTGACTACTGTAACATCCCCTAAATCCACTCTCCAACCACTCCAACTAGCCATGAATACTGCTGCACACATCCTCTGCAACACCCAAACGACTGAACATATAACCCCAATACTCAAACAACTACACTGGTTACCCATCAATCAAAGGATCAAACACAAGGCCATCCACACAAACCTCAAGCTATTCTACGGACTGTCTTCCACCTACCTACATGCATTAATACAGAAAACCTCTAACAACAGATTCAGAAGAATATGCTCTTATCAACACACTCCACATACCATCTTTAAACATGAAAACCAACTCCACAACATCCAAAAGAGCCTTCTCACTCATCTCTGCACAACAAATGACTACACAGATTTCAAGAGAAACCTAAAAAGTCAACTGTTCCTTGAACATTTCACCAATGATAATACATAACCCAGTGTACTGCCAGCCTAGTCATCCCATCCCAACCCCCTCCTTAGCCCTCCCACCCGGCACCCTCCCTAGCCAACCCCCACCCTCATCCCCTCCCCACCCCCACATAACAGCGATCTCAGACCCATTGGATGTACTTGTTTTATTTAATTTATATGCCACCTACTGCTTAATGAATATAGTTCTATATTGCTATTAAGTTCTCACTGTTACATATGTGCTAGGTTTATGTAACTCACTAAAGTTATTTATGTTCCAGGTAAGCAACTTGGCCAAGTTGTTATTTGTAAACTGCTTAGACTCGTAGATCAGTGTTATATAAACACAGTTAAATAAATAAAATAAATCCTGGATAAGTAACTTGCACCTCCCTCTAGCTTTCAGTATCTTATTGACAAAGCAGACTCACAGGAGCAACAAGTAAGAACTTTCCACATGAGCATTAAAGCTCCGTAACTTACTTTTTTTTTTTTTTTTAAACTCTTACCCATGATAACTAAACTGCACTTCCCCCCAATGCAAAGAAGTGCTTACCGGCCAGAAGGGGAATGCAACTTGTCACTCCAGCTTGCCAACCATCCATATATATTAAATTAATCAGTCTTCTTTAATTAATCTTTTTTTTGTGTGTGTGAAGGAGTCCTCACTCACCCTCAGCTATCATCCCTCATCCCCGATGCAATAGAGATGAACTTCATCAGGCCCGCGAATGCTACTGTGGCACCACGCCAAACCAAAGGGTGGGTTTTAGGGACTGGACTAGACTTAGGCAAAAAACAATGCACAGGTGAATGGAAACGGCTTCCTTTGAAAAGACAGATAAGAATCTCGGCAAGACAGAGACTGCAGCTCGGAAAGCCGCCCTGCAGAACAAATTGCAACCAAGAAGACTGTCTTGAGCATCAAATCCTTCAATGTAGCATGCTTCAATGACTCAAAGGGAGCTGCCACCAGGGCCCTGAGCACCAGGCACAGATCTCAGGAAAGGATCACAGACCGGAGGAGAGGAAGCGGAGGTCGAACCCCCTGGAGAAAGTGCAAGACATCCGGGAGCAAGGCTAGAGACTTTCTAGCCACCGGACCTCAGAAACAGGCCAACGCTGCCACCTGAACTTTCAGGGACTTAAAGCATAGGCCCTTCTTCAGGCCATCCTGTAGAAAGGCCAACAGAGATGGCAACTTGGCCACTCCATCACCCAAAGAGGCACCAGATCTGTTTGTATGCTAGCTTGCTAGACCTCCTCTGGGCTCCGAGCAGAGTAGAGACCACCGCTGAAGAGTAGCCCTTACACTCCAGCCATCTCCTTCCAAGAACTGAGTCATAAGCGAGAAGGGAACCATATCCTCCAGGATGATTGATCCCTTACAGCAATAGGCCCTAAGACGGAGGCAACCGAGGAGGTGGCACTTTCAGGAGCTGCTTCAGGTCTCCTCTGCCAATACTGACACCGTCAGAACAATCCTGATTGGACGGCAGCCCATACGACAAATCACACACCCCACTATGGGCCATGGAGGAAACCTGTAAGGCAGGTACTGACTTGGCCAAGGTGAGTTCAGGGCAACACTGCCATTGGACCCCCGTCTCCGACAAACTTTGGCATTGGAGTGGGTCATCATCAGATCCATTTTGGGGCAACTCCAGCGGCAAAGAATGAACTGCTACACCTTTAACACAACTCCCATTCTCAAGATTCCAAAGAGTGCCGGCTGAGGAAGTCCGCTTAAACACTGTCCACCCCAGCAATGTGCTGAGCCGACAAGGCTCAGAGGTTCTTCTCCACCCAGGCAAACAGAGCTACCTTGGCACTCCTCATGCTGCCTTGCCAATTGACATAAGCCACCACGGTGGCATTGTCTGAAAACACTTGAGCTGTCCTGCCCTTGATCAGGGTCTGGAAACGCATTAGAGCCAACCTGATTGCCTTCACCATGAGGAGGTTGATGGACCACACTGCATCTCTGTGGTTCCAATGGCCCTGGGCCGTATGATCTTGGCAACGGGCTCCCCAGATTGAGAGACTGTCAAGAGGGTCTAAGAGAAATCATCCAGCAGCACAACCCTTCCTAAGATGACAGGGCTGCTGTCACCATTGCAGGCTGGACTTCACCATCAATGGGAGTGGGAGCCTGCACTTGAACGCCTAAGAACTTGGGGACCACCGAGTCAACAAGGACCGCTGTAGCAGTCACATGTGAGTACACACCTATGGCACCAGACTCTGGGAGCCTGCTGCACACAGAACAGCACCAGGCAATCCAATAGTCTTTTGACATTTTCCTTTAGCAGGTAACTGCCCACTTGAGTGTCAAAACATGCTCCTAGAAACTCCAGGGACTGGGAAGGCCACAGATATATGAGGTGTAGAGAGAGAGAGGAGACTAACAGCACAGTGTAAGGTAAAACTGCAAATACCTGGTTTTAAGTGAAAGCTCTGTGTTAGGCACCACTATTAAAATAACGCCACTCTTCAATAAAAAAGCCTACCAAGGCAGAATGGATAAAGTGGGTTAAACAAATACATCATGATGTTGGCATGTATTCACATCGGTGTGTAGGCACTATCTATAGAACTATACTAATAAGGGGAAGAGGGAAGAAAGAAGATAGCAGAAACACTGTGCAGTAAACCCGGCGGCCGTCCCAGTTAGAAGGTGTTCAAAGGGCTGAAACGTGTGGGATTTGGTCTACCAATAAAGTGCCTGTGACTACTGTCTTTGCACCTGCTTGTTTTGTGGTTTCTGCTCCCGTGTGGGTGCTTTTTGCTCTCTGTTAAACTTCCATAATCTGATTGTCTCCCAACACAGGAGGTACGAGCCTGTTCCTCCCTGCTTGTTGATGTAGAAAATTGTTATTTGATTGTCAATTTCAATCAGAACAATTTGATTGGCTAATCGAGCTCTGAAAGCCTTTAGAGAATTTGCTAGGACTTTTAACACCAAGAGGTTGATCTGGTAGAGACTTTCCTGGAAGGACTAATTGTCCTGAGTGTGAAACCCATCAAGGTGAGCTCACCAACCCAGTTTGGATGTGTCTGTCATCAAAACTTTTTAAGGTGGAGAAATTTGGAATAGAAGACCTTTGAGCAAATTGTGATGGACTGTCCACCATTGCAATGAATGAACAAGTGGAATGGTGACATACAGACAATCCGTGAGTCAACCTGTGGCCTGAGTCCACTGAGTCCTCTGAGCCTGTCTCAAATGATGACATGCCAAGGATGTTATGTGTACCAGAGAGGCCATATGACGTAGTACAGTTAACATCCCGCGAGCTGTGACCTGCTGACTCAATTGAATTTTCCGCACTAGCGCTGTCAATCTGTGAAGTTTGTCATGCGGGAGGAAGGCTCTCGTTCTGAGTTGTGTCTAACAGGGCTCCAATGAACTCCAGTTGTTGGGGGAGTTGTAGGTGGGATTCCGGGTAATTACAACAAACCCAAATAGTTCCAGCACCCAAAGTGTAGAGATGGACAGATAAAGGGATACCAGAATCCCCAATATGTAATTGAAGATGGATGAATTTCTTGATACAAAATGTGTTTAGAAGTTTGACTTTTCACCTACTTTCTTAAATAGAATAGGATGTCATGATCATGAGTTCTCTGTAACCGTCTTTAAAATAGATGGAACAGTGTTAACGCAAGCAAAAAGAACATAGGCTATGAACTGTGCAAGCATAAAGTTCATTGTACAGTCAACTGGAAGTCCCTGCTGACACAACATAATTTTTGCAACTTTTGCAATTATAAATTTCATCTAATATACTGTAATCAGATCTTACTCTGTAAAAAGAACTTTGGCGACACCTTGTGTTATTTCATGGTTATAATAAATGACTGTTACTTCCTCTTTTTCTCTAATAAAAAGGGAGCTTTTAGGAGGAGAACTTTGAATTCAATAAGCCTGGAATTATGCCTGTTCATAGTCCGCTTATTGTCTTCCCTCTGAGCTCAAAGAAAATAGCACTTTGTGTGTGTGTGATTGTGTTCTGTATTACTCTCTGCCTGTCTCTCACTGCTGATGGACCAGAGACCTGAAGAGCCGTGGTATTGTGGTCAGATCATGGAGTTTTCTTCAGTTTGTGCCATGACTCGGATCTCTGTGTTCCTTAAGCAGGTGGAAACAGCAGACAAGTCTCAAGGACACAGGCAGTGGTTGTGTGAGTTTACTAAAAAATTGACAGATATCTGCGTATATATTGTGATTGTAATGTAAAGTCGGTAAGGTTAATTAGAGATCTCAGTTAGATAAGTGAAGTGATATGGGGCATAGAAAAGGAAGCCCTAATTGTGAAATGAGGCGCAAGTTTTGGTGAAGCGCCCTTATGTTAATATTCGATGACTGCCAGTAACCACAGTTTGCCGTTCCCCTTGGAACATTTCAGTGGGACAAATTGAGTTGATTACAGTATGAAATATGATTAGATTTAAGCAAATTTCATACCAGTCATGAATGGTTTTGTGGCAGTTTAAGGCTGAAAAGTGCAGCAAGCCACTGACTCTGTGTTTTGAAAAGTTTAAAAATCCAGTGTTTAGGATGGATAGTGTAAATATAAAAGAAACTGAAACTTACAGGGAAAAACTTAAGTCATTGCTCTATGAAAAAATAGAATTAATCAAACAAAGTTTTGAAGGACTGATTTTCATGTCATAATTGTAGTAGGAAGTTTGTTTTCTCTACTTTAGTGATTAAGTGTGCTGTGCAGTATTTTTATTGCAGTAATATTGTAGAGGTTTCCGGCAAAGATAACGGCTTGGCATAACTGCAATATTAGCAGGAAAGAACGTCTTGAGCAACTGTGGTAAAACTTTGTTAGCCTTATTAGGGAAGTTAAAAAAAACCTCCAAATGTGATTAACTATTTCTCTTACTTGTGTATGTATAGTAAATAAGTTTTGTTTTTTAGGTCTGGATCTGAACTTATTTTGGGTTATGAGAATTTATTTACTGATTCCATTCTATGTGTAATAATGCAAATGCTGAAAAAATGATTGATGATATATTTTCCAACTTGTATTTCTAGTTATAATTGATGTGAATGAATAGGAAGATCTTCCATGCTTTGATATATTTAGATATTTGATAAAATTGTGTGATGTAATAAAGGTTTAAGAAAAATTAAATTGTTTTAAAGGAAAGAGAAGTTAGTAACTTAACTGAAAAAAAATTGAATTGCTAGTCAAGTTAAGTCAAGCAAGTTTGTTTACTTAAAGGGAAAAGTGAATGATGCAACTACATTCAAACAAGTGAATTAAGTGATTAAAACAGTATGGCGAATATATGTATAATGTTGAAAGTTCAACTATGATAGTGTATGAGTAAATGTCTGAAGAAAAATACTGATATTTCTCTTAGTCTCTTTTAAACTAATCTGCAGGAGTCGATTGGAGGAGTGATCTTAAATTCTCATGTCGTATATGTTTTAGTTATTATGAAAGACCTCTGCAGAATTGATGTTGTTAATTGCAAGTGTGATCCAATATGCTTACCTCTTCTATTGCTGCTGTTTGTGTTTTTGCTCAGAAATTTCCCATTGGACGAAAGCCACTGGGCTGGTAGCAGTAGTCTTTGCAATCCAAATTACTGATTTTTTTTTAGTGCTTTAACATGTCTCTCATTAAGTTTTCGTGTCTTCTACACTTGGAAAAAAAAGTTTTCTTTCAGTTCTTTTCTTGCTACTGTTTGACCTCACACTGTACTGATGGTTCTGCTTTGCACAATGAGTAAGGAAAATTGATGCAATTGAAAGAATTGATTCTGTGACAGAGTCGCTGCTTTGTTATTTGCTAATGCTCAACTAGCTGGAGTGTTCGCTCTTTCTAGAGCTCTTGAGTTATCTGCCCACTTGATTAATACTGATTTTGTCTCAGGCTTCTTGCATGAGGAGCTCTATGTGCTGATATTCTACTACTATGCTGTTTTGTTCTGAAAAGAAGTGGTAATTAACAGTTTTAATTGGTTCAAATTTGGTGTTAAAAGGTTTTATAGTTGATGAATGTACACACCTTTATGTAAATGTTCCTTCTTTGTGAGCTTAGATGTCTATGTGAATTAGAATGGAATGGAGAAGTAGTCTAATGACTAGAGTACTGGCACTCCTTGTGACCTTGGATAAGTCACTTAGCCCTCATTGCCTTACAAAGAAAAATTTCAAGTTATCAATGTTCCTGTTTAATGTGCTGTACCAAGTTTTAGTTGCAATGTGAACTGCTGTGATTAGTGGGGAAAGTAGTATTAGAAAAAAAATAACAAAAAAAACCCCAAAGAAAAGTGCAAAAATAGATAAACCAGGTCAGCTGGGTGTGGCTGGGAGGTTATATGCTGAGGTGAACAGATGGGATTTAAGTAGGGGCCTGAAATTGGTGTAGTTATCTTCCAGATGGAGTGGAGTGGGAAGAGAGTTCCACAGAGCTGGACCAAGGAAGAAAAAAGCAGAATGACGGGTAGACTGTAAGTGTACACGAGATGGTGGGGGGAAGTGAAGTTGATTAATGTGAAGAGAATGAAGACTACGTGTAGGGATATGGAAGCGGAGAAGACCAGTGAGGTATTGGGGTGTTTGTGTGTACAGGATGTGGTGATTTTGTAAAGTAATGTGAGTTGAATCATCACTTAAGATAAGACAGCCTTCCTAATTGTTGACAAACAATTGAAATGAGTTTAAAGTATTTGTCATGAACTGCTAGTTATGTTTTAATGTTTGTTACCCCTTGAATAAACCAGATTGACTATATCTTGTATATTGTTAAGGCTGGAGAATACATCACAAATATAATTAGTGATATGAATATGTACAATTGTGTTCCTGACAGGAAAAAGCAATGTGACTATCAGGCCACATGATAACATTTGATTTGGCAAGTAGACAGAATAAGTTTAGGAATGCAGATGAAAAAATAACTATGTTACAGGTTAGCTATGTAATAATTTAGTGCTAGCTATGGATGTATTGTAATTAACAATAGACAATATGATTTTGTATTCAATTTAAGACTGTCATTAGGGATGAATAATTGTGCTTGTTTGCAATTGTATGGCATCAAGAGAGATGCTGTAGTGGAGAGTTGGATTTTTACAAATTATATATTGTATGCATTGAATCTAATGGGCCGAAGAGGAACACTACTGTGAATGAAATGCTACTGGAATGTGGAGACTCCTGATAAAGATCAGCGATTCCAGCAGAACTACTCATGTATGTGCAGCAGTGAAGCCTGGGTGGATGGTCACTGAAAAAGATTGATCTAAGATGTGCATAGCACAGCCCATGGTGAGAAAGGATGCTGCTGAAGAATCTGGAGTGATGACTGGTCTCATGATATGAGGGACTAATCTCTGAATTATTGCTAGATCTACGAGAAGCAGTTGGCCACTGCTGGATGAGGTAGTGCTTACAAGAATAATTGGTAAAGTCTTGCTCTCTGTACACATTTTTTATTGAGGCTAAGCAAAGGTAAACAATGTTACATGATTTTGTATAAGGATTTCTTCCAATGAACAAGATGGAGCTCACCTATGGACCAGATGTGCCTAGGACTTTGAAAGAACATCTGCAAAATGAAGCCTACTGTAGAAGATTATTCCGGAATTGGACATGTTTCAACTACTGCTCTTTAGTAATGATTCTTTCTAGAATCACAGGGAGGACTGTAGAGATGTGTGTGTGTGATTGTGTTCTATATTACTCTCTGCCTGTCTCTCACTGCTGATGGACCAGAGACCTGAAGAGCCATGGTATTGTGGTCAGATCATGGAGTTTTCTTCAGTTGGTGCTGGACTCGGATCTCTGTGTTCCTTAAGCAGGTGGAAACAGCAGACAAGTCTCAAGGACACAGGCAGTGGTTGTGTGAGTTTACTAAAAAATTGACAGATATCTGTATATATATTGTGATTGTAAAAAATTGACAGATATCTGTGTATATATTGTGATTGTAATGTTTGGTTTCCTAGTAGCTCTCCTACTTTTAGGAATTGGGTTTGCTTGTTTTATGAAGTGTTCTACTACATACTTGTCCAAAACTACAAATACTATTGCAGTTCTGAAATTGAAAAGTGTTCCTAGTACTGGAGACTTGCTTAGGGAAATGCCCTTTTATGAAGAATGTGGTTCTAGGCAGAACCAAAGAGAGGACTGTAGACGAGGAATAACTCTACTAGGCCCCAAATGTAAGTTGGATATAATCAGTGAGGAAGAAGAAACAGCTGCAGATGAACAAACTTATACACCTATGACCTATCCAGGATATGCAGACTTAGAGCTGTCAGATTCGGAGACAGACAGCCGATCAGGATCAATAATATCTACTGGAATAGAACCAAAAACAGCTATACATGAAACTATACATGAGACAGGATTATAGACCTAGGAAAGGACAGGTCTGAATTACATTTAAAACTATCTCTTTAAAAGACATTTCTGCTTTTATTGAATTTAGCAACTGGAACTTGTGGCATTAGCAAATAGAGTTTGTGTAACAATAGATATTAGGTCAGATTGTAGTTCCTTAATTAAATAGAACGGAGGGTGAGGGTGCTCATCCTGCAAGAGGATAGGTTAAAACAGTTACTGGGTCAGGTTGCACTGATCTTGTGAAATTGGCTTTAATTCACTTAGTAAATATAACGGATATAACTTTTATTGCTCTCTCTACTTTTTACTGTCTCTCTTTCTGTCCTATCATTTTTTGGCGTTCTTTTCTTCTCTTCCTTTTCGGCAGCTGTCGTTTTTTTTATGATTGTACACCGCCCTGATGCTTCGGCCTGGGCGGTCTATCAAGTGTTTTAATAAAGATAAAGAAAAAAGATAAAGATAAGCAAATACAATAAGTAACTAATTAGCTTTTACTAATAAAGTGAAATAACAGCGACACCTACTGAATTTAGTAAATATAGTCATGAGACATAACTTCTGCTTTGTATTAATAATGTTGTCTATGTTAGCAAAAATAATGTACACGTGGAATTTGGAAAGTACCAGATGTAATTAAAGATTAACTGAATCAGCTGATATCTCCCAATAAAAGTCATAGCCCTATCAGGCCATCTTTGAAGAGGCTAGATGGATATGTCAAATTAGACTCCATGTGTCTCTTTCCTATAGAGCTCAATAGAGATTGATTAATGAATTAATTAATTGTGTCGTGTCTTTTCTTCCTGTTGAGGGGTATAAGGGATATAAAAGAATCCAGGTATTGTGTATGGGATTCCAGACCCCAGCAGGGTAAGAGTCAACACAAAGGGTCAACCATATTGATTCTTGAACTCCTTCAGAAGTGATAATAATCTTGATCAAGTTCAAGTAGGGGGAAGCAAACACTCCCAGCATCCAAAGCTAAGCTGCTACTACCGCAAGGCATTTTGTGAAGACACAGGGTGCTGAGAATAGGCCAAAAGACAACATCTGGGACTGGAAGTGTTGTCCCCTCAGGACGAATCTGAGATAGCTCCTGTGAGTGGGCTGTATCTGAATGGGGTGTATGCATCCTTTAGATTCAGGGAGCATACCAATCTCCTTTTTTGTAGATAAGGAAGCAGGGTGCCCAGAGATCATTCTTAACTTTTCCTTGACAAGATACCTGCTCAGATTTCTGAGGTCTAGGATGAGATGGAATCCTTCCGTTTTCTTGGGGATCAGGAAATACTTGGAATAAAATCCTCACCCTCTGCTCTGGTGGCACGAGCTCGATCACAAGATTCTCCAGGAGGGCGGTGATTTCTCTCTGAAGCACTTCCTGATGCAGACGGTCGATGTGACGCACCCTCGGGAGGCAATTTGGAGTCATGTTGAATAGATTGTAACTTGTAACTGCTTTGGACAATTTGCAGAATCCAAGTGTCTTTGGGGAAAAAGTGAGCCTGCCCCGACAGGAGAGTTCTCCATTGCGGTTACTGTTAGAGTAGCAATGCTCTGAATGAACCAGTCAAAGCCCCACCCCCAGATATTGCCAAGGAGTGAGTTAGGAAGTTTGGGGCCCAGGAAAGTACCTATGCCTACAAGAGCAATAAGTCTCTTTCTGGGAGTCACCTTGGTACCTCCTGAAGTAGGAAGCCGGCTCGGATGTGCCCCTTGAGAGATTAGGAAGGGTGACATTTATTTATTTATTTATTTAACAGTTCTTCTATACCGCTCTATTTTAGATCAGAGCGGTTTACATTCAACATCAACCATACAACACAGGGACCCTGAGTTGTATTTACAATAAACAGGAGATCAACTTGGAAGTAACTGGGGGGAACTATGTACATTGTATAACATATCTGACATGCTGATTTTTCATGAAGCCAAGATTTAAAAATGACCAAAACCCCACTCGATGATGAACACCCTAAGGCCTGTGTGCACACTGCCTATTTAAGAGCCCGTTTCACTGATCATGCTTTACTTTTACAGCCAAGACCCAGAAAGGTGCATCAGGGGTGTACTAAGAGTGTGTGTGTTTTACCTTTCTCTGACCGTGTCTATCAGGTTCAGCGGATCATCAAGCGTTTTTGGTTTATTTTAGGAGAATACGGTTTCAGGGACCTCCCCTTTTTTCTTTTTGGCGGGGTCTGAATTTAAAGAATTTATTGGTACTGTCTTACATACTGACTGTCCCCTCCTTTGGCAACATATGATGGTCTATCTCCATACTTGCGATGCCAGTTTTGTAATCAGATCTGGTGTGGGAATCCTTTGGTCTTGCTTGGCAACTCTCCCATTCCTTTGAGGTTTTTGGGTGATTGTGCTTTGACAACTGTTTATGTTTTGGTTTGCCCATGTAATTTGATGTACATGGGCAAGATGTTACATTCTTTAAGGATCCACTTGACAGAACATAAAAGCAGAATTTCAATCGGTACTGCTACTACCCTCTTGATATAACACTATCGGTCTATTCTGTGCCAGTCTTGTCATCTTGGTGTTTCAGAACGTTGGGGGGGGGGGGGGATGTGAATCGTTTATTGCAACAAGAGCAGTACTGGATTTATGGTTTGCATATCATTGCCCTTATGAATTTAATACCAGCGTTGAGTGGAATGTTTTTTTATTGAAGAGAGCTGAATGGACATGAGTTTGTGTGTGTCTCATCATCATTGAAGGACTAGCAGTCATGATATATACGGGCGCAGATGTGAAAAGTCTTTATAGCGTTTTGTGCTCCTTTTAACATTCATTCTGTTGCGACCCTTGTATCGGAGAAAATGCCAGTTGGACTCAGCCCTTGAAGCAAGCTTTTGGATAAGAAGCTGAAACATTGATGTTGGGCCTTTGGGCATTCAGCTTCTACTTTGGACTGAAATAAGAAATGTCCGCTGCATTGGGACCAAAATTCCCGCTAAGCTGAGCTAAGTCCTACACCGACGAGGGGAGGTGCAAAGCGATGGCGAAAAGCAATCTCTCGAGAATGGGTGGAACCGGCACCGTAAAAGTCTCCTTGAGAGGGGACTCTCATTGTAGGATCTCGAGCTCCTCAGAGCACAGATCCTCCTCCGAGACTGTCTGGATCAAAAGAGCCTAGGCCATGTTACGAACAAAGTCATGAAAGGCCACTCCCTCAGGCAGAAAGTGGCGCTGAGGCTCTGGGGGAGATGGCTCGGAGGGGATGTCCCGGTGTCATGAGGTCTCTGGGGAGGCCTCATCCTCTGTCTCCCAGTTGGAGCCCCAGGGGCGGCTCCGAGGAACCAAGCCCCCCCCCAGAGGGCCTGGGGTCAATCTCCCAGAAACTCGCTGCAGAGGACCGTGATCGAGATGTCGATTGACGCCGAGGAGCGTGATCCGAGGAACGTGATCGAGACCTCGATTGACGCAGAGGACTTACCCAAGGCTGGTAGGGTTCAGTGCCAAGATTGATGCCCAGAGTCTCCCCCAAGACCAGGGGGCCCAGTGTTGGGGCCAATGATGCTGGAGGACCCGACATCAACACCTGCTGCAAGGCCAAGATGGAGGAGAGGGTCTGCTTCATGGCAATCATGCGGAATTCGAGGCCAGATGGCTGTGCAGCACTCAGCGTGGACACCGAAGGCCTCGGGTCTGATGCTGGCACTCCAGAGAGTGCGTCCTTGAGGAGGACTATAGGTTCATGGGTCCTGGCACGGCCTCTACCGGCCGAAGACTCTTGTTTTGAGACTTTGAGGGCTCTGCTCGGAGTCACCCGAGTCACATCAAGGGACCTTGCCAGGTTTGATTGGAGGCATCTCCTTCGGGACCTTCTTCTTTTTGGGAGGGTCTGGGGCCACGGGACTCCAAGGACTCCCGGACCTCTTGCAAAGGGTCGGTTTCGGGGCTCGGCGATGGGGAAGCCGGGGCAGAGTCAGACCTTGGGAAAAGCTTCCCCTGCAACTCAGATCACCTCCTGTTGGTTTTAGGGGTCATGGTCCAAGCCCAGGCAGCAGATGTATCAGTCGTGAGTATCAGTGACTGAGATAGTCTGACTGCAGCGGTTGCATTTTTTGAATCCACCAGGAGTCATGGTGAGAGCACACCTGGCTGGGGTCAAGGACCCCTGGGTGAAAAATGGCACAAAGGACAGTCGAGGTGGAACCTCGAGGGAACACAGCAAAAAAAAGGTAGCCAAGATTGACACCGATGGTGCCGCCTTGAGGCGGGAAGGTAACCAGTATGCAAACCAGACAAAAGGAAGGAATTAAAGAAATTTTTTGGGAGAGTAAAGGACCGTGTCCGTTGAGCTCTGCAGAAAAAAGGAGACTGAGCAAGATGGCACCCTTGGGCAAGAAGGGAATCACACATGCATGGTAGCATTCCCAAAGGCCTTCTTTGAAAGCTGGGGGAATGCTCCACGCAGGCTCCATTGGTGCCAATGTCACCCATATGTGATGTCTGACTTCCTGCTTGTTCCTGGAGAAAATACTTTTAGAACTATTTATAGAAAGCCGACAGGAATGGGTTCCTCTCTTTTTAGAGTCATCGTGCCAGGAATTTGAAGGATAACCTTCCTGTCAATCAGTTTTTAAGAATAAGACTTTGCACGGCTGATGAGGAATTTGAAACAGAAGCAATTAATATAAAAAAATATGTAGAGAGAGAGCATATCCCAAAATTATATAGCAACAGCTAAAGGAGAGTGAAATTGACCAATAGAAGCTCATTGCTTGTTAAAAGCAATAAAAACAACAATATGAACACAGTGTGACCTCTCAGGTTTTCATAACTAGCCAATAATATTAAGAAATTTTTGAGATAGCACTGGCATATAGTCCAGGGGCAGGAAGACTTTAAAGATAAGGATTTAATGTTTACACATTCAGCACCATAATTCAAAGACACTGACTTTCTTCCTGTCTTACTTTTTCACTGTCCAATTTTTGTATTCTTATGACATTATTGGAAACACCAAAGTGTGGATAAGTTGAGTCTTTGTACACAGGGATGCATTTCTGCACTTGAAAATCTTGTCTAGGTCCTTCACATCCGCTCTGCCAAGAGCAATGTGTCATCGGATTTCTTGACTGTTGTGAGTCATGTTAGTTATAGTTTTTATTTGTTTTCAGGCAATCTTGTTTTTGGTGATACCTAGGTTTGTTTCTAGAGCGAGTGGAGGTTTTTTTCCTGCTTTATCCTCCAAGCCTCTTTTCCCCCTCCATCCCCTCTTTTCCATTTTCTCAATAAATTGTTTAGTATTTACAGCATACATGTTTATTTCCCTGTTGATACAACCACTTTGTTTTTTTGAGCCATCCCAACATCACTCAGAATAAGATCCCTGATGAAGGCTGTTATCAAAACATTTTGGGTGTATTCTTTTGATAAATCAACGTTCTATGTGTTTTGTAGCGGCAGACATATTTCTGTATATATATCTTTCATTGTTGCATGTTGAAGTGAATAAAATTGTGTTAATTATTCTCTGCCTGCCAACTTAACATTTATCATTTTATCATTTTAATTATTTATTATTCAACTCTTATCCCTTTTCTCTAGTTTGAACATTGGTATTTTGTATGGTAGGGTATATGCCTCTTGTTTGGCAATATCCTCAAAAGAGCCAGGTTCCATGTTACTTATCTCCAAAGAAAAGCAGTGTTTTTCCAAGGTCTGCCTGAATATTGATTAATGGACTTTTCCTCCAGGAATCTGTCCAAACCATTATAAACTACAGCTATGCTAACAGCTTTTTACTACATCCTCCTACGAGTTCTAAAGCTTAATTATTCTTAGAGAGAAAAATAGTTTCTCCTATTTTTTAAAATATACTACGTTGTAACTTAATTGCATGTCCCTTAGTCTATGTACTTTTTGAAAGAGTAAACAATCGATTCATGATTACATGTTCCACTCCACTCAGGATTTTATAGGTCGCTATCATATCTCCCCTCAGCCATCTCTTCTCCAAGATAAAGAGCCCTAACCTCTTTAGCCTTTCCTCATAGGAGAGTCATTATGTCTGTTTTATTATTTATAATTACCTGCTTAGAACTCAAGTGATTGGCAGGCTAAAAGTGCTTTTAATAAATAAAGATTACTGTTAAATGCTTATTTTACTGTTATATGGGAGTAGAGCCCAGTGGTTAGAGCACTGGGTGGGTAAACAAGAGACCAGGGCTCAGTTCCCACTAGCATTCCTTGTGACCTTGGGCAAGTCACTTTACCCTTGGAAGAAAAGGCCTGGCAATCTACTTCCGGTCATACCTTGCCAAGAAAACCCAGGGGCTGCAGGGTCGTCAGGTGTCAGCATTGACTTGACAGCATTTAAACAAACAACCCCCCTCCCCCCCCCAAAAAAAAATGTTATATGAATAAAATGGGATATAAACTTTGTTGATAGTGTCTTACATAAATATAAGAAAATGTAATGTTTTCATAATAATTAACCTATCCTATATTAACCATAAATATTTGTCTCTAGTAAATCCAAATATTCAAAAATACTGGCAATATTAAAAGCACATTCTGTTTTTTAATTACACATTTTGCAATTTTTTTTTAAATATATGAACCTATCTTTATTTTATGAAGCTACTTCACAACAAGGAATTCCTGAACGCCTTTGCACACAATTTCATTGTGTCTGCTACTTGAATTTGAAAACATGGTGTGAAAATAACCCCAAGAACGCAGAAAAGATGGGAGAATAGATGACAGACTGCCAGCCTGTTTAACCTGACTAAATGAAGTGCTAATCACAGAAATAAGATACCATATTACATTTATAAACTCATGGAACTAGAAATAGCAGTTGTGAGACACTATAATTAAACAGCTGGAACATATCCAAGCCTGTGTAAGTCGATAACCCTGGTACTGGCTCTGGCAGTGAAAAGGCAGGTCTGCAGTGAGTTGATATGGCTAGCGCAGTTGTTAATTCAATAACAGGCAATCTATAAACAGAGCTAATTGCATAAATGAAAAACAGCATGTGAATAGGTCTGCTTCTTCCAAAAAAAAAAAAAAAAATAAAAGCACAACCAAACCAGAACTCTACTTAAGTGTGAAATACCTTGAAAAATGTTATTTTACTAAGAAATTGCTAGAGTGGTCTACCACTCTTTTTTTCTCGCATGCTATAGCGTTTTGATGTACTTCTGCAAAACAAACTTTATGACATGTCTTTACAGTTATGGTCAACATTATTGGTACCCTTGCAGTTCAACCCTTTAATGTCCAATATCTCCTTAAAAAAGCGGCCAGTGAAATGGTTTTGGACTATATATGCACACATATTTGACACATACAAGAAACAAATAAAACAAAAACAATTAAAAAAGGAAATGGTAGGAAATAGTATAAAAACTTGGAAACTGGCAGGGTATGATTATTTACACCCTTATAAACCATTAAAATCAGTTTGAACAGAAGAATCACATTGCCATTGCAGTAAAATTAGACGTGCTTGTGATCAATTGTCAGTACTCATTTGACTGGAATCAACCAATGAAAGATGGCTTAAATGTTTAAAATGGCCACATTCACTCCCTGTTTCATTTTCACAATGGTGAAGACAAGAGAGCTGCCTGAGCCCATCAGAGAAGCCATTATCACCAAACATTCAACTTCAAAGGGATACAAGGCCATCTCCAAAGACTTTGGGATTCCTGTGTCTACAGTTCGCAATGTTAAGAGGTTTTCTGCTCATGGAACTATCAAGAACCTCTCAGGATGTGGTGGGAAGAGGAAAATTAATCCAAGATGTCATTGAAGGTTGGTGCAAACCATTGGAAAAACACCACATACAACATCCAAAGAGCTCAAGACTGACCTGGAGCAATCTGAAATGGTGGTTTCAAACCGCACCATATGCTGAGCACTAAACAAAGAAGGACCCCACTACTCAAAGACAGACACAAAAAGGCACACCTGATCTTTGCCCAAACCCAAATTGAGAAACCACAATCCTACTGGGAAAATGATCTGTGGACAGATGAAATCAAACTTGAGCTCTTTGGCAATGCAAACAACACATTTAAAGCCAAAGAAAAGAGGCTGATAAGGAATAAAGCACAGTTACTCACCTGTAAGAGGTGTTCTCCGGGGACAGCAGGAATCAGTCCTTGCATATGGGTGACATCGGCACCAACAGAGCCTGCATGGTAACCTCTCCTCAGCTTTTCAAAGAAAGTCTTTGGGAGATTCACCACGCATGCATGGTTGCCTTTCCACTCAAGGGTACCATCTTGCCTCAGTAGGATGACATAGCTCAAGATGACAAAAAAAAGGAAAGCAACTCCACGGGGAGGAGGGAGGGTTGTGAGGGCTGATTGCTGTTGTTCCTAGAGAACACCTGTTACAGGAGAGTAACTACATTTTCTCTGGTATCAAGCAGGAAGTCAGTCCTCACATATGGGACTCTCTCACTACAGGCTACTGAAAAAAACTGTAAGCCACAGGTGGCCCCCAAAAAATGAACTGTGAGGACAAAAAAGGAACCTTGAGGAACAGTGAGAGTATAGTTCGGTTACAAGACCTCAGCAGCGACCCCAGTGTCAACTATGGAACAAGCTCTCTGGTAGCCTGGACAAACAGAAGGGCCAGAGGGCAGGAGTTGCCTTAAACCCCCAAAAATGACAGAGTACTTCTTGGCCGAAGGCACTGTCCCACTGGGGGGACTCCTACAAGCAGTAATGTGCTGCGAACATGTGAACTGAGGACCAGGTGGTGGCTCGGCAGATCTCCCATAAGGGGACTGAGTGGAGGGTCACCACAGAACCTGCCATGGCCCAGATGCTATGTGCCGTGATGTGATGCTCCAGCGAGAGACCAGCCTGACCATAGGTGAGGGCAATACAGTCGGCCACCCAGGTGGACAGAGTATGCTTGGAGACTGCTACGCTCAGATGATCTGAGTTGTAGGAAATGAAGAGCTGTGAGGAGCGGCGATGAGAATTGCATCCACTCTAAGTAATAGTCCAGTGTATGGAGAGCAGTCTCTGCCCTACTGGAATGAGGATGTGGGGAAAAAGTAGAAAGAACCAACTCCTGGTTTACATGGAATGGAGAGACCACTTTCAGGAGGAACTTTGAGTGTGCCCAAAGCACCACCCTGTTCCTGTGAAACCTGGTATAGGGGGCATGAGCCACCAGCACTTGGAGCTCACTGACCTTGCAGGCAGATGTGAGCAATGAGGAAAACCACCTTCAAGAACAGATACTTGAGGTGGCAGGGTGCCAGCAGCTCAAAGGGTGGAATGATGAGCTTTGATAGGACCATACAGAGATCCCACGCTGCCACTGGTGAATGAATGTGTGGACAAGAAAGCAGGAGGCCCCTCTGGAAGCAAGCCACGAGAGACTGGGCGGAGAAGAGCTTCCCCTCAATGAGGTGATGGAGTTAGATTACAAACCAGCATTAGAGAGGAGCAGCAGGTACTGCAGCACCAGCTGGACAGAACTGGAGAAGGGGTTGGCACCCCTTTCTGCATACCAAACCGAGCAGCAGTGCCACTCAAAGATGTACCCCACCGGGTGGAGTCCTTGCGTGAATTCAACAGGACCTTCTCCACCTCTCTGGGAAAGTTGAACTGGGCCAGGGAAACCCTTTCAGCAGCCAGGCTGTCAAGACCAGAGACCCCAGGTTGGGGTGCAGGAGACAGCCTGCCTCCTGTGAGAGGAGGTCCGGGGCATTCCCCAGGGGAACTGGGGATGACCAAGATAGGCTGAGGAACAGCAGGACCCAGGGCTGCTGGGGAAACCGGGAAGCTATGAGAATCAGTGTGGCCTGGTTGAGTTGGACATTGAAGACAGTCATGGCGATGAGTGGCATGCGAGGGAAGGTATAAAGGAGTCCTTCCATCCACAGAATGAAAAAAACATCAGCTGCCACCCGGGAGGGTTGTGGCGTTGTGGAGCAGGAGGAGGTCAGCTGAGCATTGGCCGGGCTTGCAAAGAGATCTAGCACAGGATGGCACCAATGGCGGAATAGCCAGTTGGCCATCTGCAGGTTGAGCTGCCTCTCGTGGGGCTGGAGAAACTGGCTCAGGGGGTCTGCCAGAACATTGTCCTGTCTGGGGACGTATACAGCCCTGAGGAGCATCCCGCTCTCGCTGGCGAATGGGCAGAGACTGAGCGTCTCCAAGCATTGTTCGTCTGGATTAAGACGGCTTGGTTCCGCAGGTAGTGCTGAAAAGACCGGACAGCACAGATGATTGCTCGGAGCTCCAGGAAGTTGATCTGTTGGAGGACCTCCAACACTGACTACAGGCCCTCAGTGCAGAGGTCGCAGTGATGGACCTCCCAGCTCAACTTGGAGGTGTCCATGGTGAGGACCCTCTGAGGAGTCGGGACCTGAAAGGGCATCTCTGCCCACAGGTTTGGTTGCTGCAGCAACCAGTTGAGGGACTCGGCAAGGTGACGGGTGACTGTCATTCTGTCCTGCAGGCGTCCTGCTGCCTGGGACCACTGGGCCTTCTGCATATAGAGATGGACATCGGTTGTGACGTGCTGTGTCGAGGCCAAGTGCCTCAGGAGGCATAGCATGAGCTGGGCAGAGGCCAAGGTTTGTCCTTGAACCTCCCCTGCAAGGACCACCAGGTGTTGGACCTTGTCAAAGGGGAGAAAGGCTTGGGTCTGGACTGTGTTTAGCAGCAGTCCTATGAACTCCAGGCTTTGGGTCAGTTGAAGATGGGACTTGGGGCAGTTGAGGACAAACCACAGGTGTTCTAAAGTGAGAACAGTGCGGCCCGCTGCACCTTGATGGCTGTGCCGTCATTAACCATCCAGTCATCTAGGTAGGGAAAGATGAACTCCCCCAGCAGCTGCAGGTAGGCGGAGACCACTACTAGGCAGTTGGTGAATACCCTAGGGGTTGAGACCAGGCCGAAAGGCAGAACCCTGTATTGGTAGTGGCTTCCTCTGGCAACAAACCGGCGGTACTGCCAGAGTCGTGGGTGGATGGGAATGTGCATTACATATCTTTGAGATCCAAAGAGCATAGCCAATCTCCCTGGTGGAGGTAAGGCAGCAATGTTCCAAGGGAGAGCATCTTGAACTTCTCCTTCCCCAGGAACTTGTTGAGATCTCGAAGATATAGAATAGGGCGAAAGCCGCCAGTCCTCTTTGGAACCAAGAAGTACTGGGAGTAAAACCCGCACCCGAGATGGGGCAGGACTAGTTGCACCATCTTGTCGGCCAGAAGTCCGGTGAGCTCTCGCTGGAGCAAGTCTATGTGAATGGAAGTCATTGGGAGTTCCCCCAAGAACATAAGATATGCCATACTGGGTCAGACCAAGGTCCATCAAGCCCAGTATCTTGTTTCCAACAGCGGCCAATCTAGGCCACAAGTACCTAGCAGGTTCCACAAGACACAGGATCCAAAGTGCTTGTATTGGGGCAAGCAGTGGATATCCCAGGTCCCCTTTAATAATGGCTTATGGACCTTTCCTCCAGGAACTTGTGCAAACCTTTTTTAAACCCAGCTTGTGATAAGGAAGCTTATCATAGCTCAGGAAGGAGCTATAGAAAAGGTGAAGTGTCTCTGAACAAGCAACCTGTCAGTGCTGGTAGAAATGAGAAAACAGAATTTTGCCATAAAAGACTACCAGTCCCAGAATGCACCAGGTTTCCAACAGCCATTAGAGGAGCTGAAGTGGGGGAAACGTGTGTTCAATCAGGAGGGCTATGAGGTAATCCCTAAGCACTCATCACAAAGGGCAGGGCCTGATTCAGCACAGCTGCGCTGTGTTAGGGAGGAGCACTCATCCAGGCAGAATAAGAGTAGAGTTTATTCTACAGATGACCATCTTCATGATCACCTTGGATATCCAGAGAATTGTCCTCAGTATCCTGAGAATCAGCTTGAGTTTGATTATCAGTTTCATCTGAAGGATCAGCAGAAGCAGAAGCCAAACCGGACGGATAGAGAAGGAAAGAAACCCTCTGGAAGGAAGAGGAGAAAAGCCTTTGAGAGGTCTAGAAGAGTCCAAGGCAGTACGTATACTGGGAGGTATTCCAAGGGCCAGCATAGACCATTGGACTGGGAAAAGCCAGAGGAATGGTGCTGCAGAACAAGGAATCACCAGAGGCTACCTGTGAGGGAGACGGCTGCACGTGGAAGGGACTCTAAGACCTATGCCAGAAGGTATGTGAAGAGAGATCCAGTGTCCAGGGATCAGGACTGGAAGGCTGGACATAAGAACTGGACTACATACTGGCCAGGCTATATAGAGAGGAACTATAGCAACAATGGAAGCTCAAGTATGAACACTGATCTATGCCCTAGCTATAACCTTGGAAGACAGCAGGGAAATAAGTGTTCTCCTGAAAGTGCTCCATTGAAAGATTCATCTGTGCCAATTCATGATAGTGACCCTATGCTTGTTGATGAAGGGGAAATAATAGCAGATCAAGATATTGTTTATATGGACTGCTCTCTATCCAAACTCCGTTGGTAACTTTCTGTGATAAAGCACAGCAGCCATCACAAAGAAAATATAATTTGTTCTTTATTCCACTAAGAAAAGCTCCTGAAGCAGGATTTGACTCACACAGTAGAAAACCAGCCAGCTAAAGGGTTTCAGCTGGATAACTGATAGCAATTGAGCTGCACCTAATTGCTTGTGAGCTAGGAGAGAATTACTTCTGGATCTGTGTGGAAAGTAATCAGAAGTTAACCTTACAAGAACAGTTTATTTCTTTCTTTGTGGCTTTTCGTTTGTTATTGATATGCTAAGAAAACATTAGCTAATTGCCTGACAAGTTTGAAGGTTGTTTTCCTGATTTTGATTTTTGACTTTGTTTTACCAAGTTAAACACTGCAAGCAAGTAACCTAATTTATGTGCTATCAAGCATATCTGTGCTGGGAGAAATAACCCCATAAATAAACAAGTATCTTATTGGCTTTAACACTTGTGCACAACTAAATTATTGTCAGCAGCTGTGTCTGGTGTGAATGAACTACATTACCCACAATACCTTGCAAAAATCATATAAATATATGCATTGTCAAGACTGTGAAGATTCTCACCCAGGCGGCCGTCTGACAAGCTACACTAACAGCTTTTACTACATCCTCCGGTAACGAATTCCAGAGTTTGATTACACGTTGAGTGAAAAAATATTTTCTCTTATTAGTCTTAAATAGCTTACCCTGCAGCTTCATTGCATGTCCCCTAATCTTTCTATATTTTGATGGCGAAAACAATTGATCTACGTTTACCCCTTCCACTCCATTCATTATAGACCTCTATCATATCTACCATCAGCCATCTCTTTTCCAGATTGAATAGCCCTAACCTTTTTAGCCTCCCTTCTTAGGGGTATCCTTCCATCCCCATTACCATTTTGGTGGCTCTTCTCTGTACCTGTTCTAATAATGCTATATCATTTTTTAAGATATGGCAACCAGAATTGCACATAATATTCAAGGTGTGGTCGCACTATGGAACGATACAGAGGCATTATAATATCCTTTGTTTTATTCTCCATTCCTTTCCTTATGATACTTAGCATTCTATTTGCTCTCTTGGCAGCCGCTGCACACTGGGCGGAGGATTTCAACATGTTATCCACAATGACGCCTAAATCTTTTTCCTGGGTGGTAGTTTCTAATGGGGAACCTTGCATTGTGTAACCATAGTTTGGGTTGTTCTTTCCTAGGTGCAATAATTTTGCACTTGTCCACATTAAATTTCATCTGGCATTTGGATGCCCAGTCTTCCAGTTTATAAAGGTCCTCTTGCAATTTTTTACAATCCTCATAGGTTCTATCAAATTTGAATAATTTTGTCTCATCTGCAAATCTGATAACCTCAATCATTATTTTCATTTCCAGGTCATTTTAGAATATGTTAAAAAGCAGCGGACCCAGCATAGATCCCTGGGGTACTCTACTATTCACCTTTCTCCAATGGGAAAATTGGCCATTTAGCCCTACCCTCTGCTTTCTATCTTTTAACCAGTTCCTGATCCACAATTCTACACTGCCTCCTAGCCTGACTTTTCAATTTTGCCAGGAGTCTCTCATGAGTGACCTTTGTCAAAGGCTTTCTGAAAATCCATATACACTATATCAACCGATTCACCTCTGTCTACCTATTTATTCACATCTTCAAGAAAACATAACAGATTAATAAGACAAGACCTTCCTTAGCTAAAGCCATGTTCGATGTCTCCCATTAAGCAATGACCATCTACATGTTCATTAATTTTGTTCTTTATAATGGTTTCTACCCCTCACTTGGTTTGCAGCTTGCCATGCTGTGAGGGCTTGTGTGCATCAGTGATGCTGATGGCTAAGCTATCGGTAGTTTAACTACTGCCAGGGTCTCCCAAGATGGACAGGTATCAGCTGAGTTGCCAGACCAAGAGGGCGGAGTGGCCTAGTGGTTGGGGCAACGTACTACAGGCCGGAAGGTCGGTGGTTCAAATCCCACTAGAGGACAGCAACCTTGGGCCGGAAGGACTGGGGTTTCTAGTCCCACAGGTGCTCCTTGTGGTCTTGGGCAAGCCACTTAACCCTCCATTGCCCATGTTCCCTGTAAGTATTAGTGTATGTGTCTCATATCCCCTCGTGTTAAATGTATCCCCCAACCGCTTTGACCCGGTGAAAAGCGGGATATAAATGCAGATAAATAAATAAATAAATAAAGACAAACCACCCATCTGGGTGGCACAGGGAATGGGACAGTGTTGGCGATGGAGGATCACATTTCTGTGACAACGGCAACAACACTAAACTTAAACTGCATGGAGTAAAGGCCTGGCAATCTACTTTTATATCTTGCCATGAAAAACCCAATGGATAGTCACAAAAAAACAAATTGCACTATAGTGCTGAAAGATGAGACCCCCAGGTCAGAAGGCACTCAACTAACTACTGGGGAGGAGCTGAAAACTTTTCAGAGTAAAGCCAGCATTTATGATGTGGTTGAATCAAAGCCCTTGGGATGTCTGACTGCTGATGTAGCTGCGCATGAAATGAGAGTCAGAAGCTGTAATGATATCTTACATATTGGGACATGGAATGTACGAAGCTTGAACCAAGGGAAGTTGGAGGTGGTCAAGAATGAAATGGAACGTGTCGAACTTGATCTGTTGGGTGTCAGCGAACTGAAATGGACTGGCATTGGGTACTTTGCATCAAATGATCACATGGTCTACTATGCTGGAAATGAAAGACAAAGAAGAAATGATGTTGTATTTATAATATAGAAGAAACTTGCAAGAACTGTAATGAAATACAATGCAGTCAGTGAACGCTTAATCTCTATTTGTCTATAAGGAATGCCTATCAACACAACTATAACTATAATGCCCCAACAACAGCTGCAGGAGAGGATGAAATTGATGAGTTCCATGAACAAGTACAAGCTGAAATTGACAGAACATACAAACAGGATATCTTGATAGTCATGGTAACTGGAACGCAAAAGTTGGCAATGAAGAAGGCAAAGTTGTTGGAAAATATGGACTTGGCAACAGATATGAAGCTGTAGGAAGACTGATAGAATTCTGCAAGACCAATGATCTATTCATCTCAAACATTTTCTACCAGCAATACAAGCGACGAATGTACACATGGACTTCACCCAATGGATTGTACAAAAATCAAATTGAACACAGAAGAAGCAGGAAAAGAAACCCTTGCAGGACAAAACATAGTTACTCACCTGTAACAGGTGATCTCCAGTAACAGCAGGAATGTAGTCTTCACATAAGGGTATCGTCGGTACCGATGGAGCCTGCGCGGGAACGCTCCCCAGCGTCCAAATAGAAAGCTTTTGGGAGCATCCCACAGCGCCTGCGTGCTGCCTTCCCACCTTTCCCAACTGCCTCTCTCCAGTTGAGTTTAAAGCTGAGACAAAGAGAGAGAGAGAGGGAGAGAGAGGGAAAGAGAAAGAGATAGATAAAGAGATACCACTCCTAGGGGAGGTGGGTGGGTTGTGAAGACTAAATTCCTGCTATTCCCAGAGATCACCTGTTACAGGTGAGAAACTATACTATCTCCAGGAACAAGCAGGAATGTAGTCGTCACATATGGGGACTCCCTAGCTTTAGATGCCAGGGAGAGACCCCAGAAGTTGTGTGTCCCTGTGAAAGGGCTCCACTTCCCCCCATGGATCTCCGGCACCCTACCAGGGATGGTGGGTAGGAGTTGATTAGGTATAGAACAGGTGTTGGAGAACAGCCTGACCAAACAAGGCATCCCGGCAGGAGTCCTTGTCCAAGCAGTAATGGGCTGTGAAGGTATGAACCAAGGCCCAAGTGTCTGCTCGACAGATGTTGCCGATAGACACAGAGTACAGATGAGCCATTGAAGCTGCCATGGCTCTCACATTGTGAGTTGTGACAAGGCCCTCCAGAGGAAGATTCTCACTCTGATAGGCAAAGGAAATACACTGTGCAATCCAGCTGGACAGTATTCTCTTGGAGACTGGAAGTCCCAAATGAGAAGGATCAAAAGCAACAAAGAGTTGAAAGGACTTTCTATGTTGCTGTGTTCTTTTTAAGTAAAAAGCTAAAGCTCTTTTACAGTCCAAAGTATGAAGATTCCTTTCTGCATTTGATGCATGAGGCCTTGGAAAAAACACAGGCAGGTAGACCGCTTGGTTCAAATGAAAAGGCGAGACCACCTTTGGCATAAAGTGTGGATGAGTCCTAAGGACTACCTTGTCATGATGGAACCTTGTATAAGGAGGATCAGCCACTAGTGCCTGCAACTCGCTGATGCGACGTACTGATGTGACTGCAATGAGAAAGATAGCTTTCCAAGAAAGGAATTTCAACGAGGTAGTAGCTAAGGGTTCGAAAGGTAACTGCAGTAGCTCTCGAGCAGTGAGGGAGGATTTGCCTGCTGCTTGAGAAGCTAGTTGCATTATGCGAAGACACCAGGCTTGCGGAAGGAAAGCCTTTGCCTGTCTGGTATCTAGACAGGCACCTATAAATTCTAAGCATTGGGAAGGAACTAGTTGAGATTTTGGGAAGTTTATTACCAATCCCAAGTATTGAAGGATTTGCATTGTATGGGACAGTGCAGTGCTGGCCTCTGCAACTGTAGGGGCTCGAATGAGCCAGTCGTCTAAGTAAGGGAAGACAAAAATCCCCAGGGTTCGTAGAAATGCAGCTACTACTCCATGCATTTCGTGAATACCCTTGGTGCTGAAGCCAGACCAAAGGGAAGAACCCTGTACTGGAAATGTTTTCCCCTGAAAAGGAAATGTAAGAATTTCCTGTGATCTGGATGGATGAGAATGTGAGTGTATGCATCCTTTAAGTCTAGAGAGTAAACTCACTACAACACATAACACCAATACTAGCATCCCTCCATTGGCTACCAATACAAAGCAGGATAACATACAAAACAATAATAACCTCATTCAAAGCCTTATACGATATGGCCCCAACTACACTATGTAATCTAATATGCAAAGAACCTTCTAAGCCTACACACAGAAAAGGACAATTAAACAAACTAAAGACTCCAAACGATTTCACAAAAGCACATAAATTAACAAACAGAGCCTTTTCTCACATAGCTCCAACTATCTGGAATTCCCTCCCGGAGGAGCTACGAACACTAACTGAGATCATGGAATTCCGTAAAAAATTGAAAACTTATTTACCAAACACTACAACAACATAGATAATACCTCACTCAATTTAGATAAAGGCTAAACAGGTACCAAACTGTATCTAATAAAAACCCTCTCATTCAAACGGATAATAAACATAGTTGAAACCATATGATGACCCAATCCCTTATGTCCTAATACTTCCACATGTATATAGTTTATTCTGTTCTGTATTGTCTTACACTGTTTAGATAATACATTCTGTTTAGTTAATTACTTTGTTCTATAACACATATGTTGCTTTGTTATTCATTGTTTTTATAATATGACGTTCCATGTAAAACAAACCTGATTTGTTGATTGTTGTTTATTGTAAACTGCAACTGAACTCTGGAAGATGCGGTATATAAATGTGTGTTAAATAAATAAATAAAATAAAATAGAGAGCAAAGCCAATCCTGGCTTTGAAGGTATGGCAGAAGAGTTCCTAGAGAAATCATTTTGAATTTCTCTCAAAACAGATATTTGTTCAATTCTCTGAGGCCTAGAATGGGTCTGTGTTCTCCTGTTTTCTTTGGAATAAGAAAACAGAGGGAGTAAAACCCTGCACACCGTTGAAGAATGGGTACTTCTTCTAGTGCCCCTTGGGCAAGAAGTGTGGAGACCTCGTGATCTAGCAGATTGTATGCAGAGGTTTGTGAATTGAATTGCTTTAGAATTGTAGGAGGGGGCATGCTGTGAAAATGAAGCTTGTACCCCCTCTCCTACAATAGACAAAGTCCAATCTTCTGCTGTTATCTGATGTCATCTGTTGACAAAGTGGCATAACCTGCCCGGAATATTGGGGGGTTGGGGACCCCTCAGAGGCAGGGAGGCTAAGCTCTCTAGGAAGGAGTCAAAGCCCTTGAGGGGGCTGAACCTGGAGAGCTGGTTGGGCTCTCGGGCGTTTTGGCTTCTTTTGCTGTCTAGTTTGTCCCTTTTGGGCAACCTGACCTGGAGTTTGACTCTGCTGGGTATACGAAAGATAAAACTTCCTCTTTTTGCTAAAAGAGGGTTTTTAATAAGGCTTCCTTTTGGCTGGAGTGGCTGTAGACGTTGACAATCTATCTAAGGTAGAATTGTCAGCATCTAACTTGTTAGCCTTTTTCTGCCAGTTCTTGCCGAAGAGATTCTCCCACGTGCAAGGAATGTTGCCTAACTTGTCCTGTAGCCAGGCAATCCGTCGTGTGCCAATGGCAATAGCAGTCAAAGGCTGCACGATTAACAAACTTGGAGACATCCTGAGCATGCTTACCTAGAGCAAGAAAATCTTGTCTCTTGTCATCTGGGAGAAATGGGCTCATAAGTTCCAAGTCTCCTGTGACTTCCTTAAGGAACATTCACATATATAGGATATATGAACTGATCCTAGCTGAAAGCATGGAAGCTTGAAAGGTTCTGTGCCCAAAAGCATCCAGAGTTCTGCATTCACGACCTGGAGGATTAGATGCATGCCTCTTTGCACTTTTCATCCTACGCATGGCTGATTCCACTACCATTGAATGGTGTGGCAACTGAGTTTTCTGAAATCCAGGATATGGCGGAACTCGATACATAGTATCAAGTCTCCTAGAGTGAGGAAAAGTAGTCGGAGGTGTCTCCTGCATTCTGAGCATCAAACTATGCAGAATTTCATGGATAGGCAGAGTGGCTGCCTCCTTAGGAGCTTTAGGATATTGGAGAATTTCCATTTCCTTTGCTCTGGGTTCCTCCTCAGGAGCTACTGTGATTGAAAGACCTTTGGCCATATCACAGATGAAATCCTGAAATGACATGTCCTTTGGAGGTGACATTCTGCATTGGGAAGAAGAGGGATCTTCTAGGAGAAACCCTCTAGTACCAGCAGAATTGTCAGTCTCTTCGGAATCAAAGTATTCCTGACCCTGCTGCTCCTGAAAAGCATGATCTCGGTACCGATCGAAGCCGGTACCGAGCTAACCCGGTACCGCTTTGTCAATTCCTGCCAGAGATGGCATGGGAAGAGTTCCCACTGGAGCCGGTACCATCGGTACCGGTATCGTCAGCGTCGGTACCGGCATCGGTGTTGATGTCAGTATCGGTGCCCATGGGCCCACCGGTACCACAGCTGAAAGATGAGCTGCGATGCTGCTCTCGATAGCGAGGAACCTCTGGTCTATTGACGCTGCCGATGCTTGGGTGTCAGTACCGTTAAGGACGGCTGGAACCCCTGAGTATGGCACAGGTAGTTCTTGCAAGGTTGAGGCCTCGAGAACATCCTGTAGCCCCATCCATGCTTTGGAAGCCAAAGCCTCCCGCCGGGGCTGTTTTGCCGGTGTGGTTCCCTCAAGGGCAATGCCAATGGCCTCTCGATGCTTAGCAGGAGAGCTACCCTTTGAGGACCGGCTTTTATGTTTAGTTACCTGAGATCCATGGGAGGAAGAAGAGGCCCTTGACGATGTCGATGCAATGGATCTGGCATATGAAGAAAAGAGGGTACCGAGTTTTGCAGCCCGGTTCTGTCTTCCTCTTTTAGTCATCCCCATACAGGAGAAACATTCATTTGGAGAATGTTCAGGTCCTAAACATTTCAGACACCAATCATGAGTGTCAGTGACGGAAATGGTACCGCCACACTTAGTACATTTTTTAAAACCACTAGTTGGCTTTTCCATGTTTTAGGAAGATGGGGCCTAGTGCCCAAAATGGCGCCTAGCACCAAAGAGAAAAGTTTCTGAAAATAAACAGTCTAAAGCCTAAGGTTTTTTTTTTTTTTATGAAATGAAAAGAAAAAGAAAAGAACCGGCGGTACCGGTAGGCGTTGTGCAGTAGGCAAACGCCACCACAAGAAACGAAATTTAAAGATGGAATTTTCTGCGGTGACAGGGAATAGATCCTGTCGGCTCCGCGGAAAACGAAGAACTGAAGAGGGACAATTGCAAAGGCGGGAAGGCAGCGCGCATGTGCTGAGGGATGCTCCCAAAAGCGTTCCTATTGGACGCTGGGGAGCGTTCCCACACAGGCTCCGTCGGTACTGACGATACCTATATGTGAAGACTACATTCATGCTTGTTTCTGGAGATACAAGACTATCGAGGGGATGTCCCACTCTTGAAAGATGTTCCTCGCAATTCCCTTGTCCAAGGTCCATTTGTGAGGTTGCAGGACATGGCTCAGCTTATCCACCAGAGTGTTATCCTCACCCAGCAGATACACAGACTGATAGCTATTCCAGGAGAGACTACAAAGTTCCACATTCTATTTCCTAACATAGGGAGTGGGACCCCGTTTCTTCATGCTCATTTATGTAGTACATCACAATCTGATAAGCTTCTCCTGCAGAATGGGTTGCATATCTGAGGGCTGGAGCCATGAGAGTCTCCGGGTGCCAATATTCATTACTGAGGCTCTCAATGTCATATCAAAAATATTAGATGTTGCTTGTGATATGTACTTTCTGCACTCTTTTCCCAACTCACTAGGGATCTGAGCTGCGAGGCTCTCTCTAGAGAGAGAATCCATGAACTCAAGATTATGCATAATGTTCTGCAAGTGCATGCCCATGAAGAACTGGTAAGACGCTACATGAGACGTGAACATAACATTCTGATAAAACATTCTCCCAAAAGAACCCAAAACCCTAGCCTCACGCCTTGGACGTGCCAAAGAGTGGGGACTTGGAGTTCTCTGCTCTTTTGAAAGTGGATTCAATGATCATGGAGTGGTTTTGTAACTGAAGCTTCTCAAATCTGGGAGCCTTTTGGACTCTGTATATAAGAGATGACCTTCTTACTGTCTGGACACACAGAAAGGGGGTAGATCTCCCACATTCTTATTTGTAGTTTCTGAAGGATGCCAGAGTTTTACTAGGGCACTTCCTGTGGAATCTGCCTGCTTCTACTTACTTGTCTTCAGCACTTGCCCTGCCCTGTCCCTCACCCTGCTGGAGCTTTGTTCAGAAGCTTTCCTCTCTGAGCACATGAGCTGCTGATCCTGCATTTGGTGGTTCCTGCTTGGTAGAGCACCCTCACTGCAGCCTCTAACTTTGTATGCTCTGTTCAGGCATTTTCCTGTGCCTGTTTAGAAACTAGCTTGTTATTTATTGTTCTGTCTTTATTTTTGTTTTTTCAATGTGGGTCTTATCTTCTGCCTGTCCTTTACCCAGCTCTCCTGCTCTCTGCAGTGCTGTCTCCCCCTTCTCAACACTTTATTACCCACCCACCCCTGGCTTAACACTCTTTCATAGCCTTTCTCTTCTCATTGATGCCATGACTCAGGTGCTCCTGAAGCCACCAGAACTTTCTCCTCCCTCTCCATCTGTATCTCCTTTGATTTGCATTCTCTCCTCTTCTCCCTCTTCTATGGCTCCACATTACTTTATGTTCTTAAAGTTAACTCTCTGATCTTTTCCACTCATTCCCACAGTTCCATGGCCCTACTTCTCATTATCCACTCCTTACTGTCCCCACCTCCCCTACCATTTTGTCTTCTACCTTATCTGCTATTGAGCTTCACCATTTTCTTCCGCTCATTAAGTTTTCTACGCTCTGAGGGAACTTTACCCTCGCTTTCGTCATGCCGTCTCCTCTCCTCCCTGTTCTCACTGTTCTTTTTTAGAAACATAGAAATATGATGACAGAAAAAGACCACATGGCCTATCTAGTCTGTCCTTCCATATCAACAACAGTCCCCTTTTTCCCTTTAGAGATTTTCTGGCTTGTCCCATGCTTTTTTGAATTCAGATACTGTCCTCATCTCTACCATCTCCAAAGGGAGACTATTCCATGGATCCACCACTCTTTCCATAAAGAAATATTTCCGCATATCACTCCTGAATTTATCCCCATTCACCCTCATCCCATTTCCCCTCGTAACAGAACTTGCTTTTAATTGAAAGAGGCTCTCTCCCTGAACATTTATGCCACGGAGGTATTTAAACATCTCAATCATATCACCTCTATCCCGCCTTTCCTCTAAGGTGTACATATTAAGATCCTTAAGTCTGTCCTCATATGCTTTATAATGAAGACCATTAACTATTTTAGTAGCCACCCTCTGTACTGACTCCATCCTGTTTATATCCTTTTGAAGGTGCGGTCTCCAGAATTGCACACTATACTCCAAATGAGGTCGCACCAAAGACTTATACAGAGGCATTATCACCTCCTTTTTTCTGCTAGCTATTCCTCTCCGTATGCACCCAAGCATCCTTCTAGCTTTTGCCGTCGCCTTTTCTACCTGTTTAGCTACTTTAAGATCATCAGACACAACCATGCCTAGGTCCCACTCTTCTTTAGTGGACAAAAGTACTTCACCCCCTATCCTATATTGCTCCCTTGGATTGCTGCAGCCCAAATGCATGACCTTACATTTTTTAACATTAAATCCCAGCTGCCAAATTCTAGACCATTCTTCAAGCTTAGCTAGATCCCTCTTCATGTTATCTACACCTTCCTGGGTATCTACTCTATTGCAGATTTTGGTATCATTCGCAGAGAGGTAAACCTTACCCGACAGCCCTTCCGCTATATCACTAACAAAGATGTTAAAAAGAATCGGACCAAGGACAGATCCCTGGGGTACACCACTGGTAACATCCTTCTCCTCAGAGTGAGCTCCATTTACCTGTACTCTTTGTCGCCTCTAACCCAAGCAGTAACTTTAAGATCCATCCCTAGGGTGCTCAGTTTGTTTATAAGTCACCTGTGAGGAACAATGTCAAAGGCTTTACTGAAATCTAAATACACCACATCTAGGGCTCTCCTTCGATCTAACTCCCTGGTCACCCAGTCAAAGAAATCAATCAGATTTGTCTGACAAGACCTGCCTCTGGTGAATCCATGCTGCCTCGGATCCTGTAATCCGCTGGACTCCAGAAACCTCACTATTTTCTCTTTCAGCAGCATTTTCAATAATTTACTCACCACCGAAGTTATGGTGCAGGAAATTATGCATTGAAACACTTCTGTGGCTGCTGGACAGAACTGGGTCAATTGGGAGGTGGCAGAATCATACTGTTAAAGCTAAATACATGTCTGTCACACTGTCTCCATTCCTGCAGTGCAGGAGAAGCTGCAGTCCCCTTTTTGACTGGGCTTCTAGCACTGTGAGGACTGCTTGGGCTGTACTGTCACCAGAGAACTGTATCATTATTGATTTAGGGATGTAACCATCGTTCTGTTAGATTTAGGGATGTAACCATTTTTGTTAGATTGGCATACAAGGTTCTATACTTAATTGACATTCTGCAGCTCATACCCCCTTGTAGATGTCTTTCCACTAAGCTTTGTAATAATATAAACAGCAACAAAACTAGCAATGCTTTTGCCCTAACATCTGGCCTCCTAGGTACCCATGGATTTACTTGACAGTACTTAGTCACCAACAATCTGCTGACACTAATCTGGTTGGTTTCTGGAGATATGTAGCACAAATTGGCTATCCCATGGCCTGTTCTGTTGCAAGATTATACCTCCTTTCTCTGTTTTGTCTTCATCACCACCCCTCCTTGCTTCTCCTCTTGTGAGAGTAATTAGTAAGTTGTTTCCAATACTACAATCTCCCAACCATGTTCCTATCACTGTCATTAAATATGGTTGCCGATAAGGAACTTTGGTCTATGTATTCTACCTATTTCCACTCTTAGCACAATGCCAAACATTCAAACTGATCTCTGGCTGTCTTACATTTTTTCTTTATTAGAATTTAAGCCTGTATGTTAAAGGCAAATGTACTCTTGTTTAAATTGCATATCTTTAAAAATATATAGATTTTAAAAAATGCAAGAACTAAAACAGTATTAAAATGATTGGGATGTAGCACCACCTTTGGAAGGGAATTTTGAGTACTGTCAGACGCTTGCTACCATAGTCCTTATTAGGCGGTCGCCTAGGGCGTGTGGTGCAAGCTGCCTTTGTAAAGAAAACTCTGTAGCCGTGTTTAAGGCAAAATTATAATGAGGATTTATTCCCTTTCCCGTGTGGATTTCTGTTTTTCTCATACAGCAACAAAGGATTAAAGAAACGGTTTCTTCACAGCAAAATGACCAAAAATTCACCTTCTTTCACAAACAGGTATAACAATGCTCTTGCTTCTTGATTAACATAAAGAGGTAATCTCATCCGAGACACAGAGCATGCATTCTATAGGGCTATAATCAATGTCCTGATTAGTGCTCTCCCATTGCATCTGCTCAGCGTCTAAACTGGTAAGTGGGTAACACTTTCCACAGTTTCTATTTACACAGCTCTCTTGAGAGGCAGCAGCTCTTGGGGCAAGGAAACGTTCTGTATAAGGGAAGTCCTGGGGACCTGTACTGGAGCCTATTTCTCTGAGGCTTCCCCCTTTCTTCCACCAAGGGTTTTCCTTCCAGCAATTAGCCTTTGCTTTTCTAGCCGAGCCCACCTCTTGCCCTCTGAAGAAATTAGTGTACTTAGCTTTGTTTCTTGGATAACCAGCTTCCACTCCTTCCCCTCTCAACCAGGCACCTTTACTTGGGCTGTAGCCTGCTTTGCCATCAGAGTTCCCCTTAGCACTTGCCTGGTCCGGGCTGTGGTAAGCTTCAGGAAAGGCTTCCCTTCTGCTATTCCTTACTGCAGGGACACACCCGATGCTTCCTGGTCCCAGCAAGCTCTCCTGCTTGTGACCTAGGCCCTCCAGCTGCTTACTCACTCTCCTTGGGACGATGCCCCCTCTGGCTTGGGAGACCTGTGCACAAGCGCCTCCCTTGCCTGCTCCTTCCTTGCCTTCCAATGCACCTCTCTTGCTTGCTCCTCTCCCTACTGGGATTTCCCAGCCAGTTTTATCCTCCTGGCTCCTGCACGTTGTACGTGCTTCCTGGCCCAGGTGGACGTAATTAGTTCCTGGCTTTCTACTGCATCACAGCCAGTGTAGGGAAAGTTTGTTCTGCTATTTTCTGGAACCTTACAACCTGAAAATGCTTTCTGCCTAGGTGACTGTAAGTTAAGCTCTTCCTTTTCTCCTGTATCCATGGGCTCTGTGCTGGCCACTGTATCACAGTACCTAGAATGCTTCGTCATATTTTCAGCATTTAAGTTGCGTAACTTTTGCAGGCAAGTCCTTTCAGATCATGTAAAATTAACAAAAATGAAATGACATTTTATTTGCAAAAGCCTACATATCAGTTTTATATTCTGCTCAGAGGAAAAGTCCAATGGTAATTGTTTTGGCATAACTCATGAGATAATTATTAAGAACTAATATTCAATAACCAAGAATGCAACTCTCACAAAAATACTGATGTTCTACACCAATCATACTAATACACTAGCTTCAACCAGCAAGATTTAAAGTAGCATTTGAAAAGCAATTGCATCTGGTTGCCAGAGCTGACATGCATATCTATGAGTATACAGTATTAAGCACAAATCAGAAGAAAATACCCCTAGAATTAAAGTCTCTCTGTCTGGCCTGGGGTACTTATTTTCTTGGCTGCTCTTTAAGGGGCATGTCTACTAAAGGGATTTAATGCGCGTTAATAAAGTTAATGCACATTAAGTGCCAGAAAAGTTTTATTTCTGTGGGTGTTAGTTTATATCAACACCATGGGAGTCAATGCTACTGGGGACCTTCTTATTAGGGACCACTGTTGCAAACAATTCCAAAATATCCCCCTCCCACATTGAATTCACAAATGAACAATAATGTATAAATCCCTGGTGAGTAAATAGCCACCTCCCTTTGTCAAAGGGCTCTCTCTTCTGAGGCACCTTGAAATCTCTGATGTGCTACAAAGCTCCAAAAGTGCTCCCCACTAGCCCCGAGTATGGGGTAAAAAGATGTGAAGAGACATGAAGACACCTCCCTCTCTTCCCCCTCCCCTTCCCATCTTCACTCCACTATGTGCCTAGCTCTACTTCCCATAATCGAAGTCTCTTTCCTGGCCCCTGACGTATCTGTATGGGGCAGGCAAGACCTCCCAACCACTCTTGTTCTAAAACCATGTTTCAAAATGGTGGCCCCTGACCCCCTAAGCAGTACACCAAATAGGTACTGTAGTTTAATGTATTCTCAGGATCCTACATGTCATGAGTTACGTCTTCTCAGATAGTGGAAAGCCACAATTATCAAATGGGAGCCGCAACAGCTTGGCAAGTACCATTTTGAGATCCAAGCCACCATAGGAGGCTTCAGTAGGGGCCTCAAGAGAAGCAGACCCTGCATGAAGCATGCTACAAAAAGCTAGGCCGAAATGGGCTTCCCCCCGGAGCCACGATGGTATGCCCCTATTGTGCTGAAGTGAACCTGCACCGAATTTGACTTCAGACACGAGTCAGAGAGTTGAAGGAGGTACATCAGAAGCTGGTCCACGGCATAAGAGAAGGGGTCCAGCACCCTGCCCACACACCAGACGGAAAACCTCCACCACTTTCGTGCATAGGGCTTGCATGTTGAGTCATTGCAGGATGCCAGAAGGATGTTGGTAACACCTACGGGAAGAATGAGCTCTAAGAGGTCTACCCACTCAGCATCTATGCCATGAAGGCCAACAAGTGGACGTTGGGGTGCAGCAAGGTTCTGCCCTCCTGCAAAATGAGGTCCAGGGCAAAGCCCAGATGGAGAAGTTCCCTCTGCAAAAGTTGTGGCAGCATGGGAACCATGACTACGGAGCCCAATAAGAAGCGATGAGAATCATGGAGCCCTTGTCAGCCTGGAGCTTCAGGAGGGTTTTCTCCACGAGTAGTATCGGGGGATATACATACAGCAAGCCCTCCCCCAAGTGGAAGAGGAAAGCATCTGAGGCCAGCAGTTGCTGACCAGTTTCCAAAAGTGGAATTGGGCCACCTGGGCATTGTGTGCTGTGGTGAAGAGATCCACCATAGGAGTGCCCCACTCCTGAAAGATCTAGTTCACTGCCACCCTTTTTTAAGGGTCCACTCATATGGCTGAAGGATTCAGGTTGAGCTGATCCACTAGGCTGTTGAGCCTGCTGGGCAGATAAGTCTCTCTGAGGTCTATGCCATGGAGCAGGGTGAACTTCCACAACCGAACAGCCTCTCAGCAGAGGAGGTACAAATCTGTTCCCCCTGCTTGTTCAAGTAGAATATCGTCACAGTTGTCCATTCAGATCAGGACCACCTAATCGGCCAGATGCACAGAGGACATTGGCTATCATCTGAAGCTCGAGAAAGTTGATCTGGAGCAGGCTCTCCTGCTCGGACCACAGACCCTGCGTGCACAGGTGGTCCAGGTGTCTATAATGAGCGTCTTGCGAAAGGATGCTTTCTGGAACGAGGCGCCTAACAGCAGATTTGTCGGCTTGATCCACCAGTTGAGGGACTGCATCGAGGCACAGTGACTGTGATCCTGTCCCAGAGGTGGCCTGTTGCCTGCTTCCATTGCATGCTTAAGACCCATTGGGCTTGAGGGGTGACATGTGACTGAGCAGACTCGGCATCCCACGGGCCGCTGTGTAGCGCTGGCTTTGCACATTGCCTGCCACTGCTACAAACTGCTGCATACAGTCTTCCAGTAAAAAGGCCCATGCCTGAGTGGTATTGAAGAAGGCTCCGATGAACTCCATCTGCTGTATGGGCTGGAGTTAGGACTTTGGGTAATCGATTATGAAGCCGAGGCACTCGAGCACCTCAATGGTGAGCTTGGCAGACTGCTGGATGCTCTCTGGTGGGATCCTTAATGAGCCAGTCACCCAGGTACGGGAAGACAAAGACCCCATGGTCTGGAGGTAGGCAGCCATGACTGCAAGACAGTTTGTGAAGACCCGTGCATTTTGCCAGCCTGAAGGGAAGCACTCGGTATTGATAGTGCTGGCCTCCCAGCATGAGCCGTAGGTAATGTCTGTGATTTGGGTGGACTGGGATGTTAATAAGAGTGACAAAACTCGTTCTTCGGTGCCCCTGGGCCATGAGGCTTGAACCCTATACTCCTTTGGGAGAACATGCTGTTAGGTTTCCATGCTGGTTGCCAGGGTCCTGGCCTTCCAGACCTAGATAAGCATGTTCATCAGAGACATCATGCTGGACTTGGCAGAATTTGCCGCCCACATCCCCTCTGTAGGTGACTTACACCACTCGGGGGGGGGGGGGGAGGGAGGGGGAATGGGTTGGACGGAAGGTCAAGGGACTGGATATCTGATGCTGTCGATTCCTCGTTGATCTCCCATTCCAATTCGGATTCCGAGAGGAAGTTGAAGTAGTGGAGAGGGCGGAAGCATGGGAGAGGGCAATGCCGGTGGTCTCCGTATTACCCTGTGTGCAGGCGTCAGTGCCCCTGGGCATCAGATTCTGACATGCTGGAGATAGCCATCGGAACCAGTGTCGATTCAGACTTCCCACCTGAGAAGCCTACCTCAGCGGGGCAGGGCATGGGTCTCCAGAAAGGGCTGGATGAAGTGCATTGGTGCCACAAAGCCTCCATTTTTCAAGGCTAGAACTGCCGTCAAGTGAACTTCGAGGGCTCAAAGACATTCCTCCAGAACCACCACCGGCGAGGGAGCCAATGCTACAGCAGTGGACAACGGTGTCAACACCATGCGCAGGGGACTCCATGATGATTGGTGCATCGGGAGATATCCACCTGCCCTCTTGGGCAATGGGGATCAAGTCCTTCATTTTGGGGGTCAATTCCTCCCACCGGGGAAGCTTGGTTGGCTGTTCCTGGCCCTTACTCTCCACATCACATCGAAAAAGGCTGAGATGACGCACCTGGACTTTCTCCCGGTGCTCACTCTTTGATGTCGATGGGATCTCGTCAGAGTCTCCTCTCACTGCTTCGGCCCCCTGGCTCCAATTGGGCACGGAGTTCCCTCCCCATAGATGCCTCTGCAGAAACCTTGGAAAGCGTGGACGATGGAATCGGCGCTGAGGATGCTGAATCCAATGAGCCAAAGGAGGACTCTTTGTTTTTCCCAACCCTTCAGTCCCCATCACGTCATCTGCAGCCAGAGATTGCAGGCTGTCAGCTGATGAACAGGTCTAAGGCATTGTAAGCACCAGTTGTGGTGGTCGGTGGCTGAGATGGTCTTGCCACTGGTTGGCTTGGACATATCAAAAAACACCAGCTAAGTTAAACTCAATAATGCTGTGGGTGGGAAAATGACCCAAGGGGGCAAAAAAACCAACCAAAAAGTGATTAAAATGAGAGATAAAAAAATAACCTAAGTCGGTAGACTGACTGAGCTGATGACAGACGGCATGAAAATCTAGAAAAAATGACCCACAAGGGTCAAGAGGAGAAACCTCTATCAGGAATGCAGGAATATGTCCTAGGGGCTCTGCAGAAAAAAAGAAGACTGGAGAAGATGGCGCCCCAGCAAGCAGGAAGGCAGGCACGCATGCACGGTGTATATTCCAAAGGCTTCCTTTGGAAGCTGGGGAGCGTTCCAGTTCGGGGCGCCATCGATGACATCACCCATATGTGAGGACTTATTTCCTACTTGTTCATTGAGAAATTTTGAATATGGTATGGGGATAGGGAGTGAAAGAGAGGTAGAGATGCTGGATCAGGAGAGAGAGGGGACAGATATTGGATGAGAAGATGGACAGTGGGGATAGAGGGAAGGGAGAGATGTTGGGAAGTAGGGATAAGGAGGGGAGAGATTATGGAAATAGCAGGGAAGAGAGAAAGGGGAGAAAGTGTAGTTACTCACCTGTAACAGGTGATCTCCGGGAACAGCAGGAATTTAGTCTTCACATATGGGTATCGTCGGTACCGACGGAGCCTGCACGGGAACGCTCCCCGGCGTAAAATAGGAACGCTTTTGGGAGCATCCCTCAGCACATGCGTGCTGCCTTCCTACCTTTCCAACTGTCCCTCTTCAGTTAAGTTTGTAGCTGAGTGAAAGGATAGAGGGAGAGAGGAATGAGACAAAGAGATAGAGAGGAATGAGACAAAGAGATAGAGAGAACTCCTAGGGGAGGTGGGTGGGTTGTAAAGACTAAATTCCTGCTGTTCCCGGAGATCACCTGTTACAGGTGAATAACTACGCTATCTCCAGGAACAAGGAGGAATGTAGTCTTCACATATGGGGACTCCCTAGCTGAAGATGCCAGGGAGATAGCCGCAGGAAGGTGCCCCCACTAGAAAGGTAGGCATCCTTCCTCCCATGGATCTCTGGCATTCCACCAGAGTTGGTGGGCAGGAGTTGAATTAGGACTGAAAGAGATTTTGAAGAACAGCTTGGCCAAAGAAGGCATCCCGACGGGAGGCTTTATTCAGGCAGTAGTGGGCTGTGAAGGTGTGTACTGAAGCCCAGGTGGCTGCTCAACAAATGTCATCGATAGAGTGGAGATTAGCCATAGAAGTTGCCATGGCTCTCACGTTATGATCTGTGACATGGTCCTGAAGAGGAAGACCCTTACTCTGATAAGCAAAGGATATGCATTGGGCAATCCATTTAGATAAAGTTCTTTTGGAGACTGGTTGTCCCAAATGAATAGGGTCAAAAGCTATAAAAAGTTGCGAGAACTTTCTATGTTTCTGTGTTCTCTGTAGGTAAAAGGCCAAGGCCCTTTTACAATCCAAAGTATGAAGGTTTCTTTCTGCATTAGAGGCGTGAGACCTCGGAAAAAATACAGGAAGATAAATTGATTGACTTAAATGAAAAGGCAAAACCACCTTTGGCATAAAGTGTGGATGAGTTCAAAGAACCACCTTATCATGGTGAAACCTAGTCTAAGGAGGATTCGCCACTAAAGTTTGCAGTTCACTAATGCGACGTGCAGAGGTGATTGCAATTAGGAAGATGACCTTCCAGGTCAAAAACGTAAGGGTTGTAGTAGCTAAAGGCTCAAAAGGCGGCTTCATGAGCTGCCCGAGAACTAGATTTAGATTCCATGCCACCGGTGGTGGCTTAATGGGAGGTTTGGTTAATAGAAGACCTCTCATAAATCTGGATATGAGTGGATGAGAAGAAATTGGTTGTCCATTCAGAGGCTTATAAGAAGCTGCAATTGCACTAAGATGGAATCTTATCGAATTGGTCTTTAGACCAGAATTCGATAAGTGAAGGAGATACTCTAGTATCGATTCTAAGGGTATGCCAATGGGGTTTAATCCCTTCTTGGAGCACCATATAGTAAAACGTTTCCACTTCAAGGCATAAGATCTTCTTGTGGAAAGTTTCCTGGAATCCTGAAGGATATCTTTTACCTGTTGGGGCAGGTTGAAATCCTGGAGGTCTAAGCCTTCAGCAACCAGGCCATGAGATGCAGTGACTGGGGATTCAGGTGCCATAGCATCCCGTTCTCTTGGGAAAGGAGATCTGGAGCATGCCCTAACTCCAGAGGTGTAGCTTGAGAGAGATGTAGAAGCAAGGGATACCACGCTTGGCGTGGCCATCGTGGCGCTATGAGAATCATGCGTGACCCTTGTCTCTGTGAAGCTTGAAGAGTGTTTTGGGGATGAGGGGAATGGGTGGGAAGGCATAAAGGAAGTCCTGACCCCAGAGAAAGAGGAAGGTATCCCTTGTTTGACAATTGTGAGCCGGAATCCTGGAACAGAACCGCAGAAGTTTGGCATTCAGTGGACTTGCAAAGAGGTCAATGTCTGGAGTGCCTCAGAGATGAAATATCTTTGCCACCTAGTCCAGGTGGAGGGACCACTCGTGAGGCAGCAATTCTCAACTGAGTTTGTCTGCCCAAAGGTTCTGAATGCCTGAAAGATATACCACTAGAAGGTGAATTTGATACTCTCTGGCGAGGGCCCACAGTCGTAAAACTTTGTTGCATAACGACACAGAGACTGTCCCACCCTGCTTGTTCACATAGAACATTGCTACTTGATTGTCCATCTGGACTAGGACTGTCTTGTAGCTGAGCTGGGCGTGGAATACTCAAAGAGCTAAATAGATTGCTCTTAATTCCAGGAGGTTTATGTGCAGACCAGCCTCCTGTGGAGTCCAGGTTCCCTGGGTGGAGAGATGATTCAGGTGTGCTCCCCAACCCAACAGCGATGCATCTGTTAGGGTGGCTTGAAAAAGGGGTTGATGAAAAGGAAACCTCACTGTCAGATTTTTCAGGGATTGCCACCATTGGAGGGACAAAATTAGTCATTGAGAGTTTATTATTTTGTCCGATAAATGACCTGTGGCCTGTGTCCACTGTGTGGATAGGGTCCACTGAGCTGCTCGCATGTGGAGGCGAGCATATGGGACAACATGAACTGTGGATGCCATATGTCCCAGCAACTGTAGTAGCTCTCGAGCAGTTAGGAAGGATTTCCCTGCTGCCTGAGAAGCTAGTTGCATTATGCGAAGACACCGGGCCTGTGGAAGGAAAGCCTTTGCCTGTCTGGTATCTAGACAGCCTCCTATGAATTCCAGGCATTGGGAAGGAACAAGTTGGGATTTTGGGACGTTTATTACCAACCCCAAGTATTGGAGGATTCGCAATGTGCGAGACAGTGCAGTGCTGGCCTCTGCAAATGTAGAGGCTCGAATGAGCCAGTCGTCTAAGTAAGGGAAGACGAATATCCCCACAGTTCGTAGAAATGCAGCTACTACTGCCATGCATTTCGTGAAAACCCTTGGTGCTGAAGCCAGACCAAAGGGAAGAACCCTGTACTGGAAATGTTTTCCCCTGAAAAGGAATCGTAAGAATTTCCTGTGATCTGGATAGATTAGAATGTGAATGTATGCATCCTTTAAAGTCTAGAGAGCAAAGCCAATCCTGGCTTTGAAGGAATGGCAGAAGAGTTCCTATAGAAATCATTTTGAACTTCTCTCGGAACAGATATTTGTTCAATTCTCTGAGGTCTAAAATGGGTCTGTGTCCTTCTGTTTTCTTTGGAATAAGAAAATAGGGGGAGTAGAACCCTGCACCCCGTTGAAGAATGGGTACCTCCTCTATTGCCCCTTGGGCAAGAAGTGTTGAGACCTCGTGCTCCAGCAGATTGTCTGCGGGGGTTTGAGAATTGAATTGTTTTAGAATTGTAGGAGGGGGCATGCTGTGAAAATGAAGCTTGTACCCTTCTACAAAGTCCAATCTGCTGCTGTTATCTGATGCCACCTGTTGGAAAAGTGGCATAACCTGCCTGGGATATTGGGGGTTTGGGGTCCCCTCAGAGGCAGGAAGGCTAAGCTCTCTAGGAAGGAGTCAAAGTCCTTGAGAGGGCTGAACCTGCAGAGGAACCTGCAGAGCTGGTTGGGCTCTGGGGCCTTTTGGCTTCTTTTGCTATCTAGTTTGTCCCTTTTAGTCAACCTAACCCCAAGTTTGACTCTGCTGGGTATAGGAAGGATAAAATTTCCTCTTTTTGCTGAAAGAGGGTTTTTTATAAGATTTCTTTTTGGCTAGAGTCGCTGTAGATTTCGACAACCTGTCTAGAATAGTATTGTCATCATCTAACTCATTAGCCTTTTACTGCCAGTTCTTGCCAAAGAGATTCTCTCCTATGCAAGGAATTCTGCCTAACTTGTCCTGTACCCAAGTCTCCAAGTCTCTGAAGCCAGGCAATTCGTTGTGCGCCAATGGCAATAGCAGAGGTTCTGCTGATGCATTCAAAGCAGTCAAAGGCTGCACGATTTACAAACTTGGAGACATCTTGAGCATGCTTAACTAGAGCAAGAAAGTCTTGTCTCTTTTCATCTGGGAGAAATGGGCTCATAAGCTCCAAGTCTCCTGTAACCTCCTTGAGGAATATTCCCATATACAGTATATATGAACTTATCCTAGCTGAAAGCATGGAAGCCTGAAACGTTCGGCGCCCAAAAGCGTCCAGAGTCCTGCATTCACGACCTGGAGGATTGGATGCATGCCTCTTTGCACTTTTCATTCTACGCATGGCTGACCCCACCACCATTGAATGGTGTGGCAGCCGAGTCTTTTGAAATCCAGGATATGGTGGAACTCGATACATAGTATCAAGTCTCCTAGAGTGAGGAGATGTAGTCAGAGGTGTCTCCCACATTCTCAGCATCAAGTTATGCAGAATTTCATGGATGGGCAGAGTGGCTGCCTCCTTTGGAGCTTTAGGATATTGGAGAATTTCCAATTCCTTTGTTCTGGGTTCCTCTTCAGGAGCTACCGTGATTGACAGGCCTTTGGCCACATCACAAATAAAATCCAGAAAAGACATGTCCTCTGTAGGTGACATTCTGCATTGGGGAGAAGAGGAATCCTCTGGGAGAAACCCTCTAGTACCAGCAGAATTGTCAGAGTCTTCAGAATCGGAGGATTCGAAGTATTCCTGACCACGATGCTCATGCAAAGCACGGTCCCAGTATCGATCGAAGTCGGTAACGAGTTGATCCGGTACCGATCTGTTGATTCCAGCCAAAGATGGCATGGGAAGAATTCCCACCGGGGCCGGTACCGGTATTGTCAGTACCGGTACCGGTGTCTGTACCAGTGTAGGTACTGGCATCGGTGTTGATGTCGGTACCCGTTGGACTAACGGTACCGTAGCTGAGAGAAGAGCTGCGATGCTGCATTCGATAGCTAGGAACCTCTAGTCTATCGACGCTGCCGATGCCTGGGTATCGGTACCGGTAAAAACAGCCGGAACCCCTGAGCATGGCACAGGTAGTTCTTGCAAGGTCGGGGCCTCGAGAACATCCTGGAGCCCCATTGATGCTTTGGAAGCTGAAGCCTCCCGCCGGGGCTGCTTTGCCGGTGTGGTTTCCTCAAGGCCAATAGCAATTGCCTTTCGATGCTTAGCAGGAGAGCTACCCTTTGAGGACCGGCTTTTATGTTTAGTTACCTGAGATCCATGGGAGGAAGAGGAGGTCCTTGAAGATGTCGATGAAATGGATCTGGCATCCGAAGAAAAGAGGGTACTGAGCTTTACAGCCCAGTTCTGTCTTCCTCTTTTAGTCATCCCCATACAGGAGAGACATTCAGATGGAGAATGTTCAGGCCCTAAACATTTAAGACACCAATCATGGGTGTCAGTGACAGAAATAGTACCGCCACACTTAGTACATTTCTTAAAACCACTAGTTGGTTTTTCCATGTTTTAGGAATATGGGGCCTAGTGCCCAAAATGGCGCCTAGCACCAAAAAAGAAAGGTTTCTGAAGAGAAACAGCTCAAAGTATAAGTTTTTTGTTTTTTAAAGAAAAGAAAAGAACTGGCGGTACCGGTAAGCATCGTGCAAGTAGGCAAATGCAACCACAAGAAAATAGTTTTAAAGATGGAATTTTCTGCGGTGACAGGGTATGGATTCTGTCGGCTCCACCGGAAAACGAAGAACTGAAGAGGGACAGTTGGAAAGGCGGGAAGGCAGCGCGCATGTGCCGAGGGATGCTCCTAAAAGCGTTCCTATTGGACGCTGGGGAGTGTTCCCGCGCAGGCTCCGTCGGTACCGGCGATAACCATATGTGATGACTACTTTCCTGCTTGCTCCTGGAGTTTTAGTGATAGATTGTGGGATAAGAGACTGGGGAAAAGAAAGACAGGGAGGGAGGGAAATGGGAGGTCTGGGGTTAAGATTAAAATGCAGTAGACTGAGGACAAGATTGTAAGAAAAAGGAGAGAAATTTGCGTCCATAGATAAAAAAAAAAATACATAGAAGAAAGATGAAAAGAAAAAGATCAGTGTCAGAGATGGATGCAGAGATAAGACGTGGCAGATGGCCTTTGAGACCCTGGAAAGAGTTGAGAAGATACAGGAAGTAGAAACCAGAGACAGAAACCAACACGATTAGAAAATTGCAGTGGCCAGACCACAAAGATAGAAAAAAGTATTTTATTTTTAATTTAGTGATTGGAAAATATAGTTTTTTTTAAATTTACATATGCTTTCTTTATATGCATTTTTGTATTTTTCTGTTGTTGTGCTACATGCAGAGTGTGGCTTCCTTGGGTTTCAGTTTAATTTTTGCCAGCCTATTTCTATTTTAAATTTTTGATTTATGTTCTAGCACATGTTCCACTGTTAAAATGTTTGATGTATCTGTTGTTTTAATTGTAAACCCCTCTCTCCATCCTCCGGCCCTCTTCCAGAGCTCTCCCAATCGGGGATAGAGCGGGCCGGAGCAACGCTCCAGAGTCCTCCCCCTGCTCAGCAGCCCAATCGGGGCACGAGGCCCATCTACTAAAGCATCGCCGGTCGGGCGATCGGCCTCTCTCTCCATCCTCCGGCCCTCTTCCAGAGCTCTCCCAATCAGCGATAGAGTGGGCCGGAGCAACGCTCCAGAGTCCTCCCCCTGCTCAGCAGCCCAATCGGGGCACGAGGCCCATCTACTAAAGCATCGCCGGTCGGGCGATCGGCCTCTCTCTCCATCCTCCGGCCCTCTTCCAGAGCTCTCCCAATCGGGGATAGAGCGGGCCGGAGCAACGCTCCAGAGTCCTCCCCCTGCTCAGCAGCCCAATCGGGGCACGAGGCCCATCTACTAAAGCATCACCGGTCGGGCGATCGGCCTCTCTCTCTCCATCCTCCGGCCCTCTTCCAGAGCTCTCCCAATCGGGGCACGAGGCCCATCTACTAAAGCATCACCGGTCGGGCGATCGGCCTCTCTCTCTCCATCCTCCGGCCCTCTTCCAGAGCTCTCCCAATCGGGAATAGAGCGGGCCGGAGCAACGCTCCAGAGTCCTCCCCCTGCTCAGCAGCCCAATCGGGGCACAAGGCCCATCTACTAAAGCATCGCCGGTCGGGCGGGCCCGCGCCTGAGGGCCTCGCCAGAGGGCCCTTTGGCGTGGCCCTTAGGCGGGGCACGCCATCAAAACACCAGAAGCAGCCAAACTCAGCATAGTCTACAGTTATCCATCGGATACGGGCACCCTCGTTGATACCGGCTCATCAGAAAAACCCTTGATCAACTCTGTGAATCCGACTCTACAAAATGTCTGAAAAGTAGCGAAAATGAAGACACAGACATATCCTTAACCCTGAATACTCTCTCTACCAGCAACATACAACCAACATCCCAGCCTATTATAAGGTTTGGCAACCCATATTATAATACGTTGTAGACTAAAAAAAAAAGCAAAGTAATCTTTTAATAGTGGGTATTAACATATGTAAACACCTTGCTTGCCTCTACAATGCCTTACATCCACTCAGAATGTAACAATATGATCTGCTCAATACCAGGTAGCCTTTGATATTACATATTAATAACACCTCCATTTCACTTGATTTGGCATTTGCATCAACATTGATAACCTATATTACCATCACTGTTAGTTAAACATTTGCTAATATTGTTCTACAGTGTTTCTATTGTTACAATCCCACTGTTACTAATGTTGCTAATAACATTGTTACAAGCCCATTGTTACTAGTGTTTCTAAGACCTTCCCAAGGCCAACACTCTATTTTCACTATCTCAACCCTCTTATCCAGTACTACCAGCATTCGTCAGTAAAGCCACTGGTCAATACTGCCACCACCTATCTAATATCGTAACTCTTGCACTGCAATTACTCTGCCAGTACCCTCAGCAGTCCCTACCATATTTGCTGCTAGCAACCCTCCCTTTTCCCTTAATACACAATGCCTCCTTTAAAGATGCACACATTTGTAACCCTCACCATTACTTATCTCCTCACTGCTCTAGCTGGACACTCAAACGCCTTTAACGGCGATCAAAACTCTATACCAATATTAAGGAATAACTGGAAGAGATGGTCAAACAAGACCCAAACATACCCAACAAACCCTACACATACTCACCACCCACATTTAATCCACATCGCCCTTCAGCTTTCCAAGAAACATCAACCTAAACAGCAACACCAACGTCCACTGCAATGCGCCCTCATCAATATCAGATCCATCCACACAAAATGGCCTTTGATATCTGACCTCATAACAACGCATGACCTTGACATCTTAATGATCACAGAAACCTGGCTATCCGACTGTGATAATGTCATTCTCAACCAGATGCTACCCCCCGGCTTCTCAATCCACACGTGCCACAGGAACAAACAAAGAGGAGGTGGAGTACTCACCATCTTTAAAAGCCAGCTACAATTTCAGATTGACAACAGTATTAGCACAACCCACCTAAACATACTAAACATATCAAACAATGAACATTCAATCAACCTAGTCTATAGAGCTCCAACAACATCAGCTGATGATCTGCCAACGATAGTTGATCTGGCCTGCAACACAGAAAAACCACGATTATCTAATTGGATATTAGGAGATTTCAACCTCCCCTCCCTACACGACACACAAATCGCAGCATTTATAGAAGCGCTTGACAACCTTGGATACAACCAGATAGTCAAAGAACCCACTCATACTATGGGAAATACACTCGACCTGATATTCGTGCCGCAAGCCTCCACAGAAACAGACCACAATTATGCTCTTTCAATAACACCAGTACTATGGTCTAACCACAGTCTCATCATATTCCATATTCCCAACTCCTTCAATACCACTAACTCCAAATCCACTTCCGCCAAACCAACAACTAGGAGGTTCCGCCCCTTTGACAGAGAGGAGGTACTTAAGAATATTCTCCCAACACTACACACCTCTAAACCCGATCTGGATAACCTAATCAATACCTGGGATCACACGCTCAGAGCCAACTCTCAACCATCAAACATGGCAAGAAAGCCCATTCATCGGACACATGTAGCCTGGTATTCAAACGAGCTAAGAACATCCCTCCTCCATCTACGTAGACTTGAGAAACGCTGGAGACGATCCCGCACTACTGAAGCCTACACAACCTACTTCATGTACCTAAAAAAGCATCGCCAGGAAATAGCAGAGCGAAGGAAACAATTCCATACTAATCTCCTAAAGCAATCAGTAAATAAACATCATGATCTCTTCAATATTGTAAAGACACTAGCAAAGGAACCAACCCCCCAACACACACAAACGATACACCCGCAAGATTACGCTAACTACTTAAAATCAAAAACGATGAAAACAACCAACAACAACTGCACTACTGGATCAACAAGCATAGACAATCTATCACAGTCATCCACACTAACCAAGTTTAATACGATATCAACCAAAGAAATTGAAAACACTATCGCCTCAATAAACGCTACCACCGCAGTAAATGATCCATGCCCAGCAGCCTGGATAAAAGAGCTTAGATGTGAAGTAAGCTTCTTCATACATAAAATCATTGAACAATCTTTTTCAACTGGAACCTTTCCTCAGTGCCTGAAACAAACCTCTATCAGACCATTACTGAAGAACAACAAATTAGACCCCCTAAAAGTAGAATCCTACAGGCCAATATCCAGCATCCCACTGTTAGCTAAAATAATTGAAAAAGTGGTTCAACGTCAAATACAACAGCATATAGACACTGAAGCTCCACTCGACCCTGCACAACACGGCTTTAGAGAAGCCCACGGTGTGGAGACCCTTCTCATCACTCTATTCACCGATCACCGATCCTTCAGTTTATGCGCTCCAAAACTTTGGAACACCCTCCCACCACACATTAGGGCCATCACTGATCTCTTCCAGTTCAAGAAGGCCTTGAAACATCACCTTTTCATCAAATATTTCCCAGAGAACATAGTAACACAGGCACACTCAAATAACAACAATCCCGTTCTTTCCACGTAACCTCTGCGATCCCAACAACACTTCACACCTCTCTCTCATATTAACAAGGTTCTTTTTTATACAATATGTCTTCCAAATGTAAATAGTTACACTATTATTTGTTGTAAATAATTACCCCGGTTACCCAAGTTATTGTTCCTGTTATATGTAAACAAAAAACAGATAATTGTATCTTGTCTGATGTTTTCTTGTTCTATGTAAACCACGCTGATTATGAATAGTGCGGTATATAAAAGATGTTAAATAAATAAATAAATAAATATTCAATACATTAATCACAGGAATAGATAATATCCAGCAAGGATTCATCCTTATATTCATGGACATCTCGGCTGCGTTCGACTCAGTAAGCCACCAAATACTTATCGATCGCCTTAAGGAAAAAGGAATACTTGGCTCCGCACTGGACTGGTGTATATCCTACCTAACTAACCATTGGCAACAAGTAAGAATTGAAGAAAGAACATCAGACCCATTTCTGCAAGATCAAGGGGTACCACAAGGATCCTCTCTTTCAGCGTTATTGTTTAACATATACATGCAACCTATCTGTGACCTCATCCGTTCCTTTAACGTTACCTGTTTAGCCTATGCAGACGACATTCTCCTATACATGCCTTTCTCCATCAACCATCCTGATTTTACACCATTGATAAAATGCTTTGAATCAGTAGAAGACTGGCTCCTCTCACAGAGCTTAAGAACCAACCATAGCAAGACCGATGCTATGCTTATTTATTTATTTAACATCTTTTATATACCGCACTATTCATAATCAGCTCGGTTTACATAGAACAAGAAAACATCAGATAAGATAAGATACATATTATCTGTTTTTTTTTTTACATAAAACAGGAACAATAACTTGGGTAACCGGGGTAATTATTTACAATAAATAATAGTCATAGAACTATTTAAATTTGGATGGCATATTGTATGAAAAGAACCTTGTTAGTATGAGAGAGCGGTCTGAAGTGTTGCTGGGTTGGCAGGGGTTACGTGTTAAGAACGGGTTTGTTGCTGTTTGAGTGTGCCTGTGTTACTATGTTCTCTGGGAAATATTTGATGAAAAGGTGATGTTTCAAGGCCTTTTTGAACTGGGAGAGATCAGCGATGGCCCTAATGTGTGGTGGGAGGGAGTTCCAAAGTTTTGGAGCGCATAAACTGAAGGATCGGTTTACTGTTGCGGAGATATATCTTAAGGACTCTTTTGGAACCAATAGCATGTTTAATTCCGTGGTTCTTCTTAGCCTGTTGGTAGGGATTGGTTGGATCATCTCTGATAATGATGAGGGAGCGAGTCCTTTAGGAGCTTTGAAGGCTAGGAGCAGAGTCTTGAAGGTGATTCTCGCTTGGATTGGAAGCCAGTGTAGTTGTTTCAGGAGGAGTGTTACATGTTCTCTTTTAGGTACCCCGAAAAGCACTCTTGCTGCGCTGTTTAATGCTAGTTGAAGCGGGTTAAGGGTGGATTGGGGAGCCCCTGTAATATAGAGTTTGCGAAGTCAAAGTGGGGAATAATTAGAGCCTGGTAGACCGTACGGAAATCATCTGGATCAATCAGTTGGCGGAGGTGTCTGAGGGAGCGAATCTTGAAATAAACTGCCCTTACTGTGTTGGCTATGTGGGTCTTCATATCTAGATTCTGATCCAGAGTCACTCCAAGGTAACGGATGTGGGATTTTACTTGCAACTTGGCATCTTGAACCTCAAGGAATGTAGGTGGTGTGAACTTGGAGTTCCTTGAGATGAAAAGAACTTCCGTTTTTTTGTGCTGGATTCTGAGATTTTGAGTCAGTAGCCAATTTGAGATGGCGTTAAAACAGTTGGTTATGGGGGTGAGGTTCATCTTATCTATGCAGAACGGCATATATAGTAACACGTCATCAGCATAGATCATATAGTTGACATTGAAGGACATGATAATGTTGCATATAGGTTGCATGTATATGTTAAATAATAGTGATGACAGAGAGGATCCTTGCGGGACTCCTTGTCCTTGAAGAAACGGATCTGATGTTTCACCATTTGAGCGAACCTGCTGCCATCTCTCTGAGAGGTATGAGTTGCACCATTCGAGAGCCTTTCCACAAAGGCCCTTCTCTCTTAGGCGGATAATAAGAAGATCGTGACAGACCGAATCAAAAGCAGCCGCAATATCTAAAAAGATGAGAACAAAACCCTGTTTGATGTTATCGATACCAGAGTTTAGGCTGTTGAGAAGTGAGGTGAGGAGCGTTTCGACTCCGTGAGATTCCCTGAATCCATGTTGACAGGTATCCAAAGGCGCTTCAGTGTCGATATGGTCTTGTAGTTGTCTGTAGGCTATTTTTTCAATTATTTTAGCAAGAGTGGGTATGCTGGAGATGGGTCGGTAAGAGTCTGTTTTTTGTGGGTCTAACTTGAGGTTTTTTAGTAGAGGTCTGATAGAAGTCTGTTTGAGGGCAGAAGGGAATGAGCCGGTGTCGAATGATAGCCTTATGATCTTGGATATTATTGGAGCAAGCTCTTTGCGAAGGTCCTTTATCCAAAAGGCTGGACAAGGATCAGTATGTGCGGTGGATAAGTTGAGATATGAGATTATATCTTCAATTAGCTTGAAAGAAGGGGTGGAGAATGAAACTAAAGGAGCTGGGAGCCCATGAATAATCGGGACAGGGGGAATTGTAATTTTATTTGTACAGCACATCTTAGATTGTATGTAAAGAGCATATTCTTGTGGGTTGATTTCACACTGGTGTTCCGGTGAGGGTTCCTTGGCTAATTTCTTGACAAGAGTAAATAGGTCGTGGGGTTTATTTATAGCACGTTTCAGGGTGTCTGTATGATATAGTTTCATTTTATCTGAAATGGCTTTACGGTGGGCGTCAAGATGTTGCATGTATGCAGTCTGATTGGTATTGGTGCGTGACCTCCTCCATTTCTTCTCGAGCTTTCGTAAAAGTTTATCACAAGGAACCAAAATTTCACACCCCCTACCACATTAAAGATAAAGGACAAGGAATTGACAGTAAAACCTACAATACGATACCTAGGTATCACCCTTGACCAGCGTCTCAATATGAAAACCCACATAAAAATCATAACGAAACTAATATCACAAGATAAGCATACTACGCCACTTACGACCTCTACTGGAACCCACAGACTTCAGAACCGTCTACCAAGCCTTGGTGATGGCCTCACCTCGATTTCGCAAATGCAATTCTACATGGTCTCCCTCAAACAACTTTAAATCCTCTCCAATTGGCGATGAACACCGCCGCCAGAGTACTTGAAGGAATCTCAAAGACAGACCACATAACTCCAATCCTGAAAAGACTCCACTGGTTACCAACCAATGCAAGAATCCACTACAAGATCATAATCACTACTTTCAAAGCCTTAAACAATCAAGCACCCTCAACTGTCGCCAACCTTATACATACTCAGACCCTCAACAGAGCCAGAAGATCGGCTGCAATAAATACATTATCTGTCCCGAAACAAACAGTCAGATACACTAAGGAAACATCTAAAAGAGCCTTCAGCATTCATGCCCCAATAGCATGGAATGCCCTCCCACCAGAATTGAGAGCTATAACCAGCCTAACACAATTCAGGAAAAGTCTCAAACACCACCTCTTTTTAAGTTATTTTCCAGTTTAATCTTCCACAAGAGAAATATTTCCGCCATGTCCAGACCAAGACAATTTCGACTGTGACTAAAGTTTATAGTTTACTGTATATAGTTATATAGTTGATATAGTTTACCTGTACTCCCAAGTTCCTTAAATTCCTGTTACATGTAAAATGCACTACAGTTGTTCTGTATGTATATGTTTGGTTCCATGTAAACTGCGCTGATGACAATAGTGCGGTATATAAGAGATGTTAAATAAATAAATAAATAAAAACCGCTATGATTACCCGAAATGGCGGCATATAAACTCACAAATAAATAAATGAAATAAATAAATTTGTAGCCATTTATTCTGTAATTGGTGACGTCTATCTATATTCTAAAGTGTGTAACAGACCAGGCATTCTGTTAGTATGGAGTTTCCATGCAGGAATCTGACTCATTCAGTTTTCCCAGTAGGTGTATGGATTATTCTAGGTTTCACTGCAATACTTATGAAACCACCCTTTTCTGGGCAGGCTCCTCATTGCGGGAGTTATGGAAGTTAGTGCCGTTATGAAATAGTAGATTTGTTCTATGGATCCTGTACTGTGACTTCTTGGTGTCTAGACAACTGTAGGGTGTTGGTTAGGGGATAGTGGCATATGAATTGTCTTTGAGATTTGCAGTTTTGCACTCCTGATGCTTACCAATCTGACATTTAAAATATTTTGTCAGTTCACATTCAAGGAAATCTCAGATTTTAAGAGAATGTCTTGATTTTAATGTTTAGTAGCCTGATATCTTCACTGCTGCTGATTTCTGGGCTTTTCTAGCTCTAGCACGGTCCAGTCCAGCCTGGAGACTATAATCAAATTCAGGGTTACTAGGATTAGTTTTTCTCATTTTATATTTTCCCTCCTCATCAATAAGGTAGCCATGAACAACATGCATGTTTGGAAACCACCTAGGATTTTAGATGGGCAGCCTATAAATTTTAAAATAAAGTAAATTAACTTAATGCAGATGATACCCAATGGATATGTAAATGCTTATACAAATGAGGCCTGGCAATGAGTTTCCGCACATGGCTTCGCATCACCTTCAGGCTGCCCCTAGTAGACAGGTATAGAGGACAGATTTGAAAACAATTAGGGGTGGGCCAAGGACAGATGGACATAACTGGGGGAGGAGAGGGCAGAGGTTGGACACAATGGGGGGACAGATGGCAGCTGTTGGACACAAATGAGAGGGGTGGAGGGAAGATATTGGACACAAGTTGGGGTTGGGGCAGATGTTGGACACAAGTGGGGGGTGGAGGGCTGATGCTGGACATGGAGTGAGAGGCATACGAGGATGAAAAGCAAATGGTGGATACAGGGTGGGGGAAGATATTGGACATGGGGTGGGGGCATAAGGGGATGAAGAGCAGATGCTGGACACGAGCTGGGGCATAGAAGATGGAGGGCAGAGGATGGACACGGGGCAGGGTTGGAGAGCCGATGCTGGACAAAAGGTGTGGGGGGACAGAGGGTAGATGCTGGACATGGGGTGAGAGAGAAGATGCTGCATATAGGATGGGGAGAGAGAGAGGAGATACTCGACATGGGATGGGGAAGATGGAGGGATGCTGGACATAGTGGGGGGATAGGAAGAGAAAATGAGAGGAAGCACTGTTGGTGAGAAAGAGGGTGAAACAGGATAGGATAGGGAATGGGAGAGATGCTGGACACGGGGAGAGTGAAAGAGAAAAGAAAGAGTAAGTTAAAGACTGGGGAATAAGTGGCAGGGGAAGGATAGAGAGATGGGGAGTAAGAGGACTGTGTTAAAGGTTGAAAAATGAAAAATGGTAGGACGATGCAGTAAAAAGAGGGAGATTAAGGACTGGATAGTAAGAAGGGGACATGAAATCTGAGTTGACAGAGAAAAATAAATGGAATAAAGCTGAAAGGAAAAGATTAGTGTCGGAGATGGAAGGAAATCAAGCAGACAGGAGAGAAGTGACAGATGGACCAGAGATCCTAGAGGGTGAGTTAAGAGAAGATCAAGGAAAACAAACCAGAGGCTGGGATCAACAGGATTACAGCATAAAATGGCCAGACAGGCAACAAAGGTAAAAAAAAAAAAAAATATATATTTTTTTTAATTTAGTGACTGAAAAATGTGTCTTTGGATTTTATAGGCCCGATATTCAACCTGTGTCAATCAGCATTTTTAAAGTGCCTGACCACTGCAGGAAGACGTGGATATTCAGTGCTGGAATCCAGGTATTCTCTGGCAGTAAATACTCAGTTTCAGGGCTGACCAGCACAGCTATCCAACAAACAGTACAAAATCGTAGGCAGGTGTAGGCTCTCACCAATACTTTATTGTTCCATATATGTAAAAGGGAGACCTGACCCGACACAGGCCGTGTTTCGATAAAATCTTCTTCAGGGGTTGGCTCACCTTATACTAAAAACACATTATAAATAAATAAAAACACAAGTAAAAAAACAGTTAAACTAAATACATCATGTATAACACCATAAAGAACGTGATAAAGGTAATGAATAAATAAATAATAGACTTAAAACATATAAAACACAAATATTATTCATAAGCCTATAAATATAAACTAATATTAAAGGATATCACACTCAAATATGTCAAACAACAAATAAAACATGAAACTTCTTTGAAAATTAAAAATTAAGACTAAAAAGCTCCCTTTAAAACTGAAGTAACACATAGTATCTGTAAGACATTAATGGCAAATGAATATGAATCATAATTAAAAATAAAACAGATAAAGACACATTGTAGATATCATTCATACCACATAAATAAAATCTATAATGCAAACAAACATGTCAATGTGGGAAGGAGAAATAAAACATGGAGAAAAACACGGAGGAGATGGAGGACAAGGAGCAGGAGTGAAATAATTTTACCGGAAAACCCGTATTAGGGATATACCAATACGTTTAATATGTTGCCCTGAAATTGAAACAACCTTGTGACTGTAAGGGGGATAAAAGAAAAATGTTTGTATTGAAAAACTGATTCTATCCAAAAGGTTCGTTGATTTCTTCAAAGTATTAAAACCTTTAAAACTTTAAAATTGTCATTAGTTGTAAACATATCAACCTATCAATTTGTGACCACACGGTCCCTTAAAACTGGTATCATTTAAAAAAATAATAATTTAATTACGGCTTGTGAAGTATCACTAACGGATTATAATGATCGTAGTCTCCTAAATATAACAAACATGGCTATGCTGCAGACGTTCAAAAATAACCCTCTATATACTAGTTAAAAGATAAAAGACTAAGGGATTTGATTTGGGGAACACTAGACATTTAAAGAGGTGATTGATCTATTCAAGTTTTAAAAAATGTAAGCATGCTTTGCTGTCAAGTTAAAAAGACAAAAAAACTAAAAAATGGTGGCATTTAAAAATTTTTTTGAAATCCGTCGAGATGCAGAATTCAAAAAGGAATTAATCACAAACGGTATATGGTAATTGCCAGTCTGGGGCACAATAGCGTACTAACGACATTCAAAATTTACTCTATTTCTGTAAACTAAGGAATATTTTAAACATGTAATTAGATTATTATTATTTTTTTAAATGATACCAGTTTTAAGGGACCGTATGGTCACAAATTGATAGGTTGATATGTTTACAACTAATGACAATTTTAAAGTTTTAAAGGTTTTAATACTTTGAAGAAATCAACAAACCTTTTGGATAGAATCAGTTTTTCAATACAAACATTTTTCTTTTATCCCCCTTACAGTCACAAGGTTGTTTCAATGTCAGGGCAACATATTAAACGTATTGGTATATCCCTAATACGGGTTTTCCGGTAAAATTATTTCACTCCTGCTCCTTGTCCTCCATCTCCTCCGTGTTTTTCTCCATGTTTTATTTCTCCTTCCCACATTGACATGTTTGTTTGCATTATAGATTTTATATATGTGGTATGAATGATATCTACAATGTGTCTTTATCTGTTTTATTTTAAATTATGATTCATATTCATTTGCCATTAATGTCTTACAGATACTATGTGTTACTTCAGTTTTAAAGGGAGCTTTTTAGTCTTAATTTTTAATTTTCAAAGAAGTTTTATGTTTTATTTGTTTTTTTAACATATTTGAGTGTGATATCCTTTAATATTAGTTTATATTTATAGGCTTATGAATAATATTTGTGTTTTATATGTTTTAAGTCTATTATTTATTTATTCATTACCTTTTATCACATTCTTTATGGTGTTATACATGATGTATTTAGTTTAACTGTTTTTTCACTTGTGTTTTTATTTATTTATAATGTGTTTTTAGTATAAGGTGAGCCAACCCCTGAAGAAGATTTTATGGAAACACGGCCTGTGTCGGGTCAGGTCTCCCTTTTACATATAGCACAGTTACTTACCTGTAACAGGTGATCTCTGGGAACAGCAGGAATTAGTCTTCACATATGGGTATCGTCGGTACCGATGGAGCCTGCGCGGGAACGCTCCCCAGCGTCCTAAAGGAAAGCTTTTGGGAGCATCCCACAGCGCCTGCGCGCTGCTTTCCCGCCTTTCCCAACTGCCTCTCTCCAGTTCGAGTTTTAAAGCTGAGACAAAGAGAGAGAGAGAGGAAAAGGAAAGATAGATAGAAAGACACAACTCCTAGGTGAGGTGGGAGGGTTGTGAAGACTTATTCCTGCTGTTCCCAGAAATCACCTGTTACAGGGTAAGTAACTGTGCTATCTCCAGGAACAAGCAGGAATGAGTCTTCACATATGGGGACTCCCCAGCTAGAGATGCCTGGGAGATCACCCTGATTGAGAGTCCCTGGAAGGGCTCCATCTCCACCTATGAATCTCAGACATCCAGACAGGGATGGAGGGCAGGAGTTGATTAGGTATGGAACAGGTGTTTGAGAACAGCCTGACCAAACAAGGCATCCCGGCGGGAATCCTTGTCCAAGCAGTAATGGGCTGTGAAGGTATGAACCGAGGCCCAGGTGGCTGCTCGACAGATTTGGTCGATGGACACAGAGTTTAGATGAGCCATAGAGGCTGCCATGGCCCTCACATTGTGAGCCGTGACATGGCCTTCCAGAGAAAGATTCTTACTCTGGTAGGCGAAGGAAATACACTGAGCAATCCAATTGGACCGAGTCCTCTTAGAAACTGGAAGTCCTAAATGGGAAGGATCAAAAGCAACAAAAAGTTGAGAGGACTTTCTATGTTGCTGTGTCCTTTGTAAATAGAAAGCAAGTGCTCTTTTACAATCCAGGGTATGAAGACTCCTCTCTGCACTTGATGCATGAGGTCCTGGAAAGAAGACAGGTAAATAAACCTCCTGGTTCAGATGAAAGGGTGAGACCACTTTAGGCATAAAGTGTGGATTAGTTCTGAGAACTACCTTGTTATGATGGAACCTTGTATAAGGAGGATTAGCCACTAGAGCTTGCAACTCACTGATATGGCGAGCTGAGGTGAGTGCAATGAGAAAAATAACCTTCCAGGAAAGGAATTTCAAGGAGGTAGTGGCTAAGGGTTCAAAGGGTGGCTTCATAAGCTGGCCAAGAACCAGATTCAAGTCCCATGCCACTGGAGGTGGTCTAATGGGAGGTTTAGTTAAAAGAAGGCCTCTCATGAATCTTGCTATGAGAGGATGAGAGGAAATAGGTTGTCCATTAAGAGGCTTCAAGGATGCTGCAATAGCACTTAAATGGACCCTGACTGAATTTATTTTAAGGCCTGCATGGGATAAATGCAGCAAATAGTCTAGTAACGAATTCAAAGGTATTGCAGAAGGGTTAAGACCATTTTCTGCACACCAAATGGAAAACCTTTTCCATTTAAAACCATAAGAGCGTCTGGTGGAAGGCTTTCTGAAAGCACGCAGGATATCCTTCACTTGCTGAGAAAGGTGTAAATCTTGAAGGTCTAGGCCTTCAGCAACCAGGCCTTGAGATGAAGAGACTGAGGATTTGGATGCCACAGGGTTCCCTCCTCTTGGGAAAGGAGATCTGGAGCAGACCCCAGGTCCAGGGAGGGAGCTTGAGAAAGATGCAGAAGTAGAGGGTACCACACTTGGCGTGGCCAATGTGGTGCTATGAGGATCATAGACCCCTTGTCTCTCTGAAGCTTGAATAGTCTTGGGGATGAGGGGTATAGGTGGAAAGGCATAGAGGAAGTCTTGCTCCCAGTGAAGGAGGAAGGCATCCTTGGCCTGAACTCCCTGACACGGAATCCTAGAACAAAACCAGGGAAGTTTGGCATTCCACGGACTTGCAAATAGGTCTATGTCTGGGGTACCCCAAATCCGGAAAATCCTGGCTATCTGGTCCCCATGGAGGGACCATTCGTGTGGAAGCAGAACTCGACTGAATCTGTCTGCCCAAGAGTTTTGAACCCCTGGAAGATACACTGCCATGAGATGGATTTGATGCTCTCTGGCGAAGGCCCACAATCTCAGAGCTTCGTTGCATAGCGACAGAGAGCCCGTCACCCCCTGCTTGTTCACATAGAACATGGCTACTTGATTGTCCGTATGGATGAGGAATGTCTTGTAGCTGAGCAGGGTGTGGAAGACTCTGAGAGCTAAGAAGATTGCTATGAGCTCTAAGAGGTTGATATGGAGAGATGTCTCCTGTGGAGACCAGATGCCTTGAGTGGAGAGATCTTGTAGATGAGCTCCCCAACCCTTTGGAGAGGCATCTGTGGTAAGGGTCACTTGGGGTAGCACCTGTTGAAAGGGGGACCCCAACAACAGATTTTGAGTGGACTTCCATCAGTGGAGGGACCAAAAGAGGCGACTGGAGGTTGCTATTTTGTCTGACAGGCAACCTGATGCCTGGGTCCATTGGGTGGATAGAGTCCACTGAGCTGCCCTCATGTGAAGGCGAGCGTAAAGAACCACATGCACTGTGGATGCCATATGGCCTAAGAGTTGCAACATCTCTCGAGCAGTTAAATGGGATTTTGACTGAATCTGGGAGGCTAACTGCACCAAGCATAGGCAACGGGCCTGAGGAAGATAGGCTCTTGCAGTTGTGGTATCCAGTAAGACCTCTATGAACTCTAGAGACTGAGTAGGGGTGAGATGGGATTTGGGAATATTGATTACCAATCCCAGATACTGAAGAACATGCTTTGTGCAGGCCAGGGAAGTCTGAGCCTCTGCCTGGGATGGAGCTCGGATGAGCCAGTCGTCCAGATATGGGAATACGAATATCCCTAGAGTGCGCAAAAATGCAGCTACCACTGCCATGCATTTTGTGAACACTCTTGGAGCAGAGGCCAGACAGAAAGGAAGCACTCTGTATTGGTAGTGCTTTCCTTGGTAAAGGAACCGAAGGAACCTTCTGTGTGTTGGATGGATGAGGACATGGGTGTACGCATCCTTGAGGTCTACAGAACAAAGCCAGTCCTGACTCTGGAGGTATGGAAGGAGAGTACCAAGAGAAATCATCTTGAATTTCTCCTTGCACAGAAACTTGCTCAACTCTCTGAGATCTAGGATGGGTCTGTAGCCCCCTGTTTTCTTTGGGATGAGAAAATAGGGGGAGTAGAACCCTAAGTCCTGTTGAAGAAGGGGTACTTCTTCTATAGCCCCCTGGGCAAGAAGGGTGGCAATCTCTTGACCTAGAAGGTCGAGAAGAGATGTTGGAGAGTTGAACTATTTCACCATGGTGTGAGGAGGAAGGTTTAAGAAATGTAGTTTGTATCCCTCCCTTATGATGGAGAGGGTCCATTTCTCTGCTGTGATTTGTTCCCATCTGGGAGAAAAGTGAGTTAACCTTCCTGGATGGTATGAGGCTCTGGATGATCTAGAGCCAGAAATGCTAAGTTCTCTAGTGGAAAGTCAAAGGCCCTGAGGAGGCTGAGGCTGTTGGGCCGTAGCAGTCCTGGCAGCCTGAGGCTTGGCCTGTTTTGGTTGTTGCTGTCTCTTTGCAGCAAAACGACCGTGAGAAGAGGCCTGAGCATAACCAGAAGAAAATTTCCCTTTTTTTGGGAAAGATCCTTTCTTGAATAACCTCTTCTTGAAAGGAGTAGTAGTAGACTTTGAGAGTCTATCTAAAGCAGAATTTTCAGCATCCATCTGGGTGGCTTTTGCTTGCCAATCTTTGCCAAACAGGTTTTCTCCTGTACAAGGAAGGTTGCCCAGACCATCCTGTACCCAAGATTCCAAATCAGAGGCTTGTAACCAAGCTACTCTGTGTGCACCTATGGCAATAGCTGAAGTTCTACTGGTACCCTCAAAGGAGTCAAAGGCAGCACGGTTGGAAAACTTGGATACATCCTGTGCATGTTTAAGCCAGGTAAGATATTCTTCTCTCTTATCTTCTGACATAAAAGGAGATAAGGTGTGTAGATGATCTGTAACCTCTTTTAGAAACATCCCCATATAGAGACTATAGGAGTTGATTCTGGCTACAAGCATACTGGCTTGGAAGATTTTTCTGCCAAAAGCATCTAAGGTTCTGCATTCTCTTCCTGGAGGAGCAGAGGAGTGTCTTTTTGTACTCTTGATTTTTTTCATAGCAGACTCTACAACAATAGAGTGGTGAGGAAGCTGAGTCTTATGAAATACAGGACAAGGAGGAACACGATACATGGTGTCCAACCTGCGAGAAAAGGGAGAGGTGATAAGAGGAGTTTCCCATATACCCAACATGTGGTCATAAAGAATCTCATGTATTGATAAAATGGCTGCCTCTTTAGGAGCTTTAGGATATTGAAGAATATCCAATTTTTTTGGCTCTGGGCTTAGTTTCAGAGGCTACTGCAATGGACAGGCCTCTGGCCACCTCCCTGATGAAGTCCTGGAAAGACAAGTCCTCAGGAGGAGACATTCTCCTTTTTGGAGAAGAGGGCTCTTGAGGATGGATCTCCGATGCTTCGATGGAAACACCTCTGATGAATCAGATTCTTCAGAGGAATTGAAGTATCGACTGTCTGGATGCTCTCGCAGAGCCCGATACGAGTACCGAGGGGTATCGAAATCGGGAGTCATTGGTACCGAATCGGTACTAACAGGCATCACTGGATACCGTATCGCTGCTGTCGATGCTGATGCCGATGCAAGCGGTACTGGTATCGGAACCGGAGCTGGATCCGGAACCGGAATCGACAACGGAGTCTGTTGTTGTACCGAGGGCGTCGCAGCTTGTATGAAGGCCACAATGGCATGCTGCATGGTCAGAATATTCTGATCCATCGAAGTCACCAATGTCTGGATGTCGGTACCGAGAACCGCCGGTACCCCAGAACATTGTAACAGGTGATCGGTCGAGGCCGTGCCATCGATGTCAACCGTAGATAATGCTTTGGAAGCCGGAGCCTCCCGCCGGGGTAATTTTGCCGGTGTGGATTCCTCAATAGTAAGCTCGGGTACATCTCGATACTTAGAGGGAGATGTACCCTTTGAGGACCGACCGGACTTAAGTTTTGCTACTTGAGATGCATGGGATGAAGAAGCAGCCCTGGAAGACGTCGATGCCACAGAAGCTGCATCAGAGGGAAACAGGGTACTGAGCTTGGCTGCCCGATTCTGTAACCCTCTTTTAGACATCATGGAGCAGGACTCGCAATCCATGATTGAATAATCAGGACCTAAACATTTGAGACACCAGTCATGGGTGTCTGTGACAGAAATAGTGCCACTGCACTTCGTGCACTTTTTAAATCCGGAGGCAGGCTTTTCCATGAGGAAAAAGACTGTAGGCCTAAGGCCACAGAAGAAAATGCACTGAAGCAGAAAGAAAGTTTTTTTTTTTTTTTAAAGAAAGAAAAAAGACCAGTGGTACCGGTCCTCGAGACGGCAGACGCGCGACTAAAGAAAATAAGAAATTCTTCAGCGGTGACAGGAAACACGACCTGCTGGCTCAGCGGAAAAGAAGAACTGGAGAGAGGCAGTTGGGAAAGGCAGGAAGGCAGCGTGCAGGCGCTGTGGGATGCCCCCAAAAGCTTTCTTTCAGGACGCTGGGGAGCGTTCCCGCGCAGGCTCCGTCGGTACCGACGATACCCATATGTGAAGACTCATTCCTGCTTGTTCCTGGAGATATGGAACAATAAAGTATTGGTGAGAGCCTACACCTGCCTACGTTTTTGTACTGTTTGCAGCACAGCTATCCAGACAGTAGCAATACTCTGCTGTTGTCCAGCTATCTGAATTGCATACATTTAGAACAGTTATTGAAATGTCCTGACTTCATACGAGAACTTAGCCGGTTAGCGGACTGAAAATCGCTGCTAACCACTAAGTGCTGGGACCACCCTTGCCCTGCCCATGGACCACCCTGGCACTATCTAGACAGTGGCATGGTATTTAGAGAAGATATTCAGCAGCACTGGCCGATGAGTACCCTCTGAATCTCTCTGTCAGCGGGCTTTATCTGGTTAGCAGGCCCCAGAATTGGTTGAGGGAGGAATGGTCTAGTGGTTGGGGCAAGTTACCTCAGGCCGGAAGATCAGGGGTTCAAATCCCACTAGAGGACAGCAACCTTGGGCCGGAAGGCCTGGGGTTTCTAGTCCCACAGGTGCTCCTTGTGGTCTTGGGCAAGCCACTTAACCCTCCATAGCCCATGCTCCCTGTAAGTATTATTGTATGTGTCTCATATCCCTGCATGTTAAATGTATCCCTCAATTGTATTGTGACCACTTTGATTGAAGGATAAGGTGGTATACAAAACTGTCTAAATAAATAAGGTGTTAACACAATAGGCATACGTTAAGCTTTAAGCTCCCTTTGGCTGTCAGAATCTACTGTTTAGCTTTGAATGCCCCATTCTTTGCTGCCCCCAAGAAGCAGTCGCACTAGGCAGCTACCTAGTTTACCTAGTAGTTGGGCCAGCCCTGCTGCTAACCAGATAAGCCACTTTGAATATTGGGCCATACATGTTTTATCTTTATATTTTGCATAGTACAGGGGTATCTGCAGATCTCTGTTTCTCTGGTGTTGTACTGGATGAAATCTGTTTTTTTTTTATTTCATTTCCTTTGTCAACATAATTTTATTTTTAGTTTGTGGAAATGTAATCTATACTTAATGAGGATCCATCTGCATTCTGATTGTGTGACCGATGACAGGTATTCAGGTAGAATGGAGTTTCTATTTAGGGATCTGTAGAAATCCGGCTTGTTCAGGTTCCAAATAGATTTATCTATGTTCTAGGGCCCACTGCAATATGTACAGTGCTGCTATTTTCTGGGTAGGCTCTTTGTGTGAGTTTTATTAGTTGATGCTGTTATAGTAGGATAGACTTTCTCTATAGGACCTGAGTGATTGTTACAGAGTTTTGCATTACTTTACAATATGCAAAGTACTGATTGGAGGTGATTGGAGGATCGCCAATGTAACACCAATTTTTAAAAAGGGTTCCAGTACCAGGAAAAATGGTAGAAACCATCATAAAGAATACAATTACTCAGCATGTAGATAGTCATGGCCTAATGGAAGACAGCCAACGTGGCTTTAGACAAGGAAGATCTTGTCTTACTAATCTGTTATGTTTTTTTGAAAGTGTGAATAAACAGGTGGACAAAGGTGAGTCGGTTGATATAGTGTATCTGGACTTTCAGAAAGCCTTTGACAAGGTCCCTCATCAGAGACTTTTGGCAAAACTAAAGAGTCAGGGATAGGAGGCAGTGTACTACTGTAGATCAAGAACTGGTTAAAAGATAGAAAGCAGAGAGTTGGGCTAAATGGCCAATTTTCCCAACAGAGAAAGGTGAATAGTGGTGTACCCCAAGGATTTGTGCTGGGTCTGCTGCTTTTTGACATATTCATAAATGACCTGGAAAGTGGAATAACGAGTGAGGTTATCAAATTTGCAGATGACACAAAACTATTTAAAGTTGTTAAAACCCAAGAGGATTGTGGAAAACTGCAAGAGGATCTTGATAAATTGGAAGACTAGGCATCAAAATGGCAGATGAAATTTAATGTGGACAAGTGCAAAGTTATGCACCAAGGGAAGAACAACCCAAACTATGGTTACACAATGCAAGGATCCACATTAGGAACCACCACCCAGGAAAAAGATTTAGGCGTCATTGTGGATAACATGTTAAAACTCTCGGCCCAGTGTGCACCGGCAGCCAAGAGAGCAAATAGAATGCTAGGTATCATAAGGAAAGGAATGGAAAATAAAACAAGAGATATTATAATGCCTCTATACTGTTCCATGGCGAGACCACACCTTGAATATTGTGTGCAATTCTGGTCGCCGTATCTTAAAAAGGATATAGCGTTATTAGAAAAGGTTCAGAGAAGAGCCACCAAAATGGTAAAGGGGATGGAAGGATACTCCTATGAAGAAAGGCTAAAAAGGTTAGGGCTCTTTAACCTGGAAAAGAGACGGCTGAGGGGAGATATGATAGAAGTTTATAAATTAATGAACGGAGTGGAACGGGTAAACATAGATCGATTGTTTACGTTATCAGAATATAGAAAGACTAGGGGACATGCAATGAAGCTACAGGGTAAACTATTTAAGACTAATAAAAGAAAATATTTTTTCACTCAACATGTAATCAAACTCTGGAATTTGTTACCTGAGGATGTAGTAAAGGCTGTTAGTGTAGCTGGGTTTAAAAAAGGTTTGGACAAGTTCCTGGAGGAAAGGTCCATAAACCATAATTAAGAAGGGACCCAGGATATCAATGCTTGACCCGGTACAAGCATTGCGGAACCTGTGTCTTTTGGGGAAACTGCTAGGTACGTACGACCTAGATTGGCCACTGTTGGAAACAGGATACTGGGCTCGAAGGACCTTGGTCTGACCCAGTATGGCATATCTTATGTTCTTATGTTCTTATGATGAGGATTTATATTGCTGTTACTGAGATGATATCAGAATCAAAATTTTTTTTGTATGTTGAGTTCAATGTGGAAATGTCAACTACACCCGCTGAGGGAGATGGGTTTCTTTGGATGTAGAATATGGGGGTTATTTTAGAAGCCCTATTTGTGTTTTGGACGTCTGAAAATGGGCATGGAGATGTCCCCAGAGACATTTTAGAAACTGGCTCTGTGGACATCTCCGGGGCAAGGATGTCCAAGTCTGAACAGAGGCATGGAGTAGGCATGTCCAGGGTGTTCCCAGAAACACCCTTTATGCCCTGAAGTCGTATCCAAGTCTATACCTGCTCCAGGCAACATTAGGCATCGGAAAAGTGCTTGTTTTGTTAAACAGATATTTGGAGAGTGTGGAGGAGGTGGTCTGCTCATGTCGCCTACATTTTCCATGCTGACAACGAACACTGACAGAGAATGAGGGCTTGCGTATCAGTTAAGCTGCTACAAATTTTGCTGCATTAAAAACAACATTGCAAAGTTTGTAAAAAAAAAATATGGCCTAGGAATTTATTGCTTTCTTTATTCTTAGGGCAACCACCTAATCTGTAGGGCCCCCCTGGTTCCTAACTGGAGCTCTGAGGAGGCCCCTCCATTTTGGCTGCCAGAGGGATAATGATGGGGGGTGCCAGCTCATCTCTCGCCTCAGATTGTCTTGAGCCGCCTCTGGTTGTACTGGCCCAGCACTAACAGAGAGGGTATCTATTTATAAATATAATCAGGCATCAAATGGAAGCCATATAGCACAGACATATATACAGTAGAACGCAAGACAGATATTAAGATGTTCCTTGACAGAGTTAGAAAGTACACACAAGGGATACCATAAGAAATAGCTATTCCCATTAAAATATGGTAATAATTATGGGTAAAATAGTGTCACACTGGAAATATATTTTAGGGAAAAGAAAGTATTTACCTTCAACGTCAGAGCTAAGGTAATTGCGCACTTCAGTCAAAATAAAGTTAATATCTTCCTCTGCAGGGATAGGGTGGTGGGTGATGACAGTTGGTGTATCTGTTGTTCCAGCAATAGTCATCTTCTCCCATGGCAAAAAGAAAATAACTCGCCCATCACTGGTGGCTGGATCCAGTAGTCCCATGTTATCAGGGCTGTGAATCACACAGGTGTCATCAATCAAATGTCAATCTTGACAGATGCACTCTACAGTAATTTAATAGCAACGATACAAAACAAGAAACAGAATCAACTGAAAACAATTACAAATAAATGGCTTTACTGTTCAGGGGCGTAGCATCACCACCAACCTGAAACCAGTGTGCTATGCATCACCAACCTGCTGCCACCGATAGTTCTCCTCCAATCCAGCATTGTCCCGCCGCGACTCCTGAACATTACAAAGCCATGGTTATGACAATAATAATAAAAATATACAGTTAAGGTACGTGACCGCTGCGAAGCCTTCCAGCCCAACGCTGTTGGATTTTGCTGCATCTTGATTTCCGCCCCCTCTAAAGTGTACACTTTTCTAAGGGACAGAATGCAGCAGTAGAGATTCAGTAGTGCAGGGCTGGGAGGCTTTGCAGCGGTCGTGTGCCTTGCTGTATTTTTTTTTTGTTATTGTTATTGCAGCTATGGCTCGGTAAGACACATGAAGAGTAACAGCAGAGAGCACAGTGCTGTACAGGAGGGAGGGGGGAAAGATGGGCAAATGTGACGACACAGGAGGGAGCTAAGGGAGATGCTGGATCAGTGGGGTAAAGGAAGAGAGGTGGAGATTCTGGATCACATGTGATGCAGAAAGCAGAGGGGGGAAGAGGAGAGCGAAAAGATAGGGGATGATGGGGCAAGGGAGAGAGTGAGGAGATGGTGGATCACTTGGTGGGGGGGGGTGAGAAAGATAGAAGATGCTGCATCATGTGAGAGTGGAGGCAAGAGATAGGGGAGATGCTAGTTCAGTTTGGAGGGGCAGGAAAGAGAGAAAGGGGATATGCTGTATCATTAGCGGGGTAGGGAAGAGAGAGGAGGAGATGCTGGATGGGGGTGTAGGAAAGAAAGATAGGGAGATGCTGGATCATGCAAGGGTGGAAGATGAGAGAGGAGTGAATGCTGGATATAGGGCAAGGGGAATAGGAAGACATGAGAGATACACTAGATTGGAGGAGGAAAGAGACAAAATTAGTACTGTTGGATGGTGGGATAGGAGAAGGGAGAATCATGAGTCTGATACTCAGGGGATGAGAGAAGGGGACTGATGTTGGCAGATGCTGGGGGTCGAATTAGGATAGGAGAAGGGGCTGACGTTGGCAGAAGACCACCGATGCTGGGGGAGTTAGAAGGAAGAGGGAGGATAGATACTGTTCAGGGGGAGGAGAGGCAAAGGCAAATGAGGGAGAGGGGAAGGTGGAGATGGAGGGGTAGAAAAATGAATGCTGGGTTTAATGAGAAGGAAAGGTAGAGTGAAAGGCAGAGGGGGAAGAGGATGCTGGTGGAGGAATGAGTGACAGATCTGGAATCGGAGAATTAGGGAGGTAAGTGTAGAAGTAACAGCTGATAAGGGGATAACAGGTGAAAGAAAAGAAGGCGACTGAGGACTGAAATGTGGGAGGAAGAGGAAGAATAAAATCTAGCTGTACTACTACTACTTATTTGTATAGCGCTATAAGGTGTATACAGTGCTGTACACATAGATGTAAGAGATCATCCCTCCTAGCTAGATAAGTCATATAAAAGAAAGGAGAAAAAAATGATGAAAAAAATCAATGTCCAAAACAGATGTAGGAGCGGAGTGAAGAAGACAGGAAGAGTGAAGAAAAACTGAAATGAGATCCTGGAAAAAAGACTTAAGAAAAAAGCAACTAGAGAAGCAGTAAAGATACTAGGTCCAATCCAACCCAACTGGAAAATGAAATGATCAGGTAAAGGCAAAAAAAAATTATGTTAGCTTTGAAAATTTGCATTTCTTATATTTAGATCCATCGGGGAATAAATGCATTTGTATTTCTCTTTAGTGTTTCACTACTCAGAGTTAATTTAATTGAAGTTTACATTGACATATTAAGCTGCAGGTTTGTTTCTAGTTTGAGTCTCTAATTCTTTATTGGGTGATGGTCTGCATTTTATTTGTGTCATCAAGTGAGGGAGTCTTAAAATGCAGATTTTTTGAAGACATCCATAGGAGTCTTGTCTTGCTCTTTCTTGAATGGAGGTGTACTGTTGAAGAATATTTGCACTGCTGACAGTTCATAGGTAAGGTTGATGCAGTTTGAGTTCTTGGACTTGATGCTGGTGTTGTATGGTATGCTATGCTATAGCATAACACAGTATGGTAAGATTCTGAGTATCCATTTTCAGATTTTTTGTTACTTCACACAGTGACTGGCAATGGATGGTGTTTATGTTGCTGTTCCTCATGTGACACCAGAATTTGAATGTAATTTTTTGTATGTTAAATTAAAGTGAAGCATTCTATTTTTGCTCTGTATCTGCTGTCTGGGAAATTTTATTGGATGATCTGGGAATAATTATACCCAATATGATTTACATAAAAAATGTGTATATTTAGTCAGTCATTTCTATTAAGTAAGAAATCGAAGTGGAAGCTAAGTGTCAGAGTTGGGGCCCCTCCAACCAAAAGGTTGTGTGCTGCCCCCACAGTAGGGCCATTCTGAAATACTTCTTTGGCCCGAGTGACAGAGAAATATAATCACTGATGCCTTGGTGCTGGCCAGGGGCCTTTGGGGCTGAGAGGGACAGAGAGAGAGAAGGAAAGGAAGTGCATTTGGGAAGGAACAGAGAGCTGTGCTAGGAAGGGAGGGGAGAGAGTACTCAGAAGGGAAAAAAATGGGGAGGAGAGAAGTGTGTGCCAGAAGGGGTTGGGAAGGTGAATAAGAGAGATTTTTAGTGCTAAAAGGAATGAAAGGGGGGGGGGGGGAAGAATGTGCTATGAGGCGGAAAGGAAAGGAAGGGGGTAGAGAGAGAGAGGATGGGGTGCAGGAGAGGAGGGGAGGGCAGGGCCGGCCCGTCCATTGAGCAAGAATGTATTTTGCACAGGGCCCTGCGTTTCAGGGGGCCCCATGCAAAAAACATTCTGCTTCAGCCCAGGTAGATTAAAAAACAACAAACCGGCTGCTGCTGCTGCTACCGTGGCAGCAGCAGAATCAAGCATCCCGCAGGGCCCCCCCTGCCCGGCACAGCCCTCCCTGCAGCATCAGCTCCCTCAGCATCGGCTTTCAGAGTCGAAGGGAGCTTCTCTCTCGCGGCTCTGTTAAGTCTACCAGGGCTGATGGGAAGTTTCCCCATCAACCCTGGCAGGCTTAACAGAGCCGCGAGAAAGGGAAATTCTCCCTTCGCGGCTCTGAAAAGCCCGCGCTTTGGGAGCTGATGCTGCAGGGCGGGCTGTGCCGGGCAGGGGGGCTCCGTGGGATGCTTGATTCTGCCAATGCCATGGCAGCAGAAGTTGGTTTGTTTGTTTTTTTTTAATCTACCTAGGCTGATGGGGGGAGGGGGGTTAGGACTGGTAATGAGCTATGGGGGGGGGGGGCTAAGACTGGAAGTGGGCTGATGGGGGGGTTAGGACTGGTAATGGGCTATGGGGGGGGGGTTAGGACTAGTAATGGGCTATGGGGGGGCTAGGACTAGAAATGGGCTGATGGCGTGGTTAGGACTGGAGGTGGGCTGATGGGGGGTAGAACTGGTAATGGGCTATGGGGGGCTAAGACTGGAAATGGGCTGATGGGGGGGTTAGGACTGGAAGTGGGCTGATGGGGGGTTAGAAGTGGTAATGGGCTGGGGAGGCTAAGACTGGAAATGGGTTGATGGGGGGGTTAGGACTGGAAGTGGGCTGATGGGGGACAGGACTGGTAATGGGTTATGGGGGGCTTAGGACTGGTAATGGGCTATGAGGGGGGCTAGGATGGCTAATGGGCTGGGGGGGTTGCTAGGACTGGAAATGGGCTGAGTGGAAGGCGGCTTGAACTGAAAATAGCTGATGGGGACGGGGGCTTGGAATGGAAATGAGCTGAGTGGAAGGGGGGGGCTTGAACTGCAAATAGCTGATGGGGTGGGGGGCTTGGAATGGAAATGGGCTGTGAGGGGAGGGAGCTAGGACTGGACATGGGCTGGGGGTGCTAGGACAGGAAATGGGCTGATGGAGGGGCTAGGATAGGACTGGAAATGGGCTGTTGTGGGGGTGCTAAGATTGGAAATGGGCTGTGGTGGGGGCTTGGATTGAAATGGACTCATGGAGGGGCTAGAACTGGAAGTAGGCTCATGGGGGGCTTGGATTGGAAATGGGCTGAGTGGAGGGGATCTAGGATTTGACATGGGCTGATGGTGGGGCTAGGAAAGGACTAGAAATGGGCTGATGGGGGGCTGGGATTGGAAATGAGCTGACGAAGGACTCTGATAAGACTGGAAATGGATGGGGGAGCTAGGACTGGAAATGGGCTGATGGTGGGGCTAGGATAGGATTGGAAATGGGCTGATGGGGGGCTAGGACTAGAAATGGGCTGATGCGGGGACTAGAAGGGAGCGGATGCTGGGTGGGGCTGGAACTAGAAGGGAGCTGATGTTGGGGGAGGATTAGAATGGGATGGAGCTGGGAGGTGAAATGGAGAGGGAAAAAATATTTTGTGTGGGAGGGAAGACAAATCTACAATTGGCCGGGTATTGGGAGAGTAAGTGGGTATTGAGGATAGAGGGGTAAAATTTGAGTGGATGAAATAGGAATGAGGAAAAAGCAAAAGGAGATAGATTAGTATGTTAAAGCAGATGTAGAGAGAGAATGGAAGAAACTAGAAGAGAGAAGAAAGGACAAATGGACAGCAGACGATGGAGAGTTAGCAGAACACACGAAGAAACCAGAAGAAAGTGGCTGGAGCAATTGCAACTGAAAAAGAAATGCACAAAAGGTAGAAAAATCTCTCTTTATTTTGAATTTATTAACTGGAATATGTCAGCTCTGGGAAATGTGCATCATTAACGTCTGCGCTTTCTTTAGTACAAGAGGAAATTAATTTATAGTTTTATTTCTACAGTGGTGGTGTACATTCCAAGTTTGGCTTTTGGGGTTCCCAATTTAATTATTGTCTTCCTGTTTCTAAATTGATTCCTTGTTTGGTGATGGTCTATGTTCTGCATGTGTAACTGAGCTGAGGTATTCTGTTTATGTAATTCCCATTTGACATTGCTACTTGTTCTCTTTCCCCAGTAGGTCATGTATTGTTATTCTCTGAAATGTATTGGTTTAATATTTGCAGTGTTGCCTTTTGATAGGTAGGGTATGGTGCTTTGTGAGTCCTAGTAGTGCTGTTAGGATACGGCGGGTTTACTATGGGTTCTAAATGGGCAGTGTTTGTAATTGCTCCTAATGTACCTGGCGGTTAGCACTGGATTATAGTAATGTAGAAATCTTTTAGTCTTTCTTTATTCATACACTCATTAAGAGGCATGTTTACTAAAAGTTAATGTATGGTAACATTATGCAAATATTTATGAAAATGAGCCAACTTATGCAAATGAGGCCCCACACCGGGTCTCTGCAAATGGCCCCACACCCCCCTTGGGCCGTCCCTGGGGGAGGGAGAGTGTGTGTTGGGGAAGGGGAAGATAAGAGGTGCAAGAAAGGAAAAGGAAATAGCACCGGGATAAAAGGTGCATTGGAGCTGTATATATTAGGTGCTTTATATATATAGAGCACCTAATATATACAGCTCCAATTCACCTTTGCCTAATGGCATTGGAGTTGGCAGCCAGGGGAAAGGGAAGTGGGGGCAAAACTTTTTTCTTCTTCTGTTCTCGTTAATTACGGTTCTTATGTACGGTTAAAAATGCAAATAAAGCTTGAGAAAATTATATATAGATATAGCATAGTTACTCACCTGTAACAGGTGATCTCCGGGAACAGCAGGAATTTAGTCTTCACATATGGGTATCGTCGGTACCGACGGAGCCTGCACGGGAACGCCCCCAGCGTCCAATTAGAAAGCATTTGGGAGCATCCCACAGCGCCTGCGTGCTGCCTTCCTGCCTTTCCCAACTGCCTCTATCCAGTTGAGTTTAAAGCTAAGACAAAGAGAGAGAGAGGGAAAGAGAAAGATAGATAGAGAGATACAACTCCTAGGGGAAGTGGGCGGGTTGTGAAGACTAAATTCCTGCTGTTCCCGGAGATCACCTGTTACAGGTGAGTAACTATGCTATCTCCAGGAACAAGCAGGAATGTAGTCTTCACATATGGGGACTCCCTATCTTTAGATGCCAGGGAGAGACCCCAGAAGTTGGGTGTCCCTGTGGAAGGGCTCCACTTCCCCCCATGGATCTCTGGCATCCAACCAGGGATGGCGGGTAGGAGTTGATTAGTTATGGAACAGGTGTTGGAGAACAGCCTGACCAAACAAGGCATCCCGGCGGGAGTCCTTGTCCAAGCAGTAATGGGCTGTGAAGGTATGAACCGAGGCCCAAGTGGCTGCTCGGCAGATGTCGTCAATAGACACAGAGTGCAGATGAGCCATTGAAGCTGCCATGGCTCTCACATTGTGAGCTGTGACATGGCCCTCCAGAAGAAGGTTCTTACTCTTATAGGCAAAGGAAATACACTGTGCAATCCAGCTAGACAGTGTTCTCTTGGAGACTGGAAGTCCCAAGTGAGAAGGATCAAAAGCAACAAAGAGCTGAGAGGACTTTCTATGTTGCTGTGTTCTTTGCAAGTAAAAGGCTAAAGCTCTTTTACAGTCCAAAGTATGAAGATTCCTTTCTGCATTTGATGCATGAGGCCTTGGAAAGAACACAGGCAGGTAGACCGCTTGGTTAAGATGAAAAGGCGAGACCACCTTTGGCATAAAGTGTGGATGAGTCCTAAGGACTACCTTGTCATGATGGAACCTTGTATAAGGTGGATCAGCCACTAGTGCTTGCAATTCCCTGATGCGATGTGCTGATGTGATTGCAATGAGAAAGATAACTTTCCAAGAAAGGAATTTCAATGAGGTAGTAGCTAAGGGTTCGAAAGGTGGCTTCATGAGCTGACCAAGAACCAGGTTTAAGTCCCATGCCACCAGTGGTGGCCTAATAGGAGGCTTAGTAAGAAGAAGGCCCCTCATAAATCTTGCTATAAGAGGATGGGAGGAAATAGGTTGTCCATTTAGAGGCTTGAAAGAAGCTGCAATAGCACTCAAATAGAAACATAGAAACATGATGACAGAAAAAGACCACATGGCCTATCTAGTCTGTCCTTCCATATCAACAACTACAACAGTCCACTTTTTACCTTTAGAGATCCTCTGTGTTGGTCCCATGCTTTTCTGAATTCCGTTACTGTCCTCATCTCTACCACCTCCACTGGGAGACTATTCCACGGATCCACTACTCTTTCCGTAAAGAAATATTTCCGCATATCACTCCTGAATCTATCTCCCTTCACCCTCATCCCAAATGGACTCTGAGTTAGTCTTAAGTCCTGCATTGGATAAATGAAGGAGATACTCCAGTAATGATTCCAGGGGTATCGCAAGGGGATTAAGACCCTTCTGCGAGCACCATATGGTAAACCTCTTCCACTTAAAAGTATAAGAGCGTCTTGTGGAAGGTTTCCTGGAAGCATGAAGGACATCCTTTACTTGCTGAGAAAGGTTAAGATCATGAAGTTCTAGGCCTTCAGCAACCAAGCTCTGAGATGCAGAGACTGGGGATTGGGATGCCATAACATTCCGTCCTCCTGTGACAGGAGATCTGGAGCAGATCCTAACTCCAGGGAGGGAGCTTGAGAGACATGTATAAGCACAGGGTACCAAACTTGCCGTGGCCAATGTGGAGCTTTGAGAATCATACGCCCTCTGTCTCTCTGAAGCTTGAACAGGATTTTGGGAATTAGGGGAATGGGTGGAAAGGCATAAAGGAAGTCTTGCCCCCAATGAAGGAGGAAAGCATCCCTGGCCTGAGCCCCCCCTGAGTCGGAATTCTGGAACAGAACCGGGGAAGTTTGGCATTCAAAGGACTTGCAAAGAGGTCTATGTCTGGGGTTCCCCGAATTTGAAAAATCTTGGCCACCTGTCCTGCATGTAGAGACCATTCGTGTGGAAGCAGAACTCGACTGAGTCTGTCTGCCCAAGAGTTTTGTATGCCTGGAAGATACACTGCCAGGAGATGAATCTGATGCTCTCTGGCAAGGGCCCATAGTTGCATCATGCAAAGCCCATAGTCCATCATGCAAAGCGACAGAGAGCCTGTTCCGCCCTGCTTGTTCACGTAGTACATGGCTACTTGATTGTCCGTATGAATGAGGACTGTCTTGTAGCTGAGCAGGGTGTGGAACACTCGAAGAGCAAGGAAGATTGCTCTGAGCTCTAAGAGACTGATATGTAGATGAGTCTCCCTGTGGAGTCCCAGTGCCTTGGGTGGAGAGGTCTTGAGAGATGAGCTCCCCAACCCATTGGTGAAGCATCTGTTGTGAGAGTTGCCTGGGGTAAAGGTTGTTGAAATGGGGACCCCAGAAACAGGTTCTGAGTGGACTGCCACCATTGGAGAGACAAAATAAGGCGATTTGTGTGTGCTATTTTGTCTGACAGGCATCCTGATGCCTGGGTCCATTGAGTGGATAAAGTCCACTGGGCTGCTCTCATATGGAGGCGAGGATAAGGAACCACATGCACTGTGGATGCCATGTGGCCTAGTAGTTGTAACATTTCTCGGGCAGTGAGATGAGGTTTTTAGCACTGCTTGAGAAGCTAACTGCACCATGCGAAGGCAACGGGCCTGAGGAAGATAGGCCCTTGCTTTCCTGGTATCCAGCAAAGCTCCTAGGAACTCCAGAGACTGAGTGGGAGTTAGACTGGATTTTGGGATGTTTATGACCAGACCCAAATACTGAAGGATACGCATTGTGCAAGATAGAGAAATCCTGGCCTCTGACTCTGATGGGGCTCGAAGGAGCCTGTTGTCGAAGTAGTCATCCTAGAGTGCGGAGAAATGTTGCTACCACAGCCATGCACTTCGTAAACACTCTTGGTGCTGAGGCCAGGCCGAAAGGAAGCACCCTGTATTGGTAGTGCTTTCCTTGAAAAAGGAACCGAAGGAACTTTCTGTGAGCTGGATGGATGAGAACATGAGTGTACGCATCCTTGAGATCTAGAGAACAAAGCCAATCCTGACTCTGAAGGTATGGCAGCAGCGTTCCTAGAGAAATCATCTTGAATTTCTCTTTGAACAGGAATTTGTTCAATTCTCTGAGGTCTAAAATAGGTCTGTGTCCCCCTGTTTTCTTTGGGATAAGGAAATAGGGGGAGTAAAACCCTGTACCATGTTGAGGAATGGGTACCTCTTCTTATTGCCCCTTGGGCAAGAAGCATAGTGCCCTCTTGATCTAACAGGTTGATGAGAGAGGTCTGAGACTTGAACTGTCTTACCATTGTGGGAGGGGCATGCAGAGAAAATGAAGCTTGTACCCCTCTTTTATAATGGAGATAGTCCAATGTTCTGCTGTTATCTGCCCCCATCTGGGGGCAAAGTGAGACAACCTTCCTGGAATGGTGGAAGGCTCTGGTCCGTTGAGGGCCAGGAAGGCTAAGTTCTCTAGATGGAAGTCAAAGGCCTTGTGGAGGCTGAGACTGCTGAGACGGTTGAGGCTTAGCAGTCTTTGCTTTCCTTTGTTTAGGTGGTTGCTGAATCTTTTGGGCAGGTTGACCTGCAGAACGTCCCTGCTGGGAATAAGAGGGATAAAACCTCTTCTTTTTGGAGAAGAATGGTTTCTTGAAAGATTTCTTCCTTGCAGGATCAGCTGTGGCTTTGGATAATCTACCCAAAGTGGAGTTGTCAGCATCCAACTCATTGGCTTTCTCGTGCCAGTTTTTGCTGAATAGATTCTCACCTGTACAAGGGATATTGCGCAGTTTGTCCTGCACCCTGAACTCCAAATCGGAAGCCTGGAGCCAGGCAATTCTACGTGCACCTATGGCAATGGCAGAGGTTCTGCTTATGCACTCAAAACAGTCAAAAGCTGCACGATTGACAAACTTAGAAACATCCTGGGCATGTTTAAACAGTGTGAGAAAATTCTGCCTCTTGTCATCAGGAAGGAGAGGGCTTGTCATCAGGAAGGAGAGGGCTTAAAATCTCCAAGTCTCCTGTGACTTCTTTAAGGAACATTCCCATATGTCCATTAATCACAAGAAAACAGAAGCAATGTGTATCTCCAGGAAACCGGGCTTCGACCCACCAGCAACGGTCACCATGAACAATAACAATTACAACATCAAGACAGAGATAAAATATTTAGGAGTGATGCTTGACAGCAACCTAAATATGGACAAACACCTTCGAAATACCAATCGGGCCATTTTCCACAAATTAAGAGTCTTGCAGCCACTACGTAGCATCCTCGATCATGCCGACTTCAGGTCAGTCGCTCAAGCCCTCATCATGCCACATCTAGACTATTGCAATGCCATACTGCAAGGTCTGCCAAAGAAAACCATAAATATTCTGCAAATGGCACAAAATGTTACTGCCAGAATCATTATGCAAAAAGGCCTCTCTGACCACATTACACCTGTTCTAATTGAGCTACATTGGCTCCCCATTGCGGCCCGCATTCAATATAAAATGATAGTCACTACTTTCAAACTCATCCATAATGTAGCTCCCTCACACCTCAACAGCTTAATCTCCAACCTACCCAACAACAGAAGTAGAAGAACAGTGAACCTCAATACCCTCTGTCTCCCGAAGTGCATCAGAAAGGTTAATACATGTACTAGTAACAGAGCTTTCTCATATATAGTTCCGGCACTCTGGAACCGGCTGCCATGTGAACTTCGTGCAAACTGTGACCTGAAAGACTTCAGAAAAAAGCTTAAGACGCACCTCTTCCAATCGCATTTCAATGTAACCTAGGCCCTGTACCCCACCACCAACTGTCTCCCTTACGTGGGAAAAGCACAGTTACTTACCTGTAACAGGTGATCTCTGGGAACAGCAGGAATAGTCTTCACATATGGGTACGTCGGTACCGACGGAGCCTGCACGGGAATGCTCCCCAGCATCCAATCGGAAAGCTTTTGGGAGCATCCCTCGCGCCTGCGCGGTGACTTCCCGCCTTTCCCACTGCCTCTCCTCAGTTGAGTTTCATAGCTGAGACAGAAGGAGAGAAAGAGGAAAGGAGATAGATAGATAGATACAACTCCTAAGGGAGGTGGGTGGGTTGTGAAGACTATTCCTGCTGTTCCCAGAGATCACCTGTTACAGGTAAGTAACTGTGCTATCTCCAGGAACAAGCAGGAATGAGTCTTCACATATGGGGACTCCCTAGCTGTGGATGCCAGGGGAGATCCCATAAAATGCGTATTCCTGGACAGGATGGCATTTCCCAAACCTGGATCCCCGGCATCCCCTGAAGGATGGGGGGTAGGAATTGAATAGAGAAGAGCTGCAGGGAACAGCAAATCTAAAGACTACAGGAGAGAGGAGTCTTTAGAAAGTATGTCAAGTATCATTAAATATTTAATGAACTAGTACAATATAGAGCTTACCTACTGGATTGTAGGAAGTATAACTGTGATGGAGTGTACTGTAGTTGCAGTAACGGAATCTTCAAGGTAACTTCACAGCAGTGAGGATGAAGTTCCAAACCAGGAATGGGCAGGTGACCCAGGTGTCAACTGGGGCAGGAGAAGAACGGCAGGTCTTCAATGGAAAGCTTTATGGGAAAAAGCTGAAAACTCTTTTAGGTACAGAGTTATTAACATTGAGGACTAAAAGAAGAAGACTGACCGATCTGGAGAATTAGCCCAGTCCGGAAGGGAAGAGAGGGTATGGAAAAAAGCCCCTATTCCCAAGGAGAACAGAAGTGTACTCAAAAATACTGAAGATGTACACTGTCATTCCTAGCTGGTAAGAGATAGGAAGACAATGAAGTTTGATACTTCATGGATAGGGAGATCTATAACAAAAATAGAAGCTGTTGACGTCACAGCAGTAATTGTGTGTATAACCGCTCCCACTTACTGAGCCGTATGGGAATAGGCAAGTTGACTGTCTGGGCCTCTTAAGAAGGTAAAAACTTTATCGCACAGACAGGTAGGGAGATAGTAGGTAATACCTAGTGTCCTATGGACATCTCCCAAAGGGCGTATGTATGTATATATATATATATATATGGAGATACATACATGTCTATATATATGTGCATATATGTCCAGAGATGTGTGATATATATATAGAGAGGTATATAGATATAGATGGGCATGGCTTATGCCCATACAGATTACAAAAATATGTATGTATAGGACATATACATACAGGAATATGACTCTGAGAATACATGCCTGCAACTGAACCACAGAAAAACATTCACCTGGGGAATGTGATGGGAAAAGATTCATCTAATAATAAGGGGGTGAAAACCACCTGAAGATATATAGAGAATCTATTTCTGTGGTGCAGGAATGTAATTCAGTGGAATAACCAGTATGGTTGCGTGAAAAACAGAGGATAATAGCAGTCTGGTAAGAGCACGTCAGGAGTACTTTAGGACTCTGACATGTCCAGAGGACAAGAAAACGCATAGACTAAGACACCAGGAGGACCCAGTCAAGGGACTCAGAGGTATCATGTACAGTAAAAGAGTATGCGTTGTCCAAGTGGAGTAGAAAAGATACTGCCAAGCTGTAAGGAAAAAGGGGTAGATTCCTGCCAGATTGGGAACTCCTTGGACATTCACACAGGAAAAGCTTGTCTTCTGTATCACAATAGGAGACAAGAGGGTATAAAGAACCTATATAGCCATGGATGACTATATTAAGTTTTTCCTATTATATGGAAAACCCTCAGAGACAAAGTTCAATGCTCTACAGCAAGGGCCCATAGTGGAAAGCTTCTCTGAAGATTGCAGAGAGCATTGTGCAGGAGAATTATGAGATAAACTGACAGCAGTCAGATGTGGTGCCACATCTTAGGAAAGGATATGGCAAGAAGAAGATAACCTGCAGTGAGTAGTATCATGCAAGATAGTTGAAAGTAACTTGCAAGAAACATTAAAGTAAGCACTGGAAGTTCTGCTTGTACAGCAACTGAACAAAAGAGTAGGGGGGGGATCTCCCTGTATAAAAACAGGGAGAAAAACAGACAGAGGGAGCGGAGATATTCCCGTCCCTGTCTGATGAGTTGTTCAGAGCATGCATTGAAGGATAGCAAAAAGTCTACACTGGAAAGAAAGAGAAGTGTTTCAGTATGGTACCAACTCGAGCAGGGGAAACCCTGAAAGAGAGGGGCTTGGAAAGTGACGTACCATATGGTAAGTCAGCTGAAGGAAAAAATGTCCCTGTGGGGACAGAAACTATCACGGGATAATAGTAATCTCCCTTTATAATGAAAAGAAAGGGAGAATTCAGTAACCCATGGACAAAAATATCCGACTAGCTTAGCATACTGAAAAGAAAAACCAGTGTAGGGATTGAAGAATAACTTCTGGTAAGAAGTAGTTAACTGTAGATTGCAACATACAGGAACCTATGGTTGCTGGCGATGATTACCCTGGTTAGAGTCTGGAGACTTAGGATGAGATGTCCCTTGCTTGGGTACATCTGGAGGATGGGCAGAGGAAGGATAAAACTTTCTTTTCCTAGGGAAAGAAGGTTTGGTAGGACATTTCCTATGCCCTGGGGAAAAAGAAGGCTTAGGATGGTTTCCAGAACTAGGAAAGTCAGTGGAGCAATGAGCAACCTGATGTAAAACCTCTTTATTGAAGAGATTTTCTCCAGTACAAGGAGAATTACCCAGTGTATGTTGTGTCCATCTGCTCAAGTCTGAAGCCTGCAGCCAGGCTGTACGACGTGCTCCAATGGCAATAGCAGAGGATCTGCTAACAGACTCAAAAGAGCCTAGAGAAGCACGAGAAAGGAACCAAGAGATATTCCTGCTATGATTGAGAAGGAAGGAATAGTCAGAGGCCTTAGGTTCTGACAAAAAAGGAGACAAAAGAGATAATTTCTCTGTGACCTCCTGAAGTGTCAGACTCATATAAAAAATATATGAAATAATTCTTGAAGCCAGCATAGAGGTTTGGAAGGTTTGACGTCCAAAGGCATCAAGTGCTTTAGATGCACGACCTGGCGGATAAGAAGAATGCTTCTTCTTGCTTCTTACCTTCCTCATTGCTGATTCCACTACAATGGAATGATGTGGAAGTTGGTTTTTCTGGAACCCTGGAGAGGGAGGTACCTGATACAGAACGTCAATGGCTGTAGAAGGCAAAGGAACCTTTAAGGGTGATTCCCATATCCTCAGAAGAAGATCCTGTAAAGAATGATGTAAAGGAAGCATTATATTTTCCTTTTCTGCAGGATCTTGGTCAAGAGAAAAATCAGGAATAGGAATGGCAAGGAAGGTTGCCATGTCAAGGAGAAACTTCTGAAAAGAAGGATTTCCAATAGGAACTAATCCTGGGCAAGCTGAAGTTGAAGGAGCAGCTTGAGCACCAGAAGATATAGTGGACTGGTGCAGAAAAAGAATCCTGCTCGATGGACTGTGATACTGACAGTTCTGATTTGAGGCAGTTAGTACTGCATCGTCAGTGCCTGGCATCGATTCCAAACTAGGCATAGAAAGGATCAATGGCACCGAGGAACTGCAGGAATCGATCCCGACACTGGTACCGGTATCAGAGATAATGTCATCAAAGCAGTAATCGAGGGCTGCTGAAGCGGTACCGAGGTAACCAGAGAGCCTTGGTGAATTATCCTCGGTACTGCATAGCCGGAAATGATATGGATCGGTTCCGTAACGCGTCGGTACCAAGTCATCTAGACTGGATATCGATTCTAGACTCGGCATCGAAGCGAGCGAGACTATCGATGCATGTCTAGAAAGTACCGACGTTGGTGGTGGTATCAGCGATGCCGACACGTGAGAGTCAATTGGAATCTCATCGAACGGCACTGAAGGTACCGAGGACGTTTGAAGACGATGCTCGGCGACGAGAGGAACACTCGACACCGGCACCGATGTCGGGGTATCGGTACCGCTCGAAGTCAGTACCAACCCCGCGCACGGTGAAGATATAGGAAAGTCAATCTGTGTCGAATCGATCGGTCCCGAAGGTATCGAGGATTCCAGATGACGATCCCAGGTAAAGAGTGGAACACTCGATACCGATGCCGATACCGGGGTAACAGTACCGCTCGAAGCTGGTACCAACCCCGAGCATGGCTGGGAAACAGGAAAGCCAATCTGGGTCATATCGATCGGCCCCGAAGGTACCGAGGACACCAGATGACGATCCCTGGTGAAGAGTGGAGCACTCGACACCGATGCCGGTGCCGGGTTATCGGTACTGCTCAAAGCGGATACCACCCCCTGGCACGGCTCAGGTATGTTCTGTGAGGGGTGAGCCCCAGGAACAACCTGAAACCCCGTGAATGCTTTGGAGCCCGAAGACTCCCGCCGGGGTTTTATTGCCAATGGGATCTTGAGGGCAAGGCCGGAGCCATCATCATGCTGTGCATGAGACTTACCCTTCAAGAATTGGCTAGTCTTAACAGACTGTTTGTGGGTTACCTGATCCTGGAGAGAAGAATAAACCGGTGTCCTCACCTTAGGAGGAAAAACGGTATCGAGGGAAACTCGAAAAAGGGAAGGTCTTCTCCCAACCATATAGCCTGAAGTATCAGGGGAAAAAGGGTCAGGACCAAAACAGGTTAGACACCAAGCATTGGAGTCTAAAGAAAACTAAGTTTCCACAGTGAAGGCACTTCTTAGGGGAAGAAGGCTCCATCTTGGAAAGGCCTGGTAGGCCCAAAAAAGTTAAAACAAAAAACTGAGGAGAAATATTTCTCTAAGTTTGAAAAGGAAAAGAATAAAGCACCGGCGGTACCGGTATCGGCGGGAAATACAGCCGCGACCACAAGAAAATAAGGATTTTAAAGTAGAAAATTTCTGCGGTGACAGGAGGACGTCCTGTTGGCTCAGCGGAAAAACAAAAACTGGGGAAAGGCGGGAAGTCACCGCGCAGGCGCGAGGGATGCTCCCAAAAGCTTTCTGATTGGATGCTGGGAAGCATTCCCGTGCAGGCTCCGTCGGTACCGACGTACCCATATGTGAAGACTCATTCCTGCTTGTTCCTGGAGATACCACTTTACCACATGTAATCGCTCAACGAGAAATGCATCAGTCATGTGTAATTATGTATATATTGTATATAAGGTATCCTGTGTGAAGCGTTAACATCAATCAACTGTACTCCGTAACCCTATGTTTGCTGTGTACTACCTCTCCCTCCCCAATCGCAATGTATATATTTCTAATTACTGGCCGGTACAGCCACCCTTACCATGTATAGCAACTGCTGCTGATCGCTGGAAGCAGCGGGATACAAATGTACACTAAATAAATAAAATAAATAAAATATATAAAATATAGGAACTGATCCTGGCAGAAAGCATGGAAGCCTGGAAAGTACGACATCCAAAGGCATCCAAGGTTCTATACTCACGTCCTGGAAGATTAGAGGTATGCCTCTTTGCACTTCTGATCCTTCTCATAGCTGATTCCATTACAACAGAGTGGTGAGGAAGCTAAGTTTTCTGGAAACCAGGACAAGGAGGGACTCGATACATGGTATCCAGTCTGCGAGAGTGAGGAGAGGTGGTAAGAGGTGTCTCCCACATTCTCAACATGAGATCATGTAAGATCTCATGGATAGGCAGAGTAGCTGCCTCCTTAGCTCTGGGCTCTGTTTCAGGAGCCACAGTAATGGAAAGACCTCGAGCCACCTCCCTGATAAAATCCTGAAAGGAGATATCTTCTGGAAGAGACATCCTACGTTTAGGGGAGGAAGGCTCCTCCGGTAGAAGTATCCCAGTACCGGCAGAGCTGTCAGAATCCTCGGAGTCCTCCGAGGATTCGAAGTACCTCCTGTCCGGATGCTCTTGAAGAGCCCGATACCTGTACCGGCTGAAGTCGGTACCAGGGGGCATCGGTACTGGTGTATCGGCACCAGAAGGCATCGCATGACTGGTTGCTTGCAAAGCAGACACCGATGTCGATGTTGATGCTATCGGCATCGGTACCGGTTGAACTGTCTGACGCAGTTCCGAGGGTGTCGATGCCACAAGGAGAGCCGCCAGACTGCATTCAATAGCCAGGAACCTCTGGTCTATCGACACTGCCGATGCCTGGGTATCGGTACTGGAAGCAACCTGTATCCCAGAGCATGGCACCTACAATCACCCTGTGCAACAACACGTACAACACGAAAAAGGAGATCAAATATCTAGGAGTCACAATCGACTGCAACCTAAAAATGGATACACACCTACATAAAATAAACAAGGCCAACTTCCATAAACTTAGGGTGATACAACCTCTAAGGAAAATAATAGAACCCTGTGATTTTCTGTCTGTTGCACAAGCACTCATTATGCCACACCTAGACTACTGTAATGCCATCTTACAAGGTCTGCCTAAAAAATCACTAAATATCCTTCAAATGGCCCAAAATGTGACAGCCAGGATCATCATGGGAACAAGCATTGCTGAACACATTATTCCCATTTTGATCGAGTTATATTGGCTTCCAATTGCAGCCAGGATACAATACAAGATGTTAGTAACCACGTTCAAACTTATAAATAACATTGCCCCCTCATTCCTTTCCACACTTATCAGCACCCAACCAACAAATAGGGACAGAAGAACTACCAACTCGGACACCCTGCAAGTCCCCACCAACATCAGAACTGTGAAAACAAGTACTAGTCGCAGAGCTTTCTCGTTCTCTGCGCCAACTATCTGGAATCAACTCCCATTTGAGCTGCGTTTAATCAAGGACATTACCGCTTTCCGAAAGGAGCTAAAAACTCACCTATTCAAAAGTCACTACAATCAGCTATGACTCTCAAGTTCGATAGAGTCGTAGCAAAGCAATCAATTAATTATACTCTGTTGAAACCGCCATATGTATAAATATGTATGTATAAATGTGAAATGTAAATATGTGTAGTCCAATCCCCAAGACACTAACCCAGTGTGCTGTGACCTACCCTCAGATCTATGTATATTTTTCCCCCTCTTCCCTGTCTTGATTTGACAACCCTCAAAGATGAAATCAAACCGCTGCTGATCGCTGGAAGTAGCGGTATATAAGTGTGTATTAAATAAAATAAAATAAAATAAATAGTTCTGCTGAGGTCGAGGCCTCGGGAACATCCTGGAGCCTCGATAATGCTTTGGAAGCCGAAGCTTCCCGCCGGGGCAATTTTGCCGGTACAGAACCCTCAAGGGCAACGCCAGAGGCATCTCGATGCTTGGAAGGAGATCTAACCCTCTGAGGACCGGCTGGACTTATGTTTGGTTACCTGAGATCCATGGGAGGAAGACAAAGCCCTGGAAGATGTCGATGCCACAGAAGCTGCATCGGAGGGAAAAAGGGCGCTGAGCTTAGCAGCTTGGTTTTGTCGACCCCTCTTGGACATCATGGCACAAGCCATACACTCTGAGGTGGAGTGGTCAGGACCTAAACATTTGAGATACCACTCATGGGTGTTGGTGACGGAGATGGTATCGCCACACTTGGTGCAATTTTTGAAACCCGAAGCGGGTTTTTCCACACTGGAGGAAATTTTGGGCCTAAGGCCCAAAATGGCACGTGTACCTGGAAAGAAAAGTTTGGAAAAAAATATATATAAATATTTTTTTAAAACAAAAGAAGAAAAGAAAAGAGAACCGGCGGTACTGGTATAGTGTCAAGGAAGGCAGACGCGACCACAAAAAAGAAGGAATAAGAACAAAATTTTCTGCGGTGACAGGAACAACGACCTGCTGGCTCCGCGGAAAACGAAGAACTGGAGAGAGGCAGTTGGGAAAGGCGGGAAGGCAGCACGCAAGCGCTGTGGGATGCTCCCAAAACCTTTCTAATTGGACACTGGGGAGCGTTTCCGCACAGACTCCGTCGATACCGACGATACCCATATGTGAAGACTACATTCCTGCTTGTTCCTGGAGATACACACACTCGTGCATGCAGATAAATGGATAGCACTGCACCGCTTTGACCCGGTGAAAAGCGGTATATAAATACAGCTAAATAAATAAATAAATAGCACTTCAGCTATGGTGCATCACCAATTTGCCATACTGGTCTCACTGAAGCAACAATAGCATGTCTTAACTTCTTAAGGACATCTCTTTACATTTTGTTTCATCACAATATAGCAGTAAGTTCAGTGAATAAAATGGAACAATAAAGTGAAGTCGTAGGAAGGATCTTTTCCATAAGTTTGAATGTTAGGAGTGCTATAATAAGGCAAAGAGGAACCATACTGTATATAGTGCAGCAGATAAAGCGGGAACAGCAGTATTCGGTCCTCACGCGTCAAAAGTCTAGTACTGTTACTTTCTGTTTAGATCATCAATGTTGGCCTCCCTGGTGTCGCCCCCCCCTTCTCTGTTGAGCTGATTATTGTACTCCCCCCCCCCTTTTCTATTAAACCGCTTTGACCCGGTGAAAAGTGGGATAAGCGCGCAGCTAAATAAATAAATAAATAAGTGATGTCAGCGCCGACTGAGTCTACGTGGAGCATTTCCCCAGGTTTCAAAGAAAGCCTTTGGGAATGCTACCACGCATGCGCGGTTCCTTTCCCACCCAAGGGTGCCATCTTGCTTAGTCAGATGACATAAGATGGCAGTCAAACAAAAAACAGAAGGACGGCAACTCCAAGGGGAGGAGGGAGGGTTGTGAGGACTGATTCCTGCTGTTCCCGGAGAACACCTGTTACAGGTGAGTAACTATGCTTTCTCCAGGAACAAGCAAGAAGTCAGTCTTCACATATGGGACTCCTTAGCTCCAGGCTGCCAAGGACCGAATCACGACAGTACCAATGGCGGGTGGCCATGAGTTGCAGAAGGTGAGTCCCCGCTGAGAGACTCTGCAAGACCCTAGTGTCCAGCAAAACTATCACTCCGGTAGCCTGAACACAGAAGGGTTGGAGGGCAGGAGTTGCCTACACTCCAAGAATATTACACAGCACTGCCTGACCAAAGTGCTGTCCCGGTGGGGTTCACTTTCCAGGCAGTAGTGTGCTCTGGATATGTGAATGGATGACCAAGTGGCGGCTCTGCAAATTTCTGTCACCAGCACAGAACAGAGGTGGGACACCGATATGGACATCACCCTCACGTGACGTGCTGTGATCTGGTGCTCCAGGGAGAGGCCCGCCCGCTCATAAGCGAGGACAATGCAGTCCGCCACCCAAGAGGATAGGGTATGCTTGGTTACAGGGAGCTCCAGTCTACTGGGGCCAAGGACACGAAAAGCTGAAGATAGAAGGACAGGATCTTTTTACAGTCCTGTGTGTGGAGTATGAGCTCCTCCCTGTCAGCATGAGGCCGCAGGTAGAAGCTGGGGAGTATCACCTCCTGGTTGAGGTGAAACGGGGATACCACCTTTGGGAGGAACTTGGAGTGAGGGCGGAGCAATACCCTCTTCTTGAAGAACCTGGTATAAGGGGGATCCGCCATCAGTGCTTGAAGCTTGCTGACTCTGCGAGCTGAAGACAGGACCCACCAAGAAGGCCACCATCCAAGATAAGTATCTGAAGTGGCAGGTGGCCAGGCGCTGGAAGGGTGGTCTGGTTAGCTGAAAGAGCACCATGTTGAAGTCCCATTCTGCTGCCGGAGGCTGGGCAGGGGGCTTGGAAAGCAGAACGCCCTGTAGGAACCAGGAGACCAGGGGCTGACTGGATAAGGGCTTGCCCCCTACTGGGTGGTGGTGAGCGCTATTGTGCTCAGATGCACCCAGACAGTCAGATTTCATCCCTGTGCGTGACAGATGTATGAAGTGCTTGAGTACCAGCTGTACATAGCAGGAGAATGCGTTCTCCTTCCTATCTGTGCACTACAAGGCAAACCTGTGCCACTTAAAGGCGCAAGCCCACCTCATGGAGGAATTCCTGGAGGCCAGCAGGATCTCCTCAACCTCTTGTGGCAGGATGAGTGGAGCTAAGGCTACCCTCTCGGCAGCCAGGCCATTAGAGTCAGAGAGACCCACATTGGGATGCAGGAGGGAGCCCTCCTCCTGAGTCAGGAGGTCCGGGGCTCAACCCAGGGGTAATGGGAGTGTTACCGCTAGCGAGAGCAGTAGTGGGAACCAGGGTTGCCTGGGCCACCCGGGGATGATCAGTATCACTGATGCCCTCTCATTCTGAATCTTGAACAGAATCTTGGTGACCAGAGGAGTCAGTGGGAATGCATACAGCAGTCCCACGGACCATGAGATCAGGAATGCATCTGCCACTACCCTCTGTGGGTGCGGCGGCCTGGAGCAGAAGCGATCTATCTGCGTGTTGTCTGGAGAAGCAAACAGGACCATTCGGGCCAACCCCAAAGGCACTCATGAGGACGCAGGACTCTGCTGAGTCTGTCCGCCAGGTAGTTGTTCTGGTCCGGGAAGTAGACTGCTCGCAGGAGCATGCCATTGCGCACTGCAAAGAAGAGGAGGGCGTGCCTCCCTGCTTGTTTATATAGAACATTGCGAGCTGGTTGTCCGTCTTGACAAGAACAGGTTTGTTCCGCTAGAGTGTGCGGAATGTGCGTAGGGCGAGGTTGATCTGTAGTAGAGACTCCTCCCTGGACCAGCAACCCTGAGTGCAGTGAACTCTGCAGTGAGCTTCCCAGCCCTGGAGAAAGGCATCTAAGGGTCCTCTGTGGTGGGGGCGCCTGGAAGGGCATTCCAGTCCAGAGGCGGCCCAGGTTTTGCTACCATTCAAGGTATCTTGTCAGCTGGCAGGAGACCGTGACCCGGTCCCGGAGTCGGCCCATGGCCTGGGTCCGCTGAGAATGCAGGCATCACTGCAGGTGGGCTAGGGGTGTGACATGGACCATGGAGGCCATGTGTCCCAGCAGGCGGATGAGAAGGTGAGCCGGCACCATTCTGCAGTGTTGGACTTCCCCTGCCAGCTGTTTGAGGCATTCTACCCCTGTCCTGAGAGAGGGCGGCTCTGGCCCACTCAGTGTCCAGCTGAGCACCAATGAACTCTAGGTCTTGCACTGGAGAGAGATGTGATTTAGGGTAGTTGATGACGAACCCCAGGTGTTGCAAGAGAAGGATGGTATGTTCTGTGCCCTGACAGGCTTCTACGGCTGTGAAGCCTCTGATGAACCAGTCGTCTAAGTAGGGGAAGACGAACACCCCGTGTAGGCACAGATGGGTGGCTACAACTGCTCGTCACTTTGTGAAAACTCTTGGCAAGGAGGCAAGGCTGAAGGGAAGTACCCAGTATTGGTAGTGGCCTCCCCCAGAAGCCTCCGCAGCTTTTGGCATGGGCACCGAGGGTTTCGGGCCCGGCGCCAGCACTCTTGCGAGTGCGTCCTCGATGAACCTCGCATGATAACTGCCGGCCAAGGACTCCTTCCTAGAGACCTCAGAGGGGTGCTGCTTGGAGTCGCCCGAGTCCCACTGCAGGACCTTACCAGGTTTCTCCAGTAGAACCTCGACTGGCTTTGAGGATTTTTTTCATTTTCTTGCCAGGGTCCGGTGTCTTTCTGGAGGAGCCACTGCCGCGGGACTCCGAAGATGCCCAGGCCTCACGGGGAGGTGCTCAGCTTTGGGATCAGCGTCAATGAAGCCAGGACTGAGCTGAACCGTGGGAACATCTTCTCCTGCAACTCTGACCTTTTCTTATTGGTCCACGGAGCCATGGCCTGACACAGGTACTGTCGTGGTCTGGGCCGAGGCAGTGAAAGCAGCAGTTATGGGTGTCTGTGACAGACATAATTTGACTGCAACAATCACACTTTTTAAAGCCACTGGGAGACATGGTGGATCACACCCGGATGGGGTCGAGGACCCCCGGGTGAAAAAAGGCACGAATTTCGGTCAAGGCAAGCCTCGATGAAAAAAGAGAAAAGGGAGCCGAGAACAGTGCCGGGGATGGCACTGGCTGGAGGCGGGAAGAGGAACCGGTACACAAACCGGGAAAACTCATTATAAAGGATCATTCTTAAATCATTTTTCCAGGAAAACAGAACACGCGTCCATTGGGTTCCGCAGAAAAAAGGAGACTGAGCAAGATGGCACTCTTGGGCGAGAAGGGGACCACGCATGCATGGTAGCATTCCCAAAGGCTTTCTTTGAAAGCTTGGGAAATGCTCCACGCGGGCTCAGTCGGCGCCAACATCACCCATATGTGAGGACTGACTTCCTGCTTGTTCCTGAAGAAAAAGGATTTGGAGACCATATCTCGCAAAGGATGTAAAAAGACTGGAAATGGTTCAGAGGAAGGTAACCAAAATGATTTGGAGCCTGCGTCAGAAGCCTTATGAGAGGAGACTTGAAGACCTAAATATGTACACTCTGGAGGAGAGGAGGGATAGGGGAGATATGATTCATACCTTTAAATATCTAAAGAGTATTAATGAACAAACCAACCTCTTCCAGAGACGGGGAAGCTGTAAAACTAGAGGGCATAACATGAAGCTGTAAATTGAAAGACAATGTCAGGAAATACTTTTTCACTGAAAGGGTGGTGGATGCTTGGAATGCCCTCCCGATGGAAGTGGTGGGGGCAAACACAGTGACGGAATTCAAAATGGCATGGGACAGACACAATGGATCCCTCTATAGCAACAGGATAAAATCAAAATAAACTTAACTATCTAATTTCTCAACAAACAGGGGTGCACCTACTCTTGCCACTTTGCTGGGCAGACTAGATGGACCATACTGGTCTTTATCTGCCGTCATTTACTATGTTACTATGTATACCTGGATTTACCTATTGCCTTTAATATGCTTGATCCAATTGTCTTCCAGATTCCAATTGACTGGATTGGAAGGTGGCATTGTGTGGTGCATGAGGTCTTTTTGGAGGGCTGGCTGCAGGTGGTTTGGTTTGTGTAAACTGAAATGTGGAGTGCCTCGGGGGTTGGCATTATCTTCATTATTGTTCAATATCTTTATGATGGGGAAATTCTGTACAAAAATTTGAAAATTGTGTGTGCAGTATTTGAAAATTCTGAATGCTTTATTAGTAGATTTCTTCTGCCTTTTTCCTCCTTAACTCTTGTTCCAATCACAATTCTGTCCCCAATCCATCCTTGTCCCCCCTGTTTTCTCTCCCTCTAACCTCTAGCCCCCAGAAATCCCCCGCTCACCAGCAGCCTTTTCCTGCCCCTAGTAACTCCCTCCCCATTCACCAACAGCCCCCCCTGCTAACCAGCAGCTTTTTCCTGACCCCTCCAGCAAGCCCCAACTCACCAGCAGCTCTTTCCTGCCCCAGCCAGCCCCCCCCCGACTCACAAGCAGTTCTTTCCTGCCCCCAGCCAGCCCCCACTGACTCACCAACTGCTCGATCGCAGAGAAACAGCCATGGGAGCAGTTCCATTTGCTCCCGTGGCTGTGCTAGAGGCTGATTCTGATGCATTTTCAAAGGTACACAGGAAGTATACGTTTCAAAATGCACCAGTGTTGGACTGTAGCACAACCAGGGAAGCAAATGAAAGTTCTTCTGAGGCTATGTTGCCGCTAACAGTGCAACAGGATTGGACGCTCTTTAAAGCCTTTGTGCCCAATCTTGTCTCACTGTCTGGCTGGCCAGTGCCTGTGCAGAATTCTGAACAGCAAGTGCAGAATTCTGTGCAGGTGGGCAATTCTGCGCAAATTCTGCGTTGTGCAGAATTTTTCCAGCAGTGCTATCTAGGTCTGATTGGGTACATTATTAAGAATTTTAATCTTTCTTGCTCTAGTATGTGGATAGCCACTACAAGGATAAAAAATAAATAATATAAACTGGCATAACCTTAAATACATATCACAATCAATACCAGAAACATTTCTCAAACTGTAATCAATCTATCCTGATGCTATATTCAGATAAATATTAATGCGCCGTCATACATATATATGCAGAACGTTTATTATTTCATCAGTTCAACTTTCTCTTTCATTATAATCATAGGCCCAAAGTTCATTCCACAAATTTTTCTTTTTATGGCAAACACAAACTTTAACTTTTAGCTTCAGTCATTTTCTATCATCCATTTAATAAAATACACTATGCTTAATTCATCTTCCACCATTCATTATTCACCTCTCTCTCTCTCTCTCTAATATATAAGATAAACTTAAGTTAAAAATACTGCTTAAAAATCTGCATTTGTACCAGACCCAGGCATAAGACAATGAGGTAGTGTGCCACCTGGTCTTCAACAGGGAATAGCCCTTATGCCTTAGGTGACCTTGCTGTAGTAAGCCCCTTCTGTCTCCAAGGCACAGAGGCACAGAGGCTGGGAGGTGAGGAGACAGGTGATGTCCACGTACCATGGCTGATAAGGCCAATCTGGGGCCTCCAGGATCACCACACTCAGGTGACCCTCAATGTTCCAAAAGACTCTGGGTATCATAGCCCATGGGGTCAGACATACCAGTACGTCCACCCTCTTGGACCTGGGCTCTGAACAATGGCTGAAGGAGACGACCTTGGCACTGGCTGCTGTCACCATCCAGTCCAACTGCGGGAGGTCCCACTGATTCACTATCCGGCTGAATGCCCTGGGGTAAGTTCCCAGTCCCTGGGATCCAGGAGGTGACGGCTGAGGAAATCCACTTCCTGACTGTCTTCGCCCACAATGTGTTACTACTACTACTACTAAAGTGCTTGGCGGTGCAGTTCCGTGCTGGGGAACAGTAGAGACATTTCCTGAGCTAATCCCAGACACTTCGTTCTGCCCTAGCTATTGACATAACCCACCATGGTTGCTTTGCCCAAGAGGACTCGCACAGCGCTCCCGTAGAGCAGCTTGCTTAAGTGCAGCACTGCCAGATGGATGGTCCTGGCTTCTAAGTGATGAATGGCATCCGTTTCCACCAGAGACCACTGACCCTGTGCGGTCTGGCCAAGACAATGAACTCCCCAACTAGAGAAACTGACATTGGTGGTGAGGAGCACCTGGGCTGGAGTTTCGAAGGGCATCCCTCTCAACATGCTGCTGTTGATGATCCAGCTGAACTGCTCAAGGAATTGGATCACTCAATGAAGCACCTGAATGGCTTAAAGAAACAACTATGGAATGAAACTTGGATCTATGATGATAATGAAAGGAAAAATGGACAAATGAAATGATATACACAGTATATATATATTACAGAGAGAGAGAGCTTATGGGCTATTATTATTACAATTTATAAGTTTGAGTTTTTGGACTTGATGCTGGTGTAGTATGGCATGCTATGTACAGTATAGTAAAATGCTGAGTATTCATTTTCAGGTTTTGTGTTACTTCACACAGTGATTGGCAATGGATGGTGTTGTGCTGCTGTTCCTCATGTGACAGTGAAGTGTCAAGTGACAGTGACAAATGTGATGAATCCTGGGCAGTAGAAAAAGAGATATCAATTGATAAGCCTGGCAAACAAAAAGTAGCCAGTGGCTCAAAAGGCATTAAAGCATTCCACAATCATTACTCCGTCAAATGAAAAATATAAGGCAGTGTCCACAATTCAGTGTGGCAAGGCACACTCGTTTAGGAGAAGCATTTCAAAGACAGAAAACACTTCTCCAGAGACAGACGCAGAGTAAATGTTCAATCTGCATGGCAGCTCATATTAGGTCATCGTATGCCGATCCAAAAAGTCCTGAAGCTTCTCCGGTTCCATATACCAAATGGTTCTATTGTTGTAAGTCACTTGCATTTTGGTTGGATAGAATAACCCATAGAGTGCACCCAAATCTAAAAGCCTTGCCACTTGACCAATGCACCCTTTCATTTTCTAAAAGGGGTTTGAAGAAAACACCCAACAACTCCAGGATAAGACCAGTAAGGTAATTGATCATCTCAGAAACTTCTATACCTTCTGGAACTCCCAACATTTGAACATTACTTTGTCTGTTACGATTTAAGTCATCCTCAAAATTGAGTTGAAAATGAGCAATTAAGTAGTACATTCAATTTGTGGCATACCAGCTTCCAGGTGAGTGGCATAAGACTCCAAAGATTCCAAATCTTGCTGGAAATCTATTAATCTAGTATTGAGGGATTCCAGCTCACTTTGATTATATTTAGTCACAGTGAGCTAGGAATACATCACATCCTTTAACTGCAGAATTTCATTTAAAAGTGGGATCAGGTTCAGTGGCCTCCCCAGTGGCCACCATCTTCTCTGGAGTAGGTGGATCAACCTTATAGCACTTAACCCCCCCCCCCCCCGAAACTTAGGCTTAGATCCCTTACAACAGATAACCAAGTCGAAAGAAGCAAAGTAGATGATCGAGAAACTGCAAATATTACTTCAATAAATGTCTCGAACAGCTGGAGCTCTCAGACCATGCGACCACTCCGCTCAGGTTCCACAGCATTGCTCCCCACCCCCCATTTTTAAATTTCAAAGATCTGGCTACTATAATTACTGTAGGGCCTTATATCTTGGTCTGTCAAAAAAAGAACTGCAGCATTTGCAGGAGTAGAGGCTCCTTAGTTTCTGATCCTCTATGTAGTTGAGACCTCTGGTGGTCCTACAACATTATTGCAATGTGATCTGTAAGTGTTCTGGGAATTTTCCAGAACAAGAGAGGTTACTCTTTCTCAGTATTATCATCTGGGAAAAAATTCCTCCGGGAGGGAAGATTCAGCTACTACTAAAAAGACAGATCCTGCTCTTTGGCTGACCTAGCCATGATACAGTCAAAGATGGATCCACCTGGTTAGACGAAGCATTTGGAAGAAGCTGTAGGGTTGAAGGGTGACACAGGGTTGCTTAGGTCTTGCACCCAATATCCACTGTGTCCTGGTAAACTCGGCCAGCATACTCCATGCTCAGATAGAGAACAGTCAGCCCAATCGCTTGAGAGGAGGTGGTGTACTGTAAAGCAACACCACATCTTAAGAGACCAGACAGGATCCAGAGGAACATCCCTGTAACTAAGTGACAAACAGAGCCAGGAGTTACAAAGGTCTTGCATGATGGACCTGCATCTACAGCAGCCTCCAACTCAGAAGGTAAACTAAAAGAATATAGTGCAGGAGGAGGGTTTCCTCTACTGAGAGAAAGAGAATTGTAACTGTTTGTAATATAATTTCTTTTCTGCCGATATCTGTATTTTTTTTTTTAATGATTATTGCCAGTAAACCTCTAGATTTTTTTTTAAGTAAACCCTTTGCTCAGAACCCCAAATTTTTGGTTTGGACTCTTACTGAGAAAAAGGGAATTGGTGTGAGCAGAGTGAAAGTGTCAAAGGCCTCTCAATGTATACTGCTGTAGAAAGGTGGTATATCTGGTTTTAAATAAACCATAAACCTTAATTATCCCCGACAGCTGAGAATGAAAGAACAGAATTTGCTCTTGGAAGTTGTGCCTCCAATCTGCCAGCCAGTTTGCTTAGCGGGGGTCACACATTATTCATAATACTGTGGCATGGTTACTGATTGGGAGTACAGGGATGGATATGACCCACTGCTTATTTAGTTGAATTAATTGCCAGCTGCTTATAGGGTATGTTTAAGAAAAAAAAAAAAGAAGAACATAAGATATGACATACTGGGTCAGACCAAGGTATATCAAGTCCAATATCCTCTTTGCAACAGTGGCTAATCCAGCTCACAAGTACCTGGCAGGTTTCCAAAAAAGTAAATGGATTCCATGCTGCTTCTCCTGGGGTAAACAGTAGATTTCCCTGGCCCTCTAATGGTTTATGAACTTTTCCTCCAGGAACTTGTCCAAACCTTTTTTAAACCCAGTTACACTAACAGCTGTTATTACAACCTCTGGTAATGAATTCCAGAATTTGATTACACGTTGAGTGAAAAAATATTTTCTCCTATTAGCCTTAATTGGACTAAATTATAGCTTCATTGTGTCCCCTAGTCTTTTTACTTTTCAAAGGAGTAAACAACAGATCTATGTTTACCGTTCCACTCCATTCATTAATTTACAGACCTACATCATATCTTCCCTCAGCCATCTTTTTTTACAAGCCAAAGAACCCTTTTCTCCAAACCTTTTCTCAGAGATATCTTTCTATCTGCTCTATCATTTTGGTGGCTCTTCTATGTACTTCTTCTAATTAAGATATGGCGATCAGGACTGTATCAAGGTGCGATCGCATCAAGGAGCAATACAGAGACATTATAATATCCTTTGTTTTATTCCTCCATTCCTTTCCTTATGATTTTATTTGCTTTCTTGGCCACCGCTGCACACTGAGCAGAGGGTTTCAACAAATTATCCTAGATTTTTTTTCCTGCATGGCGATATCTAATGTGTCACCTTACATCATGCAACGGTAGATTGGATTGTTCTTCCTTAAGAGTATAACTTTGCACTCGTCCACATTAAATTTCATCTGCCATTTGGATACACAGTCTCCCAACTGCTCACAGTTCTCTTGCAATTTTTCACAATCCTCTTATGTTTTAACAACTGAATAATTTTGAGTCATCTGCAAATTTGATTACCTCACTTGTTATTCCCATTTCCAGGTCATTTATGAAGATCAAAAAAGCTGAAGGCTCAGCACAGATCCCTGTCGTACTCCACTATTAACCTTTCTATATTAAGAAAATTGGCCATTTCACCCTACTCTGTTTTTTATCTTTTAACTAGTTCCTAATCCATGATTGTTTAATTTCCTCAAGAGTCTGCCATCAGGGACCTTGTCAAAGACTTTCTGAAAATCCAGATATACTATATCAACCAACTCACCTCAATCTGTTTATTCACACCTTCAAAAAACTATAAGAGATTAGTGGACATAACTTGCCTTTGCTAAATCCATGTTGGCTTTCTGCCATTAAGCCATGACTATTTACATGTTCAGCAATTTTATTCCTTTATAATGGTTTCTACCGTTTTGCCCAGTACAGAGGTCAAACACATTAGTCTATAGTTTCCCGGAACAACCCTGGAACCCTTTTTAAAAATTGGCAATACACTGGCCACTCTCCAAACCTCAGGTACTACAGATGATTTTAATGATAGTTCACAGATTACTGATAGTAGATCTGCAATCTCATATTTCAGTTCTTTCAGCACTCTTGAATGTATATCATAAAGTACAGGTGATTTGCTATTCTTTAGTTTATAAAATTGCTGTATTATATCGTCCTGGTTTATCACAACTTGTTTCAATTCCTCCAATATGTCACCTTTAAATATCATTTCAGGCATAAGCAACTTCCCAACACCTTCTTTAGTAAAGACCAAGGCAAAGAATCCAGTCTTTCCACTATGTCCTTGTCCTCCCACAGTGCCCCTTTTACCCCTCTATCATTTAATGGTCCAAGTGATCCTCTCACATGTTTTTTGCTACAAAAGTACTTGGAAAAGTTTTTATTATGCATTTTTGCTTCTATGGCAGGCTTGTTTTGAAATTTTCTTTTGCCTGCCTTATCAATACCTTGCATTGAACTTGCCAGTGCTTATGTTTCTTGTTTTCATCATTTGGCTCCTTTTTTCATTTCCTGAAAGATACTTTATTATTATTTTTTTTTTTAGCTATAACAGTCTCTCTAACCTCACTTTTAAACCATGCTAGTTGTGCTTAGCCTTCTTTCCACCTTTCTTAAAGCATGGAATACATTTGGTCTGGGTTTCCAAGATAGTATTTTAAACACAAAGCCCATGCTTGATGCAAAGCTTTAACCTTTGCAACTATTCCGTTTTGTTTTTTCTTATCCATTTTCCTCATTTTATCATATTTATTTATTTAGCTGGATTTATATATTGTCTTTCTCTGGGTCAAAGCGGTGTACATGAAACAAGATATATAGTAGTGGTTACATTGAAACAATATTACTATATACAATATGCTATGGTTGATTAGGGGGTTGGATAACTATATACAAATGTACATGTATTGGGGCTAGATAGGAGTACAGGAGGGACTATATACAGGGAACATTGTGTAGGGGGGTATCTTATGGGGGGGGGGTACATGGCAGGGCTGAAGTGTTCCGAGAAAAGGTGTGTCTTTAGGCATTTCCTGAAGGTGTTGATGTCTGAAGTGGTCCTTAGGGAGTCCCGTAGTCTGTTCCAGAGTGATGGTGCATAGACTTGGAAGGCTTATTCACAGGCTTGTTGATTGAGCTTGGTCCTAGAATGGGGAATGGGCAGCATGTTCTTCGTGGAGGTGTATTTTGATCTGTTCAGCTGGGGGATTTGCAGCAGTGTGCAGAGGTGATGGGGGGGGGGGGAGTGGATGGTTTTGTATGTTATGCAGCTTGGTAGTGGGAGCCAGTGGAGGTGCTTGAGTATGGGTGTAATGTGGTCAAGTCTTGATGCTCCTTGGATGATGTGTGCTGTTGTGTGGAGGGAAGTAGTGTGGTTTGAGGGAGGCCCTGATAGATCGCACTGCAGTAGTCGAGTTGGAGGACTATAGCTTGCATTGCTGAGCGGAAATCTGCTGGTTCAAGGAGTGGTTGGAGGTGTTGCATGGTCTTTGCTTTGAAGTATAGTGCCCTGGTGACACTGCTTATATGGGCCTTGAAGTTGAGATGTTGGCCCAGGGTGACTCCAGATATTTGATTTCCACCTGGATCTCGATTTCAGTATTGTTCAGAGTTACTGCTTTTGGGGAAGTGAATGTTTTGTCTTTCATTATAAATAGAGCTTTGGTTTTCTAGTAGTTCATTGGTTGTTGTTGTTCAGCCAGTTGGAAACATCTGTGAAGCATTCCTGATGTGCGGAGTAAGAGGGTTGTCTCCCTTTTGAAAGTTGAAAGCTAGCACCAAGGATTTCCGTGCTATCCTTTCTCCATTTATTATATCAAATGTGATCATGTTATGATCACTATTGCCAAGTGGCCTCAACACTGTTCTCTCTCGCACCAGATACTGCGTTCCACTAAGGACTAGGTCTAAAATAGTTTCCCTTGTGTTGGTTCATGAACCAGCTCCTCCATGAAGAAGTTATTTATTTCATCTAGAAATTATCTCCCTAGCATGTCCTGATGTGACATTGACCCGGTCGATACCGCATTAATTGAAATTACCCATTATTATTGTTTTATCACTTTTCTTAGCTTCCCGGATTATTTTTTTTTTAAATATTTCATCATCCATCTGTTCATTCTGGTTACGCGGATGGTAGTACACCTCTCATTGCCATTGCCTTCCCCTTTTTACATAGAATTTCTAACTACAGAGACAGTGTATTTTGTTTCCTGCAAAACTTTTATCCTGTTTGACTCATTGCCCTTTCTAACATATAGCAACAACCTCTCCACCAATTTGATCTATCGTATTATTGCAATATAATTTGTACCCAGGTATCACAGTTTCCTATTGGTTGTCCTCCTTCCACCAGATCTCTGAGATGCCAATTATATCTAATCTTTCATTTGGTACTATGTATTATAGCTCTCCTATCTTATGTTTTTTTTTTAACTTCTAGCATTTGTATACAGATATTTCAGAGATTGTATTTTGATCATATTAGCAATCTGGTTAACAGTTGACGGGGTAATTTGGAATCTTTCAACTCTGCTCTTTACTTAAAAGGCATCTGTGCTAGTTTTATCTTTATTGGAACTTTTATAGGAAGGTCCTAATTTCCCTGTTTTACTAGCATCTGTCAAAGATACATCATTCCAAACCATGCACTCTTCAGCGTCTGTCAGTTTTCTCCCATTTTCTAGTTTAAAAGTTGCTCTCTCTCCTTTTTAAGCCCATCTTCCAATTTTTCAAGGTCCTTTTGCAATTCTTCACAATTCTCTTGTGTTTTAACGTTTTTGAATAGTTTTGTCTCATCTGCAAATTTGATTACCTTGCTCCTTATTCCCATTTCCAGGTCAATTATGAATATGTTAAAAGGGAGTAGCCCAGCACAGATCCCTGGGGTACTCCACTATTTACCTTTTTCCATTGAGAAAACTGGCCATTTAGCCGTACTCTCTGCTTTCTATCTTTTAACCAGTTCGTGATCTATAATAGTATATTGCCTTCTATCCCACGACTTTTTAATTTCCTCAAGTCTCTCATGAGGGACTTTGTCAAAGGCTTTCTGAAAAAAACAGATACTCTATATCAATCAGTTCACTTTTATCCCCCCATGTATTCACAACTTCAAAAAAATGTGAGATTAGTGAGACAAGACTTTCCTTCGCTAAATCCGTGTTGGCTTTCTGCCATTAAGTCATGACTATTTTATCTGTTCAGTAATTTTGTTTTGTTATAATGGTTCTACCATTTTGCCCGGTACAGACGCCAAGAACACAGGTCTATAGTTTCCCGGATCACCCCTGGAACCCTTTTTAAAAACTGGCATTACATTGGCCATTCTCCAATCCTCAGGTACAACGGATGATTTTAATTATAGCTCACAGATTATTAAAAGCAAGTCTACTATCTCATATTTCAGTTCTTTTCTTTCTTTATTTATTTTATTTACATTTTTATACCGCGATTTCCTACAGATCAATTGCGGTTTACGATGAACAACAATGAATCGTATAGAAAATACAAATTCAGTTTACATGGAACAGTATCAATTATATACAACAACTAAAATGAGATACTTTAACTATATACATGGAGATCTTGTCTTTGTGTTGTTGAGGTGTTCTGCTGGGGGATCATTGATTGGGCGTGCGGCATACCTAATTAGTGTTCGGATGTTATGTTATAGAACCAAAGTGTTGTGAGAAAAGGTATGTTTTAAGTTGTTTTCAGAAGGAAGATAGGTCTTTTGTGGCTCTTAAGCTGTCCGGGAGTTTGTTTCAAAGGGTAGGAGTGCAGTGGGAAAATGCTCCGTTTGTAATTTTTTTAGCCTTTCTATAGTCTGCTGCTGTTATAAGTTTGTATTTATTTCAGTTCCGTTGGGTATGGGAGTTCTTTTCACCAGTGATGAGAGAGGATAGGTAGGATGGGGAAATGACATTGGTTAATTTAAAGGTGGTTATGATTATTTTGTACTGGGTGTGGCATTGTATCGGGAGCCAGTGTAAATGAAATAGGATTGGTGTGATGTGGTCAATTGGGTTGGTGTTTGCTGTTATTCTGGCAGCAATGTGTTGTGCAATTTGTAGTGGTCGTATTGTTTGCTTAGGCAGTCCTTGGAGTAAAGCGCTAGCATAGTCAAAGTAGGGGGTGACAATTGCATTAAGTACAAATTTGAAATCACTGGGGTGGAGGAGTGGGTGGAGCTGTTTTAGTAGTCTCAGCTTGTAAATTTTTCTTGCTGTGTGTTTTATGAATGTGGCCATGTTCAGTGTGCAATCTAGGATTACCCCAAGGTATTTTATCTCTTCTTTGACAGTTATCGTTGTGTCATGGATTTTAATGGATGGAGGAGGAGAGAAGTTTTGGTTTTGTGTTATATAGAGGGCCTCGGTTTTACTGAAGTTAATTTTAAGACTGTGGGATGAAAGCTAGTTGAGTAGTTCGGTGAAGCAGTCAGTGATTTGTTGAATTAGGGATTTATTAATTTTGAAAGGGAGATATGTCATATCGTCCGCATATATGTGGTATAGTATATTGAATTTTTAAAATATGGAACAGATGGGTTGAAGGTAAATGTTAAATAATAGTGTGGAGAGCACTGAGCCCTGCGGGAGACCTTGTTCTTGGTTGTAGGTTTTGGAGGTGGTATTGCCTACCTTAACTTGTCAGGTTCTTTCTGATAGGTATGAGTTGAACCATTGCAATACCATGTTATTGATGCCTATATGTTGTAGCCTGGATAACATGATATGGATAACATGATATGGTGGTTTACACTATCAAAGGCTGCAGAGATGTCTAGGAATAGGGGGAGAAACACATTTTCGGTATTGTCAATGCCTTGTAGGATACGGTCAAAGAGAACAGTCAGGAGTGTCTCAATGCCATGGTATGGTCTGAAGCCATATTGTTGATCATCCAGGGGGGCATGGGAGTCTATGTGGTCTTGGAGTTGGATTAGAATTGCTTTCTCAATTAGTTTGGTCAATAGTGGGAAGCTAGAGATTGGTCTGTATGATGAGCGGTTGTTTTTGTCCATCGTACTGTTCTTAAGGATTGGGCATATTACTTCATGCTTTAGTGCAGGGGGCATATATCCAAGTTGTTGGGAGGTATTGATGATGGGCAGTATGAACGGGGTGAATTCAGTTTTTGTAGCCTTTATCCAGCTTACTGGACAGGGGTCAAGATGTGAAGTAGTTGTGCTTACTTTTGTGATAATGTTCTCCAGTACATCCATGGATGTAAGGGAGAATGTAGACCATGTATGATTTACTGTAAGAGGTTGGAGATTTGGGATATATTGAGTAGGTATTTGTTGAGCTACTATGTCTTTGTAGAAATTTGCAAGCATTTGGAGGGTCTATGGAAGCATCTGTTTCATTGTTTGAGTTGTTGTTGGTTAGGGATTTGATCATTTGGAAGAGTTCTCTTGGACAGTTGATGGACTTTTATAAAATGTTGGAGTAGTGTTATTTTTTTAAATTATTTATTGTATCTCAGTAAAGTTTTAGTTTGGCCATGTATAGAGCTTGATGTGTTGTGGATTTGGAGTGGCACCATTTGCGCTCTGCTTTGCGTAGATCCTTTCTGAGTTGCTTTAGTTCGAGTTTAAACCATGAGTTGTTGTGGTTTTTTGTGGTGGGTGGGGAATGAATCTGTAGAATGGCAGCTTTAGATATTGTATCGTTCCATTTTGTAATTGTTTCATCAAGGGTGGTGGATGGTGTGGATAGATGTTGGATTGTTTGTTTTAAGAAGGCGTTTCTGTCAAATTTCTTGAATTTATAGAGTTGTGTGGTGTTTGTTTGCTATGAGATTGTTGTCAGCTGAGTGGAAATTTGAAATTTTACGAGGTAGTGGTCGGACCAGGGTATTGGTGTTACCTCAGGGGAATTAGGATCATAGTTACTATGGATTATGCTAGGAAGGAATACTAGGTCAAGCGTTTTACCTTTGTTGTGGGTTTCTGTGTTGATTATTTGGTGGAAATTCATGTTATGGGTAGTGGCTAGAAAGGATGTCGTTTGGTTGTGGGGAAGTGATGCTAGGTTGAGGTCACTTAGAAGTATTAGAGGCTGTTTGTTAGTGGATGTGCATAGCTTTTCAGTTCGAATTTCGAGGCTGTTGCCTGGAGCATCAGATGATCTGTAAGTTAGACAGATGTGGAGGTTTTTTTGTACGTTGTGATGAGGAAGCTGCCCAGAGCCTAGAGAATACTGATAAAGGAAGGGAATTTACCCTAATCAAGGGACCTGTTTTGGCAGGTCACAGGAGTAAAACGGCATATTTACCTAAAAGAGAGGTTATTCCAGGCTGCAGTGGCCTGCAGAGAGCCTCTAGTGGAGATGAGGTGCAGGAGTATAAGCCCAGATGGAGAAACCCTTACGTCACTCCTAATTACTCAGCTGCCAGGAGAGACTTTAATCAGCCACACCTGGGGGAGTGCAAGGGAGGGGTTGGAAACTGGGAACTTTAAAACTAGAACAGAATATGCAGAGAGCAGACAAGGGAAGCTTAAGCCTGGAAGACGAGGAGAGCGAGGAGGCAATCCTGAGAGGAGGCTTGAAGGCAAGCATGAGAGCAAGGAGAGAGGAGCTCTGAGAGATTCATGTTCTTGGAGAGATTCCTGGGAGAAGCCAGCTTCAAGGGATTGGGGAAATCCAAAGTCTTGGAGAACTTCAGCTGGGAACCCTAAGAGGAGGTATGGAGCAGATGCCCTGAGGTCCAGGAATATAGACTGGAGGACAGGTTATAAAAGCTCCAATGCATACGGGCCAGAATATTTGAGAGGACAGCCTAATGCCAGCTTTAACCCAGGTATGAACTCTGAACGTTTGTATAACCTAGAGCAAGGCAAAGTGTTTAAACACAGTTCCTTTCCTAAGGAAGGTCAGTTAATAAAGCCCTCTGATCCAGCTCCTGATATAGAGCCTATGCAAATAGAAGAACAAGCCCTAATTACAGAGGAAGACGATAATCTCATGGACTGTTCTTTTTGCAAGGTTGCTAGCACAGAGAAATCCTGAAAGGGGATCAAACATAAAAGGAAACGTTCTAGTAACTGGCACTAGAAGTTTGTGTAAATACTTGTGCAGAGAAGGAGAAGAGCTGTTAATTGAAGCTTGTTAGCCGTTAGCCAGCTGATATTAGAGCAGCACACAGCTCAGGCTATGCACACGTTGGATACAAATGTGCTTTAAATGGGAGAAGAAAAGCTGTTTTTTGCGAAGAAGCTTTTACTTTTTTTGGTTTCCATTATTCCAGCACTGCTGAGCAGGTTTGTCAGCAGTGATTGAGAGAGGCTTTCTGTTGGTAATGGACTTTACAAGCTACTTGCTTAACCTATCAGTTGTATTATTGTTTTGAATATAAAATCCTGGAGAATACATCCAAAGGTGTTACCAAGTGAATCTGTGTGCATTTGGATTTACCTCATAAATAAATATTCTGTCATAGCCTTACACTCGAGTCAACTACATTGTTTCATTTACCTCAAAGGCAAGCACCGCATGACTGGACTACCAGTACCATAATCCTTTGCAAGATAGCCAGTCTGGAACATTGCTTAATTGGGGACTCTATCTAACAAGCACGCCCCCCCCATACACATGTAAGGGGCTATGGGCGTGACAACGTATGGTTAGAATTTCTAGGTTCTGGGTGTTAGTTGAGGATAAAAGGGTTGCTTTTAATTCTTCTTTTATGATAATGAGAACTCCCCCTCCTCTTTTGGAAGTGTGGTGGGTGTGGAATATTTGGTAGTTTGGGGCTTTGAGTTGGTTGATCAGTACTTGGTCTGTTTCTGATAACCATGTTTCAGTGATACATATTAGGTCAGGGGTATTTTCATGGATTAGAGGAATTTTGTTTCTAATTGACCTTGCATTGATAAGGAAGCAGGAGAGGTTTCTGTGTGAGTGTGTCTAGCTCTGAGGGTTGTTGGTAGATTGTGTGTAGTTTGATGTTAATCAGTCTGCTGTGATTTGGTTTGGTGTTATAATTGGGTTTGAGATAATAGTGTGTGGTCAGTTGCCTGAATGCTGAGTTGATTGTAGGGATTACTTTGTAGTGTGAAGTGTTGTGGGCATAGTTGATTATGGAGGAGCAAATGAGGGTGAATAGGATAAGATTTAGCCAGATTGCTTTCTTTTCCATGTTTGTAGGTAGGTGGGGTGAGAGGCTGGTGAACTTGAAGTTTGTTGGTGATGGGAGGAGAGTTTGTTGTGTGGTCTATGTGTTAGGTGAAGGTGATTAAGGTGCAGTTGATGTCTTACAGTTTTCTATAGTTTCTATTGCTATATTGTTATAATATCAAGTTACGTCAAAGTAAATTGTAAACTACATCCAGGATATAATCTACGTTGTACAGACAATTATACATAAGTTAGTACATTTGGTATATTGCTAGAGATTGAAATTCTACGTTACTTGCCTGGTTGAGGCACTGGGGGAGGAAGCGTTTACTGTTCAATGGTTGTCTTGAGGACTGAAGGTTCTCTTCAAGTTTCACCAAGGGAGAGTCGTTATATTTGCCTAATTTCCACGAAGCACGCTGGTATTTAAGCTGATCTGTGATGATGCTGGTAGGCGGAGCAGATCAGCCGCATGGTGGTTAGTGCTTGCAGGCAGTAGGGGGAAGTAGCCTAGGTGAAAGGAAACAGGCTGCAGTCTCATCTTCTGTATGCTGATCAGGTCCTCGGGAAGCTGATATCTGCAAGTAGAGAAGGCAGAGGCAGGCTGGAAAAACGTGCATTCAGGGTCCCTTGGGAGATTCCGATCACGATCTTAGCCCCACAGCAGCACAGAGAGAGAGGCTTTGCACTGAAGCACGCTGGTATTTAAGCTGATCTGTAATTATGCTGGTAGGCGGAGCAGATCAGCCATGTGGTGTTTAGTGCTTGCAGGCAGAAGGGGAAAGTAGCCCAGGTGAAAGGAATCAGGCTGCAGTTTCACCTTCGATATGCTGATCGAGTCCTCGGGAAGCTGATAGGGTCCTTGGGAAGCTGATATCTGCAGGCAGAGAAGGCAGAGGCAGGCTAGAAAAACATGCATGCAGGGTCCCTTGGGAGATTCTGATCACGATCTTAGCACCACAGAAGCACAGTGGATGTATGCCATCTGGTCCAGGTGATTTGCTGCTCTTTAGTTTATAAAAAACTATTACATCTTCCCAATATATCGAGATTTGTTTCAATTCCTCTGATACATCACCTTCAAATATAATTTCTGGCATGGGTAAGTTTCCTACATCTTCTTTACATCTGACCCTACCTGACTGGTTTCCCTTGTGCTGCTGCCCGCTTGACTCCGCCCCCCCCGGAACCCGCGTAATCGCGCACAGCGCGATTACGCTGTGCCTTGCACCTGGCACTCTATTTAAGAAACTCGCCAACGGCGTTCCGTCTGACCCTACCGGACTGGTTTCCCTTGTGCTGCTGCCCGCTTGACTCCGCCCCCCCCCCGGAACCGCGCGATTACGTTGTGCCTTGCACCTGGCACTCTATTTAAGAAACTCACCAACGGCGTTCCGTCTGACCCTACCTGACTGATTTCCCTGTATGTAACAGTTGTATCTGCTGTTCTTTCTTGTGCATGTTATTGTTCATTGCCACTTATTAGTATTATTATTTACTGCATCTTTGTCTTATGTTAACCTGATAGTTTTTGATTGGTGACTCCTCTCCATCATTCTTTATTTCCCTGTAGTTTCTTTTTCTTTCTTTCTTTAACTTCCTGTTTGTTTTTCCCAGTGTGCTGCTGCCCGCTTGACTCCGCCGCCCCCGGAACCCGCGTAATCGCGCACAGCGCGATTACGTTGTGCCTTGAACCTGGCACTCTATTTAAGAAACTCACCAACGGCGTTCCGTGCCGTGGCGGCGCGCGCCCAAGGAGCAAGTCTTGCTCCTTGGGCGAGCTCCTTGGGCGACGACTTGGGCGATTCTGCGTTCCCAGCTCCTGCTACCCTCTCCCTACCCCTTCACGTTGTAGATGCGGACTCCTTGGGCACTTTCTCGCTCCCCAATTTACGCCCTGCATTTCACTGGCCACTTCCAGTTCTCTCCCGGCCTACCTTTTGTCTCATGTTCTGCCTTCTGTTAATTGGGTCACTTTTCATGTCATCCATTCCAGTTGTTTGGGGTCGCCGGCCCGTATGTCCCTCTGTGCCACTTCCCCGCTTGCAGAACCTCTCTCGAGTTCATCTCCGCTCTATTGAACTTGCCCCCTCGTCTGGTTTCTCTGTCTGCTCCCACTCCTCAATATCCTCTGTTCCTGCATGCCCAGCGCCCCTCCGTATGACTCTATTGAACTGTCGATCTCTACGTTCGAAGACAGCTCTTATCTACGATCTGATTGACCGTGAGCACATTGACGTCCTCTTTCTGGTGGAGACGTGGCTCAAAGAAGGAGAGGAGTCCCTCCTCCACCGCTGCCTTCCCCCTGACTATGCAGCCATCTCTGTTCCCCGCCTTTCTAGGTCAGGCGGTGGGGTTGCGGTTATCTACCGCTCCTCGTTGCCTCTCTCCAAGATCTCTTCCACTTCTCTCTCCTACCCTGAGTCGCTTCTGCTTCAGCTGGATTCACTGCCTGCTCTCCAGTTCCTTCTCATTTACTCCCCACCTTCCTCCTCCCCCCGATTTGGGATTCTCTCTTATCCTCCATTTCGGACTTAGTTCTGCAGTTCCCTCAGCTCCATCTACTAGGCGATTTCAACGTCCATTTTGACTCCCCCACTTCGGCTAGGGATGTGTCCTTCACCACCTTACTCCGAGATCTCTCCCTATCTCAGCTTGTCTCCTCACCCACTCATACTGCAGGTCATATCCTCGATCTCGTCATTGCTCCATTGTCTTCCCCCTTCCATATCTCCTGTCCCTATACTGTTCCTATCCCATGGTCCGACCACTTCTATCTCCTATTCTCTTTCCAGGTTCCACCACCACCTCCCCCTCCCCCCCCCTCTCCACCAGTTCGCCCCTCTCGACGTCTTCATTCATCTTCTCTCCAGGCTTTTTCCTCTGCTCTTTCTTCCCCCCCATCTGATTTTTCATCTCTTTCCCCATCTTCTCAGGTTACTACCTGGAACTCTGAATTGTCACGTGCCCTTGATCAGATTGCCCCTGTCCAGCTCTCCAAACCCCGACGTCGTACGCACCAATCATGGTACCATTCCGGGCTCTTTTTGCTACGCTCCCAACTGCGGAGGGCCGAGCGTCGTTGGCGCAAAACCCCCTCTGCCTCAACATATCAGCATTTCAAATCCTGCCATGCTCATTACCGGTCTGCCATCCATCAAGCAAAATGTTCCTTTTATTCCTCCTCAATCACAGCTGCCCCGAACTGGTCCCGCCAACTGTTTGCCACATTGACCTCCCTCTCTCGTCTACAGTCCCCCGTTGCTCAGAACGCTCTCCTTCTTAAGCAAGCTCCCAGCTCCACTTCCTTAGCAACATTCTTTCTCTCTAAAATTCAGAATCTCCGTTCCTCTCTTCCCTGCTGCCCTTCAGCCCTGTCATCTCCCCCCCCCCCCTTTCTCCTCTTTCTTCCCCCTCTCTATCTCATACCTGGTCTGTCTTCTCTCCAATCTCATCCCCGGAACTGCTCCAACTTCTATCTACCACTCGAAAAACGTTCTGTAGCTTGGATCCTATTCCATCCAGCTGGTTCTCTGATCCCCCCGTTGTGCTTCTTCAACCCCTTCTGACTATTATCAATTCTAGCCTTTTGTCCGGTCTCTTCCCTATCCCCTGGAAACATGCCATAGTTCGTCCTCTATTAAAACAGCCCACTCTTGATCCTACCATTTCCGCACACTATCGTCCTGTTTCCAATCTTCCTTTTGCCTCCAAGCTCCTGGAAAAGGTTGTGTTCTCTCAGCTTTCTCACTTTCTGGACTCCACACTCTTTCTTCATCCTAGACAATCTGGTTTTAGACCTGGCTTTAGTGTTGAATCTACAATTGCAGCAGTTTTAAATGAGATTCACACCTCTCATGACCAAGGCAAGATCACGTTAGCTGTTTCACTTGACCTCTCTGCAGCTTTTGACCTGGTGGATCACGCTCTTCTCCTCTCTCGTCTTCGGGATGCGGGCATTCGGGGTTTGGTATATCATTGGTTCCACTCATTCCTCTGTCACCGGTCCTTTGCTGTTTCTTCTCCCTCATCCACCTCCGATTCTTTTCCTCTCTCCTGTGGTGTCCCTCAGGGATCAATCCTGGCCCCCTTATTGTTCAATGTCTTTCTTGCACCTTTGGCCCTCCTCATCCAGCAATCTGGGATCTCTAGCTACTTTTACGCTGATGACATCTTTCTCCTGCATCACACTTCATCTTCTCATCCTGATCTGTCCCCTCTAAACAACTGTCTTGCTTCCATCTCCTCTTGGCTTTCGTCCAACTGTCTAGTCCTTAATGTCACCAAAACTGCTGCCATTTGGTTCCCTCACACTTCCCCTGTTCCCTCACTTGCTCCATCTATTTCAGGTGCTTACACTGCTGTTGTTTCTCAACTCCATTATCTTGGGGTTTTCTTGGATTCTGCTCTCAGTTTCCACAATCACATTTCCCATGTTTCTAGATGTTCCTTTCTGCGCCTTCGGCAAATCCGTGCCCTTCGTCCCTTTTTGTCCACTTCAGCCATTACCACTCTCCTTCTTTCCCTAATTATTACCAGGTTAGATTTTTGCAACATCATTTTTGCCGGTCTTCCTCAGTATCAAAAACACCGTCTGCAATTAATTCAGAATACCGCTGCACGCATGATCCTACAAGCCTCTCCCCGTGACCATGTCACCCCATTATTACATCATTTACACTGGCTGCCGATCGATTTCCGCATTTCCTTCAAGGTTCTCACTTTAACCCATAAAGCCATTTATCTCTCCACCCCCACCTACCTCTCTGACCTACTCACTTACCATACCCCCTCACGCAGTCTCAGATCCATTCACATCAATCGCCTTCACCTCCCAGCACCCTCCAAAGCACACTTACAATCAACCAGGAAAGCAGCATTTTTCTACTTGGCCCCTTCTCTCTGGAATTCCTTGCCTACCACCCTCCGTACAGAAGAATCCTACTCCAAATTCCATTCCCTCCTAAAAACACATCTGTTCTCCCTAGCCTTCCCCACCTAAGCCCGAAGTTTTCACTCCTTTACTCTACTCTCTTTATTCTTCTCTCTTTACCTATCTCTGCTCTATTATTATTGTAATTTCTTCTTTTCTTCTCTTTTTCTAAAATACTGTTATTAGTTTTGTAAACCGCCCCGATGTAATGGGGGGCGGTATAACAAATGTGTATTAAACAATAAACAATAAACAGTAAATACTGAAGCAAAAAATTCATTCAGCTTCTCCACTATGGTCTTGTCCTCTCTTAGTGCTCCTTTTACTCCTCTATCATAATGGTCCAACTGGCTCTCTCATGGGTGTTTTACTACTAATCTACTTGAAAAAATTTGTATTATGCACTTTTGCTTCCACAGCAAGCTTTATAATGTGGCCTCTTTGCTGCACTGGCTATATGAGGAGTATACTCAGGGTATACTCGTTATGCCTGTGAGCAGCTCTGCAGAGACCTTTGCAGTGGTGCATAGGGGTGGGAAATCCTGCCAGATTTGATAGGGAGGGTAGTTTTACCACCCTTATAACTTCAATCGGTGGCATGGTCAAGGAAAAAGAACACCAAGTATCACTTATGCTTCCCAATGTGAGCAACCCGGACTTTGAGCCTGGAATGGGAAGATTTGCTTTTAAATTTGTGGAAGCAAAAGGATGTAAATATTTAATGCAAATACTAGCTCTGGGGTCACGGCCATTCTTGTCTTTTGACCAACTCAATATGGGAGCTCCCAAATACGCATCTGCCAGCACATCTGCAGATTAGGCACTACTGTTCTGTACAGCATAGAAAGTATGAGAAGAATTGGCTCTTTAGTGAACTAGATTTATGAAGCTTGCTCCAAAATTTAATAAATGATCTGCTTGGTAATGGATGGAAAAAGAGGAGGGGAGAATGAAACATTTGAATTTGCAAGCACAAAGATGGTCAGGGGAGGTGAGAAAGGCTTGGGATGGGAAACAACTGGCAGAATTATTTCATAATCACTATACACAAATTAAAACATTGGATTTACAAACCATGCAATTTAGGATGCTCCATGGAGCTTATTTGTCTAGAGACAAATAGGATAAATTGGGGTTGTGGAATGCAGATATGTGTACAGAAACACAGAAACATGATGGCAGAAAAAACTATATAGCTTATCCAGTCTGCCCTTCCATACCAACTACTAAGCTTTACAGTCCCTTTTATTCCTTTAGAGATCTTCTGTTTTTGTTTCATGCTTTCTTGAATTCAGATACAGACCTTGTTTCTTCCTTCAGTGGAAGACTATTCCATGCATCTATCACGCTTTCCATAAAGAAATATTTCCACAAATTATTCTCAAATCTATCCTCTTTCACCTTTATCCTATATCCCCTTGTTGCAGAACTTTCTTTCAGTTCAAAGAGGTTCTCCTCCTGTGCATTTATGCCATTGAGGTATTTAAATGTCACTATCGTATCTCGCCTCTTTGGCTATTCCTCCAAAAGTATACACTTGTTCCCTCTACACAGACTCTCTCTGGAATATATCATTGCGAAGGTATGGTCTCAAGAACTGCACACAATCCTCAAAATGAGGTCTTATCAAAGATTTATGCAGATGCACTATCGCCTCCTCCTTCCTGCTGGCTAATCTTCTCCCTATGCACTCAAGCATTCTTTTGGCTTTTGCTGATTAGCCATCTTAAGATCATCAGAAACTATCACACCCAGGTCCTGCTCTTCTTTCATGGACAGAAGTACTTCAGCCCCTATACTGCACTGCTCACTTTGATTTCTGCAGCACAAATGCATGACCCTGTACATTTTATCATTAAATCTGAGCTGCCAAATTCTCATTCATTCTTCAAGTTTCTCTAGATCTCACCTCAAGTTATCTACAGCTTCCTGGGTGTTTACTCTATTGTAGATATTGGTATCATCCACAAAGAGGCAAACCTTATCCAACAGCCCTTCTACAATATCACTTACAATAATGCTAAAATGAATTAGACCAAGGACAGATCCCTGCAGCACACTAATGGTAACATCTTTCTCCTCAGATTGAGCTTCATTTAACTATACCCTTTGTTGCCTCCCACTCAACCAATTTCTAACACAGATGGTCAGTTTAGGGGCCATCTCTTGGGTGCTCAATTTATTTATAAATTGCCTGTGTGGAACAATGTCTAAGACTTTACTGAAATTTAAGTACACTACAACTAGGGCTCTTACCTTGGTCCAACTCTCTGATCATCCAATCAAATAAATTAATAAGATTTATCTGAAGACCTGCCTATTAAATTCAAGATCAAGACAGGCATGCTAATCCATTTCTTCCTAGAGCGTATAGAAAAAGGATATAGAGTTATTAGAAAAGGTTCAGAGAAGAGCCACCAAAATGGTAAAGGGGATGGAAGGATACTCCTATGAAGAAAGGCTAAAAAGGTTAGGGCTCTTTAACCTGGAAAAGAGACGGCTGAGGGGAGATATGATAGAAGTCTACAAATTAATGAGCGGAGTGGAACGGGTAAACGTAGATCGATTGTTTACCTTATCAGAATATAGAAAGACTAGGGGACATGCAATGAAGCTACAGGGTAAACTATTTAAGACTAATAAAAGAAAATATTTTTTCACTCAACGTGTAATCAAACTCTGGAATTTGTTACCGAGGATGTAGTAAAGGCTGTTAGTGTAGCTGGGTTTAAAAAAGGTTTGGACAAGTTCCTGGAGGAAAGGTCCATAAGCCATTATTAAGAAGGGACCCAGGATATCAATGCTTGAACCAATACAAGCATTGTGGAACCTGTGTCCCTTGGGGAAACTGCTAGGTACATATGACCTAGATTGGCCACTGTTGGAAACAGAATACTGGGCTTGATGGACCTTGGTCTGACCCAGTATGGCATATCTTATGTTCTTATGTAGGTCAAAGTTCAGTGGAATCAAGAATAACATGCTATTGAGCAAACGGTACAGACCTCTGAAAATTGGACCCGTGGTTAACTCATGTTGGGGAATAAGGGAATTTCTGATAGAGAGCAAAATGCAAAAGACCAAGGGAAAATTCATTTAATTTGCATAATCAGTAGTTAAGATTATTTTGTGAAATTGAATAATTTAAGTTGAACCTTCATTCCCTCACTGGAAAAACAAATTCCATGAGATTTTATCATTTGAACTGCGTACATATTGAAGTAGTATGATAATGGAGCGGCTGCCATATAAGGTGACATTTTACTTACCAGTTAATATGCTTTCCTCAAGTCCATCTAGACCAGTACAGATAAGTGGATGTGTTCCCCTACCAGCAGATTTGTAGAGACAAAGAACCAATGTAAAACTCAAGTTTCAATGACATCACTTCTATGCCTCTATTTGCCTCGGCCACCAGAGTTCCTTTCAGTATTTGTCCCGAAGCATATGGGAGAAACATGGCAAGCATCACACAACCTCAATTGTGGGAATGAGAAATCAACAGTAGAGAACTATGTACAGGAAAGCATAAACAAAAGGTTGTCAATAGAAAATGAACCCGCAGAGCCAAGTATAAAAATCATAGCAGCCCCAAGGGTACCGCAACAGAAGAGAACAAATACACTTCCAGGGGTGGGCCCTGGACTGGTCTAGCAGGCCTCAAGGGAAAGGACATTAACTGTTAAGTAAAATGTTACTGGCCATATTGTCCTGCTAAACCAGTCCACACAAGTGGGATGTACCAAAGCTACAACTCTGCTGAGTGGGAAAAAGACAAAGCAGCTTGCAAAATTCTTGAGCCAAAGATCATGTCCACCCGCAAATGGACATTCAAGCAGTAATGCTTGACAAAAGTGTTAAGTGATGCCCACGCTGCTGCCCAACAAATGTCTGCAGGGATTTCCGAGCCCTGCTCCGCCCATGAGGATGCTTCTGCTCAAGTAGAATGGGTGCACAAACTATCCAGAACCGGCCCGTTCCTCAACCAAGACGCGAGGTAATGGCCTCCTTAAACCAATGTCCCAAAGTCAGCTTGGCTGCTATTTCACCCTTGTGCAAGTCAGCAAACAGTACAAAAAGATGGTTGGACTTAAGAAAGGAATTCATAACCTCCAGGTACTGGGAAGCACCCTCTGGTCAGCAACCAGGCAAAGATCCTTATTCTTCTTCTGACATTGCTCCTTCGAGGAGAGCAGGCAGACCACCTGGTTTATGTGAAAGGGAGAAAGCACCTTAGGCAAGAAGGAAGGCACAGGTCGAATGGAAATGGCCTCCTTCAAAAGGACAGAAAAGGATCTAGACAAAACAGAGCCTGCAGCTCGGAAATCCACCTTGCAGAACAAATCGCGATCACGAAGACTGTCTTGAGTGTCAAATCCCTTAAGGTAGCATGCTTCAATGGCTCAAAGGGCATCACCATCAGGGCCCTGAGCACCAGACACTGATCCCAGGAAGGGATCACAGCCTGGAGGGGAGGATGCAGACCCAAACATCCTGGAGAAAAACGGGAGAGGTCTGGGTGAAAGGCCAGAGACTTGCCAGCCACCGGACTCTGGAAACAGGACAGAGCTGCCACCTCAACTTTCAGAGAGCTAAGGGAAAGGCCCTCCTCTACATCATCCTGTAGAAAGGCCTACAGGGAGGACACCTTGACTGCTTCAGGAGTTAATTGCTGTGTGCTGCACAAAAGCTCAAAGAGGCACTATATCTGTACGTATGCTAGCTTGGTAAACCTCCTCCAGCATCAAGCAAAGAAGAGACCACTGCTGGAGAGAACGCTTATGCATTAGCTGTCTCCTTTCAAGAGCCATGACGTAAGCAAGAAGGGAGCTGGGTTCTCCAGGACAACCAGCCCCTGCTGCAATAGACCCCGAGACAGAGGCAATCAGAGGCGGTGCCTGCAGGAGCGGCATCAGGTCTCTGAACCACGATGTCCTTGGCCAATCCAGTGCCACCAGAACAATCCTGCCCAGATGGTGTTTTATATGCCAAATCACACATCCCGATAGGGGCCACAGAGGAAACACGTACAGCCCTCGCTGATTTGGCAAAGGCGGGTCAGGGCGTAGATGCCTTCAGCCCCCGTCTCCGTGTGGCAACTGAAGAAGCAGCAAACTTTGGCATTGGAGCGAGTCGCCATCGGATCCATTTCAGGCAGACCCCAGCGGCGCAGAATCAACTGAAATGCCTCATGACTCAACTCCCACTCTCCAGGATTCAGAGAGTGACAATTAAAGATGTCCGCTTCCATACTGTCCACCCCGGCAATGTGCTGGGCCAATAAGGCTGGGAGGTTCTTCTTTGCTCAGGCAAACAGGAGAGCCATCTCCAGACCTACCCTGGCACTCCTCGTGTCACCTTGTTGATTCACATAAGGCACCGCAGTGGCATTGTTTGAAAACGCTAGAAACACCCAGCTCTTGACCAGGGGCCGGAAATACAGAAGAGTCAAACCGATGGCCCTCGACTCAAGGTCATTGATGAGCCACATCACTTCCCTGTGGTTCCAATGGCCCTGGGCCGTACAGTCTTGACAATGGGCTCCCCAGCCCGAGAGACTGGAATCCATCATCAGGATCCAGGAGAAATAGTCCAGTGGTATACCTTTCCTCAGATGACAGGGCTGCTGCTACCACTGCAAGATGGCCTTCACCATCAATGGGAGCAGAAGCCTGCACTCGAATTCCTGAGAACTCGGGTACCACAGAGTCAACAAGGACCGCTGGAGGGGTCACATATGAGCATGCGTCCACGGCACTATCTCTGTGGTCTTCGCCATCAATCCAAGCAGCTGAAGATAATCCCAGACTTTGGGAGCCTGCTGTGCCAGCCAGTCCAACAGTCTTTTGATCTTCTCCTCCGGCAGGAAAACTCTGCCCACTCAAGTGTCGAAACATGCTCCCAGAAACGCCAGGAATTGGGAAGGCAACAGCTGGCTCTTTCCCTGATTGATCACCCAGACAAGGCTTTCCAAAAAAGACACCATTCGGGACGCCACCCGTGACACTTTGAAAAAGGGAACAGACTCAGATGAGACAGTCATCCAGATAGGGATGGACACAGATCCCTTGGTACTGCAGCACCCACCACTATTTGTTTATTTTATTTATTTAAGTGGCTTAGCTAACTGAGCAGTGGCTCAATATCGCTACTGCCCGGTTAGCCTTGTGGCAATTCAGCAAACCCAGATATTCAATGCTGGCATTGAATATCCAGGTTCAAGTTCAGTGCCAGCGGCTAGCCACATTAGCAGTGCTAGTTGTTGGTGCTAAATATCCCTCCCTTTGTTTCTTTTGACACAAACATACCGGGAGCTGCCGTCAACAAATGCACATCATCCAGTTTACTAGCAGACTGCATCTCCTTTGCTTATGCTGAAGCAGATTTGACTCTTAAGGGGGTCATGTCACAGTTCATGTTACAGCTATGGCTGCATCAGTAGCTCATTTGAGGTTAGCCTCCAAGGTGGAAATGTGCAAAGTTGTAACATGGACTTCTGCTTAGAATGAACAGACGGATGAGGAAATGCTAAAAGAAATTAGGGAAGCTAACAAAGTTTACAACACAGAAAATAAAGGGAGATTCCAATCCCTTCAGTATCGGCTGGGTCAACATCCACATCACGACATGTTAGGGAGATAAAGTTTCTAGATGAAATAAATGACTGCTTCATGGAGCAGCTGGTTCAGGAACCAACACGAGGGGAAGCTATTTTAGACCTAGTCCTTAGTGGAATGCAGAATCTAGTGCGAGAGGTAACAGTGTTGGAGCTGCTTGGCAATAGTGATCATAACATGATCACATTTGATTTAATAGAGGGCGGATAGTAAGGAAATCCACTGCGCTAGCATTGAACTTTCAAAAAGGAGGTTAATCTTTTACACGTTGAGAGAAGTACAGTCCAACCAAAAAGTTATTTTATGTTGCGAATACCCTGGTAATCACTTCATTTCTTCATCTGTTAGACTACTTTAACACTCCCCCCCAAGTGAATTTATGAGGTATTAAAGCTGTGGATACATGCTAAACTTTTTTTCTTTTAACTGGGGACTCTGATTTCAAAAGAATTTTGCATGGATTATAGACTGAAAGAAAAAACACTGAAAAGACAAGTCTGGCCTTTATGAATCACTTCTTTTTTAAGTACCTGCCATTTTTTCCATAGTAATTTCTAACCACTGCTTTTTCAAACTTTTTATCATGTATTACTCCATTTTAACAAGTGAAAATTCACGTGACCCCAGATGATGATGAAATCTAAACAGCAAGTCTACAGCCTCCTTCCCCTCCCTCCACTCATCTCAAGCAGGAAGGTTGCAGCGACAAAAGTGGCAACTTCAGCAGCAGTCAGCACAGGGTCCCTTGTGTCAATGTGCAGTGTGTGCTTACAAACTCCAGTACTTAGCATGGGTTTCCAGTCTAACAGGAAGCTTACCCAGGAGGGGGACAAGGCCATATGAATGTTCACTGGCTCACAGACCATATGCTTACTAGTGACTGCCGCTACTTGGTATAGGTGACCGTGAAAGTCCACATAGAAGGGGAAACGGCCATGTTTCTGTGACCCCACTCACTGATGATGTGACCCTATTTGGGGTTCCGACTTCACATTTGGGAACCACTAACCTATCAGATCAGGTATAGGTTAAGTTGAGTGAAACGTTTATGCAGGTTTAATTATATGCAATTATTGTTATTATTATTTTTTTTTATTTATAATCAACTTAGTTTAAATACCATTACCTGTAGTAACCAGGCATAACAATATGCACTCCAGCACTTGGCTGACAGATATTTTGGACTTCCTGGTTATCCATTTTGCGCACAGAGTCTGTGAAAGGTCCTGTAGCATTGATAACACATTTGGCTTTGACATCAAATTCCTGTCCTGTGAAAAAAGACGGCATTGATCATATAGTCCTCCATTTGTTTCCCTGCTCACTAAAGCTTTTAATTATTAATTTATCTATGAACTTATGCTATTGTGAAGTATATAAAGCCATTCTGAAGGATGTGAATGGTTGAAGCCACAAAGGAATGAAGAAAGATTTCATTTATTTTATCAATACTAAAATGTAAAATATATTTATCAAAAATAACAAATCCCATCATTTTTAAAAGCATTTTACCCATTTGTCTATCATTTCTTATTGAGAGCAAAACATGAAAAAACTGATAAAACTAGATTTTTTAACCTTTAAATACTGATCTAGGTAAGCAGTAGTATTTGCCATATATTTGATAATGCCAGCTTTGTTGTTGAAAAAGCGCTTCATGCAAAAAGTAATCTACACTGCTCAGTGTCTTATGATTAGAATGCAAACCTGTCACTTTACCTACAAGAGTATATGATGTCGAAGAAAAATGGTATTGATGTGTTGAGATGCCTTACTTTGAAATGAAACTACCTTTACTTAAATACTATCTACTCATGACATTATTTTAAAACCACAGCACAAACATTAATTTCATTTCATTTCTTACCTAAATAGAAATAAACATTATAAGGCATAATTTTAAAAAGCTCATATGAGTCACAGCCATATTGAAGGTAGAGTTATGTGTATGTAAGAATGCTTCATGCATATAACCTATTTTATAAAGAAAGATAATGTATATCCATGAGTGTTTACATATAAACCTGTGCATATATACAAGGAATCTGTTGCTGAAGTATGCATGTACTATGTATTTTATAATAACACTACATGCATATGTCATCAAACATGAGTGCACACATTTATATTCAGGGTGGCTCTATAATGAGGTAAAGTGAGGCAGCCACCTCAGGCGGCAAAGTTTTGGGAACAGAAAAAAATGCCTCCAAAACAGCCAAGTGGCTGTTGTCTTACTCTGCCTTCTAAAGTAAAAAAAAAAAAAGTGAGTGGACCAGCTGCTGCTGCCGCCTCTGCTTTTTCCAGGTCGGCAGTGGCAGAATCAACTCCCCCACCCCCGCTACTGGCTCAGATCCAAGGACAATGGGTTAGCAGTGGTGGCAAGCTATCAATTCTAAAAAAAGGAAAAAAAAAGGAAAGTAAAAGCGTCGAGTCTTCAAGACTCCAGCATGCTAGTAAGTCCCTGCTGGTTCTGGTTCCACACTCCCACCCCCCCTCTGAAGTGAAAAGCACCATCAGAGGGGACAGGACCCGTAAGGGCCTTACAAGCATGCTGGAGTCTTGAAGAGCACGCACGTCTGCTTTCCTTAGCTTTTTCAAAGTTGTTAGCTCCCTGCTGCTGTGGCACGCTATTAACTTTGAAAAAAAAAAGGGGGAGGGGGAGCAGGAAGATAAATGTTGAACAACAGAAGGGGTGCGGAAGCAAGAAGTCAAATGCTTAAACAGGGTCGGCGCTATCTAGTAAGCTGGGTAAGCACGGCAAGGGGCGTTGACGTCAGGAGGGTGCCGTTGGTAGCCACCCACTCCCCACTCCTCATTCAGGATGGCCTGCAGTGCGCTGACAGCCTAGTTGACAGCCTGCCCACAGGACATGCTGCTCCCATGGGCAGAAGGCTGTGAAAGGCCACAATAGCTACTCATAGCCTTCTGCTAGTGGAAGTAGCTTGTCCTATGGGCAGGCTCTCCAATAGGCAGCTGGCACTCCGCAGGTCTTCCTGAATGGGGAGTGGAGGCGGATAGCCAGCGACCGCGCCCTGCCAACGTTGGCTTCTGCGGGCAGGCTCTGTGTCTCTGGGCCGCAGTCATAGCTTGCAGAGCCCCTACCCACAGGACATGCTGCTCCAGCAAGCAGAAGGGTGTGGGAGGCAGTGATCATGGTCCAGAGAAGCAGAACCTGCCCGCGGGAGCAGCATGCCCTGTGGGCAGGGGCTGTGCAAGTTCAATTGTGCCCTGCCTCTCTGGGCTTGGATCACGGCTTGCACAGCACCCGCCTGAGGGGCATATGGCTCCATAAACAAGCTCTGCCCCTTGTACATACAAGGTGTGGATATGAGGGGGGGGGAGATACTGGGAAGGGGGGAGTGAATATGAGGGAGTACTAGGTGGACGTGGATGGGCACAGGAAGTCAGAAAGGACATGCTGGGTGCAGGGGGGGGGGGAGGGAGGCAGCGGGGATAAGACGGAAAGGATTCTTACTAGTATTCATGGACATCTCTGCAGCCTTTGACACTGTGTCTCACACCATAATGTTGCAACGCCTACAGCAAATAGGAATAAGTAAGAACATCCTAAAATGGTCACCTTGTACCTAGGAGACCGGACACAACAAGTCAAATGTGACCAAAAGAAATCACTACAGTTCCCAGTCAAGCAAGGAATACCACAGGGTTCAACACTATCATCCATTCTCTTTAACATATACATTCAACCCATATGCAGCATCATTAAACGCCACAAACTACTTTACCACCTGTATGCAGATATTATGGTATACACCCCAGTCAACCTACAGTTACCCGACATGACAACAATGACAAAATGCATTGAAGACATGATCACCTGGCTCACTGATAACAACCTTACAGTCAACTTTGACAAAACAGAGGTCATGTTTATCACCAGAGACTCCACCTTCATTCCACCACAAACAATCAACATCTTGGACAAAGCCACCGCAGTCAAGGACGAGGCAATGAAAACTTTTCTTGTCAAGAATCATTTGACATTGGTTTGATTTGCAAATTGATGGGGTTTTTTTACCAATTTCTCCACACACTTGAATAAACTGAAAATCAAACTGCAAGAAGTTGGTAAGACACTTGGTGGGTTATTCTGAGGCATGAATAGTGGGGATGGACATCCCAACAGGACATCCATCCCCACTATTCGTGCCGGCTGCATGCCCTGACTAACTTCCTCGCTGGTTGTGCGGGGAAGTTAGCCGGGGGCAGGGAAGAGGCGGCCTGGGGGCAGAGAATGGGCGGTCACCAGCTCTGGACCTATAGGGCCGCCCTGTACACCCAGGGCCGGCGAAATGGCTGGGAAAGTTATTCCACCCCTGGGGAATAACTTCCTTGGACGTTTCATTTTGGCAGGCTTGGGGCGTGGAAGGGGCTGAGGGGGGCAAAGTTAATACCCCACAGCCCGACCCTGGCCTTAGGAGGCTGGATCGGTGGTTGGGCTGCGGGGAATTAGCTTTATTAGCAGTGGCCAGCATTGCAGCTTATAAATGGAGCCGCGGTGCTATGGCAACAGGATGCCATGGTGCCGTGGCTCCATTTAAAAGCCGTGGTTGACTTAGCTGGGCTATGGCTGTACATGCAGGCCGGGACTGACTCGCTGTCCTGGTCTGCACGTACATGCCTGTTCGCAATTCTGATCCCATGGGGCTAGACGTGTCCCGCAGGATCAGAATCGTGATCTTCTTTGTACGTCTGGGTCAGCCCAAACGTACAAAGGAGATGTATGTCGGGATCAGAATCGGGCCCTTGATGTTATGTTTGATAACAAACATTTTGGAAGTCAGGAGGAAGTGATGTCATAAAACTGAATAACGGAGTGAGCCAAGAGCTCCTCTAACTCCACCAGCAAAAAGGTAATATTAAGAGAACTCACCTTAATTCCTGCGGAGCTGTTGGCAATTAAGTCCCAAGATCTCAAGGAAGCATGGCGGGTAAAAAGAAGGTCGACTTTAAAGAATTTGCCTATGAGAAAATGGCAACCCCCTGCAAGGAGCTTAAGATGGTGGTGGGCGACTTAATGCGGAGCCACCAAAGCAGGCATCACAGTGCAGAGAGCGATTCTGAGGAAGACAGCGTTGAGACACAGGATAACAGTGAAATAAAATGCTTATTGATAGAACTAAAAAGGAGATCCAAAATCTGTGGAGTGACCTCAGGATCACGGCGGCCGTCTTAACAACAGAAATGCAAAAGATTGCAGGCCTCATTGAATCCATGGAAGAGCACATAAGTGCACATGAAACTATGCTAACCGAACATGCTGCCCAGAGTAAACAATTGACTGCAACACAGACGGAGATTACAGAGCATCTAGAGGACATGGAAAACTGGAATAGAAGGTGCAACCTCTGCTTCCACAGAATTACGGAGGAAGTCTGCATACCAGAACAGTGGAGAAGTGGTAAGACAAATAACCCAACAACTTTGGCCGGAGGGAGAAAGCCCGCATATTGAGATGGACAGAGCACATCATTCAATGGGTCCCCCCACAAGCAATACAAGCACGGGACATAGTTGTGTGCTTTCAGAAGTACACAGTAATAGAATAAATTCTATCCCAAGCTCATAAACAGGGCACAGTAAAATTGAACAATATGCCTTGAGATATATGAGGACTTGTCACCAATTACTTTGCAAAGACGCAGAGAGCTTCAAGACATAACAGCAAAGTTGGGAGAGGCAGGAATTAAAGACAAATTTATTTATTTATTTCATTTTATATATCACGTTTCCGAGGACCAATGCGATTTACATAGAACATAACTTCAACATTATAACGGAACGATATCACATTATAACAAGGTGAAGCTAGCATAACGGTTAAACAGCTATTAGAATAACTTTGAAGCTAGAAAAGAGAATGCATGGAGATTAGAGACTGCATGAATTCTATGGATAACACTAAACAGTTTCAATATTTATTTATTTAGCAAGCATTTGTAGCCCGCTCCTTCCAGCGATCAGAAGCGGGTAGGATTACTATTGTGAAACTGCCGAATCAAGGCAGGTACAAATTTTGTTTACATACAGATTGTCAGAAAAGCACATCATACAGAGTTAACACTTCTTAGCTATGGGGGAGTTCATTTACATATATACATAAATACATATATACAGGATAAGCTTTTTGGCCACAGTGGTCAGGGGCTGCTCCATCTGTGGATTTAGTTCAGGTTGAAATGAGATTGGAAAATGTGCGTTTTGAGTTTCTTTCTGAAGACTAGAAGGTCATTGCTAGCTCGTAGTTCTGGTGGGAGTTGGTTCCACAGTGTTGGTGCCACATATGAGAAAGCCCTGTGGCTGGTGTTAGCTTTGGCAGATCTTATATCTGTTGGAGTGTGAAGGATGTTGGAATTGTGGGTTCTTCTGTTTCGGGTAGGAGGTTGCGATCTTACTAGGTTGTTGAGGAAGGAAGGTGCTAAGTTGTGGATGAGTTTGAAGGTGGTTGTTAGTATTTTGTATTTTGTTCGAGCTGTTATGGGTAGCCAGTGTAATTTAATTAGCACTGGTGTGATGTGGTCACTTAGATTTTTCTTCATTATGACCCTGGCAGCTACATTTTGTGCCATTTGTAATATGTTTAGGGTTTTTTTAGGTAAACCTTGTAGGATGGCGTTGCAGTAGTCAAAATGTGGCATGATGAGTGCTTGGGCCACTGTTCTGAAGTCTTGGGGATCAATAATATTCCGAATGGGTTGGAGCACTCTAAGCTTGTGGAAAACTGCTCTGTTGGTCTTTCGGAGGTGTTTTTCCATCTTTAGGTTACAGTCAAATGTGACTCCTAGATACTTTATTTCTTTTTTTGTTTGGTAAGTGTTGTTACATAGTGTTATTGATGTGGGTGGGTCAAAATTCGGTTCTTTGGAGATATACATTACTTCGGTTTTTTTGTGATTAATTGACATACTACTTTGTTGCAACCAGTCTTGCATCTCTCTGATACATGTCTCTAGTGGGTTGTAGTCTGGGTTTTTAGTGTCTAGTTGTGAGTATAGCATGATATCATCGGCATAGATGTGGTAATTAATTTCGTGTCGTGAGAAAATTTTGCATAGTGGCTGCATATATATGTTAAACAGAAGTGCTGAGAGAGCAGAGCCTTGGGGGATTCCCTGCGTTTGGGAGAAAGATTCTGCTTTTTCTCCGTTGAATTGAACCTGTTGTGTTCGATTTGAGATGTAGGATGAGAACCATTTTAGTGGTGTTCCTGTTATTCCTATTGATTTTATCCTATTTATGAGGGTCCCATGATTGACTTTATTTATATATTTACAATGCAAACAAAATGGCTTGGGACCGACTAACAAGTAATAAATTCAGCTTTATCTAAGGGGCAGGAGAGGAGGGATGAAGAGGAGGGGAAAGGAATGTATAGGCTGAGTTCAGATGAGGTTTTATCTGGTTGTAGGTTCGTCAGGGTCAGGTCAGGTAATCCCATCGAAATGTTCTTTGAACAGGTAGGTTTTTAGCAACTTGCGGAATGCTGCGAGGTCATGAGTTTCTCTGATATGGTTTGGTAGGGCATTCCAGAGGTGAGTGGCATGTAGGGAAAAAGCTCTAACAGGTGTTCTCCAGGGATAGCAGGAATCAGTCCTCAAATATGGGTGACGTCAGTGCCGTTGGAGCCCCATGAAAGCATCTCCCCAGCTTTCAAAGAAAGTCTTTGGGCGATGCCACCATGCATGTGTGGTACCCTTCCTGCCCAAGGGTGCCATCTTACTCAGCCTGACATAGTTAGTGTCGACAAAAGAAGATGACAAAAATTGTACAGCAACTCCAAGAGGAGGAGGGAGAGTTGTGAGGATTGATTCTTGCTGTCCCTGGAGAACACCTGTTACAAGTGAGTAACTATTCTTTCTCCAGGAACAAGCAGGAAGTCAGTCCTCACATATGAGGCTACCGAGAACCTATAGAAAATACGGCCCAGCTATGAGCAGCTGCAAGCGAGTCTGAGGAGAGACTCTTAAGGACAACAGTGTCCGGGGAGAACCATCACTCTTGTAGCCTGAACCAGAAGGGTAGGAGTTGCCTATTCCCCAAAGAGATTATGGAGTATGGCCTGGCCAAAGGCACTGTTCCGTCAGTACTCCCTCTCCAGGCAGTAGTGAGCTGCAAAGGTGTGGACTGAGGACCAGGTGGCGGCCTGGCAGATGTCTGCCACAGGGACAGAGTGCAAGCTTGCAACCGAAGTAATCATAGCCCTGACCCATTGTGTGCCATGACCTGGTGCGCCAACGAGAGTACAGCCTGATTGTGAGCGAAGATGATGTAATCGGCCACCCAGGTGGACAGGGTCCACTTGGTAACAGCCTCCCCCAGGTGACTGGGGTCATAGGAAATGAAAAGCTGTGAGGCTTTGTAGTAGCACTGCGTATGCTGCAGGGCCCTCTTACAATCCAGAGTATGGAGAACAACTGCTGCCTTGTCGGCATGGGGCCATGTAAAGAAGGTGGGGAGCACCATCTCTTGGATGAGGTGGAATGTGGATACCACCTTCGGAAGGAATCTAGGGTGGGTGCAAAGCATGACCCTATTCTTGTAGAACCTGGTGTAGGGTGGCTCGGCCACCAAGGCCCAAAGCTCGCTGACTCTGCGCACAGAGGTAAGTGCCACCAGGAAGATGACCTTCCAGGAAAGGTAACACAAATGGCAGGTAGCCAGAGGTTCAAAAGGCAGCTTGGTGAGCTGCGTCAGAACCACACTGAGGTTCTATTCTGCTGGGGGAGGGTGGGTGGATGGGAGGCTTAGAGAGAAGACCCTACATAAATTGAGTAATGAGGGGCTGGAAAGAAAGAGGTTTGCCCTCTATGGAATGATGGTGTGCCAATAACGCGCTCAGGTGCACTCTGACGGAGTTGGACTTGAGTCCGGTTTGCGAAAGCTGAAGCAAGTACTGAAGCACCGTGTGCACCTGGCAAGAGAACGGGTCAACCTGTTGCTCTATACACCACACTGAGAATCTGCGCCACTTGAAGGCATAGGCCTGTCTCGTGGAGTTCTTACAAGAGGACAGGAGGACTTCCTCCACCTTCCTTGGGAGGTTGAAGGATACTAAGGCTACCCATTCAGCAACCATGCTTTTAACGACAGGGATCCCAGGTTGGGGTGAAGAAGGGAGCCCTCTTCCTGGGTCTGCAGTCCCGGGGCATTCCCCAAAGGGACTAGGATCTCCGTCGAGAGGCGGAGCAACAGGGGAAACCAATGCTGCCTGGGCCACCGCAGGGACACCAGGATCATGGAAATCTTGTCCCACAGGACATTGAGGGTTCGGGTGATTAGTGACATGAGAGGTAGGCATACAGAAGGCCCTCTGACCACAAGATGAGGATGGATGAGAAGATCTGCCACTACTTGGGATGGATGTGGCTGGGGACAGCAGAAGTGGGGCAGCTGAGCATTGATCAGGCTGGAGAAGTCCAGACTTAGAATGCCCCAGAGTTGGAAGAGCCACTATGGCACCCTGGGATCTTGATGCCATTCATGCAACTGGAGGACCCTGCTCATCCTGTCCACTAGGGCATTGTCTTGGCTCGGGAGGTATACCGTCCTGAGGAGCATTCCATGACCAATCGCATATGAGCAGAGGGCTACTGCCTCCTGAAAGAGGTGGTGAGACCTCATGCCCCCCAGACCCCTGTTTGTTCAGGCAGAACATTGCAACCTGGTTGGCAGTTTGGACTAACACCAACTGGTCCCGCAGGCAGTGGTGGAAGGCCTTGATCATCAGAAAAATGGCCCTGAACTCCAGCAGGTTGACCTGCTGCTGGCTCTCTGCCCGTGACCAGTTGCCCTGCATGCGGAGTTCCTCGCAAGGGGTTCCCCAGCCCAGTAGGGAGGCATCCGTGGTGAGGATCCTCTGGGGATTTGGGGACTGGAAGGGCATGCCCTCCTGCAGGTGCTGTGTGTGGTCTGCCACCAGTTGAGTGACCACTAGCTGACGAGACACTAAGACTTTGTCCAAGAGACTGCCTGTGGCTTGTGTCCACTGGAAACGGAGACACCACTGTGCCACTTGCATGTGAAGGAGGCATTGGGAACCACATGGACTGTGGATGCCATGTGGCCCAGTAGGCGGAGCATGGACCGTGCCGACACTATGTGATGGCATTGCACCTCAATGGCTAGAGCCCTGAGGTGACCTGCCCTGTCCAAGGGAAGAAAGGCCCTGGCCTGAAGTGTGTCCAGTCAAGTCCCTAGGAAGAAAGTCCTGAGTTGGAGTGAGGGTAGCCTTGGGGTGGTTTATCATGAACTCCAGATGTTGCAAGACATTGATGGTATGGGCCGTGGCCTGTTGCACCTCGGTGGCTGTCCCCCTTTATGAGCCAATTGTCCAAGTAAGGGAAGAAGGCGGCTCCTTGGAAACAGAGGTAGGCGGCCACCACTGCCAGGCATTTGGTGAAGACTCTTGGCGTGGAGGCTAGACTAAAGGGTAGTACCCTGTACTGGTAGTGGTCACCCCCAGACCATGAACCTTAAGTACTGCCTGTGACTGGGATGAATGAGGATGTGGGTGTAAGCATCCTTTAGGTCCAAGGAGCATAGCCAATCTCTGTTGGAGGTAGGAAAACAATGTTCCAAGAGAGAGCATCTTGAACTTCTCTCGCACCAGGAACTTATTCAGGTTTTGCAAGTCCAGAATGGGCCTTAGGCTCCCTGTTCTTTTTGGGACCAGAAGGTATTAGGAGTAGAACCCCTTGCCCCTGAGGTGGTGGGGTACTGGCTCCACAGTTCTGTCCCTGAGGAGGCCTGCGAATACCTGAAGTAGCAGGGCCTGGTGCAGGGGAGTCTGAGAGGGCTCTCCTGGAAAGAAAGGGGGAGGCATCTGGACCAAGTGAATGAGGTAGCCTTCTCCGACTACTAGGAGTGTCCAGGAGTTGGTGGTGATGGCAGGCCACCGATAGGTGAAATGAATCAGACACCTCCCTGTTGGTAGCTGCTCCGGGATTTGGGGGGCTTAGAGCCCTTAGGCTTGCATGGGCCTTGGCCCGCTCCCTTGCCCTGGTGACCTTGTTGTGGGGTCTGGGGAGCAGCTTCGATAAGGCTGGCCCTTTCTCTGAAAAGAGGGCTTCTTCCTCAATGGTTTCTTCTTAGGAAGGGTGGAAATATTCTTGGAGAGCAGAGTCGTGAGGAACTCAATCTCGAACTCCGCTGCCTTTTCCTCCATCAGTTTGCCGAAGAGGTTTTCCCCGAGGTAGGGGACATCAAGGAATTTCTCTTGGACCCACTGCTAGAGGTCCGATGCCTGGAGCCAGGCCTGGCATTGAGCGCTAATTCCTGCGGCAGCCACCCTCGCGTTTGACTTGAAGCCATCGTAAACAGCTTGGGATATATACTTCGAACACTCCCCAATGCATTTTGTGAGAGTTTGGAATCGCTGGAGGTGATCCCCACTGAGACCCAGTGAAAAACCTGTGGGTTCCTTTGCCAAGTCTTGGAGATACATGCCAATACACAGCTGGTAGACTTGGGTTCAGCAACCCAGCATTGAGCCCTGGTAGCATTCGCATCCAAGGGTATCAAGGGTGCAGAACTCCCTGTCCAGGGATATGGAGGAATGAGTCTTCGAGCTCTTCTGCAGGCGCATGGTAACTCTACCACCATAAAGGTGTATGGGAGTTGCGCCTTCCTGAAGCCAAAACCCTGCTGGACCCGGTACATGGTATTGAGGCATTGGCTAACTATTGGTACCGATGCTAGTATCTCCCACATTCGGAGGAGGAGCCACTCAAAGATGGCAGGGACAGGGACTGGCAGGGCCTTCTTGGGTGGAGCTTCATACTGGAGGATTTCAAGCTCCTCCATGTGAGGGTCCCTCCTCCAACTCCGTGGTGAGAGACAAGGCTTTTGTCATGTCTCGAACAAACTTGAGGAAAGGTCAGGGGTTCAAATCCCACTAGAGGACAGCAACCTTGGGCCAGAAGGACTGGGTTTCTGGTCTCACAGGTGCTCCTTGTGGTCTTGGGCAAGCCACTTGACCCTCCATAGCTCATGTTCCCTGTAAAATAGTTATCTCCAAGTTATAATGCCCTGTTCAATGTAATTTCAGCTTGTTCAATGTAAACCGCACTGATGCAGAATAGCGCGGTATATAAGAGAATGTAAATAAATAAATAAATAAAATAAATATGTCCTCGGTCAGGGACCGGCGTCATGGTGCCGGGGGAAGATGATAGTCCGTAATTTAATACTCGTTCCTGAACCACTGTCAAAATCCGACCAGTCAAATTAACAACTATGGAGGGCCCTGCCGGGACCGTTGTCGGGTGTTTGGGGGTTCCCAGTCATCGTTTTGATAAACTTCACGGGGCCGCCGACCCCGACCTGGACGAAAATCCTGACATCCCCTATTAGAACGAGGGGCTTCAGGCTCAGTAGTGCTCCCATCAGTATCATCAGATGATCTATCAAACGACACTGTTTTCCGCACAGCCGTAGGTTGCTCAGTCGTTTCATACATCCAGTAGTATACCTTCCCTGATTCATAATCCGTTTTATCCCGAGTAAATTTTCTAGTTTTCAAAGACTTCAAATAATCGGAAAAACATTTAATTTGTCGATTAATCTCTTCAAGCTTTAATGCATAAGGTTTGTCACCTAGAGATGTCTTCAAAGATAATTGCGCTTCATCAATCTGTTTCTGGATCACATCCTCCTCTTGAATAGTGCGTTCCAAAATTAAAGCAATGAGGTCGAAACTACATTTGTTGAAAATCTTGTTCCATTTGGCAACGAAATCTATGTCCCATTTAAACATTTTAGGGGCTCTGGTCATCCGGAGACCCCGAGGAATGATGCGTGTACGTAAATACTGAGTCATACCTGCACCATGTAGCTGTGCTCTCACCAAACATTTACGGAGCGATTTATAAGCTGCTATTGATGCCCCTGCTGTGTCATCCTGTCGATCAGTGTCAAACGGACATGGACGCTGCCGTAATTTCTCCAATTGTTCCTCGGAATATGCAAATGTGTCCTCAGCCATCTTTGGGGACAAAATAAAGTCCAAAAGGAATTATCCCAATCAGTGAAACCAATAAACAATCAATAATATAAGAATCACCGTAACTACAAATGTTAACTACTTTGGAGATACCTGGGGGCGCCTTTTTGGTTACTTTAGATGTTGTCTCATTATATACAAGTATCAATCAGACAGAAGCATTGGATTTACTGAAGACTCGTTTTTGTCATGCTCCCACTCGGTTACCTCGGTCATTTTTGGTCCAACTGGTAGAATTGGTTCTAACTAAAAATTATTTTCTGTCAGGTGGGGTATTCTATCAACAGATCTCGGGAATAGTGATGGGTGCAACAATAGCACCCTCGATTGCTACACTTTACATGGCAGAGATGGAAACTACTCAAATAGAATGTTCAGCGGCTTTTTCTAATATTTTGATTTGGAAACGATTCCTCGATGACATTTTTTTCGTCTGGACTTCGGATTTATCGTCTCTTCAACAATTTATCACCTGGCTTAATTCCTTACGCACGAACATTCAATTTACAGAACATATTGATATGAGGACTATTGATTTCCTTGACATTCGGATCGAACTACATGATGGTCATTTATTTACCACATTATTCCGAAAATCAGTGCAACATAATAGTTTGCTTCACTATAATAGTTTTCATCCGGGCCCCTTACGAAAAGGTTTACCTTTTGGTCAATTTTTACGGTTGTGAAGATTATGTCATACTAAAGTAGAATTTTGTCGACAGGCATTGGATTTGTTTCAACGTCTATTTGCTAGAGGATATCCTTTCCCTGTTGTTAATAAGGCCTACCGACGTGCTTCCTCAGTACATAGGGAATGGCTATTGGATCCCCAATATATACAAGATGTACCTGATCAAGCTGTTTCTATTACAGGGGTGCTCCCCTATACAGAACACAGCTCTGAGATTCTGCGAATTTTGCGCTCTCGATGGTCGGTGTTACAACTGTTGGAATGTTTTAGGAAACCTTTACGGATTGCTTTCTCTCGGGGTCGTAATTTGGGTGATAGATTAGTAAAAACATCGTTAGAAATTGATCGTTCACAACCATTTTCAGTGACTACAGGGCATTCCGCATGTAATTCCTGCAAGTATTGCCTTAATAGCATTACTGGCTTGGATTGGTGTTATCTACTAACTTCCAAAACCTACAAACGTAAATGGGATACTTCTTGCTTGTCTGAATATGTTGTATATTATTTGCGATGTCCCTGCTCGATGTTTTACATTGGGCGAACGATTCGTCCGATAAAAACTCGGCTTTCAGAGCATGCGTCGCGCCTGCGCCATCGGATAGATACAGCCCCGACTGTAGCTCACTGCATTCTTTACAATCACAATTTTAAAGACCTGAAATGGTCTGTTATTGATCATGTCCCTTTGGACCCCCGGGGCGGTAATCGGCTGAAGAAGTTGCAAATATTAGAACAAAGGTGGATATATAATCTGAATACAGTCGAACCTACTGGCCTCAATCGGGAAATTGAATGGCAAGAAGTTCTGTGACGTTGCATGCCGTCATATCTTAATTCGCCAATGGTGACTTGGATTCCCCTCTCTATGGGGCATACCCTGTTCTTATTGGCTGGTTCCTCTTTAAATGCAATACGATTCTGTGTTGGCCTAATGATGAACGTAACCTTGGCCGCAATGACGGCGTTTTTTGAGGTTGTTGCCATTTCATATCGTGGCGGAAGAGCACTTGATACAGGGCGTCAGCCCGAAACGTGCACGTCGTGCTGAATTGTTATGGGAGCGACATAGATTGAATTAATGGAATATTTTCTGTTTATTTGAATATCGAATAAGTTTTGTGATGGGGAGCCACAACTAAAAAAGAATAAAAGAAGCCTGCCGTCTGGTGTGGGACGGGTCTCCATGCCTTCCCTCCTTCGGCTTGCTCCGACAAAAAGATAAGTTCAGCAGGTTTTTTTTACGGTGATTCTTATATTATTGATAGGTATGAAGTGAACCATTTTAATGTGGTATTACAAATGCCGATTTCCTGGAGGCGTTCAATTAGAATGGGGTGTGAAACAGAATCAAATGCAGAGGATATATCCATGAAGATGAGGAGAAAGCTATTTTTTTTTTTTTTTAATTTATTTAACTTTTGACACACAAAGAAAACAACCATACAGCAATTACAACAAAGATGAAAACCACACAGCAATTACAACAAAAGAGTGAATAAAAAACCCATCCCTCCCAACCCCCCACCCCGTCTCCATGTGAGTCAGCAGTAAGAATTCATGCACATTTGGACAGGAAGGCCCGAGCCTGCACAAAAGAAAGAGGAACAGAATAAAAAAGAAGGACAAGGTACAAAAGTCCAGCAAGCTCCCCTGGATAGTTAGGGCCTCAATCTAGCAGTCGCAGTATATCTATCCAACCACGACCACTTATCCGAGGAAGAAACCTGCCCCATGGCGCTCTCCCCCCTCCGAGAATTGCTAAAGTGATCCTGCACCTTCTCATATCTGGCATACAGACATACCATGCTCCACCACTGGTGAATATCCAGCTTGCTGGAGTCCTTCCAGCATACCAGAATAAGCTTCAGAGCTATGGTGACTAGAAAGTCCAGCAAGAAATGCTTTCCTTTCATGTCCGGAAGGTTGCTCAGAGAAGACCGCAAGATCACCACCTGCCAAGTAAGGGGAGCCCGAAAGCACAAGATCTTCTGTACCCTCTCCCAAACTAAGATCCAGAAAGATTGAACGTGAAGGCAATCAAAGAGCATATGCTTAAAAGTACCAGGGCTAAGGTTGCAGGACCAGCATAGATTACCCGCTCCCGCCTGCCAGCGAGCAAGCCGAGCGGACGTAATAAATGCACGGTGTAGCAAGAAGAATAAGGATTGAGTCATAGCCGCAGCTCTAGAGACCCTACTGACCTTGGAACATAAGCGCAGCCAAACACGGGAGGAGATAGGGACACCTAGATCTACCTCCCAGCCTCTGTGACTGCCAATTAGGGCTGTATCCTCCTCTCCCAAGTAGGCATAAAATTTAGACGCAGCACCGGGTTTGCAGGAGTACGTAAGGGCCAACTCCTGCACACCCCAGGCCTGAGATATCGCCGGATTAGTCACCCCCGCTGCTGAAAGACAGCTGACTAATTGAAGCCACTGGAAAAAACAAACTGCTGGTAACGAGAATTCCTGCTTCAGCCGTGCCCAGGGTTTCCAAGCCCCGTCCCGGAGCAATTGACCTACAGTCCAGATACCTTGCGTTTGCCAGCGCCGCCAGCCAAAAGTCTTATGTCCAATCTTGAACAGAGGGTTATACCAAAGTGGCAACGAGAGGGACACAGAGGGAACAGGACTCATGACTCTCGCCAGAGAATGGAAAGCTGCTTGCGTGGCCCTGACCACAGCAAGGGCTGCGGAGGAAGCCTTGCACTGCATGCCAATCAGTAAATGTAATGGGATCGGGTCTACCAGGCGCTTCTCTACCTCTACCCATACCGGCGCCAAGCCCCCGCTCTGCCTGGGGCACCATAGTGCCCCCTGCTTAAGCAGGAAGGCTAGGTGATTAGGAGAAAGCTATTTTTTGTGTTATCAATTCCTTTTAGGATGTTATCAAAGAGTGATGCTAGGAGGGTTTCTTCATTGTGACGTGGTTTGAAGCAATGTTGTTCTGGGTCGTGCGTTGAGGTCTATATCTTCCTGGAGTTGTAATTGTATTGTCTTCTCTATGATCTTAGCCAGAAAAGGTAGACTGGAGATTGGTCTATATGTTGCAGGATCGGTTTTGCAGAGTGTGGTGTTTTTTAGGATTGGTCATATGGAGGCTGTTTCAGGGGGAAAGGCATATATCCTTGAGATAAGTATAGTTTGACTATTTTTTGTATGTATGGGCTGAGCTGCTCTTTGGTGGTTTTTATCCATTGCACTGGAAATGGGTCGTTAGGAGAGGTGGTGGTGTTAAGTGAAGAGATTTTTTGCTCTATTTCTTTATGAGATGGTATGCCAAATTCTTTCCATGGTTGTGTGGATGCTTGCACTTCCATGTTGACATACGCCTGTAGCAATTGGATGTTTGAGTTCTTCATATTTTCTGGTCAAGTGGTTTGCCATGTCTTGAGGGTGGACTTCAGTGTTTTCATGATGTGTGTTGTCTTTAGTGAGAGCTCGTACAATATTGAGCAGCTCTCTTGGCTTATTTATTGTCCGCATGATAATGTTTGTGTGGTGCTGTTTGCTGTTATTAATGAGGGTGTTGTAGTCCTTTAGTTTAGTATAGAATTGTTGTTGCATGCCTGGGTCTTTGGTTCATCTCCATTTTCTTTCTATTTTTCTTAGTTCCCTTTTTGCGTCTCTAATTGCATTGGAGTACCAGGGGGCGAAAGGTTTGGCACGTGTGTGTGTGTGTGTCTTAGGGGGAGCTATAGATGCGATAGAAAGTGTGTTAATCCAGTTCTCAATGATCTTGTCAAGGTCTTCTGTATTTTGTTGTAGGTTAGGGAGTACTTCTTTCAGAAAGGTTTCTCTGTTGAAGGATTTGAATCTTCTTTTGGTTTCGTGTTTTTTCTGGGTGTAAGTTTCCTGTGAGACTTGAATTTTGATGGTTATTATGTGGTGATCAGACCATGGTGTCGGTACAATTGTGGGGTTGGAAACTGGGTTAGGTGCTTGCGGTGGTGTAGGAATGAATATGAGGTCCAGGGTTGTTCCATGTCTGTGGGTGGGTTCTTTGATAAATTGTTGGTAGTGTAGTGCTCTCCTCCCCACCATCACTATCATCCATCTCCTTGGCTGGTTATGCCTTAATTACCTTTCAAATATCATGCACCACCATATATCCAACCAAATCAAGCCGTGCCAAGAAGTAAGCGCTTCAAACCATTTAACAAAAAAGCTTTTATGGACAAAGCCCTCCCAGTACTAGCCACCACCTCAACTGACATTGAAGCCTTAATATCAAACTGGAACACGACCATTGGAAATGCAGCAGCTGAAACTCTAACTGAAAGATCTTCCAGCAAACTAAAAAGACACAATCGTACTTATCTTTAACCTGGAAAAGAGACGGCTGAGGGGAGATATGATAGAAGTCTATAAATTAATGAACGGAGTGGAACGGGTAAACGTAGATCGATTGTTTACCTTATCAGAATATAGAAAGACTAGGGGACATGCAATGAAGCTACAGGGTAAACTATTTAAGACTAATAAAAGAAAATATTTTTTCACTGAACGTGTAATCAAACTCTGGAATTTGTTACCGGAGGATGTAGTAAAGGCTGTTAGTGTAGCTGGGTTTAAAAAAGGTTTGGACAAGTTCCTGGAGGAAAGGTCCATAAACCATTATTAAGAAGGGACCCAGGATATCAATGCTTGAACCAATACAAGCATTGTGGAACCTGTGTCCCTTGGGGAAACTGCTAGGTACGTATGACCTAGATTGGCCACTGTTGGAAACAGAATACTGGGCTTGATGGACCTTGGTCTGACCCAGTATGGCATATCTTATGTTCTTATGTTCTTATGTTCTTATCTGAATTCAAAACACTCAACAACTACGGAAGAGGGTGCCTGTTTTGTCTGTGTGTGTTGTGTGTCTGAGTTTGATGAGTCTTGGGCATGTACACTGTATATGCCATGGAATGGGGGTATTGTATGTTTAGGAGTTGTACATATGAGAATGTGTGTTGTGGTGTGGAAAGTTGTTGCCTGTTGTGCGAGGAGCTGAAGTATTAATAAGGTGAGTAGGAGCATTGTTGTGTGGCGTAACATGATTATGGTATAGACTGGAGCGGCCTGTGCTTACTTATTTTGAGTGATTTTGGTTGTGCTACAGATAGCTTGAAAACTGTTGTAGTAGTAAACATATGGCTTGCCTTACTGTTGGAGAATAATTGTAGATGACTTGATTTGGGATGTTCATGGGTGTTTTCAGTGTTTAGTCATGTTTAGATGATGTTTTAATTGGTTCTGTCCCTTCTTGAAGTCTTCTTGAAGGTCCCCGCCAAAGGGCCCTTTGGCGTGGCCCTTAGGTACAGGCCCGCCAGTCGCAGGTGCGCCCTTTCTGCAGCAGATTTAAATGTGCAGAATTGCCCAGTCTGATTGGTCTTCGTTGCAGGGAGCGGGAGGAGTTTCAGGCCCGCTCCCTATATTGAATGCCGATTGGGCTTGAGACTGCCGGGGTTCTTCGCACCCTCCCTGCAGCACATTTAAATATGCAGAATTACCCGGCCTGATTGGTCATTAGTGCAGGAAGCGGGAGGAGCTCAGTCAGGAACAAAATACCAGTAATCAATGATTATATTATATCCAATAAGATTGACATCTCCTCTACATCACAGAAACTTGATTATGGAAACAGACATGATTCTCCTAAACCAACTCAAGCTGAACAATTACTCAGTGTTCCACTATCCACGTACCCACCAAAGAGACGTGTCCTAACCACCACCAAATCCCACCTAAACTTCAACCAACCCAGATCCAACTCCACAGAGGGAACAGATGGCATCTCAGTCTCAAACAACTCACAGTCTGTCTCATTTATAGAGCCCCATCAACACCTTCAAATGACCTTTCAATCATTCTGGGACTCGACCTCGATTGCTTGCACCCAAACAAAGATTTCATGCTACTCGGAGACTTCAACCTCCCATCAGCATCTGCAAAACAGGCAGCCTCATTCCTTGATGCCATGACCTTAATGGACTTCACCCAAATAATACACACACCGACGCATGACAAAGAAAATACGCCTGACCTCATCCTCGTCAACACCAAGCCCATCCACAACTCACTCTATCTGTATCGTTCCATGATGCAACCGCACCTTGAATACTACGTGCAATTCTGGTTGCTGTAGCTTTAAAAGGATATAGCGTTATTAGAAAATGTACAGAGAAGAGCCACCAAAATGGTAAAGGGGATGGAAGGATACCCCTATGTAGAGGGGCTAAAAAGGTTAGGGCTCTTCAATCTGGAAAAGAGACGCCTGAGGGGAGATATGATAGAGGTCTATAAATTAATAAATGGAGTGGAATGGGTAAACGTAGACGATTGTTTACGTCATCAGAATATAGAAAGACTAGGGGACATGTAATGAAGCTAGAGGGTAACCTATTTAAGAATAATAAAAGAAATTATTTTTTCACTCAACGGGTAATCACACTCTGGAATTTGTTACCGGAAAATGTAGTAAAAGCTGTTATTGTAGCTGGGTTTAAAAAAGGTTTGGACAAGTTCCTGGAGGAAAGGTCCATAAACCATTATTAAAAGGAACCCGGGATAGCACTGCTTGACTCAACACAAGCATTGTGGAACCTATGTCTTTTGGGGAAATTGCTAGGTACTTATGTCCTAGATTGGCCACTGTTGGAAACAGGATACTGGGCTTGATGGACCTTGGTCTGACCCAGAATGGCATATCTTATGTTCTTATGTAACTCATAAGAACATAAGAAATGCCATACTGGGTCAAACCAAGGTCCATCAAGCCCAGTATCCTGTTTCCAGATGTGAGCGCTACAGGGAAGACCATCTTCTAGGACAGATACTAGAGGTGGCAGGAAACCAGCGGCTTAAAAGGTGAAGCGATGAGCTTCGAGCGGACCACACTGAGATCCCACACTGCCACTGGTAGTTAATGGCTGGTTGAGAGAGCAGGAGGCCCTTCTGAAAGTGAGCCACGAGAGGCTGGGCGGAGAGGGGCTGTCCCTCGATGAAGTGAAGGTGTGCCGATAGCGCACTGAGGTGAACCCTGTTGGAGTTGGACTTCAGACCAGCAGCAGACAGATGTAGCAGTTCGCACCCATCTCCACATATCAAACCAAGAAAATATACCAATTGAAGGCATATGCCTGCTGGGTGGAATCCTTGTGGGACAACAGCAGGACCTCTCTAAGCAAGTTGAACTGGGTCAGGGCTACCTTTTCAGCAGCCAAGCTATCAGGGCTAGGGACTGCAGGTTGGGGTGCAGGACAGGTCCAGGGTGCTCCTCGGGGGGACTAGTGGCGCTCGAGACAGACTGAGGAGCAGCGGAAACCATGGCTGCCAGGGCCACCGGGGGTGTATGAGGATCAGGATGGCCTGGTCGAGCTGGACCTTGAAGAGTGTCTTGGCAATGAGCGGCATGGGAGGGTAGGCATAGAGGAGGCCTTGCATCTATGGAATGAGAATGCATTAGCCACCACCCGGGAGGTGTGCGGAGTTCTAGAGCAGAAGCGGGCCAGGTGAGCATTGGCTGGGCTGGCAAAAAGATCCATCACAAGAAGGCCCCAGCGACAGAGCAGTCGGTTGGCCACCCACGGGTTGAGCCACTCCTGGGGCTGCAGGACCCGGCTCAGTCCGTCTGCCAGAACATTGTCCTGGCCGGGGAGATACATTGCCCTGAGGAGCATCCAGCTCTCACTGGTGAAAGCACAGAGACGGACCGCTTCCAAGCACAGGAGTGACGACCACACGTGCTCCCCTACTTGTTGATGTAGAACATTTCCACATGGTTGTCCATCTGAATCAGAAAAGACTGGTTCCGCAGGTGTGCTGAAAAGCTCAGAGAGCATTAGTGATGGCTCGAAGCTCTAGGAAGTTGATCGGTTGGAGGCACTCCGAAGCCAACCACAGGCCCTGAGTGCGGAGGTCAGCCCAACTTGGAGGCATCCATGGTGAGGACACTCTGAGGGGTTGGGACCTGAAAGGGCATCACTTATCAGGTTCTGTGGCTGTTGCCACCAGGCAAGAGACTGAGCGAGGGGATGGGTGATGGTCACCTTGTCCTGCAGGCACCCTGTCACCTGGGACTTGGAGCAGAGGGTCCATTGGGCTGGACATATGTGAAGACGGGCATCGGTGGTGATGTGCACCATCAAGACCGTGTGCCCTAAGAGGTGCAGCATGAGCCAGGCAGAGGCAGAGTTTCGGCCCTGAACCTTCCTTGCGAGGGCCGCTAGGCACTGGGCCCTGTTGAGGAGGAGGAGGAAGGCTCTTGCTTGGGCTGTGTCCAGTAACGTCCCTATGAATTCCAGGCTTTGGATCGGTTGCAGGTGGGACTTGGGATAGTTTATGTCAAACCCAGGTGCTCCAGAGTGATAATGGTGTGGCATGCCGCCTACTGCACTTCCACAGCCGTGCCATTTCTGATCAACCAGTCATCCAGGTAGGGAAAGACAAACACCCCTGCAGCTGTAGATGGGCGGCGACCACTACCAGGCACTTGGTGAACACCTGTGGGACCAAAGCTAGGCCAAAGGGCAGAACCCTGAACTGGTAGTGACAATCTCCAATGACAAACCGGAGGTCCTGCCTGTGGCGCCAATGGATGGGAATGTGTGTGTACATGTCTTTGAGATCTAAGGAACATAGCAAATCTTCCTGGCGGAGGTAAGACAGCAATGTTCAAAGGGAGGGCATCTTGAATGTCTCCTTCACCAGGAACTTGTTGAGATCTCGAAGATCCAGAATAGGTTTAAAGCCACCAGTCCTCTTGGGAGTCAGGAAGTACTGGGAGTAGAACTTCTCTCCCTTGAGGCAAGGCGGGGTGGGACTAGTTCTACCGCCTTGTCGGCTAGAAGTCCAGTGAGCTCTTGCTGGAGGAAGTCTCTGTGAAGAGGAGTCATTGGGAGCTCCCCTGGAAAGAATGGGGGCAGCATCTGATGGAAATCGAGGCGGTAACCCTCTCCCTCCATCTGGAGGGCCCAGGTGTCTGTGGTGAGGCTGGACCACCGGCTAGCAAAGAACACCAGACGCCCACGGTGTGCTGTAGGACTAGGCCTCCAACAGGTTGCAGCTGTGTTGCTGCCTGGGACTTGGGGCCTTAGGCTTACGCAGGCCTTGCCCCAGTCCTTTGGCCTACTGACCCTGTTGGGAAGCTGAGACGCCCGAGTACTGGTGGTAGTTTCCGCCAGCCTTCCTCTTCTTTGTGTAAGGGGCTTTTCGCCCAAAGCCTTCTATCGGGAAGGGTCAGCAGTTTCCTTGGAGAGCCTGGTCAGGAACTCGGGATGCCAGCTCAGCGGCCTTGTCCGTCATGAACTTAGCGAAGAGATTCTATCCCTGGCAGAGGACATCTACCAACTTGTCCTGAACCATTGCTCCAAGTCAGAGGACTGCCGCCAGGTCTGGTGGCAGGCATTAATGCATACCAGAGGAGGAGAAAATAAGAAAAAAGAACAATCAACCTCTTCCAGGGTACAGATGAATGTCCAATGTGCTCCATGGAAAAAAGGAGACTGAAGCAAGATGGCACCCTTGAGTAGGAAGGCAGCCATGCATGCGTGGTGGATTTTCCAAAGGCTTTCTTTGAAAGCTGTGGAGAGGTTACTGAGTGGGATCCATCGATGTTGATGTCACCCATATGTGAGGACTGACTTCCTGTTTGTTCCCAGAGAAATTCATAATAAAGGCTTTTGCAGGTACATTTGAAGCAAACAGCTGGCAAAGAAGTCAGCGGTACCATTAGATGATCAAGGGGTAAAATGGTACTCAGAGAGGATAAGGCCACAGCTGAGAGACTAATTGAATTCTTTACTGAAGATGTGAAGAAGCTACCCATGCCAGGAAAAGGTATTTAATGGTAATGAGTCAGAAGAGTTGAATTAAATCTCAGTAAACTTGGAAGATACAGAAAAGCAAGCTGACAAACTAAAGAGCAGCAAGCACCTGGACCGGTATAGCATAGTTACTCATCTGTAACAGATGTTCTCTCCAGGGACAGCAGGAATCAATCCTCACATATGGGTGACGTCGGCACCAACGGAGTTCACGCAGAGCTTTTTCTCAGCTTTCAAAGAAAGCCTTTGGGACATGCTACCACCAATGTTCCCTCTAATTTTCTGTAGGCTGTGTGCGCATAAAATATTAGCTGTGTGCAGTTTTTGAAGGAAGGTTAAATTTTTGTGCGCCACATAACGACACTTGGAGTTATAGACTTTAAAATTTGACTACACATCAGAATGCAGTATGTACACCACATTGATTTTAATCAAATTAAATGAAAATAGACGATTACTAAATGAAGCGGGAAATTTCTAGTAATTACAATCATAACTTTTAAATTTTAAGACGTCTGTGGTGTTTTCTATCAGAATCAGAGCCGTAATTTTTGTGCGCTCTGTTGTAAAGTATGTGCGCTCGCTCGGTGAGGTGTGTGCGTGCGCACACACGCACAGCTTAAAGGGAACAGTGGCTACCACACATGCATGGTCCCCTTCCCGTCCAAGGGTGCATCTTGCTCAGTCAGATACATAACTAGGACAGCAGTAAAAACTAAAACAAGGTAGGGAGGCAACTCCCAGTAGAGGAGGGAGGGTTGTGAGGACCGATTCCTGCTGTCCATGGAGAATACCTGTTACAGGTTAGTAACTACGCTTTCTCCAGAAATAAGCAGGAAGTCAGTCCTCACATATGGGACTCCCTAACTCCAAGCTGCCGAGGACCAAAACAGGACAGCACCAACAGTGACCAATCGATTAGCCATGAGTTGCAGAAGGTGAATCCCCACTGAGTGACTCTGCAAGACCCTAGCATCCAGCGACACTATCACTCTGGTAGCCTGAACACAGAAGGGTTGGAGGGCAGAAGTTGCCTACATCCCGAGAATATTACAGAGTACTGCCTGACAAAGGCACTGATCCTGCGGGACTCGCTCGCTAGGCGGTAGTGAGCTGTGAACGTATGAATTAAAGAACATGTGGCAGCCTTGCAGATCTCCATCACTGACGTGGCCATTACCCTCATGCGATGCGCTGTGATCCAGTGCTCAAGGGAGATGCCAGCTCACTCACAGGTGAGGGTTATACAGTTCACCACCCAAATGGACAGAGATCGCTTAGTCACAGGGAGCCCCAGTCTATGGGGGTCATATGATACAAAAAGCTGAGGAGCTTTGCGATGGGCCTGAATCTGCTGTAAGTAGAAGGACAGAGCCCGTTTGCAATCTAGTGTATGAAGCACTAGTTCCTCCCTGTCGGCATGCGGAAAGAAGATGAAGAGGACCACCTCTTGGCTGAGGTGAAAATGAGATACCACCTTCGGTAGGAATTTGGGGTGCGGGCAGAGCAATACCCTATTCTTGTAAAACCTTGTCTATGGTTGATCTACCACCAAAGCCTAGAGTTTGCTCACTCTATGAACGGACATGAGGGCTAGCAGAAAAACCACTTTCCATGACAGGTACCGAAGGTGACAAGTTACCAGGAGCTCGAATGATAGTTTGGTGAGCTGAGAAAGCAACACGTTGAGGTCCCACTCTGCCGCTAGAGGGCAAAGAGAGGGCTTAGATAATAGGAGGCCCCGGAGGAACCTGGATACCAGGGGCTGGTTTGAGAGGGGTTTCCGTTCTATAGGGTGGTGGTGTGCGGCTATGGCATTCAGATGTACCCTCACCGAGTTGGATTTCAGCCCAGTGTGCGAGAGGTGTAGTAGGTACTTAAGAACCAGTTGCACATGGCAGAAGAAAGGATTCTCCTCCTTCTCCACACACTAGGTGAAGAACGTCCTCCACTTAAAGGCGTAAGCCTGTCTGGTGGAGGGCTTTTGGGAGGCCAGTAGGATCTCCTAGACTTCCCCAGGAAGACTGAAAGGGGCCAACAATATCCTTTCAGCAGCCACGCTGTTAGTGTTAGCGACCCCCAGGTTAGGGTGCAGGAGGGAGCCCACCTTCTGGGACAGGAGGTCCAGGGCCCGGTCCAGTGGAAATGGGAGCACCATCAACAAGGAAAGAAGCAGAAGGAACCAAGGTTGCCTGGGCCACCTGGGGGCGATTAATATAACTGATGCCCTCTCACTCTGGATCTTGAAGAGGGTCTTGGCGACCAGTGGGGTTGGTGGAAACGCATAGAGTAGGCTCTCTGACTACGGGATCAGGAAGGCATCTGTCACCACTCTCCCCAGGTGTGGTTGTCGCGCGCAAAAGTGAGGTAGCTGCGCTTTGTCTGGGGAGGTGAATAGGTTTATCACAGGCCTGAGTTGCTTCATTACCCAGGGGTTCAAGTGCCACTCTTGTGGATGAAGGCTGGCAGGTACACCGCTCGTAGGAGCATGCTGTTGTGCACTGCGAAGGAGAGGAGGGCCACTACCTCCTGGCAGAGGGAGTACGAGTCCGTGCCCCCCTTCTTGTTTATATAAAACATGCAACCTGGTTGTCCATCTGGATCAGCATAGGTCAGTGCTGCAGGCGATGGTGGAACGCTCGCAGGGCCAGGAAGATTGCCCTGAGTTCTAGAGGTTTATCTGCAAGAGTGGCTCCTCCTGGGACAAGCTGCCTGGCGTGCGGCGGTCTCCACAATGCATCCCCCAACCCAGGAGGGGGGCATTTGTTGTCAGGATCCTCTGTGGTGCGGATGCCGAAAAGCATTCCTGCCTGGAGATGGCACAAGATTTGCCACCAGGTGAGGGACTCTGCCAATTGGTGAGTGACTCTGACCTTGTCCATAGCCTGCTTTTGGCTTGAATCCACAGTGAGCGGAGGCACCATTGGGCTGTCCCCATGTGTAGGCGGGCTAATGGTGTAACATGGACCACTGAGGCCATATGGCCCAAAAGTTGGAGGAGGCGGCGAGTCGGTACCGACCAGCGGTGTTGTACCTCTTCTGCTCATTGTATGAGGCGGTCTGCCTTTCTCTTGGGAGGATGGCCCTGACTTGCAAAGTGTCCAACTGTCCCTATAAACTCCAGATTTTGGACTGGAGAAAAATGGGATTTGGATAGGTGATGACGAACCCTAGGTGCTGCAATAAGAAGGTTGTTCATTCTGCGGCCTGACTGACCTCTGAGGCTGAACCCCCTCTGATTAGCCAGTCATCCAGGTAGGGGAAGACGAAAACCCCTTGTAGGCGCAGGTGGGTGGCTACCACTGCCAAGCACGATGAACCATAGGTATTGCCTCTGGGAAGGATGGATTAGGATGTGTGTGTATGCATCCTTTAGATTAAAGGAGCACAGCCAATCTCACTGGTGGAGGTAGGGCAACAGTGTTCCAAGAGAGAGCATCTTGAACTTCTCCCTTAACAGAAATTTGTTTAAGTTTCTCAGGTCTAGTATGGGCCTGAAGCCTTCAGTTCTCTTTGGGACAAGGAAGTACCTTGAGTAGAAGTCTTTTCCCCATAGACGTTTGGGTACAGGCGCCACTGCATTGTCCCTGAGCAGACCTGGAAGCTCTGAGAGCAGAAATCTGGTAAAGGACAGATAGCACAGGCTCTCCTTAGAAGAATTTGGGTGGTAACTGTTGTAAGCGGAGTATGGGTAAGACATGGACCAGACCAGCATTTCAGGCAAACAAACACCACTGTCAGAGGTTTCCCAATATAAAGCCTTACACTATGCCTTGACTCAAGAAGCAAAGACTTTCTTGCCCTCTCACCAACTGAAAGATTCATACCCATTACTAAAGTCAACGTAGGGTATTTAGCAGTCTCAGGATTCATGGCGAACACATGCACTGAGTTCAGTCTTCTTCTATTGCCCCTCATGATCTGTACAGGCTTATTGAGGAGAGGGAGGGTGGGGCTTATCTATGTTATGCAATTTAATGGCCGTTTTTTTAAAAAGTTCAATTGTGAGAGAACTGTGTAGTCTGAGCAGCTTAGGCAGAGTTTGCAAAGCAACCATCTATTTCCCTGAATATCCTGTTTCTGAAGTTGCACAAGTATTATATTCCATATGTTTTAGAAGGGACTGAGCTCAATGAGCAGATGACATGAAGAGGGATTACTAGTTATAGGCAATGGAAGCATGTTCCTTGCACAGTGGTCAGAATGCTAAAAAGACCACCAAAGACAAGGTCTCCCTTGGCACGTGTACACACACACCCCCTTCCAGCTACAGATGTGCACCATCAGCTTCAGCAGCTTGTAAAATTGTACAAATAGATCACCTCTAGAAAAGCCCCATCAGGTAATGTGTAGACCAAAGAGAAGAGAAGGGCACCATTTATGTTTTTTTATTACCAATATTTGCAACCATTTCTTAACATATAACACCACTTGGACCTTATATACAGGACTTTTAATCCACTCTAGTGATATCCAACCAATCCTGCAATTATAATTCTATTATCCCCCACTTAAGTGAATGAATGAAAATCCTGTTCTATAAATGTTTTGTTGGACTTTGTTTTTCTTAAGGCCACTATAATAAAGTTGGTCTCAATCATAATAGTCCATTTTACTTTTTTTTAGCAATTAAAAATAGCTTTGATATCAATCAGAACTGCATTTCAGTTCTTCAATTATTCATTATCTTTTTACTGACATGGCTACTGTGTTTTGAAGAGATAAAACTTTCTTCTACATCAGGGTATCTGCACTTTCAGATCATCAAACACTTATCTTATTTCAGGAAGTCCAATCAATTCTCCGTTATATTAACATTTCTTCATTCTGCTATTACTTCTAGCACGGTGAAATAGACTATAAGTCTAGCTATTAAAGAGGTTTTCCTAGCTCAATAGCCCAGGATCGAGACTTGCCATAGTTCCCGACTCTCTATATGATTTTCAGCAACATCACAGATGTGCAGTTATAGAGATCCTTATCATGGAGAAGGTCCAATCCAGACACCTCTAAGTGAGATGACAATTAAGGGTTTTCATCTCCCCTTTGGACCTCACTCTGTCCTTATTATCTATTTTGCATAAGGACCACAGTGGCAGCCTTAGATGAAGGCTGCCACTGGGCCCAATGCCCGGGAAAAAGACATTGGACAGTAGTTTTAGCCAAAACAGAAAAAGTTTTATCTAAACAAAGAATGGGTGGGGGTGTTGGGGAGGGGAATCTAGGGAAGCAAAAAAGGGTAAAACTGAAAGGACCCCAGAGAGCAGAGGAGGAGAGGTCTTGGCAGGTGGTATTAGCCTCAAAGGGAATGGTGTCCGGAGAAGTTTATATAGGCTACCACTTCAGGGGTGTCTGTGACTCCAAGGATATTGAACCGTTTCTCATAGTTCACCAATCTCTCATTCTGTGCCCATAATCCCCCTAGGTTACCCTACACGTTGGTCACCATCTGATTCAGTTAACCAGGTTGCGACTATCCCTTGGGTTTTTCTTGGCTAGGTAAAACCGGAAGAAGATTGCCAGGCCTTTCTTCCAACACAGTAAGCCTACAGCACCTGGTATTTCAAGGTGGTCTCCCATTCAAGTATTAACAGGGCCCACTTTACTTGACTTCTGAGATCAGACGAGACTGGGCACACTCAAAAGGGTATGGCCATAGAGAACAGATAAATAGATAGGCATGGTTTAAAGGGACAAAGTCAACATGGATTTAGCCAAGGGAAGGCATCTTGCCTCACCAATCTGCTACAGTTCTTCAAAGGCATGAATAAACATGTAGATTAAGGAGAGCTGGTTGATATAGTATATCTGGATTTTCAGAAATCATCTGACAAAGTCCTTCATAAGAGAGGCTTGAAGAAATTAAAAAGTCATGGGATAGGAGGCAGTTTCTTCTTATGGATTGGGAACTGGTTAAAGACAGAAAACAGAGTAGGGCTAAATAGTGGAGTGTCTCAGGGATCTGTATTGGCCCATTGCTTCTTAACATATTTATAAAATACCTGGAAATGGGAACAAGTGAGGGCAACACCACAATGAAAATACTGATGCAATTTTCTGTGACCTCACTTATGACTCTTATAGAAATTACCCTTCTTATTAAGGTATAAAACCTTCTACACATGGATATGGACATTAGATTTAATAACTAACCTTTTCTAAATCTGAGCTCAAAGAGAGTTACAATCAAGTACAAAACATAGAAACACAGAAACATAGAAATATGACGACAGAAAAAGACCACATGGCCTATCTAGTCTGTCCTTCCATAACAACTACAACAGTCCCCTTTTTACCTTTAGAGATCCTCTGTGTTTGTCCCATGCTTTTTTGAATTCAGCTACTGTCCTCATCTCTACCACCTCCACTGGGAGACTATTCCACGGATCCACTACTCTTTCCGTAAAGAAATATTTCCGCATATCACTCCTGAATCTATCTCCCTTCACCCTCATCCCATGTCCCCTCGTAGCAGAACTTGCTTTCAATTGAAAGAGGCTCTCTCCCTGAACATTTATGCCACGGAGGTATTTAAACATCTCAATCATATCACCTCTATCCCGCCTTTCCTCTAAGGTGTACATATTAAGATTCTTCAGTCTGTCCTCATATGCTTTATAATGAAGACCATTAATCATTTTAGTAGCCACCCTCTGCACCAACTCCATCCTGTTCACATCCTTTTGAAGATGCGGTCTCCAGAATTGCACACTATACTCCAAATGAGGTCGCACCAAAGACTTATACAGAGGCATTATCACCTCCTTTTTTCTGCTAGCCATTCCTCTCCGTATGCACCCAAGCATCCTTCTAGCTTTTGCCGTCGCCTTTTCTACCTGTTTAGCTACTTTAAGATCATCAGACACAACCACGCCTAGGTCCCGCTCTTCTTTAGTGGACAAAAGTACTTCACACCCTATACTATATTGCTCCCTTGGATTGCTGCAGCCCAAATGCATGACCTTACATTTTTAAACATTAAATCCCAGCTGCCAAATTCTAGACCATTCTTCAAGCTTAGCTAGATCCCTCCTCATGTTATCTACCCCTTCCTGGGTGTCTACCCTATTGCAGATTTTGGTATCATCCGCAAAGAGGCAAACCTTACCTGAAAGCACTTCCGCTATATCACTAACAAAGATGTTAAAAAGAATCGGACCAAGGACAGATCCCTGGGGCACACCACTGATAACATCCTTCTCCTCAGAGTGAGCTCCATTTACTTGTACTCTTTGTCGCCTGCCACCCAACCAATTTCTAACCCAAGCAGTAACTTTAGGGTCCATCCCTAGGGTGCTCAGTTTGTTTATAAGTCGCCTGTGAGGAACAGTGTCAAAGGCTTTACTGAAATCTAAAAATACACCACATCTAGGGCTCTCCCTCGGTCCAACTCCCTGGTCACCCAGTCAAAGAAATCAATCAGATTTGTCTGACAAGACCTGCCTCTGGTGAATCCATGCTGCCTCGGATCCTGTAATTCGCTGGACTCCAGAAACCTCACTATTTTCTCTTTCAGCAGCATTTCCAATAATTTACTCACCACCGAAGTTAAACTAACCGGCCTGTAGTTTTCAATCACATCCTTACTTCCGCTTTTGTGTAAAGGCACCACATGAGCCTCTCTCCAGTCCTTTGGCACCACTCCCGACTCCAACGAGGCATTGAAAAGGTCAGTCAGTGGAGCTGCTAGAACATCCCCAAGTTCCCTCAGTATTCTCGGGTGTATCCCATCCGGTCCCATCGCTTTGTCTACTTCAAGTTGAGATAGTTTCTCACGAACAGTCTTGAAAATTGTTCAAGATGTCCTTTGCTTCTATTCCTATTTGTGGGTGTTTTCTGAGGTCCTGCTCCTGGTTCTTCATCTGTGAACACAGAACAAAAATATTTGTTAAGCAATTCTGCTTTATCCTTATCAGCTTCTACATATTCCTCCCCTGCACCCTTGAGTCTGACAATACCACTCTTGCTCTTCCTCTTCTCCCTAATATATCTGAAAAATGTCTTATCCCCCCATTTTATTGCATTGTCTATTTCCTCCTCCTTTTGAATCTTTGCCTTCTTGACTACTTTGCTAGCTTCTCTAAGTTTTTCCAAATACAGATGCCTGTCTTCCTCTCTCTGTGATCTCTTGTATTTCATGAAGGCCTCCCTCTTTTTCTTCACTTTTTCAGCTACTTCTTTCAAAAACCATAGCGGTCTCCTTTTCCTTTTACCTTTATTTACCATTTTAACAAAAAGGTTGGTTGCCCTTAAAATATCCCCTTTCAGTTTTTCCCACTGTTTTTCTACATCCCTCAGCTGTCCCATCCAACTAACCACTCCCTGAGGTATTGGTCCAACTTCGCAAAGTTAGTCTTCCTAAAGTCTAAGATCCTCGCCTTTGAATGGATTCTAACAGCCCTAGTCCTAATACTGAACCACACCATCTGGTGATAACTGGATGCAAAATGATCTCCCACTACAACATCAGAAACACTATCACCATTGGTAAGCACCATGTCCAGTATGGCCCCTTCACGTGTGGGGTCTGTTACCAATTGCCTGAATAGTTCTCCCTGTAGAGAATCCAGGATCTCCTTACTTCTAGATGATACTGCAGCAGGAATGTGCCAATCAACATCTGGCATATTGAAATCTCCTATCAGTAGCACTTCCCCTTTCCTAGCAATGCTGCACATGTCTTCAATTAACTCTCTGTCCACCTCTTCCTCTTGTGAGGGAGGTCTGTATATCACACCAATGTAAATAGATTTCTTTTCCCCTCTTTCTAGTTTAACCCACAATGCCTCCCCTCTCCCTTTTAAGCTCTGTAATTCCAAAGCTTTAATAGTAGTTTTTACATATAGTGCCACTCCTCCTCCCCTACTTCCTACCCTGTCATTTCTGAATAAAGTATAGCCAGGTATAGTTACATCCCAATCATGGTTTTCTGTGAACCATGTTTCTGTAACTGCCACTAAATCCAAGTCAGCCACTCCCACCAAAGCTTCAACATCAGGGATCTTATTTCCCATGCTACGGGCATTTATACACACTGCTTTCCATATGTTACCCCTGTTACCCATTTCCATAAAGTTATTTAATGTATCACCTACCTGGGAGCTTTCACTTACCTGGGGGCTTTCTTCACCCATCCCCAACGAATCTAGTTTAAAGCCCTCTTCAGTAGATTATCCAGTCTACTACTGAAGACGCATTGACCTTTCTTGGACAGATGGATGCCATCTCTGCTCTGCAACCCTTGGAACAGCATCCCATGGTCTAGGAAACCAAAACGCTCTCGATGACACCATCCACGCAGCCATGCATTCATCTCCAGGATGTGAGCCTCTCTGCCTTGGCCTTTACCCTCAACAGGGAGAATTGAAGAGAACACCACCTGTGCACCTAACTGCTTCACTCTCTTTTCCAGAGCCATGAAGTCACTTTTGATACGTTCTGAGGTATACCTGGCAGTATCATTTGTTCCAACATGGATTAGCAACATTGGGTAATAGTCAGTGGGCTTGATGAGTCTCGGCAAACTCTCCGTAACATCTTGGATTTTGGCACCAGGCAGACAGCATACCTCTCTGGACATCAAGTCTGGTTGGCAGATGGACACCTCAGTACCCCTCAGAAGAGAGTCTCCAACCACCACTACCCTTCGTTTCCTTGTGGTTACTGATTCTGCAACTTTGGGGTACTTGAGCTCTGGTTCTTCCCTTTCCAGGGATGCTTTCACCTCCTCCACTTCCAGGGCTGCATAATGGTTCTTCAATTCAAGGGCTGGAGAAGTTGGATTGGTGATTTTGCAGGTCCTGGTGACTTGTGTCCAACCATCGACATTCTGTTGGCACCCATCTTCTCCTCTGCTGGAGAGCTTGGTTGCTGCAAGAAGCAACTCATCAATGTACTTCTCACTGTCTTGAATGCTCCTCAGCCTCGCCACCTCCTCTCTGAGTTCCTCCACTTGTTTCCTCAGAGCTTCAGCATGCAGGCACCCTGCACATGGAACCAGTCCTTCAACTGGTATTAGGACCTCTGTCTGGACCGAGGCAGAAGCTGTAATGGGGCAACAGCTTTAGCGATACGATTTTTCCCAGCCATTGTTCTGTTCGTGGAGCTTAGGTATCTGTTAAAGCAAAAGAGAGAGATCTACCAAGTACCAGCTGGTTTCCCAGCTGTCCTTTCAGAGAAAAAGCAGTTAAATCTCCTTAATTATATTCAAAATGTGCTGGTCCAACTCTCTGTGCTTTGTCAAATGGGGAGGTGCCCTATAAAGCAAGACTACTCGCTAGGGGTGGGTGGGAGTCGGGGTGGGTAGGGAGGTTACTAATACCTGATTAGGTGTTAGCAGTTCCCAAAGCTGAGGAGGCTACTGGAGTTCAATCACCTACTGTGCTCAAGGAAAGTCCCACTAAAGCACCAGAAAAGTAACCTTGCTTTAAAAATGTACAAAAAAACCCTTTTAAGAGCTCCCAGTCAGAGAGCTAACAACTTAATATAATAAAACAAACCCTTAAATCCTTACTGTTGGTTGATCTGGAGAGCTTCTGTAGGAAAGTCACTCCCCTTTTTCCATGTGGACTTACAATCTAAGTTGCATGCGAGGCAATGGAAGATGAGGTGATTTGCCTAAGGTCACAAAGAGTGGCACTAGCAGAAGCAGGATTTGAACCCCAATTTCCTTAATTCTCAACCCGAGGCTCTAATTCCTAGGCGGCTACTCCTCAACACAGTGCCAGCATTTAATATACTATCAGAAATTAACAGATGTATTCATCAGTACAAGCACAAAGACAAGCTGGACATAAGAAGTACAATTTTATAGCTGCACACGAGTAATAGTACACTTATATTTCTCTCTATATAGGTGCCAGTAAATTTTCAAGAGTAAACGCCTAGCTCTGCTTTGAAAATTGCCCTAGGGAATTGAAGTGCATATATTTACACCTGTTCTTTGGGATGCACAACTGTCCCAGCTGAATATATGCCCATTCTCACACATTTTATAAATTAAGTATATAACTGCTAACCCCTCACCAGTCCCATCCCTGAAAAAAAACTTATGCTCAGCCTAACTATACTTATGCATGTACAAAGTGTAAGTGCACCAATTTATACATATCAGGAGAGCAATTTTATAAAAGCCTATTTCCATGGGTAAAACACTGATTTAACCAAGGAAATGCTTTCTTAAAATTACTCCAAGTCAAATGAGTTGCTATAAACAAACCCTCTAAGTAATAAAGGCCATGCACATACCTGTTAGAACATCCCTGCACCGTGCACCATAAATATGCACCTTGCCACTCTCTGAATCTGTCTTCTTCAGCAAGTGTAGCACTTCGGTGTAATTGGCTGTGGCAGCACCATACCTGGCAGCAGTAAGGGCGATGGCAAGGTTCATTCGTGCATCATTGTGTTGTCCTGCAGCAGAGGACAGAATCAAAGGAAGGACACGAGTCACCTCAAATCACTGGCTTGCAGTATGGAAGAGTGTCAGAACCAATCTGTCACTTCTGTTCCTGTCACATTGAATATACGTGATGTTTGGTCAGGTCAAGTAAGAACTATGTAAACATATATTGTCTCTTCAAGATCAGAGCATTAACCTGCTTTACTTTAACAGTGTTAAAGGCATGTATTATGTAAAATACCCAAATTCAAAATCTAACTTATATAAATGGGTGGAAATTGGAACTAAAGGTACAGAGGCCATTTTAAAGGTATGATTAAAAATATTGTTCTATAAACTTTGATTACTATAATGAAAAAAAAATCTCTAAAATATTTTTAACATCTTACTGTGTTCATTAACAATTTTTGACACAGGGAAGAACACATGAAAAAAAAAATTTCCAATGTTACTGGATTATTCCTTCAACTCTCAGAAACTCTATAAATTTAGAGTAAAAAAAGCATAGAGTTTGAGGAATAGCCTAGTAGTTAGAGCCAAAAAGACCATGGTTCAAATCCCATTGACACTCCTTGTGGCCTTGGCAAGTCACTTAACCCTCCACTGCCTCAGATACAAACTTACAGACTGATGCACAAAACGAATGCGACCTTTAAGCATAGATAATGCCATTTTTAAGTACACTTACTGCTACTGCCAAATGCAGAAAAAAGACAGACATGCGCATAAACAACACAGGAAAAACGAATGCACTATTACTGTCAAGAGTATTTAAATGTATTTAAATCATAGGCAAATGAGCTGCACACAATAAAATGGTTGCAAATATTGGCTGTGCCCAATGCAAAGAAATGCATAGAGGATTTTGCAACCAGCCTTAGCACCAATATCTTTACGCCCGAGTCTGCGGTGGCTTAAACATCTAGCATGTGCCCCCAACAGTATTTTGATGGTATTGGGTGCTTTCACCGATACCTGGATCATCTGAGGAGAAATATCAAAGAGGATCCAGGCATTAGAGAAAGCACCTGATGCCATCGAAAGCAAATCCCTGGTGGCCCAGGGGTCCCGATTCCCTACCCCTCTCCCAACTAAAAATAAACCCGGAGGCCCACTGGACCTGAAACCTCCACAACTAAAAATAAACCTGGTAGCCCAGCGGCCTTGAACCCCCACCCCCCTCCCAGTACCTTCAGAAACAAGCGGGAGCACTGTCCATGCACTCATGCTCTTGTTCCGCCATCTTGAAAAATGGCAGTCTGCTCTGCGTGGGCCAGGCACTGCCATTTTTCAAGATGTCAGGGCAGCGCTTCTGCTCATTTCTAAAGGTACCAGGGATGGGGGTGGGGGGTTCAGGGCTGCATCAGATTTATTTTTAGTTGGGTGGGGGGTTCGGGGCCACCAGGTCACTAGGTTTATTTTTAGTGGGGTGGAGGGTGGTGACCCTCTTCTTAAGTCATGTCATTGGCTCCCTATCCATTTCCACATCCAGTTGAAACTTCTCTTGCATTTACTCTGCAGATCCTCACAACCTTTACTCTCTTATCTCTCCCTACTCCCCTCTTCAGGAACTCCGCTCTTCAGCAAATCACTTCTAACTGTACCCTTCTCTTCTATTGCTAACTCAAGACTTCGCTCCTTTCACTTTGCTGTTCCTTATGCCTGGAACAAACTACCTGAGTCTGTATGTCAGGCGCCTTTTGTGACACTTTTCAAATCCAGGCTGAAAACTCACCTCTTCGCTGCTGCTCTCGGATCTTGACTCACCTGATCTCCTTTGTGTTTCTTACCATTCCCCCCAGATGTATCCCATGTCTACATCTACTGTATTGCCTTGTCTTGACTAGATTGTCAGCTCTGATGAGCAGGGACCATCTTTTATGTGTGTCTGTGCAGTGCTGCGTACGTCTTGTAGCGCTATACAAATGTTCAGTACTCGTAGAAGTAGTATGATCTTGGCCGCATATGGTGAGCCAGAGTAAATGAGGTTCCCAGCTGAGCAGGATGGGCAGCTAGAGGCCCGAGATGGACATAGCTGACCACATAAAGCAGCAGCCAGGTTGGAGACTTCAAGAACAGCCTTCCATCACAGAGCAGACAGGCAGGCTTAAGGAGGCTCAACAAGCATTAACAGAATAATGGTGTGCGGATAGAGCATAGTTACTCACCTGTAACAGGTGATCTCCGGGAACAGTAGGAATTTAATCTTCACATATGGGTATCGTCAGTACCGATGGAGCCTGCGCGGGAACGCTCCCCAGCATCCAATAGGAAAGCTTTTGGGAGCATCCCACAGTGCCTGCGTGCTGCCTTCCCGCCTTTCCAACTGTCCCTCTCCAGTTGAGTTTATAGCTGAGACCAAAGAGAGAGAGAGGGAGAGAGAGAGAAAGAGAGATACAACTCCTAGGGGAGGTGAGCGGGTTGTGAAGACTAAATTCCTGCTGTTCCCGGAGATCACCTGTTACAGGTGAGTAACTACGCTATCTCCAGGAACAAGAAGGAATGTAGCCGTCACATATGGGGACTCCCTAGCTGCAGATGCCATGGAGATGGCCCCAGGACGTTGTCAGCCCTTGTGAAAGGGCCATGCTTCCCCCCATGGATCTCTGGCATCCTACCAGGGATAGTGGGTAGGAGTTGACTAAGTCTGAAAAAGGTGTTGAAGAACAGCCTGACCAAACAAGGCATCCCGGCGGGAGTCCTTGTCTAAGCAGTAGTGGGCAGTGAAGGTATGTACCGAAGCCCAAGTAGCTGCTTGACAGATGTTGTCGGTAGACAGAGTGAAGATGAGCCATTGAGGCTGCAATGGCTCTCACATTGTGAGCTGTGACATGGCCTTCAAGAGGAAGGTTCTTACTCTCATAGGCAAAGGATACACATTGTGCAATCAAGTTAGACAGAGTTCTTTTGGAAACTGGAAGTCCCAAATGACTAGGATCAAAAGCAACAGAGTTGAGAAGATTTTCGATGTTGCTGTGTCCTCTGCAAAGTAAAAGGCTAAAGCTCTTTTACAGTACAAAGGATGAAGGTTCCTTTCTGCACTGGAGGCATGAGGCCTCGGAAAGAATATAGGAAGACAAACTGTTTGGTTTAAATGGAAAGGCGAAACCACCTTTGGCATAAAGTGTGGATGAGTCCTAAGAACTACCTTATCATGGTGGAACCTTGTGTAAGGAGGATCAGCCACTAATGCTTGCAATTCACTGATGCGACATGCTGATGTGGTTGCAATGAGGAAGATGACTTTCCAGGAAAGGAATTTCAGAGATGTAGTGGCTAATGGTTCAAAGGGCTGTTTCATGAGCTGCCCGAGCACCAGATTCAAGTCCCATGCCACCGGTGGTGGCTTAATGGGAGGCTTTGATAAAAGAAGACCTCTCATAAATCTCGCTATGATGGGATGAGAGAAAATAGGTTGGCCACTTAGAGGCTTGTAAGAAGGACTCTTACTGAATTTGCCTTAAGACCCGCATTTGACAAATGGAGATACTCCAGTATCGATTCCAGAGGTCGCAAGAGGGTTAAGACCCTTCTGCGAGCACCATATGGTAAACCTTTTCCACTTAAAGGCATATGAGAGTCTTGTGGAGGGTTTCCTAGAAGCATGAAGGATATCCTTTACCTGTTGAGAAAGGTTGAGATCGTGGAGCTCTAGGCTTTCAGCAGCCAGGCCCTGAGATGCAGAGACTGGGTATTGGGATGCCTTAAAAAGGATATAGAGTTATTAGAAAAGGTTCAGAGAAGAGCCACCAAAATGGTAAAGGGGATGGAAGGATACTCCTATGAAGAAAGGCTAAAAAGGTTAGGGCTCTTTAACCTGGAAAAGAGACGGCTGAGGGGAGATATGATAGAAGTCTATAAATTAATGAGCGGAGTGGAACGGGTAAACGTAGATCGATTGTTTACCTTATCAGAATATAGAAAGACTAGGGGACATGCAATGAAGCTACAGGGTAAACTATTTAAGACTAATAAAAGAAAATATTTTTTCACTCAACGTGTAATCAAACTCTGGAATTTGTTACCGGAGGATGTAGTAAAGGCTGTTAGTGTAGCTGGGTTTAAAAAAGGTTTGGACAAGTTCCTGGAGGAAAGGTCCATAAGCCATTATTAAGAAGGGACCCAGGATATCAATGCTTGAACCAATACAAGCATTGTGGAACCTGTGTCCCTTGGGGAAACTGCTAGGTACATATGACCTAGATTGGCCACTGTTGGAAACAGAATACTGGGCTTGATGGACCTTGGTCTGACCCAGTATGGCATATCTTATGTTCTTATGTTCTATGTTCTAAAGATCTGGAGCAGATCCCAACTCCAGAGGCGGAGCTTGAGAGAGATGTAGAAGCAGAGGGTACCACGTTTGCCGTGTCCAACATGGAGCTATGAGAATCATATGACCTCTGTCTCTATGAAGCTTGAATAGTGTTTTGGGGATGAGGGGAATGGGTGGGAAGGCATATAGGAAGTCCTGACCCCAGTGAAGGAGGAAGGCGTCCCTTGCCTGACAATGTTGAGCCGGGATTTTGGAACAGAACAGGGGAAGTTTGGTATTCAGCGGACTTGCAAAGAGGTCTATGTCAGGGGTTCCCCAAATCTGAATTATTTGGGCATCCTGGTCTGCATGGAGAGACCATTCGTGTGGTAGCAGAACTTGACTGAGTTTGTCTGCCCAAGAGTTTTGAATGCCTGGAAGATACACCACAAGGAGATGAATCTGATGCTGTCTGGCGAAGGCCCATAGTCGCAAAGCTTCGGTGCATAGCGACAGAGAGCCTGTTCCGCCCTGCTTATTCACATAGAACATAGCTACCTGATTGTCCATTTGAACTAGGACTGTCTTGTAGCTGAATTGGGTGTGAAATACTCAAAGAGCAAGGAAGATTGCTCTGAGCTCCAGGAGGTTGATGTGAAGACAGGCCTCCTGTGGAGTCCAGGTCCCTGGGTAGAGAGATTGTGCAGGTGGGCTCCCCATCCCACCTGAGATGCATCTGTTGTTAGGGTGGCTTGGAATAGGGGTTGCTGGAAAGGAGACCCCACCAGAAGATTTTTGAGCGATTGCCACCATTGGAGGGACGAAATAAGATGGTCTGAGTTTGTTATTTTGTCCCAACAGGCAACCTGAGGCCTGTGTCCACTGAGTGGATAAAGTCCACTGGGCTGCTCGCATGTGGAGGTGAGCATAAGGAACCACATGCACGGTGGATGCCATGTGGTCCAGCAGTTGTAGCATTTCTCGAGCAATGAGATAAGGTCTGAGCACTGCTTGGGAAGCTAGCTGTATTATGCGAAGTCAGCGGGGCTGCGGAAGGAAAGCCCTTGTCTGTCTGGTATCCAGATGAGCTCCTATGAACTCTAGGGATTGAGTGGGAGTAAGATTGGATTTTGGGAGGTTTATGACTAGTCCCAAATACTGAAGGATTCACATTGTGCTAAACAGAGCAGAGCTGGCTTCTGGCACTGTAGGGGCTCGAATGAGCCAGTCGTCTAAGTAGGAGAAGACGAATATTCCCAGAGTGCGGAGAAATGCAGCTACCACAGCCATGCATTTTGTGAATACTCTTGGTGCAGAAGCCAGGCCAAAGGAAAGAACCCTGTACTGGAAGTGCATTCCTTGAAAGGGGAATTGGAGGAATCTTCTGTGATTTGGACGGATGAGAATATGAGTATACGCATACTTGAGATCTAGAGAATAAAGCCAATCCTGACTTTGAAGGTATGGCAGCAGAGTTCCTAGAGAGACCATTTTGAACTTCTCTCGGAAGAGATATTTGTTCAATTCTCTGAGGTCTAAAATGGGTCTGTCTCTTCCTGTTTTCTTTGGAATAAGAAAATAGGAGGAGTAGAACCCTGTACCCTGTTGCGGAATGGGTACTTCCTCTATTGCTCCTTGCGCAAGGAGTGTTGTGACTTCTTGACCTAAGAGATTGTCGAGAGAGGTCTGAGAATTGAACTGTCTTACAATTATAGGAGGGGGCATGCTGTGAAAATGAAGCTTGTACCCCTCTCGTACAATGGACAGAGTCCAATTTTCTGCTGTTATTTGGTACCATCTGTGGGCAAAATGACATAACCTGCCTGGGATGTCCAAGGGTTATGGACCCTTCAGGGGCAGGAAGGTGAAGTTCTCTAGAGAGGAGTCAAAGCCTGCTGAGCTGGCTGAGGTTTTGCATCTTTTGGCTTCTTTTGTTGTCTAGATTGTTGCTGTTGTCCCTTTTGGGCAGTCTGACCTGGACGGTGTCCCTGCTGGGTATAGGAAGGATAAAACTTCTTTTTCTTATTGAAAAATGTTATTTTTAGAGGATCTTTTCCTTGCAGGATTGGCTGTAGATTTGGACAATCTATCCAATGTGATACTGTCAGCATCTATTTCATTAGCCTTCTCGTGCCAATTCTTGCCAAAGAGATTTTCTCCTGTGCAAGGAATGTTTCCTAATTTATCCTGTACCCAAATTTCCAAGTCGGATGCCTGAATCCAGGCAATCCGACGTGCACCAATGACAATAGCAGAGGTTCTGCTTATGCACTCAAAACAGTCAAAGGCTGCACGATTTACAAACTTGGAAACATCCTGGGCATGTTTGACAAGAGTAAGATAGTCCTGTCTTTTGTCATCAGGAAGAAGGGGGCTCATAAGCTCCAAGTCTCCTGTGACCTCTTTAATGAACATTCCCATATACAAGATATAGGAACTGATCCTAGCTGAGAGCATGGAAGCTTGGAAGCATTGACGCCCAAAGGCATCGAGAGTCCTGCATTCATGATCTGGAGGATTGGATGCATGTCTCTTTGCACTTTTCATCCTACGCATGGCTGATTCCACTACCACTGAATGGTGTGGTAATTGAGTTTTTTGAAAGCCAGGACAAGGTGGAACTCGATACATAGTATCAAGTCTCCGAGAATGAGGAGATTTGGTCAGAGGTGTTTCCCACATTCTCAGCATAAGATAATGTAAGATCTCATGAATAGGCAGAGTAGCTGCCTCTTTGGGAGCCTTAGGGTATTGGAGAATCTCCAACTCCTTTGCCCTAGGCTCTTTTTCAGGAGCTACTGTGATGGAAAGGCCTTGGGCCACATCACGGATAAAATCCTGAAATGACATATCCTCTAGCGGAGACATTTTGCGCTGAGGAGAAGAGGAATCCTCTGGGAGAAGTACTCTTCTATCGGCAGAGTCTTCGGAGTCATCAGACTCAGACGATTCAAAATACCTCCGATCCCGGTGATCGTGCAGTGCACGGTACCGGTATCAATTGAAGTCGGTATCGGGTTGCTCCAGTAACGATCTGTCAATGCCAGAGACAGACGCATGACTCGGTATGGGTGGCATACCCACCGACATCGATGCCGTCAGTACCGGTATCAGTTGAGGTGTCTGAAGCGGTTTCAACGGTACCGAAGCCGTGAGAAGAGCCTCTAGACTGCGTTCGATAGCAAGAAATCTCTGGTCTATCAACGCTGCCAAAGCTTGGGTGTCAGTACCAGTATAAGCGGTTGGAACCCCAGAGCATGGCACCAGTAGTTCTGCCGAGGTTGAGGCCTCGAGAACATTCTGGAGCCCCGTTAATGCTTTGGAAGCCGAAGCCTCCTGCCGGGGCAGTTTTGCCGGTGAAAATTCCTCAAGGGCAACGCCAGTGGTATCTCAATACTTAGGAGATCTACCCTTTGAGGACCGGCTAGATTTATGTTTAGTTACCTGAGATCCATGGGAGGATGATGAGGCCCTGGAGGACGTCGATGCAACAGACACCGCATTTGAGGGAAAAAGGGTGCTAAGCTTTGCAGCTCGATTCTGCCGACCCCTTTTTGACATCATTCCACAGGAGAGGCACTGCGAAGTACAGTGGTCAGGACCTAAACATTTGAGACACCAATCATGGGTGTCGGTGACGGAGATGGTACCGCCACACTTAGAACATTTTTTTAAAAGCAGATTTAAGAAAAAATTGGGCCTAGTGCCCAAAATCGTGCCTAGCACCAAGGAAAAAAGTTTCTGAAGTAAAATACCTCAGAAACTATAGTTAGTATATATATATATATTTTTTTTTTAGAAGAAAGAAGAATGAACCGACGGTACCGGTATAGCGTCGAGGGAAGGCAGACGTGACCACAAAAAACAAAAATTAAAGACAAAATTTTGTGCGGTGACAGGGTATGCGACCTGTCGGCTCCGCGGAAAACGAACTGGAGAGGGACAGTTGGAAAGGCGGCACACAGGCGCTGTGGGATGCTCCCAAAAGCTTTCCTATTGGATGCTGGGGAGCGTTTCCGTGCAGGCTCCGTCGATACCGACGATACCCATATGTGAAGACTACATTCCTGCTTGTTCTTGGAGATTAGAAGTTACCTCCTTTAAGCTGGTGGGGTCTTTCGGTTCACGAGTGTATTATACAGTAGTTCAGTTATAATGCAGACTGTATACAAGTTGTTAATAAATCCTGTGAACTTTTGTTCCCGCACACAGAATGAATATGGCTGCTTTTCTTAACTCAGTATAACAGAGAAGAAACAATAGCTAAAGGGCAGTGAAAAGGGGGCAAGGAGTAGCAGGAATCAGGGTCAGGTAAAGTGAAAGCAGCCCAGAAGCGCCATGCTGATGTTAGACAACATACTGATAGACCATGGCTCGAGCGGCCCACCACGTGGTATAAGTTCTAATGGGAAGCCCTCATGCAAAGTTTTGATAAGGCCCCCTCCAATGTCACAGCAGCGTGCCCCCAGGGCAGCCCCTTATCCCATTGTTGTGGCGGTGGTGGCAAACTTAGTTTAACAGATTTGAGCGCTGCCTCCACTCTTAAATTTCCATCAGGTCTGGCCGCTGTTACCTTCTGGGTCAGACTAACAGTGCGACTCATCACAAGACTTTGGCGCAGTAGGTAACAGCCACAGGGCCTGGTGCATGCTTAAAAGAGAAGAGGCAACAAGGCAAACCTCTTAAAGAAAGTTTACTGTTCTGCCTTATCTCCTTTGCGTGGGCCTCCATCCTGCTCAGCCCCCCCCCTGCCCCGCATTGCAGGGGCTGCTTGGGTGGAATTTATGACACAAGATCCACCCCATTCCACTGCCTATGAAACACATCTGGACGTCATTATCTTGACAGAAGAAACGTTTCAAAGCCAGGATACTAAGCAAAAACATTTTTAAACGCACACACAAAAGAGCAAAAAAAAGATGATCCCTTAACAAAAAAAAAAATGCTAGCCCTGCAGTACCCCAGAGTATTTCATTATAGACTTTCATAATTAGTACATTAAAGGTAATCACCCCTTACCTTATTAAAGTCTCTCCAAAGCCAAGTAGGATGATACAGTAAGTTTTTTTTCTTTATTGCCTGTTAGTGATTGCCATGGTGGGCAGAAGAGTGAAGCCATGCAGTGAAATAAATATTCTAACAGCAGGGCGGGTTTCTAGAGCTGCAGAAATTAAAGGCTTTCAGACAGAGTCAGCTGGACTTTCTGGCGCTGTACCCAGAAAAGTCAGTAACATTAGCCTTCATTTTCTGACTTTGCAGCCTTTCATTCCTTGAATTACAGAATTTTACATCACAAGATGGAGGTCCAACAACACAAGCAGCTCACTTCTAGTCTTAAAAGCAGATACTGAAGAAATAAATGACAAATGGTAAGAGAACAAGCAGGCAGATGCTCCCAAATTGTGTCACTGTATGTTTTTTAAGCACTGCCATGTGCACTTGTTTATACCTATGATTTGCCGCTAATTCATACAAGTTCAATTTAGCTCTTGCTGATTCCTGTTTAAAAATAAAACAAGCAAAATAAAACTGATTTTCAATACACTATCATTTTTTCCTTTAGAATAAAGCATAGCAAACAGGCTCCTTGTGGTGTTCCTGCATAGAAAACATGTTAAGATCAGCTTTAATATAGTTCTGCCTTGAGCTCCACTTTTCCTGCATCTGTATATAACTTATTTTAGATTTATCTGTTTTCTTTTTATAGCACTCACACATTTCTAGCATCTCAAGGCAAGTTATATTCACATACATACAGTAGGGCTTACAAACTGAGCTTGTACCTGGGGCAATGAAGGGTTAAGTGACTTGCCCAAGTCCACAAGGAGCATCAGTGGATTCTCGGCCCACTGCTCTGACTACTAGGCTGCTACTCCACTTAACAGAGGAAAGGGCTTTCTCTCTACTAAACCGCGTAAGCTGCTACCACTGGATGGTATTTCCTCATTAGCCCTGTGGACAAAATGCAGATATCGCAGGCACTTTTCTGCATTTCACACAGTATAGATTGGGAGGGGGGGGGGGGGTAGGATTGGTGCAGGGAGTAGGCGTGCTGATGTTCAGCAGCCACCATGGAAACAATTGTTATGCAATGGTTGTCAAAATAGGCCTGATCGCGGCTGTAAATACCACCACCTCATGAGTTGGCATTACCTGCAGCCGGGCCTCAGGGGCCACTTTGCGGCTGCTGCCAATTTGCAGTAACAGTGAAATGGCACCTGTCAGATCTTCCCCTCCCCAGAAGGCCTCCTCCCTGCATTTAAAATGTGACACAAATCATCGTGAAAAGGAAGATGAACCCTCTTTTCAGCACCCCAACCCTGGATAGCTCCCAATCGCATTTGGGAACTGTGTCAGGATGGGAGTTTGGAAACCCCCCATCAAAAAGAAGTGCCCAGCTAGTCAGTCTGCCCCACTCTTACATAAACCCAGCTAGTCATTCAGAAAAATGTGGCCCCTCCCGCCCCCTCACCCAGCCCTTACCTTTGAAAACCCTGGTGGTCTAGTGGCCATGGGAGCAGGAGCGGTTCTCCCAGCTCCTGCCCCTGTTCTTGTTGTCACAATCTAAAATGATGCCAATCTCACAGTGCCACCCCCCCCCCCCCAGCATCCTAACATTAGAGGGCAGGACAGTGAGAATGGCACCATTTTTGTTAGTGGTGTGGAGGAGTGGCCTAGTGGTTGGGGCAAGGTACTTCAGGCCGGAAGGTCGGGGGTTCAAATCCCACTAGAGGACAGCAACCTTGGGCCGGAAGGACTGGGGTTTCTAGTCCCACAGGCGCTCCTTGTGGTCTTGGGCAAGCCACTTAACCCTCCATAGCCCATGTTCCCTGTAAAATAGTTACCTCCAAGTTATAATGCCCTGTTCAATGTAATTTCAGTTTGTTCAATGTAAACCGCACTGATGCAGAATAGCGCGGTATATAAGAGAATGTAAATAAATAAATAAATAAATAATAAATACAAGTAAAGAGTTGAGCAGCAGAGAGAACCGCTCCTGCTCTATTCATTTGTACTAACAAAAGGGTTGCCATTTATGCACCATGAGATCGGCACCATTTTAGATAGCAATGAGGATGGGATGGGAGCAGGAGTGGGGTGTAGTTCTCTTGTCCCCGTGGCCACTATACCACCAGAAATTTGAAGGTAAGGGCTAGGGGGGCAGCGGTTAAGGGAGCTGAGAGGCTGGGAGGGGCTACATTCTTCTAAATGGCTAGCCCGGTGGTACTTATTATATAAGGAGTGGGAGGGAAGCTGACTGGCTAGCCAGGTTCATGCACAGCAATGGGATGGCAGGGCCGACTGACTAGCCAGGCATTTGTTTTTCATGTAGGGGTTTCCATACCCCCATGTCAGCACAGTTACCAATGGGTTTGGGAGCTGTTTGGCGTTAAGAGTGCTGGAAAGGGGGATTGAACTCCTTTTCACGATGGTTAGTACAGTGGATCACTTGATCCGCAGCACTGCCACATTTTAGGTGCAGGAAGGGACTAAGGGGGTTGGGGGAGGGAAATCGGAGGAACAGAACAATTACTTTCTCTGTCTTCACCTTGTACTTGCCAGGGGAAAGGTCTGGGAACACCCCCTTGTAGATACCATGGGCTTTTTGCAGCTATCGGCTCGCATTAACTGCCAAAGGCTACCACACTTTAGTAAACAGACCCCCAAAATGTCACAAAAGACAGAGACTTGGCCAAAGACCATGCAGTGTGGAAAACCTTTACTTGTGACCCAAAAACAGAAGTATAAGCAGAACAAAGCACCTGCCTCACCAGTATGCCCAACATACACTCACAGATCACACTGGAGCCTGCCTTCAGCCACACCTTCCAAGACAGACATTAAATTAGTTCAAAGAACTGTTAAAAAAAATTGTGCAGATGGGATAATAATATAGGACCCTTCTTTACTGTTCTGCTGGTTCTGTCTATTCCTTTCTGTCCTCATGAAACCATTGAAAGAGTGGGGACAAGGGAATATGTCCCAGTTTCTACACTGGAAAAAGTGTGCCCATATATTTTTTAAGACCCTGCACATATAAATCAGCAAAATTAAACAGAAGTGCTCATATTTCCAGATGACACTTTTTAAATATTTGACAAAAACTGAATATAAAAGCACAGTACCCAAGATGATTTCCAGAATTCAAATGTAAAATGTAATTCATTTGGAAAATGTTATTTTGATATCTAAAAGTTGACCTATGTAGCCCTAAATGCTAATGGACAATCAGGGCCGGCTCGTCCACTAGGCAAACTAGGTTATCGCCTAGGGAAGCAGACCCTGGTGGGTGTCATCACTAAAACCCCTCCACCCTCCCCCCCCCCCTTCCTGGGAAGCACACCACAGACTTTAAAACACAGATCTGGCCTGCACCTCCAGCCCTCCTCCTATGCAATGTTCTTGGAGGGGACAGGAGCAGCAGACCGTAAACGCACATGCACAAAGGCACTTTAAGCCTGATGTAGCACTGAAGCAGTTCAACCACCACCGCTTCAGTGAAAGGGAGGGTGGCATACTGGGCCAGATGGCAGCAGTCTTGGGAGAAAGGGGGCATGGAGGTTCTGCCTAAGGTGGCAGAAACCCTCGGGCCACCACTGTGGACAATATGTACAGTTTTCCACTGTAGTCCAATAAGAGATAGCAGTGCATCTAAAGCCTTGTCTTGCTATTACAAATTTGAAGTGTGCCAATATTGTTGTCAGTTCCCTCAGTATAGAGTAAGATCTAAACAGACTGATGCTAAGTTAATTGTTATACTCAAGTATCCATTACTAATGCTTTTATTTTAACAACAGTTTACATAGATCTCAAACAGTGAAAACAATGACATACACACTCCTTAAGTAATTATATTTCAAATTAAAAGCCAACTATTTTATTCTTTAGGGTATTTAAGGTACATCAACTCACAGTATTAAATACATTAAAAATGGGGATGCATTCTTCTAATTTTGTTTAATACAGAATGATCCCCATCATAGATAACTGACAGTGCTACATATACAATTAATTTTTACAGTTAAACCTAGCTGTGATATTAAAGTAGCAGCTTGGATTGAGTCAGGAATTTTTGATTAAACCCTTTTTTGTTTTCTACCATCATTTTCTTCTGTATCAGAAGCCTCTTATTTGTTATCTTTGATGTTTCCTTTGTCTCAATTAAGTCATTCAGTAAGCTATTTAGCATATAAAGACTTCAAAGCCCCTAGCTTTACATTCCATACAAGGTTCTTGAAAGGGGTGAGAGGAAGGGTAGTGCCTTTTCTTTTCCTTTCCTTTAAACAGTTTGTAAAGGATTATTTAAGAAAACTGCATGCAAATAAGCTCCTGTGTTATACTATGTTTTCAAGCAATTCGCTGGACATTTACTCATTCATTTACACTGTTTGGAGGTCCCTGCAAACAACAATCCTGGAAGACCAGACAATTAAAAAGAAAAAAAATGAAAAGAAAATAGGATTACAAGCTTGAGCAGAAACTGCAGAGGCCACATGGCAGTGATTTGGGGATGGGGGACTGAGGATGGAATGCATTATCGGCCTCATTGCAATATGCATGAATCAAGCCATTTGCTTTCTGACATGTAGGCTTCCGTGGCTAGTATCATGATGTTTGCAGTTTTCCAGGTCGTGCCACATCTTAGTAAGTGGAACCAATGTTTTCTTCACCCTGAAGAAAGCCACAGCATGATAGCTGAAACACCGGTTCCACTTACTAAGACACGGCATGACCTGGAAAACTGCAAAGATTACCTCAGTCATGTTGGGCCCCTCAAAAAAAAAGGAAGGGGAGAGATCCAAGATGACGACGGGACAGAAATTTTAACATGGAATTTCACAGTTGGCTTTCAGCCGGTCTGCTATAAGGATCATGGGGAAGATTAAGGACTCTATCCAAAAAGTGCCCCTAGTAATTTATCTAAACTACAAACTACTTCGATTATTAAATAATTAAATATTATAAACCCAATATTACTGTCAGGGTAATAGTGACCTCAGGATGGCTTAAAAAACCCTACATGTGGTGAAATGAATCGCCATAGGGTAAGCAAACACTCACTTCACTGGTCACAAAACCTTCTTACACACTTTATTTCCAAACTTCAATTTATAATTCAGCAATACTTTAACAAAACTAATATATCCAGAAAAGTACTTTGCGGGATTCTTAGTTCTTAATCTATAAATTTAAAAACATATTCTGCAGAAGAAAGCGTCTATATTTCAGTGAGGCTAGTATTCTCACCGGGATAACCGAGTTATTGTTCCTGAAATGAAACATACAGAGTAAATCAGCAGATGAATACCTTTATGCCCAAAACTAGTACATATCTACTTATCTTCAATGTTTCTCAGATGCAGTCTCGGTTACAGCCCTGGTGACGCCTTCATATAGAAGATTAAGGGCTGCCATAAGATTTACGTCTCTTATCCCTAACAGAGACCTCCACTTGGGCCATCAACTTTGAGCCAGTTTGCGGAATTCATCACTTTTATGCAGGATTCTTCATACAGAGCCAGGTTGGGAGAGGGAACCACTATATTGATGGGGCCTGATGTGTCCCAGAGTCCAGATAAACCATAATGCTTTAGCATAGCCTGAGCAGTAGTGAACTCCGGATCAATTGTTACTTATGCAGGAGACAGAGGCCATGGTTTCCTGCATCACTGCTGAGGAAAACTCCTCCAATGAAGCACAGATACCAATGAGTCTTTTCACCTCAGAGGGTAGTACCAGTGCCTGGAAGATGTCAAGTACACCTTCAGAGGCAGGCGTTGGCATGCCAGCAATTTTGGAGGGAGCTACAAGTGGAGAGATGGCATCTGGGACATGCTCGGGAGATCAGATGGAATACAGACAAGTGGTGCTCAAAACCCCCCCTGTTGTCATTCTTGATTCATTATGAACTGCTATTTTAAGTATGGGACAGTGCTTGGCAACACATATGGATGGAGTTTTACAGCAGGCTAAGAACTTACATATTAGATTGAATGCTTGCAACTATAAATTTAGAGAGATGGATGACCAGTAGTTCAAATAAAACAACAAATCTCTCAACTACAAGATTGTAACCCAGCATTGGTTAAGGATAAGATGATAGTTCGTCATACATTATAGAGTGTTGTGAACTCTACAAGATGACTAAATTTAAGATTTTTTTAGCTTTCCTAAAGCATCATTGGTCTCTCCTGGTGATACTCTTAAGAGAGATTACAGGGAGGCCCTTAAAGTTCCAGGTGAATCTATTATCTCCAATTACAAGATCTTTTCATCAATTGGTAGGAGAGGTGGGGAAAAACATGAAAGACACTGTGGTAAGGTTATCTGGTGACACAGACTCCTTCAGATAGTTTGAACTTGATGGGATTTGTAGAAATGTCTCAAGAAGAAAGTCTCTCGTAGAAAACTTACTTGTGACTTTTGCTTTCGAGCCAGATAAATTGTGGACTTTTAAGAATCTTCTTAGAATATCAGGAAGTTAGCTTTCTGGGTCAAAAGGTCTGTATATATTTCCAATTTGTCTAAAGTGCAGATTATGTCTAGCTAAGAGGTAGGAAGTGATTTCTCTTGGAGCTATCTTCAGCTTAAAATGTCTTTGTGTATGTCAGATAGTGTTTCAAGGTAAAGAGAAATTAGACTTACCTGCTAATTGTTGTTCCTTGAGGAACTCCAGTCCAGTCCCGCACCTCTGGGTAGTGCACCTCTTCCAGCAGCTTGGAGACTGAGCACCGACCTGTGTACTTATGCAGCGGGCACCGACCCAACAGCCCCAATACCTATTGACAAAGCAGACTCACAGGAACAACAAATAAGTAGTTAAACATGCAACAAACTCTTCTATGCCCAATTAAACTAGTACCCCCTCTATCCCTTGGGAAGGAGATCCTGTCCCCCTCTCCAGGATGAGGGGACCTACCCGTTGAGCATCCGAGCAATTCCAACCGGCGAGAAGCAATCGACCGACAGCTCTGCCAGTCCGCCCCCCCCCCCCAACACCGATTACATCCCACTCCTTGGCCTCCTTGGCTCCTCCTGGCACTTCATCCTGCAAAGGAACCCACTTCAGGACCAGGATGTGCACAGATTATCACAGAATATCACAGAAAGCACTCGGAGGATTTTAGGACTGGACTGGAGTTCTTCAAGGAAGAACAATTAGCAGGTAAGTCTAATTTCTCTTTCCTTATCATCCCTCCAGTCCAGTCCCGCACCTCTGGGATGTATCAGAACAGTAAAACTAAACAGGAGGGATACACACAACCTGTCTGAAACACTGCCGTCCCGAAATGAGCATCCCCCACCACCTGGACATCCAGGCGATAAAGCTTAGAGAAAATATGCATCGACAAGCACGTTGCCGCCCTACAGATCTCCACTGATGGATCCAAACTATACTCTGCCCACATGGCTGCCTGAGTCCTCATAGAATGCACCCGCAACTCCGTCTGCACTGGATTACCCCTCAAGATGTTTGACGGCGTCCTTACCTCCCTGATCCATCTGAAAGTGGAGGACTTAGCTGCTGCCTCACCTTTCCACAGCACACCGAACAGGACAGATGGTCCCATCTCCGAAAGGATGATGTCAATTTCACCTACCTTCACAGGACTCTTATAACCTCCTTGCAGTGCAGCTGCAGAGTGGCAGAACTCACTACAGCCGGAAAGGAAACGGCCTGAAGTACATGAATTGCCGACACCACCTTAGGCAGAAAACAGGCCTTAGTTTCCTGCGCTGCTATCGGGCCTCTCCACGTTGTAGAATGCCTTGCCCCTACACTCGCCTTCCCTCCCCGTCAGTCTGGGACTCCTCACATCCTGTCCCCAGGCCGCCTTACCTTGGGGGAACAGTGCCTGCGCATTTCTCTGTCCCCTCATGCTTAGCCTACCAAAATAGCTTTAGCACTGAGGTGGGGGGGGGGGGGCACGCCAGGGCTGCCGGCTTGTAGATGTAACCCGCATGGCGGTGGCTCCTCACCCGCTGATGGGCTTGGGAGCTGCCATAAGACTTGGCTGCAGGAAGGCCTCCTCAGCACACAACCCCCCTTCGGTATGGAAGATGGGGGGGATCCACCTCCCCGCTGCCTGCTTCTTCTTCTGCTTTGCCCGGTAGGGGAAAAACAGCATACTATATCTTTTTTTTTTTTTTTTAACTAACTTAACTCTACTGTAACAACCAAACCAAATAACCTGCAGCTAACAGGGGGAAAAAAATCTGAACTTCTTTTGAAGCCTGGCACATTCTCCTTAGTTGTTCCTTCATTGAGTCCAGCACCCTGGCTCACTACCTCCTCCAGCTGCTTGGCGACTGAGCATACTGGGGCTGGTGGGAGGTGCCAACTGCATAAGTACACCGGTGTCATCAAAAAGATGACATGCTCAGTCTCCAAGCTGTTGGAAGAGGTACACTACTCAGAGCTACGGGACTGGACTGGAGGGACGATAAGGGATATTCCTTTATTGACCCTTCTCACTTACCGAACTTTCTACAGTACAGGATTAGGCCTAAGAATCTGGCATCTGAAAAGCATGAGTGACAAATTCTGGGGTAGGCGAGACCAGCACATAGACTTATGTTGTGTTTCTATTTTTCCTTTTTTCTATTTTCTTAATTATATTTGGTATATCATTGGGCTCATTTTTTCTGGATTGAATCTCATTCACTCTTTCTATTATGGTTCTGGAAAATGTGTGCAGTTGCTCTTTGATTAATACTTCGTATCTTTTTTTTTTATAGTGGTGCATAACATTTTTAAAGTGTACACTGGTTATGGAAATACCATACAACCACCCAAAATCTAACAGAAACAATGTTTAAAAAGGCAAGAAACACATCAGTGAGCATATGCTGTAACACCAGCACAAAATATCTATTCTTGGGGATTTTGGTGGACTAAGGCTGCTGTTGTACCCCAAAGATATAAGAATGACCTCGCTCTGCTCCAAATAGACTCAGACACTTAGAAGGAAATGAGATCTTTATTATGCCCAATCAGTTACAATCTGAGAAAAAAAGCAAAATGCAGCATTATTTTTCTTAGCAATACAGTGTGCCTGAGCCAGAGGGTGGAAGACAAAGACAACAGAAGATGAATTACCAATCAGACTCTCTGTATGAATCGTGTTTGTCTCCTCCCCCTCAAATGATATCTAGTGCTGTCCTTATATACATTATTTAGTTGCGGTTGGGGACTTTTTACTGTACTATATTCTTATTGGTCAGGTTTTAGCTGTTTCCTGTGCAAGCACTTTCAGATTTCCGCAAATGCTAGCAATTATGTTATCAATTCTCTACCAGTTTGTCTTTACCACCCCCCCCCCCTTTCTCCCTCCCCCTGTCTAGTCTGTGGTGGGCATATTTCTTGTTTCTATATGTCCTGTACTTGATCTACTGCCAAGAGTTCTTCTGCAGTTCTCTGCTCGCTGAAATCTGCCCAGCAACAAAACAATGGTCCCATGTAGTTAGGCTCTTGCTACAAGTCTGCTTCCAGTCACTCTGTTAGGACACAAAGATTGCTTTTAGAATATGGTATTTAGTGTGCTTCAACCCGCTTCTTCCCGACACCATCCAGAAAACTCGTATGAGCATTTTGCTTTCAAGGTACAAACTGGGACATATCACCTTGTCCACACTCTTTCAATGGCTACATGGGAGCTCGAAGGAATAGACAGAATCAGGAGAGCATCAAAGATGGTCCTGCATTACTATCCCATGTGCAAGATTTTTTTTAATTAATTACATACCTATCTTCGAAGGTGTGTCTGAAGGCAGGCTCCAGTGTGATCTCTGTTAGTTGACATGTTGGTATGGCAAAAGCTCTGTTGTGCTTATACTGTGTGTGCCATAGGTAATTTTTTTTTTGTAACCATCTTTATTTATAGAAAGCCAAGGGTTTTACAACAGGCACAATTAACATCCAGAAACATCATAGGCGGCTCCATCAATGATAATATTACTAATACACCAAAACTAATGTACCAAATGCTCAACAATAGCATAACTTTCACTTCTTGTGCAGTGTGCTTGGCAATTGCTTAAACAAACAAAAAATGTCATAATCCAAAGATAGAAACAAGGAATATACAGAAAGCAAGAGGGTAAGCTGGGATGGAGGTGGGGGAGGAGGGGGGAAGCTAGAAAGGAGAGGCACAACAGTGCTGATAAACTGCACACCAAATTCCAGAGGCCCGGCCGATCACAGTCCAATTCTTTAACTGTCTACCGTGGCTCCCTTAGCCCGCTTCCAGGCATGGTAAGGTGCCTAAATGGAGTCATAGTCCTCCATTTGGTTCTTAATTATAAAGGGTAATCAATCCATACTGGCAAGGTCCTGGATCAGGGCCTGCCATTCTGCCATCCCTTGAGCCGCAGCACTTTTCCAGCAGCGAGCAATCACCATATGTGCCCCCAGCAGTAAAAGCTCTACCAGCCTATGCTGTTCCTTAGTCATTCTCATATTCAGGCCCCAATATCCCAGAAGGCAGAGCATTGGATCCATCAAAAGCATTCCCCCAATTACCTCATTTATGGTAGAAATCACTACGGCCCAAAAACATTGACTAAAAAAAAGGACCCAGTCTGCCCACAGTCCCTCCAGCAGTCATGCTCACCACACAACCCAAGATATTTCATCTGCGCTGGGATCAAATAGACATGCATCAGTATCTAGTATTTAGTTTGTTGGAAGCTCATGTTGCGCTCACAGCGATACCCTCACCTGTGCATCAGGCTCCATTCTGTGGGCAAAAAGGTACACCCCAAGAACTGATGCCAGGAGTCAAAGTGCACATCACACTTCGCACAGTACAACTTTTACAAGGTGCTATAGAGTCTCGAGAGCAATCCCTTCTATTGATTGGTTCTATAAAAAAAAAAATTCTTTCCATTAGGGAGGGAGCATGAATTATCTGTAGCCTGTGTTCCGTGGCCATCACAAAGGAGCAGAGCTGAAAATACTGAAATAGCGGAACTTGAGCATCCCCTTAGCATTCAGTTGTGACAGGCTCATACAAGTACCTTCTTCGTATACATCATAGAAATATTTTATCCCCATCTGATTCCACATCCACTGAAGTCGGGCAAACTCTGGACCACTAAAGGGCTGAAAATCTCACAGCTGAGCTCTCGGAGACAATGAGGCACTCACCCAACTCTTATGGTAGACTTGTGCCCAGATGCAAAGCAGTGGAGTCAAAAGAATGTGGCCAGTGACCCACTCCTTCCTCCCTGCAACCCCTCAAACAGAGAGTGTGGCACTAACCAAGCCCGCTCCATATCTACCCAGTGGGCATCTGGCGGTCTCACATGATGATAGCGCAGTCCTTGTAAAACTGCTTCCTTGTAGTAGAAAAGCAATTTTGAGCACTCTATTCCACTATCCTCCACTGATGGTACTAGTCTCCGCCACCTGATCTGGGCCTTGGGTTTCCCCCAAACACACAGACTAAAACATTCCTCTAGTTTCATAAAAAGAACTTGTAAGAACAAGAATGGGCAGTTGTGAAAAGAGGTAGACCAGTTTTGGCACTATCATCATTTTTAAAGCTGCTAACCAGCTTATCCATCTCATTGTAAGAACTTCCCAGCACTCTAACTCAGCCGCAACTGTAGAAGCCAGTGGTGTATAGTTGAGTTTAATCAGGTCTGTGAGATGCGGCGAGATCGTAACCCCTATGTAATTAATAGATGAGGTGGCCATCCAAAACGGACAGCCCGACAGGGGGGAGGGCCCCAGCCGCACCCAAAGATAGAACCTCAGTTTTATCACAAGTCACTTTAAAGCCCAAAATGGCAGTAAATTCTCCAAAAACCCAAAACAACCCCAGCATTGACATCTCAGGGTTTTCTAAAAAGACTAACATATCATCTGCATACAATGATACATGGTGGGGTACCCCTTCTAATATGACTGGCTGTATATCCAGAGCTCATCACAGCAGACAAGCTACTGGCTCAATTGCTAGCGCGAAGAGCAGGGAGTGAGTGGGCACCTCTGTCACGTTCTCCGATATAGCGGGAAATTTTCTTACCGAATGCCACTGACCATTTGGCACAGCATATAGGGCCCGAACCCAATCCACGAACCGCTGGCCAAGCCCAAACTGCAGCATGACGGCAAAGAGGTACTCCCACTCCACCTGGTTGAAGGCTTTTTCTGCATCCAATAACACATACCAAGTACTCCTGCTCTCCCGAGTGACACCCATAATGATATTCAGGAGCCTTCGAACATCATCATACATTTGCCGAGCCCATATAAAACCAGTCTGATCTGGGTGTATAATTTATGACATGACTTTATCTAAGCAGTTGGCTAAGAAGAGGGAGAAAATTTTAATGTTACTATTGAGAAGGGAAATCGGCCAATAGTTACTGCATTCCAGGGGTGATCTGCCATCTTTGAGAATCAAGGAGAAAGCAGCCTCGTGCATTACTGCAGGCAAGTGACCTGTCAAAATGGTTTTATTAAAGACCTGCTATAAAATAGTGGCGAGGACATCTTTCATACGCTTGTACCATTCAATATGGAATCCATCCATCCCCATGGCCTTGCCTGAGGCCAGTGATCCTATAGCAATTTTAATTTCAGCACATGGGATCTCCCTATCCAGGGATTCCTGCTGCCGTGGTGTAATCATTGGTAGGGAGACTTTATTAAGGAATTCAGCCAGGTTTGTTTGAGTAGGAGAACACTTGGATGTATATAGTGAGGCATAAAAGGTACGGAAAGCCCGTGCAATGTCATTATGGTCTCGCACCGAACACTCCATTCACACAACTATGCAGCAAAAACAAGAACAATATGTAGTAACAAACATCCTTTTTCTGTTTAGAGGCATCATTGGCTTCTGTCAACAACTTAAGCAGTGGCAACCCAGATTATCCAATCTTTCCTCTGGGGCTGGTAAAACCCATCCGGGACAGTTTGAGAATCATGCCGGCAAGATGTTTGCGCAATAGGTCCTCAGAGTCAGATTGTATAATCCTGTTCCCCCAAATCCATAGGGGCAGTCAGGCAGCAAGACCAAGAGTTAATAAGGCATGATTGTCCTGCCACATAGGAGGGGCCTGCTCTGCAGTCAACTGTGAAAGATAGCGCCTTTAGCTCTGCACTACTTATCTGCTCCACTGACCCCCTCCACCCACCCCCAATCAGGCTTCTGAAGAATTAGAACAGTTTCTGGTGGAGCCTGCGATCATTCTAACTCTGTAGATGGGACCGCCTGAGAAGAACTTGCAACCATACTATGTTAAGTCCATCACTGTCTCTAGGCCCTTCTGATTGCTCGGGCCACATCTGTACTTTTTATAAATTGCTCACTGCCCTGGTGTCATGAAGGAGAGGTATATCAAGTAAATCAATAAATATACATAAACTCCTGAAAGAGTCCCAGTTCCTTTTCCACCCCGCCTATCAAAAAGTAGGAAGACTAGGGGACATGCAATGAAGCTACAGTGTTACCCATTTAAGGCTCAAAAGGTTAGGCTTTACAACCTGGAAAAGAGATGGCTGAGGGGAAATATAAAAAAGGTCTATAAATTGATGAATAGAGTGGAACGGGTAAATGTAGATTGATTCTTTACACCATCACAAAAGTAGAAAGACTAGGGGACATGCAATGAAGCAACAGTGTAACCCGTTTAATAAGACAAAATATTTTTTCACTCAACACATAATCAAACTTTTGTTACCGGAGAATGTAGTAAAAGCCGTTAGTGTATCTGGGTTTAAAAAAGGGTTGGACAAGTTCCTAGAGAAAAGGTCCATAAACCATTATTAAAGAGAACCCGGGAAATCCACTGCTTGCCCCAATACAAGCACTGCGGAACCTGTGTGTATTTTTGGGAAACTGCCAGATACTTGTGACTTGGATTGGAAACAGGATACTGGGCTTGATGGACCCTGGTTTGACCCAGTATGGTATTTCCTATGCTTTTTACCTTAATCAGTCAATTCTCCCTGTAATGTGGGTTTAATATTCATAATGTATATTTGCTTGTTTGTATTTTTAATTAATTGTGATTCTTTATTTATGTTTTGTGAAATTTAAGAGTATAATAATTTCATAAATATTAAATCTAAAAAAAACAATAGGCATGGTGAAGCTTTAGAACTAGTTGACAAAGGATGTGGTAAAAGCAGTTATTGTAGCTGGGTTTCAAAAAGGGTTGGACAAGTTCCTGGAGAAAAAGTCAATAGATAGTCATTAAGGGAAACCTGGAAAAAGCCAATGCTTATTCCTGAGAGTAAATGGTATGAAATCGAGCCAGATACTATTGACCTGGACTGGCCACTGTTGAAAATTCTTATAGAAACATGATGACAGAAAAAGACCACATCGCCTAGCTAGTCTGCCCTTCCAAATCAATCACTACAACAGTCCCCTTTTTCTCTTTAGAGATCCTCTGTGTTTGTCCCATGCTTTTTTGAATTCAGATACTCTCCTAGTTTCTACTCCCTCCACTGGGAGACTATTCTACACATCTACCACTCTTTCCGTAAAGAAATATTTCCACATATTACTCCTGAGTCTATCCCCTTCCACTCTCATTCCATGTCCACTCATAGCGGAGCTTACTTTCAATCGAAAGAGGCTCTCCTCCTGTGCATTTATGCCATGGAGGTATTTAAATGTCTCAATCATATCACCTCTATCCCGCCTGTCCTCTAAAGTATACATATTAAGATACTTAAGTCTGTCCTCACATGCTTTATAACAAAGACTACTAACCAGTTTAGTAGCCATCCTCTGTATCGACTCTAACCTATTTATATCCTTTTGAAGGTGCGGTCTCCAAAATTGTACACAATACTCCAAATGAGGTCGCACCAAAGACCTGTACAGAGGCACTATCACCTCCTTTCTTCTGCTAGCCATTCCTCTCCCTATGCACCCAAGCATCCTTCTAGCTTTTGTAGTTGCTTTTTCTACCTGTTTAGCTACTTTAAGATCATCAGACACAATCATGCCTAGGTCCCGCTCTTCTTTTGAAAACAGAAGTACTTCACCCCCTATACTATATTGCTCCCTTGGATTGCTACAACCCAAATGCATGACCTTGCATTTTTTAACATTAAATCTCAGCTGCCAAATTCCAGACCATTCTTCAAGCTTATCCTCATTTTATCTACACCTTCCTGGGTATCTACTCTACTGCAGATTCTGGTATCATCCACAAAGAGGCAAACCTTACCCGACAGCCCTTCTGCAATATCACTAACAAAGATGTTAAAAAAAATTGGTTCTTGGTGTAGCTAAAACTTATATTATCATATTATGTATCTTTTGTATTTTGTAAATTCTACCTTCCTTGTGTAACTTTCTTCTTATTGGAAAATATTTCCCACTTTCTTTGGCTTAGTCTTGGATTCTGCTCTGTAAAATGTTATGATAGCGGTTGTTTCTGTTCCTTCATATAAACATGTGGGTCCCATTTAAAACTATTCACTCTAGGGCTCATGGTAAAGGTATTAATTTTAAATTCCTTGAAGCCCATTAGAGCATGTTCCCACATGGGGAATAATGATAGCAGCTAAAAAGAATGCCGCTTTTGCATTGTTATCTAGCTGTTTCACGGCGTTTTTTAAAATTCTTCTATAGGTTGGGCGCAAATAGGCCATTATAGATTTAAACATCATAAGGGCTTTTATCCAATTTGATAGTAGTTATATATTTTTGGTAACCAATGATTTAACTAGGAAACAATATTTCCTGCAGTGAATGAAGTATATTTTCATTTTTTGTGAAAATCAATCATTGATGACGGTTGCCTCATGGTCCCAAGGTAACTTTTTTTTCACTCCTGCTCTCTCTACATTTATTTATTTATTTAGACAGTTTTGTATCCCGCCTTATCCTTCAATCAAAGCGGTCACAACACAATTGGGGGATACATTTAACATGTGGGGATATGAGACACATACACTAATACTTACAGGGAACATGGGCAATGGAGGGTTAAGTGGCTTGCCCAAGACCACAAGGAGCATCTGTGGGACTAGAAACCCCAGTCCTTCCGGCCCAAGGTTGCTGTCCTCTAGTGGGATTTGAACCCCCGACCTTCCGGCCTGAAGTACCTTGCCCCAACCACTAGGCTACTCCTCCCTCCTCCATATGTCTTTATGTCCTCCAGATAGGGTTCTCTCTCTGTTTTTCTCCATTTTTAGACATTTTTTGACAATCTGGGTTGTAATCAATGTTTAACGATATGTCAGTTCTTTATTTATTTTTATAAGTTTCTTGTATCCTTTTTATTATACTACTTTGGTATTTATTCTTTAGTATATAATGTTTGGGTTTACAATTAGCATGGCTTGTTCTTGTTTTTATCACATATCCCCTCTTGTTTATTGATATTACTATTTATCTTTTATTAGGATTGACTCCATAACATAGTTGTGGTTTTCTACGTTTTAATATGATATATTGACAATGCCTTTTTTATGTGCTTGATGGTATTTGGAATATTTATGGTTTTAGCATATTATGTTTGTTTAGGATATTTATGGTCTTATTCATTCTTTTACTTTGATATTGTTATTTCTTTTATTCATTTAAGTTATAAGTATCTTGATGTTTTTATTATTTATTTATTTATTGTAATTTTTTTAGCATAAGGTATGCCTAACCCCTGAGGAAGAAATATTCTTTCCAAACACGGCCTGTCGGGTCTGGCCCCCCCTTTTGTTATGTATGGACCAATAAAGGATTTGTGAGCTTTCAATCCTGCCTACGTTTTTGAAATGTTATGAGGACTACTTGATCTTCATTTGTGTTACAGTGCTTCATGACAGAATACTATGGTGCACATGTAAAAATTTGCATTTTGTCTCTTGCTATCCAAGTATAATATATTTGGCTTCTCTAGCTAGAGAAGCCATAAGAACCGAAGATAAGGGAGGTCACCAAAGCCCTAGGAAAAATCAACAAGGATTTGCCAAGCATCATGGAATGAACCACTAAACAATCAGGCGTCTATTCTTTTTTGTATACTATATAATTTGAATTTTGTATAACTTTGATTTCCTGTGCTTTTCATTTACGACAGCAGAAATGTGGAAAGCTCAATATTTTAATTTTAGTTATTGTACATCGCTTTGATGTTCATGTATGAAAGGCAGTTAAGCAAATCATTAAATATCAATAGTCAGTCACTAGATCTCTAGGTATGACTCAATCCTTTAGCCTTAACAGATTTCAAGTTTATTCTTCACTGACCTCCAGTAATGGGTGCATTACATTTTTTTCTTCATTTCCAGTTCTTTTTCAGATGTTTCCCCAATTTTCAACCATTTTTTCAGTCCAGTTCAAACTTTTCAGTTAATAAAAATGTTTGCAACATCTAGCATGGGAAATAGGATCTCAGTTGAGACTTTAATGGAAGAGGCTGACTTGGATTTAGTGGCAGTTACGGCAACATGCTTCATGGACAAGCCTTTGCAGCAAAGAAGCACCTTCCACAGACCTTAAAAAGCAGCTGCACGCTCAGGAGCCAGCCTCTCCAGACCCGATCGGCGTCGTTGGCAGGAAGCAGGTAAGGGAATTCCCCGCTCCCTCCTCCCCCCTCAGTTCAATAGGCTATCCAGCTAGAAGGTATATGTAGCAACCCAGTTGCTTCAAAATGTCTCTAAGATCCAGAGAAGGAAAACTGCATACCATGCACGCTAGCAATCCAGAAAGCTGTGAAAGAAGATCTTAATCACAACCATAAAACAAAGCTCATAAAAGGTACCCTTATAAAGTACAGTTTATTGATAACAGATATGTAAATTGTCTCCGTAATGCCTCATATATTACAGAAATAATGAGGTCCCTACCTTTTGCTTTATGGGCAACCTGAATTAATATTCCTGACAGAAACCTTCTAACTTTAGGGAGATCCAGTGATTAAGACAGAGGGGTTTAATACCATAGGTCTCAACTTATCAAATTTTAATCAGAAAATAATACAAACATATCATCTCCTTCTACACCTAGATGCCATTATTGAAACAGCCAAGCAAATCCTCCTCCTCCATTATCAAACAATAGGAGACAAATATATTACATCTTAACACTGGAAGTAGCGACAATACCCAATTCATTAATACCAGAATCATGAAGTGGCTCAATACCGGTACGTTAATCCTCCTCATACTATACCTCTTGACGGCATCCAGAGCTACCCAAATAAGGAAAGACCTGATTCCAGTCCTGCACAGAGAAAGATACCATCTAACTTCAATTCCTCCGTATCCACATCCACACAGGAGGACACAATGTCTTATATCAATAAACACCACAACAAAGCTGCCTACTGCCCAACCAATCTCATCACATCCTCAACAAATCAAATGTTGCCTTGTCACTACTTGCTCCGTAAGAAATAAGATTCACATTATATCAGACTATGTACATGATCAGGAAGTGGATATAATATGCATCACAGAATCTTGGCGAACACCGATAATGTACTAATAAACCAAATCAACTCCTCAACTGTGAACATTCACAACTGCTCCAGATATCAATGTAAGGGGGAGGAGCACTTATCTTATCAAGCAAGCAACTGAATCTCAAAACAATCATCACACTGTCAACCCGTACACTAAATACCATACTAGTGGAAAACGTATATGACTTTATGCTTAATATACAGATCCCCTTAATCTTGATTCGGATGATCTCTCATCTATAATATAGCTGGCATGCACCTACTCCAGCAAAGATCAACTGTTCTTCATGTTAGGTGTTTACAATGTAAACTCTGTCCCTGCAGCATAAGCCAATGCTTTCCTGGATGCTTTAAACACATTGAACCTTATACAAAATCCTGGAAGATCAAACACATGTAGGTGGATACACCTTAGACCTTGTATTCGTACCCGAAAGCCTCCACTCTTGAGGCTTACATTCCATACCAGATAATACCAATAACCTGGTCTGATCATGACATGATCTCATTTGAGCTGCCTGCACAACTCTCCCAGACCAAAGAGCATCATATAACTAACCAACAACGCATCAGGGACTTTGATACGGACACTATAATTGGATCAATACTGCCAAAACTGGACATCGCCTCAAATGATCTCAATACAGTAATAACCAATTGGAATGACACCATCATACCAACAGCGCTCGCCCCTCAGAAAAAGACATTCCCATGATCAAATAACGCACCATGATTCTCTACAGATATAAAGCAAGGTAAACAATCTAAGACAACTTGAAAAATGCTGCAAAAGAACCAGGAATCAAACCTGAGTACAAAACAGAGGGAACATAAGAAATATCATATTGGGTCAGACCAAGGTCCATCAAGCCCAGTATCCTGTTTCCAAAAGTGACCAATCCAGGTCAAAAGTACCTAGTAGTTTCCCAAAAAGAGACACATTCCATGCTGCTTGTATTGGGGCAAGCAGTGGATTACCTGGGTCCTCTTTAATAATGGTTTAAGACTTTTCCTCCAGGAACTTGTCCAAACATTTTTTTAAACCTAGCTATATTAACAGCTTTTACTACATTCTCTGGTAACAAATTTCAAAGTTTGATTATGTGTTGAGTGAAAAAATATTTTTTCTTATTAGTCTAAAATGGGTTACAATGTAGCTTCATTGCATGTCCCCTAGTCTTTCTACTTTTTGATGGTGTAAAGAATCGATCTAAATTTACCCGTTCCACTCTATTCATTAATTTATAGACCTCTATCATATCTCTACTCAGCCATCTCTTTCCAGGTTGTGAAGCCCTAACCTTTTAAGCCTCTCCTCATCGGGGTATCCTTCCATCCCCTTTACCATTTTGGTGGCTGCTCTCTGTACCTTTTCTAATTCTGCTATATCCTTTTTAAGATAGTGACCAGAATTGCACATAATATTCAAGGTGCAGTAGCACCATGGAATGATACATCCTTTGTTTTATTCTCTATTCCTTTCCTTATGATTCCTAGCAATCTATTTTATTCTATATATTTATTTCTATTCTATTCCTAGCCTTCTTGGCCACTGCTACACACTGGGTGGAGGGTTTCAACGTGTTATCCATGATGACGCCTAAATCTTTTTCCTGGGTGGTGGTTCCTAATGTGGAACCTTGCATTGTGTAACCATAGTTTGGGTTATTCTTTCTTAGGTGCATAACTTTGCAATTGTCTACATTAAATTTCATCTGGCATTTAAAAGTCCAGTCTCAAGGTCCTCTTGCAATTTTTCACAATCCTCTTGAGTTTTAACAACATTGATTAATTTTGTGTCATCTTCAGATGTGACTGCCTCACTCATTCCCATTTCCAGGTCCTTTATGAATATGTTAAAAAGCAGTGAACCCAGCACAGATCCCTGGGGTACTCCACTATTCACCTTTCTCCACTGGGAAAATTAGCCATTCAGCCCTACCCTCTGCTTTCTATTTTTTTAACCAGCTCCTGGATCCACAATAGTACTGCTTCCTATCCCATGATTTTCTAACTTTGCCAGCAGTCTCTCAGGAGGGAACTTGTCAAAGGCTTTCTGAAAATCCAGATACACTATATTAACCAGTTCACCTTTGTCTACCTGTTTATTCACACCTTCAAAAAAACATAACAGATTAGTAAGACAAGACCTTCGGCTAAAGTCATCTTGGCTTTCTCCCATTAAACCATGACTATCTATATGTTCAGTAATTTTGTTCTTTATAATGGTATCTACCATTTTGCCTGGTACTGATGTCAGGCTTACTGGCCTGTAGTTTCCCGGATCACACCTGGAACCCATTTTAAAAATTGGCATTATATTTGCCATTCACCAGTCTTCAGGTACTACAGATGATTTTAATCATAGTTCACAGATTACTAATAGTAGGTCTGCAATCTCATATTTCACTTCTTTCAACACCTTCGGGTGTATACCATCCAGTACAGGTGATTTGCTACTGCTTAGTTTATCAAACAGTTGTAACATATCTTCCCGGTTTATTGATATTTCTTTCAATTCTTCCGATACATCACCTTTAAATACCAGTTCAGTTATGGGTAACTTTCCTATATCATCTTCAGTAAAGTCAAAGCAAAGAATTCAGTCTCTCCGCTATGGCCTTGTCCCCTTTTACCCCTCTATCATCCAATGGTCCAACTGACTCTCTCACAGGTTTTTTCTCACAGATTTTTTGCTACAAATGTACTTGAAAAAGTCTATTATGTGTTTCTGATTCCACAGCAAGCTTCTTCTCAAATTCTCTCTTTGCCTGCCTTATTAATGCCTTATATCTAACTTGCCAGTGCTTATGTTGTTTCCAGTTTTCCTCATTTGGCTCCTTTTTCCATTTCTTGAAAGATGCTTTTTTTGGTTACAACAGCTTCTTTCACCTCACCTTTAAACCATGCTGGCAGTTTTTGGACTTCCTTCTACCTTTCTTAAAGCATGGAATATAGCTGGTCTGGGCTTCTAAGATAGTATTTTTAAACAACGCTCATGCTTGATGCAAATCTTTAACCTTTGCAGCTGCTGATTTTAGTTTTTCTTAGCCTTTTCCACTTTTTAATCATAGTTTCCCTTTTGAAAGTTAAAAGGCAATACTGTGGATTTCCTGCCATCCTTCCTCCATTTACAAAATCAAACGTGATCATGCTATGATCACTATTGCCAAGTGGCCCCAACACCCTTATCTCTTGCACCAGATCTTGTGTACCACTAAGGACTAGGTCCAAAATGGCTTCCCCTCTTGTTGGTTCATAAATCAGCTGCTTCTAGAAGCAGTCATTTATTTCATCTAGAAAACAACAAACTCATACTCGGTCACAAAAAGGAATACTACACAAACACCATCATGAAAGCTCTGAACCATCCCAGAGAAGTCTTTCAGATAGTAAAATCACTCACCAAGATAAAACCACCTTAACGCCAGATTCCTTCGCAGTGTATTTGCTGAATTATTTGCACAAATTATACAGCATTTCTAAATTTTACTTCTAGGATTGACACAGACAACTCAAACACTTAGTCCTCATTCAATTTCATCACGGAAGATCACTGCAGCGATATTTTGAATAATTTGAACACAACTGCATCCCCTCTTGATTCTTGCCCCACCTCTTGGATAAAGATGGCCAGACATGAACTCACACCCATGCTCTGTAGAATAATAAAGCTATCCCTATCACAGAGCTACATGCCTCCCATACTAAAAAATCTCCTCCATATGACCTCAACTAAAAGTCAACTCACCAGACCCCAACTCGCTATCCACATACCGACCTATATCCAGCATATTCTTCCTAGCAAAACTGATAGAAAAATCCATACAAATACAACTTCAGGCTCACATTAACTCTGTTGCTCCCCTAGATGCACAACATGGTTTCAGAGAAAAAAAAGCAGCTAAACAGGTAGAAAAGGTGACGGTGAAAGCCAGCAAGGTTGCTTGGGTGCATAGGGAGAGGAATAGCCAGCAGAAAAAAAGTATGTAATAGTGCTTCTGTATAAGTTTCTGGTGCAACTTCATTTAGAGTATTGCATGTAGTTCTGAAGACCACATCTTCAAAAGGATATAAACAGGACAGAGTCAGTGGAGAGGGTAGTTACTAAAATAGTTAGTGGTCTTTGTGATAAAACATATGAGGACAGACAAAGATCTTAATATGTATACTTTAGAGGAAAGGCGGGATAGAGGAGATATGATAGAGATGTTTATCTCTGTGGCATAAATGTCGAGGAGAGCTTCTTTCGATTGAAAATAAAAAACGTTGCTACAAGGGGACATAGGATGAGGGTAAAAGGGGATAGACTCAGGAGTAATATGCAGAAATATTTCTTTACGGATAATGTGGTAGATGCGTGGGATAGTCACCCAATGGAGATAGTAGAAATGAGGACAGTATCTGAATTCAAAAAAGCATGGGACAAACACAGAAGATCTCTTAAAGAAAAAAGGGGACTATTGTAGTTGATATGCGAGTGCAGACTAGATAGGACATGTGTCTTTTTCTGCCATCATGTTTCTATGACTTTATAGGCACTAATTCATAAGTTAAAATATACTCAATTTTGCATGTACTACATTTTTTAAAATGTACTAACGAATTTAAGGGCATCTGTACTAAGCTGGGCTTGCTGTTAGCACAAGCTATTTGTAACTAGTCACATGTCCCTTTACACCCACCGCCTTCATCAGCTCTCCCCAGTCGGGGGATCGAGCCTCAGGCGGCGGGAGGAGCGGCGGCAACATCTGCGCCCAATCGGGGCTGACTGCAGGACTTTAAAGGTTCGCGCCATCCGGCGGGCCCGCGCCTGAGGGCCTCGCCAGAGAGCCCTTTGGCGTGGCCCTTAGGCGCGGCACGAAGGCATCACTAAGGGCAAGCACTGAAAGCAGCTAGTATGCCCTGTGGCTGCACAATCCCTGCAGTCTGCAACATTCTACCTAAGGTACTTTACATCTGCCTATGACTCTAATGCCTGTTCCTGTGCACATCCCCATCCCCAAGTGCTATGGGATAATTACAACTTGCCATGTGATACCTACAATATTAATATATGTTAATGATACACTGAGAATCCACTAGTACACATTGTTGCATCAGTGTTTTCCTATTGCTAATAAGCCATAGAAGTGTTAAGACTGTTGTTTCTGTTGTCTATGCTGTCATTCAGTTCAGCTCTGGTAACTTGCTAAATGTAATTATCTCTGGGTAACAATACATATTCATTCTTATATACCGTAGTGCTAATCCTCCTAGCACCTGTAAAGCTCTGTTTTAAGCTCTTGTTGCTTCCACGACTACTCTGTCTTTACTATAACACACCCTCGTACACACGCCACAACTGGGCCACAAATAGGTAGTACCCTACCCACACTCATCAAGACCAACGCAACAGCCACACACATCAAGACAAACGCAACAGCCACCAAGTCATCATGCAAACAGATATAGGACTTCTCAAGAGTGAATAACTTATTAACGTAACTAAAATATACTTCACCCATGTGTTGTGTAATCTATAGATTTATTCAGTCATTCATTCATGGCCTTAATGTGGTCTCAGATAAACGGCAAGTTTTTTCGCATTTGTCAGCCACTTGCTACCACACTTCTTCTTGGGTCAATAGCTTACACCCAAAACTAGTGCCCGTTTAGCATCAATGACCACGGCCTATTTTCTTATCTTATCACTTAATATTGCTCATAGTATGAATTTTTTTGTATAATTTTCTCAGCGGGTAAATACCCTATTAAGTTAAAACAATATGGCGTATGCTGGTCTACTTAGCTTATGTAGAACCTTTGTAGCCAATGTCCCTTGTTTTTCTTATTAACACCACATAGGTTGGTAAAAACCCCGACGCCTCAATCTCCTCAGCGCTTTGGCGTTTCTCCGCTTGGGTTCATCAAGGGGGATGATGTCAGTTATTATATGGGACTGAAATCTTCAAAGCATAATATTCCTTTAGCTTTCTAAAAAAATATAAAGCAATATTAATAAAAGTTATCTAAATGATTATCTTAAATCTCACAGGCTCCTGTCGTATATCATGTCCTTAACGTAAATTAACTGACCAACCTGCATCCTCGATTAGTTCTCTCTTTCTCTCAAGAATGATCTCAGAATGTTTTTAATGAAGACGCTTACACATGCGTAGTAAACCACATTTAAATCCCTTTCATGCTGTTACCTGATTGGAGCCCTTTCACATGCACGCTGTCCAATCAATATTGATGTTTAAACCTTCAGGTTGTACTGTGTGGAGTTGGTGAATCCACCATTGTTCGCGATATAATAATCGCTGTTCAGATGACTTCCCTTGAAAACCATATGATACTAGCTCAATACTCCAACATTTTAAAGCTTCAAACTCATGGCCCTTGGTTAGACAATGTTGAACTATCGGGGCTTCGAGCCGCTTACAATGTAGTCTGCTACGATGTTCCTGCATACGTGTCTTCAATGCACGAGTTGAATGAATGACTGAATAAATCTATAGATTACACAACACATGGGTGAAGTATATTTTAGTTACGTTACCAAGTCATCATGGCCATCCCATTACTTACCCTTACCACTATATTCCTAGCTGTAAACACCTTACAATGCTCCATAGCCCTCTCTACCGGGCAATACCACATCACCACCTTACCCTACCAGGGTAAGAGGAACCACTCTAACCCATATCACTCTGCAACCAGCTTCCCACAACACCCGCGACGCTCACACCTGCTATATGTGGCCCTCAATCAGACAATCCCAAAAAAGCCCCACCTAAAACTCAACTCTCCCTCAATTGTGCCCTTATAAACTCACGCTCCGTGCGCAAGAAATGGCCTGTGATACCGGACTTGATAGCTGTTCATAACCTGGATCTCCTTATGGTGACTGAATCCTGGCTCAAGGATACTGACACAGCTCTCATAAACCAAATAATCCCTTCCAACTTTTCCATCCACACCTGCCACAGGACTAACCGAAAAGGCGGTGGAGTTTTTATCCTTTCAAAAACAGATCTAGAATTTCGACTTCTCACATCCAAGAGCTCCATCCATGCGGACATAATCACCATTGCCAATAAGGACATCACCATAAACCTCATTTACAGATCCCCCTCTTCTCCACCTGAGGTCATCTCTACCTTTATTGACTTAGCCTGCAAGCCAGCCGACCCGCGCAGTTCCAATTGGCTGCTTGGAGACTTTAACTTACCCTCCCTACAATCCAACCAAGCAGATGCTTTCCTAGAAGCCATGCAAACACTTGGTTTTGATCAACTTGTGAACACTTCCACCCACAACAAAGGAAACCTACTGGACCTAATCTTCGCTCCCCACGCTGCTATCAGTCAGAACTCCAACCTCAACACTACTATCACACCCATCCCCTGGTCAGATCATAAACTAATCATGTTCCAGATGCCCACTCTTCATTCTAAATACCCACCTAACGACTCCAGTACAGAACCCAAACTTACCTCTCACTTCAAACCACTGGACAAAGAAGAATTCATTAAGCACGCCTTACCTATACTCAATTCAATGCCTTCTGACCTCGACGAAGCAATCACCAACTGGAACGCCACATTAAAGTCTTTTGCACAACTACCAGCCTCAACCAAAAGCAATAAGAACAAACAAAACAATAGACAACCATCGCCATGGTTCACAGCAGATCTTCGGTCATCCCTCCTCTCCCTCAGGAAATTTGAAAGGAAATGGAGGAGGTCTCGCTCTGAATCTGACAAAGTAACATATCTGAACCACCTCAAACTCCACCATGAAACCATTTATCTCAGAATGAGTGAATACCATGCTAATCTTCTCCTCCGCTCACTAAATAAACCTAGAGACCTTTTCAACATAGCAAAATCCCTAATTAAAGAACCATCACCTACACAACTTGTTCCTATTTCCCCCCAGTCTTACGCCGACTACCTTCAATCCAAGACCTCCTTAACTGACACAGTCTCAGTTACAGCGTTCTCCCACTCTCACACCCCACTTCCTTCTATCACAATGTTCACCACACCAAATGAGAAAAACATTCAAGATCTCATCACCTCCATCAACACCTCCACAGCACCAAGTGACCCCTGCCCAGCATACTGGGTCAGATCTCTACGTACCGAACTGAGTCCAATCCTAATCAACATCATCGGGCTATCCTTTGCAACAGGCTCGTTCCCCTCTTTCCTCAAACAAACCTCTATAAGACCACTCCTGAAGAACTCTAGACTCGACCCGTTGAAGTCCGACTCCTACCGACCAATCTCGAGCATACCTCTATTAGCCAAAATAATAGAGAAGGTTGTTCAGAGACAGTTACAACATCACATCGATATAGCCTCACCGCTTGATCCTTGTCAACATGGCTTCAGGGAATCACACGGCGTAGAAACTCTTACCACCCTAACTAACGCACTGAACAGAGGTCTCGATAAGGCTGAAAACGGCTTCGCCTTAATATTCCTAGATATCTCCGCTGCCTTCGATTCCATTAATCATAATCAACTCCTCGTCCGCCTCCTGGAGAAGGGAATCCGTGGCCTCGCCTGGGAATGGTGTAGGTCTTACCTATCGGAGCGTTGGCAGCATGTCAAGAGTCGGATCCACCACTTCCACACCTTTCCACCAACATCAAGGTGTTCCGCAAGGATCTTCTTTATCTGCGCTTCTGTTCAATGTATACATACAGCTTATATGTGACATCATACGCACCTTTGATATCTCCACATTAATCTATGCTGACGACGTCCTACTGTTTACACCATTTAAAGTCAAACAACCAGACTTCACCAACCTTATTCACTGCTTCAACGCCATCTCAGACTGGTTATCATCTCAAAACCTCCGTATAAACTTCAAGAAGACCGAAGTTCTGTTCATATCAAGAAACAAAGAATTCTCCCCCCCATCCTCCCTAAGAGTAAGAGATGCGGAACTCCCTAGTAAACTGTCTATTCGCTACCTAGGCATTACACTGGATCAGCATTTTGACTTTAAGGAACACATACGGAACACCACCAGATCTGTCTACAATAAAATCAGAACGCTAAGGCACCTCAGACCCATGCTACCTCATAACAACTTCCGGACCATTTTCCAGGCCCTCACACTACCTCACTTTGATTATGCAAACGTCGTCTTATACGGACTCCCCAAGAACATCATTAATCCGCTGCAACTCGCTATGAATGCGGCTGCTAGGGTGCTCTGTGGTCTAGCAAGATCAGACCATATCACCCCGATTCTCGGAACTCCACTGGCTACCAATTCATTGCAGGTTAACCTATAAAATCCTCCTCATCACTTTCAAGATCATCAACAACCTTGCCCCCACATCCCTCAATGATCTCATCTCCCTCACCCCAAAAAACAGAACGAGAAGGTCAATAACGGACAACACCCTGATCATCCCCAAAGAATCCATCAAATGCACCCAGACAACCAAGAAAAGGACCTTCGCCTTCTATGCACCTAAATGCTGGAATGACCTCCCACCTGAAATACGAGCAATTAAAGACCTCACTCAATTCCGCAAGGCAATCAAGCACCACATTTTCCTTCTCCACTTCAGCACTCCTAAACCCAAAAACTCTCAATCTCCACTCCCAATTCCCTCATAGGCAACTCCGCCTCAAGTTCTTTGCGGTCTTGCCTTAGCCCTCCTTGTGAATACTAAAGAATCTAATATGTTTTGTACGTAGTTACAGTTTTACCCTGTTGTTCCAAGTTTAAGTTTCCTGTTATAATGTAAGCACACAATTGTCCTCCGAATGTGCAACCTTTGTTATATGTAAACCGCACTGACAACAAATAGCGCGGTATATAAAAGATGTTAAATAAATAAATAAATAAATAAATAAATGTTATTCAATGGGACCTTCTTACAAATAGAATATGCTATTAGCTCAGCTTAGTAAATGTGCCCCTAAGTGTGCACTAATGAATACATATCCCCATCAACCATTAAAAGTCCACAGGACGCAAAAATTGCACATATAAAATTGTAGAAAATAGTATCTGAACACACACTGCACAAAAGAGAAAAACAATATGACAATTAAAACAATACTACTTGAGTGTATTGAGCAGCAGCCTTAGTCAAATAAGGGATAAAAACCTCAGAAAGCAGCCAGACTTTCAATTCCTTCCTAAACATTGGCAAGCAGATCTCAGCCCTAACTTCATAAGTAATAAGTTTTAGAAGTAGGATCTAAAATACTTAAATGCTATCCTTCTAATTAGAGACAACCTTATTTGAAAGGGGTGGAGCCCCAGCCACCTTAACTGGCAGGATCTAAAGAACCCTTTTACTGAATTGTGCTAAGCAGTTGAGTACATTTTGGAATTCAATAACCATTAACAAGGGGAATGACAGTTACTGCGCAATGATTTGCACACCAACTCCACTCACAGGCAGGTGGGGAATGGGTATAGTGAGCACATTACAGTTAGCGCAGCAGTACATATCACATGCTGTCAATGTTGCAATTAGGGTAGATGCTATTACTTCTATCTCAAATATTGGAGGTAAGTGTTCCCGCTGTAATAATGCAGTGCGTTACTGTACACATCTGTGCATTAAATGTTGGGAACATGCTTGCCAAGCCCCTGACAATTATCACAGTGGCTTTGCACTTAGCACACGTTGATTTTCACACTAAATGCACATTAAGTGCAAAGCCATAGCACACTTTAGTAAAAGGGCCCCCCCCCCAACTGTTTACACTGCTACTCATGCAAATTGCTGTTCATGGAAAATATTTACTTAGTATTTACCACTGATGGAGCCCTCCATGGAAATCACTTTTCTGCTCTGACTAGAAACTTTTGGAACAGTTCCACATACAACCACAGCGCATGATCTCATCAGTCTACCCCCTAGCTTATACAAAAATACAACTCAATGGGGAGGAGGGAGGACTTATCCTGCTCTCCACGGAGAACACCCGCTACAGGTGAGTAACCCTGTTTTCTCCAGGAAGATGCATCTTCACATATGGGAATCCCTACCTACAGGCTTTCTCAAAAGAACAAGTGGAAAATAATCAGTGTCATAACTAGCTGACATTAACAAACCTTGTATTTGCTGGTAACAGGCCTTTTCATTATTCTATTCTTTTCTTTTTTTTTATGGGAGGTAGCCTGTAAAGGAACATAACTGCATTTAAAGGGGATGGAGTTGCATTCTATTCCCCAAAGAGATTTTGGGGAATGGATTGAGAAAATTACTGTCGTGTTGGGAGTTCCTTTCCAAATCCTAGTGAGATGTGAATGTACAGATGGAAGTCCATGCTACAGACTTGCAAATCTCCTCCATCGTGGCCCACCTCAAGTGAGCCATTGATATAGCCATGGATCGGGCACTATCAGCCAAGACATGACCCTCAAGAGTCAAACCTGCCTGGGCAAAAGCGAAGGGGATGCAATCTGCTAGCCCAACATGAGTGTATGTTTGTTGATGGCAGCCCTCAGCTTGCTAGCTTAAAAGAAAAACAGTTTTGTGGACTTTCTATGCATTTTAGTCCACTCCAAATAGAAGGGACATGGCTCTCTTGCAGCCCAGCATGTGAACATAGAAACATAGAAACATGATGACAGAAAAAGACCACATAGCCTACCTAGTCTGTCCTTCCATAACAACTACAACAGTCCCCTTTTTACCTTTAGAGATCCTCTGTGTTTGTCCCATACTTTTTTGAATTCAGTTACTGTCCTCATCTCTACCACTTCCACTGGGAGGCTATTCCACGGATCCACTACTCTTTCTGTAAAGAAATATTTCCGCATATCACTCCTGAAACTATCTCCCTTCACCCTCATCCCATGTCCCCTCGTAGCAGAACTTGCTTTCAATTGAAAGAGGCTCTCTCCCTGAACATTTATGCCACAGAGGTATTTAAACATCTCAATCATATCACCTCTATCCCGCCTTTCCCCTAAGGTGTACATATTAAGATCCTTCAGTCTGTCCTCATATGCTTTATAATGAAGACCACTAATCATTTTAGTAGCCACCCTCTGCACCGACTCCATCCTGTTCACATCCTTTTGAAGGTGTGGTCTCCAGAATTGCACACTTTACTCCAAATGAGGTCGCACCAAAGACTTATACAGAGGCATTATCACCTCCTTTTTTCTGCTAGCCATTCCTCTCGTATGCACCCAAGCATCCTTCTAGCTTTTGCCATCGACCTTTCTACCTGTTTAGCTACTTTAAGATCATCAGACACAACCACGCCTAGGTCTCGCTCTTCTTTAGTGGACAAAAGTACTTCACTCCCTATACTATGTTGCTCCCTTGGATTGCTGCATCCCAAATGCATGACCTTACATTTTTTTAACATTAAAAAATGCTGCCAAATTCTAGACCATTCTTCAAGCTTAGCTAGATCCCTCCTCATGTTGTCTATCCCATCCTGGGTTGTCTACTCTATTGCAGATTTTGGTATCATCCGCAAAGAGGCAAACCTTACCTGAAAGCCCTTCCGCTATATCACTAACAAAGATGTTAAAAAGATTCGGACCAAGGACAGATCCCTGGGGCACACCACTGATAACATCCTTCTCCTCAGAGTGAGCTCCATTTATTGTACTCTTTGCCGCCTCCCACCCAACCAATTTCTAACCCAAGCAGTAACTTTAGGGTCCATCCCTAGGGTGCTCAGTTTGTTTATAAGTCGCCTGTGAGGAACAGTGTCAAAGGCTTTACTGAAATCTAAATACACATCTAAGGCTCTCCCTCGGTCCAACTCCCTGGTCACCCAGTCAAAGAAATCAATCAGATTTGTCTGACAAGACCTGCCTCTGGTGAATCCATGCTGCCTCGGATCCTGTAATCCGCTGGACTCCAGAAACCTCACTATTTTCTCTTTCAGCAGCATTTCCAATAATTTACTCACCACCGAAGTTAAACTATCCGGCCTGTAGTTTTCAACCACATCCTTACTTCCGCTTTTGTGTAAAGGCACCGCATGAGCCTCTCTCCAGTCCTTTGGCACCACTCCCGACTCCAATGAGACATTGAAAAGGTCAGTCAGTGGAGCTGCTAGAATGTCCCCAAGTTCCCTCAGTATTCTCGGGTGTATCCCATCCGGTCCCATCGCTTTGTCTACTTTAAGTTGAGATAGTTTCTCACGAACACAGTCTTTTGAAAATTGTTCAAGATGTCCTTTGCTTCTGTTCCTATTTGTGGGTGTTTTCTGAGGTCCTGCTCCTGGTTCTTCATCTGTGAACATAATATCCTAAGATATGCCATACTGGGTCAGACCAAGGTCCATCAAGCCCAGTATCCTGTTTCCAACAGTGGCCAATCTAGGTCATACGTACCTAGCAGTTTCCCCAAAAGACACAAGTTCCACAATGCTTGTATTGGGCCAAGTATTGATATCCTGGGTCCCTTCTTAATAATGGTTTATGGACCTTTACTCCAGGAATTTGTCCAAACCTTTTTTAAACCCAGATACACTAACAGCCTTTACTACATCCTCCGGTAACGAATTCCAGAGTTTGATTACACATTGAGTGAAAAAATATTTTCCTTTTCTTGTCTTAAATAGTTTACCCTGTAGCTTCATTGCATGACACCTAGTCTTTCTATATTCTGATAATGTAAACAATCGATCTACGTTTACCCATTCCACTCCATTCATTAATTTATAGACTTCTATCATATCTCCCCTCAGCCATCTCTTTTCTAGGTTAAAGTGCCCTAACCTTTTTAGCCTTTCTTCATAGGGGTTATCTTTCCATCCCCTTTACCATTCTGGTGTCTCTTCTCTGAACCTTTTCTTAAAATGCTATATCCTTTTTTAAGATACGGCGACCAGAATTGCACACAATATTCAAGGTGCGGTCGCATCATGGAACGATAAAGAGGCATTATAATATCCTTTGTTTTATTTTCCATTCCTTTCCTTATGATACCTAGCATTCTATTTGCTCTCTTGGCTGTCGCTGTACACTGGGCGGAGAGTTTTAAAATATTATCCACAATGACACCTAAATCTTTTTTCTGGGTGGTAGTTCAATGTGGAACCTTGCATTGTGTAATCATAGTTTGGGATGTTCTTCCCTAGTTGAAATTTAACATGGACAAGTGCGAAGTTATGCATCTGCCATTTTGATGCCCAGTCTTCCAATTTATCAAGATGATCTTCTCCACAATCCTCATGGGTTTTAACAACTTTGAATAAGTTTGTATCATCTGCAAATTTGATAACCTCACTCATTATTCCCTTTTCCATGTCATTTATGAATATGTTAAAAAGCAGCGGACCCTGAACAGATCCCAGGGGTACACCACTATTCACTTTTCTCCATTGGGAAAATTGGCCATTTAGCCCCACCCTCTGCTTTCTATCTTTTAATCAGTTCCTGATCCACAATAGTACACTGCCTCCTATCCCATGACTCTTTAGTTTTGCCAAAGGTCTCTGATGAGGGACCTGGTCAAAGGCTTTCTGAAAGACCAAATACACTATATCAGCTAACTCACTTTTGTCTACCTGTTTATTCACACGAGTGAAGGAGTGGCCTAGTGGTTGGGGCAAGGTACTTCAGGCCGGAAGGTCGGGGGTTCAAATCCCACTAGAGGACAGCAACCTTGGGCCGGAAGGACTGGGGTTTCTAGTCCCACAGGTGCTCCTTGTGGTCTTGGGCAAGCCACTTAACCCTCCATAGCCCATGTTCCCTGTAAAAATAGTTATTTCCAAGTTATAATGCCCTGTTCAATGTAATTTCAGTTTGTTCAATGTAAACCGCACTGATGCAGAATAGCGCGGTATATAAGAGAACGTAAATAAATAAATAAAATAAATAAATAAAAACATAACAGATTACTAAGACAAGGATCTTCCTTGTCTAAAGCCATGTTGGCTGTCTGCCATTAAGCCATGACTATCTACATGTTAAAAAGGTACACAAAGACTGGTGACAATTAAGTTCAATATAATTCCTTTATTAGGCCAAGACGGTTCACTTTGAACGAGCAAACAGCATTGTGTGCACAGCATGCGTTTAATTCTATTGTACTACATGACAGAATCCAGTGTGTTCCCCTTTTAAAGACCCCCTGAAGATGGCTGTGTAGCCGAAGCGCGTCAGGGCCTAAGGAATTATATTGAAGGAATTATATTGAACTTAATTGTCGCCAGTCTTTGTGTACCTGCTTGGTTGGCCTTCATACACAGTGTGCAGGTACTGGTTGCTCTCTTTAGTACCAGTATCTACATGTTCATCAATTTTGTTCTTTATGATGGTTTCTACCATTTTTCCCGGTACTGACGTCAGGATCACCGGTCTGTAGTTTCCCGGATCACCCCTGGAACCCTTTTTAAAAATTGGCGTTATGTTGACCATCCGCTAGTCCTTAGGTATTACAGATGATTTTAACGATAGTTCGCAGATTACTAATAGCAGGTCTGCAATCTCATATTTCAGTTCTTTCAACACCCTTGGATGCATATCATTTGGTCCAGGTGATTTGCTACTCTTCAGTTTATCAAATAGTTGTAATACATCTTCCCGATGTATCAATATTTCCTTCAATTCTTCCGCACCTTTAAATACCACTTCAGTCATGGGTAACATTCCTACATCTTCCTCAGTAAAAACCGAAGCAAAGAATTCATGCAGTCTCTCCGCTATCGCCTTGTCGCCTTCTTAGTGCCCTTTAACCCCTCTATCATCTAATGGACCAACTAACACTCTCACAGATTCTTTGCTACGAATGTACTTGAAAAAGACTATTACGCGTTTTTGCTTCCGCAGCAAGCTTCTTCTCAAATTCTATTTTTGCCTGCCTTATCAATGCCTTGCATTTAACTTGCCAGTGCTTGTGCTGTTTCCAGTTTTCGTCATTTGGCTTTTTTTTTCCATTTCCTGAAAGATACTTTTTTGGCAACAGCCTCTCTGACCTCACTTTTAAACCATGCTGGCAGTTTTTTGGACTTCCTTCCACTTTTCTTAAAGCGTGGAATACAGCTGGTCTGGGCTTCCAAGATAGTATTTTTCAACAACACCCAAGCTTGATGTAAGTCTAACATTTGTAACTGCTCCTTTTAGTTTTTTCTTAACTAATTTTCCTCATTTTATCATAGTCACCCCTTTGAAAGTTAACAGGTAGTACTGCAGATTTCCTTACCATCCCTCCTCCACTAATTAAATCAAACACAATCATGCTATGATCACTAATGCCAAGTGGCCCCAACACCCTTATCTCTTGCACCAGATCTGGTGTTCCACTAAGGACTAGGTCCAATATGGCTTCCCCTCTGGTCTGCTCATGAACCAGCTGATCCAAGATTCAGTCATTTATTTCATCTAGGAACTTTATCTCCCTAGCATGTCCTGCCGCGACACTGACCCAGTCAATACCGGGGTAATTGAAATCACCCATTATTATTACTCTGCTGTAACGTTTGTTAGCTTCCTTGATTTCTTTGAGAATTTCATCATCCATTTGTTCATTCTGGCCAGGCGTTCGATAGTACACCCCCCCCCCCCCCCCACTGCCATCACCTTCTTACATGGAATTTCAATCCATAGAGATTCTACAGCAAATTTTGTTTCCTGCAAATCTTTAATCCTTTCTGACTCAATGCCCTCTCTAACAGAGCGCAACTCCTCCACCAATTTGATCAGCTCTATCATTACGATATAGTTTGTACCCAGGTATCACAATGTCCCACTGATTGTCCTCCTTCCACCATTCCTCTGAGATTCCAATCATATATTACAAAGCTCTACTCATAACCTTCAAGGCCATTAACCGACTGTCTCCTTCATCTATCTCAGCACTCCTTACAACCACTCCAAACAGCAGGCTGAGAAGATCAGCAACAGCCAACACTCTATCCCCGCGAATCCATAAAATGTAATCAACTAACCAGGAACAGGGCCTTTGCATTTTACGCCCCAAGAATCTGGAACAGCCTCCCCCCACACCTCCGAGCAATTAGAGACCTTCCCCAATTCAGAAAAGCTCTAAAGCATCATCTATTCCTCCTCCATTTTTCTCACCTTAATAACCCCCCACCACACTAATATTCCTTCATCCAATTCTTTACTCCCACAGCCTGACCCATAATTAAGAATATACCTGACCACCAAATCAGGTACATCTCACTGTCCCCACATTCTTATACATGATTCACTATTAATTCTAATCTGTAAATCTGTAAATAGTTCATAATTTAACTCTGTTATTAGCTTATTAGTTTCCTCTTCCCCGTTCAGTCCAAGTTTATTTTCCTGTTATAATGTAAGCATTGATATCATTGTTCTGATGTAATGCAAATGTTATTGTTTTATGTAAACCGCACTGACCTTGAATAGCGCGGTATATAAGAATGGATAAATAAATAAATATCTAACCTCTCATTTAGTGCTATATATTCTAACTCTCCCATCTTATTTTTTAGACTTCTAGCATTTGCAGGGATAGACAGGAAGTAAATTGATGCCTTTGAATTATGGTGCTGGCGACGAATACTGTGTATACCATAGACTGCCCGAAGAACAAACCAGTCGGTACTAGAGGAGATCAAACCTAAGCTTTCTTTAGAAGCTCAGATGACAAGACTTCAACTTTCATACTTTGGACACATCATGCGAAGAGAGAGATCATTAGAGAAAGACAACATGCTTAGCAAGATAGAAGGTCAGCGCAAAAGAGGAAGGCCAGCAATAAGATGGATCGATACAATAACAGCAGCTACGGGTACCAGTCTGTCAAAAACGAGCCGCCTGACTCAAGACCGAACACAATTTAGGATAGCTATCCAGAGGGTCGCCATGAGTCGACTCCGACTCGATGGCACTTAACAGCAGCAGCATTTGCATACAAGCATTTTAGAGACTATTTTATTCATATTAATCTGGCTGTTGATAGGCATGGGTAATTTGGAATCTTTAAGCTATGTCTGCTCCATACTCTATGGCATTTGGGCTACTTTACTCTTTTTTGGAACCTCTCTGCTTTTGGTAGCATCCTTCAAGGATACATTCTTCCAAAACCATGTGCTCATGGTCGACTGTCGGCTTTCCCCTATTATCTAGTTTAAAAGCTGCTCTATCTTCTTTTTAAAGGTTAATGCCAGCAGCCTGGTTCCATCCCAGCTAAGGTGAAGCCCATCCCTTCGGAAGAGTCCCCCCCTTTCCCCAGAATGCTCCCCAGTTCCTAACAAATCCAAAACCCTCATCCTTGCACCATCGTCTCATCCACATATTGAGACTCCGGAGCTCTGCCTGCCTTTTGAGTCCTGCGCGTGGAACGGGAAGCATTTCGGAGAATGCTACCCTGGAAGTTCTGGATTTCAACTTCCTACCTAAAAGCCTAAATTTAGCCTCCAGAACCTCCCTACCACCTTTTCCTATGTCACTGATACCAACATATACTAAGACAGCAGACTCCTCCCCAGCACTAAGACCTTATCTAGGTGGCGCGTGAGGTACGCTACCTTCGCACCAGGCAGGCATGTTACCAGGTGATCGTCACATCCACCAGCCATCCAGCTATCTGCATGCCTAATGATTGAATCACCAACTATAACGGCTGTCATAACCCTTCCCTCATGGTCACATGGCCCTGCAGAACTTCCTTGATGCGAGAGGGTTTTACATCACCTAGAGGACAGGTCCTAGTTACAGGATCACTTCTTGCCACACCAGGGTGATGCTCTCCTGTCACATGACCTCTCTCCTCCATGGCTACAGGGATGCTGCCAGACTGGAGTTGGGACTTCAGGACTATATCCCTGTAGGTCTCGTCTATGTACCTCTCTGTCTTTCTTATATCTTCCAAGTCTGCTACTCTAGCCTCTAGAGAATAGACTCATTCCCTGAGAGCAAAGAGCTCCTTGCACAGTGCACACATAAAATCACTTACCAACTGGGAGAAAATCATACATGTGACACTCAATGCAAAAGACTGGAAAGCCCCCATCTCACTGTTGGACTGCTGTCTGCATCTTAGTTTTAAGCTTGTGTTTAGATCTTTACGTTCTTTACTTACTAAGGGTCGCTGTAGATACTTATACTAACAAAAGTGTACCTAATACGTTTAATATACCTTGTTCAGCTGAAGCTTAATCTATCTCAGGTCCTTAATGAATGACTGATTTGGATAAAGAGCTGCACCTGAGAGCAGCTCCTTTCCTTTAAGATGTGTAAGTACCTATAAAGCTATGATTATCCCAGGGGTGAGTGTGTGGTGGGGAAGGAGGGAGGGAGGGAAATAAGACCTATTAAAAAATGGCTGCTACACAATACCCTGTCCTGTGCTTCTAAGGTAAGCTGTGACCAACTTCCTGGGTGATTAACAGTCCTTGCTTGAATAGAAGGGGTCTTTCAAAATGGCCTTTTGACCTGCCACCTGGCTTTAACACCTATTTAAAAGGTTTCACAGGTCTCTTGCCCCCTAGGTAGAAGGCCTCTTTATAAAGGTCTGTAGAAGACTTTATTTCTCCAGGACCAAGCAGGAAGTCAGTCCTCACATATGGGTGACGTCGGCGCCGACGGAGCCCTCGCGGAGCAATTTTCCCCAGCTTTCAAAGAAAGCCTTTGGGAATTGCAGCGCGCATGCGCGGTCCTCTTCCCGCCCAAGGGTGCCATCTTGCTCAGTCTTCTTTTTTCCACGGAGCCCTACAGACGTTGTTTGTAATTCCCCGCAGAAAAGTTGATTTTCTTTGTTTTTTCTTGGTTTCGACGCCGGTTCTTTTCCCGCCCGGACTCGCGACGCCGGTTGCGAATCCGTTCTTTATTTTTCGTTTTTTTGTCCTTCGTGACAGATTTCGCGCCTTTTTTCTTTTTCACTGGTAGCCCGGTCTTTTGACCTCGCAGGGGCCCTTTTTCCCCCGATGGCTGCCAGCGGGTTTAAGAAGTGTGATCGGTGTAAGAAACTCATGTCTCTTACCGACACACACGACTACTGCCTCCGCTGCCTCGGACCCGATCATGACCCGATGATCTGTGGTCCGTGTGGCAAAATGTCCTCAAAAGCGTTGAGGAGTCGGCAGCATAAGCGGGAACGTATCTTCTCTGACTCCAGCCGGGCTCGGACCTCGTCAGAGGCTTCGACGTCTCGGGACTCTGGTCCTGAGCATCGTCGCAGTTCCTCTGAACGGGGGTCTCCTACCCGGGAACATCATCGGAAGAAGAAACCCGCGAGGGCGGGGTCAGTGGACGCTCCTGGTTCCTCGAGGGCCAGGTCGCATAGCCCCGATTCCCGTCCCGGGTCCTCGGAGATGGAGAGGCCTTCTAAACATCCTCGTCTCGAGATGGACTCGCCCGCTCACGTGAGTACTGTTGTCCTCGTGGACTCGCCTCCGAAGGACCTGACGTCGGGGCCCGAGTCGGGGGCTGCTGGGTCTCCTGAGCTCGGACTCAGGTTGACGGCCTTGGAGAGCAGTTTCGCTGCCTTCATGGACCAGCAGCGGGCATTGATCGCTGGCCTCGCCGGTGCTTCTGCCCTGACCACCGGGACGTCGACGTCCAAGTCGACCCCGGAGACCGAGCCAATCCTCGAGTCCATGAGGGCTCGAGTCGATCCTCGGTCTCGGTCTCCTTCGGCCTCCCATTCGGGACCGAGGTCGTCGACGCCGACTCCCTCGGCGTCGGGGCGGATGGCATCGATGCCCGCCCGACCGGAGCCGCTCGACTCCACCTCCGAGGAGTCAGCCTGGGAATCCGAGGACGAAGAGTCACCTGGTTCTTTTCGGACTCGGTGTGTCCCATCGGACTCCCCCGAGTCCGAACCTCGGAGACGGTCCCCCCCCGGAGGATACCCGGTTCTCGGACTTCGTGCGGGATATGGCCAAGGCCTTGGCCTTCCCAGCGGATCCCGAGGAGGAGCCTCGAATCGAAGAACTCGATGCCCTCCAATATGACTCTCCCCCGAAGGAGGCCTTTATTGTACCGGTTCCTCCGATGCTGGAACGACTTCTCTTCCGCATGTGGGAGAGCCCAGCGTCATCGCCGGTGTTAAGCAAGCGGGTCGATTCCATTTATCGAGTCCGCAAGAGCCCCGGGTTCCAAAAGGCACAACTACCGCACCATTCCATGGTGGTGGAATCAGCCATGCATAGACTTAAGAGTCAAAAAATGCACTCCTCGGTGCCTCCCAGTCGGGAGGCCCAAAGCCTGGATGCCCTCAGTAGGAAGTGTTTCCAGGGCTCTATGCTTGCTTGTCGAGTCTAGACCTACCAGCTCTACATGGGCATGTATCTCCGAGACCTGGCTAAAGAAATAGCCGGGTTCTCTGCTGGTCTCTCCGACAAACCTTTGCAGAGGTTCCAAACCTTGTCAACTGGTATTCGGGAGTGCTCAAGGTTTATCTCTCGAGCAGCCTACGATGGTTTTGAGGCATCGGCTCGAGTAGCCGCAGCCAGCATCGGTGGCCGCCGCCAGGCTTGGCTTCGGACATCCGACCTTGAGCCATGGGTGCAGGACAAGTTGGTCGATGTCCCCTGCAGAGGTGAAAACCTCTTTGGCAAGCCCATGGATGAGAAGGCTGCACAGATCGAGACCGAGACTCTCACCAGGACTCGTCTCTCAAGGAAGACCTCTGCCCCTTCTCAGAAGAAGGGCTCGGGGAAAAAGCCCTTTTATCCGAGGAAAGCAGCTGCCTATCAACACTACCCTCATTATCAGGCCTCAGCAGCTCCCCCACAGGGTAAGCAGGCCAAGGGACGGGGTAATGGGTCCCGTAGGCAGCAAGCCCCCAAGCCTGCACCACCGGCCCCTGCTCAGCAGGGTGGGGGGTTTTGACTTCATCAGCATAGCCTCTCCCCCTCAGCTGGTTTCTCTCAGCACAGGAGGCCGGCTGGTCCACTTTGCCCACAGGTGGTCCAACATCACCACAGATACCTGGGTGCTTCACATAGTTCAAAAGGGCTATCTTCTTCACTTTCACCAGGTACCTCCCTCCTATTTCCCAGGGGAGCCTCTTCGACTCCCTCTGCACAGGGACTTACTCCTTCAGGAGTTAGCAAGTCTTCTTCAGGAACAGGCTGTGGAACCGGTGCCCCACCACCTGAGGGGTCAAGGGTTTTACTCCAGGTACTTTCTGATACCAAAAAGAACAGGAGGCCTCAGACCCATCCTGGACTTGCGCAACCTCAACAAGTTCCTCGCAAAGGAAAAGTTCAAGATGCTTACCCTTGGAATCCTGCTGCCCTACCTCCAGCAGGGAGACTGGCTATGCTCCTTAGATCTAAAGGATGCCTACACTCACATCCTCATTCACCCCAGCCACAGACAATATCTCAGGTTTGTTGTGGGGGGCAATCATTACCAGTACAGAGTACTACCCTTTGGCCTATCCTCCGCACCAAGGGTGTTCACCAAATGTCTAGCAGTGGTGGCGGCTTATTTGAGACTTCAAGGCCTCTTTGTATTTCCATACCTGGACGACTGGCTCATCAGAGCACAGTCTTCCCAAGAGGCCATTCACGCCACGCACCGCACTGTGGCTCTGCTCCAGTACTTGGGCTTTGTCATAAACTTCGCAAAGTCCACTTTGCTCCCCTCTCAGGATCTCGAGTTCATCGGCGCAAGATTGAACACGCTTCAGGCGCGAGCTTTTCTGCCTCTGGACAGGGCACACAGGCTCATGGATCTTGCCAGCCACTTTCGCAGCAATTCCATGGTCTCGGCCAGGCAATTTCTGCGACTGCTCGGCCATATGGCTTCCACAGTCCATGAGACCCCCAATGCCCACCTAAACATGCGCCCTGCTCAATGGTGCCTTCGCACACAATGGCATCAGGCTACTGGGAGCCTAGCGGACTCCGTACAGATCTCCGACCCGCTGGTCTCTTCTCTACAATGGTGGCTTCATCTGCCAAACCTTGTGCTAGGAATGGCTTTTCAGCCTCCTCCGCCTTCTCAGGTCCTGACGACCGATGCTTCTCTCCTAGGCTGGGGAGCTCATTGCCAAGGGAAATGTACTCAAGGCCTCTGGACTCCTTGGGAGTCTGCTCAGCAGATAAACTTCCTGGAGCTCAGAGCCATCCGCCTAGCTCTCAGAGCCTTCTCCCACCTGACTTCTCACCAGTCTGTGCTGGTCCAGACAGACAATCAGGTTGCAATGTTCTACGTGAACAAACAAGGCGGAACAGGCTCCTTCCTTCTCTGTCAGGAGGCACAGAAACTGTGCTCTTGGGCCGTCCACCACGGCATCGTCCTCAAAGCTGTCTATCTCCCAGGTCAGGAAAATTACCTGGCAGACAAGCTAAGCAGGATCCTCCAGCCACACGAGTGGAGGTTGGATCCGGTGGTGATTCAGCGGATCTTTCTCAAGTGGGGCCTCCCCACCATGGATCTGTTTGCCAGTCCTCTGAACCGGCAACTTCCCAGATTCTGCTCTCGACAACCGCATCCTCTCAGAGTAGCGGCGGATGCTTTTCTGATTCCATGGTCCACAGGCCTCTTGTATGCCTTTCCTCCCATGCCACTGGTGTCTCAGACACTCTTCAAAGTTCTCAGAGACAAAGCCTCGATGATCCTAGTGGCTCCCCGGTGGCCGAGACAACCTTGGTTCCCGCTTCTGATGCAGCTGGCGGTGGATACTCCTCTTCCTCTGGGGTTTCAGCCCGACCTCCTGTCACAGGATCAGGGGACTCTCCTGCACCCCAACCTCCGGTCCCTTCATCTGATGGCCTGGCTGCTGAAAGGGTAGTCCTTGCTCCCCTCCGGCTGCCTCCAGATGTGGAGGAGGTCGTCTTGGCCTCCAGGCGGCCCTCCACCCGGAAGTCCTACGCTCTTAAGTGGCGTCGGTTCTCCGTCTGGTGTGCTCAGCAGTCTCAAGATCCTTTCTCCTGTTCAGCATCAGTGGTCTTGCAGTACTTGCTTTGCCTCTCCAATCTTGGACTTAAGTCCAACTCGGTCAGGGTCCACCTCAGTGCTCTTTCTGCGCATCACATGCCGGTGGATGGCAGACCTCTTTCCAGCCACCCTCTAGTGGCTCGTTTTCTCAGAGGCCTCCCTTCTCCTTAAACCACCTTTGCGCCCGCCAGCCCCTGACTGGGATCTGAATGTGGTTTTACAGCAGATTACCTGTCCGCCTTTTGAACCTATGGCTACCTGTCATCTTCATTTTCTTTCTTGGAAAACCTTGTTCTTGGTAGTCCTCACTTCTGCTAGACGCGTTAGTGAGCTACAGGCCCTAGTATCTGATCCTCCTTACACTAGGTTCTACAAGAATAGGGTAGTCCTACGGACTCACCCTGTTTCTTCCCAAAGTGGTTTCCCCTTTTCACATCAACCAGGAGGTGGTACTTCCGACCTACTTTCTGTTCAGCTCTTCGTCTCTTATAATCCCAATAAGTTGGGGCTCCCTGTCTCCAAGCGTACTCTGTCCATCTGGATTGCTGACTGTATCGCTTGGGCTTATGAGGCAGCCGGCCTCTCGTTGGAAAGTCGAGTCACGGCTCATCGTGTTAGGGCGAAGGCTACGTCAGTGGCTTACCTCCGCTCTGTTCCATTGGCAGACATCTGCCGGGCCGCTACTTGGTCTTCAAGCCAGACCTTTGCAGCCCATTACTGCCTGGAGAGGGAGTCCCGCAGGGACAGTGCTTTCGGACAGGCAGTCCTCCGTAATCTCTTTGAGGTATAGGCAACTCCTACCCTCCGTCCCGGATGTTGGGCTACCGGTTGGAGGCGTATTCAGAGAAGATTCCTTCCTTCTGTGCTACTGAGCTTGAGGGAGCTCCTTTTTGAGCTTAGGGTCTCCGGTAGCCTTAAGCTTGGGAGTCCCATATGTGAGGACTGACTTCCTGCTTGGTCCTGGAGAAAGAGTAGTTACTCACCTGTAACACGTGTTCTCCAGGAGCAGCAGGAATCAGTCCTCACAACCCTCCCTCCTCCCCTTGGAGTTGCAGTTCTATGCTTTCATTTTTTGCTAATTTTTTGCTGTCTTTTCGCTATGTCATCAGACTGAGCAAGATGGCACCCTTGGGCGGGAAGAGGACCGCGCATGCGCGCTGCAATTCCCAAAGGCTTTCTTTGAAAGCTGGGGAAAATTGCTCCGCGAGGGCTCCGTTGGCGCCGACGTCACCCATATGTGAGGACTGATTCCTGCTGCTCCTGGAGAACACCTGTTACAGGTGAGTAACTACTCTTTATTGCTCAAAGAATACGGACCCTGTTTTGCCTATTATGCTAAGTTATAATCTGATTTTATTTAAATTAAAGCTCTTTGCTGCTGCTAGGGTCTGACCTAGTATGATGTGCAGTATCTAAATATAGGTGTACACATCGTTTCTCCAGAAAACAGTCAATCCTCCTTTTGAAGGCAAGTAATGAGCATACCGAGGGAAATCATTCAGAACTTTTCTTGGACCAGTTATTTGTTCAGATTCCTCAGATCTAAGATGGGACAGAATCCCTCCATTTTGTGACCAGGAAATATATAGAGTAAAATCTCTGCCTTCTTCCTCTAGTGAAATGGGTTCAACCACCCTGGATTGTAAAAGGGCACAGAACGTTTGTAGGAATACTTACTGGTGCTGAGTGTTAATGGAAGAAACTCTCAGAGGGAATTTGATGAAGACCAAATAGGTGCAATTCATACCCAAACCAGATGATATTCAGAACCCAACTGTCAGAGGTTACAGGGGGCCATTGGTCTGTGAAGAACCTCAGCTTCTCTCTTTCTACATAAGAACATAAGAAATGCCATACCGGGTAAGACCAAGGTCCATCAAGCACAGTACCCTGTTTCCAACAGTGGCCAATCCAGGTCACAAGTACCTGGCAGGTTCCCCAAAAGGCACACAGGTTCCACAAGTCTTGTCCCAGGGCAAGCAGTGGATTTCCCAGATCCTCTTTAATAATGGTTTATAGACCTTTCCTCCAGGAACTTGTCCAAACCTTTTTTAAACCCAGCTACACCAACAGTCTTCACTATATACGCCGGTAACGAATTCCAGAGTTTGATTACTCTGTGAATGAAAAAATATTCTCTCATATTAGTCTTAAATAGGTTATTTATTTATTTATTTTATTTAGAAGGATTTAGTATACCGCCTTATCGTTAAATCAAGGCGGTGTGGCACATCAATCAAAATCAATAATAAAGTGTGGTTTGTAGCATGCAGTGTGAGAACTGAGAAGTGTAGTGTGTGGGACAGTGCGTTAGATTATATCGGTGAACTATTTACATAATGAGCTATATACATATATACAAAATGGGGCTGTTTGAGAGGCGTGCTAGGATTGAGATTCTGTAATGTCTTGGGGGTAGGATCGTGATCCTGTAATGTCTTGAGGTAGAAAATTTATGTGAGGTCCTTGAAATGTACTGTAAATAGATCAGTCTTAAGTTTTCTGAAGTACTTGAGGTTCTTGGTTGATCTTATGTGGTCTGGGAGAGAGTTCCATATAGCGGGTGCTGCCAGGGAGAGTGCCCTCCTTGATGTGGCCAGCCTTGTTTTAGCAAATTCTTTTGGTGTTCTGATGGTGTCTGAGGTTCCTTTTCTTCTTGGTCTCCTGTTGTCATCGGTTTTTATGAGAGGGCGTAGGCTGTCTGCTGATAGGTTGTGTATTATTTTAAATATGTGTAGAAGTACTTTGTATTGGATTCTGGAGCTGATTGGGAGCCAGTGTAGGTGGTACAGTATGGGGGTGATGTGATCGTGAATTGTGTGATCTGTCGTGAGTCGTGCGGCTGTGTTTTGTGCTAGCTGTAGTGGTTTTATTGTCTTTTTAGGTAGTCCTTGGTAGATGTGATTACAATAGTCTAGGGTTGGAGTGATGATGGCTTGACAGACTGTTCAGAAGTGTTCATGGGCGAGGATGGGTTTGAGCCTTCTGACTGTCCTCATTTTGATGTAAGCGCTCTTTGTTATTTTTGCAATGTGGGACTGGAGGTTGAGGTCCTTGTCGAGCGTTACTCCCAGGTATTTTATTTCTTGTCTTACCGGTATGATGGTGTTGTTTAGGTTGATGGTGGCCGATGGTGAGAATGTCCGGTTTCTTGTGATAAATAGAGCTTCGGTTTTGTTGTAATTTATTGATAGGTTGTTTTCTTGCAGCCAGGTTGCCATTTGTTGGAAGCAGTTGGCTATGTTGGAGTAGTCTGGGTTGTCCAGTTTGATTGGTGTGTATATCATTATGTCATCTGCGTATATGGTGTATTGAATCTTGTGGTCCTTGATGATGGTGCATATGGGTTGTACGTAGATGTTAAATAGCAGGGCGGAGAGAGCTGAGCCTTGTCGGACTCCTTGAGTGGCTCTGAACGGTTGAGAGGTCTTTGTTCCACACTTGAATTGTAGTTGTCTGTTGTTGAGGTAAGATGTAAACCAGCTCTGAGTAGTACTGTGTATGTAGTCTGTTTAGTAGGGTTGTGTGGCAGACAGTGTCGAAAGCTGAGGAGATATCTAGGAATATCATGATGACGCCCATTCTGGTGTTGTCGATTGTCCTCAAAAGGCTGTCGAATAGCTGGATCAGTATGGTTTCAACCCCATGTCTGGGTCGAAAACCGTGTTGATTGGGGTCCAGTGGATTGTAGATGTCGATGTGTTGTTGGAGCTGGTGTTGGACTGTTTTCTCGATGATCTTGGACAGGAATGGTAAGCTTGATATGGGTCTGTAGGCGGCTGGGTCAGTTTTAGCCAGGGTGGTTTTCTTGGGGATTGGACGTATTGTGGCTAGCTTCCGGGAGTTTGGCATTGTTCCCTTGGAGAGGGAGTTATCTACTATTTTCCGTATGACTGGTGTTAGTTCCTTTTTCGTTGCTTTGATCCAGGCTACTGGGCAGGGATCTGTAGGGGCAGTGCTGGTGTTGAGGTCAATGATGATCTTGGAGAGTTGTTCATTCGATGGGATGACGAATGTGCTCCAGCTCCGGTCAGGTTCAGATGTCTTGTATTTCACTGACGCGCTGTTGTTCTTGGGTGTTGCATTGTGGAACCTGTGTCCCTTGGGGAAACTGCTAGGTACATATGACCTAGATTGGCCACTGTTGGAAACAGAATACTGGGCTTGATGGACCTTGGTCTGACCCAGTATGGCATAGCTTATGTTCTTATGTTCTTAGGAGAGGTCTAGATTTCTTTAAAAATTCTAGCCTTTGAATAACCAGGATGGAGACCTACGTGAAGGGGTGCAGGAGGAGATCCTTAGTCTTAAGACAACAAGTCTGGATCCTTCTATAACTTCCATGTGGAGAAGACGACGCAATATAAGGGGATACCATGTTTGCCCCTCTATGAGGACAATATGAGTATCATACATTCTTTGTTCAGCATAAGCTTCAATGAAGTTTTGGGAATTAGAAGGAAAAACAGTGGACAAGGACCGACTGCAGTGAAAAAGAATGCATCCCTGTTGAAAGAGTTCCACTGGAGATGTGGAACAACCCAGGGAATCGAGCAATTCTTTATGTTTTCACGTGGTCTAAGCCCTGGTTCCTTTTCCCTAAAAGGAAATTTTAAGGAAGATGGTAAGAGTAGGAAAAAACCAGTCATGTAGGAGCATGACTGGGCAAAGCCTTTTTAACCATCTAGAAGCTACCTACTGGGAATGGCTCTGACGCTCTCTAGCAAAGGCCCATAGTTGCAGAGCTTTTTTGTATAATTGCAGAGAGCATGTTCTAGGTTGCTTAGGTGAGATCTGGCTGTTCAACTGCCAGAGTGCAACCTAATCTATTCTGTTGGAGCCAAAAAGAATTAAAGATGGCTAAGAATAGTAGATAGGCCGGTTGCCTGCAATGATAAAATGTCCAGGTGGGTTGTTGAACCTCTCTTGGAATTTTCTGTTATCAAGGCAGCAGAAAAAGTTAGGTCCTATAGATTGGAAAAGGACAGACAGACATAATTAAGAGTGGTAAAACTCAATTAGTGTCTGATAAGCTGTCTTAAAAGAAATATTTGAGAAGATTGTAAAGGGAAAGAAAACTCTGTATGGAAATCAGTTACTGGAGTAGGTATTGAAGAAAAAACCTATGGCTCAAAAAATAAGCCCTCCAATTGAATAGTATCACTCTTAGAGACTAGATGTTCCGACTAAGAGGGATAGAAGCAATACAGAGTTGAGAAGACTTACAATTTGGTAAGTCCCTTGCAGACCAAACTAAGAGATATCCTCGTACAGGAAAAACTGTCAAGGTGAAGGACATAGCCTACCTTGTTGTTAGTTGTTACTCCTCTTTTTCCTTCAAATAGGAGAGGAGAACCCTGTTACCTGTAAGGCATGATTGTCCCCAGTAGCTCTTGGAGCTAAAAGAATGGATTTCTCTTGTGGCAAGAGATTCATGCCTAGAGCCGAGGATTGAGTCAGTGTATCACTGATATCTCAGTAAGGATGAGATGAACTGTAAAAGCTACTTTTCATAAGAAGTAGGTTACTGGATCTAAACCTCAAACAGGAAAAAGAGATTCAATGAATAAAAAATCAGAAACCCTGCGACTGCTGGGTTTGCTGAGCCTGTTGAGGCTTTGATTTTCTTAGCCTGGTTTGATGTTGCCCTTCTTTGGAAACATCTGCATGATGGGTAGAAGATGGATAAAACTTTTTCCCCCTAGGGGGATAAAGTTTGTTAGGAGATTTTTTAGTAGCTGGATTAGAGGAAAGTTTTGACAATCCTCTGACAGCAAGAATATCAGTGTTTAACTGATTAGCTTGGAATAAAGCATCCTTGTTAAAGAGATTCTCACCAGTACAAGGAGTATTTGCCAGCCTTTCTTGCACCCATTTGTCCAAGTCTGAAGCTTGGAGCCAGGCCATGCGTCGTGCCCCTATGGCAATAGCAGTTCTGCTAATAGATTCAAAACAGTCCAGGGAAGCACGATTAAGGAACTTAGAGACATTTTGAGCATGACTGACTAATAAGGAATAGTCTGCTCTTTTATGTTCTTGAAGAAAAGGGTTCAAAAGCTTTAAGTTCTTTGTGACCTCTTCAAGAGATATATATGAGATAATTCTTGCTGAAAGCATGGATGCCTGGAAGCATCGACGTCCAAAGGCATCTAAAGTCCTAGACTCACGACCTGGCGGATAAGAGGAGAGCTTCTTTGCACTCTTAATACGCCTCATTGCTGATTCTACAACAATAGAATGATGAGGAAGTTGAGTCTTTTGAAAACCTGGAGAAGGTGGCACCTTGTACATAGTGTCAAGTGTCTTAGACTGTGGGGATACCGTTAAAGGAGTTTCCCACATTCTTAAAAGTAGATCCTGTAAGATCTGATGCAAAGGAAGCATGATTCCCTCCTTTGGAATCCAGGGGGATTGCAGAGTCTCTGAATCTCCTGGTATGGATTTTTCACCAGGTATAGAAATGGCAAGTAACTTTGCCATATCAAGCAGAAAATCTTGAAAAGAAATCTCTCCTGAGGAGAACCCCCTAAAATGAGGGGCAAAGACTGGAATTGTTGAAAATTCAGCCTTGGTACCGATGGATTCATCCCAGTCATCGGGATCGGAAGACTTGAAAGGATGAAGCATTGGATTTTCTTTAAAGCGATGTCTTCGGTACCACTCGAGGTCGGTACCTAGATGGATCGGTACAGAGTCCTCCATGCTAGAGAGCGATTCCAGGCTCGGCATCGAAAGAAGCGAGTCTGTCGAAGCAAGCATGGACGGTACCGACACCGATGCCGATGCCGATACCGGTAATGGTACCGAAGCCGATACCGATACTCGAGGAACAGTCTGCAGCAACTCAAGCGGTACTGAAGTAGCTGAGAGTACCCGACTACGTTCATTGGTGAGTTGTGTTTCATCCATCACCATAGCCGATGCCGGGGTGTCGGTACTGCTCGAAGCGGCCACAGCCACCGAGCATGGCCCACGTATATTCATCAAGGTAAGAACCCCGGGAACAACCTGAAGCCCCGTTAATGCTTTGGAGCCCGAAGACTCCCGCTGGGGCTTTATTGCCAAAATGATCTCGAGGGCAAGGCCAGAGGCATCTCGATACTTAGAAGGAGATCTACCACTCGAGGACTGGCTAGTCTTAACAGACTTTTGTTTGGTTACCTAATCCTATGAAAAAGAAGATATTCTGGCTGGTGACATCGAGTCCGATGTGAACCGGGTATCGAGTTGTGCTCGATCCTGAAGGCTTCTTCTGTTTGAGCTCCAGCAGGAAAAACACTCCAGTGGGCAATGGTAAGGACCTAAACATTTTAGACACCAAGAATGAGTGTCTAAAAATATATTTGTACCGCCACACTTTGGGCATTTCTTAAGGATAGTGGCTGGCTTTTCCATAATGGAAAGGGTAGAGGCCTAATGGCCAGACACTAAACAGGAAAAAGTTTTAGAAAAAAGAAGAAAATTTTTAGTAAAAGAAAGAAAAGCACCGGCAGTACCGGTGGCGTCGAGGGAAGGCAGACGCGACCACAAAAAAACTTAAGAATAAAAGAAGAATTTTCTGTGGTGACAGGAATACGTCCTGCCGGCTCCGTGGAAAACAGAAAACTGATGAGAGAGAAGTGAATGGGCGGGAAGGCAGCGCGCATGCGTGTGGGATGCTCCAAAAGGTTTTCTTTTTGGACGCTGGGGAGCGTTCCCGCGCAGGCTCCGTCGGTACCGACGTACCCATATGTGAAGACTCATTCCTGCTTGTTCCTGGAGATATACTGTATATTTTGAATCAAAGGAAATCATAATTTAAAATTTAAAAGTAAGCATGGCACCTTACGACCAAATCAACGAAGTACCTTAAAAGAAAACTAAACAGCGTGTTGTACCACTTAGAACAGTCTCGGCGCCAGAACTAGTATACCAAAAAAATATAACATAAAAAAAAGGTTTTTAAATTCATATGAGAGACACCGTGAAAAAGGAAACCTTCACAACAAAGCCATAACAAAGACGTTGCACCTCAAGGAAAACTGGACAGCGTGTTATATCACTTAGGAAAGTCTCAAGATTCCCATATGAAGCGCTGCACTTAGCGCCAGATCTAGTATGGCAAAAGGTGAACATGAAAATAGTCTTTAAAATCATGAAACCCATAAAAGATACACCGTGAAAGGGAAAACATTCACACCAAAGTCGTGATGAAAGCATAGTAAAAACGGACATGCTGCATGATCAACCTGAATACTCAGCCAGTATAAAGCGCTACATTTTTTGTCACTGCTAGTATATACAAAAGTAACGTGTTTAACCTTAAACAGAGCATCTGATACTTGTCAGCATTAAGAAACAAAGTCCTGAACCAATACCAGAAAGATGGCTATGTTTTCTAGGATCCAGTCAAAATCCTTTTCTTTGTTTTGGCTGGGGAGCAGGCTGGGACTTCTTGATCCTCTGTTGACGAGGATGCATAAAGAATCTGGTTAGTTTGGGTGAGCAGAAGGCAGGAGGATTCCTATGCCTATCAGAATAAGATGACCACCTAGTTATTGTGGAGGCCAGGTCGGAAGTGAGCCTGGACAAAGTATTAAGTGTGTCACTATGCTGCTTGATGAGAGCTGCAACCTCTTGCACCTTATCTCCAAAGAGATTCTCTCCATGGCATAGCACATCAGTAAGCTTCTCCTAGATATCAAACAAAGTCTGAGGCCTGGAGCCATAAGAGTGGGCAACAATACTCATGAAGGAGGTTCTCAATGCCATATCCAAAAGCACTGTAAATCACTTGAACTATGTATTTTCCACATTCTTTCCCTTTACTCACTAGGGAGTGGAGTTGCTCAGACTTCTCTGGATGGAGAACGTCAGCAAACTTTTGCATGCTGCATATGATGTTCTTAAAGTGCATATCTACGAAGAGCTGACAAAACACTATTTGGGGGACATGAGCATAGAATTATGAATTATTTTTTTTTTCAGAAAAGATACCAATGTCTTAGTCTACCTCCTCAGGGACAGTGAAGGGAGAGTTTTTATCCATTTTAAGAGTGGATATGATAACCATGGAGTGGTGCAGCAGCTGATTTTTCGAATCCAGGAGCCTTCTGACTTGATATATAAAGTTGACCTTCTTTTTATAGGTTGTACAGAAAGCACGCTATCCCACATCTTTATCTGCATATCATTTAGGATTCTGTGAATGGCACTGTCACAATCTCCTCAGGGGAATCAAGGAATTGGAAGATTTCTAAAGCTTTGTCCCTGGGCTTCCCCCCTTTGCCTTTACTGTAAATGGAATGGACTTAGCCATTTCCCTTGCATACTCAAAGGCCAGCTCCTCCAGAAATGATCTCTTCTCATGAGGAGATGAGGGTTCAGAGGACAATTCAGGAAGCCTCTCCTCCAAGAAGTACTGAGTAGTACTGAAAGTCCCAGAAATGCTCTGATCCAGACTCAGAAAAGTGTTCCAGAGATGTCTGAGTCTCTGCCTGAGCCGATCTCTGCTCCTCTAGGGGTGCGGACTTGCTCTCAGAATAGGTGGACTGATATCATATGATGGCTTGGCAAGCAGTCAGGCAGTCACTGGTGTCAAGGCTCTTCGAGGTCTTAATGACTCAATCTCCCACAGGCAGTGGATGAGTCTTGAACTGGCTCAATGTCTCAATGCACTGGCGTTGATGCAGTCAAAGCAGCTGCCTCTCATCAGGGAAAGAAGTCCTCTAACCTGTCCTCTAAGCTGTTCAGAAGATGCTCCCCAAGGGCTTCCATTGACAAAAGTGTGAGGGCTATGACAGATTCAGCTGATGTCTACAGAATCTGAGAGGAAGTATCAGCAGACTAGTCCTGGCCCCTCTCGTACTGAGGAGGACAAGCAGTCTCACGCTGGAGCCACTTTGAAAATACTAGATCTGATGTGTCAATGCCTTGATAAACTGCAATGCTGATAAACTATGACATCCACTATGCATGCAGTGTACTGAGTCCTTGATGCCTATGAAGTCAAGGATGAATCCTTCCTCTTCTTCATGAGGAAATCTATGAATTACCACTTTCTGGACAACCTATTGATGCTCAACTCCTAATAAGCTTGATGATTCATCAATGTCAATGCACTTCCAGAGTTTGGTACAGTTCCTAGGGCTACAGGGACTGATGCTGATGTCAATGAATTGGATCTATCTATGTCAAACATCCTTTTGTGCTGTTCCTCCTGACTTCCGAGGCCTCTCTTTATCAGCTATAAAAACAGACAAGAGGGTTCATGGTCAGGCCCCAAGCAACGCAGGTACCACTTAAGGGTGTCCGTAATGGACATGGTCTTATTGCAATGGGTGCACCTATTAAACCCTGGGCAATTTCTGCGACATATCAGGAAAAATAGCCACAACAAAATCAAATGACTATATTGAAAAAAATCTCCAAGCCAGGGCACTAAGGCTTAAATGTGGCCTATAACAGTAACAAAAGAAAAAGAAAGATACCTTAAATGACCAAAAAACCTACCTAAGGGAAACTATCAGGCAAGAAAAAAAGACATGGCAGCAGCAGGAGGTGGAGGAGAAACGTCCTCAAGAGAGAAAAGAAAAAAAAAAAGTGCCAGCAATGAAAAACCACTCATGTTTGATAGATTACACAGGTACACTACCAAAAAACTGTGTGCTGTGTATTTGTGATGGCTCTTTTGGGACTACTGCTAGGTACGTATGACCTAGATCGGCCACTGTTGGAAACAGGATACTGGGCTTGATGGACCTTGGTCTGACCCAGTATGGCATATCTTATGTTCTTATGTGAAGGCGTGCATAAGGAATCACATGGACTGTAGATACCATGTGTCCTAAAAGTTAAAGCATCTGTCAGGCAGTGAGGAAGGTTTGTAGCACTGCTTGAGATGCTAGTTCGATGATGCGCAGACAGCGAGGCTGAGGCAGGAAAGTCTTTGACTTTTGACTGCTGTGTGTCCAAGCGAGCCCCTATAAACTCGACGGACTGAGATGGGGTGAGCTGGGACTTTGGAAGGTTTATGATCCATCCCAAGTACTGCAGTAAGTGCATTGTTCAGGAAAGAGCATGACTTGCCTCTAGAGCTGACGGTGCTCGAATGAGCCAATTGTCTAAGTAAGGGAAGACAAAAATTCCTAGAGTCCTCATAAATGCTGCTACTACTGCCATGTATTTTGTGAAGACCCTTGGAGCAGAGGTCAGTCCGAAAGGAAGGACCCTGTATTGAAAATGTCTTCCCTTGACTAGGAATCAAAAGAATTTTCTGTGATCTGCATGAATAAGGATATGCATGTAAGCATCCCTTAAATCTAGAGAACATAGCCAATCTTGCTCGTGAACATACGGAAGAAGTGTGCCGAAGGAGATCACCTTGAACCTTTCTCGGACTAAATATTTGTTCAGTTCCCTGAGATCCAGGATTGGTCTTAGTCCCCCTGACTTCTTTGGAATAAGAAAATAGGGGGAATAGAATCCTGTGCCCTGTTGGGACACTGGAACCTCTTCTATAGCCCCTTGAGCCAGAAGAGTGGTGACCTCTTGACACAACAGGTCTGAGACCGGTGGTTGAGATTTGAACTGTTTTATTAACGTGGATGGGGGCAAGCTGAGGAAATGAAGCTTGTATCCCAGACTCACGATAGACAGAGTCCAATTTTCTGATGTGATTTGTTGCCATCTTTTGGCAAAATGGCAGATACGGCCTGGAATATTTAAAGGTTCTGGGCTTATAAAAGGAAGAATGGCTAGACAACAGTCAAAGACCCTGAGGAGGCTGGGTCTGCTGAGCCTGCTGAGCCTTCTGAGCTTGTGTCTTTCTTTGTCTAGTTTGTTGTTGTCCCTTCTGGGGAACATGTGTTTGCTGGGTGGAAGATGAATAGAATTTTTTATTTTTAGAGAAAAAAGGTTTTTTGAAAAACCTTTTCTTGGCTGGGCTAGCTGTAGATTTTGACAATCTGTCTAAAGTTGTATTATCAGTGTCAATTTCATTAGCTTTGAGCTGCCAATCCTTGCCAAAGAGATTTTCTCCTGTGCAAGGAATGTTTCCCAGCTTATCTTGCACCCATTCCTCCAAGTCTGAAGCTTGGAGCCAGGCAATATGACGTGCTCCTATGGATATAGCAGAAGTTCTGCTAATACATTCAAAACAGTCAAAGGTAGCACGATTCATAAACTTAGAGACATTTTGAGCATGTTTGACTAAAGTCAAATGATCTGTCCGTTTATCCTCTTGAAGAAAAGGGTTCAAAGGTTCCAAGTCTTTTTCAATCTGTTCAAGAAACATTCCCATGTATAATATATAGGAACTGATTCTTGTTGATAGCATGGAGGATTGAAAGCATTGACGACCAAAGGCATCCAGTGTTCTAGACTCACAACCTGGTGGATTGGAAGAGTGTCTTTTAGCACTCTTAATCCGCCTCATGGCGGACTCTACCACCATAGAATGATGTGGTAACTGAGTCTTCTGAAACCCTGGACAAGGTGGTACTCGATGCATAGTGTCAAGACGTCTAGAATGTGGAGATACCGTTAAAGGAGCTTCCCACATTCTTAACATTAGATCATGTAAGATCTGGTGTATAGGAAGCATAGCTGCCTCCTTTGGAGCCAAAGGATATTGAAGAATTCTCAATTCTTCTGCTCTAAGCTCCTTTTCTGGTACTACTGTAATGTCAAGACCCTTTGCCATATCACGTACAAAATCATGAAAAGACATATCCTCAGGAGGGGACATTCTGCGTTGAGGAGAAGGAGTTGAATCTTGTAAAAGTTCAGCTCTGGTACAGTGGAATCATCCGAGTCATCGGAATCAGAAGACTCAAAAGGAGGAAGCACCGGGTTCTCCCGAAGCAGATGGCGTCGGTATCGCTCGATGTTGGTACCGAAACAAGTCGGTACCTGATCCCCCATGCTGGAGAGAGATTCCAAACTCGGCATTGGGGGAAGCATGCCTGTTGAAACAGGTACCGAGGGCACTGGCTGTGGAACCGTCTGCAGCGACTTTAGCGGTACCGAAGTAGCTAAAGAGTCACTAGACTGCATTCGATAGCGAGGAGTCTTTTGTCCACTGCTGATGCCGGGGTGTTGGTACTGGTGGAAGAGGCCACAACTCCTGAGCATGGCACCAGTAGTTCCATCAAGGTCGAGGCCTCGGGAACATCCTGGAGCCCCGATAAAGATTTGGAGCCCGAAGACTCCTGCCGGGGCCGTTTTGCCGGTGAAATGTCCTCGAGGGCAACGCCAGTGGCATCTCGATGTTTAGAGGGAGATCTATCCTTTGAGGACCAGCTAGTCTTAGAAGACTTGTGTTTAGTTACCTGAGATCCCTGGGAAGAAGTAGAAGCCCTGGAAGACATCGATGCTACAGACATTGTGTCTGAAGGAAAAAGGGCACCGAGTTGATTTGCTCGATTCTGAAGACTTCTTTTAGTCAACTTCCTGCAGGAGACACACTCCGCAGGGCAATGGTCAGGACCTAAAGATTTAGCACACCAGTCATGGGTGTCTGTAACAGAAATTGTACCGCCACATTTTTTAAAACCAGTGGCTGGTTTTTCAATGGTAAGGGAAAAGAGGGCCTAATGCCCAAAATGGCGCCAAGCACCAGAGCAGGGAAGAAACCCCTGAGAAAAAGCACTAAAATTGAAATATTTTTAGAAGAAAAGAAAGAAAAGCACCGGTGGTACCGGTAGACGTCGATGGAAGACAGACGCAACCACAAAAAATATAAAAATAAGAGAAGATTTTCTGCGGTGACAGGGGACACGTCCTGTCGGCTCCGCGGAAAACGAAGAACTGAAGTGAGAGAGGTAGTTGGGCGGGAAGGCAGCACGGATGCGTGGTGGGATGCTCCCAAAAGCTTTCCTTTTGGACGCTGGGGAGCGTTCCCGAGCAGGCTCCATCGGTGTCGACGGTACCCATATGTGAAGACTACATTCCTGCTTGTTCCTGGAGATATATACAAACTCTAAACTTAGCTTGTATCGAGCTTTTCAACCGCCAAAGAGTAACAACGTGTCACGTTTCAGATCTGAACTTGTCAATCCTGCATCAGGTCACTGAAGTCTGATAGTCGTAGAAGCTTCAATGACCTGACTTCAATGACCTGATGCAGGATTGACAAGTTCAGATCCGAAACATGACACTTTGTTACTCTTTGGCAGTTGAAAAGCTCAATACAACTAAGTTTAGAGTTTGAATATTTACTAATTCACAATTTTATTAAAACGGAGAAGCCACAGCGGAGGGACGGAGTTCATTCCGCCCACTTTGTCGAGGCAGCTCCAACAAAAATAAAATAGATAAGCAAAGAGAAATTCACTTGGTTTAATCAGAATTATGTTTTTTGATGTTTCATAGTATTCTGGCAGTGGGATTTGTTTTTTTGAGTCAGAAGACCTGGCTGAATCCCCAGAGATATAGGAGAATCCTGCAGTAACGCCAGTAGATGGGGATACCAGATCTGGAGAGGCCATCTAGGCACTATCAGAATGACTGATCCTTTGTCTTGCTTGATCTTGAGCAGGGCCTGCATGATGAGTGGGAACAAAAGAAACACATACAGAAGACCATGAGACCAGTCCAGGGCAAAGGCATCCAATGCTCATCTCTGGAGACAAGGCTGAATTGAACAGAAGACGAGACACTTGTAGGCTAATAGGTCCACCTCCAGCTCCCCCCAAAGAGCAAAGATGTCTCTAATGACAGCATGATCAAGGGACCATTCATGCAGGTCCAGCTGGCAGCTCAACTTCTCAGCCAGATGATTGAGAGTCCCTGGAAGGTAGTGCCAAAGGAAAGGGCAAAAGTCCATAGTCACGTGGCTTTACGACAGAGTTGAAGAAAGCCTGTACTGCCCTGCTTGATGAGATAAAACATGGAAACCTGGTTGTCGATGCATATCAGGACAATCTTGTGATGCACTTCATCTGCAAAAACCTTAAGGGCACAGTAGACCACTCAAACTTCGAGCACATTGATATGAAAGTATGTAAACTGTTACTTGTTAATGTTTAAATTTGTAACTGTTCAATGTAATGTAGTTGCTCACTGTAAACCACCCATGATCTCTGGAAGGGGTGGTATAGCACAGTTACTTACCTGTAACAGGTGATCTCTGGGAACAGCAGGAATAAGTCTTCACATATGGGTATCGTCGGTACCGACGGAGCCTGCACAGGAACGCTCCCCAGCGTCCAGAAAGAAAGCTTTTGGGAGCATCCCACAGCACCTGCGCGCTGCCTTCCTGCCTTTCCCAACTGCCTCTCTCCAGTTCGAGTTTTAAGCTGAGACAAAGAGAGAGAGAGGAAAGGAAAGATAGATAGAGAGATACAACTCCTAGGGGAGGTGGGTGGGTTGTGAAGACTTATTCCTGCTGTTCCCAGAGATCACCTGTTACAGGTAAGTAACTGTGCTATCTCCAGGAACAACCAGGAATGAGTCTTCACATATGGGGACTCCCCAGCTAGAGATGCCAGGGAGATCACCAAGGTTGTGAGTCCCTGAGAAGGGCTCTACCTGCCCCCATGGATCTCGGGCATCCAACCAGGGATGGGGGGTAGGAGTTGAGTAGGTATGGAACAGGTGTTTGAGAACAGCCTGACCAAACAAGGCATCCCGGCGGAAGTCCTTGTCTAAGCAGTAATGGGCTGTAAAGATATGAACCGAGGCTCAGGTGGCTGCTCGACAGATTTGGTCAATGGACACAGACTTCAGATGAGCCATAGAGGTTGCCATGGCCCTCACATTGTGAGCTGTGACATGGCCCTCCAGAGAAAGGTTCTTACTCTAGTAGGCAAAAGAAATACACTGAGCAATCCAATTGGACAGAGTTCTCTTAGAGACTGGAAGTCCCAAATGAGAGGGATCAAAAGCAACAAAGAGTTGAGACGACTTTCTATGTTGCTGTGTCCTTTGTAAGTAGAAAGCAAGTGCCCTCTTACAATCCAGGGTATGGAGATTCCTCTCTGCACTTGATGCATGAAGTCCTGGAAAAAAGACAGGTAAATACACCTCCTGGTTCAGATGAAAAGGTGAGACCACTTTAGGCATAAAGTGTGGATTAGTCCTGAGGACTACCTTGTCATGATGGAACCTTGTATAAGGAGAATTAGCCACCAAGGCCTGCAGCTCACTGATGCGGCGAGCTGAGGTGACTGCAATGAAAAAAGTAACCTTCCAGGAAAGAAATTTCAAGGAGGTAGTGGCTAAGGATTCAAAGGGTGGCTTCATAAGCTGGCCAAGAATCAAATTCAAGTCCCATGCCACTGGAGGTGGTCTAATGGGAGGTTTAGTTAAAAGAAGGCCTCTCATGAATCTTGCAATAAGAGGATGAGAGGAAATAGGCTGTCCATTGAGAGGCTTAAGGGATGCTGCAATAGCACTCAAGTGGACTCTTTACTGAATTCATTTTAAGGCCTGCATGGGATAAATGCAGCAAATACTCTAGTAAAGAATTCAGAGGTATTGCAAGGGGGTTAAGACCCTTCTGTGCACACCAACTGGTAAACCTTTTCCATTTAAAAGCATAGGAATGTCTAGTGGAAGGCTTTCTGGAAGCATGAAGGATATCCTTCACCTGCTGAGAAAGATGCAAATCTTGAAGCTCTAGGCCTTCAGCAACCAGGCTCTGAGATGAAGAGACTGGGGATTTGGGTGCCACAATGTTCCCTCCTCCTGGGACAGGAGGTCTGGAGCAGATCCCAAGTCTAGGGAGGGATCTTGAGAGAGATGCAGAAGTAGAGGGTACCACACCTGGCGTGGCCAATGTGGTGCTATGAGGATCATAGACCCCTTGTCTCTCTGAAGTTTGAACAGTGTCTTGGGAATTAGGGGAATGGGTGGAAAGGCATAGAGGAAGTCTTGCCCCCAATGAAGGAGGAAGGCATCCCTGGCCTGAACTCCCTGACACGGAATCCTGGAACAGAACTGGGGAAGTTTGGCATTCCACGGACTTGCAAACAGGTCTATGTCCGGGGTTCCCCAAATTCGGAAGATCCTGGCTATCTGGTCCCCATGGAGGGACCATTCGTGTGGAAGCAGAACTCGACCGAGTCTGTCTGCCCAAGAGTTTTGAACCCCTGGATGATACACTGCCATGAGATGAATTTGATGCTCTCTGGCGAAGGACCACAATCTCAGAGCTTCATTGCAAAGCGACAGAGAGCCAGTCCCGCCCTGCTTGTTCACGTAGAATATGGCTACTTGTTTGTCCATGTGGATGAGGACTGTCTTGTAGCTGAGCAGGGTGTGGAAGACTCTGAGAGCTAGAAGAATTGCTCTGAGCTCCAAGAGGTTGATATGTAGAGATGTCTCTTGTGGAGACCAGATGCCCTGGGTGGAGAGATCTTGTAGATGAGCTCCCCAACCCTTTGGAGAAACATCTGTTGTAAGGGTTGCTTGGGGTAGGGATTGTTGAAAGGGGGACCCCAGCAACAGATTTGGAGTGGACCTCCACCACTGGAGAGACCAGAAGAGGCGACTGGAGGTTGTTATTTTGTCTGACAGGCACCCTGATGCCTGGGTCCATTGGGTGGACAGAGTCCACTGAGCTGCCCTCATGTGAAGGCGAGCGTAAGGAACCACATGCACGGTGGATGCCATGTGGCCTAACAGTTGTAACATTTCTCAAGCAGTTAAATGGGACTTTAACTGAACTTGTGAGGCTAACTGCACCAAGCGTAGGCAACGGGCCTGGGGAAGATAGGCCCTTGCAGTTGTGGTATCCAGCAAGGCCCCTATGAACTCTAGTGACTGAGTAGGGGTGAGATGGGATTTTGGAATGTTTATTACAAGTCCCAGATACTGAATAACACGCCTTGTGCAGGCTAGGGAAGTCTGGGCCTCTGACTGGGACGGAGCTCGGATGAGCCAGTCGTCCAGATATGGGAATACAAATATTCCTAGAGTGAGTAGAAATGCAGCTACTACTGCCATGCATTTTGTGAACACTCTTGGAGCAGAGGCCAGACCGAAAGGAAGCACTCTGTATTGGTAGTACTTTCCTTGATAAAGGAACCGAAGGAACCTTCTGTGTGTTGGATGGATAAGGATATGGGTGTACGCATCCTTGAGTTCTAGAGAACAAAGCCAATCCTGACTCTGAAGGTATGGAAGGAGTGCACCGAGAGAAATCATCTTGAATTTCTCCTTGCATAGAAACTTGTTCAATTCTCTGAGATCTAATATGGGTCTGTAGCCCCCTGTTTTCTTTGGGATAAGAAAATAGGGGGAGTAGAACCCTGAGCCCTGTTGAAGAAGGGGTACTTCTTCTATTGCCCTTTGGGCAAGAAGGGTAGCAATCTCCTGACCCAGAAGGTCGAGGAGAGATGTTGGAGAATTGAACTGTCTCACCATGGTGTGAGGAGGAAGGTTTAAGAAATGAAGCTTGTACCCCTCCCTTATGATGGAGAGGGTCCATTGCTCTGCCGTGACTTGTTCCCATCTGGGAGCAAAGTGGGCTAATCTTCCTGGAATGGTGAGAGGCTCTGGTTCTTCTAAAGCCAGAAAGGTTAAGTTCTCTAGATGTAAGTCAAAGGCCCTGAGGAGGCTGAGGCTGTTGGGCCGTAGCGGTCCTTGCAGCCTTAGGCTTGGCTTGTTTAGGTTGTTGCTGACGCTTTGCAGCAAAACGACCTGCAGAAGATGCTTGCTGACCATAAACAGGATAATATTTCCCCTTTTTGGGAAAGAAAGCCTTTTTGAATAACCTTTTTCTAACAGGAGCAGAAGTAGACTTTGAAAGTCTATCTAAGGCAGAATTCTCAGCATCCATCTGAGTGGCCTTTGCTTGCCAATCCTTGCCAAAAAGGTTTTCACCTGTACAAGGAAGATTTCCTAATCCATCCTGGACCCAGGGTTCCAAATCAGAAGCTTGTAACCAAGCAACTCTGCGTGCACCTATGGGAATAGCCGAGGCTCTGCTGGCACTCTCAAAAGAGTCAAAGGCTGCACGGTTGGAAAATTTGGAAACATCCTGGGCATGTTTAAGCCAGGTGAGAAACTCTTCCCTTTTATCTTCTGAGATAAAAGGAGATAAAGTTTGCAGATGATCTGTAACTTCCTTTAGAAACATCCCCATATAGAGACTATAGGAGTTGATTCTGGCAGCAAGCATATTGGCCTGGAAAATTCTCCGGCAAGGTTCTGCATTCTCTTCCTGGAGGATTAGATGAGTGTCTTTTTGCACTCTATCTTCTTCATAGCAGACTCCACCACAATAGAGTGGTGAGTAAGCTGAGTCTTATGAAAGCCAGGACAAGGAGGAACATGGTACATGGTGTCCAACCTACGAGAATGAGGGGAGATAGTGAGAGGTGTCTCCCATATGCCCAACATGTGATCATAAAGGATCTCATGAATTGGTAAAGTAGCTGCCTCTTTAGGAGCCTTAGGATATTGTAAAATATCCAATTTCTTGGCTCTAGGCTCTGATTCAGGGGCCACTGAAATGGAAAGGCCCCTGGCCACTTCCCTAATGAAGTCTTGAAAAGACAAGTCTTCTGGAGGAGACATTCTTCTTTTTGGAGAAGAGGGCTCCTGAGGAAGGAGTACCGATGCTTCGACAGAAGCCTCTGATTCATCAGAGTCTTCGGAGGAATCGAAGTATCGCCTGTCTGGATGCTCCTGCAGAGCCAGATTCGGTACCGATGGGCATCACAGAACAGGGTACCGCTGCAGTCGACACCGAAGCCTATGTCGATGCAATCGGTACTGGCGCCGGAACCGATATCGGTGCCGGAACCGGTACCGACAACGGAGTTTGTTGCGGTACCGGAGGCGTCGCAGCTTGTATGAATGCCGTAATGGCACGCTGCATGGTCAGAATATTCTGATCCATCGACACAACCAATGTCTGGATGTCGGTACCAGTGGAAACCACCGGTACCCCAGAACATGGCAACAGGTGATCGGTCAAGGCCGAGCCATCGATGTCAACCTGTAACTCCATAGATGAAGCTTTGGAAGCCGGAGCTTCCCGCCGGGGTAATTTTGCCGGTGCGGGATCCTCGAGAGCAAGCCCAGAGGCATCTCGATACTTAGAGGGAGATCTACCCTTCGAGGACCGGCTGGACTTATGTTTGGTTACCTGAGATCCATGGGAGGAAGAAGCAGCCCTGGAAGATGTCGATGCCACCGAAGCTGCATCAGAGGGAAACAGGGTACTGAGCTTGGCCGCTCGATTCTGTCGACCTCTTTTAGACATCATGGAACAGGACTCACAATCGGTGATGGAGTGGTCAGGACACAAACATTTTAGACACCAGTCATGGGTGTCGGTGATAGAAAGAGTACCGCTGCACTTCGTGCACTTTTTAAACCCGGAAGCGGGCTTTTCCATGAGGAAAATTTTTCTAGGCCTAAGGCCCGAAAGGAAAAAATGCACAGAAGTGGGAAATGGTAGTTTTTTTATTTTTTTTTTTAAAGAAGAAAGAAGAAAAGACCAGCGGTACCGGTCCGACGTCGAAGAAGGCAGACGCGCGACCAAAGAAATAAAAGAAAATAAAGAACTTCTTCAGCGGTGACAGGAACACGACATGCTGGCTCCGCAGAAAAGAAGAACTGGAGAGAGGCGGTTGGGAAAGGCGGGAAGGCAGCACGCAGGCGCTGTGGGATGCTCCCAAAAGCTTTCTTTCTGGACGCTGGGGAGCGTTCCCGCGCAGGCTCCGTCGGTACCGATGATACCCATATGTGAAGACTCATTCCTGCTTGTTCCTGGAGATAGAAGAAATTCAAAATAAATAAATAAAAATGAAAGGCTTGTTCTTGGAGGGACCATACATCCTGAGTCTACCTACTCAGATAAGCCCCCCAGCCGTAGGTAGACTCATCGGTGGTAATGACGATGTGATGCGGCAGCAGCTGGATTAAGCACCCTACCAGAAGAATGGCTGAAGTTGCCCACCATCTGAGGTTGTCGAGGAAACTTGTTTGCTGCAGGCTTCAAGGGAAATCCTAGCCTGGAGCGAATGGGAGTGCTGACACCAGTTGAGTCTGAGGTGCCACTGTAGTGGGTGCATGTGCAGCCGGGCAAGAGGCACTGCATGTATCCCAGGAGACGTAAGAGCAAGCAGGCCAGCATTGATCAGCATGTGGCTGAGGACCTGCAAGGCTTGAACCTTCTAAACAGGAAAGAAGGCAGGCTTTGGCTTGCAGAGTGTCTAGATACACCCAATGAAATCCAGAGTTGTTGAGGAACGGGCTTGGATTTCTCAGCACTGAGAATGAAGCTGAGGTTCTGCAGAGTGACAGCAGTGTCCTGCACAGTTTAGGCTACTATGTCTTTGGAGAAACCTCAAATCAGTCAATCATCAAAGCAGGGGTAAACGCAGTGGCCCTATGATGAAGGTAGGCTGTGATGACATTAAGACACTTGATAAAAATGCAAGGGGTGCAGGAGAGCTCGAAAAGGAGAACTTTGTACTGATAGTGATGATCGAGGAAAGTGAATCGATGGAACTTCCAGTGGAGGGGTGGATGGGGACATGGGTGTAGGCATCTTTATCTTTATCTTTATTTAAAATTTGATAAACCGCTTTTCATCGAAACATAAAGCGGTGTACAATAAAAGGTTGGCAATGCAAAGACAAGGAAAGGAACGCCAAAGTAAATAGAAAAGTAAAGTATAAAAGCATAGACAGATAAAATAGACAAAACAGAACAAAAACAAAAGGGCCAATATTTTAAAACATAAGGTTTCTAAAATATAAGAATACAAACAAGATAAAAAAGGCCCATAGAAGGGAAGACACAACAGACTATGGGTAGACAGAATGCACGACAAGGCAAACATACAGACAAACAGGGACAAACACGTCAACTAAAAACATCAGGGAGGACCATCAGGAGAGATGAAAGGCTTGCTGAAACAGATGGGTTTTGAGTAGTGTTTTGAATTGAGAATATGAAGGTTCCAAACGGAGAAACGGAGGTAATGCATTCCATTGTACTGGGCCTAGAAAGAAAAAAGCTGCATGACGGGTTTGCTCGAGGTGTGCCTGTGACGGGGAAGGGAGGGACAGACGGTTAGCATGGAGAGAACGAAGCTGACGGTAGGGGGTGTGAAGAGAGATCCGATCTGCAAGATATAGGGGAGTATTGGTATAAAGAGCACGATGAATCAGAATAAGAAATTTATAGTGGAAACGAAAACAAAGAGGTAACCAGTGCAAACGGAGAAGAATAGGAGTGATATGGTCAAAGCGGTGTGAGAATGTGACGAGGCGGGCAGCAGCATTTTGAATGCGCTGAAGACGTAGAAGCTGAAACATTGGAAGATTAGCAAGAAAAACATTGCAGTAATCTAAGAGGCTTATGACTAAGGCCAGGACAAGAGTGACTAGGGAAGAAAAGGGGAGAAGGGAGCGGACAGCCCTGATCTGTCGCAGGGCAGCAAAGGAACGACGTATGAGGGAAGTACGGTGCTGGTGAAAGGAAAGCGTGGGGTCGAGAATTACACCAAGATAGCGGAAAGAGGACACAAGAGGGAGAGGAGTAGAATCAATCAAGGGAGCTAGAGAGGGGCAAGAACCAGTCAGTGAGACCCACATAGCTGTGGACTTAGATGGATTTAGGTGCAAGAAATTTTGGGATAGCCAAGAAGAGATCCGGGAGAGACAAAGATTCAGTTGAGTAATATCTAAAGTTAGGGGAGAGGTATGAAACAGTAAAATAATATCGTCAGCATACATGTAAAATGACACAGGGAACTGTTGGATCACCAATGATAAGGGAGCCAGAAAAATATTAAACAGAAGTGGGGAGAGAACAGAGCCCTGTGGTACACCACAAGTGAGAGGAAAAGCAGCAGAGGACTGACCATCAGAGTGAACAGAAAAAGAGCGAGCTGTGAGGAAAGAACAGAACCACTGCCAGACTGTGCCATGCAGCCCCACATCAAATAAACGAGAAAGCAGAGTACGGTGGTCAATCAGATCAAAAGCCGCAGAGAGGTCGAGGGAAACCAAAAGAGTGATATCACCGTGATCATGGGCAACATGCAGGTCACTGAGGAGTGCAGCAGAAGGTCTAGCGAAGCAAAGTGAGCTAATCTCGATCACTGACCAAGGGAAGGATTGTGTTTGAAGAGTGCATCTTTAACTTTTCTCACTTGATGAAGAGATTGAGGTGACTGAAGTCGAGGACTGGCTAAAGGATGCTAGACTTCTTGAGGATCAAGAAAAACCAGGAGCAAAACCCCTGACCCCTCTCGGGAAGTGGGACAAGCTTAATGGCATTGCTGAGGAGGAGCTGAGCTATCTCCATTGCTAGTTGGGACATTTAGTGCTTCTGGGAACAGTCAGTCAGGACCAGGGGCTGAGGAGACGGTGTCACACATTGAAGTGAAGCTTGGACCCTGACTGAATAATGGAGAGAACCCAATGGTCCATGGTGACAGATTGCCAGGCTTCTGCAAAATGCCGGATGTGACCCCCATCAGCAGATATTCAAAAGCTGGGGGAGGTTTTGGGAAGGGCAGTCTGCAGGAGCACCTGGGTCACCCTCTTTTGTGAGTGACCCCTGTGCGGGTATAGTTGAAAGACTGGCCCTGAGCCTGAGGTGGGGCTGCCACACGTAAGGCTGGTAGCATCACTGTACGTAAAAATGTTGAAATTAATTGTAATGAAAAGGGTGGCAGTAAGATGGCAGAAAGGGGCAGTGGGAGGAGGAGGCTGCCTCCGCCAGCTGAGCTGAGAGTTCTCGGATATTGGAGGAATGGTCCTTGACCTCCGAGACCACCTCTCGAACTTTAGACCCAAAGAGACTATGACCTTGACAGGGGGCATTGGCTAAGTGGTCATGAAGGTCTTCACGCAGACCATACATGCAGAGCCAGGCCATGCATCTGGCAGAAATAGCTGTAGCCGCAGCCACAGAATCATAGATGATGTAGGTGTCAAGAATGATAAGGTAAAGGGATTCATGTAAGTCCACAGTCAGGGAGCTGGATCCACTAAAGAGGGGTCATCCAACTACAGGAGGCAGTCATGAAGGTAATACAGTATACGCAGCTGATGGGCTGATATTCGCATGGCAAGGGTACTGCTCTGGTAAGATTTACACCCCATAGCATCCAAGGTCCACTGTCCCTTCCCCAGAGGCATCTGGGAAGGTGGCTAAGAGCTTTTGGACTTTTAAAGACCACCTCAGAGACAATAGACTGATGGGGGAGTTGAGCATGATGGAATCCCAGAGCCAGCAGGACCTTGTACTTGAGGTCTATGCAGCACTGCCTGAAAATGGGGTCTTCCAGATGGAAGACTGCAAATCCTGAAGGAACTGAGACATGGGGGAGTGCAGGGACCTCCTAAGGAGTACTGCAAATCTTTAAAATAGAATGAAAGTTGGAGACTGAGAGGCACTGACAGCCAGAGCACAGGAGAGTTTCTGGAGGAACTTTGGATAGGAAAGATTCTCAGGAGGATCATCTTGGAGGTCCTGTTCCAGGGGAAACAGGTCATCCTAAAAGGATTCAAATGGCTCTCAGGAATATGGTGGAAGTGAGCCAATCAATTAGCAGAGGGGATCTCGTGACCTCCTATGGGGGGGCTAACCGGGGATCTGAGGGCACACTGGGATGCGTTTCAAGCTCTTGCAGAGACCTGCAAGAGAGTGGAATTATCCAGAAGAAACCTCTGGAGAAGCGAGAGGAGGTAAGTCTGCCTGTGGGGTCCCCGGGTAGGGAGAGGACTGTCAGGCATGAAGGGCAGGGGTTTGCGCTTTGTATTGTGCTTACCCGACCAAGCTAGCAGAGGGAGCTGATGCTTGTGCTTAACATTAGCCTTTTGATCAGACGGAAGCATGTGCCTCAAAGTTGCTGAGGAGAAAGCCAACATATTGTAAGTCAGTTCAGGAGGGGGAGGGGCACTACCCAATGGTAGGATAGCCAAGAGGGAGCCCAAGATCCCACAGCTGAGACCGGAAGTGATAATACCAGTGCTGCAGCTGCCTTTATAGACTCTCCCTCTCAACCTGTGCTTGGTCTGGTGGGGGGAGGGAAGATGAGAAGTCTGACATGAGAGCTGGCCCTGCAGAGGCAATAAGTCGAGCAAGGCCTGCCTCTAATAAAGTGAGAGAGAGGTGGTAACACAAAGCAAGGCCTGGTATGAACAAACAGCTCCTTGACTTCTAAAATATCAAAATTAAGGTGAGAGATCTGACCCCACAGAAGTCGTAACACTGAGCAGGTGCCTAGCTCAAGTAAAGTGAAGGAAACAGTTCCTCAACGTTTATAACACAATATTTTGCTTTTTTCCTGTCAGCCGATGAAAACGGAGCATGGCTGCAATTGAAAAAGCAATTTCCCGCGGTTGCACCGTGAAGTAAAGGCAGACACATCTATCTTTTGCCGGCTGCAGTGAGGTGCAGGCAGAAATGTCTTTTCTACTGCAGACTGCTTAAAATCATGTGGCTGATAAAAAAAATTAGCAGAAATAACCCAGTATGAGGACCAAGTGAGTGAACTGTGTGAAATGTGAAAAAAGGCAAAAATGAATAAAAAGGGAGACCAGTGCAGGCTTCTGCATGGTACAGAAAAAAAACCTGATTCTCTCAGCACAAGCAGGCAGGAAGCAGGCACACATGTTCAGGGAAGCAACAAAGCTTCTCTGAGCTGTGGGAGACCTGCTCAAGATTCAGTCTGGGACTTCACCATTGAGTGTGACTATCCTCCTGCTGGTCTCCGAAGAAAAGTTATATCAGTTCAAGACCAGAAAACCTCTTTCATTCTAGACAGCAGGTCTCTCTGACCTCACAAATGAGATTTAAAAGTCCAGCCAAACCTTTTTTTTTTTTATATTTACGGTTTATTAAAACCTTGATATACTGCCCTTAACATCATCATTATTTAAAAATTCTCTATACTGCACAGGCAGAGGCTTGCATCATTACAGATTTAAGTACTCGCCTTTATCAAATTTGTCAGGTGCACAAGTTAGGTCTCCATCCAAGTAGGTTTACAATCTAAGTTGCACCTGAGAAAATAGAGAGTAAAGTAATTTGCCTAAGGTCACAAAGATCATCAGTGGAGGGGAAAATATTTTAAACTCTGGATTCCGTGGTATTCAGTCTATGCTGAGAGCAAGCTACACCTCCACTTCACATTCATATTTGGTAGGATGCTGTAGACTACCACATAAATCCTTGACTGAAAAGCTTTAATTCTAGGTCATAATGCTTCTGTCTTTTAAAACAGTTTCCAAGATAGGCAACTCTATTACTACTGCTTCTCTGTTTCTTATGTGTACAACGTTGTGTATGCCTGTAGCGCAATGTAAGTGATAAGTAATAGCAGTAGTATTACTACTACTATATTACTACTACTATTTTTTTTTTTTATTATTGCACACCACCCTGCTGCATATGTGAAGAGGGTACATCAAATACAACAAACAAATATACTATGAAATAGTTATCTAGTATACAAGATGAAGGCAGCATTGTACAAAGACACATAGAAGAGAGTTCCTGCTATGCGGGATTCAGTCTTGTCAAGGGGAGAGAAGAAAGGCCCCAGATGCAGTAACCTGGCATTAAAGCTATGCACTAAAGCTCAGAGCATAGTTCCTGAACACAAGCATAACACAAAAATCTTAATCCCCAGTACAATAACCAAATAGCATGAAAATAAGTTGTATACAAAAAATTTGCACTAAACAAAAGCAAACCAGAGGTATGCACACAGGAGTCCATGCTAGCAGCAGGCATATTTTGCGCACAAATCGTAACAACATTTGTGTGCATATGCCACAAAGCTATTCAGTATATAAATAATATTGGTACCGAGGAAAATTATAGCCCTGGCCAGGAGTTTTAAAGCATACAGATTATGCATATGTGCTGCAATGCTATTTTATGCATAAACATCAATATTATTCTGCATGCTGCGTTATGTTAGATATTCAGCACATTGGACTACTGACACATAACATCAAGGCTTAGTGCACAGTTGGCTCATATGCAAAACTCGTTTCTAAAGAGGACGTGCACAAAATTGTGTCCAAAAGCTGAGCTGACCTATGCTCCAAGCCTGGCGCACTTTACTGCATCAACCATAAGCATGTTTAGGGGAGTTTGGACATCGATTTATAGTCTCAAGGTTGGTGAAAAGATGTAGTTTAATTGAAGCCAAGGACCAATATATCTAATTTTGAAAAGCTGAAAAAATGTATGCTATCCCTAAAACCAATCTATTTAAGAAAATCAGGGCAGCACTGGGTGGGCGAATGGTACAGCAGGCACAGTCAGACAGGGCTACCAGGCAAACACAGGGCCTCCTCTCTTCCCAGATCCTGTTTCTTAGTATGCAGCAAGTGCATAGCAAAAAGACAAACATGCATTGTGGTTCTGTTAGGGAGACAGATGTTTGTTAAAAGCAAACCTCACTCCTGACAAAACAGAGAGAGATTCCAATCTGAATGTTACGAGACATCCAAAGGACATTATCGTCAATTATGTGAATACTAAATGAATAACTACTGTACTAATTCAGGCATAGTCAACAGGCTGCACTGGTAGAATGGGCTCTGTACTACCTTGCAACACTTGTAACTTTATTAAAATGTGCTCTCACACAATGATCTCACTGAGATCTATAATTATTGTTGCCTAGCTTCAAAATTATTAAATCCCTTTATAATCATGAATTTTATAGTAGCAATTAATTGTTACTAGAATTTAATGGCAAGAGCAGACTGTATATACCACAGGCATACCAGCTGTGGACTCTATTTAGCAGCAGTTGAGTAATTTTTATATATTTCAGCATGACTACAGAAAATAGTAACTAAGTACAGAACTATAAAATACTGCTAAATAGAAAAGCAGTTCCTAAAAGATATAACTATGAAAATAAAACTTACTATACATGAAATCCATGGCATCTTAGCAAATTAAATATTAAAGAAAATTAGGGGGATTACAAATTTAATTTATCGTCTTCGTGCACTACTACATCATGCCTCTTGAAGCAACGATTAAACAAGCTCAAATTTCTTTTTTAAAAGGGGAAAAAAAATTTAAAACCCATATTTTCATATTTCTTAATCAAAATTGAAAATTCTCTCTCATTGGATATGGCATTGCTCTCCAGACATGTATTTCAAGTAAAAAGAATATTTGAACTAGAAGGGTTAGACTATTCAGTAATAAAGAGGACTAAAACTTTATGGGGAATTTCAAACAGGAAGGCTGTCTTTTTAAAAGTTACCTACCGTGCACAGGGAACCAAACAGAAACTCTACATAATGGAGGTCAGTTGGATAGGAGAAGATGTTACAATACGAGAACTGATGAAAGAAGATAGGTCCTCAGGCTGAAAAAAAACATATTTATGGGACTGAAAAACGACTACACATTTGCAGGGATAACGAAGAACAAATGTAGCACCCAAACGAATGACCCCAGGACGCAAAATTAGGAAAGATTTACGCCTGCGCTGTGTTTCTCTAGAAACATCAGGAAACATTCCTATTTTCTTCCCCAAAAACAAATTATTACGAAATTTGAAATAAAGCCGTAATAGCCAGTCTCTATCAGGTAATAAGGCCAATGAGACAATAAGCGTAGAAACCTCAAGTTCTTCATCCTTAGGCGTTTGAAGTAATGCTGAAACATCTAATAAACTCATCTCAGGAAGACCAGCTGCTTTTTCTTCTGATTTCCGACCAGCAGGTAGAAAAAACACTTTCGTTGTTGGAGGAATTAATTCTGGTGTTACCTTCAGGGATTCTTGCAAATACCTTTTAAAAAGGTCAACCGGAGAAACCAAAGGTAAAATAGGAAAATTAAGGAGGCGAAGATTCGAAGATCTAGCAGCATTCTCCAACGTTTCAAGTTTAGACTTCATTGCTTTATTATCTTTAATTAAAGACTCAGTCACTTCAGATGTTTGCGAAATCAATTGAGTATTGGTAGAGACTTGAGTTTTTAACTCAGTCACTTCAACAGAAAAATTCTCAGACAAATTTTCCAGGTTAGAGACCCGCGTTCCGGTCAAAATTAATTGTTGACTCACCATAGTCGCCAGACCAGAAATAGCCTCCCAAATGCTCTCCAAGGACACTACTGCAGGACGATTAAGAACCAAGATCCGCGGCGTCTCAGGATCAGATGACAAAGACTGAGGAGTAACTTCTGCCACAGACTCGCCGGCTCCTATACCAACAAGAACTCCTCGCTTAGTTGAAGCAGCCGCCGGATTACTCAAAGCTGCAGATGAGCTCAGCTGCACTCCAGGAACCACTGCCTCAGAGCCCCGCTCGCCCACCGTTCCTCCAACGCCAACTGAAGGGGAAACGGTTGCGCTCGCAGGCATAGCTCCTGGCTGTCTCGGCGGTAAAGGCGGGGACCGACCATCCGGGGAGAGAGTCACATCCGGGGCGGAAGAAACCGAAAGTTCCTGAGCCGGAGCCTCCATGCCCCCTCTAATCTCCCCAATCTGCTGTTTGGTAAGCTGGACATAGCGATCCATCGGACCAGTCACTACAACAGGAGAGGGTTTTGCAGACAGCTCTGCGGGAAGAGGACGATGCTTGCCCTTTCTCTTAGGCATCCCAGCTCAAACAATCCCTGTCGCCATCTTGGAAACCAAACCACTCCCCCTATCCAACTGACCTCCATTATGTAGAGTTTCTGTTTGGTTCCCTGTGTACCTCATGGATTTCTTTATTCATTTTCTTTGACTGTTATTAAGGGATTTCCTGGCCCTTTAATAACTGTTGAGCTTCTCCCTCATTTTGGGGACTGACAATAGCATTGGTAGCCTTTTTCTTTGATGTTAGTGCTTATTAATTTGTTTCTTTCAATGTTTATTACTGTACAAGTGTATGCTTGATTCATTGTTAAAATGCATAAATATATAAATAATAAAAAAAAAAAAAAAAAAAAAAGTTACCTACCGTGGACGCTATTATTTAATTTCATTCTTGTAAGTTTTAGTTTGTAAAGCTTATAGGATTTTTCAGCAGGGTTAGCCTACAATATTGTAAGCCCCAAATTCAGTGATACTATGTCTTTAGCTGGGTTGTTTCCACAAGAACATAAAGGGGTTTCTTCACTAAACTGTGCAAGTTGTCAACAAGGCAGTTAATGCTCTCAAATACGTAATGTTGCATCTTTGTACAGTAGCTAACACAAGTTAATTTACACAGCTACAGCTAAGCTGGAACAGGGTGAAGAATGGGAGAAGACTGGGCGGGGACTGCGCCTTACAGCTAAAGCAGAGGCAGTTACTGTACATTAATTGTTAACACAATGAATGAACCAATGTAATTAAAGAGTCACCTAAATAGCTAACCGCATTGTGTTATTCGCAGCACAGTTAAGTGATAATGAAACTGTCTCTGCATTAACTTCATGGGAAGATGCTGAGAATGCCCCAGGAGTTAACACAGAAGCTTTGCAGTTATCACTTAACCCTGCATTGCCTCAGAAAAACCGAAGTTATCAATGTCCCTATTTAATGTACATTACTAAGGAGTATGTTCACAAAGCAGCGGTAGCAGCTCGGATATTGCACAGAAGCCACGACCACTGCTTTGTAAACATACCCCCAAGTTTAAGTTATAATGTAAACTGCTTTGACTAAAATGTTAAAATAAATAAATTATATGATAATTCTGGCAACTACTATGTGGTAACCACAAATCCCTACTCCACTGTAGTTAACCAAAGCCCAAAATGTGCCATATTGGGCCAGAACAAGATACTATCTAGCTCAGCATCTCCTCTCCAAAACTCCAAGTTGCATGTACTCGCAGATAAGCGGATGCTTTCCCCAGCCTACATAGCTAATAATGGTTCATAGTCTTTTCTTCTAGGAATTTGTCCAAATTCTTATTAAACCCAGCCATACTAACTGCCTTGACCATATCTTCCATCGAGAAATGCCACAGTCTAACTGTATGCCGAGTAATAGGAGCAGACTGAATTGAATGGGCTATCAAACGGAACTCTAAGGCACACTCCAGTCCAGAAGCATGATTGATGAGGAGTGTGAGTTCCAGTCAACCCCAAAACATCTAGATTACAGAAATAACCAAAACCACTAAATAACAATGCCCCCATTACCCAGATCACCCAGAGTTGCAACTAATAGTTCATGATCAACTAAAACAAATACTGCACTCAAACCTAACGAGACAACATGTTGTCTCTACTAGCAACAAATTTCATCCCGATTTCATTGACAAGGGCTACCAAGATTTAGGTGCTATGCCCAACCCAAAAACCTGGCTGGTAGGGGATGCAAGATGGAAGTTTCTGAATAAAATCAGATTGTTTCCTTAAAACTACCTTTTCCCACCAGTTTTGAGATAAAATGGAAGATTAGACACAGAGCAATAGTAGACTATACCTGGTCATTTTATGGAGGTAGTAAACCTTTACTTCTTTCTAACGATTAGGAAAATAATCTTGTGAGAAGTATGCACTGCCATCGAGAAACTATAAAGTAGATGCCCTTCTCTAGAGACTTTCACAAACTGAAAACATAATGGATCAGCAGTTGAGGTGGAGAATTTCACAAAAAGCATTGTCTTTTGGAGGTTGACCATAAGATAATTTGAAATCTGCCAGGAGCTAAAAAACTGATAGGAGTATGAATTTTCACTTATTTTCCTTTGCAGTGGATGAAGATGCAGTTATACACATGGTAGGCATGGGTAGTTGCACATTCAGGGTACAGGTTTTGTTGGAAAAATAGCTGTCAAAAGTATCTGGAGAAAGAAGAAAAGTCAGGTCTAGTTTCTTAGACAGGAAAGGACTGAAAGCATAAAGAGAATGTGAAATAATTGTTTGGGATAGTTCTCATGAAAATGGATTGGATTGGAGTAATAACTGTTTAGTTAAAATGATACCTTTTTTATCAAATTTATGGCATACTATTAGTATACTATGTCTTCACATATAAATAAAACATCATTGTACTATTTTTCTTAGAAACCAACGTACACTAAAATACGCTAAAATCTAAAATGCATGTGAGGTAGTGTGAAATAATGTCATGTTTCTGACTTTTAGGTAAGTTTTGAACTAAAGAATTAATGCATACTTATTTTTCAATAGACCATCATCTTGCTCTTTTATGAATGTTTAAAGAAATTAAAGCACAGAGTTCACTAGAATATTCATCATTTCCATCCTGAAACTCACAGCGTACAAATAGATGAATCCAGCAAGTCGGAGAGCAAAGCCAATTTAATCTTTGGCTCCCCTGAGGTAAATGTAGTTCAAAATCCTGCCCCCACCCCAACCTCAGCCATAATCCCTGGTTCCTGGAGGTAAAAAGGCACTGGAGTGAGGAAAATTCTACAGCGGGATATAATGATCCAAAATGACAGGGACAATAATGACAATGAATTTCATGTCTCCCAGTCATGAGCTGGAGATGCTTGACTGGGCTGACTTATACAATTACATTGTTACAGGTACAGCAGGAGATGTACTGATCATCTGCATGCTTTTGGAAACTATGCCTCCAGCAGTAACGTGCTATGGAATGCACTGCCTTTCTTCTGTTATGAACAAAGTCTATTACTCCTGCAGATATATTTCTAATGCTGTACCCTTTGACAGGGTGAAAAACTAGGTTAAGGATATAAATCATTTTAAGGTACTGATTTTATCTCTTTCACAACTAAAATAAAATAAAATAAAAATACTATGTTGGATAAAATATCAAATAATGAAAAGAGTTCATGGTCGAAGATACATCATAGGGAGGGTAATCTATAAGGGTAAAGTACAGCCTATATACTTGTACACTTACCAGTAGTTTCAAGAGGTATGTTCCCAGGGATGTGACTGAGGCAGGGTATGCACAGATGTGCATATTTTTGAATATACAAAATGTATGCACGTTTTTAACCTAGAAAATCTGCGTGCCCAAATAGCAGCTGTAGATGTAAGCGTATAGTTTTCCCACATAATTTTCAAAATAGAAATATGCACATGCTTGTGCTTTAAAAATCCAGTAAAGCTTGTACAGAAAAAGGTATGCACATACAGCTATAAAAACTTCTAAAATATAGCGCACACAAAATAGGAATCCAAACAACTTTTCAAAATAAATCATGTTTCTAATTTCCATCTCAACTAGAAGAGAATATCAGTGAATATTCTATCATAAAATGGACAGGATGTTTCACTAAACCTTGAACTTTTGTTTCCAAAAATGCCACTTGATGCAGACTTCAAGCAAATGATTTTACTTTATGTGATTACACCTATTCTAAATATATTTGGTGCTAAATGGCTTCAACAGAAAGCAATTTCTAACAGTTGTTCTTAACTTTTCATGATTACTATAACTCACATTTTTTACTACTTGCATACTCCGTTGCATACATCATGCTCACTTTGTCCCAAGCCATAGGTAAGATGAAGAACATGAACAAGGAATACAGTGTTGTTACTCACCTGTAGCAGGTATCCTCCATGAATAGCAGGAATAGGTTCTCACACATGGATGATGTCACTGAGCCCCATACAGAATGCTCCCCAGCTTCCAAAGGAAGCTTTTGGGAGGTATGCTGTGCATGCGTGCCTACCTTCTCTGCCCATGCTGGTGCCATATTCTCCAGTACGATCATATAGCAGGAGCCAAAAAAGCAACTCCCTGGGGAAGTGGGAGGGTTGTGATGAATTATTCCTGCTATTCGCGGAGAACAGCTGCTACAGATCAGTAACTACACTTTCTCAGTGAACCAGCAGGCTATAAGTCCTCACATATGGGACTCCCAAGCTCCAGGCTACTGGAACCAGAGGAGAAAGTATAGCCCAGCCGGGCATCGAGAACTGGAGAAGCCGTCCTATCGAGGGACTCATCTGTTGCAGTGTCCACAGTTGACATTGACCAAGGGAATTTTGAGCAGGTAGCCTGGACAAGCCAGAAGAACCGGTGGGCAGAAGTTGACCCTCAAGACCCAAAGAGATGGTGGAGCACGACCTGGCCAAAACTGGTGTTCTGTTAGGAATCCCCATCCAGACAGTGATGTGCTGCGAATGTATGGACCGAAGACCATGTCGCAGCCCTACAGATCTTCTCTGCAGAGACAGAATGGAGGTTGGCTCCCGAGGTAGCCATCGCATGGACATTGTGAGCCATGACATGACCCTCAAGGCTCAGACCAGCAAGGAATACACATAGGTGATGAAATCAGCAAGTCAGAGGGATAGCATAAGCTTTGAAACAGCGACACCCAGTCTACTGAGGTCGAAGAAGATGAACTGATAGGATTGATGGTACGCCTTCATGCACTCCAAGTAGAAGGTCAACACACACTTTCATTCCAGCGTGTACAACACTGCCTCATCGCAATTGGCGTGAGGACAGAGAAAGAATGTTGGAAGGGCAATAGACTGATTAAGGTAAAAAGCAGAGACTACCTTCAGCAGAAAACATGGGTGAGTGCAAAGCACCACCTGATTCTGGTGGAACCTGGTGTATGGAGGATGTGTGACCACAGCATGGAGCTCACTCACATGTCGGACCAACGTGACAAGTACCAGGAAGAGAACCTTCCAGGCCAAGAACTTAGCAAACATGTATCCAGCGGTTCAAAAAGGAGCCTGCATGAGCTAGCCGAGGACCACATTCATATCCCAAGAGACCGTAGGGGGCTTAACTGGATGCTTCAAAAGAAGCAAGCCCCACATGAATTGATGTACCAGATGTTGAACCAACACAGGCTTCCCCTCACAGCTATGATGGAATGCTCCTATCGCACTGAAGTAAACACGCACAGAGTTGGACTTGAGCTCAGAACTAGAGAGGTGCAAGAGGTATTCCAACAGTTGGTCAATGGGGGCAGAGAAAGGGGTCCAATGCCCGATCAGCACACCAGATGGCAAACTGTTGCCATTTGAATGCATAGGCTTTATACATTGATTCCTTACAGGATGCTAGTAGGATGTCGGTGATGCTCTCAGGGAGGGCAAGTTCTGTGAGGGCTAACCGCTCAGCATCCAAGCCATGAGCTCCAGGGAGTAGATGCTGGGATACAACAAGGAGCCACCCTCCTGCGAGATGAGGTCTGGGTCAGAGCCCAGGTGAAGAGATTCCTTCTGGGAAAGCTGCAGCAGTAACGGGTACCATGGCTGTCAAGGCCAGTAAGGAACAATGAGAATCATGGATCCCCTCTTGGCCTGGAGCTTCAGAAGCATCTTCACGATGAGCAGAATTGGGGGGGGGGGGTGGTAGGCACAGAGCAGGCCTCTTCCACCAGTGGACGAGGCGGCATCCGGAAGCAGGCGATCGCTGGCTGGCCCCCAAAAGCAGAACTGAGCTACCTGGGCATTCTATGCCATAGCAAAGAGGTCCATGTCAGGAGTGCCCCCACTCCTGAAAGATCCAGTCCACCACCTCTCTCTTGAGGAACCACTTGTGTGGCTGAAGAACGCGGCTAAGATGATCCACTAGGCCATTGCTCTCACTGGGCAAATACCTATGCCATGGAGCAGGGCAAACTTCCAGAGGTAAACAGCCTCCCATCACAGGAGGTATAAGCTCGTGCCCCCTGCTTGTTCACACAGAACATTGCCACCTAATGGTCAGACTGGATCAGGACCACCTGATTCACCAGGTGTGCCCGAAAGGCACGGAGAATATTTGCAATGGCTCAGGGCTCGAGGAAGTGGATCTGATGAAGGTTCTCACTCTCCGACCACAGGCCCTGGGTGCGGAGACTGCCCAGGTGCATGCCCCATCCAAGCTTGGAGGCATCCATCGTGAGCAGCCTGCAGGGCACTGCCTTTGTAACTGGAAACCCCGACACAAATTTGAGAGCGCTAGTCACCACTTCAGGGACTGTGCGAGTGGTACGGTGACTATCACCCTGTCCTACAGGCAGCCTGAGGCTTGCTGCCATTGCATTTGCAAGGTCCATTGAGCCTGCTGCATGCAGAGGAAGGACTGAAGGGTGACATGCACCATGGCCACCATGTGTCCAAAGGCTCTCAGCAGTCCCCAGACATTGGTGTGGCGCTGGCGCTGCAATGTGCCCACCACATCGATGAGATGCTGCATGCTGTCTGCTGGCAGAAAAGCTCTCACCCAAGTGGTATCGAGGAGGGCTCCAATGAACTCCAGTTGTCATACTGGCTGAAGGTGAGACTATGGATAGTTGGTCATGAAGTTGAGTCCTTTGAGCACCTGAATGGTAAGCTCGGTGAACTGCCGTATGCTGGCCAGCATGGGGCCTTTTACGAGCCCGTTGGTCAGGAACAGGAAGACAACCCCCCCCCACCCTGGTCCGAAGGAAGGTGGCCACAACCACCAGGCACTTTGTGAAGACCCTGGGGGCTGCAGCCTGCCCGAAGGGTAGCACTCAGTACCAACAGTGCTGGCCACCCAGCACAAATCAAAGGTACTGTCTTGATATGTGGGTGGATCGGAATATGCATGTACACATCCTTCAGATCCAAGGAGCATAGCAAGTCATCCTGTAGGAAGAATGGGAGCAGCATCCGCAATGATAACATTTTTAACTTTTTGCGCACCAAGAACCAGTAGTGGTTTTGCAGATACAGAATGGGGCGGAACCCGCCAGTCTTTTTGGGGAACCAGGAAGTATCTGGAGTAAAAGCCCAGCCCAATCTGGGCCGGGGGAATCAGCTCAATGGCGAGGTCAGCCAACGGGGCCACAAACTTTGCTCTGCAGGAGGCTCCAGTGCACGGGGGTCCATGGGGTACTCCCTGGGATTGTAAGGGAGCGGCAGATGGGTGACATGCAACAGATAGCCATTTTCGATGATCTGTAGCACCCAGACATCCGAGGTGACAAGAGGCCACTGGTGGGCAAAATTGATGAACCACCTCTCCCACCTGCAGGGGGATCTCAATGGACAACAGTTATGCTCCTGAAGACCCCATCTAAAACCTCTACCCAGCTTTGGCTGGGGGGCAGGTTGTGCCTTTGTGGTTTCCTCCCTCCACTATGGGTGGGGAAGTTGGGCCTTAGGCTGTACCTGTAGCTGGGACGGAAAGTACTCCCACAGGGATAGAAGGAAACCCTTTTTGGTTGGTACTTTCTTCCGCGCAGGATCTGCAGTCTCTCTCGAGACTGCTCCTTTTCCAGCTCTTCGGCCTTTTCCTCACAGGCTTGCCGAAGAGGTTCTCACCCTGATAGGAAACGTTGGCAATCTTTTTTTTTTTTTTTTAAACGTTTATTTAAGCTTTTTTAGAAAAACCACACTACAAACATAAGAACTCCAAATTATCAAATAATGCACCTAAAACCACAACATAAACCCTCCCTCCACCCCCCCCCCCCTCCGATTCTCTGAGGAAGTTCCTAACACACTACAATACAACAAAGAACCGCCGGATCTGACATAAAGTAAAAACTAACCCACTGCCATCTAAAAGTCAGAGTCCCCCCTCAACTAACGGACGAGCGGGCACAATATTGGTCGAGAAGTGCCCATCTCTGTACATTGAGGATCACCTGGTGCGGAGAATGGAGCTTACTATACAGTTTTTCCAAATTAGCATAATAACATACTAAATTCCACCAGCGATCAAAATGTACCATACTAAACTGTTTCCAATGAGTAAGGATAAGTTTCAGTGCAATGGCGATCATAAAGTTTAATAAAAATGCCTGCTCTTTAGAACAGACCAAGGAGGGTGCAACAGAGCGAAGCAGGATCATTATCCTTGAAGAAACAAAAGGAATACCTAACACACTCCGTATCCGAGCACCGACCTTCTGCCAAAAAACTTGAAGCAGAGGACAATCAAAAAACATGTGCCGAAAAGTGCCCAACTCCTGCTGACAGGACCAACAGCTGCCAGATGACATCTTATCCCATTTAGAAATCTTGACAGGGGTAAGGTAAGCCCTATGTAAAAAGAAATACATAGATTGAGTAAGTGCTGCGGAGCGTGAAGCCCTCGTGATGGGGCCCCACAAGACCTTCCAGGAAGTATAGGGGATCTCATCCATCAAGTCCCCCTCCCAGGTTTTACTTAATCCCTTTAAGGACATGGGAGTCAGATCCCTAATAGATCTGTAAATGAAGGACATAGCGCCCCGTTGATCAAGAGCCCCCTGAAGAAGACTGAGGGGAACCGCAACAGCAGCCAGATTCCCTCCCCGCACACCCTTAGCGGCCAAGCAATGTTTAAGTTGCAGCCATTGAAAATAACAGGACCGGGGAAGAGCAAACTCCTTTTGTAAGGCTGAGAAATCTCGCCAACCAGTCCCATCGGCCACCTGTCCAACCACCCAAATACCGCAATTCATCCACGTGCGCCAAGCGAACACTTGATTCCGAATCTTAAACAGAGGATTACACCACAAAGGAGTATGCCAAGAGAGAGTAACCCTGTCACCCACAAGTCTTACCAGTTGCAAAAAAGCCTCTTGCGTAGCCCGAATGACCCCCCCGGCCGCAGAATCCCTGGGAAATTGCATGCCCAGCAAGTACTGCCAGGGATAAGGAGCCGCCAATTGCTCTTCAACCGCGAGCCAGATTGGTCTGTGCCCCGAGTCCGCAGCATCCTTCCACAAGGCCCCCTGCCTTAATAAGAGAGCCAGATGATAACGCCGGAAATCGGGGAATTGGACGCCCCCGTCCTCCTTGGAAGCCTTGAGCTTTTTGGTAGCAATCCTTGGGCATTTCCCATTCCACAAAAAGCTTAACAACGCACGCTCGAGTTCCCCATATGCACCCGTCGGGAGTTCGAAAGGTAGCATTCCCAACAGGTAATTTATTTTGGGAGTAAGAGACATTTTTATGGTCTCCAATCTGCCCCACCAAGAGAGGTGAAGAGGGGACCAATTTAAGGTCCGCTTACGAATCCAGAGTAGAAGGCCCGCCAGATTAGAAGTAATGGTATCATCTCTAGAAGCACAATACTGGGTACCTAAGTATGTGATGCTATCCGATACCCACCGAAAGGGAAACTCCGCCATTAATCTCGAATTGGAAACCTTGTTCATTGGGAATGCTACCGACTTGGACCAGTTAATTTTATACCCTGAGATTGAAGAATAGTTCTCAATTAAAGTCAGGATTAACGGGACCTCTTCTGGCTGGGTGAAGAGCAGGAGATCATCCGCATAAGCAGAAAGTTTCACCTGTAGGTCACCCAGTCCGAAGCCAGAGATCCCCTCATGCTGCCTAATAGCTATAGCCAACGGTTCCAACGCAAGATTAAACAAAAGAGGAGAAAGGGGGCATCCCTGTCTAGTACCCCTATGCAGGGGAAAAGAGCTAGACAGAATTCCGTTGGCGAAGATGCGGGCACTGGGATTCGCATAGAGCACTTTAACCATACTGATGAACTCGTCTCCTAAACCAAACCAGTGGAGAACCTGTAAAAGAAAGGACCACTCTAGCCTATCAAACGCTTTCTCCGCGTCGAGCGAGAGGCCAATATAAGGCAAAGAACTAAGAGAGGCACTTTCCAGTAAGTTACAAAGCAACCGCGCGTTGTCCGAGGTAGCTCTCCCAGGGACAAAGCCACATTGGTCTGGGTGGATAAGGTCCCCAATAACCTTAGTAAGCCTTTGGGCTAAGATACTTGCATAAATTTTATAATCGGAATTTAGTAACGAAATCGGGCGATAATTTGTCACAAGCTCTGGGTCCTTCCCAGGCTTCTCCAGAACCACGATTGTGGCTTCAGAGAAGTTACCAGTGGGTTCTTGTCCCTTTACCAGCTCGGTGTAATAAATCAGGAGATAGGGAAGCAGGTCCTCACAAAAAACCAAATAAAATTCCGCTGGAATGCCATCTGGTCCAGTGGCCTTGCCCCTAGGCATAGCCCTAACAACTGCGCGGATTTCCTTGCTGGTAAAAGGAGCCCCAAGGTCGCCCAACTGTCGAGGCGACGCTGAAGGGTGCGAGAGGTTTCCCAGAAAGGTTGAATACGCGTTCAGATCAGGTGTAATATCCGAGGAATATAACTTTCCATAATATTTTGAGAATTCTGCCAGTATTAGCTCGCTCTTTGTTTGTCGCTTTAAATTGTCATCTAGAAGGGCAACTATTCTTTTCCTTTCCTGTTGTCCCCGGAGAGAGCTAGCCAGAGTTTTACTCGCCCTGTTCTGCTCAATATGAAATCTGGCTGATTGTTTAAGGAGAGTTTGTTCCACCTCTGCGGAAGCTATCTCATTATACTGAAACCTTAACCTTTGGAGGCGGAGCAAAATACTGGGATCAGGGCATTTCACCCACAACCGTTCCCCCGCTTTAATCTGCTTTTCAAGCGCCGTAAGACGGGCCTTTTGCTTTTTGCGTTCCCGAATCGCATAACTGGTAATAGCGGCCCGTAGGGTGGCTTTAAAAGCCTCCCACCAGGCCCATATCGTAGTTTCGCCCACCATGTTAGACGCGAAGTAAGAGCTAATGACTCCCCGAATTTCTGTGTGGAATACGGGGTCTGCTAGCCAAGATCTGTTAAAAGACCAAGAGGACGCGGGCCGCTCTAACCCAGAGAGATCAAGCTCCAAAATTACTGCAGCATGATCAGAGATACACATACTTTCAATGCCCGCCGCACAGCCCGAGGAGATCAAAGATTTGGACACCAGAAAATAATCGATGCGCGAGGAGGATTTATGCGAGGGGGAGAAGTAGGTGAAATCTTTCCCCTTAGGGTAGAGCATTCTCCACACATCTGCCAACCCGTTAGACTCAGACAGGGCTTGAATAGCTAACATGGCTTTAGAAGGTTTCTCAACTTTCCCGGGGTTACGATCCACCAACGGGTCACTTACCACATTAAAGTCACCCCCATAATAATGGGGGCCGGGATCTCCAGCTGCAGCCGACCCGAGAGAGAACGAAAGAACAAGGGGTCATCACAGTTAGGGCCATAAACATTCGAAATAAGGAGAGAGATATTCCCAACCTGGATCAAGGAGTTTGCCCATCTGCCCACCTCATCGTGAGAGGAACTTACAACTGTAGCCCCCAGGGCAGTCCGGATTAGCGTGGCAACCCCATTTTTCTTGCGGCATGCCGGGGAGGAGCCTATCACACTAAAGAATTTGTTACCCAGTTTACATGTTTCCCCAGGCGTGAGGTGTGTTTCTTGCAGCAAAATGATATCGGCCTTTTGCCTCCTACAATAGGCCAAGATTTTCTGGCGTTTGACCGGGGATTTGATGCCTTTAACATTAAGGGACAAGAGCTTTAATCTGGCAGCCATGATACCTGAAGGGCAAAAATACATGCAGCATCCAGCACATAAGAGATTCCATTGCACTCACTTTTACAGCCAAACTTCCCCATTTTCCTCAGAGAACCCACATATAAAACCCAATCCCACAACCCCTCATATGGGTGAGACAGCTTAACCAAAAACATGGCTGACCCAGGACCCCACAGCCCATCATACATGAATTAATAACATTATAAGAACACTCCAACATCACACATTCAAACATAAATACAGACCGTCGACCGCCCCAACCGACTCTCATGAAGGCTAAAGAAGCCTCCCGGTCACTCATCATTTACATGGGCAGGCCTCACCCCACTTTCCGCCAAGACAGACCGGGGCCTCCAGCTTGGGAGACAAAGCCGGTGGTCGGGCAGGAAGCCACCCCCTTACCAATGGCCCACCCCGCTCCACCAAGAATCTGTGAACAAGACCGAGGCCACGGTCAACTAGTTCTGGTGCATCATGAGGGCCTCCTGCTCTTCAATGAAACTCTTGAGAGCCGTCGGATCCTCAAAGGTCCTGGTCGCGTTGTTCAGAGTTACTTTAAACCTTGCAGGATTAAAAAGGCCAAATCTGGCTCGCAAGTGATGCAGACGCGGTCTGAGCGCGAGAAAGAGCTTTCGTTTCTCCACCGTAGCCTTACTGTAGTCCGGAAAGAAGAGAATTTTTTGCCCAGCAGGCAACAGAAGTTGCTTCCCCTTGACCGCAGCCAGGATCTGGATAACATGTTGATGGCGTAGCACGCAGAAGATCAGCGGCCGCGGCCTGCTACTTTGTGAGCTGGGAAAAGATGGAATCCGGTGCGCCCTTTCTATCTCCAAGGGCCGGGCAAAATCAAGATGTAGAAACTCCGGTAACCAAGACTCCAAGTACCGGATCGGGTCACCCCCCTCCAGGCCCTCCGGTAAGCCTATAATTCGAAGATTGTTACGTCTGGCCCTATTGTTCATGTCCTCTAAGGACTTCTCCAAATGATCCACTCTCCAAGCCGTCTTTACAAAATTGAGGGCACCCGTCTCACATTTGGCTATTGCCGCCTCAGCTGTTTCCAATCGGAGGGATAGGGTTTGCATTTGCGACCGCATCTCCTTCATATCAGACTGCAGGTCAGCCAAAGTATCCCCATTTAGCTCAACACGCGTTCGAATGGCCCGCACCTCTTGCAGAAGCTCGGATATGCCTTCCGACTTGTCTTGTGAAGAGGCCTGCTTCTGCGGGGACAGCGGGTCCGTCTTGGACCGTTTTGAGCCTGCTGCCGGTGGATTGCCGAACTCCAAGCGAGTTTGTTTGCTCCCGGCCATTGTTAGGAACCCCCAAGCAAGATGCACCAATATTGGCAACAAATGTCAGCAAGGATGTGGGAGAATAGCAGGTGGGGTCCGTGGGAGAAAAATCTCAAGCAGCCATGTTGGAGTCTTGCTGGCTCCGCCTCCAGAAACGTTGGCAATCTTGTCCTGGACCCACTATTCCAGATGAGAGGACTGCAACCAAGCTATCTCCAGTGCGTTGATACTCACAGCTGCCGCCCTACTGGCGGATTCAAAAGCATCATTAAGCACACCGGACCATAAACTTCAAGTTATCCTTGCAATGAGCTGTAAGGCCTCAAAAAGACTCAGTGGTCCTCGGGAATGAGGGAAGCGAAGTCCTCAATGTCCAGCATGACATCTTCGAGGAACATGGCCATGTAAGTCTGGTAGGCCAGGATCCAGGCTATTAGCATGGAATCCTGGAAGCACCTCCTCCCGGAGTCCAAGGTCAATGCCTCCTTCGTGGGTGGCACCAAGAAATGCATTTTGTCACTCTTTGCATGCTTCAAGGCAGATTCGACCACAACAGAATTGTGTGGTAACTGAGGCTTCTTGAACACCAGGCTTTTTGGAGCCAGTATAGGGAGTTGAGCCGGCGGCTGACAGCCGGAAGCATATGCGGCACCTCCCACAGCCGCAGTAGCAATTTATTCAGGACATGGTGGACCGGGACCATCACCACCTCAGGAGGGGCCGAGGGGTATTGGAGGAGTTACAGGTCCTCCACCCTTGGTTACTCGTCTGATTCCAGAGAAAAGGGGATGGCCTTGGCCAGATCCCGAACAAAATCCTGGAAGGAGATATCTTCCAGGGACGACTTCAGGATGATCCGGAGGGGCAATGGGTTGGATGGGAGATACTGGGCCAGAAGATCCAACATCATTATTTCGCCTTGGTTTCCCATTAGAATTTGGATTCTGAAAGGAAGTCGAAATAATGCCAAGTCTCCTCCGAGCACAGACTGCATGGCTCAGGAGAGGGTGGACATTGATGGTCCCCCTTACGCCTGGCATGCTGAAGGTGATACCATAGGGTCTTGGACTTCGACACACTGGAGAAGAAGATGGCTCCAGCCACCAGTATCGATACTGTTCTCCCACTCGCTGCCAAGCGAGGTTCTAAGGCTCATAGGTGTTCCTCCAGAATCACCACCACCGAGAACATCGATGCCGCAGCCCCAGACATCGCTGGTGAACCCTTGGGTGGGGAACTCCATGACGACTGGGGTATCAGGAGACATCTGGCTGCTGCTCTCCTGGGCAATGGGAATGGACTCCACTATTCAGGTCGGGTCCTCCTGTCAGGGAAACCTGGTCATCTATTCCCAGCCCTTGCAGTCCATCTTGTGCCGAGAGGGGTTACAATGGTGCTCCACATGGATCTTCTCCTTGTACTCCCCTTTTGATGTAGATGGGGTCTCTGCAAAGGGCCGCCCCTCTCTGCACAAACCCTTCTGCTCTGACTGAGCCCTCTGCTCTTTTCCCTTGGCCACCGCAGACATTGAAGAGGGGGTCGGGGCTGAGGATGCTGAATCAGATGAGCCAAAGAGGGACTCCATCTGCTTTTCCTGACCCTTCAGCCCTCAATGCATCATCTGCAAGCAGAGCTCTCAGGACTCTAGCTGGTGGTCGGTTCCAAGGCATTGCAAACACAAATTATGGTGGGGTCAGTGGCAGAAATGGTCTTGCCACATTCGGAGACATAAAAAAAGACGAAGGAACCAGCAAACCCTCCCAATGGTTTATTGGTTACACCCCTACACTAGCAATGTTTCGGCTTCTCGTGCCTTCATCAGGGGGTATGTAACTGTGAACTGTCTATCCACTTGAAATTGATTTTGTGTGCACAGTTGAATACTATACTTATCCATGAAAGGCACACATCTAGCGCAATTTCCTAGTGATTAAGTGTAGGGGTGTAACCAATAAAGTCTTACACCACATTGAGAGGGTGTGCTGGTCCTTTTCTCTTTTTGTGTCTCTGGTCGTCTTTGCAAGGAAGTGTGCTTCTCTTTTGGACTCCTTACCACATTTGGTGCATTTTTTTTAAAGCTGCTAACAGGCTTAGACATTCCGAGAAAGACCACCTCAGCAAAATCAGACTAAAAAACAGCCGTGAGCGGGAAAAAGCCCTCGAGTGGGGAACAAAGGCCAAAAATATGCAAAAAACTACAGAAAAAAAAACCACTCAAAGGGTAAGAAAAAGGCTAACCTATGACAGGCGGATGGAAAAAAAAGGCGAAAGCTCAGCCGCAAGGGCAAGAATTTAAACTTTTTACCAGACTACAGGAACACGCCCTAGAGCAGTGATGGCTAACCTTTTTGAGCCCGAGTGCCCAAACTGCCGCACAAAACCAAAGAATTTCCTCAAAGTGCCAGCACGTCATTTGCATAAGTGGTCTTATTTGCATAAATATTTGCATAATGTTACCATACACTAACTTTTAGTAAACATGTCTCTTAATGAGTGTATGGATAAAGAAAGACTAAAAGATTTCTACATTACTATAATCCAGTGCCAACCGCCAGGCACATTAGGAACTACTACAAACGCTGCCCATTTAGAACCCATAGCAAACCCGCCGTATCCTGACAGCATTACCAGGACTCACAAAGCACCATACCCTACCTATCAAAAGGCAACACTGCAAATATTAAACCAATACATTTCAGTGAATACTGGGGAAAGAGAACAAGTGGCAACGTCAAATAGGAATTTCCTCTTGTACCAAACAAAGCGCAGATGTTAATGATGCACATTTCCCAGAGCTGACATATTCCAGTTAATAAATTCAAAATAAAGAGATATCTTTCTACCTTTTGTGCATTTTTTTTCAGTTGCAATTGGTCCAGCCATTTTCTTCTGGTTTCTTCATGTTTTCTGCTAACTCTCCATCGACTGCTGTCCATTTGTCCTTTCTTCTCTCTTCTAGTTTTTTTTCCATTCTCTCTCTCTCTACATCTGCTTTAACATACTAATCTTTCTCCTTTTGCTCTTTCCTCATTCCTATTTCATCCACACAAATTTTACCCCTCCATCCTCAATCCCCAATTACTCTCCCAATACCTGGCCAATTGTAGATTTTTCATCCCTCCTACACAAAATATTTTTCCCCTCTCCATTTTACTCTCCCAGCCCCATCCCATTCTAATCCTCCCCCAACATCAGCTCCCTTCTAGTTCCAGTCTCACCCAGCATCCATTCCCTTCTTCAAGCCCCCCACTTCCTCTCAGCCCATTTCCATTCCAAGCCCCGTCCCCATCAGCTATTTGCAGTTCAAGCCCCCCACTTCCCCTCAGCCCATTTCCATTCCAAGCCCCATCCCCAACAGCTATTTGCAGTTCAAGCCCCCTTCCACTCAGCCCATTTCCAGTCCTAGCAACCCCCCCAACCCATTACCAGTCCTAGCCCCCCATAGCCCACTCCCAGTCCTAATCCCACCAGCCCATTTCCAGTCCTAACCTCCCCATCAGCCCACTCCCTGTGCTAATCCCCAATCACAAAATTTTTATTTTAAGCCCCCCCAGCGCCCTTCACCACTCCTTCCCCCCCATCGCCCATCACCCATCATAACCCCCCAGCGCCCATCACCACTCCTAAACCCCCAGCCAGCCCAGCGCCCATCACCACTCCTAACCCCCCCCAGCCAGCCCAGTGTCCATCACAACTCCTTACCAACCCCACCCCAGCCCATCACCACTCCTAACCCCCCCCCCAGCCCATCACCACTCCTAACCCCCCCAGCCCAGCCCAGCCCATCACCACTCCTAACCCCCCCCCAGCCCAGCCCATCACCACTACTAACACCCCCCCCCGCCCAGCCCAGCCCAGGGAAAATTAAAAAAAAAAGAAAACTTGTCTGCTGCCGCTGTCGGGGCCGCCGCGGCAGAATCGAGCGTGCCGCGGGGCCCCCCTGTACCCACCCGGCAGAGCCTGCCCTCCCCGTAGCAGCTCTCTCTTTGGAGCTGCAGTCAGACGCGCCGGCTTGCAGAGCACGAGGGAAGAGTTCCCTTGCTGCTCTGTTAAGCCCGCGGGGGCTGATGGGAAGTTCCCATCAGCCCCCGCGGGCTTAACGGAGTCGCGAAAGGGAAACTCTTCCCTTCGCGCTCTGCAAGCCGGCGCGTCTGACTGTAGCTCCAAAGAGAGAGCTGCTACGGGGAGGGCAGGATCTGCCGGGTACAGGGGGGCCCCGCGGCACGCTCGATTCTGCCGCGGCGGCCCCGACAGCGGCAGCAGACAGGGTTTTTTGTTTTTTTTTCGATTGCGGACCTTCCCGCGTGCCAGCTGCAAGGCCTTCGCGTGCCACAGCTGGCACGCGTGCCATAGGTTCGCCATCGCTGCCCTAGAGGTTCCGCAGAAAAAAAGAAGGCTGGAGAATATGGCGCCACAGAGGGCAAGGAAGGCGGGCGCACATGCACAGCATATCCCCTAAAGTTTCCTTTGGAAGCTTGGGAGCGTTCTGTGCAGGGCTCCGTCAGTGACGTCCCCCATATGTGAGGACTTATTTCCTGCTTGTTTATGGAGAACAGGGACTATATTAAAAGCAAATATACATTAATAATGGGTACACCAATCTTCCCACACAAAAGCTTCTTTCTGACAGTTTGCTGCCAAGTGAAGTAACAGATGCTACTTTCACATTAAGTCTAGCCTTTAAAATTGACCTGCCTATAGATTACACCAAATGCCACCATCTCCCACCCCCCCCCCCCTTAAAAAAATAGGTTCGCCTCTTCTTCATTACAGTTTGGGTTTGTTTATTTTTTTCTGTCACAACCGTGTATTTGTGCTGATTGGCACAGGAAGCATTTTCAACACAAAGCTAACGCTAATGCCGTACATCAAGAGATCAGCACCACCAGCTGGCCACAAGTTTTGAAAATACACTATTTAACAATCAACAGAATAAAGTTTGCCAGTCAACCCTAGCTTCCCTTTAATATTTGCAGATAAAGAGAATGCAGAGCAGTTGCTGGAGGCTATGCTTATAAAATAAGGGCATTGTTAGCTGCCTCTAGTCTTTGGCAACAAGCACACTGGGCTCTGCTGGTAGCCCTAAGCATCTGCACTCTGAGCAATCTATCCACTGAGAGGTACTCTGCATAATACACAGGCTAAAAATCATAAGACAATACATTGAACAAAACATTTATATTCTGCCTTTTTCAACAGTCAATGAAAGATGAATCACAACACTTAAAAATTAGCAATTGGAAAAAAAAAAATCTCTACCCCAAACCGCCTCTACACACAATACCTAAAATGGTACTAAAACACAATGGTGGTCATTCCCAAAGGGACGTTCATCCCTGCTATTCGTGCCGGCTCCTGCTCCTCTATAACTTCCCCGCCGGTTGTATGGGGAAGTTATACAGGGGCGGGGAAGGGGCGGCACGGGGCGGAATGTGGGAAGGCAGTGGGCGGTCGCCGACCCTGGATGTACATGGCCAATTCTAATATCGGCCCTGTACATCCAGGACCGGTGGAATAACGTCCCTGGACGTTTCAATTTTGCTGCTCTGGGGAGAAAAAGGGGCTGGGGAGGGGGGCAGTGTTAATTCCTCGCAGCCTGACCCTGGCCTTAAGGAGGCCAGATCGGGGGTTGGGCTGCGGGAAATTAACATTTTGGGCAGGCGACCGGCATTGTGGCTTTTAAATGGAGCCACTGTGCCATGGCAACATGACGCCATGGCATCGTGGCTCCATTTAAAAGCCCTGGCTGAGTTAGCCAGGCAGTGCCTGTACATACAGACCAGGACTAAATCGCAGTCCCAGCCTGCACGTACAGGCTTGTTCACAATTCTGATCCCGCGGGACTAGACGTGCCACGCGGGATCAGAATCACAATCTCCTTTGTACGTCTGGCACAACCCTGACGTAGAAAGGAAATGTACATCAGGATCGGAATCGGACAAAATACAATCAAAATGTAAGAAAGACTTTATAATTATACAAAGAATCAACAAATGTGCGTAGTTGTGGCTGGATTGAGGGAGGCCAGTTTCCAGACACTCAATTCACCTGTGCAATTTACTCTTTACTCCAGTTATGGCTTTGAAAATTGCTCTAATTACTTTTGAATTATGCAAACACTGTAGATAAACCAAACTTCCAAGATATACCCCATAGGTAGCAGCATTCTCAAAGATATCTGAAAAATGGTAGAGGCATAAAAGAAAAAACAAAAATTACACTCACCATGTACATAACTGTAAATACTAGGTTGTAAAATTGTTGTTAATTACCCTGTTATCCAAGTTGTAATCCCTGTTCAAATGTAAATGCATTTTCAGTAACCCTGAATGCATATGTTTGTTTTGATGTACACCGCACTGATGATAATAGCGCGGTATAAAAGAAATGCTAAATAAATAAATAAATAAAAACATACAACTGATGATTAAACAGAGAATTAGTATGCAGTGCTATCAGGATAATACCAAATTTATCCAGCTTTTGGGAAAAAAAGCTGTAATATACTGCTACTACTAGTACTGATCATTTGTATAGCGTTACAAGACGTACGCAGCGCTGTACAGACACATCAGAAAGACTGTCCCTGCTCATCAAAGCTTACAATCTAGTCAAGGTAGACAACATAACAGCTGAGGACAAGGATACATCTAGTAGAATGATAAGAAAACACATAGGAGATTAAGCAGATCAGGATTCAAAAGCAGCCTCGAAGAGGTGAGTTCTCAGTCTGCATTTCAAAAGGGCCAGAGATGAAGCCTGATGTACAGACTCAGGTAGTTTGATCCAGGCATGAGGAACAGCAAGATGGAAGGATCAAAGTCTGGAGTTAGCAGTAGAAGAGAAAGGCATAGATAGAAGGGATCTGCCAGAAGAGCAGACTTCCCGAAGAAGGGTATAGAGAGAGAGAAGAGAGAAACAGAAAGAGAAACATGACAGCAGAAAAAGATCACATATCAACCACTACAACAGTCCCCTTTTTTTCTTTAGAGATCTCCTCTCTGTGTTTGTCCCATGCTTTTTTGAATTCAGATACTATCCTCATCTCTTCCATCTCTACTGAGAGACTAATCCATGCATCTACCATTTTTTTCCATAAAGAAATATTTCCGCATATACTCTTGAGTCTAATCCATTTCAGCCTCATCCTATGTCCCCTCATAGCAGAGCTTGCTTTCAATCGAAAGAGGCTCTCCTCCTGTGCATTTATGCCATGGAGTATTTAAATGTCTCAAACATATCACTTCTATCCCGCCTTTCCTCTCAAGTATACATATTAAGATCCCTAAGTCTGTCCTCATATGCTTTATCATGAAGACCACTAACCATTTTAGTAGCCACCCTCTGTACTGACTCCACCCTGTTTATATCCTTTTGAAGGTGCGGTCTCCAGAATTGCACACAATACTCCAAATGAAGTCGCACCAAAGACTTATACAAAGGCACTATCACCTCCTTTCTTCTGCTGGCCATTCCTCTCCCTATGCACCCAAGCATCCTTCTAACTTTCGCCGTTGCCTTTTCTACCTGCTTAGCTACTTTAAGATCATCAGACACAAACCCGCCTAGGTCCCGCTCTTTTGTAGACAGAAGTACTTCACCCCCTATACTGTATCGCTGATTGCTGCAGCCCAAAAGCATGACCTTGCATTTTTTAACATTAAATCTCAGCTGCCAAATTCTAGACCATTCTTCAAGCTTAGCTAGATCCCTCCTCATGTTATCTACACCTTCCTGGGTTTCTACTCTATTACAGATTTTGGTACCATCCGCAAAGAGGCAAACTTTACCTGACAGCCCTTTCGCAATGTCTCTAAAAGATATTAAAAAGAATCAGACCAAAGACAGATCACTGTGGCACACCACTGGTAACCTCCTTCTCAGAGTGAGCTCCATTTACCTGTACCCTTTGCTGCCTCCGACTCAACCAATTTCTAACCCAAGCAGTAACTTTAGGGTCCATCCCTACGGTGCTCAGTTTGTTTATAAGTCGTCTGTGTGGAACGGTGGCAAAGACTTTACTGAAATCTAAATACACCACATCTAGGGCTCTCCCTCAGTCTAACTCCCTGGTCACCCAGTCAAAGAACTCAATCAGATTTGTCTGACAAGATCTGCTCTGGTGAATCCATGCTGCTTTGGATCCGGTAATCCATTAGACTCCAGAAAACTCACTATTTTCACTTTCAGCAGCGGTTCCAATAATTTACCCACCACCAAGGTTCAACTAACAGGCCTGCAGTTTTCAACCACATCCTTACTTCAACTTTTTTGTACAAGGACCACATGTGCCTCTCTCCAGTCATCTGGTACCACTACTGACTCCAAAGAGGCTTTGAAAAGGTCAGTCAGTGGAGCTGCTGGAATGTCCCCAAGTTCCCTCAGTATTTTTGGATGTATCCCATCCGGTCCCATCGTTTTCTCTACTTTAAGTTTAGCTAGTTCGTCACAAAAACAATCTTCTGAAAATTGTTCAAGATGCCCCTCACTTCTGTTTCTGTTTGTGGGTGTTTTCTGAGGTCCTGCTCCTGGTCCTTTATTTGTGAACATAGAACATAAATATTTCTTAAGCAATTCCTAGTTATCCTCATCAGCTTCCAACATATTACTCCCCTTCGCCCTTGAGTCTGACAATACCACTTTTGCCCTTCCTCCTCTCACGTATCTGAAAAATATCTTATCCCCCCCACCCCCCATTTTATTGCAATGGCTATTTCTTCCTCTTTTTGAATCTTTGCTTTCTTGACTACTTTGCCAGTTTCTAAGACTTTCCAAATATAGATGCCTGTCTTCCTTTCTCAGTGATCTTTTGTATTTCATGAAGGCCTCCCTCTTTTTCTTCACCTTTTCAGCTACTTCTTTTGAGAACCATAGTAGCCTCTTTTTCCTTTATTTACCATTCTAACAAAAAGGTTGGTTGCCCTTAAAATATCCCCTTTCAGTTTTGCCCACTGTTTTTTCTACATCCCCCAGCTTGTTCCCATCCCGCTAACGGCTCCTTGAGGTATTGGCCCATTTAGTTTTCTTAAAGACCAAGACCCTCACTTTTGAATGGATTTTACCAGCCCTAGCCCTAATATTGAACCACACCATTTCGTGATCACTAAATGTGAGATGATCTCCTACTATAACATCAGAAAACCTTTCCCCATTGGTAAGCACCAAGTCCAGTATGGCCCCTTCACATGTGGGTTCTTTTACCAGTTGCCTGAATAGTTCTTCCTGTAAAGAATCCAGGATCTGCTTATTTCTAGATGATACTGCAGCAGGGATGCACCAATCAACATCTGGCATATTGAAATCCCCAATCAGTAACACTTCCCCTTTCCTGGCAATGCTGCATATGTCTTCTATTAAATCTACGTCCACTTCTCCCTGTGAGGGAGGTCTGTATATCACACCAATGCAAATGGATTTCTCTTTCCCTCTTTCTAGTTTAACCCTTTTAAGTCCTGTATTTCCATAGCTTTAATATTATTTTTTACATATAGTGCCACTCCTCCTCCCCTTCTTCCTACCCTATCCTTTCTGAATAAAATATAGGCTGGTATAGTTACATCCCAGACATAATTATCCGTGAACCGTGTCTCTGTTACCACCACTAAATCCAAGTCAGTCTCTCCTATTAAAGCCTCAAGATCTGGGATCTTATTTCCCATGCTACAGACATTTATACACACCGCTTACCAGCTGTTGCCCCTTTTATCAATTTCTATAAAGGTATTTAATATGTCTCACTTACCTGGGGACTTTCACCACCCAACCCCAATGAATCTAGTTTAAAACCCTCTTCAGTAGGTTAGCCAGTCTTCTACTGAAGACACGTTGACCCTTCTTGGGCACCATCTTTGCTCTGCAACCCTTGGAACAGCATCCCATGGTCCAGGAAACCAAAACGCTTTTGATGACAGCATCCACATAGCCATGCATTTATCTCCAGGATGCGAGCTTCTCTGCTTTGGCCTTTACCCTCAACAGGGAGGATTGAAGAGAACACCTGTGCAACTATCTGCTTCACCCTTTTTCCCAACACCATGAAGTCACTTTTGATACACTCAGAGGGATACCTGGCAGTATCATTTATGCCACATGGATGAGCAACATCAGGTAATAGTCAGTGGGCTTGCTGAGTCTCGGCAAACTCTCCACAACATTTCAGATTTTGGTACCTGGCAGACAGCATATCTCTCCTGACATCAAGTCTGGTCGGCAGATGGACGCCTCAGTACCCTTCAGAAGAAAGTCACCAACCACTAATTTGCTTCCTTGTGGTCACTGATTTTGCAACTTTGGGGTGCTCCAGCTCTGGTTCTTCCCTTCCCTGGGATGCTTTCACCTCCTTCCTCCTCTTCCAGGGCTGCAAGGTAGTGAGGAGCAGCAGAATGAGTGAACTTACAGGTCAGTAGGAGAAGTTTTAACTGAATATGGAAACAGACAGGGAGTCAATGAAGTGATTTGAGGTTATATGCGCATATCAAGGCTGGCAGAAGATTAGATGCACAGCTGAGTTTTGAACAGATTGAAGGGGAGAGAGAAGATTCAGAGGGAGACCAGTGAGGTAGTTGCAGTTGTCTAGACGTATCTTCAAAGGTACATACCTTGGGGGTCATCATAGATTCTTATTTGACTCTTGAGCCATATGCACAATCAATTCAAAATAGAGCTTGGCATAAGTTGAAGATAATGAGGCAATTGCAATCAGTGTTGAGGCTACAGGATTTCTAGTTGGTGGTCCAATTGACAGTTTTGAGTCATTTGGACTATTTTAATTCAACATTCTTAGGAATACCAAAAGCGTTATTACATAAATTACATCAGATTCAAAACATTGCTACAATTACATACAGTAGTCAATAAGGAATAGGGTTACTCTCTTACTGTTAAATCTTCATTGGCTGCCAATAGAAGACTGTGTTTTGTTTAAGGTATTGTGCCTGGCTCTTAGAGTTAATTCATCAGATTGACCTATTTGTCTAATAGACTGAATAAGGAATAATAAATTTTAAAAAACATTGCATTTTTTGAAGATTTGCAATTACTTGTAGCAAGTAAAAAGATGGGCTGCAAATAATGGAAAGTTTTAATCCTATGTTTAGCATATTATTAAAGAATATTAAAAATGACACATTAATCTAATTCAGATGTTGATTCTAGTCAAGTATCATAAATATAAAAAACTGCACTTTAAAAAAAATCAACTAAAACTAAAATTAATTGATTGATCCTTGTTTCAGATTCAACAACTCAAATAATTTTCAGAGTAATTACAAATCATTCCAAAAGAACTGGAAATGATTTCTGATTACAATGCTTTAAACAATTCTCTCTAAAATTTTCAAATCTCAGCTAACTTCTTTATAGCTCATTTTCCAGCTTTTCCTGAAGTACATAAAATGAAGCTGACAGTTCAATGCTCATATAGCAGTCACATTCTTCCTCCAAAACGTTGTCTTTTTGTTGCTGAATACACAAATATCAACAAATGCTAAATGAAGTCTGACATGTACCCCTAAGAAATAAACTTTTACAAGTTGTGTCTTCAAATGAAACCTTAAATAAATACGACATATTCTGTACAGCCAGGCCAACATCCAGCATATGCTTTAGCTTCCAGATGCTGAGATACAATGAAATTAGCCTCCAGTAAAATTGTTCTTTCTGGTACCATCAGCATTTACGATACTGTCCTTTTTGTGCTTGCATAATTAATACAATTAGTAGCACATGATCTCTAGCTTAGCTATTCTTAAAGGCAGAATACAGATCTTTTTTTAAACTTCAACATTTTATTGGTTTTTCAGCCATAATGTGATCATGAATACTAGACAGATTCAGAACAATGTTATCAGAGTGCATAAAAGAGAGGAAAATGTCCAACAGCAAAACTAATGCTACTTATACGGACAAGCAGTAACTGTAAACACTGCTTTATTTGGAAAGATGCATGTTCAGAATGGAAAATATCTGTAGCACACAAGAAATATTTTGTTGAGCATGCATTGCCATAGGCCAGAGGTACTCAAATCCAGTCCTGGAGGGCCGCAAACCAGTCAGGTTTTCGGGATATCCCTAATGAATATGCATGAGATAGATTCAAATACAATGGAGGCAGTGCATGCAAATATATCTCATGCATATTCATTAGGGATATCCCAAAAACCTGACTGGTTTGTGGCCCTCCAGGACTGGATTTGAGTACCTCTGCCATAGGCATATAGAAATCTATTCATTTCTCCTTCAGGGCTATTATCAGAAGCTGGTCCTGCACTATAATACAGATGCCATAAGTTCCATCTGTATGAAAACATTTAGGCATCCCTGGTCAACTTGGATGTTTCAATGAATCCCTAAACAAACAAACTTTAGTGGCATAACATCAAACACAACTAAAAGGGAAGCTGAAAAATAATTAATGTACTAATACTAATAGCTAATATACTAGTGGAAACACAATAGTACTAATCAATAAGGATCTGAAAATACACAAGTGTTACTAGTAACTTTTCTTACAACTGAAAAAATTTTTACATGCCTGTTAATTTCCTTTCCTTGAATCCCACTAGACCAGAGGTTCCCAACTCCAGTCCTGGAGGGCCAAACACCATTCAGGTTTTCAGGCTGTCCCTAATGAATATGCATGAGATACATTTGAATCCAATGTGGGCAGTGCATGCAAATGCATCCATGCATATTTAATTAGGGACAGCCTGAAAACCTGAATGGTGTTTGGCCCTCCAGGACTGGAGTTGGGAACCTCTGCACTAGACCAATCCAGATGAGTGAGTTATGCTTCCCAGCCAGCTTGGAGGCAGACTAGAACAGCTTTCAGTAATGTCATTGCTAGTATATGTTCGGCTGCAGCACTGAGAGAAGTCAGTATGAGGCTTTCCAAGCAGCAACACTGATAAACACAGGGCCCTGTGCTGACTGCTGCTCCTGTTACCGCCTTCATGTTTTGAATAACAAGGGGGGAGGCAGAAATGCAAGAGAAGAGAGAGGAGAAGAGAAGTCTATTTTCTTATCATTGGGGATCAAACAACGGTTATATTTTAATATGGTGTCATATTAAATAAAAGTTTGGTGAATACTGCTGTAGGAATAATCTTCCAAGGGTAGGTCCTGGACTGGTGTAGCAGGATTCAAAGAATGGAAATTAGCAGGTATGAAAAATGTTTCCTTCCTTATTATTCTGCTACACCAGTCCAGACAAATGGAATGTACCCACGTAGTCAGGATCCAGGAGAGAACTATTTTATCAAAAGTGCCACCTGCTGCAGCTCCCACATGCATCCTATAGTGCTTTATTAAGGTGCTCAGGGATGAACTGGTAGCCACCTTACAGATGTCTTCCAGAAATATTAAACACAAACAGGAGCACTGCTCGCAAACAAACTGAGAAACCACAAAAACGAGCAGTAGTGGAAGTCACAGGCACTTTATTAATTAAGCAAACCCCAACGCGTTTCGGCTGTTGCCTTCATCAGGGGGTACTAGAGGACAGCAAAACATAACATTAAAATAATTAAACATACATAAAAACACAAAAAAATATATATTAAAATAACAAATATGAATAATCATAATTATTAATTAATTCATAAAAAATTAAAATTAAAACATATAAAAAAAAATATATATATATATATATATATAAGAACATATATATATATAAAAAATACTATATAGACAAGAAAACAGCAATACATAATAATAAAAAATATATACCATACTTACAAATGAAGTGCACAAAAGCAATAAAGATATGGCACAAACCAATCAATGGTGGATAATGCTAAAAAATCAATGTAAAAACCATTAATATGATACTGAAACAATTAAAAACATCAATTGAACCAATGGAAAACCCAGACCAACGAGAAAGGCAAATTAAACTATATAGTAAGGATAAGTAATCCTAAAAAATGCATATATAGAAGAATCTTATTCAAGCAAAGGAAATCTCTTTATATATATACAAAACACAGAGCATACATATCGTTAGACACGCACATGCGGTACCATTATTACAAATATTAAACTAGAGGAACTGGTACTCAAAAGAAATAATAAAATGTGTGCTTCTAAAAGTGCAACAAGTAAAAAGGTGCAGGAGTGTAGAAACAGATATGGTATTTTAAGGCAATATAGAGAACCAATATATAAACCCATGCTAAAAGTTGTGATCTAAGGAGACCAGATAGCTGCCGGGAAAACTAACAATAAAAATGTAAAAACAAAACATATAAATCCTATGTGGACCCATAACATATAAGCTCGTATAGCTCGTATAGCTGCTCAATTATTAGACGGGAGTGGCATTTGGTCTCATCACTTCCTTGTTTTACATGTAAATCTTTGACTATAGCTCATAAAAGGAACCGGAATTTGAAAAATTATTTAGTGCCTTCAGCTCTGTCCAGACCACGACCAATTATTAAAATGAAAGGTCATTTTCAATGTGGGCGATGCTCCGTGTGTTTGAATGGTATTGTTGTGAAAGATGTGTTTGTTCATCCAGTCACTCAAAGGAAGTTTTTTCTCAATCATTATTCTAATTGTTTGACCAGTAATGTCATATATGTAGTTATGTGCCCATGTAAGTTGCTATATGTCGGCAAAACTACTCGGCCGGTTAAGACACGCATTATTGAACATAAAAGTTGCCTAGGAAGACGTCTTGTAGACAAACCCATGGTTGCCCATTGGAGTGAGAAGGGCCATCTTGTGTCTGATTTAAAGTTTTTTGTTCTAAAGGTGGTTCATCCACACTGGCGGGGCGGTAATATAGACTCAATATTACTCAAACTTGAACAGCGGTTCATTTATGAGTTACAGTCAGTGGACCCTTTGGGTCTGAATCAGGACTTTAATTTAGCAGTCTTTCTGTAATTTTTATCCTTATTATTTTTAATTTCCTTGTTTTTCTTTTATATACATATATACACACATATATATTTATAATTTTATATCGGTATTCTTAAATGGTATCTATCTGTGAGCTTTTAATCTAGCACGCATGGGTTGAATATTTAAGAGAAGACATATTTATTTATTTATTTATTTATTATATGTATATATTTTTATAGAATTTGGTTTGACATGATACATGTCAATATTACATGATGTTTGGTATGTTTTCTATATATTACATGTTTGTACATGATATAATTATAAATTATAATTATAAATATATATGTTTAATAATTTTTCTATTTTTTTATTTTTTATTTTATTATTTCATTATATATATTTTTATATATATAATTTTAACATTTTATTTTATAAAGAATTGGAGTTCTCCTAAACACTCTTGTTGGTTCCCCCTTTTTTTGATTATGTAGTGACCACACATATTTATGAGTTACATGTTTATGGACTTTTTTACTTATGAGAATATTTTTTATATTTTTTATGTATCCTAGTTTTAATCATCATCCTTGAAAGAATTATTGGTCTATTTTGTTATGGTTTAAGGTACAATGAGTATTTTATTTAATTTTTTAATTAATTAATTTTTTATTATTCATTTTCTGTATTTCTTCTTTGGTTTAATCCGGGTACTTTGCCGGTTTTAGGATAGGCTTAGATGCCCCCTCATGATGACAAGTTGCTGAGAGTAGTGCATTATTCTCAACAAGATATTATTGTGAGCACTAACAAATTATTTGTATTTTTATTTTTATTTCAATGATATGCCGAATCGCTGTTTTAGTCTTCGCTGAGCTGTCAATCATGACGATTTGTTCATTGCCCGTGGGGTTCAGTGAAACCTCTTTTATTTTCATTTTTATTTTTATTTATTATTATTTATATATTGGTTTTACAATTGTTCTAATTTATTTATTTTGTTATATTTTTTCATCTGATGCTACGTGTTATTATACAATGTGTGTTCACACGGACGTCTTCTGACGTCATCTCATGCATATGGAGTGCCACCACGCAGCCTGTCAATTTAAATGCGCGCCAAAGTTGGCGTTCTCAAGAATTCTGAATAGCTGGCCGTTGGTGTTCAGGTATTTACTTGCTTGAGGTGGTTCCTTCCCCTTTTTTTACACTTTGTTTGCACTGTCTTCATGGTTTTAAGTTCCTCACGAGTTGGCATTTATTCAGCAGTTTAAGAAGGTGTCGAATAAGTTCGTTTATAAGTTAGTTGACTGTGATTTTCATTTTCTTTTTTTTTTCTTCTTTCTAGTATACAGGTTTTATGTCACGTTTGAGCAGCTATACGAGCTTATATGTTATGGGTCCACATAGGATTTATATGATTTGTTTTTACATTTTTATTGTTAGTTTTCCCGGCAGCTATCTGGTCTCCTTAGATCACAACTTTTAGCATGGGTTTATATATTGGTTCTCTATATTGCCTTAAAATACCATATCTGGTTCTACACTCCTGCACCTTTTTACTTGTTGCACTTTTAGAAGCACACATTTTATTATTTCTTTTGAGTACCAGTTCCTCTAGTTTAATATTTGTAATAATGGTACCGCATGTGCGTGTCTAACGATATGTATGCTCTGTGTTTTGTATATATATAAAGAGATTTCCTTTGCTTGAATAAGATTCTTCTATATATGCATTTTTTAGGATTACTTATCCTTACTATATAGTTTAATTTGCCTTTCTCGTTGGTCTGGGTTTTCCATTTTGTTTTCTTTTTGTTCAATGTTGTATGGTTCAATTGATGTTTTTAATTGTTTCAGTATCATATTAATGGTTTTTACATTGATTTTTTAGCATTATCCACCATTGATTGGTTTGTGCCATATCTTTATTGCTTTTGTGCACTTCATTTGTAAGTATGGTATATATATTTTTTATTATTATGTATTGCTGTTTTCTTGTCTATATAGTATTTTTTATATATATATATATATTTTTTTTTATATGTTTTAATTTTAATTGTTTATGAATTAATTAATAATTATGATTATTCATATTTGTTATTTTAATATATATTTTTTTGTGTTTTTATGTATGTTTAATTATTTTAATGTTATGTTTTGCTGTCCTCTAGTACCCCCTGATGAAGGCAACAGCCGAAACGCGTTGGGGTTTGCTTAATTAATAAAGTGCCTGTGACTTCCACTACTGCTCGTTTTTGTGTTTTCCAGAAATATTAAGGCAGCTCATGAGACTTGTGCCTCTAGGCAAGTGAGCTCAGACTCCCTCTGGTACGTGTTTTGCACACAGGAGGTAGGTTGAATTAACAGCCTCCTTAAGCCAGGCAATCGAGGACTTGGTTGCCACTTGTCCCTTTCCTCACAACAAAGAGGTGGTCCGACCACTGGAAGGAATTAATAGTATTCAGATACTTCAGGATTCAAAATGGTTGCCTCCTTCCTCATGGTGGTGGGGTGTTGCCGCCATGGTGCGTAGCTTGGGACTTCCCCTTGGACAGTGTACCTAGGATATGGGACTATGGCTAAGTTTATATCCTGGAACGTCCAAGATGTCTCCTCCCCCATTAAGAGGAAGAGAGTGACTCACAATTGCTGAGATGGTGCTTCTGCAGGAGACTCACCTTGTAGCGGAGGAGCACCTAAAGCCGAGGGGAAAGGGTCAGGAACAGATTTACTATGCCCTGTATAAGGCACACAAGCAGGGAATGAACACCTTGAAAGTGGAAGGATGTAATTTTATACTTGAGACCCAGTGTGCATAGGCAAGGGTGCTTTCTGATACTTAAGGACTCCCTGGAGTCTTCCACGATAATCTTTGCCAATGTGTATGGCTCCTAATGTTCAGGTTGGCTCTTTTTACCATTCCCTTTTTGACTAAAAAATATCATGGAAGGGGTGGTGTACATTGGGGGAGACTTCAATTGCACTTTCCTTGCAGCCGATAGGTCAGAAAATAAGATTACCAAATCAGTAGGCACCTGGATCTTGCAATCCTACTTGGATCAGTTAGGGCTAGTCGACATCTGGCACTGACTACACCATGGTGAACGGGATTATACGTGCTATTTCGCAGTGCACCATATTTACTCCTGCACAGATTTTTGGTTTCTCTCTCGCTCAACTGTGGGTGGGGCAGACAATTGCAGCATACACAACTTCATCCTTTCTGATCATGCCCCTCTCTCGCTGACACTGCAAGTGGTGGATCCCAATAAGGGACCGCATGACTGGTCTATGCATAGGTTGTTAAAGGATCCTTCTTTTGTGGCACAACTTGTCAAAAGGTGGGAGGAATTTCTGCAGTTCAATCATTCCCCTGACATCGCCACTGGGTTGCTATGTGATACAGCAAAGGCAGTTTTTCGGGGGAACATCTCCATTGTGGTGGTCATTAGACGGCAAAAGCTGAGAAGATATGATTCCCTTTTTTTTTTTGTATATATTTTTTTTTATTAGTCAAAGAAAAAAATGTATACAACATTCCAAATATAAAGAAACAGCAACAGATCTGGAGCTTACAACAGCTTAGATAACAACTCAATAGTTCTGTATACATTCAAGCATAAGCACATATCAAAAAGACAACCGGGAATCTCTGCTTTCCAGGATGCTCCAGAGGCTGAACCATTCCCTTCCCCGACCCCCACCCCTCACCTCCCCCCAAACCCCCTCCCATATTTAACACAAGAGCCCAGGCAGCAGAGGATGTCTTTGCTAGAGGTGGAAACACCCTAGGTATAATGAACCAGTAAAGTCACTCCCTTCCATCTGGGGCTTTCCCCTATACAGAAGTGGCAAGCACATTGAGATTGCGGTAGCAGCTGAAAAGAAACTAGAGCTCTGGATCAAGCACAAACATTTGGGTCCATTGAGTGTATGCGGTCCTGCCTACCTTTTGCACCCCCCCACCCCTACATCCCCGTTCGCCTCCATTAACACCCCCCCCCAACTTCTATTCTTCTATTGCAGTGTTTTTCAACCTTTTTTGTGCAGCTAAAGTTAATTTGAAAAGGAAAGACAGCCTGTGAGGAGCCCGCCCCCATGACATCACTTCCTCGGGCTCTGCATGATCGGAGGGCTCCTGACACAGTTTCTCTTTACTTTTCAATGTAAGTGTAGTGCAGCCGCTGCTCTGTACAAAGCAGAACCAGCAGCTGCACTGCTATAGGGAATCGCGATCGCGTTCGCGCCGCGGACTTCGGCACAAAAGCCGTTTTTTTGCTCTGGCCGCTCCCGATCTTGCGGCCAGAGCAAAAAAACGGCTTTTCAATGGCCGGTTTTACAACTGTGCTGGCAGCCGGCCTGGCCATGGAAAAACCGGCCAGGCCGGCTGAAAACCGGCCGGTTGGCAACCCTAATTTGTGAGCCGAGGCCACATGTTACGGATGAAATTGGAATTTTTCCCACGGCACACCAGACAATATCTCACGGCACACTAGTGTGCCGCGGCACAGTGGTTGAAAAACGCTGTTCTATTGCACATCAATCACAATTATACAAGAAGCATGCCAGGAGGCAAGAGCATATCATGAAATGACGTCTTAGGACATCTCGGAGTCAGCGGCGCATGCCAGCGATCAAGAAGCCAAGGGGAACCAGAGGAAATTGAACACACGTGATATGGCATAAAGGATATCCGTGCTAAAATGGGTGGACAGCAGGACATTAGTTTGTGAAAAACCTAGTCCATAGTGCCATAGCTGTTCCGAGCTTGCCCCAAATATCTGCCATGAGTTTCCATTCGATATAGTATATCCCACACCTTAACCATCCATTCGGCTAGAGTGGGGGGCAGGGGACAGCACACTTTCAATATAAAGCAATAACGCTGCGAGCAGCCAAGAGCAAACAGTTGGATAGTCACCCTCATCCATTGTATCTGGACATAGGATTTGCATGAGAAGGGGGATCGTCACCCTTAGTGAGATGCATAGGTGATTATGAATATGGGACAAGAAAACCTGGAGCTAGGGGCAGTGCCACCAAATATGTTCCAAATCTCCCTGCCTCACGCAATTTCTCCAACAGAGGAGCGTCATCCCTTCTTTCTAATTTAAAAAGATCAACTGGGGTTATGGACATACATAGTAATATACAGAGAATATATAGAGAAAAGTGGGAGTTTTAGTATACCTCCCCCAAAATTCCTCAGGCTTGGCCTCCAATGTGGCCTTCCAGCCACTACTATAGAGGCAATCCAGAGTAGGATGCTGGGAGTCTGCAGCAAGAGTCCTATGTAGCTGGGTCAAAAAGGACTTCAGCCAAGTGGATTCAAAAAGCACACGCTCCCAGTGTTGGGGATGGCGTAACACTTCGGTTGTGTTAGGGGCAGTCCCAAGACAATGGCGTAACTGGAAATACTGGAAGAAAGTCAAAGGGATCCCCATGTCTCCTTGAGCTTATACTTAGAGCTGAAGGAAGAGCCATCAAATAGTGAGACAATCCTCAGTGTTTACCCAAGAAGCGGGATCCTTCCTCCCAAATCTCTAATAAAAGTAAACGTGGATACTGGGGTAAAAGGGGACAGCCAAGGGGTTAATTTCTATCTCTTGCAAATTGCACATCAGACTTTCTATACGGTCCCCAAAAAGGGGCAAGAGAAGACCCATTAAGACTTCAGATGCCTCTTTTTGAAACAGTACTGTTCAGAGGGAGATTGGGGTCAACCATTCCCGCTCTGGTCATACCCAATCCGAGCAGGAGTTGGTCATCCAAAAGTATATAGCTCTCATGCATGAACACCAGTAATATAACTCTGGGTCAGGAAAGCCTAGGCCCCCATTTGTCTTGGGAGTCATGAGTAGGGTCCATCTAATGTGGGATTTCCCACTCTGCCATATAAAGGATGAGAGCATTTGCCTAAGCACCTTGAAAAAATTCCTCTGAATTTGAATTAGTAATTGCATGAATAGAAAGAGAAGCTTCAAGAGGATCAGCATTTTAAGATACCCTATTAGGTGTTTTGTAGTTTGTATAGTATATATAATATATAGATAATATACTGTTTGTCATTTTGAAATAGGTTATTTTTCAACGCAGGAGGAGGATGATATTTTTAATGCTATAAGAGAATAGAAAGTATTATCGTTGTTATAAGAGAATTTCTGTGGGGACGTCTTACTCTTGTGTGATTAAATGTAATATTTTGATATAAATGTAGCATATAATATATGCAGTATTAAATAATTATTGTCATGCTTATTTGATAATATTAAAATATATTTTTGTAACACACTGATTAATTTATTTATATGATGTGATTTTTTCGTTTTTGATATGTATAGAGATTTATTGAATAATTGTGTGCATTTCTTTTTTTGCATTGTATTTTTATAGATGTTTTGTTTATTTGAAAATTAGTGGTGATTTTTTCTTGATTAATGCTCCCAAGCCAGGATACCGCCGAAGATCGCAACATAGCTAGTTCCTTATTTAGTTCATCTAAGAGTAGTCAGTAGTTTAGATGATACAGCTGGGAAAGTGTCTTTGGGATACAGATCCCAAGGTATATGAAGTGATCAACTAAGAGGAAGTTACCCAGGAAGACCATCGTGTGGGAAGGTCTTGCTATTAAGTAGGGAAGTAGAGCATATCTCTTTCTGTTTACCATAAAGCCAGATACTCAAGAGAACTGTTCAAGGATAGTGAGAACTACAGGAATTGAGGTTACAGGATCTCGAAGATATATAAGTGTATCAGCAGCATACACGGATACTGTATGCATCCGTCCCCCAGAGTTGTATACATTTCCCTTGCCCTTTATCTTATGTGGCAAGCAAACGGTTTGATGGCTAATGTAAAGAGTGTGGTTGAGAGTGGGCAACCTTGCTTAGTCCTGCGCCACAGCTGGAAGCAGTCCAAGTGGAAGCCATTGACTACTTCTGTGGCCACAGGACTCCATGTGCATGGCTTCTATCCAACTGCGGAAGTAAGACCAAACACAAATTGCCTGAGTACCTGAAGCAGGTATGGCCATTCTACCTTATCAAAGGCGTTTTCAGCGTCTAATGCAAGGATCTCGCAACTTTCTGCTTTACCTTGGGTTCCATGTGGTACATTGATCAGCCTTCTAACGTTTTCAAAACCATATCTATGCTTTATGAATCCCGTCTGATCGGGGTGAATACGATTCTGTATTTTCAGTTTCAGACGAGCACAGAGAACTTTGGTGAAAATTTTGCAATCTATGTTTAAAAGGTAATAACAGGTCTTTTCCATCTTTAGGGAATACTGTGATGGTATCCTGATAAAATGAATCCGACAGCTCTCTCCATATCCGGAAATCATTAAAGACTCAAACCAGGACTGGGGCAAAAAGCTCAGGCACAATCTTACAGATTTAGGCTGGTAGCATATCAGGCCCTGGTGCCTTCGCAACTTTGAAGCTTCTAAGAGCGGATCACATTTCCTCTAGTGTGAAGGAGTATTCTAGCACTTCCCCCACCTCCTGAGAGCAACATGGAAGACCTGTGGAAACAGCCAAGATCCAAGTCATAAGTGACCCTGTCCAGAAAGATGTTTCCCCTGCAGGAAGACAATGTCAGCTTTCTCCTTCCTCAGTTTGTCTAGCACTTGTCTGCGCTTGATAGGGCTATGAAGACTCCTCACATTCCATGAAATAAGCCTATCCATAGTCCCCTTGGGTGCTATTACTTCGGTGCCTCCATGGCTCTGAGAAGCTATAGGCATTATGACAGTCCTTTAGGCATGTATTCCCTCAAGGCATGCTCCGACCTCCCTCCCCACCTACTAGCCCCCCCACCCCTCCCATATATCCTGCAGTCCTCCTACAAGAGGACAGATACCACTGAAAATCAATGGGAAATACCTATTCTAGCACAGAAGGTGCTGTTTGGGGGTGCTGGTGATCTTGTGCCTGGAATCTTCTCCACCCCAGCCCTTCCATTGCAGCCTGATGATCAATGCATCAAACTACAGTACACTTTTTCTTACCTGTGAGAAAGCGTACTCACCTGTAACAGGTGATCTCCAGGAATGAGTCTTCATATGGAGTGATGTCAGCACAGACAGAGCCCGGCGCGGGAACAATCCCCAGCATACAACAGGAAAGCTTTTGGGCGTGTTCCTCCACGCATGCATGACTGCCTTCCAACCTTTGCTCCTGGTCTTGTCAGTCAGGTGTATAGTGGAGATAAATTGAGATTAAAAGGAAAAGATGGAACAACTTGAAGGTGAGGTGGGTGGGTTGTGAAGACTGATTCCTGCTGTTCCCAGAGATTACCTTTTACAGGTGAGTAACTATGCTATCTCCAGGAACAAGCAGGAAGTCCATTTTCACATATGGAACTCCCTAGCCACTGAATGCTGAATGAGAGAAGAGTCCTGGCACAACCAGAGGTTGCAACCAGGATCAAACAGACTCAGCTCATTCAGAGCACTCCTCCAGTGTGCAGAGGGCAAGTTGTCTAAATTTGAAAAAGATTACGTAGAACAGATTGACCAAATTGAGCATCTCTTCTGGAATCCTTGCCAAGGCAAAAGTGCACTGCAAAGGTATGAAGTGAAGACCAGGTAGCTGCTTGGCAGATTTCCAAAATAGGGATAGGTTAGCTACAGAGGTAGCCATGGCCCGGATATTATGGGCGGTGACACAGTGCTTAAGAAATAGACCAGCTTGTGTGTAAGTGAAAGATATGCAATCTGCTAGCCAGTTAGAAATTGTTCTTTTGGAAATTAGTAACCACAGATGACTGGTCAAAGGAGACAAATAGCTGAGAGGATTGTCGATAAGCCTTAATATGGTCACGGTAGAAGGATACATAAGAACATAAGATATGCCATACTGGGTCAGACCAAGGTCCATCAAGCCCAGTATTCTGTTTCCAACAGTGGCCAAGCTAGGTCATATGTACCTAGCAGTTTCCCCAAGAGACACACTCTTACAATACTTTTACAATCAAGCATATGTAGTCTAGCCTCAGCAGGGGAGCTATGAGGTCTTAGAAAGAACGTTGCAAGTGAGATGGATTGGTTCTGGTGGAAGGAGGTAACGACCTTTGGTCAGAACTTAGGATGTGACCGAAGGACCACCTTGTTGTGGTGGAATGCAGTATATGGAGCATAGTCCACCAAAGCCTGCAGTTCACCGACCCTACAGGCAGAAGTTACAGCTATGAGAAAAAGAACTTTCCATGTTATGAATTTTAAAGAAGCTAAGGCCATGGGTTCAAAAGGACTGTGCATGACCTGTGCAAGAACAACATTTAAATCCCATGCTGTGGGCGGAGATGCAGTTTGGTGAGGAGTAGACCCCTCATGAATCTAGCCACCAAGGGATGTGTGGAGATAGACCAGTTTTTCAAAGTATGGTGAGAGGCTGTAATGGCACATAAATGTACCCTTTTAGAATTGTTATTGAGATCAGAGGAGGATAAGTGGAGCAGGTATAGAAGTAGATCCGGGACTGAACATGTGTAAGGATCTAGCGTTTTCTGGGAACACCAAAGGGTGAATCTGCACCACTTGAAAGCATAAGAACATCTGGTGGAATCTTTTCTGGAAGACAGGAGAACCTATAAAACCTCCTCTTGGAGTCCTAGGTGTGAGAGGAGTATCCGCTCAGCAGGCCATCAAGCGAAGTGTCTTGAATTTGGGGGTGCAGGAGGATCCCCTGTTCCTGAGAGAGAAGATTGGGAGAGTAACCGAAATTGAGGGGAGGTTTCTGAATAAGTTGAAGAAGTAGGGGAAACCAGGGTTATCTGGGCTATTAAGGGGCAATGAGGATCATCATTCCCCTGTCACCTTGTAGTTTAAATAGTGGAAGGAACAATTTATTCAAAACAGAGAGGTCAGCTCAACATGTGTCTCGGACTGTTTGTTGTCTCGCCTTGGTGAGAAGCTGAGATTAGCATGTGGGCAAAGGAGGAAATGGATGGAGAGTGCGAGAGGAAACTGAGGCCGGGGTCAGTGTGTAGCAGAGATTGTTATCCTCTGAAGAAGGCCTCTGGCCGAAACACATGTGGGGCTGTTTTGAATAAACTGTTCCTTCCACAGTGAACTTTGTGTCCTGCTACTTTTGTACTTACTAGATGTAATGTCCAAGATGCCAGACCAAGACAAACCACCCATCTGGGCAGCAGCAGAATGGGATAGTGTTGACGGCGGAGGATCACATTTCTGTGACAACAGCAACACCAAACTTATACTGCGCGGAAGAAAGGCCCGGCAATCTACTTCTGTATCTTGCCATGAAAACTCAATGGATAGTTACAACAAAACAAATTGTGCTGTAGTGCTGGAAGATGAGACCCCCAGGTTGGAAGGCACTCAACTAGCTACTGGGGAAGAGCTGAAGACTTTTCAGAGTAAAGCCAGCATTTATGATGTGGTTGGATCAAAGCCCTCAGGACGTCTGACTGCTGATGTAGCTGTGCATGACATGAGAGTCATAAGCTGTAAAGATGTCTTACACATTGGAACATGGAACGTACGAAGCATGAACCAAGGGAAGTTGGAGATGGTCAAGAATGAAATGGAACGTGTACAACTTGATCTGTTGGGTGTCAGCGAACTGAAATGGACTGGCATCGGGCACTTTGCATCAGATGATCACATGGTCTACTATGCTGGAAATGAAAGACAAAGAAGAAATGGTGTTGCATTTATAATAAAGAAGAAACTTGCAAGAACTGTAATGAAATACAATGCAGTCAGTGAATGCTTAATCTCTATTCGTCTACGAGGAATGCCTATCAACACAACTATAATTCAAGTATATGCCCCAACAAAAGCTGCAGAAGAGAATGAAATTGAAGAGTTCTATGAACAAGTACAAGCTGAAATTGACAGAACATGCAAACAGGATATCCTGATAGTCATGGGTGATTGGAACGCAAAGGTTGGCAACAAAGAAGAAGACAAAGTAGTAGGAAAATATGGACTTGGCAACAGAAATGAAGCTGGAGAAGGACTGATAGAATTCTGCAAGACCAACGATCTATTCATCTCGAACACCTTCTTCCAGCAACACAAGCGGCGACTGTACACATGGACTTCACCCAATGGATTGTATAAAAATCAAATTGACTACATCTGTGGAAGTCAACGATGGAAAAGTTCTATAACATCAACAAAGACAAAACCTGGAGCTGACTGTGGTACAGATCATCAACTACTAGTATGCAAACTCAAGCTAAGGCTGAAAAAGAGCAAACCACTCATGAATGCAGCAAAATATGACCTTGAGAATATACCACTAGAATTTAAAGACTGCCTGCAAAATCGATTTGCTGCTTTAGATACAAATGACAGAGCTCCAGAAGAGTTATGGAATGACATCAAGAAGGTTGTGTTGGAAGAAAGCGAGAAGTCTCTATAAAAGGTAAAAAAGAAAAAAACGGCCAAAATGGATGACGGAAGAAACTCTGAAAATTGCCCAGAAACGCAGAGAAGCTAAAGCCAGAGGAGAAAGAAAGACAATCACAGAACTCAACAGAGATTTCCAACGTGCAGCAAGACAGGACAAGGAAAAGTACTACAATGATGCATGCAAGGAAATAGAAGCAGAAACTATTAGAGGAAGAACAAGATCAGCTTTCCTAAAGCTACGAGAGTTAAAGAAAAAGTTCCAGCCTCGAAATGGAATGTTACAAGATGCTCAAGGTTCTATGTTGAATGATGCTGAGAAGATCAAGAAAAGATGGAAGGAATATACAGAGTTTTTATATGATAAAGATCAAGTGGACCAACAGTCGTTTCAACCTGTAACTTATGATCTGGAACTATTGGTGATGAAAGAAGAAGTTGAAGCAGCATTGAAAGCCTTATCAAAGAACAAAGCACCAGGCATTGATTGCATTCCCATAGAAGTATTACAGCAATCTGATGCAGCTGTTACCATACTTACAAGGCTCTGCCAAGAAATATGGAAGACCAATGTTCCCTCTAATTTTATGTAGGCTGTGTGCGCATAAAATATCAGCTGTGCAGCTTTCGAAGGAAGGTTAAATTTTTGTGCGCCACATAACGACACTCAGAGTTATATATTTTAAAATTTGACTACACGTCAGAATATAGTATGTACACCACATTGATTGCACTAGAAAATATTGTAGAACTTGTGAAAACCGTAAATACACAACAACTTTTAAATTTTAAGACGTCTGTGTTTTCTATCAGAATCAGAACCGTAATTTTTGTGCGCTCTGTTGTAAAGAATGTGCGCTCACTCGGCGAGGTGTGTGCGCGCGCACACGCGCACAGCTTAGAGGGAACAGTGTGGAAGACAGCATCATGGCCAACTGACTGGAAAAGATCTGTGTTTATACCAATACTAAAGAAAGGTGATCCAACTGACTGTGGAAATTATCGCACAATCGCTCTGATCACACATGCCAGCAAGATTCTACTGAAGATTATTCAAAAGAGACTACAATCATACCTGGAACAAGAACTACTTGAAGTGCAAGCAGGGTTCAGAAAAGGGCGAGGAACGAGAGACATCATTGCGGATGTGAGATGGATCCTTGAAAAGACTGAAGAATACCAAAAGGATATCTATTTGTGCTTTATCGACTATAGCAAAGCTTTTGACTGTGTAAACCATGAGAAACTCTGGGCCACATTAAGAAGCATGGGTATACCAGAACACCTGATCGTTCTCTTGCACAATCTGTACATTGATCAAGAAGCAACAGTTCGAACAGAACAAGGAGAAACAGAATGGTTTAAAATAAGCAAAGGTGTAAGACAAGGCTGCATACTTTCCCCCTACCTGTTTAATTTATATGCAGAACAAATCATCAGAGAAGCAGGATTGTATGAAGACAACAGAGGTGTGAAGATTGGTGGAAGACTCATCAACAACCTTCGCTATGCTGATGATACCACATTACTGGCGGAAAGTGAAGATGATCTGAAACATTTGCTTCTCACAATCAAAGAACATAGTCTCAAAATGGGCCTGCACCTTAATGTAAAGAAGACAAAGATCATGACAACTGGCATAATCAACAGGTTCATTGTCGAAGGAGAAGAAATTGAAATCGTGAATAACTTTAACCTATTTGGATCAACTATCAATAAAGAAGCAACAAGCAGTCAAGAAATCAGACGATGCATTGCTCTTAGCAGAATGGCTATGAAAGACCTAGATAAGATTCTCAAGAGCAGAGATGTCTCTCTCCATACAAAGATTCGACTTGTTCAAGCCATGGTATTTTCAATAACATCATATGGATGTGAAAGCTGGACAGTGAAAAAGATAGACAGGAAGAAAACTGATGCCTTTGAATTATGGTGCTGGCGGCGAATACTGTGTATACCATGGACTGCCCGAAGAACAAACCAGTCTGTACTGGAGGAGATCAAATCTAAGCTTTCTTTAGAAGCTCAGATGACAAGACTTCGACTTTCATACTTTGGACACATCATGCGGAGAGAGAGATCATTAGAGAAAGACATCATGCTTGGCAAGATAGAAGGTCAACGCAAAAGAGGAAGGCCAGCAATGAGATGGATCGATACAATAACAGCAGCTACGGGTACCAGTCTGTCAACAGTAAGCCGCCTGACTGAAAACCGAACACAATTTAGGATAGCTATCCAGACGGTCGCCATGAGTCGACTCTGACTCAACGGCACTTAACAACAACAGATGTTGTTCCGAGGTGTTGTTCCGAAGTGATGTTTCTCCAGCGATGTGCAAATTAGACTAGTCTTCCTGGGATTGTGGAAGGAGGTGGAGAAGTCATGGGAGAACTGGTCATGCTCCTTAGGAAGGAGTCAAAAAGAGTTGGTTGAGCAGAGGGAGCAGACTGTGGCTTGGTAACCTAGGGTTTCCTGGGTTGTTTTTGGCCCTGTTGTCTCTATTGTTGTGAAGCACAGCAGGAGGAATAGGAGTGATAGGGTGGATAGTAACTTTTCTTCTTTGGGAAGAAGGTTTTTTTGTGGCAGTCTTTTTTTTTTAGAAGGATTTACCATCTTTCTAGAAAGCCTTTTCATAGTGAAGTCGTCTGTTTTTATCACACCTGCTTTTTCCCTCCATCTCTGGCCAAACAAATTCTCCCCATTGCATGGAATGTTGACTAACTTATCTTGGACCAATTGTTCCAAATCAGATACCTGAAGTCAGGCTGTTCTTCTAGCTGCAATGCAGGCTGCAGCAGCCCTGTTGTTGGTCTCAAAGGCATCAAAGATTTCCCTTGTTAAAATTTTGAAGCGTTTTTGGCATGTATGACTAAAACCTGATAAGCTGCCTGCCTGTCAGGGGGCAGTAAGGTGGTAAATTCTGCCGAATCCCTCGAGACAACCCTAAGGAACATGTTCATATATAGTATGTAGGAATCTATTCTGGAGGTTAACATAGTTGTCTAAAAAGCCACTGCTAAAAACATTGAGGGTCCTGGCCTCTCTTCCAGGAGGAACCAATGAGTAGTTCTTTTGGCTTTTGATCCTTCTCATGGCAGACTTCACTAACAGAGTGTTTTTGAAACCCTGAAGAAGAAGGGAATCTATAAAGAGTATCAAGCCTCTTGGTGGCTGCAGGAGTTGACATAGGAGATTCCCATATCCTAGCCATCAAATTTCTCAAGATGTTATGCACCGGGAGGGTTGCCGCCTCCTTCGGTGCTGAGGATACTGTAGAATGTGCATCTCCTCTGCCCTGGGTTCTGTCTGCGTAGGCACAGATACATCCAGGGCAGCCACCATGTCTTTAATAAAATATTGAAAAGATATGTCCTCAAGCAGAGACCTTTGATGCTCATAAGGAGGCGACAGATCTGATGGCATGTCCTTATTGATATTGGAATCAATGGATTTGGAATCGGGGGTCTCTGGCACAAAATCAGAGTCCGGAAGGAAATCAAAGTAATCTCTATGAAGACCTCGGTAGTGGTTGGTCCACGAAGCAATGCGATGCAGGCGATGCCTGCAGAAGGGTATCGAGAGGTACCTCCAAGGCCACCGGTGTCGGTGGAATTGGTGCAGACTGTGATATCCCCAAAGCCATCGGATTCACTGCTGTCAGGAGTGCAGCGATGCTCTTTTCGATGGCAATGACTATGACATGGTCATTGAGCCATCGATACCGGAGGAGTGGTGGTTCCAGAAACAATTGTGTGGGCCACAACTCCTGACACCGGTATCGGGGGCTCTGCTGAGGATTGAATCTCAAGAGGCATCCCCAAGCTATTTTGTGGCTTTGGAGGACGAGGTCTCCCACTGGGGCTGCTTCGCTAGATGGTCTGCATTGCAGTGAGAGGAGTGTCAGTGACAATGCCAATGCTTGGTGTGTGATGATGACCTCGAGATCAATGATCTCAGTGTTGATGTTGTCTTCTTCTGCACTGGAGACTCAGTTCGATGCTTGTCCTTTTGACTAAGTGATGATCTAGAGGTATGGGAGGACGTAGATGGAGACGACGCCCCAGAGGAGGGCACTGAAGGAGCTGAGTCTGTTGGAAACAGCTTAGCCTTCTGTTTATCCTGGTTCTTCCTACCTCCAGCAGTCATGTGGCGACAGGAGGGGCAGGAAATTACACTGTGGTCTGGGCCTAAACACTGGAGGCACCAGCTATGCTCATCGGTGATAGAAATGGTACAGTAACACTTTGAGTATTTATTAAACCCGCTCAGGGGCTTCTCCATTTCAGGGAAAAAGACTGAGGCAAAGTCAAATTGTTTCACGATGATGCAGGGATAGGCCGAAGGCCTTAACAAAAACCAAAAGTAAAATAAAACAGAACTGGAGCAGAATCGATGGGGAGTCAAGTCAGCAATGGGAAGACAAAAAGAGAGAAGTACTCAATGGTACTACAAAAAAATACATTAGTCACTTAATGCGGCTGACAGGGACAAGGTCCCGATGGCTCCGTGAAAAAAAAGACGATTGAGGAGACTTAGGAGCTAAGGTGGTAAGGCAACCACACATGCATGGAGGAACGCTCCCCAAAGGCTTTCCTACTGGATGCTGGGGAGTGTTCCCTTGCCAGGCTCCATCGGTGCCAACGTCACCCATATGTGAAGACTGACTTCCTGCTTGTTCCTGGAGTTTGAAACTATCCCCTTCCCAAAACATTTCTTTACAACAACGAAGTACCACATCAATATTCAGCACTACAAAGACTTTCGTTTTGCAAACTGCTTCTTCAGGGGCTATAATGTATCATTCCAAAGTAAGATTTTCAGAGTGAAGGTGATAAGCCTCAGCTATAGTATCTGACATCACTCTCCATACTTGTATTCAAAATAGGAACCAATCAAAGACAAGGAGGAGAAGAAACACAGTGCTACAGATCTACTCTATCAAATTACTGAGCCCATAGGGCTCCATTGTTCTTAAACCAAAGATCCATTTCTGCTCCCTTTGCAAAGGGTACTTTCTCCGAAGGATGTGGACGATTTTGTAATCAAGCTAAGTAAACAGTTTTTCTACTGTTGGTGAGAAGTTGTATACCTCAGCGAGACTATGCTTTGATTTCAGGAGCAGATCCTTTGGAAGTCAGCTGTGTGTAGTGGGGCTTAGTGAGTGCTGCTACCTTCGCTACTGTAAATAAACATTTTGGAATGGGGATAGTTTATTTTTATTTGATTACTGAATTAAGATATTAGCATTATTATAAAGTAAATAGAGTGGGGAAATAGGAGTTTTTTATGACCGATGATGTCCGTGTGAGGCATTCCCTTGTGGCAGGGCAATTGACACTGCTGTGTTGAGGATACTATATGATTCTAAGGTCTTTTTCTCCTCTTCTTTTTGATAAGTAGTTTTTCCTGTCCCTGGAGGAAGGAAAGTCAATTATAAGTACTTTTTCTTCAACCAAGTCCCATTTTATAACTCCAATAGCTACTTTTCCAATGGTTCCTAAACACTTGTGAACCTGTCTCCCTCCATTCTTGTTCTCATTTTAAAAAGTGTCCCTAGAGATCGCAAAGGAGAACTTTTCTTATGTAGAACCCCTAGTAACTTCATTGAGGCAACCTGATCCAATGTTTAATTCATCATTTGATTCTAGCATTCCATCTTACCTTCTGGGGACCCATGGCCAGGGTGCAGTAATTCCTCATTCAGCACTGTAATAAAAGCCACCTTATCACTCTTTCCCTTGTCCAAACTTTGGGCACATTTCTCATACAACTTCCTGCACATCCTGGTAATCTAACAAGAACTTCAACAGGAAGCGCTCTAACCAAATCAGTAGCAGAGTCTCACAAAGTGAAAGCAATAACTGTCCCTAACTTGCCACTTTAGAAAATGAAATCCAGGAAATTACCTCCATGACATGTAGGCACTGCATTAATCTCATGTAAGCCAAATGTTGGCAGTGATGCTAAGAAATTATATTCAAGTCAATCTGAATCAAACTCAAAATGCATTTGAAACCCTCTATTAACACAAAATTCTTAAACTAATTGTTTAGAGGCAATACCTGACAATAAATCATTTAAGCTGGTACATGATAAAGTACCTGTGGCCTATGTTCTCAGATTTATAGATATGTTCCAAATCAAACTCATCCGAACAGGCATGGTTACAGATTCCAGGTGGATTTAGACTGGTTGCTACAGAGAAACAAGCCTTTTCTTGTGTTGGCCCAATTTTCTGGAATGCACTACCATTTGATTTTGTCACAGCCAAATCCATTCCAGAGATTACCAGGGTGTGTACCTTTAACACAAACATCTCCCTTTTCCTTCAGGCTGAGCGCTCCACTACTCAGGAGCAGCCAGGACTTGAAGCACAGCGAACTGGAGGAAAAAGGAGTGGATACAATCAGACAAAGTAGGCATAGATGACGTAAAAGGAGGAGAATTTGCCTCTGTCTGCTCTTTTGGCTAAGTCCAAAACCAGGCAGAACAGCCTTGTTCACAACAGACAAGCTGAAGTCAGACACCTAGAACCAGTGAACAAGGCACTCAGAATTTCCACAAGAGACCTATCTAAGGGCAGAGAATACTGAGAATTACAGGGTGTATGTATATATATATATATATATATATATATATATAGATATATATATATATATATATATATATATATATAGAGAGAGAGAGAGAGAGAGAGAGAGAGAGAGAGAGAGAGAGAACCAATCAGTGGAAGCCTTCTTCAAAGTCCAATCAATTTAGGGGATCTTAGGAGGAACCAATGAGTAGTGTTACCTCATAGGGTAGAGATGAGCAGTAGGAATAAATGAGAAAGAGGCCCTGACCCACTTTTTATTTAGGATTCCTATGAGGTAAGTGTGCGATAATTACCAAGCATTTTCAAATCTATCATTTTATAAACAGTATAAGGCTTGGTTATTTGAAAAAGTTTTCATTTATACGTTTAATGTTATATTATATAGGATTTGTCTATTTGTGTTTTACTCTGGTTTGCACATTAATATTGTGAACTACCTCATACGTAAGCACAAGTTCATCCACCATTTTTCTTTGTTGCTCCAATGGCCTGAACAGCCTGCCTCCTTGCTTACCACTAGAACCAGTCTTTAAAAGCTTCAAAGTGGTCCTTAAAACCTATCTTTTTGAGCAAGCTTTTAGGCTCCTGCAGAAGCATACTGGACTGTCTGTCGACTATCCTTATTTCCTCGGTCAGACCTTCCCTTTGCTACTGTCTTATCTTTGTCTATTTTTTTTTAAATGAGTTCCTTTCAAGCCTCCAGCAACTCCCTCACCGTCCCTCACAAAAGAACCAAATGCTCGCAACGGACCTGCAACCGAGCCTTTGAACTTTATGCTCCATACTTATGGAATTCTCTACCGAGCTGTCTCAGAAACAATGCAGACCTGCCATCTTTCAGAAAACAGCTAAAAACCATCCCTTTCCAGGAACACTTCAACATGACTCCCATCGAAAATCACACCAACCCCTGATCTAGCCCACCATGAACCACTGATCATAAGCTATACTAACCTGTCCTTGTCCAAAGTCTGTCTCATGTCCAAAGTCTGTCCTATGTCAAAATCATCAACGTTGCCCCCCCCGGTGATGGCCCCGCCCGTATACTCAATTCCCTCACCCCTTAATGTAACGCCGCTTTGACCCGGTGAAAAGCGGGATATAAATACAGCTAAATAAATAAATAAAATATAAATAAATAATAAATCACTTTGTTGGTTGATAAAGGCAGTACAGCAAATATAATAAAACCATAAAACCATAGCTTTTTGATAAAGGTGGTATAAAAATGAAGCTCCTTTTTAGAAAAATTGTACAAAAACAAAAAAAATGATCTCTCCTCGTTACTCATACATTTCTTTTCAAATTCACACCATCTGATATCCCTGGGCCCTCCCTCTCAAATTTCATTCTAATAAGATATCCAACAAACCCAATCCCCCATGTCCTCCTCTTTACCTGTATCTCATTTTGTTTTTTTAAAGTAATATAGCCGGGACAAAATTCCTGCCTCCCCATTGCTATTTGCTCCTGCACACCTCTGATTTCCCAAGTTCACCCCAAAATGGAGCTGTCAGAACGAACGGTTCTTCACTCCTGCTGGTTCCACAGCAGCTTTGACAGCTACCACAATTAGTATGCATTTCTTCACTTCACTCCCGCTCTTTTTCAGAGTGATATGAATAAATGAATTATGGATTGGAATTTCAGATTTAATTATTTCCACATCTAAGCTCAAGGCGATTTACAATCAGAAGCAGTAGATAGGTGGACTAATTTCTCTTGGGCAGGAAGTTTATATTGAGGCAACAGAGGCTGAAGTGACCTCCCCAAGATCACAACAGGTATGAAGGAGAAGTGTGATTTGAAACCCTGGTTTCCTCTCATTTGCAGCTCGCTGCTCTAAATCACGAAGCTTATTTTGCCATCCCATATTAGCTGCAGTAGATGTCAAAATAAAGCTACTGCAGAGCCAACAGGAGTAAAGAGTGATTCCTCCTGCAAACTCCAGCTGGGAGTGAGTTTGGTCGGGTCAGAAGGGTGCAAGGAGGAATCAGGTGGAGCTGGAAGGAAAGCACACTGAAACCCAACTGCTTTCTGTTTTTAATCACAGCTTTTAAAAGCAGTGGTTCTCAACCTGGTCCTCAAGGTCCATCTGGACAGTCTAGTTTTCAGGCTATCCACAGTGTATAGAAACATGAAAAGCAGGTGCACCAACAGCAGTAGGTTTCAGCAACTTTATTGTAATAAACACACCTGCTTAAACCTACTGCTGTTGGTGCACCTGCTTTTTGTGTTTCTGTTATCCCCCTACGGGTGTGTGTGCTCTCCGTTGGAGCTCACCATCTACAGTGTATATGTATAAGATAACCCTTTGCTCATTCCTCCCCCTTCTCAGGCTCATCTTGAAAGTATCTGTCACACTGCATTCTTTTTTCTAGCTCCTCGTCTCTGAAATCCCCGCCCTTCCTTACTATCTATGGAATCTTCCTTTCCAAAATTTAAAGCTGCCTTCAAAACTCATCTTTTCCAGCTGGCCTTTGATCTTAAGATTGGGTCTGTTTAGGATGCCCCTTTCTAATTCCCTCCTCTCTCTTTCTTACTTTTCTATCCTATTACATTTTTGGCATTCTTTTCCAGTTTCTATTTATTGTACTTCTGATGTTTATTGTAAACCGCTTTGATTGTCAAGAAAGGGGGTATATCAAGTGTTTAAATAAACCATAAACCATGAGATGGATTTGCTGACCACAAAACAGAACATTTCAACCTAATTTCCTGCTTCGTTTAATTTTGGTTTTAAAATGAAAGTTTCAGGTGCTGTGCCTACCCAGGAGGGGGAAGGGTTTGATAACTTTGATGATAGGCGTGTTTTTTATTTTTGGTGCATATTCTTGAAAAATAGTGTGCACCAAAAACAAAATAAAACCATGGCCAACAATTTATAAAACCAAAAAGAAACAAAAGCTTTGTATATCCATGGAGGCAGTGCATGTAAATATACTGCATTTATATTTATTGTGGATTCTAAAAACCAGACTGGAAATGTGGTCCCTTGTGAGCCAAACTGATGGAATGGAAAGATTTGTAAATTTTAATTAGAAAAAAAAAAGTACTTGGTAATGTTACTCAGCCTTGAGGCTGCTCAGTACCTCATACCGCTGTAGCACATCATAACTACCTTAATGCCATGAGTGTGATTTTGTGTCCCTCTACAAAGGTTCTCAACTCTAGTGTCAGAAGGCCACAAACAGGTCTAATTTTTAGGATACCCACAATGAATATTCATCAGATAAATTAGGCCTAAGAATTCATTCAACTTTGCATAATTAGGTTATCCTGATAATTAGACCAGTTTATGCCCTCAACTGCAGTTTAGAATCTGTTCTTTAGTGTTCTCAGTTTGGCTCTCAAGGGACATGTCCAGTCTGATTTTCAGAATATCTACAATAAATATGGATCAGTATTATTTGTATGCATTACCTCCACGGATATGTAATACTGAAATGGAGTAACTCTTTCTGGAATAACTCTTTCAGGTGCTTATCCATTGGACCAGTTAATAAGTGCCCAGACTCAAGATTCTACTTATTCTTGCTCTTCCTTTATAGTTTAGCAGACATTGCCAACTTACAGTTCTACTGGGCAGCCTAGATACTGGTCTTTATCTGCCGTCATATACTATATGTTACTCCTTCATTGCTCTGAACCTGCTCCGACGGCGCTCCCATAGGGACATGGCCTGCTCCTTTAGGTACGCTTGATCTTATGTGCTCCTGGAGTTGCCTGTCTCACTGAGCCAGTTTTTGCCATTTCAGGTATGCTCACCACACAGTGCATTGTCCAGTTCAGGGGTTCCCTATTACCAAGCACTCTGAATCAAATCTCTCAAGCAAGCAATTCTAGTCTTTTATAGCTGTTTCCTCTTGCTCCTCAGGCTTCCAGCTCAAACTGATCCAGATCTGGGATCTAGCACCATGAACCCTTATTCACATTCACCCTATCTTATATCCCTCTCCCTCCTTTCAACTTGCTTGGCCCAAGCATTGCATCAAATTCTCAGCCAGACGGAGGCTCCTTCCAAATCTCTACATTATGTAGACCACTTTGCTGTATTATAACAAAAGATGGTTAAATATTGAATAAACAAGAGTCCTAAGGCCAATCACTAGACATCATCACTGCACATTGACTGGGATTCCCAAAGAGCTATGAATGACTAAGCTAACAGCAGTCCCAATGTCTTTTTTAACTCAGCAATTTCCACCAGCTCCTTTGGTACTCCATCTCAATCAGAACCACGGCTGGGATCCATCACAATGGGTCTTCATTCAAAACTATGTACCTACTACAATGACATATTGGATACATTGGGAGGGGTGGCTTATAAAATAGGGAACAAACTTCCTTGTAGTTACAGAGTAACACAGTAAATGACAGGATTTAAAAATCAGCATGAGCCATCGACTCTGCTCAAAAATGTGGCTAGAATTATACCTACTCCTCTATGCAGATTACATCCTATGCTTTTGTTTAAAGTTGTGCCTGCTGCTTTGTGCAGGTTACACCCCTCTATGCCTTTGTTTGCAGTTATAACTGCCACTCTGTGCAGGCTATCCCCTCTATTTTTTGAAGTGTGAAAAATTAAGTTCCATCCACTTGCTATATAGGGATTCACTGTGACTGTCCAAAGTTAAAACAGGCCTTAACTGCAAATTGGCATTCCTTGAGTAACTCCACATCAGTCCTGCACCTCTGAGTAGTCAATCTCCTTCAGCAGCTTGGAGACTGAGTATGTCATCCTTTTGATGACATCAGTATACTTAGGAAGCTGGCTCCACCTGTAGTAGCCCCAGTAACCTATTGACAAAGCAGAGTCACAAGAGCAACAAATAAGTAGTCAGGGTAGTGGGACATACAACTGTTGAGTGTCTAGGAGAGCTCCTATGAACTCTAGAGTTTGAGAGAGAACGAGTTGGAACTTTGGAAGATTTATTACAAATCCCAAGTGTTGCAGCACCTCCATGGTGCGTGAGAGGGAAAGATTGACCTCTAAAGAGGGGCTTGCTTGAATGAGCCAGTCGTCTAAGTAAGGGAAGACAAATATCCCTAGAGTCCTTAGGAAAGCGGCTACTACTGCCATGCACTTTGTAAACACTCTTGGGGCAAAGGTGAGCCGAAAGGCAAGACTCTGTATTGATAATGTCTCCCTTGGAACAGAAAGAGCAGGAACCTTCTGTGTTGTGTATGAATAAATATGTGAGTATATGCCTCCTTTAGATCTAGATAACAGAGCCATTTGCTTCTCACAATCAAAGAACATAGTCTCAAAATGGGCCTGCACCTTAATGTAAAGAAGACAAAGATCATGACAACTGGCATAATCAACAGGTTCATCGTTGAAGGAGAAGAAATTGAAATTGTGAACAACTTTAACCTACTTGGATCAACTATCAATAAAGAAGCAACAAGCAGTCAAGAAATCAGACGACGCATTGCTCTTGGCAGAATGGCTATGAAAGACCTAGATAAGATTCTCAAGAGCAGAGATGTCTCTCTCCATACAAAGATTCGACTTGTTCAAGCCATGGTATTTTCAACAACATCATATGGATGTGAAAGCTGGACAGTGAAAAAGACAGACAGGAAGAAAATTGATGCCTTTGAATTATGGTGCTGGCAGCGAATACTGTGTATACCATGGACTGCCCGAAGAACAAACCAGTCGGTACTAGAGGAGATCAAACCTAAGCTTTCTTTAGAAGCTCAGATGACAAGACTTCGACTTTCATACTTTGGACACATCATGCGAAGAGAGAGATCATTAGAGAAAGACATTATGCTTGGCAAGATAGAAGGTCAACGCAAAAGAGGAAGGCCAGCAATGAGATGGATCGATACAATAACAGCAGCTACGGGTACCAGGTTGTCAACAATGAGCCGCCTGACTGGAGACCGAACACAATTTAGGATAGCTATCCAGAGGGTCGCCATGAGTCGACTCCGACTCGACGGCACTTAACAACAGAGCCAATCCTGACTCTGGAGATAGGGCAGAAGAGTACCTAGGGAGATCAATTTGAATTTCTCCCATAGTAGATACTTGTCCAGAATGGGCCTGTATCCTCCTGTTTTCTTTGGAATGAGGAAGTATGGAGAATAAAAACCTAATCCCTGCTGGGAGAGTGGTACCTCTTCTATTGTGCCTTGCGAGAGAAGGGATGTGACCTCTTGCAACAGATCGGTGAGAGAGGGGTTGAGAACAGAAATCTCTTGGAGGAGTCCAGGGGGCTGGACTTCATAGATGAAGTTTGTACCCCTCCCGTATTATGGAGAGAGTCTACTGCTCTGATGTTACAAGATGCCACCTGTGGGCAAAGTGACAAAGTCTGCCGGGAATGTGGATGGGATCTGGAATCTCCAGAGGCAGGACAGCTATGTTCTCCAGAAAAGAGTCAAAGACCCCGAGGAGGTTGGGTCTGCTGAGGTGGCTATAACTTAGGAGTCTGAGCCTTCCTATGTTTCGGTGGCTGCTGCACCTTCTGGGGAGCATGGATTGGGCACTGCACCGCAGGGTTGTAAGAAGAGTAGTATTTCCTTTTCTTATTGAAAAAAGCCTTCTTCGCTGTCTTTTTTTCTAGCTGGGTTGGCAGTAGATCTAGATAGTCTATTAAGAGTGTGTTCTCAGATTCTAGCCAAGAAGCCTTGTCCTGTCAATCCTTGCCAAAAAGGTTTTCCCTAGTGCAAGGGATATTACCCAGCTTATCTTGAACCCATTGTTCAAGATCAGATGCTTGGAGCCAAGCAATCCTGCATGCACCAATGCATATAGCTAAAGTTCTGCTGATACATTCAAAACAGTCAAAAGTTGCCCTGTCAACAAACTTTGAAACATTTTGGGCATGCTTTACAAGGGTGAGATAATCAGCTCTCTTATCAGGGAGAAGAGGAGCCATCAACCCCAAATCTCTAGCCACCTCCCTAAGGAACAAACCAATATAGAGTATGTAGGAACTGATTCTGGCCAATAACATGGAGGCCTGAAAACAATGTTGACTAAAAGCATTGAGGGTTCTCGATTCCCTACCTGGAGGGTTTGAGGAGTGTGTCTTAGCACTTTTTATTTTATTGCCGATTCCACCACCATGGAGTGGTGTGGTAATTAAGCCTTTTGAAAGCCGGGACATTCCGGTACCCAATACAGTGTATCGAGTCGTCGAGTATGTGGAGAGATGGTTAGGGGTGTCTCCCACATACAAAGCATAAGGTCATGAAGTATGCGATGAATAGGGGAGAGTAGCAGTTTCCTTTGGGGCTGCAGGGTATTGAAAGATTTCAAGTTCCTCAGCCAAAGGTTCCTTCTCCGAAGTCACCTTTATAGACAGACCCTGAGCAACATCACGTATAAAGTCTTGGAAAGATATGTCCTCCGGAGGGGACATGCGATGTTGTGGAGATGGGTCTTCTGGGAGAGTTCTCATTTCCCGGGTATCGGCTGATTCGTCGTTCGACGAATTGGAGTCCGAAGACTCAAAGTATCGATGAGCAGGGTGTCCGCACCCTGCATGTACTATACACCATGCATGTACTATATACCATTCAAAGCCGGTAGCTGCAGCTTGTGGTGCCAGCACCTCGGTACCAGAAATGGATCGAGGGCAGGCATGGGTGGTGGCATGGTAAGCAGCAAAAAAGTCGATGCAGGCTCTTTCGGTACCACAGCTGGTACCGATGTCTGAGGAATCGGCTGCAAAGTGTAGTTACTCACCTGTAACAGGTGTTCTCCAGGAGCAGCAAGAATCAGTCCTCACATATGGGTAACGTCGGCACCGATGGAGCCCTCGTGCGGAGCATTTCCCCAGCTTTCAAAGAAAGGCTTTGGGAATGCAGCGCGCATGTGCGGTCCCCTTCCCACCCAAGGGTGCCATCTTGCTCAGTCTGATGACATAGCTAAAGACAGCAAATAATTAAAATAAAGAATAGGACTGCAACTCCAGGGGAGGAGGGAGGGTCATGAGGACTGATTCCTGCTGCTCTTGGAGAACACCTGTTACAGGTGAGTAACTACGCTTTCTCCAGGACCAAGCAGGAAGTCAGTCCTCACATATGGGACTCCCCAGCTCTAGGCTACCGTGAACCCAGAGCTGAAAAAATGGCTCTCTCTCAAGAGCCTCGGCATCCGTGATAAGAATTTCTTCTGAGAACGCACCCCGTACGGTAGCCCAACACAAGGGCCGGAGGGTAGGAGTTGCCTAAACCTCAAAGAGATTATGGAGTACCGCCTGGCCGAAACCACTGTACCGCCGGGACTCTCTCTCCAGGCAGTAATGGGCTGCAAAAGTCTGGCTTGAAGACCAAGTTGCGGCCCGGCAGATGTCTGCCAACGGAACAGAGAGGAGATGAGCTACTGACGCAGCCTTCGCCCTGACACGGTGGGCCTTGACCAGACCCTGCAAGGGGAGGTCGGCTGCCCTGTACACCCAGGCGATGCAATCTGCCACCCAAATGGACAACGTACGCTTGGAGACAGGTAACCCCATCCTATTAGGGTCAAAGGAGACGAACAGCTGAGTAGCCCTTCGATGCTCCCGCATATGTTCTATGTAAAAGGACAATGCCCTCTTACAGTCCAGAGTATGCAAGACTGTCTCAGCCCGGTTGGAATGCGGCCTGGGAAAGAAGGTTGGAAGGACCACCTCCTGATTGAGGTGGAAAGAGGAGACCACTTTTGGGAGGAACTTGGGATGGGTCCGTAGGACCACCCTGTTCCTATAGAACCGTGTGTACGGTTTATCAGAAACCAGAGCTTGAAGCTCACTCACACGTCTGGCCGATGTAAGAGCCACCAGGAAAAGAGCTTTCCAAGAGAGGAAGCACAAATGGCAAGTAGTCACCGGCTCAAACAGTGGACGAGTAAGTTGTTGCAAGACCACATTCAAATCCCACTCAGTCGCTGGTGAACGAACCGGAGGCTTGAGTAGAAGCAGACCTCTGAGAAATCTGGACACCAGGCGGTGAACCGACAGACTGTCCCTCCACCGGTGAGTGGTGCGCTGACAAAGCACTGAGGTGGACCCGAACAGAGTTAGACTTAAGGCCTAGGTCTGAAAGGTGAAGTAGATACTGCAGTACCACTGGCACAAGGCAAGAAAAAAGGATCGTCATTGCACTGAGCACATCATACTGTAAACCTACGCCACTTGAGGGCATAGGACTTCCTGGTGGACTGCCTCCTAGAGGCCAAAACCACCTCCTTAGGTAGAAGTAAGGGAGCTAGAACTTACCTTTCGGCAGCCAGGCCATCAGATTGAGGGACCTGAGATTGGAGTGCAGAATGGAACCCTGCTCTTGAGACAAGAGATCGTGCTGCAGCCCCAGGGGGAATGGAGCTTCCACCGCCAACTGCAGAAGAAGTGGAAACCACGGCTGCCTCGGCCATCTGGGGGCTACCAGAATCACAGAGGCCTTGTCCCGGAGGATCTTGAACAGAGTATGGGACACCAGGGGTGTGGGAGGAAATGCATACAGGAGGCCCATAGACCAAGAGATTAGAAAGGCATCTGCTGTCATCCTCAGGGGATGCGGTTGTCTGAAGCAAAACCTTGTTTTAAATGCAGAGACCCTTGTTTTAAATGCAGAGACCCTTGTTTTAAATGCATTTTTGTATTAAATTAGTCCGCTCGGGGATTCTTTCTTCAAATAAATTTTTCTTGAGATAATATACAAGAGAAGAAAACCTGGGCTGCATATTTATTTATTTTTTAAAAGCATTGAAAAAAAACAAATAAAAAAGAAGCTCCTTACATTGTTTGGTTCTTTGAACGTATTGACTTTATACATGTTGACATTTTACGTTCATCAAAACAGACCATATTTAGAAGCAAAACCTGGGCAGCTGACGGTTTAGTGGATTTGCAAAGAGATCGATGGATGGAAGTCCCCATCGGAGGAAGATCTGCTGGACCACCAATGGATTCAACTGTCATTCGTGGGGCTGGAGAATCCTGCTTGTCTGCTAGGAAGTTTTCCTGACCAGGCAGATAAACTGCTTTGAGAAACATGCCTTGTTTGACTGCAAAGGAGCAAAGGTCCCGTGCCTCCTGACATAGGAGCCTGGACCCTGTGCCTCCTTGTTTGTTCATGTAGAACACTGCTACCTGATTGTCCGTCTGAACTAGGACAGACTATTGAGAGAGAGCATGGCAGAAGGTTTGCAGAGCTAAGCAAATTGCCCGCAGCTCTAAAAGGTTGATCTGTTGTGTGGCCTCCCGAGAGGACAACAGGCCTTGCGTGCACATGCCCTGGCATTGTGCACCCCAGCCCTTTAAATATGCATCTCTCGTCAGCACCCTGGTGTGGTTGGAGCCTGAAAAGGTACACCTTTGAGAAGGTTTGGTAGATGTAGCCATCACTGTAAGGAGTTCAGAAGCCATCTGGACACCTTTACTCTGTCTCGAAGGTCGCCAGTGGCTTGTGTCCACTGATCTCTGAGGCAACATTAAGCAGCCTGCATATGCAGCCGGGCATTTGGGGTCACATGTACAGTGGATGCCATGTGGCCCAGAAGCCACAGGTAGTGCCTGGTGGAAACCTGAGAATTGCTTTGGAACTGGTTTGCCAACTCCATCAATCTGTGGGCCCTGTACTCGGGCAAGTAAGCTCTTGCCTGAAGGGTGTCTAGTCTCGCCCCTATAAACTCTAGGTTCTGAGAGGGGAGCAAAGTGGACTTTGCGTAGTTTATGACAAAGCCCAGATGCTGAAGAAGAGAGAGAGTGCGAAGAGTGGCCTGTCGGGCCTCCTGGAATGACTGGCCCCTGATTAGGCAGTCGTCCAGGTACGGGAAGACAAAAATCTCCTGATTTCTGAGAAGAGCCGCCACCACCAGCAGGCATTTGGTGAAAACCCTGGGGGCAGAGGTTAGGCCAAAGGGAAGTACCCTGTACTGAAAATGGTTTCCTCCCACAACAAATCTGAGATATTGTCTGTGGTTTGGATGGATGAGGATGTGAGTATAAGCATCCTTTAGGTCTAAGGAGCATAGCCAGTCTCCCTACTGGAGGTAGGGCAGCAGTATCCAAAGGGTAAGCATCTTGAACTTTTCCTTCTCCAGAAACTTGTTCAGATTTCGCAAGTCTAGGATAGGTCTGAGGCCTCCTGTTCTCTTTGGTACTAGGAAGTACCTGGAGTAAAAGCCTTGTCCTTCCAGGTGGTGTGTCACCGGTTCCACCACCTGTTCCTTTAAAAGACTTGCCAACTCCTGAAGGAGGAGATTCCTGTGTAGAGGAAATCTTGGAGGATGCCCTGGATAGTAGGAAGTGGGTAGTTGGTGAAAATGGAGCATACAGCCCTTCTGGACTATGCTCAGTACCCAGGTGTCCCTGTGATGGCTGGCCACCTGTAGATGTACATGGTCAGCCGACCCCCTGTGCTGAGTGGCGCCACCGGCGGAGGAGAGGCTATGCTGTAGAAGTCAAAACCCCGCTCCCTGCTGTGCAGGAGCAGGAGCTAGCGGCTTGGGGGTTTTCTGCCTACGGGGCCCATGCCCCTGCCCTTTGGCCTGCTGGTCCTGTTGGGGAGCTGGAGAGGCTCGAAAGTGAGGGTAGGCTTTATAGGCGGCACCCTTCCTCAGGAAAAAGGGCTTCTTCCCCAAGCCCTTCTTTTTCTGAGAAGGGGCAGAAGTCTTTCTGGACAGCCTTGTCCTGGTGAGAGTCTCAGTCTCGATTTCTGCAGCCTTTTCAGTCATGGGCTGGCTGAACAGGTTGTCACCTCGGCAGGGGACATCGACCAACTTGTCCTGCACCCATGACTCCAGGTCAGATGACTGTAGCCAGGCCTGACGGTGTGCACCGATGCCAGCCACGGCTACCCGGGCCGAAGCCTCGAAGCTATCATAGGCTGCTCGAGAGATAAACTTTGAGCACTCCTAGATCCCTGTAGACAAGGCTTTGAATCTCTGCAAGGGTTCCTTGGAGAGACCAGCCGAGAACCCAGCAATCTCCTTTGCCAGGTCCCATAGGTACATGCCCATGTACAGCTGATAAGTCTGGACACGGCAAGATAGCATAGAGCCCTGGAAGCACTTTCTACCAAGGGCATCCAGGTTTCGAGCCTCCTGGCCGGGGGGCACCGAGGAGTGCATCTTCTGCCTTTTCAGCCTGTGCATGGCCGATTCCACAACCATGGAGTTGTGCGGTAGATGTGCCTTTTGTAACCCAGGGCTCTTACGGACTCGATAAATGGAATCAACCCGTTTGCTAAGAACTGGTGCCGAGGCCGGTGCTTCCCACATACGGAAGAACAGCCGTTCCAGCATCGGAGGAACCGGAACAGTAAAGGCTTCCTTCGGAGGAAAGTCATACTGGAGGGCATCGAGCTCTTCAGCTCCTCCTCGGCCTCTGCTGCGAATGCCAAAGCCTTGGCCATGTCCCTGACGAAGTCCGAGAACAGGGTATCCTCCGGAGGGGACCTTCTCCGAGGCTCGGACTATGGGGAGTCCGACGGGACGCACCGGGTCCGGAAGGTGTCAGATGACTCCTCATCCTCCGAATCCCACACAGACTCCTCCAAGGAGGAGTCAAGCAGCTCCGGACATGTGGGCCTCGATGCCACCTGCCCCGAAGCCGAGGGCACCGGCATCAACATCGGCCCCGCACAGGAGGTCGAGGGAGACCTTGGCCGAGGATCGACTCGAGACTTGATTGACTCGAGGATCGGCTCGGCCTCTGATGTCGACTTACACGTCGAGGTCCCGGTGGTCGGGACAGATGCACCGGTCAGACCGGCGATCAGTACCTGCTGCTGCTCCATGAAGGCAGACAGGCTGCTCTCCAGGGCCATCAACCTGAGATCGAGCTCAGGAGACTCTGCAGCCCCCGACTTGGGCCCCGATGGTGTCAGGCCCGACGTCGGTTCTCCCAGAGGAGAGTCCATGAGGACAACAGATGTTACCTGACTCGGGGACTCCGACTCCAGGCGAGGCAGTTTGGTTGGCCACTCCGACTCCGAGAGCCCGGGATAGCGGTCAGGGCTGCGCGACCTGGCCCTCGAGGATCCAGGCGCCTTCACCGATGACGTCCTCACGAGCTTCTTCTTCCTTTTGTGCTCCTGGGTGAGAGACCCCCTCTCAGAGGACCCATGACGGCACTCGGGGTCAGAATCCCGAGATGTCGAGGCCCTTGACGAAGTCCGGGCCCAGCCAGATGCGGACTCCAAAAAAATTATCACACGTTGATGCTGATGGCTCCGATGACATCTTTACGCACGGGCCACAGACCAGCAGGTCATGGTCGGACCCCCAAGGCATCAGAGGCAGCAGTCGTGGGTGTCGGTGAGAGACATATGTTTCTTACACCGATCACACTTCTTAAACCCGCTGGCAGCCATCGGGGGAAAAAGGGCCTCTGCAAGGTCAAAAGACAGGGCTGCCAGTGAAAATTAGAGAAAAAGCGTGAACGCTAGTCACAAAGGACAAAAACGAAAAAGAAGATCCAGGCTCGATACCGGTGTACTGAGCCGAGGAGGGATGGGGAACCAGCATCAAACCAGATAAGTGGACGCGAAAAATCACAGAAAAATCAACTTTTTACCAGGTGACACGAACTACGTCCGTTGGGCTCTGTGGAAAAAGAAAGACTGAGCAAGATGGCACCCTTGGGTGGGAAGGGGACCGCGCATGCGTGCTGCATTCCCAAAGGCTTTCTTTGAAAGCTGGGGAAATGCTCCACACGAGGGCTCCATCGGCGCAGACGTCACCCATATGTGACGACCGACTTCCTGCTTGGTCCTGGAGAAAGGCTTTACCAGTATGGAGGCCACCAATAAGGCTGCTAAGATCCGCTTAATGGCCAGGATATGTTGATACATGGAGGTTGCCGATGCCTGGGTATCATTACCGGATTTGCAGGCCACGATCCCTGAGCATGGCACCGGGAGCTCTCCAGAGGTGGAAGCTTCGGGAGCATCTTGGGACCTAAGGCTTTGGAGGAAAGGTCCTCCCGCTGGGGTTGTTTGGCCAGTATGTCCCCCTCCAGGGCAATGTCCAAGGCATCTCGAAGCTTAGAAGATGAACTACCCTTGGAGGGCTGGCCAGTCTTCGATGAAGACCTAGGTTTCGATACCTGAGATCCTCGGGAGGAAGATGAAGCTCTCGATAACGTTGATGCTAAGGACACTGCATCAGAGGCAAAGAGAGTGTCCAGTTTTGCAGCTCGATTCTGTAGGCCTCTCTTTGTCATCTTCCTAATGAGAGGACATTCTGATGGTTGATGATCTGGTCCTAAATACTTTAGACACCAGTCATGGGTGTCCGTGGCCGAAATTGTACTGCCACATTTGGAACACTTCTTAAAACCACTGGAAGGTTTTTCCATTTTGTCTGTGACAAAAGGGAGAGGCCTAAGCCTAAAATGGCATTGATGCGCCTGAAGGAAGAAAGTTTTCTTCCCTCACTGAAGAGATTTTTTTTAAAAATTTTTAAAGAAAGAAAGAAAGGAAGAAAGCAAGCAAGTACTGATGGGAAGACAGATGCAACCCCAAAAATAAGATAAAAACCTACATTTTCTGCGATGACAGGAATTGCTTCTTGTCGGCTCCGCAGAAAATGAAGAACTGATGAGGGAGAGATGGAAAGGCAGCTATGTAGGCGCAGTGGGATGCTCCCAAAAGCTTTCCTATTGGATGATGGGGAGCGGTTCTGACGTTACCCATATGTGAAGACTACATTCCTGCTTGTTCCTGGAGATACAATGAACTTGGGACTGATATAACAGTTCTGTTATGAAGTATAGTTGTCCCTAAATAGCAAGAGGATGGCATCAAAGCAAACTTAAATAATCTTTATGCTTCAGAGAGGTGACCCACACAGAGCAACAGGTACAACCCTAAACAAAGTGAGGGAGGAACCTGCACAGAGCGGCAAGTACAACTATATCCACCTTACTAGGCAGATCAGATGGACAATGCTGGTTTGTATTTAGTCATTTACTATGTAACAAGGGAATTTTTCCCCTATTGTATTCTCTGTGCATTCTCCTGGCCTCCTCTTCTCTATCTTTCAGTTCATTCTCTCTTCCCATTCATTTCACCCTCCAGATCTGTTTCTCTGCCATCATTTCTCTGTATCCTAGGGAGCTGTTTCTTTCCATCTGCTGTTGCATTTTATCTTCATGTATCCTCCTCCCCCATAGATGCACGCACACACACACTCTTCCAGCTCCAGGATATGCTGCTCTATTTGTGAGCTGTGAATTAAGGTGTCAGCAGTGTAAATAATAAACAGAAATAGTTTTTGAATGAATTGTATATACGGTTTCAATCAAACAATAAATAAGCAAGGAAGCAGCCAAGGCCAGGCTGAGGGGAGAGGCAAAGTAAGAGCACTGCTCTGTTCTATAATTACAGGAACAGAGGGATATAGGAAGGAGTTTCTTAGTGGATGAAACAACAGATAGCATTTTCAAAAGGAGAACAAGTGTTATGCAAATGATATTGAGTAACATAGTAGATTATAGCATAAAACAAAGAAATCACCCATCATGTCTGCTCAGATAATCCTACCCACATTACTAAAGATGTATTTCAGCTGTCCATGAAAGATACTTAAGCACTTGTAGGATATTGCTCCTTATCCAATCAGTTTTGATGTCTCTCTCTTTGGTTCTCTACAATTGCAGGTAAAGGTTTGCAAGTTTCCAATCTTAATCCAACATCAGGCATCCCTCCAGCCTCGTGATAATTTAAACATTTGCCAAAAATAATGAAGCTGTTGCTAGAGCATACAGCCTCCCAGGACCTCATGGTATTGTTAGATGACACCTAAGCTCTATGATGCCAACTGTTCTTTTAGAAGCTGTAGCCTAATGGTACCAGCCTGGCAACCCCATGGGCCTCAAGGGTCATTAGGCTGCATGCTCTCTTTATCTACACCTTGTTCTCTTTCTTATTCCAATGCTCATCAAAACTCTCAGGGTAGTGGGACACACAACTGTTTTCTTAGGAATGCAATAAACTCTGGAAACAAAGCTTCCAAATGTGCAGTCTGAAAGACTTTAAAATTTGTTAAAGGAACTAACATAAAAAATGTGAAAAAAGAAACTTGAATAACCAAAGTTATTTCTGAAATAAATAACTGAAAAGCAAAGCAAAATGAGAAGCTCTTCACTGAGTTGTGCAAAAGAAAAAGAGAACAAAATGGCAGATTGTTGCTAAACAGAGTTCTAATTTCCAACTCGAAACTTGGGAAGATTTCAAGTAACATGTGATGTACCATATATGACCCTTTGGTGTAAAATTTATGAAAATATGCTGCCTTCAGAAAATGCAAAATAAATTTACTTTAATTTCAGAACTCTCTTGCTAAAAAACAAAGACAATTTACTTAGAATGCCATAAGAAGAGAAATTTAGATTTGCTGTCAGATGCGACAATGCTTTGCCCAAGGGGATGCTTATGACTTTCCTCATCAGTACTTTGCTCTTGATGTCCCTCATTTGTTCAAAATTGTATTTCTTAATCTCCAATGTCTCCCAGGAGGCTTACTAGTCTTACCTAGAAGTCGAAATCATTGAAAAAGAAGCTCAATTAGATATGATTTACAGATTATATGTGCCAACTATTTTGTAGACAAATTGCTCCAGTAACTATCAAGCTTAAAGTTACACTGCTAGGCTTAGCAATATTAGATGATGCATCATTAGAGTAAATAGAACAGGTTTAAGCTTTAAAAAGTATTACACATACATAGCACAAACGTAGGATCTCACTTGAAAACATAGGAACCTGCTCTCTCAACCTCCCCTGCCACACTAAAGCTGGAGAGAGGAGACAGGAACCCTCCAATGATGGATTCCTTTCCAAGATCTGCTTCTTCTTTAATTCTTTGTTGCACAGTGCTGACAGAAACATACAGCCAATAGCAACCACCCTTCCAAACAAGTGCACCATAAAGAAAGGGAATGTACCACCCTCATAGTGGAAGCAAAGAGACAATCCTCTGTCAGGGGCAACTATTGTCACTGCCCTGATTCCCATCAGATACCCACTTTCAATCTCAATCTCTCATCATTTCTCCATCAGTCTCCTTCTCAGTTGCAACTACTATCCTCAATCTCCCCAGACTTCCTCTTTATTAATCCTCTGTTTTATCCCCAGTCTTCTGTTATTCTGAAAGCTTGAGACCTCTCCCTCGTCTCTCTCTCAAGGCCCCAAGAAATATTTCACTCTAACAGTGGGAAGTTTTACCATGCAATGCTGGGGGGTTGTTATATACCATCAAATCAATGTCGACTCATGGCATTCTTGTGGATAGTTGTTCTAAACTGTTTTCAGTCATGCAGCTAATAGTTGATAGAATGACATTCACAGCTGCTGTTGTATCGAACCATCGCATTGTTGCTCTTCCTCTTTTGTGTTGACCTTCAACTTTGCCTAGCATGATGCCTTTTCTCTAATGATCTTTCTCTTCGCATGATGTGTCCAAAGTATGATAGTCAAAGTCTTCTCAGAGTTTCTAAGGAAATATTACGTTTGATCTCCTCTAGTACTGGATTGATTTGTTCTTTGGGCAGTCTGTGGTACACACAGTATGCTTTGCCAGCAACATAATTTGAAGGAAGAAATTTTCTTTCTTTCTGTTTTTCTTCTTCCTATGTTCAACTTTCGCATCTATATGACACTATTGAAAATACCATGGCTTGGACAAGTTGAATCTTCATACGTAGAAATACGTTCCTGCATTTAAAAATGTCATCCAGGTCCTTTAAAATGGTTCTGCCAAGAGCAATACGTTATAACATTTCTTGACTGCTTCTTGTTTCATTATTATTGATCTAAGTAGGTTAAATTGTCTCCTATTTCTATTTCTTTCCATCAAAGATGAAATTATTGAAATTGCCAGTTGTCAGGATCTTTGTCTTCTTCATGTTATCGTGCAGGCTCATTTTAAGATTATGTTCTTTGATCTTGATGAGCAGATGTCTTAGATCAACTTCACTTTTAGCCAGTAACATGGTATTGTCAGCATAGCTTAGGCTGTCGGAGTCTCTCACAAAATTTTATAACTTGGTTGACTTCAGACAGTCCTGCTTCTCTGATTTGTTCTGCGTGTAAATTGAACAGGTATGGGGAAAGTATGCAGCCTTGTCATACACCTTTGCTGATTTTAAACCATTCTGTTTCTTCTTGTACTGTTCAAACTGTTGCTTCTTGATCAATGTAAAGGTTGTGCATGAGAACTATCAAGTGTTCTGGTATACCCATTCTTCTTAATGTAGTCCAGGTTTTTTCATGCTTTATGGAATCAAAAGTCTTGCTATTCTCAATAAAACAAATGTAGATATCCTTTTGGTGTTCTTTTGTCTTTTCAAGGATCCATCTCACATCTGCGATGTTGCTTGTTCCTTGCCCCTTCCTGAATCCTGTTTGCACTTCAGGCAGTTCTCAGTTCCAGGTATGGTTGTAATCTCCACTGAATGATACTGAGTAGAATCTTGCTGGTTTTATGATTACAGCGATCGTGCAATAGTTTTTACAGTCTATCACTTTTCTTCAGAATGGGTATGAGCATAGATCTTTTCCAGTCTGTCAGTCATGATATTGTCTTCCAAATTTCCAGACAGTCTTGTAAATACTGTAACATCGGCATCTGATTGCTATAATACTTCAAATAGGAAGGCTATCAATACCCAGTGCTTTGTTCTTTGATGATGCTTTCAATGCTGCTTCAACCACTTACTTGCTTCTCCAACAGCTCCTGATCATAAGATAAGGATAAAATAGCTGCTAATCTACCTGATCTTTATGGTATAATGACTGTGTATTCTTTCCTTGAATCCTTCTAGACCTGTACAATTGCAGGGTGGAAAGCCTGCTGCCTTTTGGTTACAGTGGTTACATCAGTGCCTAGAAGACACACTGCAGGTTTAAGGATTGTGGTTGCCATAGAAGGCCTAGTCAGTCTTGTGGCTTGTCTCCAATTTTCCTCATGGTTAGAGAGCAAAATACTTTCTTGGGTGGTGAAACTGTTTGTGTTTAATTACATTTTCTGAGTTTTTCGGGTTTACATACTGCTTGGGAAGTGTCATACTGGTTTCTGTCAGTGCTGCACCAGAGGATATACCAAATATCAAATGACAACATCACAAAGTTGCTCAAGTCTGCCTCCACCTGCTAGCAAGAGAGTATAACCTACTTGACTGGACTGGTCTAGCAGAATTCAAGGAAAGGAAATTATCAGACATGACTAAAATTTCTCCTTGCTGAGTTCAACTCTAAAAATATGGAGGGTGTACTTAGGGACATGAAAGATAATTGAGAGGGAACACAAGGCTGAAAGTCCACCTAGGGCATATAATTTGTATGGGCCCTGCAGTGAAGAGATATTTAGAATTTTAAAGAGAAATGGTCACTAAGGGGAGTAACAAGGCAACTATGTAAAATTTCCAATGCTAGTTTCATTGAGACAGTATAGGTGCCTGTGCATATTTATAAAATAGGTTCATATTACTGTCCCTACTCTTGCACAGATTTAAACCTGTTCCAAAGAAGGTGAAAATGTATTTGTGTGCTCTACAATCTACATGCCTGCCATTCCTTGCTAAAATCGTGGAAAAGGCAACTTCAGGACCATATAGCTATCAATGCCCCACAGGACATACATCAGCATGGATTTAAGCCCCAACATGGCATGGAAACACTACTCGCCTCCCTCTCTGACAATCTCCTAAGAGGCATGGACAACATAAAAAACGGATACCTGCTAGTGTTCATGGACATCTTGGCGGCCTTCGACACTGTCACACACTAAGCTATTGCAATGCTTACAACAGTTAGGACTATGCAAGAATACCCTGAAGTGGTTTACATCATACTTGGAAGGGTGAACGCAACAAGTCAAATGCAACCAAAAGAAATCACTACAATAGCCCGTCATGCAGGGAATACCTCAAGGCTCAGCCCTATCATCAATGCTCTTCAACATCTACATACAGCCCATATGCAACATCATCGAGCACCACAAACTACACTATCACATTTAAACATAGAAACATAGAAATATGATGACAGAAAAAGACCACATGGCCTATCTAGTCTGTCCTTCCATAACAACAACTACATCAGTCCCCTTTTTACCATAGAAACATAGAAATATGACGACAGAAAAAGACCACATGGCCTATCTAGTCTGTCCTTCCACAACAACAACTAATTTATGCTGACGACATCATGGTGTACGCTCCAATCAACCTACTAGCACTAAACACTACAACAATAACAAAATGCCTCGAAGACATGAATGACTGGCTTGTAGCCAACAACTTAGCAGTCAACTACGACAAAACTGAGGCAATGTTCATCACCAGGAACCCCACCTTCATACCTCCACAAACTATCAGCATCCTAGACAAACATACAGTAGTCAAAGAAGAAGTTAAGTATCTGGGCATAACACTAGACAGAGCTCTGAACCTAAAATCTCACATCACCAAAACCGCAAACAAGGCATATCACCGATTGAAAACAATCAGATAAATCAAACCAATGCTCCATCAAGACCACTTCCGCAGTGTGTGCCAAGCACTCATTACACTACTGCTTGACTATGGAAACTCACTATATCAAGGCCTTCCTCAGCAGACACTCCACCCACTACAGATGGTACAAAACACCACAGCACGTATCACCACAGACACTCCAAGGACCGAGCACATCACTCCTGTCCTACAACAACTACACTGGCTCCCAATGGTGGCAAGAGCGAAATACAAAACAATCATGATCATCTTCAAAATCATTCACCATCTCTCAACGTACTCCAAAACGTTATAACAAGGGACATCAGCAATAGACCAAGAACCACCAATAACGACAACATGATCGGCACACCTGCAGACTATCCCAAAACCAAACAAACAACATCAAAAAGAGCACCAGCACTACTGGCATCCACACTATGGAACTCCCTCCCAACGAGCCTGAGGGCGTTAGATGACCTCACAGACCTTCGCAACCCAGACTTCATCCACCCACTGGAAATCAAGGTACAAAACACAACCATACCAATAAAATCGGAAGTAAAATACCCTGGAGTGACCCTGGACAATGAACTGAACCTCAAGCCACACATAAGCAAAACAATCAAAAATGCATACCACAGGATGAGAATCATCAGAAGACTTAAACCCCTCCTCGCCACTGAGCACTTCTGTACCGTATGCCAAGCACTAATAACCCCCTTACTGGACTTCTGCAACCCAATCTACCTTGGACTAGCAAAACAAACACTCAAACCACTACAACTGGCACAAAACACGGCGGCCCGCTTAATATCTGGATCAACAAGACATGAACACATTACTCCTGTTCTGAAAGACTTACATTGGCTCCCAATTAACTCACGCATCAAATACAAAACAATCATAAACATGTTTAAGATCAAACAACACACTTCAGCCAACAGCCTGCACACCCTCATACAACCAGACACCAGCACACGCCCAAGAAGAAAAGGAACCTCCAACCGAGTTAACACCCTTAGAGACTTCAGAAAAACACGCAAAGACACCACAGAAAGGGCACTCTCCCTGGCTGCCCCAACAATCTGGAACTCCCTCCCAGACAAGCTGAGATCGACAATGGACCTCAAAGACTTTCGCAAACAGCTGAAGACAACGCTGTTCATAGAACACTATGGACACGTCACTTGATCTAACTACCAGGAACTACCAACCTACCCCCCTTCGACCCCCTGATAAGAAAATGTATAACGGCACATGATGTATCTTAACACTCATAAGAACATAACATAAGAACATAAGATATGCCATACTGGGTCAGACCAAGGTCCATCAAGCCCAGTATTCTGTTTCCAACAGTGGCCAATCTAGGTCATATGTACCTAGCAGTTTCCCCAAGAGACACAAGTTCCACAATGCTTGTACTGGGTCAAGCAATGATATCTTCGGTCACTTCTTAATAATGGTTTATGGACCTTTCCTCCAGGAACTTGTCCAAACCTTTTTTAAACCCAGCTACACTAACAGCCTTTACTACATCCTCCGGTAACAAATTCCAGAGTTTGATTACACGTTGAGTGAAAAAATATTTTCTTTTATTAGTCTTAAATAGTTTACCCTGTAGCTTCATTACATGTCCCTCAATGTATAGAAGAATGTATTATAGCACATGCTGTATCACAGAGCACAATGTACATAGTTCAACCTAATCAAACACACTATAACATCTTACACTCAAATCATGATATATCCTTCACTGCATGAAAAACACGCTCACTACTTTTGATTGTTTTGCTGTGATACCGCCTTGATTGTAGGATAAGGCGGTATAGAAATACTGTTAAATAAATTAAATAAATAAAGACCTCAAAACACTGTTATTTATAGAAACCTATGAGCATTCAGGCAACATCCCCTACCCAAACAGAAATGCTACTACCTCCGCCAACTAAACACATACCCTATCCACACACACAAGTCTATCATACCACATTAAATACCTTCATGCTAAATGTTACCTCAATTGTACTGTCTAAATGCTGTTAAGTAACTGTACTGTCTAAATGTTTACACGTACCCTAATGTTAAATGTAACCCTCCAATTGTTATGTGACGTGACCACCTTGATTGAAGGAAAAGGTGGCATACAAATCTGTCTAAATAAATAAATGTTGTCGAAGAGTGATAACAGAAGTTTTTCTGTGCCATGGTTGGGTCTAAACCCATGTTGGTGTAGGTCCAATGGAGCATGTTGGTCTATGTGATCTTGAAGTTGTCTTTGAACTATTTTCTCTATTATTTTAGCGATGAAAGGTAAACTGGAGATTGGTCTGTATGTAACTGGTTCACTTAGGTTAAGTGATGTATCTTTAATTAATGGTCGTATGATGGCTTGTTTGACAGTTGTTGGCATGTATCCTTGTGTGAGCGACATGCAGATTATCTTGCAAATGAAGTACTTAGCTTGTTCCTTCGATGCCTTTAACCAAGCGACAGGGCAAGGATCAGAGGGTGAAGTTGTAGTGTTGAGTGATTAAATAATATCTTCAATCTGCCGGATGGATGGGATACAGAAGGTTCCCCGTAGTTCTTTGTGGACAAGGTTATGCAGAAGGTTGGTTCTTTTTGAATTTGATTGGATCTGTTGGTTATATTTTTCCATTAGATAATCTGCCATTATTTGGGGGTGGATTTCTAGAGTGTTTTTCTGCGGATCTTTAGTGAGAGTTCTCATGATGTTAAATAGTTCCTTAGGTACATAATTCCTCTTTGAAAATTACCTTATGGAAGGTACACATTTACACCCACCCCAAAGCAACCGATATAGTAGGTGCAAGCACTTAAATGCAAAAGGTTTTAATCTTTTACAGTGTACTAAAGTAAATTTGCGCTCTGCCCAAACTTCATTCTTGTCACGCACACAGTGAAAGTACATGCTATTGTTCCGATGTGTGTACTTACAAACGACTGACTAGTTTGATTACATGTTGAGTGAAAAAATATTTTCTCTGATTTGTCTTAAATGTGCTACATTCTAGCTTCATTGTGTATCCCCTGGTCTTTCTACTTTTTAAAGGAATAATCAATATTTATCCATTCCATTTCATTCATTATTTTATAGACCCCTATCTTATCTCTCCTCAGCTGTCGCTTTTCCAAGTTGAAGAGCACTATCCTTCTAAGCCTTTCCTCATATGGGTATTTTCCCATCCCTTTTACAATTTTGGTGGCTCTTCTCTGTTTTCTAATTCTGCTATATCCTTTTTAAGGTATGGCAACCAGAATTATACACAATACTAAAGGTGTGGTCACACCATGGAGCAATACAGGGGCACTATAATATCTTTGAGTTTATTTTCTATTCCTTTCCTTATGATGCCTAGCATTCTATTTGCTTTCTTGGCTGTGGCTACACACTGATACCCAGATCCTTTTCCTGGGTGGTGATTTCTAATGTGGAACGTTGCATCGTGAAACCGTAGTTTGGTTTCTTCTTCCTTAAGTGCATAACTGCACTTCTCCACATTAAATTTCATTTGCCAGAGTGAGGTCACATGATGTGGAGAGCGCAGATGGATGAGTGCTTGCCGCTCTCTGGGACTTCTTCTCCTCTTTACCCCCTTATCAAGCCAAAGAAATGTTGATTTGCTACTGACCTACTTGATAAATAGCCCTGAAATTGAAGTGAGCTGTTTGCTGGATCCTCCCAGATCCTGGTAAGATGAAGTCTGTCCGAAAGAAGGATGGACTGAGGCAGCCTGAATCCTAAATAGCACCCCCTCCAGAGTCTGCCCTGAGCTTGCCCACGTGTGATACTATGGCAGAAGAGGTGACTATAGCTGTGATGGCCACAATGTCGGGCCAATTCGCCAAAGTAAATGACAAGAACTCAATGGCACAGGTGCTGGAGACATCAGCAAGCGCTTGACTGAAGCAGAACAAAGGATCACTAATATAGAGGACCAGGCGCAGGAGGTTACCAAGGATATAAGTACGCTTTGGGTATCGCTAGCACAACTTGAGAAATTGGATAATTTGGAAAACCAAAGCCACCATAAGAATTTGTGGTTTGTGGGTGTTCATTTATCTATAAAGGAGGCTGAATTCCGGGGCTTTTTGGAGACTTGGCTGCCCCTTGGCCTTGCACTGGGGAATAGAGCATGGGGCCTTGGTCATTGAACAGGCCCATTGCATCAGGCTGTTCTAACCAATGGGTAGGAAGTAGAGGGTGGCAATTGCCTGGTTCCTCAATTATCCCCAAAAGGATGCAGTGTTCTATAGAAACAAGCAGGAAGTCAGTACTCACACATATGGGTGACGTCGGCACTGATGGAGCCCACGCAGAGCATTTCCCCAGCTTTAAAAGAAAGCCTTTGGGAATGCTACCTCCATGAGCTCCCTTATAGGGCTTCACAAGGCAAACAATGAAGGCCAAGAAACCTTAGAAAGATCTTCTGGGGACACCACAGCAGACTCCACTAAAGAGATTTACACTCTGTTGAATGAACTGTGAATCACTCCTGAACGTACTTACCAGAAAGAATGAACAATGCTTCCATGGCCTCCATAGGCCAATGGGCAATAGAAGATCTGACCTCTGATAGCACTGACTTCAGTCAGCTGAGGAGGGCAGAAAAAAGTCCAATTGGCAGGCCAAATAAGCAACTACTATGAACCTGAGCAACTCCCTCTGACTGTCGGCCGAACACAGCGAGGAGTCCTCTCGAAGATCCTTTTCTATGGAAAAAGTCAGGACTATAGTCCAGCCAAAATGATAAAGGAGGAGGGTGCCCCCTTGAAGAAAGGCTGCAATAGGCTTCAAAAAGAAAGGACAGGACAGGACCTTAGGACCCCCCCAGGGCCCCAAGCTCAGGGCTTTTCTCCCTAGAAGTCCCTGCATTACCACTAGGGACCTGGAGAAGGTGGAACATGGTAGAGAAGCAGGTCCACTGGGGACAGAAGAGACCCGCTTGCTACCTTCACTCGAATGCTAGCTCCAAACCTTGTGGAGCTGCAGTAGGATGCTGTAAGGCCTAAACAGGCATGGAGAAGAACAAAATGGAATCCTAACTGGTTGCTGGGGAAACGCCACTCCATCATCCTCAGACTTACCTTTAAGTAGCTGGAACTTCACTTGAGACCTTCAGACAACCTCTGAAGGAGAAAGCTGGGCTCACAGAGTACAAAGGCAAAGCAGGGGTTGCGACTTCTCTACCTGCCTGTGAGAAGAATGCTCAGGGTGCCCAGTCCCCAAAGGGCATATTCGAGCCCCAAACCACTACCACCATCAGCCTCAACCCACCACAAGGGGCTGCTAAGCAGTTAACCAACTGAGCACAAACTGACGGCTGTTTCAGGATCTCAGCGAAGTGGACCCCCAGGCATGCAACTAGGACAATCCCGCCATGCTCTAGCTTCTCTGAGCCCAAGCACCCCACCAAAGTGGCTGCAGAGCTCACCATCAAAGAAGAAAGTAAGAATATTTTAGTATGACAAGACTCGTTGCTTCAGAAAAGTTATAGAAATCTTCTCCAAAGACACACAGAAGCCTATCCAGAACAGAGCTGTATATATGGTGTTAAGAGGATCTCCATTAACATCATTCTGACATCCGATATTCCTTGGTCCCTTAGGAAGAGGACTCTGGTTCAGAAATACAGCGTCTTGGTTGCTATGTCTACCTCTTTGGTGACAATTTAGGTCTTTAATACACCGGCTCTGTGTTCTTTTATCTTCCTGTGGTTTACTACTAGCACTTCTGATACTAAGACGACTTAACACATGGTGGTAATGTCTGGAATTCTCCCTAATATATCTTTTTGTATAAACTATATTAGTTACAATCCCATATATCATTCATATCTGTAAGACAGGTTGTTGTTTAATAAGCCACACAGGTTACCAGATTCGGAATGCTCTTCCATCTGTGCATGGGTTTTTATTTAAAAGGTGCTTTAGCATCCTTCATTGTAACAACTCTTCCACGTTGCTACATTTATTCAATTGCTGTTATATGCACAATGCACAAAAAAAAGGATATAAAGGAAAAAACGTGAAGTGAAGGTGGTGGTATTACAGTAGAATCCCTATTTAGCTGAATTTCTCAATATTCTTTGAGGGCATTCATCACAAAAAAGGATCTTTAACCCTCTGAAAATTGGACCTAAAGTAGTCGTGTAGTAGATATGCACAAAGTATACTGGAGCACCAAACATAGAACGTACAAAGTTTATTAACATTTCCACACTAAAGGTTTAATTATCTTTCCTCTTTAAAGTTTTTAAACACATTTTTAAATTCTTGGTGTCAACATTTTTCAACTGTACGTCTATAATAGGTTTGATATTTTATTGTTTGATTATTATTTTTAATGGTACATGATTTTTTTATTATTTTCATGACATACGATTTTTAAAAGTTTTCTTACGTTATAACACGGATTCCCTATCACCACAGCCATGACAGCTCATGGCGGACGGTACAAATATGTGTTGCAAAATGAAATGTCAACTGTGCAACATTTTCAGTTTTATATTTAGCATCATGCATTCGGAATGGAAATTGGCAGTGGCAGCTAACAATTAAGGTGCACAATAACCACAGAGGTTTAGCATTAAAACCTTCATCCTACACAACATAATGTGTTGATTCACTTTTATTCAACCCTTATGAATTTTACATTCTCTTAAGTACTAATAAGAATGGTTAAACCATTCGGCTAGGCAATTGACCTATGCTGCCCGTGTACTGCAGCTTTAATTCACTCATCTCAACTCTTTGAAGTCAATCACAGTAGCCTCCTTGATGACATAGTTTTTAAAGAAAACCTTCAATTGTTGCTCTATGGGTAATACAATGAAACTTTTGGAAGATTGTACAGCGATGATTGCACACCTGCATCTCTACAATGGATTCCATCTTTTCACACTAGTTCCTCACACCATGATTAATATGTTTTATATGACTTTAATGTTTTTATATTTTTATATGTTACTATGGACCTATTTACATGATCTTTTATTTATTTATTTGTATTTCTTAACTATGTTATAAGTGCCTTTGATGTTTATGCATATTATTTGTGCATTTATGCATATAAGTGCTGCACCAAACTAACTTCCATCATGCCCTTTTAACAACCACAGCTATTTGAGATTCTAATGTAAATGCTGAATCAAGAATGACTCACATGCTGCAAAACCTCTGAAGTAATTTTGATGTCATAACCCTTCATCTTTAGCAACGGGCACATGATTGAGAACCCTTCCCAACTAACCCATAACAGTAAGCTTTAACCTATTTTCAACCATTCCTTAAGCCTTTGGAGACATGCCTTTAATGCCTCATGTTCTCACTTATGTCCCTTTTAAATAGGACAAAGAAACAAACATATCATCATCTGCATATATATTTAAGGTGGCAAGCCAAACTGCCTAATCATACTTGTAGTTTGGCTAATATATAGTGACAAGGGAGAACCTTACGGAAAGCCATGCTTTAAAAATCTTCTCCAGGATTTCATGCTCTTCTGCACTACATGTATCCCCTTCTAAATCTCTGGAGATCTTTCTATTTCACTCTCAGGCTTGTATGTGAAGTGGGAATCTCAGAAAAACTTGACTGGTCCATTCTAGTTCCACGAAGCAGTGAAAACTGATAGAACAGAACAAAGGCAAGTGTCCTTACCACAAAGCATAGTTACTCATCTGTAACAAGTGTTCTCCAGGTACAGCAGGAACCAGTCCCCTCATATGGGTGACGTCGGCGCCAACAGAGCCTGCGTGGAGCATTTCCCCAGCTTTCAAAGATATGCTACCACACATGCGTGGTCCCCTTCCCGCCCAAGGGTGTCATCTTGCTCAGTCAGATGATATAGCTAGGACAGTAGTAAACTAAAACAAGGTAGGGAAGCAATTCCCAGGGGAGGAGGGAGGGTTGTGAGGACCGATTCCTGCTGTCCCTGGAGAACACCTGTTACAGGTGAGTAACTACATTTTCCCCAGGAACAAGCAGGAAGTCAGTCCTCACATATGGGACTCCCTAGCTCCAGGTTACTGAGGTCCGAACCACGACCGCACCAATGGCGACCAATCGGGTAGCCGTGAGTTGCAGTAGGTGAGTCCCCACTGAGAGACTCTGCACTACCCTAGTGTCCAGCGACACTATCAATCCGGTAGCCTGAACACAGAAGGGTTGGAGGGCAAGACTTGCCTACACCCTGATAATATTACAGAGTCCTGCATGGCCAAAGGCACTGTTCCTGCGGGACTCGCTCTCCAGACAATAGTGAGCTGCAAACATATGAAGTGAAGACCATGTGGTGGCCTTACAAATCTCCGTCACTGGCACTGAGTGGAGACTGGACACCAACGCAGCGATTGCCCTCATGCGATGCACTGTGATCCGGTACTCAAGGGAAAGGCCAGCTCGCTCATAGGCGAGGGCAATACAGTCTGCCACCCGAGTGGACTGAGTTTGCTTGGTCACGGGGAGCCCCAGTCTGCTGGGGTCATAAGACACGAAAAGCTGAGGAGCTTTGCAATGGTCCCAAGTCCGCTGCAAGTAGGACAGGGCCAGTTTGCAATCTAGTGTATGAAGCACTAGTTCCTCCTTGCCAGCATGAGGCTGCAGAAAGGTGGTGGGGAGGACCACCTCTTGGTTGAGGTGGAAAGGAGACACCACCTTTGGGAGGAATTTGGTGTGCGTGCAGAGCACTACTATGTTCTTGTAGAATCTTGTACATGGTGGATCTGCCACCAGAGCCTGGAGTTCATTCACCCTTCGAGCGGACATGAAGGTCACCAGAAATGCCACTTTCCATAACAGGTACTGCAGGTGGCAAGTTGCCAGGGGCTTGAACAGTGGTTTGGTGAGCTGAGAGTGCACTCTGCCGCTGGAGGGAGGAGAAGGGGTTTGGATAATAGGAGGCCCCAGAGGAACCTGGAGACCAGGGGCTGGCTTGAGAGGGGTTTTTCTCTCCTTGAGAGGGGGTGGTGGTGAGCAACTATGGCGCTCAGATGTACCCTCACCAAGTTAGATTTCAGCCCAGTGTGGGACAGGCGCAGTAGGTACTGCAGGACTAGTTGCACCTGGCAGGAGAAGGGATTCTCCTCCTTTTCCACACACAAGACAGAGAACCTTCTCCACTTAAAGGCATAAGCCTATCTGGTGGAGTGTTTTCAGGAGGCTAGCAGGACCTCTTCAACTTCTCCTGGAAGACTGAAAGGGGCCAATGCTACCCTTTCAGCAGCCATGCTGTTAGCATTAGCAACCCCAGATTGGGGTGCAGGAGAGCGCCCTCCTCCTAGGACAGGAGGTCCACGATCTTGGCCCAGAAGGACTGGGAGTGCCACCAACATGGAAAGCAGCAGAGGGAACTAAGGTTCCCTTGGCTACCTGGGGACAATCAGTATAACTGAGGCCCATCAGTATATAACTGAGGCCCTTTCGCTCTGAACCTTGAAGAGGGTCCTGGTGACGGGGGGGGGGGGGTGTCAATGGAAACGCATAGAGTAGGACCTCGGAACACGAGATCAGGAAGGCATCTGCAGCCATTCTCTCTGGGTGTTGCTGATGGGACCAGAAGCGGGATAGCTGCGTGTTGTCCAGAGAGGCGAATAGGTCCATCACGGGCCTGCCCCAGAGGTGCAAGAGCTCCTTCATCACTCTGGGTTTTAAGCACCACTCATGTGGGCGAAGGACTCTGTTCTGACTGTCCGCTAAGCAGTTGTCCTGGCCCGGGAAGTATACCGCTTGCAGAAGGCTGTTGTTGTGGGCTGTGAAGGAGAAGAAGGCCACTGCCTTCTGGCAGAGAGAATACGAACCCGTGCCCCCTGCTTCTTGATATAAAACTTGGCGATCTGGTTGCCTGTCTGGATCAGTACAGGCTGGTGCCGTAGGGGTGACGGAATGCTCGTAGGGCCAAGAAGATTGCCCTGAGCTCCAGGAGACTGATCCGTAGAAGCGACTCCTCCAGAGACCAGAAGCTCTGTGTGCGGCGGTCTCCACAATGTGCTCCCCAACACAGGAGGGAGGCATCTGTGGTCAGGGCCCCTCTGCGGCATGGGTGCCTGGAAGGGCATTCCTGCCTGGAGGTGGTGCAGGTTTTGCCACCAGTTGGCAGGTAACCCTGACCCTATCCCATAGCCTGCCCATGGCCTGAGTCCACTACGAGCATGGGCACCACTGGGCTGTCCACATGTCTAAGCAGGCTGAACGCGTGACATGGACTGTCGAGACCATATGGCCCAGTAGGTGGAGGAAAGAATAAGCCAGCACTGATCAGCAATGTTGTACCTCTCCTGCCAGTTGCTTGAGGCATTCTGCCCTTTCTCTTGGGAGGAGGCCTTGACCTGTAACATGTCCAACTCGGCACCTACGAACTCCAGACTTTGGGCTGAAGTGAGATGGGATTTGGGGTAGTTGATGATGAACCCCAGGTGCTACAACAGAAGGGTTGCATGTTCTGTGGCCTGACTGACCTGAAGCCGTACCATCCCTGATGAGCCAGTCATCCAAGTAAGGGAAGGCAAAAGTCCCTTGCAGGCACCTACCACCGCCAGGCATTTGGTAAAGACCCTTGATGAGCAGGCTAGGCTGAAGGGTAGCGCCCTACTCCCACCATGAACCGTAGGTACTGCCTGTGGGATGGATGGATCAGGATGTGTGTGTACGCATCTTTAGGTCCAAGGAGCACAGCCAATCTCCCTGGTGGAGGTAAGGTAGAATTGTTCTTGAACTTCTCCCTCACCAGAAACCTGTTTGTTTCTCAGGTCTAGGATGGGTCTGAAGCCCCTAGTTATCTTTGGAACAAGGAAGTATCTAGAGTAGAAGCTTTTTCCCCATAGATGTTTGGGTACAGACTCTACTGCATTGTCCTTGAGCAGACCTGTGAGCTCAGAGTAGAAGTGTCTGGTGGAGAGGTCGCGCGGGCTCTCCTGGAAAGAACCTGGGTGGTACCTGCTGTAGATGGAGGAGATATCCCTCCCTTACCACCTGCAGTACCCACTGGTGAAGGTCTCCTGGGGCTGGGTGGGAGCTGGGGCCTGGGGCCTCTGTGCCTTTGGCTTCTAGGCCCCATGGTTTTGCCTTTTAGGGTGAGAACCCTGCTGCTGGCCCGAGAAGGGCTGGTAGTTATGACTCTGATGGAAGGGCCAATTTTTCCTGGGGAACAGGGGTCTTTTCCCTGATGGTTTCTTACGAGGGAAACAAGAGGTCTTTTGGGAGTCACCACGTCAGCCTCTATCAGCCATGTTGTCGGCCATAGGCTTGCCAAACAGGTTCTCCCCAGTCATCCGACCTCCGGCCCTCCTCCAGAGCTCTCCCATCGGGGATAGAGCGGGCTGGAGCAATGCTCCAAAGTCCTCCCCTCTGCACAGCTGCCCAATCGGGGCACGAGGCCAACTTTAAAAACCATCGCCGGTCGGGCGGGCCCACACCTGAGGGCCTCGCCAGAGGGCCCTTTGGCGTGGCCCTTAGGCGGGGCACGATAATCGGGCACCATAAGTAGCCAACTGGCGCAACCACAATTACCTACCCGAGACACGGACACCCTCGTCAAGGCCAGCTCATCTGAAACAAGCCTCAAACTAATTTGAGCTTCACGAGCAACTCAGCGAACGAACACCGCCAAATGTAAGAAACTCTTAAGCTCCACTCATCCTTAACGAACACAACATAAAGAACAGGTACTTAAACAAGTAGACAGCCTTTTACTCATAGCTATTACACACTATGTGAAACCTCTATCTCTGGCAAATGATTTCTATTGTACTGATGTCAATTATCACTCCATAAGCCAGTTCATATCGATCCAGTAAATCTGCCGGCTTGTACTCATAACTGTGTCATGTTTACCCTGGACCATGTTTAATGGATGTATACATCTCATTGCACGCTGTACCCATACTACTTACAGATGAATGTCTATTATTCAAATCTCTATACCTTATATCACTATTTAACCATACGGGTATACACTGTTCCCACAACTGGATTTATCAACTATCTGTCTAGTCAGGATTTATGATCCTCTCCCTGCCTACTACTATACCTCTCATGCCTTGTCTAGTGAATACAATTGCCTGCAAACACCACCTACATCTACAAATTGAATCTCTGTTCTATGCCACCTAGCTTAGTGACCTTAGTCCAGCATCTCCTCTTGTGTGTCAGCCGACAGTTAACAGACCAACAGTCTTGTATTAATAATTTCTTAGCGGCCTGGCCATAGCTACCTGAGTCACCTGACCACAATCGCACAGCACTCAATCAAGATGGGTTCCCTCTTCACCACCACAGTCGGATGCTTCATCATCCTTTTGAGTTGGTTTTCCAGCTCTTTTGCCTTAACCCCATCCCTCAACCTGATCCCAATATTACAGAGCCATGGTAGGAGATAGACAGATGCATCCCGTAACATAAATTGGGATACCCGCTCGCACCACCCCCATCTGGTATACATTGCGCTCCAACACTCTATGAAAACCAAACAAGACGAAAACCCCTACCCTCAAAGCCTAAAATGCGCCCTCATCAACGCCCGCTCAATCCGGAAGAAATGGCCAGTTGTTGCTGACATAATATCCCTCCACGACCTTGATATACTCATGGTCACAGAGACGTGGCTATCCACCGAAGACAATGTCATACTCAACCAGCTCCTCCCCTAGAATTTTACAGTACATACAAGCCATAGACAAGACAAAAGAGGAGGAGGTGTGCTTATCCTCACCAGGACAGACCTACATTTCCAGACGGTTGACTCCACCAGTACAAATCACCTGGAGACTGTCACCATTTCCAACAAGCGCTGCTCAATCAACTTGCTGTACAGAGCGCCCTCAGCATCCCCAGATGATCTCGATGCTATCATTGATCTTGCCTCCAACACTCATAATCCAGGCACTCCAAACTGGATTCTAGGCGATATCAACCTGCCAATGCTGCAAGAAAATCAAGCGTCATCCTTCCTCGATGCACTCGAGAATCTCGGCTTCAAGCAATTAATCAAGGAACCTACTCATATTAAGGGAAATATCCTAGACCTTGTATTTGCCCTGCAGATATCTCTCGACTCATCTCAGGACCCCGTAACGTCCATAAATTCTGTACCTTGGTCAGATCACAAACTCATCATCCTCCAGATTCCTACACTCAAAGCCCAGTCAAAAAGCAACAAAATACCAAGCAACACTGCTCGGTGTTTCAGACCATACAACAGAGATCTTATCCTCGCAGGAACTCAACAGCTCATCAATGAAACCACCCTGAACCTCGAGGACCTAATTTTTCACTGGAACAATAGTCTTAGTGCAATCGCCTTGCGCACACCTACCAGCAGGCCCCCAAGGAGAAGAGCAAGCGCTCCATGGTACACAGCTGAACTTAGAGCATCACTTACCCATTTACGGAAACTCGAAAAACGCTGGCGCCGGTCTCATTCCATAGGTGACCAGACAGCATACAACTGTCATCTAGCTGCCCACCGCAAGGCAATCACTGAGAAAATGAAACAGTACCACTCGGATACTTTAAAGAGATCACTAAATAAACCACACGACCTTTTCAACCTGGTCAAAACTCTATCTAAGGAACCAACCCCCGGGCCCCAATTTGAGATACACCCGCAGGATTTTGCAACCTACTTACAATCCAAGCTTTGCCAGACAAACAAAACCTCTACAATAACCACCACCACTGAGCAAGAAGGCCCAACAGCTCTAACCGCATTCTCTACCCCTACCTAAAAAGGAATCGAAGACACCATCATGGCTCTTAACATCACCACATCCCAGTCCGATCCCTGCCCAGCCTTCTGGATTAAGGAACTCCGCAGTCATTTCAGCCCAGTACTATCCAAAATAATGAACCTATCCTTCTCAACAGGCTCATTCCCTTCAGCCCTTAAGCATACCTCTATTAGACCTCTGCTAAAAAACTGCAAGCTCGATCCCCAAAAGGTAGAATCTTACAGACCGATATCCAGCATACCTCTACTCGCGAAGATAATTGAAAAAGAGGTTCAACGACAAATACATCGACACCGCTGCACCTTTAGACCCCTGCCAACATGGTTTCAGGGAATTCCATGGAGTGGAAACACTTCTTACCACTCTCCTCTGCAAGATCATCATGGGCATTGACAACATCCGTCAAGGGTTTGCTCTCATCTTTCTGGACATTGCTGCAGCTTTTGACTCTGTAAGTCACGAGCTTCTCTTAGAGTGACTAATTGAGAAAGGCATCAATGGAACAGCGCTAGAATGGTGCAGATCTTACCTGTCTGGAAGATGGCAGCATGTACGTTCTGGAGGGACAACCTCAGAACCTTTCCACCAAAGCCAGGGAGTTCCGCAAGGATCCTCCCTTTCTGCCCTATTGTTCAACATATACATGCAGCCGATTTGTAAGATCATCCGGTCCTTCAACGTTGACTGCATGTTATACGCCGACGATGTCCTGCTCTACATGCCCTTCTCTACAGAACATTTGAACCTCTCCCCCTTGACGAGCTGTTTCAATGCTATATATGACTGGCTTCTGTCCCAAAACCTCCGAATACAACATAAGAAAACGGAAGTACTCTTCATTACGAGGAACCCAAATTTTACCCCACCACAACATCTTAAAGTAAAAGAAGCTGAGATACAATCTAAACCCACAATACGTTACCTGGGGGTCACTTTGGACCAACGCCTAGACATGAAGGCCCACATAAGAAACACAGTTAGAGCAATATACTACAAGATCCGCTCGCTCAGGCATCTACGCTCCCTGCTTGAACCAAATGATTTCAGGACAATCTACCAGGCTTTGATCATACCTCACTTTGATTATGCAAATGCCATTTTACAAGGTCTTCCCCAATCCACCTTGAAGCCGCTACAGCGAGGGTTCTACATGGAGCCTCCAGGAGCGACCACGTGACGCCTCTGCTTATACAGTTACACTGGCTACCCCATCCAGGCCAGGATCGATTTCAAGACCATGTTACTCACATTCAAAGCTGTTAACAAGCTTTCCTCTGCCTCCTTAACTGCCCTCATCCAAACCACATTCCCAAATAGAGCAAGAAGATCCACGGCTATAAACTCTCTAAAAGTCCCGAAGGCACTAACAAATTGCACCACATCTACAGTCAACAGGGCCTTTAGTCTCTGCACGCCAAGATGTTGGAATGCATTACCCTCTAATATCCGGGCCATCAAGAGCCTAACACAGTTTAGGAAGGCCCTCAAACAACACCTCTTCAGCAAGTACCTCATGGAGATCAATGACACTACCCCCTAAGCAAATAATGGAATCTCAACAACATGCCTAGACAGATTCTCTAACCCCAAGTGGTACATATGATTCTATGAAACTTCCTGTTCATATGACTTTACGCAGTTTGTTTGTAAATAGTTGCCCCTGTTATCCAAGTTTTCCGCCCTGTTATCTGTAAACTCATACGTGTTAACTGTACTGAGCATTTTTGTTCCATGTAAACCGCGCTGATGCCAAATAGTGCGGTATAGAAGAGACTGTAAATAAATAAATAAATAAATAAAGAGGACATCAAGCAGCTTGTCTTGGACCCATTGCTCGTGGTCTGAAGACTGCAGCCATGCTTGGCATCGAACATCGATGCCAGTCACTGCTACCCAAGCCACTGACTCAAAGCCATTGTAGGCCGTCTGAAAAAGGAACAGAGAAGTCCTTGATCCTAGAGGTCGGGGTTTGGAACCGTTGGAGGAGTTCCCCAGTAAGTTTTGCAGAAAATCCGGACAACTCCTAGGTTAGGGCCTTGAGATACATGCCTATGTATAACTCATAGGTCTGGATCCGACACCCCAGCATAGAGCCCTGGTAGCACTTGCACCCAAGGGCATTGAGGGCTCTAGCATCCCTACCAGGGGGAACAGAAGAATGGGTCTTTTGGCTCTTACATTTTTGCATGATTGACTCTACAACCATGGAGTTATGTGGTAGTTGGGGTTTGTGGAACCCCAGCCCTTTCCTGTCATGGTACATGGCGTTGAGGTGTCGGCTAACCACCAATACCAATGCAGGGGTCTCCCACATTCTCAACAGGAGCCATTCAAGGATCGGCTGCACCGGCACTGTGAGTTTCCTTGGGCAGAGACTCATACTGGAGAATCTCCAGTTCTTCGGTGCATGGGTCCTCTTCCACCTTAGTTTGCACCGAGGGGGCTCTGGCCATGTCGCTGACAGTCGTGGAAGGCCACGTCCTCCGGAGGAGAACGGCGCTGGGGTGCCAGGGGAGATGGGTCCGAGAGGATTTCTCGGTACCATCTGGTTTCTAGAGATGCCTCATCATCTATCTCCCATTCAGAGTCGAGGAGTGATGATGAATCCGAGGCCCTGCAACTCCTTGCCACGAAGCCAGTTCCAAGGGGCCAGGGGCCTTTGGAGGACCTGGCAAGTCATGGAAATTGGCCAGGGAGGACTGGATTCCCGAGGAATGGGATCGGGATCTACCCAGCACCGAGGACTTACCTGAGGCCAGTGGCACTCTGAGCTTGGCTCGATGACCAGGGACTCCCTTGCAATTGGGGGGGGGGGGGCGGTCATCGGGGCAGATAATGCAGATGAACCAGCCATCATTGCCTGCTTCAGGACCAGGATAGCAGTCAAGTTCTACTCCAGGGCCGCCATTCTGGTTTCCAAGCCAGAAGGCTCCGCAGCTTTCGGCACAGGCACAGAGGACCTCGGGCCAGGCGCCGGCACTATCGTGTGTCCTCAACGAGGACTATGGTCTCAAGGAATCTCGCATGGTCTCCGCCAGCCAAGGAATCCTTTTTGAGGACCTTGGTAGGGCGCTTCTTGAGCTGCCTCTGAGGGTTTTTATCAGGTTTCTCCAGTGGATCTTCGACGGACTTAGAGGATTTTTTCTTCTTTCTCTCAGGGTCCAAGGTCTTCTCAGAGGAGTCGCCGCGGGACAGACATCCATTGGGCTCCACAGAAAAAAGGAGAATGAGCAAGATGGCACCTTTGGGCAGGAAGGGGATCACACAAGCATGGTAGCATGTCCCACTTTCATTGAAAGCTGGGAAAATGCCCCACATGGGCTCCCTCAGCACTGATGTCACCCATATGTGAGGACACTTCCTGCTTGTTCCTGGAGAAAGTAGGCATACCCCAACTACAGACCACAGACATTTATTTTTTGATCTGCCATACTTATTCTTCCCAAAGCCAAAGGATTTTTTTTTCACCATTCACTGTGGCAGCAGAAAAGCTAAGCTTGGATTCTCAAGCTGTGCCAGCAGATGACAACATTTGACAATGTTTATAAGACTCTGTACTGTAAATAACTGATAAGACAGACTCAACCGAGTGGTTATGCTTAACATGTAGATAGTCACCCTAGCTACATCTTACATTGACCTAAAATGTACATAGTTCCCCCAAGTTACAACTCCAAGTTATCGTTCCTGTTCATTGTAAGCACAAGGCAGATCTCCTCCGCCCTGTACAAAAATTGTTGTTTGTGAACCACACTGATGTTAAAGAGCGTGGTATAGAAAAGCTTTAAATAAAATAAGCTGGTGAGATTTTCCTGACCCACCAGAGGACAATGAAGTATGGTGATGGTGATGGAAAGGCTCATAGTGTTTTCAAGACTCTGCCAGAGGGAGACGGCTGACCTGTGCCATTGAAGACAGACCCTGGTGGGGGGAAACCAGGCCCTGTCTGTGGTAAATCATGATGATGTACAAGGTTCGGTGGGTGCAGGAGACGTGTGAGTAAAAGGGAAGGAAACGGAAGGATGTGGTTGTGAATGAGAGAAAAGAGGAAGTTACAGCGATCAGCAAAAAAGGTGAGAATTAGAGTGAAGAGAAAGAAAAAGGAGGGGTGAGTGAATAAGAAATGAGGGTAGGGGAGATAGAATGGAAGGGAAAGGAAAGAGAAGGATACACCACCCCTCTTACATCTCAGAGGGTATTTACCAAGGCTGCCTTTTATAAACTTAATTTGACAAGGAGGCTTAAGCCTTTTTTTTGTCTTCTGAGAATCTTCTCACAGTATCACCATTAGACTACTGCAATAGTTTATTTCTTTGGCTTCCTTCTTATGTTATTCAGCCCTTGCAATAGATTCAGAACACAGCAGCACGTTTAATTACTAATTGTAGAAGAGTTGAGCATATCTTTACTGATTTATATAATCTACATTGGTTACCGATTAAATTACAAATCCTATATAAAATCATTGTTGGTATTCAAGTCTCTAAATCATAGAGCCTCATTTAGTTTGTCTGCAGCTTTGCTAGTTTACTCTTGTCCTAATGTCTTACACTCGCAGGAGACTTCACTGCTAGATGTCCTGTTATTTCGGCGGATTCATTTTCAAGTGTTTCATAACAGGATGTTTTCAATGGCTGCACCACAAATTTGGAATGCTTTGCCAGCAGAATTATACTGCATATCTGATATTCTGTCATTCTTGAAAAAATTGAAGATGCATTTGTTTTGGCAAGCCTTTCCAGTCTTTTGTGTGAGCTAAACCCCACGTATGTGATATCAAGTTTTTCAGTGCATGCTTATCAAGTTCGGCAGATTTATATGTTTTTGAGTTGTGTTTATGCTATGTTAAGTATATTATATTGGTTTTTATTTGTATATTGTATGTATGTTTTTCTTGTAATCAGCCTAGGAGTGCAGAACATACATTTTTTAAATAAATACAATAAATAAATACTGTGGGAATGGAAGAGTAAATAACTTCTGAGAAATCTATAAATATTAAAGACATTATCTGCTACATCTGTAGGAACCCTACACCCCTAACACCTGCCTTCCCCCACCTTTCCCCTTTCCCAGGTTGTAAAATCATCAGAAAACCAGGTGTATCATTTTCCACTCAACAGACTCTGAAGGGTGTCAGTAAACTCCACTTTTTAAAACAGAAAATGGAAGAGAGCTGACAGTCGCCCAAGAGCGTATGGTTTGGAATGATGCATCTTTGAAGGATACTAGCAAAACAGGGAAAGTAGGGCATCTCATCCAACAAAGGCAAAAGTAACCCAGATACCTAAGTAAACACCAGATATTCCCTGCCAACTGGTAACCAGATTGCTAATATGAACAAAAGACAAACTGTATAATGCCTGTATGCAAACACTAGAAGTCCAAAAAATAAGTTCGGAGAGAGTTAGAATATATATAGGCCTTAAAGAAAGGTTAGATATATTTTGCATCTCAGAAGGATGACAACCAATGGGAAACTGTGATACCTGGATACAAATTATATCGCAAGAATAGGGCACATCAAATTAGTGGAGGGGTTACATTATATGTTAAAAGAGGGCACCGAGTCAAAAAAAGATCTGCAGGAAAAAAAAATACACAGTGGAAAGGAGAAGGGAATGGCAGTAAGGGTGTACTACACTATGCCTAGCCAGAATGATCGATGATGAAATGCTCTAAGACAGGCATGTCCAACAAGTAGATCACGATCTACCTGTAGATCGCGGAGGGGTCAGAGGTAGATCGCCAGCTCCACTTGCCTCCATCTCTCCAGCAGCTCACCCCATCGCTAGGAGAGAGCTCGTGCCGGCAGGTCCTCTGCCGAGGGCTTGCCGCCACTGCTGATCCTTTGCCTGTTTTTCCCTGCCTGCAGGAATCTTGCCTGCAGGTGTATTGGGGGCGCTTGTTGTTTTCATGCCAATAGTTTGTGGGTATCCCAGGAGGCAGCCGCCCATGCCCCCATGACGAGACGCCACCGGCCCGGCGTCATACCTGGTCTCCTGCCTCTCAGAATTACCCATTCCTGCCCCCGCCCCAATACCCCTTAGAAGTGTGTTATATACTGGGCGATATCCATTCACCCAGGCTTTACCTGAATACACTTACCGTATTAGTTGTGTCATGTGCTGGTCGTTGGTCGCTTTATAGTTCACTTTCATTAAACCTTTTCGGGCAGACACAACAAAGTGTCAAGAATTTGGTGATTTTGGCAGGCTTTTCCAATTTTGTTCTAATTTGCCTATGCCTTGCCTTTGAATTGGTCAGACCACTATGACTTTTGCATGCCTCTGCAATTTTATTTTGCCTTGCCTTTACAATAATTCTACACTGTGTACAGAATTTATTCAATTGCGTGTGGTGGTATTTGAACTTGTTTGGCGATATTTGATTTTATCTGGTTTGCTGGACAGTTGTTTGCGTTTTTTGATGATTGTTTGGTGGTATTTGATTATTGGTGCCAGTATGATGAACTCTTATTTTTACTTTTAGAACTGCATGTGTGGTTTTGGCATCTCCAGTCCTTGTATTGCACATCATCCAGAAGTCTTCAGTACCTGTTGATCTTTAATACTTTGGGACAGTGACAGTTTTGGACCAGATTCAGCCAGTGTTTATACTAACTTAGCAGATTTGGCCTTCTTACATCCAGCCACCCCAGTATAACGAAGATTAGTGTTCAAAAGAAGAGCAAAACCTACCGCTTTCATGATGAATGGGAAATGGACTTCTTCGTCATCAAGGTGAAAGATAACTGTTGTCTAATTTGTAACACCCCAGTAACCTTGCCCAAAAAGGGTAATCTGGAACGTCATTATAAGGCTCTGCATAGCAATAAGTTTGATGCTGATTTTCCACCCAAAAGTGAAATTCGTAAAATGAAGCTCTAAGAACTTAAATCAAAATTGACTATTCAGCAACAGTTGATGGCAAAGCCAAGGTCACATTCGGTCAATGCAACCATAGCATCCTTCAAGGTCAGCAACCTGATCATAAAGAAATGCAAACCTTTCACAGAAGGGGAATTTGTAAAAGATTAGAACATAAGAAATGCCATACTGGGTCAGACCAAGGTCCATCAAGCCCAGTATCCTGTTTCCAACAGTGGCCAATCTAGGTCATACGTATCTAGCAGTTTCCCCAAAATACACAGGTTCCACAATGCTTGTACTGGGTCAAGCATTGATATCCTGGGTCCCTTCTTAATAATGGTTTATGGACCTTTCCTTCAGGAACTTGTCCAAACCTTTTTTAAACCCAGCTACACTAACAGCCTTTACTACATCCTCAGGTAACAAATTCCAGAGTTTGATTACACGTTGAGTGTAATTGTTTTCTTGAAGCAGCTGACAATCTTTTTGAAGGATTTAAAAATAAGAGAGATCATAGCTGCTATTCAAGATGTACAATTGTCAAGAAACACCATCGTGCGGCGAATTGAAAAGATGTGTGGAGACAACTGGAGGATGTTTCAAATTGTGTTGCTTTCTCACTCCAACTGGATGAATCTACAGACATAAGAAACATAGCCCAGTTACTAGTCTTTATCCGGATGGTTTTTGAAGACTTCAGTGTTAAAGAACTACTACTTGGAATGATTTCTTTAAAAGGGAGAACTACCGGTCAGGAAATATTCAGTTCTTTTGTGACAAAGTGTAATTTTCCATTGCAGAGACTCGTTTCCATCACTACTGATGGAGCAAGAGCAATGACAGGTGAGGTTAACGGTTTCATAGCCCTCTGTAGACAGCATGACGACTTCCCAGATTTCCTTTCTTACCACTGCATCATTCACCAGCAGGTTTTGGCAAGAAAGAGACTCAATACAAAGACCGTCATGGACATCACTTTCAAAATTGTAAATTCAGTTCATGGAAGAGCACTTCAAAGACGGCTTTTCAATCTTACTCTTGATGAAGCAGCAGCAGAAATCATTTTGCACACAGATGTAAGGTGGCTAAGTAGGCACAAATTTCTGCAAAGATTCTGTGATTTGCTGAATGAAATAAGAAGTTTTGTGAAGGAGAGGGGAGATGACCAAGCAGAGTTGGAAGATGAGGAGTGGTTATGTGATCTGGCATTTCTCACTGACTTTACAGGCGAACTAAGTAATATGAACCTTGAACTACAAGGTAAAAAGAAATGCATTGGCAAGATGATTGAGTACAGTTTCATCCTACAAGAGCAAATATGAGCTAATGATGACCAACCTTGCAAACAACACTTTTTATCATTTTCCTAATACGCAGGGCCATCTGGGACAATACCCAAATTTTGTTTTTCAAAATGAAAAGTATGTGACAGAAATCTGTTCTTTTACCCAGGAATTCGAAAATAGATTCTGTGACTTCCAAAAAATTGGAACAGTTGTGGAGTACTTGTCATACCCATTCAAAGTAGATGTGGACATTAATGAAACTGTAGCTGCTATCAGTAAAAATTACTCATTGAACAAGCCATCTCTTGAAAACGAAATATTAACCCTTAAAAATGACATTTTTCTCAAGATCCATGCTGAGCAAGAATCGTTTTGGAAGCTAGTGCCTAGAGACAAATTTCCCAACTTGAGAAGATGCAGTGAAGCTGTACACTCCTGCTTCGGTTCAACTTATTTATGTGAATCTGCGTTTTCCAATCTGAAAATGACAAAGTATACACAACGTTCCAACATAACAGATGAACATCTCCAGGATTCCCTGAGACTGGCCCTCACACAATATTCACCCAAACTTCAAAAAGCTGGTGGATAAATGCAGGTTCAGACATCTCACTAATGAGCAAGAGCAAAATATTAAAGATTGTGCAAGATCAGCCTGGATCAATACTCAACCTAAATTTAACACAATTTACTCAATAAAAGTTAAAGAAAGTTATTAAGATAGTTAAAGAAAGTTATTACTCAATAAAACTTTAAGAAAAAATGTACTTTCCATTTCCCCTCGCAGTTCTTACTGGATCTTCGTCTGTTTTGTTTTTGCTTAATTTGCTTAACAGCTGATCACATCCAAGTAAATGACAGAAGGTTCATTAAAAATGGGGGGGGGGGGGGGAGAATCCTCCTACTTTATTGGGTTAAAATTTAATTTGAAACTAATTTGAAAGTTAATTTTCATGGTGGTAGATCACTGGCACTTTTGGCCGGAAAAAGTAAATCACGATCTGTTCAAAGTTGGACATGTCTGCTCTAAGAAATAGGGGCATTAACAAAAGGTATAACACAATAATAATGGGTATTTCAATTACTCTGGTATCAACTGGATCGATGTCACATCAGAACATCCTAGGGAGATAGATTTTCCAGATGAAATAAATGACTGTTTCATGTTACAGCTGGTTCAACAGACAAGAAGTAAGCTATTTTAGACTTATTCCTTAGTGAAACGCAGGATCTGGTGCAATAGATAACTGTGCTGGGGCCCACTTGGCAATAGTGATCATAACATGATCACATTTGATTTAATAAATGGAGGGATGAAAGCAAGAAAATCCACTGCATAGACATTTAAACTTTCAAAAGAGAGACTATGATAGCATGAGAAATATGGTCAAGAAAAAACTAAAAGGAGGACTGCAAAGATTAAAGGTTTACATCAACCCTGGGTGTTTAAAAATACAACCTTGGAGGCCTTGACCACATACATTCAAACACTATAGGTGGAAGAAAGGCCAAACGACTGCAGGCATGATTTAAAGGTGAAGTCAAAGAGACTGTTTTAGCCAAAAAAAGCATCTCTCAGAAAATGGCTAATAGAGCCAAATAACAAAAACAGGAAACACAAGCCCTTTAAAGTTAGATGCAAGGCATTAATAAGGAAAGCAAAGAGTATTTAAAAAGAAGCTTGCCGGGGAAGCAAAAACTCGCAATAAAAGCTTTCTCAAGTACATTCGTACCACAAAACCTGTGAGAGAGTCAGTTGGGCCATTAAATGATAAAGGGGTAAAAAGTGGCAGTAAGTGAGGACAAGGACACAGCAGAGAGACTGAATTAATTCTTTGCTTCAGTCTTTAATTTAGAAGATGTAAGGAAGTTACCCATGTGAAAAAATGATGCATCAGAGGAATTGAAACAAATTTCCATAAATCTGGAAAATTAATTACTTCAGTTTGATAAAATAAAGAGTAGCAAATCACATGGACAAGATGGTTTACATCTCAGGGTGCTGAAATAACTAAAAAATGAGACCGAAGACCAACCATTAGCAATCTGTGAAATACCATTAAAATCTTCAATTTTAAAAAGGGTTCCAGGAGTGATCCAGGAAACTAGATACCAGTGAGCCGGAGGTCAGTACCAAGGAAAAGGGTAGAAACTATTATAAAGAACAAAATTACTGAACATATAGTCATGGTTTAATGAGACAAAGCAAATATGTATTAAGCCAAGAAAACTCTCACTTATTTGTCACATTAATTTGTTATATTTCTTTGAAGGTGTGAACAAACAGGTAGATAAAGATGAGACAGTTGATATAGTTGCATCTGGATTTTCAGAAAGCATTTGAGAAAGTCCCTAATGAGAGACTCTTGATGAAATTAAAAAGTCATGGAGATAGGAGGCACTGTACTATTGTGGACTGGGAACTGGTTAAAAGATAGAAAACAGAGAATAGGGCTAATGTTCTCAATGGAGAAAGGTGAATAGTAGAATACCTAGGGATCTATGCTGGGAACAACAAGTGAGGCGATACAAGATTATTCAAAAGTTGTTAACACACAGGAGGATTGTGAAAAATTGCAAAAAGATCTTAAGAAATTGGGAGACTGGGCATCCAACTGGCAGATGAAATTTAATGGGGACAATGCAAAATTATGAACTTAGAGAAGAAGAATAACCCAAACTAAAATGAAAGGTTTCATATTAGGAATCACCATCCAAGAATAGAATCTGAGCATCGTGAATAATACATTGAAACCCTCTGCCCCATGTGCAGCAGTAGCTAAGAAAGCAAATAGTATGCTAGGAATCATAAGGAATGGAACAGAAAACTAAGGATATTAAAATGCCTCTGTATCATTCCATAGCACAACCGTACCTCGAATACTATGTGCAATTCTGGGCGCCACATCTTTAAAAGGATACAATGGAACTAGAAAAGGTACAGAGAAGAGCGACCAACATGATAAAGGGGATAGAAGGATACCCTACAAGGAAATGCTTAAAGGGTTAGGGCTCTTCAGCATGAACAAGAGACGGCTGGGTGACATATTATAGAGGTTTATAAAATAATGAGTGGAGTGTAATGAGTAAACCTATATCGGTTGTTTACCCCTTCAAGAAGTAGAAAGGAAGATTCTAAATGAATACAGTCTAGTAATGCATTCCAAGGGTAAGGGGCAAGAAAATAGAAGGCTTAATGGCACATGGACTCATATCTAGCCAGATGTACTGAGGAAAGAACCAGATGCTTTGCATTGTGTAACCCGAGACCCCTAACTGGACAGTATGGCATTAACAGAGAAGAGAGATAAATGGGCAAACCAATGTAAAATGCTTTATGGCCTAAAATCAGCATCTTGAAATAAGATCAGAAATAAAATAAGGCCTTTGCCTTAGCCGCACCTTCATGCTGGAACAACCTACCGCCCAATATCCGTGCCATGAACAACCTTCTCCAGTTCAGAAAGGCTCTAAAACACTACCTTTTCCTTCAATGCTTTCCCAACTCTTAAGGCATCACCTAAACGCAGCCCATACATACCCACACGATCAACCCTGACCCTACACCCAAAGCGACCGTTGAACAGCACACATAGATATATCGAAGAGTTGTGTACATAGTTTTTACATGTTCTCCAAGTTTAAATTCCTTGTTTAATGTAAGTCCAGTGTTGACCCCACACTGGACATCTATGTTTCTTGTAAACCGTGCTGATGTTAAATAGTGCGGTATATAAACAATGTTAAATAAATAAATAAATAAGGAAGCCAGTAATGGAGAAACATGGTCAAATCGTGAAGCATTAGATAAGAGTCAACTGCAGTGTTTTGAACAAAATGTAGTTTTTTTAGACTGATAGTACAGAGGACGCAGTAGATGGAATTACAGTAATCTAACCTAGAAGTAATTAATGCATGTATCAAACTGTGAAGATCAGAAATGGTTGGATAAGGTTTGACTGAACGAATTTGCCTGAGGTAAAAGCAAAATGGACTACAATGTAGCACATTTAAGACTAATCAAAGAAAATATATTTTTATTCAATGCTTAACCAAACACTGGAATTTGTTGCAGGAGGATGTAGTAAAAGGTTTAAGTGTAGATGGGTTTTAAAAAGTTTTGGACAAGTACCTGGAGGAAAAGTCCATTAACCATTATTAAAAGGGGACTGGAAAACTCCACTACTTACCCCAGCATGAAATCTGTATACCTTTTTGGGAGCCTGACAGGTACTTACTTGGGACCTGGATTGGTCACTGTTTGTAACAGGATACTGGGCTTGATGGACTTTTGGTCTGACCCAGTATGGCAACTCTTATGTACTATTCAAATTTGTGAATGAGATCTCAGTTTCAATTTTTTTTGCTGAAAGCATAAAATTGGACAAAACACATTTGAGGTCTTTCTAAATGCCCTGCAGGTATGAGAAACGTGATGCAACAAAAATGTAAAAAGATGGTTACATGTATAAATAATCTAAAGAGATAAAAATTAAATACATGAGATGTGAACTAGGTGAAACAAAACTTCCTAAGAATGCTCTTTTGGTATAAATATGTATTAAAATACTTTCAGACAATTTACTGCATCTGACTGGGAGAAATGGTTTTCCCAGTAATGTAGAGTTGTTAATTTGGAAGACAACAGTGTAACGAACTAGACATTAAAGCAATTTGCATATGCAGTATTAATTCTAATCTCAAATTGCTTTAAACTAAAGGAAGTTGTTTACAACATCAAGTACTTTCCCTTAGATACATGGAACCAATTACAGTAAATTAATATGCAAAACAGTCGATCACACAAGTATCACTGGTATAATCAAAAGAGAAGAAGCAAAGTAACATACCGTCATAGTATACAATGGCTCCTACAAGCTTGTCTTTCTTCAGCATTGGAAAAAGTTCCAGAGCTTTAGATTTGCTGAGGACATAACTGGTTTTCAGACATTGACTTCCAGCTACAAGATCATATGCTTTTATTCCAAGCCAGTAATAAGGCAGCTGCCACCATCTAATGCATAACAGACAAATTTCAAATAAGAATGACTATCTTACAATATCTGCACCTTACAGAAAATGGACAAAACATAGAAAAATTGTGTGAAAAAATAAAGAGACACTGAATGTAATGACATAGTAAGGCAAATTAGGATTTCTACTAGCTGTTGAAAATTTTGAATATGAAAATTTTAGGATTTCCCGCTACTTAGCTGTTTTCATCACTACAAAAATCTAAGTAAATTAGTACATGGCTGTTTGGAAATACAAAACCTGTGCTAATACTATCCTGATACAATTGAAATGAACATTATATAGTGTAGAGGAAAATATTTATCATTCATAAAGTAAGAATGTGTGTGTACTGGAGGCAGAATAGGCATAATACAAGGTACACACCCTTTCTTACACAACGGGGCCCTTTCTGTTCAAGTATGGAAACGTTTTTTAGCTATGTGGTAACTGCCCAGTAACTACAAAACCTCTTCATAGCCTGCTCGGGCATGCCCACCATCTTCCTGTGCAATTAACACAGAAAAATACATATTTAGTGTGTGTTATGTACAAGACAAATAATGCAGATGCACTTAACACCTGCTATTAAGATAAAGGGTGGTATATCAAACAAATAAACGATAAATGATAAACTGTTAGCATGCAGTAAGTTACAGTGTGTTAATTGCAAGACCCATTCCCCACCCAATTCCATGCTATGCACATAGGGCCCGATTTTATCCTGGACGTCCTAGCCCTCTGTGCACCCAGTCAGAACCAGACACACAGAGTTAGATGGGATTCTGATCCCGCGGGGCACATCTAGCCTCGCGGGATCAGAATCGCGTCCAGGCCTGTAGGTGCAGGCCGGTACTCCGATCCCGGTCAGCCTGCACGTACAGGCCTAGCCCGACTAACTCAGTCAAGGCTCCTGAATGGAGTCACGCCACCATAGCATCCGGTTGCTACGGCACCATGGCTCCAATCAGGAACCGCAATCCCTGGCTGCCGAGCAGATTTTTCATTCCCCGCAGCCCGACCCTGATCTGGCCTCCCAAGGCCAGGGTCGGTCTATGGGGAATCTCCTCCATCCCCTCCTGCCTTCTCCGCCATCCGGGCCTGCCATCCTCTGCTGACTAGGGAAACTTATTCTACCTCAGAGGTGGAATAAGTTCCCCATTCAATCTGCTGGCCTCGGACGTACAGGGCCGACATTGGAATCGGCCCTGTATGTCCGAGCCCCCTGCCTGCCCTAACTCCGCCCCGTAACGCCCCTTCCCCGCCCCGTCTAACCTCCCCATACAATGTATGGGGAAGTTAGTTGGGGTCAGCAGAGGGGCCGAATAGCAGTAATGAATGTCCCAACGACTTAGCTTGGAATGACCCCAATTTGCGGTAATTTTATAAAGGAGAGCATACTTTAATTTGCAATGCACATGTCTATTTTGGTGGTATTTTAATGCATGTATGTGGACAAATGAGCACATTAATGACCTCTTACAAAATACCGATCAGTGTAAAAGAACATGCATTTGCATACTGTAATGGTGCATACTTGACAGTGGGCATGCACATAGGTAGAATTTGGGTGAAGGATGGGCAGGGTACACAAATATGCACATAGATTATAAAATAATATAATTTACATGTATTCTGGAAAATTATAGGCAGGTGTAAATGTACATACCTTTACTTAATGTGCAATATCTGCCATATACTGTATACTGGTATTTTATAAAGACAAATAGGCACTAGTCTTCATAAAAAGGACTTAAGAGACACTTAAAAAGCACTTTAGCTAGGCGCTCCCTAATAAACTTGCCCACCATATGTAGGATTTGTTGTATGCTAACAGAGTAATTTTATAAAGAGGTGCCTACTTAAGACACTACTTTATAAAATAGGGGCCTACTTTTCTTTATATTACTGGAATTGGCATAAATTATGCCTTGCATTCAGGTGCAGATATTTACACATACCCTAGAGCTGGAGCAAATGCACAGATTACATTTTGCAACTATGTGGGTAAATTATAGTATTTTATAATCTACCCATGTACTTGGATGACCCACCTATGCTCATACTCCATCTGTTTGTGCACACCCACCACCAAAATATGTGTCATCAAATCAATGTGTGTACTTCAATGCTGATTTCCGGACTAGTCCATCTCTACCTTTCTCACTGACTTTGACTCTTGGCTTTCCTTATTTCTAGATTCTTCTTCCCCCTCCCTTATTCTTGGTGACTTTAATATTCAAGTTGATAACCCTTCTGACCCCTATGCTTCTAAGCTCCTTTCCCTTACCTCCTCATTCAGCTTTGCTCTTCTGCCCCGACTCATCAGCACGGTGACTACCTTGACCTTGTTTTCTTCTCTAATTGTTTAATCTCTAATTTCCGTACCTCAGTTCTTCCCTTATCTGATCATCACCTGCTAAGCTTTACTCTTCATCACTCCCCACCTCAATCTTGCCCAGTCTCCTCCTTCCTTTTTAGGGATCTTCATGCTATCGATCCATCGACTCTATCCACTATTGTTTCATCACCTCTTTCCTCCACCATTGTCTTCTAAGTCTGTTGATGAGGCTTTAGTTTCCTATAATACTGCTCTCTCCTCTGCTCTCGATGCTCTTGCTCTGCTCATTCCATGTCCTATGAGGTGCATTATACCTCAGCTCTAGCTGTCTTCAACTAGCCACTATCTACGCTCCTGAGCCCACTTAGCTGAGCGCAAGAGAGTCAGATGGAGATAGTAGTTTTGCTTGGCAAGTGCTATGGTTGTCTTGGAAAGAAGTGAGCATGAATTTGAAGTGAAGAAAGTTAGAAAATTCATGCTCACTTCCTTACAAGACAGCCATAGCACTCGCTAAGCAAAACTACTATGTCCATCTGACACTCTTGCCTCTGACCCCTGCTGTCTCTTTTATACTCTCAACTCTCTCCTCAAGACACCTCTGCCTCTGACCCCTCCTTCTCTTTCTGCCCAACCCCTATTCATTTCCATAACTAAGCCCACAAGATTACGCTTCAATTCCCTTCTTGATCAGCTTCATCCTTTTCAGTCCCAACTTTTCCCCTCAATCTCTGTTACCCTTTTATCCTTTCTAAGATCTCCAAAGAGGAAACTTCTTTCCTCCTCTAAACTTACTACCTGTTCTTCTGATCCTATCCCCACCAGTTTCCTTAACTCCATCTCCTCCTCTGTCATCCCATCCATCTCACATATTCTCTACCCATCGCTCTCCACTGCAACTGTCCCTGCAGCCTTCAAGCATACTGTGGTCGCTCCTCAAGAAACCTTCACTTGAACCTACTTGTCCTTCTAATTATCAACCCATCTCTCTTTTTCCCCTCATTTCCAAACTTCTTGAACATGCAATTATCCATTGTTATCTTGAATTTCTCTTCTCTCAAGCCTGCTTGATCCACTTCGATCTAGCTTTCATCCCTTAAATTCTACTGAGATAGCTCTCGCCAAAGTCTCCAGTGACTTGTTTCTAGCTTAATCCAAAGGCCTTTACTCAGTCCTCATTCGTCTTGACATTTCTGCTGCTTTTGACATGGTTGACCACCACCTTCTCCTTGACACATTGTTCTTACTTACAGTTCTGTCCTGTCCTGGTTCTGGTTCTCTTCTTATCTCTCCCATCACTATTTCTGTGTTCATTCTAGTTGTTCCTCCTCTACTGTTATCCCAGTCTCAGTTGGTGTACCCAAGGGTCTGCTCTGGTCCCTCTCCTCTTCTCTATATCCAGTCTCTTGGTGCTCTCATCTTCTCACATGGCTTTCAATATCATTTTTATGCAGACGATTCTCAGATCTATCTACACCTGATATTTCTCAGATACTCCAGGCCCACATTTCTGCCTGCCTATCTGACATCACCTGGATGTCTCATCACCATTTGAAATTGAGCACGTCCAAAACCAAACTTATTATTTTTCCCCTAAAAACCTCCTCCCTCCCTTCTCTATCTCTGTAAATAACACACTTCTTCTTCCTTTTTCTTTAGCCCTCATCCTTGGGGCGTCTTTGACTCTCCCTCTCCTTCTCCATACATATCCAACAGAAAGCTAAAACCTGTTGTTTCTTTATCTAGAACACAAACAAAATTTGCCCCTTCCTTTCTGAACACACTACTAAAACACTTATCCACTCTTTAGTCACCTCCCTTCTTGACTATTGTAACCTCCTCCTTGCTGGTCTTCCTCCGAGTCATCTTTCTCCCCCTTCAGTCTGTTCAGAACTCTGCTGCGCGGCTAATCTTCCACCTGCCCCAATATATTCATATAACCCCTCTTCTCAAGTCACTTCATTGGCTCCCCTTCCATTTCCGTATCCACTTCAAACTTCTCCTTCTGACTTAAAAATGCATTCATTCTACCGCTTCTCATTACCTTTCCTCGCTCTTCTCTCCCTACACCCTCACGAACGCCACTCTTCCACTGGCCTGCTTCTCTCTATGGAAACCACATAAGAGCACGTGGTGAAGGGGGTCACAGGTGCTTTATTCAACTCCTACACGTTTCTGCAATATAGCCTTCTTCAGGGGGTAATATCTCAAACAGAACATAAGTAAAATCAAAAACACGATTAAAATCCAGTGTTAAAATACAACCAATGAACAATAACAACAACTAAATTATAAAGAGCTATGAAGATAAAATAAAAAATAAAAGCGAAAAACAATAAAAAGAAAAAATAAGGCTGAATGAAGTCACTTTAGACTGCTTTTGGATCCTGATCCCTTGTTTTCTTTGTGTCTCCTTAGCTTTCCCTATTTGTACCCTTATTCTCATCTACTGTCTGTTTTGATTAGATTGTAAGCTCCAATGAGCAGGGACCGTCTTTTATATGTAGCTGTACAGTGCTGCGTATGCTCTGTAGCACTATATAAATGATTAATAGTAGTAACATTAGTAGTAGCAGTAATTCTAGGCGCTGTTCTGTAAGAGGCCAATTATGCATGCATGTGTCCAGAAACATGCATCAATGACTAAAATAGCCCCATGTAGGTACCTACTTTCACACTTAAAGTAGTGTGCCTCCATATAAAATTACCCCCTTAATGCCAAACTACTGTGTTAAGACTGCATACTAATTCCTGCATGAAGCGTCCCAAATTGTAATGACAGAAGAAATTAAATGATTTTGTGTAGAAAACTTAGCATATTTACGAATAAACTAATGAAGGACAAAGTCAATAAAAAGGATAATTGAAATTATGAGGGCTATGTTCATTATTTTCAGCTAAATATTCCAGTATAAATACTGTCAACCATTCTCTATTTATGAGCATCATAATGGTTCAGGTAAATGCACACTGCACAAATGCACACTGCACAAATGCACACTGCACAAATGCTGTCCACTCTTTCTAACCAAACTGTAGCTTATACCCATCAAGAACCAGGTATATAGACAAAAAATTGATGGGTGTTTTGGTACAAATAGGGGTATAATACAGCAAGATATAATGAGACATCTTCTTTCTGTTAATCTCTGTTAATCTTTGGCATGGCCCTTTCGGCGTTGGACCATGCGAGGTAAAAGGAACATCTGCTCCTTGCTATATAGTTGGTAACTCTGTTTGAAGGTATGACTATGTTAGTTAATTGTATTGTAATGTATGTATTGTCTTTCCCTGTGCTATGTAGTCTCACTTCCAATCACTTTGATGTAATAAGGTGGTGCATGTCCTCCATGCCTTTGTATGACCTTTGTAGTATGTTGTGAACCGCTTTGATTGAAGGAAAAGGCGGTATACAAAACATGTCAAATAAATAAATAAATAAACAAATAAATTTAGGGCTAGAGTTATTTTACCACAAGTCCCATTTGATGCAATGGTATTTACTTACTGATAACGTATATTAACATTAACACGGTAACACGGTAGCAAACATGAATAACTCTAGTTCTTAAATGCATTATCTTCAAAGTATAAACTTAACTGTTGTCATTTTTAAATGCGAGCCATTGCCCAGATGGTAACTTGTTTTTATGGTGTCAACAGCTTATAAGTGTATGTACAACTTTCCAATTTAAGAAAAATGTACAGAAAAATACAACTTTCAAAAATTACAGTACCTACACAGGAGAACCTTGCTGAAGATTTAAGAGCCCCAACAAATTGTATATCATGCAGTTTATTAGTTATAAACCAGATATATTTACCCTCATACATGTAAGAAAAGAAAATCCACTTGGTATATTGGGTCCTTGGGCTTTTGGTTACCAAAACAGCACATTTTTCCTATATTTTTAGTTGGGTTAGACCTTCAATAAAGCAGGCATGTACTAAATAAAAAGCACTGGACCTGAGCTAATGCTATCTTTTTCACCAAATGCAGTGACACATACAGATAAGGTTGATTCTTACTTGTAAACAGGAAGCATTATAGGCAAAGGAGAGGACAAATGAGGAGCAATTTCTAGCAGGTTGGCACGCTCATGAAGTGCTTCTTTGACTAGCCTATACTGAAAAAAAAAACAAAAAACAGAAGCATTAAGTCTCAAGTAATGGATCATACCTACTAGAAATGGTGAAATAATCTTAATGAAACAGCCTATAAAATAAAATAAAACAAAACAATTATTTCTGCAAGGAACAAATTCTTTCACCTCACTTTTAAATTTAGATAATCCTGATGTTTTTAATATTCTTCGTATATCAAAAGAACACAATAGCATACACAGAAATAAGAAAACTTCAGGATGAACATATTAGAGTTTGTGGGCCCAGAATATGGTGGTTGTAATGCTTTTCTCCAACCTTTGAGGATAAAGTTAGTGGTTAGAACACTGGCTTGGGAACCAAAAGACCAGGGCTCAATTCCCACTAGCACGTCTTGTGGCCTTGGGCAAGTCACTTAACCCTCCATTGCTCATAAAAAATCCAAGTTATCGATGTCCCTGTTTAATGCACGTTTACCAAGTTTAAGTTAGAATGTAAACCACTTTGATTGAAATGATAAAGCAAAGTTACTCACCTGTAACAGGTGATCTCCGGGAACAGCAGGAATTTAGTCTTCACATATGGGTATCGTCGGTACTGATGGAGCCTGCGCGGGAACGCGCCCCAGCGTCCAATTAGAAAGCTTTTGGGAGCATCCCACAGCGCCTGTGTGCTGCCTTCCCGCCTTTCCCAACTGCCTCTCTCCAGTTGAGCTTTAAAGCTGAGACAAAGAGAGAGAGGGAAAGAAAAGAAAAGAGATACAACTCCTAGGGGAGGTGGGTGGATTGTGAAGACTAAATTCCTGCTGTTCCTGGAGATCATAAGAACATAAGAACATAAGATATGCCATACTGGGTCAGACCAAGGTCCATCAAGCCCAGTATTCTGTTTCCAACAGTGGCCAATCTAGGTCATATGTACCTAGCAGTTTCCCCAAGAGACACAAGTGACAAGTTCCACAATGCTTGTACTGGCCTGTTACAGGTGAGTAACTATGCTATCTCCAGGAACAAGCAGGAATGTAGTCTTCACATATGGAGACTCCCTAGCTACAGATGCCAGGGAGACACCCCAGAAGTTGTGTGCCCCTGTGAAAGGGCTCCACTTCCCCCCATGTATCTCTGGCATCCTACCGGGAATGGTGGGTAGGAGTTGATTAAGTATGGAACAGGTGTCGTAGAACAGCCTGACCAAACAAGATATCCTGGCGGGAGTCCTTGTCTAAGCAGTAATGGGCTGTGAAGGTATGAACCGAGGCCCAAGTAGCTGCTCGACAGATGTCGTCAATAGACACAGAGTGTAGATGAGCCATTGAGGCTGCCATGGCTCTCACATTGTGAGCTGTGACATGGCCTTCCAGAGAAAGATTTTTACTCTGATAGGTAAAAGAAATACACTGTGCAATCCAATTGGACAATGTTCTCTTGGAGACTGGAAGTCCCAAATGAGAAGGATCAAAAGCAACAGAGTTGAGAAGACTTTCTAACATAAGTTCTTTCAACACTCTTGGATGCATACTATCCGGTCCAGGTGATTTGCTACTATTCAGTTTATCAAATAGTTGTAATACATCTTCCCGGTGTAGTGATATTTCTCTCAATTCCTCTGCAGTATCACCTTTAAATACCACTTCGGTCTTGGGTAACATCCCTACATCTTCCTCAATAAAGACTGAAGCAAAGAATTCATTCAGTCTCTCTGCTATAGCCTTGTCTCCTTTTACTGCCCCTTTTACCCCTCTGTCATCTAATGGTCCAATTGACTCTCTCACAGGCCTTTTGCTACGAATGTACTTGAAAAAGTCTTTGTTTCGTGTTTTTGCTTCTGTAGCAAGTTCCTTCTCAAATTCTCACTTTGCCTGCCTTATCAATGCTTTGCATTTAACTTGCTAGTGCTTGTGCTTGTGCTGTTTCCAGTTTTCTTCGTTTGGCTCTTTTTTCCATTTCCTGAAAGATGCTTTTTTGGCAGCAACAGCCTCTCTGACCTCACCTTTAAACCATGCTGGCAGTTTTTTGGACTTTCTTCCACTCTTCTTAATGCGTGGAATACAGCTGGTCTGGGCTTCCAGGATAGTATTTTTAAACAACGCCCAAGCTTGATGCAAGTCTTTAACCTTTGCAACTGCTCATTTTAGTTTTTTCTTAACTATATTCCTCATTTTATCATAGTCTCCCTTTCGAAAGTTAAAAGGTAGTACTGTGGATTTCTTTACTATCCCTCCTCCACTAATTAAATCAAACACAATCATGCTATGATCACTATTGCCAAGTGGTCCCAACACCCTTATTTCTTGCACCAGATCTGGTGTTCCACTAAGGACTAGATCCAGTATGGCTTCCCCTCTGGTCGGTTCATGAACCAGCTGCTCCAAGAAGCAGTCATTTATTTCATCTAGAAACTTTATCTCCCTAGCACGTCCTGACGTGACACTGAGCCAGTCGATAGCGGTGTAATTGAAATCGCCCATTATCACTACTCTGCTGTAACTTTTATTAGCTTCCTTGATCTCTTTAAGCATTTCATCATCCATTTGTTCATTCTGGCCAGGCGGTCGATAGTACACCCCCCACTGCCATCACCTTCCCCTTCATACATGGAATTTCAATCCATAGAGATTCTACAGCAAATTTTGTTTCCTGCAAAACTTTAATCCTTTCTGACTCAATGCCCTCTCTAACATAGAGCGCAACCCCTCCTCCAATTTGATCAGTTCTATCATTACGATATAGTTTGTATCCAGGTATCACAGTGTCCCACCAGTTGTCCTCCTTCCACCATGTCTCTGAGATTGCAATCATATCTAACCTCTCATTTAGTGCTATATATTCTAACGCTCCCATCTTATTGTTTAGACTTCTAGCATTTGCATACAAGCATTTCAGAGACTGTATTTTACTAATATTAATCTGGCTATTGGTAGGCATGGGTAATTTGGAATCTTTACGCTCTGTCTGCACCATACTCAAGGGCATTTGGGCTACTTTACTCTCTTTTGACACCTCACTGCTTTTGGTAGTATCCTTCAAGGATACCGTCTTCCGAATCATGCGCTCTTGAGCGACTGTCGGCTTTCCCCTATTTTCTAGTTTAAAAGCTTCTCTATCTCCTTTTTAAAGGTTAATGCCAGCAGCTTGGTTCCATCCCGGTTAAGGTGAAGCCCATCCCTTCGGAAGAGCCCCTCCTTTCCCCAGAATGTTCCCCAGTTCCTAACAAATCCAAAACCCTCATCTTTGCACCATTGTCTCATCCACGCATTGAGACTCCGGAGCTCTGCCTGCCTTTTGGGTCCTGCACGTAGAACAGGAAGCATTTCGGAGAACGCTACCCTGGATGTTCTGGATTTCAACTTCCTACCTAAAAGCTTAAATTTAGCCTCCAGAACTTCCCTACCACATTTTCCTATGTCATTGGTACCGACATGTACCAAGACAGCAGACTCCTCCCTAGCACTATCTAAGATCCTATCTAGGCAGTGCATGAGGTCTGCTACCTTCGCATCAGGCAGGCATGTTACCAGGCGATCCTCATGCCCACCAGCTATCTACATGCCTAATGATCGAATCACCAACTATAACAGCTCTCCTAACCCTCCCCTCATGGGCACATGGCTCTGGAGAAACGTCCTCGGTGCGAGAGGGTTTTACATCACCTGGAGGACAGGTCCTGGTTACAGGATTACGTCCTGCCACTTCAGAGTGATGCTCTCCTGTCACGTGACCTCTCTCCTCCATGGCAACAGGGATGCTGCCAGACTGGAGGTGGGACTTCAGGACTATATCCCTGTAGGTCTCGTCCATGTACTTCCCTGTCTTTCTTATGTCTTCCAGGTCTGCTACTCTAGCCTCTAGAGAACGGACTTGTTTCCCGAGAGCAAAGAGCTCCTTGCACTTGGTGCATACGTCAGACCTCTCACCAACTGGGAGAAAATCATACATGTGACACTCAGTGCAAAAGACTGGAACGCCCCCATCTTGCTGCTGGACTGTTGTCTGCATCTTAGTTTAAAGCTTGTGTTTAGGTCTTAAAATTCTGTATTCACTAAGAGTTGGTGTAGGTGCTTATACTAATAAAGGTGTATCTAATACCTCTAACATACCTCATTCACCTGAAGCTTAATTAATCTCAGGTCTTTAATGTATGACTGATTTGGATAAAGAGCTGCACCTGAAAGCAGCCCCTTTCCTAAGATGTGTAAGTACCTATAAAGCAACAATTACCCCAGGGGTGGGTGGGTGGGAAATAAGACCTATTAAAAGAAGAGGGCTATTACAAGGTACCCTTGTCCTGTACCCTCAGCAGAGGGGGAGGGGGGAGTCCCTCAGGTAGGCTAGGGCAGGGAAAAAAGTTTAAAACACAACAGGTTCTGGGGACAGAGCAGGGAGAGATATTTAATTTAAAGCAACAGTTAACCTGGCTACCACACAAAAGCCAGTTAGTTGAGAGAGGCAAGGTAAGTTATACAGCTGAGAAGCTCAAGTGCAAACTAAAGGGAACAGGGAGGTGAAGTAGCACACCAATAAGACAATAAATAAATAAATAATCAAATAGACAGCTAGAACTCACAGCAAATTGTCCCAGGAGTTAAATATGCACCTCTCTAGCAGAGCACTGTGAGGGCATGTTGCTGTTTTCTTTGTAAGTAAAAAGCAAGTGCTCTTTTACAGTCCAGAGTATGAAGTTTCTTTCTGCATTTGAAGCATGAGGCCTTGGAAAAAACTACAGGCAGCTAAACTGCTTGGTTTAAATGAAAAGGTGAGACCACCTTTGGCATGAAGTGTGGATGAGACCTAAGGACTACCTTATCATGATGGAACCTCGTATAAGGAGGATCAGCCACTAATGCTTGCAACTCACTAATGTGACGTGCTGATGCGATTGCAATGAGAAAGACAACCTTCCAGGAAAGGAATTTCAAGGAGGTAGTAGCTAGAAGTTCAAAAGGCGGCTTCATGAGCTGTCCAAGAACCAGATATAGGTTCCATGCTACCGGTGGTGGCGTAATGGGAGGCTTAGTTAGAAGAAGGCCCCCTCATAAATCTCGCTATGAGAGGATGAGAGGAAATAGGTTGTCCATTTAAAGGCTTGAAAGAAGCTGAAATAGCACTTAAATGGACACGTACTGAGTTAGTCTTAAGCCCTGCATTAGATAATGAAGGAGATACTCCAGTAATGATTCCAGAGGGGTCAAGACCCTTCTGTGAACACCATATGGAAAACCTTTTCCACTTGAAAGCATAAGAGCGTCTTGTGGAAGACTTTCTAGAAGCATAAAGAATATCCTTTACTTATTGAGACAGGTTAAGACCATGAAGGTCTAGGCCCTCAGCAACCAGGCCCTGAGATGCCGAGAGTGGGGATCGGGATGCCACAACATCCCGTCCTCCTGAGACAGGAGATCTGGAGCAGACCCTAACTACAGAGATGGAGCTTGAGAAAGATGTAGGAGCAGAAGGTACCACACCTGCCTTGGCCAATGTGGCGCTATGAGAATCATATGGCCTCTGTCTCTCTGAAGCTTGAATAGGGTTTTGGGAATTAGGGGAATGGGTGGAAAGGCATATAGGAAGTCCTGACCCCAATGGAGGAGGAAAGCATCCCTGGCCTGAGAACCCTGAGCCAGAATTCTGGAACAGAATCAGGGAAGTTTGGCATTCAACGGACTTGCAAAGAGGTCTATGTTCGGAGTTCCCCAAATTTTAAAAAGTTTTGCTACCTGGTCTGCACGAAGAGACCACTCGTGTGGAAGCAGAACTCGACTGAGTCTGTCTGCCCAGGAGTTTTGAATGCCTGTCAGATACACCGCAAGGAGATGAATCTGATGCTCTGTGGCGAGGGCCCATAGTCGCAAAGCTTTGTTGCAAAGCGACAGAGAGCCTGTTCCTCCCTGCTTGTTCATATAGAACATAGCTACTTGATTGTCTGTCTGAATTAGGACTGTATTGTAGCTCAGCTGGATGTGGAACACTCAAAGAGCAAGGAAGATTGCTCTGAGTTCCAAGAGATTGATGTGTAGATGGGTCTCCTGTGGAGTCCAGGTGCCTTGGGTAGAGAGATCTTGCAGGTGAGCTCCCCAACTCACCTGTGAGGCGTCTGTTGTTAGAGTGACCTGGGGTGGGGGCAGTTGGAAAGGGGACCCCACCAACAGGTTTTGGGTTGATTGCCACCATTGTAGGGACAAAATAAGGCGACTTGAGTTTGCTATTTTGTCTGAAAGGCAGCCTGATGCTTGGGTCCACTGAGTGGATAGAGTCGATTGGGCTGCTCTCATATGGAGGCGAGCATAGGGAACCACATGCACGGTAGATGCCATGTGGCCTAGCAATTGTAACATTTCCTGAGCAGTGAGATGAGTTTTTAACACTGCTTGGGAAGCTAACTGCACAATTTGAAGGCAGCGGGGCTGTGGAAGATAGGCCCTTGCTTTCCTGGTATCCAGCATAGCTCCTATAAACTCTAGAGATTGAGTGGGAGTTAGGTTGGATTTTGGGATGTTTATGACCAGGCCCAAATACTGAAGTATACGCATTGTGCAAGATAGAGAAATTCTGGCCTCTGACTCTGATGGGGCTCGAATGAGCCAGTCGTCTAAGTAGGGGAAGATGAATATTCCTAGAGTGCCAAGAAATGCTGCCACTACAGCCATGCATTTCGTAAACACCCTTGGTGCTGAGGCAAGGCCAAAAGGAAGAACCCTGTACTGGCAGTGCTTCCCCTGAAATAGAAACCGAAGGAATCTTCGGTGAGTTGGATGGATGAGAACATGGGTGTACACATCCTTGAGATCCCAGTGAAAAGTGGGATATAAATGCAGCTAAATAAAATAAATAGAGAACAAAGCCAATCCTGACTCTGAAGGTATGGCAGAAGAGTTCCTAGAGAAATCATCTTGAACTTCTCCTTGAACAAGAATTTGTTCAATTCTCTGAGGTCTAAAATGGGTCTGTGTCCCCCTGTTTTCTTTGGAATAAGGAAATAGGGGGAGTAAAACTCTATACCCTGTTGGGAAATGGGTACGTCTTCTATGGCCCAGTGGGCAAGAAGTAAATTGACCTCTTGACTTAACTGATTTTCGAGTGAAGTCTGAGAATTGAACTGTCTTACAACTGTAGGAGGGGGCATGTTGAGGAAATGAAGCTTGTACCCCTCCTTTACAATGGAGAGAGTCCATTCTTCAGCTGTTATCTGCTCCCATCTGGGGGCAAAATGACACAACCTTCCTGGAATGGTGGAGGGCTCTGGCCCGTTGAGGGCCAGGAAGGCCAAGTTCTCTATATGGGAGTCAAAGCCCCTGTGGAGGCTGAGTCTGTTGGGCCGGTTGAGGCTTAGCAGGCTTTGTTTTGGTGGCTGCTGTCCCTTTCGGGCAGACTGACCTTCAGAATACCCCTGCTGGGTATAGGAGGGGTAAAATCTCTTCTTTTTAGAGAAGAATGGTTTCTTGTAGGATTTTCTCCTTGCAGGATCAGCTGTAGCCTTGGATAGTCTATCTAAAGTAGTGTTATCAGCATCCAGCTCATTAGCTTTCTCTTGCAAATTTTTGCCAAAAAGATTTTCACCAGTGCAAGGGATATTCCCCAGTTTGTCCTGTACCCAGAGTTCTAAGTCAGATGCCTGGAGCCAGGCAATCCTACGAGCACCTGTGGCAATGGCAGAAGTTCTGCTTATGCACTCAAAGCAGTCAAAAGCTGCACGATTAACAAACTTGGAAACATCTTGGGCATGTTTGACAAGTGTAAGATAATCTTGCCTCTTATCATCAGGAAGGAGAGGGCTCATAAGCTCTAGATCTCCTGTAACCTCCTTAAGGAACATTCCCATATATAAAATGTAGGAACTAATCCTGGCAGAAAGCATAGAGGCCTGGAAAGTTTGATGCCCAAAGGCATCAAGAGTCCTACATTCACGTCCTGGCAGATTAGATGCATGTCTTTTTGCACTCTTGATCCTTCTCATAGCTGATTCCACTACCATGGAGTGGTGTGGTAACTGGATTTTTTGAAATCCAGGACAAGGAGGTACCTGATACATGGTATCAAGCCTACGAGAATGAGGAGAGGTGGTAAGAGGTGTTTCCCACATTCTTAGCATGAGATCATGCAAGATCTCATGAATAGGCAAAGTAGCTGCCTCCTTGGGAGTTTCAGGATATTGTAAAATCTCCAATTCCTTTGCTCTGGGCTCTGTTTCAGGAGCCACTGTGATGGAAAGACCTCTAGCCACCTCCCGGATGAAATCCTGAAAGGATATATCCTCTGGTTGAGACATCCTACATTTAGGAGAGGAAGGCTCCTCAGAGAGAAGTACTCCAGTACCGACAGAGCTGTCAAAATCCTCAGACTCAGAGGATTCAAAATATCTCCTGTCCGGGTGCTCTTGCAAAGCACGATACCGGTACTGATCGAAGTTGGTACCGGAGGGGTCCAGTACCAGCCTGTCGATACAAGGAGGAAACAGCATGACTCGGTGTCGGTAACACAGTCGCCAATATCGAGGCTGTTGGTACCGGTACCGATATTGGTGCCGGAACCGGTGTCGATACCGGTTGAACCGTCTGAAGTGGTCACGAAGGCACTGAAGCCACAAGGAGAGCCGCCAGACTGCGTTCAAAAGCCAAGAACCTCTGGTCTATTGACGTTGCTGATGCCTGGGTATCGGTACTGGACGAAGCGGCCGGTACCCCAGAGCATGGCACCAGTAGTTCTGCTGAGGTTGAGGCCTCGAGAACATCCTGGAGCCCCGATAGTGCTTTGGAAGCTGAAGCCTCCCACTGGGGCAATTTTGCTGGTACAAGTCCCTCAAGGGCAATGCCAAAGGCATCTCGATGCTTGGAAGGAGATCTACCCTTTGAGGAACGGCCAGATTTATGTTTGGTTACCTGAGATCCATAGGAGGAAAACGAAGCCCTGGAAGACCTCGATGCCATGGATGCTGCATTGGAGGGAAAAAGGGTGCTATAAGCTTAGCAGCTCGGTTTTGCTGACCCCTCTTCGACATCATCCCACAGGCAACACACTCCGAGATGGAGTGGTCAGGACCTAAACATTTAAGGCACCACTCGTGAGTGTCGGTGACAGAGATGGTACCGCCACACTTGGAACACTTTTTAAAACCCGAGGCGGGTTTTCCATTCTGAAGGAAAAGTTGGTCCTAGTGCCCAAAATGGCGGCGTGGCACCCGACAGAAAAAAGACTGGAAAGTCCGGAAAAAACTATTACAAATTTATTTATTTATTTATTTTTTTAAGAAAGAAAGAAAGAACCGGCGGTACCGGTATAGCGTCGAGGAAGGCAGACACTATCCACAAAAAAGAATGAAAAAGATGGGATAATTTCTGCGGTGACAGGAAAAACAACCTGCTGGCTCCGCGGAAAATGAAGAACTGGAGAGAGGCAGCTGGGAAAGGCAGGAAGGCAGCACGCAGACACTGTGGGATGCTCCCAAAAGCTTTCTAATTGGACGCTGGGGAGCATTCCCGCGCAGGCTCTGTCGGTACCGACGATACCCATATGTGGACTACATTCCTGCTTGTTCCTGGAGATAGCAATATAAAAAAAACTGTTAAATAAATAAAGAGGAGGGAGAAGGTAGCCCAGGACTGCCTGCTAACGTCAGGAGACGCTGAGTGGGAATTGCTGTCAGCTGCGTACCTGGCTGGAACAGAGCTCCTCTCTCCAGCTGCGATTGAGGATAAGAGCCAACTGGTACCGCGGGACGCGGCCGTGGTGCGTGTCTGAAGGGGCGTAGCTCAAGGGGCAGGTTAGGCCCCTTGTGAGCCCCTTCGGAGCACCTGGAAGCTTCTGGGAAGTTTCTTTGCTTCCTGTGTCTTGAATGGGTAAGCGAAAAGCGAAGAACAAGGGCCCAGTGGAGGGTCAGGTGGTGAAGGGCCCTATGGATACCCACCTGATTAGTGCTGCTGCTTTACGAATACCAGTCCCTCAGGACCCAGGAGTGAGGTTATTCCCAGAGGCTTCATTAAATTTGGGGGATCGTACCCCTCCCCCCCAACCTAACTTTGATGATAAAATGCCCTCTTCCAATGCCTCCTTTGCTGGAGATGGCAGTTTGTTTTCCGTTTCCACCCCTTTCTCCAATGGATCTTCTTGTAAGCAGACTGATTTGACTGGAGCTGAGCTTGTATACCCTTCGGGTATCTCTTTACCATCTTCTGATTCGCTGCCAGTTTTTTCTAGTTCTGCTAATTCTAATATTTCTTTGAAAGATGTTTTTGATGCTATACATCGAGTGGAATGCATTCTTTCGGGTACTCTCACTCAGCTGTGTAGTTTTTCCCATGACACTGCGAGTGTTCTTCGTGGTCATGGTCAGTCTCTCTCAGCTGTTAGTGAGAGGATTCGGAAGTTGGAGGGGTCTGCGAAGCGTGTAAAGGTTGCGAGTTTATCTTATATAAAGGAGACTACCACGCTTCAAAAGAGATTGGAAAGGTTAGAAAACCTATCTAGAGCAAATAATCTTAGAGTTTTAAATTTTCCGATGGTACGCCTTCTCTCTCCATTAGAGTTATTTAAAAAATATGTCCACGATACGCTGTTATGTTCAACATTTGATGTGGCTAGTATTACTTCTATTTATTATCTATCCCAGGGGGGTAGTGAGATAGCTAAAGACGGAGAGGCTGATGAGCAGATGAGCTTGGATCAACTAGACTTAACTCAATTTTTAGAAACCTCTCTAGATAAGGTGACAGAGGGCTACCCTATTGGTTACCTTCTCTTCTGAGAGCGAAAAGGTTGCTATTATGAAATTATATTTTGCTAAGAAGGATGTTTCCTTTTGTGGGAATCCTTTGATGATGTTTCCTGATGTTGCTAAGGTTACCCAGCTCAGACAGAAAGCTTTTTTGCAGCTAAAATCTAGGGTTCTTGCTTTGGGAGGTCAGTTTTATTTAAAATGTCCTTATAAATGCTTTGTTACTTATTTTGGTAATAGATATGTTGTGGCAAAGTCAGCTATCCTGAGAGTGGGGGAGGTGAGAAGCATAACAAATTCACCCTAGTTAAGGGTCCCCTTCTAGGAGTGCAGGGAGAGAAAGCCAAAGCCAGGTTTCAAAGACAGAGAAACCCCAGCTGGAACAGGTTTCGGCCAATGACTGATAAAGTAAGAAAGAGGGATTGCAAGCACAAGGACCAAAGCCCTTACTTTAACAAGTGCACTGATTATTCTAATATCAGAAGGCAGGGGGGTTACCAACACCTGGGAAAGAAAGAGGTGGGGTTAAGACCCTGGAGGTATAAGCCTGGGTTAGATCATGCAGAGAGGGAGAGGCGAGAAAGGGAGAGACGAGAAGGAGAGCAGCCGGGAGAGCAGCTGAGACAGAAGCAGATCTAAGGAGTGGATTCTTGGAGAAGAGCTGAGCTACCCAGAGCTGAGAGAGCTGAATTCCCTGCAACAGGTTGGCAACAGAGGTGGGGACCAGGAAGTGGAGAAGCTTTCAGACCACCAGAGAGGTTGTCAGCTGAGCAGTCTGACCAGGTCGGTGAGTCAGAACCCATGCAGTTGGGAGAACCAGTGTCAGCGTTGGGAGAAGAAGATTGCTTTATGGATTGCTCTCTATGCCAAGCTCTAGACAGGAGGTCTTGATGAAAAGCTAGCCCTGAAAGAAGTAATTCTCCTTGGAAGTTAACCATATGGCAGAAGCAGTGTGGAGGTAAATTCCTGTCTGTTTTAAAAGGAAATTTACTGCAACGTAAGCCTGATCAGGAAGCTCTGATTCATGCTTGTTTGTCACCTGTGTTTGAACTGTGCAACGGCAAGAAAAGCCAAGTTAGCTGCTATAAGAGTTTTTGCTTGCTCCTCTCCTATATGAAAAGCCTGCTAAGAGTTTTTATAACTGCTTGGAATGTTTGTTTTGTTCTAAGTTTGGTTTCACGTAGAAATGCAGCCTAGAGAGGTTTTTGAGGCGGGCAGAAACCAAACTGCTGTAGAAGAATTAAGCCTGAATTTTTCTTTATGCTCTGATTAACAAGGACTAAAAAGGAAAGTGGCAGCCTAGTTTCTAAAGGCAATTGCCTCTGCAAATAAGAGGGCTTTAAAAAGCCATTTCTGAGTTCTTTTGGTTTGTTTGCCATTATTTGCTGTACCTTAAGCAAATCTTACAGTTGTAATCCTGTAAATGATACCTTGAACCTGCTGTGTTTTGTGTCATGGAAATAAACTTTCTGTTACAAGCCTTACCCTCGGTTACCTCAACTACAAACCTTCTACTTAAAGTACCAACATATTTTTAGCAGTACTACACTTCCCAGAAACCAACACAAAGAAATAGGCTGCTAGGAACTGATAGGAGAAGGAATCCTCAACCACCACGCCCCTCGACCACTAGAGGCAAGTGGCTTCGGGCGTTGTGCTTGTGACAATGTATTTACTGAAGTGTCACAGTTAGAACAGTTTTTGGTGGGTAAGAGCTCGCAATAAGATTATTATATTGCTTTGTTTTGAGTGGTTTGGTTGGGAAGAAAATTGGGGTCTTGATGTTTGGTATGCTTAGCTAGCTGTCTCTCATTTAATGTGGTTTCTTGAGATTGCTCCTCTGAAAACATTTAAAACTGTAGTTTTCTTTAGTGTTTTATGTAAGGAAATGTTCTTTTCCATTGTTTACTTTTGTAATCATGACAAATTCAATAAAAATAAATAAATAAAGAGGAATAACAGGAATCTTTCCGAAGAGCTAGGTAACTGATGGCGATGTTTCCCTAATTTGTTTTCTTTATGAGTGCAGGAAGTAAACGAACATATGAGCCGTGAATATATACAGCAAGGGTTCTCAACACAGACCTCGGGACACACCTAGGCCAGTTGGGTATTCAGAATTCCCACAATGAATATCCATGAGATAGATTTGCATGTACTGCCTTCATTGTATACAAGTCACCCTAATGCATACTTCTGCTCCATGTGGCGTATCCAAAATCCCTTCCTCCCTCCCTCTCACCCACCTACCCTTCATTTCTAGATGGACTCTACCTTAGCTCTACCTTTCATTTCTAGATCGACTGGTGACACCATTCTGACTTGCAGCTTTATTAAACTACTTTAAGTGAACATTATCTAAAGGGCAGGTACATTGCTTCCTTAATACAAAGCCACTTATTTGTTTCCTGTTATGTGTCTTACCTGTCCTGACTTGAATGTACTGTATGCGCCAAGGAGTAGGGATTGCAAACTTTATGCCTGGTAGCACTATACAAATGCTGCTAATAATAATAATTTACGGCATTTTTCAAATGAAATGCTCTGTGTCAATCCAATGGCACATCATTAAGAATTTCATTTCAAATAAAAGAGATTTATGACTGAGAAATAAGGGCAATTTTCAAAACACAGGGGTATGTTTACTAAACGGGGGTAAGGGAGCAAATGTGCCGTTAACGAGTAGAAAAAGCACACATGGCCCCATAACGCCGCAAAAATGTCGCATTTCTGAGTGTAAAAGGCTCCTGCAGTGTAAAGGGAACAGGAGGTGGAGAGTGGGTGTCAACAGGGCGAAGAGTGGGCATTAACAATGTGTGTATCTCTAACGCCTGTTGCGCAAACACCCTCTAGAGCCCCTTAACGACTGTAACCTTACCGCCATGTGAAATGTTGCGGAAAAGGTGCCTGATGAGCAGAGAGAGTCTATTTAAATGTCTGCAATGTGATACACTGACAGGGGAGCTCCAGAAAGTGATGATAGTGCTCCATTAGCAGCAACAGCATGGTGTCCATGTATGATAGGACACTATGTTGATGGTGCAAATGGGCCACCAGAGACTGCATGTGAATCATGCAGTTGGGGTTGCTGGTGCACAGGGCAGACCAGGCAGCTGCCAAGGTGGCACATAGGAACATAAGATCATAAGATATGCCATACTGGCCAGTATTCTGTGTCCAACAGTGGCCAATCTGGGTCATAAATACCTAACAGTTTCACCCAAAGATGTATAGGTTCCACAATGCCTGTAGTGGGGCATGCAGTGCATTTCCCATGTCCCCTTGAATAACAGTATCTAGCAGTTTCCCCAAAAGGCACAGGTTCAGCAATGCTTGTAGTGGGTCAAGCATTGATATCCTGGGTCCCTTCTTAATAATGGTTTATGGACCGTTCCAAACCTTCTTTAAAAACAGCTACACAAATAGCTTTTACTACATCCTCCGGTAATGAATTCCAGAGTCTGGTTAAGCGTTGCGTGGTAAACTATTTTCTCTTGAAGGACTAGAAAAGGGGACTGTTACTTCTGGAGAGAGATCTGTAATTGTGAGTATATACTTCTGGGACTTTTCCAAAAGGAATTCTTTTTATTAAAGCTAATTAATCTGTGAACCCACTATTTTTTGTTAAATCAGTCAGGGCCTAGTAGCAGCAGTTTAAGTTTACATTTAAAACACAGAAGAGAGCTTTCTGGTTAAATTTCATACCCAGCAGAGAGCTTGGTTCCACATTAGGAACCACCACCCAGGAAAAGATTTAGGCGTCATTGTGGATAACATGTTAAAACCCTCGGCCCAGTGTGCAGCGGCGGCCAAGAGTGCTGGGGACCCTGCAGAGGCAGATGGTTGGAGGGGGGGTGCTGTGTTAATATCCATGTGTGTCTCTGCCCCCCTCCCATCCAAACTTTGTGCCCTAGCACACACCAGACCCACATGTTGGACAGGCTGGGACTGCATATCACTACTACTGACAGAACACAGGCATTGTCAGCATGGTGTGGGGATGCTGAGATGGGGGCAGCAGCACCCACCTGCAGCAGACCAGTCATGTCCCGGCCCTGTGCGCATTGCAATATATAGCAAGGTCTGTTTGATATGGAACATGTCAGCCCCAGGGAGAGTTGTATCCATATGGCAGCACTGTGGCTATGTATATGAGCAGAAGATCACAGGTTCAGTTCCAGGCTATGGATCATGTATTGCATGTCCCTACATCTAAACTTTAACCTACAGGGCAGGTACAGCACCGACATGTGCAACCCCCATTGAAATGGCCAGCAAAGGTACAAACACCCATCAGCCACACAGACAGGCTCCAATATCCACAACTGGATGGGGAGGCACCGGCACACTGAGCGGGCGCTAATATCAGGACACGCTACTAGCAAGCACAATGAGCAGATGGTTTAAAATGCTTGAGTTGATATGGAGACCAATGTGGCAGGCAGGAATGCCAACCATCCCCACTTTTGGTGTGTGTGTCTGTTGTGTGTATGTGTGTCTGTGTCTCTGTGTGTGTCTCTGTCTATTGTTCTGTGGCTTTTCTGCACTTCTGTGTACTGTTGCAAGTCCCGAATCTCACAGGACCCTTAAAAGAGATGGTTAAGGCCTTCCCGCAGGTAGGGAAGCTTCTTAGAGAGGGTAGCAACAAATGGTATACAGTTAGTAAATGCTTGACTACCCCGTGGCCACAACAAGGGACTTATTCCCCGGACACTTTGGCAGCTGTATAAACAGGGATTGAAGCCAAAACAAAATCTAGGCAGAAACAGACTGTTTAAAACTGGGTGTAAAGGACAGGCTAATCTACCCCTTATCCCTGCAAGGAAGAGGGATTGCATTGCCTAAGCTGTTCCCAGCGTTAGTGTGCAAATGTTCATGGCAAGAAGCAGAGGATTGTGGGTATGGCCTGTCACAGAGCAGACTGGCCAGGATGTGTCTGCCTTGGCGGTAGGGTCAGTGGCTGTGACTTTGCAGTGCCAGTCTGCCACGTGCAGGTCCTGGATGGCCACTGCATGTCATGCTGAGAGGGTACTCTCATTCTGTAAGAGCAGTGATCATGGCACGGCTAGGTATTCACATGGTGCTATATAGTGCCTGGCTCCATTGATGTGGGTGCAATCTCTGTCTGGGAATCCCAATCACTGAGCCAAATGCTGGGTGTCCATACTGTTAACCCCAAGCCAGGGTGCACATAGTCGCTCTGTGCACATGTATTTGTGTTGACCAGCCACAGCTAGTATGTGCATGGCTGACACAGCCCAGTGGTGGGCAGTAAGTGCAGTCTAACAGAACTTGCTGTGGTGGATTGTTAGTCCTACATGATTGGGAGAGCAGTTGTTCCTGGCCTACTCACTGCAGTCATGGAAGGACAGTAGCTGCAGCCCCACCCAAGCCTCGAGGCCTCCCCTTCCCTGCATTTGGCATCCATGACAACAGCTTTTTAACACTGGGCACTGACATGCACTGTTCCAGGAGGGTCCCTGTCCAACAGGGGCTGGACACAGGACTCAGCTGTGAGTGGGACCTACAACATGCTGCAATTGTGCAGGATGCAAGCTGACTAGTTTAACACACTGCAGACATTACCTGCTACACACTGGCAGTGATGTGGACCTGCCATACAGCTGGCAGAGACCATCTCTGGCGATGCAAGTTCTGGGGACCAGTTGCTGGGCACCCATTCTCACCCTCAGGGTGACTGCTATAACCGCTCAATAGCACAGTTTGTAGCTGTTATGTGCATGTCACACACACTGTCATTGCGTCTTTCTGAGCGGATGTGATAGATCAGTGCATCCTCCATTTGACGATCAGCTGCAGACTGCTGTTCCACCTATGCAGTGCCCCATGGGTACTGGAGGGGCTAACCTACACTAGCATACACAGCAGGCAGTCTAGGCAGTGATCTGCAGGCTCTTTGAATCCCGACATTGCTGTGTACAGAGGTGTGGAGGTGTAGCCTACTGGTTAGTGCAATGTATTCATACGCAGGGGACAAGGGTTTGATTCCCACTTGGTGATTTTGGACCTGTGTGCTACTCAGGCCATTTCCCTGCCTTTAACTGTCCGGACTCTACTGTGACTTGCAGACAATCATCCTTCTACTTTGTTATGCATTCTGGTCACACTTTGGGTCAGCAAACATGCTATCCCCCATCATGGCCTTCTGCAAGCATGGCTTTATTGCCTCTGATACAGTCAACTGCAGGGGGTCTGACATGTTCACCCTGCATATGTCAGGACCCTGTTTGGAGGCGTGGCATGAGTGGAGGAGTGGCCTAGTGGTTGGGGCAAGGTACTTCAGGCCGGAAGGTCGGGGGTTCAAATCCCACTAGAGGACAGCAACCTTGGGCCGGAAGGACTGGGGTTTCTAGTCCCACAGGTGCTCCTTGTGGTCTTGGGCAAGCCACTTAACCCTCCATTGCCCATGTTCCCTGTAAGTATTAGTGTATGTGTCTCATATCCCCTCGTGTTAAATGTATCTCAATTGTGTTGTGACCACTTTGATTGAAGGATAAGGTGGTATACAAAACTGTCTAAATAAAATTTAAAAAAAATGATGGTCATGGCAATGGCTTGGGGGCCAAGATACCATGGTTTGAGGCCCACTACCACTGCTTATGTGACATTTTGGAATGAGTTACTGCCACATTTTATGTCTGCCATAACCTTCATGGACTGACAACACCTCCTGGTGACCTTGTACAGGTCACTTAACCCACCAATGGCTCAGCTGACTGCAGATCCATACAGTCCCTGGTTATCATCAAACATTACAAACTGATGGCAAAATGTACCCCGACGTGACTACACCAATTCAATGGTATACCAACAGGCAGTTACATGCATACATCTCTAACTTTCATGTGAAACATGAGTCATGTCTGACATCATGTCTGTTACTGTACCTTGCATTGCCTAAGCTGTTCCCAGCATTAGTGTGCATCTCTGCAGTTCATGTGGACACATCCTACCCCTCGGATATCCACATGCAGGTCTCAGCCCATGTCCATACGTACCCCATTTGCATGACACTTGTGCAATGTTTATCAGCACATTTGTCTGAGGTGTTATATGGTGGCTGTGTGGCTAGTCCCACATGTCTGGTATTAGACCTTCCAAGTGGCACTGGCACACATTTTCATGCACAGTACAGATATATTGAGGATGGCATCTATGGAACATCAATGATGCCAGTCCATACCAACCTCTCCTCGGCTGCCATTTGTCCTTCAGCCCATCCATCCACCTCTGTCGGCTTTGTGCAGTCATGTCTTCTCGTGCAAGCTGCTGCACCATGGCCTACATTGGTACTCTTTTCTATAATTTGGATCTGCACACACCTCTCCTGTGCCTGATCTGCACATCACCACTCCTACTCTGTCCTCCTGTCGCTGCACACAACATAAGAACATAAGAACATAAGATATGCCATACTGGGTCAGACCAAGGTCCATCACAAGCCCAGTATTCTGTTTCCAACAGTGGCCAATCTAGGTCATATGTACCTAGCAGTTTCCCCAAGAGACACAAGTCCTGCCACTTCTCACTCCACTGGGGGACACGTGTTGCGCATCTTATGCCACACACTGACATTGTGCTATATTACATTGGCACCCTCTGTGCATCAGTACACTAGCCTCCCACACGCTCATCCACTTTACTGATTGCCAAATAGGGTGCCCATGAGTCTGGCAGGTCCATCATCCATCACCATCAGATTGGCTTCCCTTGCTGCTCCTTTATCCAGCAATAGCGTTACAGCTGTTTCCGGACATTAAGGTACCTGCTTGACACCTTAACACACAATGTCCCGTTAATGTATGTTAAATAGCCCATAGAACCCTTAATGCTGGAATGCCTCATACACGCCCAGAGCCTTTTTCGCATAGAAAACCACTTTTCTCTGTCGTTAATGCTCAGTAACCTATGCTCCCTTACTGCCATTTAGTAAACATACCCCATAGTTTTCCTTTGAAAATTAGCTAAGAGATGCCCCCGAACAAAGTACTCATGAACTTTGCAGGACATTAAGCTGTCTAAAAATTTTCACCTGAAAGACAATGGTTCCTCTATGGAAACCTGTAGCAACTATAGACAATAGACAAGAATCTTTTATAATATAACAACAACACTGGCAAAGATCCAAATTTGCAATGATTCCAAAAGCGAAACACCAAGTTACTTTTTTGTAGATGTTCTCTATGGGCAGTAGGACACAAGTCCTTATGAATGGGCGACATCACCTGACGGTACCCACGTAAAGAAGCTTCCCCGGCTTCGATTACTCTAGAACAGTGGTTCTCAACCTTTATTCCATTGAGACACATCTGACGATGCTCACTTATGTGACACACCACACACATGATCCTCACAGACCTTTGGTCTGACACAGTATAGTAGTTAAATATAAACATGTAAACATGTGCTGATAAAAACTCTACAACAGTGGCAGATAAGAAGTTGGATATTTCTCCATGGAAGCAACCATACAAAAAATATTCTGATACACACATCATTTATGTAACAGCAACATAACTCTTCCCACTACCAAGCACATTATAAAAACACAAACTGAAAAAAATCCCACCACTTGTATATGTAGCAAATGTGCCATACCATAGCAGCACTAATTCCTATGATTTAAGTAGCTAGAACTCTACCAAAGAATAGGCAGCACTACAAATATTGCATTGGGCCATAGAACACCAATATACCTAACTTCTGGTAAAACAGAACAAGTGGGACTACTACAGATCTCTACAGAAACTATACACTAATGCCACTGCACCTTGGTCACATGTAAAATTCTGACAGACTTTCACCAAATATAGAACAAGGGACCACAAATTAGAAATAGAAATATGAAGACAAAACTGGAACTGGGAATCCCAAGAAGTCAAACTCAGCAGATACTGCAACACTGGAAAACTAAAAATAGAAATGCATTTCCTCTTGTACTGAAAAAAATTCAAACACATCTGAAATGCACATCTCCCAAAGCTAAAGTTAATAAATTCAAAATAAAATACTTTTTTCTACTTTTGTTGTCTTGGTATTTTATTTTCCAGTCATATTGCTCCCAGTTTCTTTTTTCTGCTTTCTTTGTCTGTCTTCTGCAACTCTTTCTAGTGTTTGCTGTCCATTTATTCTTTCTCCCCTCTACTCCCATCTTCCTCCATACCCTCTCTACATTTATTTCTGACATATTGATCATTCCCTTTTCTTTCTCTCTTGCTTCTCTGTCCATTCAAATTTCACCGTTTTTCACCTTCTAGTCTTCAATTTCCTCCTTTTTAATTCTCAGATATCTATTAACTTTCTATCTCCTATCCAGCCCATTTCATCGCACTCCCTCCCCAGTCTCTTATTCCCTTCTATCTTCCACCCATTCCCCATTATGACAATTCTACCCCCTGTACTCATCAGTCACCTCTGACTTGTGTCTTCTTGATAACCCCCCCTCTCAAGATTCTACACCATGACCAGCATCTACACTCCCTCTCTCTTCCCCCTACACACCCACCCACCCTTGCAGCCCAGCATTTCAATTCTCTTTCTCCACTCACCCACTTTTGTAGCTCCGTATCTCCTCTCCTTCTCTATCCTTCCTCTCCACCAGCCACCCATGTAATCTAGCAACTCCCCACTCTCTGTTTCCCACTTACCTATGTAGCCAGCATCTCTCCACTCTCCGTATCCCACCCATCCACCCTATGTAGCCCGGCATCTTCCCTCTCCATCCACTCACCCATCCATGTAGCCCAACATCTTTCCACTCTCTCTCTCACCCACCCCTCCCATCTCCCCCCTCCCTTCCTCCAACCACCTTTGTTGCCTGGCATCATTCCTTTCTCTCCCCTTTCCTCCCAGTGTATCCAGTCATCTCCCCTTCTAACCCCCACCTCTGTAGTCCAGCATTTCCTTGTTCCCCTCCAAACAGTGCATTTTCCCTCTTAACTCTTCATCAACAATGCGGAACCTTCCCTTTTCCCTTCCCGCCCCAACAGTGAAGTTTCTCCTTGTATCACGAAAACCACGGAGGGGCAGGAGACACGACTGCACCGACCCCAGAAATTCTTGTCTAGTATAGGTTCAGCTGTGCTCCTTCCTCCCAGCTGCAGCAGCAAATGTCGCTTAGGCGATTTGACTTCCAGATGCATGGAACGTACCTGGAACTGAAATCATAAGGCGTAGATAAGGAGCACAGTAGAATCTACATTAAACAAAAATTGCAAGGGCCAATGTGGTTGCATCTCCTGCCCCTGCTTGTGTCAGCTCCACAACACATCTCATATCTCCTGGATGTTGGCCACATTTCCTATCCCTTCATGCGCCGGCTCTGCAACACACCTCCTGGGTGCTTGTGACATACTAGTAGAAAACAGCTGTTCTAGAAGCTTTGGAGAAGAAGCACTGCACATATGTGCCCTTTCCTGTTTGTCCTTGTTGCATGGGACCTCCCCTCTGTCTCTAATAAAGCTAAAAATAGAAGACAACTCCAAGGAGAGATAAGGGCTACATGAAGACTTGTATCCGCTGCAGGTACAGCTACGGTCAACATTACTGGCACCCTTGCATGTTAGTATGTTGTGTACAATTCTTGAGAAATAATTGGAAATATTCCAAGTGTATGTCATCAGAATATTTTAAGAATATGTTCAAAGGTATACAACAAAAAAAAAAGATGTCTGTGCAACGTAGACATAGTAATTTCTCAGAAAAGAAAATATGACCTGGACAAGATTAATGGTACCCTTCACTAATATTTGGCTGCACAAGCCCTGGCAGTGATGACAGCCTCCAAATGTTTCTTGTAGCCATCTATAAGTTTCAAATATCTGTCTGCTGGTAGTTTCACCCACTCTAACTGTGATTTGTTCCAGTTCATGAATGTTTCCAGGATTCCTTTTATCAACGGCAGATTTCAGGTCTTCCCAAAAGGTTCTCAACATTGCTGGCCAGTTTAAAACAGTTCATTTTTTCCTTTTTAACAATTTTTTTGTACTTTTGGATGTATGTTACATAGAAACATGACAAGAGAAAAAGACCACATGGCCTATCTAGTCTGCCCTTCCATATCAACCACTACAATCCCCGTTTTTCCTTTAGAGATCCTCTGTGTTTGTCCCATGCTTTTTTGAATTCAGATTCTGCCCTCATCTCTACCACCTCCACTGGGAGACTATTCCACAGATCCACCACTCTTTCCGTAAAGAGATATTTCAGCATATCACTCCTGAATCTATCCCCTTTCACTCTCATCCCATGTCCCCTCATAGCAGAGCTTGTTTTCAATCAAAAGAGGCTCTCCTCCTATGAATTTATGCCACGGAGAAATTTAAACATCTCAATCATATCCCGCCTTTCTTCTAAGGTGTACATATTAAGATCCTCAAGTCTGTCCTCATATGCTTTATAATGAAGACCACTAACCATTTTAGTAGCCACTCTCTGTACTGACTCAAGCCTGTTTATATCCTTTTGAAGGTGCAGTCTCCAGAATTGTATACAACAACAAGTTGCTGTTCATCAGCCGTACATCTGATACCGCAGCTTACTCTTCTGTCAGTTATTTTTACTTGACGAGTTACTAGATACTATAAGTATACACAGCAGTTGCATTGAACTTACCAATACAACTAAGTACGCCTAAATCCCCTGATGAAGTGAAGTCGAAACACGGCCTGTGTCGGGCTATTTGGGCTATTGAATGTACATTTTACATCAAGTTTCAATAAAATAATCCTTCCTATTCAAACCACATATTTTGGACTGGGTGCAGTGAAAAGAGACAGGAAGAAAATTGATGCCTTTGCATTATGGGGCTGGCAACGAATACTGTGTATATCATGGACTGCTCGAAGAACAAACCAGTCAGTACTGGAGGAGATCAAACCTAAGCTTTCCTCAGAAGCTCAGCTGACAATACTTCAACTTTCATACTTTGGACACATCATGCAAAGAGAGCATTACAGAAAGACATAATGCTTGGCAAAGTAAAAGCTCAACGCAAAAGAGGAAGGCCAGCAATGAGATGGATCAATACAACAGCAGCAGCTATGGGTGCCATTGTATCAACAATGAGCCACCTGATTGAAGACCGAACACAGTTTAGGTCAACTATCTAGCAGGTTACCATTAGTCCACACCGACTTGAAGGCACTTACATCATCGCTGGTCTGCATTGCCAAAGACGCTCGTTTGGTTTCATCTGTCTGCAGAACATTTTCCCAGAAGAATTGTGGTTTCTCAAGTGGGGTTTGGGCAAAGATCAGGTATGCCTTTTTATGTCTGCCTTGAGCAATGGGGTCTTCCATGGCCTTCACCCATGAGGTCCTTCTTTGTTTAGTGCACAGTGTATGGTGTGGGTTGAAACCACCACTCCAGATTGCTCCAGGTCAGCCTTAAGCTCTTTGGATGTTGTACGTGAGGTTTTTCCAGCAGTTCACACTAACCTTTGAAGACTTCTTGGATTAATTTTACTCTTCCCACCATGTCCTGGGAGGTTCATAAGAGTTTCCATAAGCAGAAAATTTCTTAAAAACATTGCGAACTATAGACACAGGAATCCCAAGGTCTTGGAGATGGCCTTGTACCCCTTTGAAGTTTGATGATAATGTTATTTATGATGGTCTCAGGCAGCTCACTTGTCTTCACCATTGTGAAAATGGAACAGGGAGTGAATGTAGTCATTTTAAACATTAGAGCCATGATTCATTGGTAGAGTCAAGTCATGTGAATACTGACAATTCATCAATGTGGTTCTTTTGTTCAAACTGGTTTGAATTGTTTACTATAAGGGTACCAATAATCATGTCCTTATTATCACAAAAAGACTCCTAGTCAAAACTACAGAAATGCTCAAAATATAAAAAGGTCAGACCATCCAATCCTAAAAATCCATCCAAATTACAAAACTCTCATATTTTTGTTGGAGTGTTTGTCATGAAAAGGGGTAACTATTTTTCTCAAGACAAACCTTCCTTTTTAGTCTCTTTAAAAAGAGACAATAAATGCTCTAATGAATTAGCAAGAATGCTACACAAGCATACTACATGAAACAATTATTGTAGGGACTTATCAATGAGTAGCCATAAGACTCCATGGTCAGATATTGGCATACCAGTCTGGTAATGTCAAAAGACATATACCATTTCGCCTCGAGAAGGTAGTGTGAATCCCCCTATCCAAAGTACATCTTCTGAGGGCATTAGAGACAAATGAAGAATCCCTTCGGTCAAAATATGGACACAGTTCTGTGTTTCGAACTTAAAGCAATTCTGTCAGCTCTACGCCAAGTGGTGTTCATTTTGAAAGGGTTCCTTAAGCAAATGCCATTTTTCTCCAGAATACTATGATGGGTTATATTCAAACCCCCGGTATTTTTATTATGATGATCAAACGACGCCACTGGTATACGTCAATGGAGACAGCCAATAAGTCAAAGTAAAACCCACCAGTCGATCTCTAAGTTCCAATCCAGTCCATCAAGCCCAGTATCCTGTTTCCAACGAAACCAAGCTCAACCCTCTCCAATGTCCAACCAATAATACACTAATAAAGTCCATCTCTCCTCAACCTCCAGACCCCAAACTAAACCTTCACTTCCTCTATTCAGCATTAATACATCTAAGAAAACAAGGTTTAAAATTCTCTCTCAGGCACTACTCTGAACGATATTGGCCAATTAGCCACACTTTTGATTCTCTGTGAAATCTAGCATAACTTCCTTCACTTTTCAACTGTTCAGAATACTTCCCCTTTTTTTGTATCTACAGCATGTTTGTAAGTCTTAAAAAGCTTCTTCCATTTCCTCTGAGTTCCTGGGGATCATTTTTGCACCAATACTTTTCAAGGCTCCTAAATTCTCTCAAGGTCACCCAGACTTGAGAGAATCACCAATCTTTTCTCCTAAAGAACTTCCTCCCAATTTACCAGTACCCTATCCATATACTTTGAAAATTCATCCAAATAAATCTTACTCACCCTCTCCGTCCTCCAACATAATCCATTTTTTTCTCCAAAAAGAGAATCTCAACAGAAAATAAACTGTCCAAATTAACTTTACTGTAGTGAGATTCCACAGCCTCCACAAATCCCTAATCTTATTTGAGACAGCTACCAAATTTATTAAGACCAAGTTTAACAAAACTAGCCAACGCTTCATATTGCTAGCCATAGAGCAATCTGGGATCTCTAAATGCATACTGAAATCCCCTAGCAATACAAATTGTTCTGCCAAAAAGTCTGCTAGGGTTCCCTCCCGCATTATTATTATTACCTAGTGGAATATGAAAAAGCACAAACACTGGAAGATCACTCTCTTTGTTATCTAAAACCAAATGTTCACAGCCGTCTGACAGTCGGATCTCTGGAGACTACAAAAGCAGACTCGGAGGAGTGGAGGCAGAGAGAGGTCACATGAAAGGAGAATATCACCTTAGTGTAGCACGGAGCTAGAACCTGTCCTCCAAGTGATGTAATACCCTCTCATATTTATGGTATAACTCCAGGGCCATGTGCCCATGAGGGAAGGACTAAAACAGCTATTATAGTTGGCGATTCAATCATTAGGTGTGTAAATAGCTGGGCGGTTTGTGGAAGTGAGGATTGACGGGGTAACTTTTCTGCATGTGGTGAAGGTGGCAGACTTCACTCATCACCTAGATGAGGTCTTAGATTGTGCTAGGGAACAGCCAGCTGTCTTAGTACATGTTGGTATATATTGCTCCTTCTCTATCTTCACCGGTAATTCCCTCCTCCTCTATTACCCCCCTACCCTGTGGTGTTCCTCAGGGATAGAAACATAGAAATATGTTGATAGAAAAAGACCACATGGCATATCTAGTCTGTCCTTCCATATCAACAACTAAGACAGCCCCTTTTTACCTTTAGAGATCCTCTGTGTTTGTCCCATGCTTTTTTTGAATTTAGATACTGTCCTCATCTCTACCACCTCCACTGCGAGACTATTCCACAGATTCACCACTCTTTCCGTAAAGAAATATTTCCACATATCACTCCTGAATCTATCTCCCTTCACCCTCATCCCATGTCCCCTCATAGCAGAACTTGCTTTCAATTGAAAGAGGCTCTCTCCCTGAACATTTATGCCGCGGAGGTATTTAAACATCTCAATCATATCACCTCTATCCCGCCTTTCCTCTAAGGTGTACATATTAAGATCCTTCAGTCTGTCCTCATATGCTTTATAATGAAGACCACTAATCATTTTAGTAGCCACCCTCTGCACCGACTCCATCCTGTTCACATCCTTTTGAAGGTGCGGTCTCCAGAATTGCACACTATACTCCAAATGAGGTCGCACCAAAGACTTATACAGAGGCATTATCACCTCCTTTTTTCTGCTAGCCATTCCTCTCCGTATGCACCCAAGCATTCCTTCTAGCTTTTGCCGTTGCTTTTTCTACCTGTTTAGCTACTTTAAGATCATCAGACACAACCACGCCTAGGTCCCTCTCTTCTTTAGTGGACAAAAGTACTTCACCCCCTATACTATATTGCTCCCTTGGATTGCTGCAGCCCAAATGCATGACCTTACATTTTTTAACATTAAATCCCAGCTACCAAATTCTAGACCATTCTTCAAGCTTAGCTAGATCCCTCCCTCATGTTTTCTACACCTTCCTGGGTGTCTACTCTATTGCAGATTTTGGTATCATCTGCAAAGAGGCAAACCTTACCCGACAGCCCTTCTGCTATATCACTAACAAAGATGTTAAAAAGAATCGGACCAAGGACAGATCCCTGGGGCACACCACTGATAACATCCTTCTCCTCAGAGTGAGCTCCATTTACTTGTACTCTTTGTCGCCTCCCACCCAACCAATTTCTAACCCAAGCAGTAACTTTAAGGTCTATCCCTAAGGTGCTCAGTTTGTTTATAAGTCGCCTGTGAGGAACAGTGTCAAAGGCTTTACTGAAATCTAAATACACCACATCTAGGGCTCTCCCTCAGTCCAACTCCCTGGTCACCCAGTCAAAGAAATCAATCAGATTTGTCTGACAAGACCTGCCTCTGGCAAGACTCCCCTTTTTAACATCTTTCTTTCCCCTCTCATCCACCTCATTCAACAGCATGGTTTTTCCGCCTATTACTACGCAGACAATATTCTCCTTATGCACCCACCAGCCCTTCAGCCCCCTATTTGGCCCCTTTAAATGCCTGTCATTCTACCATTTCCTCCTGGATGGTGTCCAACTACCTTCACATTAACCCCTCTAAGACCTTAGCCATGTGGTTTTCTTTTTCTACCAGTGCTCTCTCTCTGGCTCCCTCCCTCATGCTGTCACTCATCCCCCTGGTCACTGCGCTCCGATATCTTGCTGTCACACTCGATTCTTCGCTCTCCTTCCATGATCACGTTTCTTCCATCATTCAGCATTCCTTCTATTCACTTTGCCAGATCCATTACTTCTGACCATTCCTTTCACTTCCCTCTCTGACCACACTTCTTCTCTTCCTAGTAATGAACCGCATTGATTATTATAATGTTGCCCTAGCCGGTGTAGGGAGTCGGACCCAGGCTGGAACAGTGCTCCTATAGCTAGGTCTGTGAAGCAGGCCTGGATACAGGCCATGGGCCTGCTTGGGACTTTTGACCACCATTAGGCCAAAAGAAGAATCAGGGGAAGAATGAGCTGCTGACATAACATGAGAAAATTCTGGTAGTAGAGTGATACAGAATGTTGCTGATTTAGTGTGTTTTTGCTAAGAAAACCAGATAACTCAAATGAAACAAAAAAGACATGAGGGGGAAACCAGGGAGTAAGATTTAATTAGGCAACCTTGGGAAGGTGAGATGGTGCCTTCCTGCTAGCTTGAACCTTGAGAAATGTAAAAGTGTGCCAATATGGTACAGAAAAAAGTATCATTAAAAACCAGCTGCATGAAAAGAAATAATCTTTGTAGTAACGCTAGCCTTTCAGAAAAAAACTGTATAAAAAACAAACCGGGATAGAGGAGAGAGTGGTGAGTTTATTCAGCCTTGCCATGGAGATGATTGTGTGCTGAATTGCCCCATTAACCTTTCTCCTTCTGTCTATTCCCTATACAGCAGCTACAATCTCCCAGTCTCTCAAACATGACCTGGCTTATTTATGTTTGTCTACATCTTCCTATGTCCTCTCTTTACGCTCTTTATTATTTCCTCTTTTCTGTCAAAAATTGTAGCTCTTTTCCCTTTTCTGGTCTTGTGCCTCTTTCTGATTGTTAAATAGTTGTGAACTGCCCTGATGTAACATAGGGCGGTATATCAAATGCAAATAAACTAAACTAAACTTGTACCTGTAAGTAACCATGTTAAGAGAATTTGTGTGTGAAGAATTTCTGCTGAGAAAAGGATATTCTGGAATAAAGATTTCGTAAGTATTGTTGAAAAACTGGTTTCTGTGTACTTCCTCCACGTAAGGTGAGATAGTGGCCCTTGTGGCCCAGTAGGCCTCTTACATTTGACGAGCCCCAGCCAGAAGTGAATGCAGCATCCTTGCCGCCCCTCAGTGCACAGTCGGACGGCCAGGGACCGACACGTCACCCGGATTTGAAACTGCAGGACCAGAAGACTTCAAAACAAGGTAGATTTAGTTTGTTTCCCCCCTACTACCTTTATTTTCTTGTGCTAGGCAAAATGTTGCAAGCCCCGAATCTCACAGAACCCTTAGAACAGATGGTTAAGGCCTTTCCGCAGGTAGGGAAGCTTCTTAGATAGGGTAGCGACAAATGGTATACAGTTAGTAAATGCTTGACTACCCCGTGGCCACAACAAGGGACTTATTCCCCAGACACTTTGGCAGCTGTACAAACAGGGATTGAAGCCAAAACAAAATCTAGGCAGAAACAGACTGTTTAGAACTGTGTGTAAAGGACAGGCTAATCTACCCCTTATCCCTGCAAGGAAGCAGGCTGGCTCTGAGGACGAGCCCCTCCCGTTTTTGTCTCTCCTGAAAATTCTGAAGTAGAAAGTAATAAATATTTCCACTGACTCTGGTAACGCGTCCAAAGTGAAGATTTAAAAACTTTTCTTCTTGGCTCACTGCCAATGAAGCCATTTTTCTATATGAATGAGGAAAAGTCCTGTGAAAGTGAAGGTTAATTACAGGATGAGTAAATATTACTGTTGCTTTTGAATTTACATTGCCCTTAAATTTGTTGAAATTTGGAGGGAGACTGATTTGAAATTATATTATTTTTCAAGTATACAGACTACAGAAATATTGAACTGCGTTCCCAGAAAAATATGAGAATGTTTTTTCATTTTTCTAAAACCTTCCATCCAGATTTCCCTTTAGTATTGAAGAAGAGGCAGAGAGAGGAAAAGCTATAGTCATTTAATAATTGTCATGTTATGCTTTAGTTTTTTTTTCTTTAGAGAGTTGCTATTTTAGCTTAAAGAACAATGTTAAAGAGTCTTATACTCTACTCTGCAACCCTAATATTTGATTATGCAGTCTCCCATACCTCTAATTCTGGAAGTCAACCAGCCCAGAAACATGCTAAATAATTGGAAATGGAGAAAAGTTGCGTGCACTTTGAATCCTGATGAGTTTTGGAAAGACCTACACTGGCCATGTGGTATTTCCAAATGCTTATCCACATTTTGCCTCTGCGAGCCCTGGCCAGACACAAAGGCAAAGGGGGAAGATATCTACACAAATTTTCATAAGACTGGTACAATCCTAAATTTGCAAAAAATTGCAGGAATGTGTACATCTCGTCTGTGACTTCTCTGATCTATAAACAGTGTGGCTTGCCCCTTCCCCAGGTCTAGTTAACGAGTTGTTTAGGATTGACTTCTGTGTTTCTTGCAAATAGTCTAAACTCTGTAAAAAGGTTTTTTAAAAAATATGTTAGTCATTGTTAATCAATTGACTGGATGGGTAGAAGCCTTTCTCTGTAGGAGAGAGATAGCTTCCCCAAGTTGCTTCAGCATTCTGCACTGAAATTATCCCTGAGATTTGGTATTCTTGCTGTGTTATACTCTGAAAATGGCACACATTTCAGAAATGAGCTTCTTTCACTGGTCAACAAATTTTTACAAAAGTCGTGTTACTGAAATAAAAATAGTCATTTCTTATCAATTTTTATATGCTGAACACGAATATGACAGTGAAATTGCAAAGTTGGCTCTAGCTTTTTTGTAATCTACAAGAATTAATGTTTACATCACAAAATGCATGTCAATAGTAAATATAATAGGCCTTGGGTTAATACCTGTAAAAAACCAAGTCATAGACTACTACTTAGATTTTTTCGCCTGTCTCTTGTACAGCTGTTCGGGAGCTTCTCTGGGGAGTGTCCAGCAGTAGTCAGTCAGCACTGTAGTGGACCATTTTCCCTGGTATCTTTGCTCCATCGTTACGATATCCTGGTGAAAATGTTTGCCCTGTTCATCACTAACCATACCGCAGTTGTCAGGAAAGAAATTGAGATGGGAATCAAGGAAATGGATCTTTAGAGACATATTGCAGCCAAGTTTCTGATACTGCATCAGCATGACTTCTACTAGTTCCTTGTAGTTTTCTGCCCTAACATTCTCGAGAAAGTTTGTTGACACTAGGCGAAAAGCATTCCATGCTTGTTTCGCATCACCCTGCAGCAAGTTGTTGAACCGGTCATTTTGAAGAACTCTCGAATCTGAGGACCCACAAAAACTCCCTCTTTAATCCTTGCTTCGCTGAGTCAAGGGAATTTTTCATGCAGGTACCGGAAAGCTGGCGAAGTGCGGTCCATGGCTTTCACGGTTTTTCATCAAACCTAGTTTGATGTGAAGGGGTGGTAGCAGGATTTTGTGAGCCTCAACTAGAGCTAGGTGCTGGATATTCTTCTCTCCAACTGTTACATTTTGTCTGCGATTCCATTCCTTCCGCAAGTAGTGCCAATCCCTTGCTCGGCTATCCCACTCACATAAGAAACACATGTATTTTATTTATCCCTGCTGCAGTCCCATTAAAAGGGCAACTACCTTCAAGTCACCACAGCGGCGCCAGCTGTATGTTTATGTTTATTTATTTGATATACCGCCCTACTTTATCAATCAGAGCGGTTTATAATTCACAAACCATTAGAAACAGGCACAGGGCCAGAAAGGAGGAAAGGAAGTTACAATTGCTGATATAATAAAACGAGAGAAAGGATACAGGACTATACGTAGGGGACAGGATCAGACAAGAGGGGAGGGAAGGTCATAGGCCAAGGAAAAGAGGTGGGTTTTTAGGTCTCGCTTGAAGGTGGCGTGATGGGGTTCTAACCGGAGGGAGGTGGGGAGTGAATTCAAGAGTGCGTGGCCGATGAAAAACAAAGCAGAGGAGCGGGTGGATTGAAGGTGAGCGAGGGAGGGGGAAGGGAGATTAAGGCAGTTAAGGTGGAAGGAGCGGAGAGTTGTCTGGGGGTGTGGAATGTAATAAGGTCTGCCAGGTATTGTGGAGTACTAGTGTGAAGAGCCCTGTGAACTAAAGTAACTTAAACTGAGTGCGAAAGGAGTGGAAGTCAGTAGATGCTTTAAGTTATCATATGTCTCTTTCATGTGGACGGCATGCGCTAATGGAATAGATGGAAGACGGTTTCCATTGTTCAAAAGCACAGCCTTCAGACTCCGTTTCGAAGAGTCTATAAATAGTCTCCAGTCTTGTGGGTCATGAGTGATTTTTAAGGCATTCATGAGGCTTTCAATATTGGAAGAGAATACCAGATTACTTTCCTTTCTGACTGCGTATAGTACACTGCTGATGTCAGATGACTTCAGCAGCCGTCTGGCAGTAGTATTGCACTGCATCAGAAAATGATGCAATCAACTCTGGATGATGTGTGCATGCTGGTATTATGCAATGTGATGCAATATTACATCATTCAAGGCTTATTTGGGATGTTGTTGATGTCCTACCGGATAAATTTACACGGTTAAACGTCAAAAACGAACCACACGCAATATCTCCAAAACGAGAGCCAATAACATTTTTTTTTATGTTATATTCGTGTTCAGCTCACCAAGATACTACAGATTAGGGCCTTTTAAAGTCAGTAACGATTTCGATGTTGACCAGTGTTATCTGCTCGTCTCTGTATTAAACAACATTTTGTGTGTGTTTATGACCCACAGGCAAATGGACTAGTGGAAAGAGTTAATGGTCTCCTGAAAACAACTCTACTTAAGACTTGCAGTGACTCTGCATTGAACTGGTTCCAAGCTCCAATCCCTTGTCTTTTTTTCTCTGTGAAATAGCCCTTTGAAGAAATTCTCTCTGACTCCACATCAGCTCTTGACTGGTAGAACTGCCTCTTTCCCCCTCCTCCAAGTTTTGTCTGGCAGCACTCAGGATGATGTCTCTGCCTATGCTACCGCCCTCCACACTGCATGGACTCTTATAGACCACGCCTGCAAGACAGAATCACCACGCCTTGATCCAACCCCTGTGTGTAAATAAGAACACTTTAAAAGAGACTTTCTGCATTACTTTCAGTTTCACGTATTATCTGAGCACTAACCGACTTTGTATTTGCTAAGAAAAAACAACAAACAAAACACTGAACACTGCATAGACTGCTGAACTGAAATTATTAGTGTAAGAGATTACTTTCTAGATATAGGACTGTATGAGTATGTTTACTTTGAATTCTTTATTTCTTCTTTGTTTTGCCATTTATCTAGGTTTTCTGTTCCTTATCCTGTTATGTATACAATTGCTTAAGTATAGATAAATCTCATAATTGTCTAGCATCATTTTTCATTTCTCTGTGCACAATGCTTATGTTTGTTTACGTCTTTACTCTCTCTTCTTCCCTTAACCCTTGCTGTTTTCCACCAAAATGATACATTTTTTTTCCTTCAGACTACCACAACATGTACACTTCTAACTCATGGTACAACTTATTAGCTCGAGATGCTCAGTTAATGCCTCTGATTGTGTAATCTGTAGTTATCGTTTCTATGCCTCTTCTATGACAACTTTTTTCTTAACAGAGGAAGTAGATTTTTCACAAATTCCTTGTGCCCTCCTTATAGGGGCTTGTGCTCAGCGGTTTTGGATGCAGGTCTGTGCTTTCATACTCATCTTTAGGAATGGCTCAAGGGTATATTTATTTATTTATTTATTTAGCTGTATTTATATCCCGCTTTTCACTGGGTCAAAGCGGTCAATTGGGGGATACATTTAACACGAGGGGATATGAGACACATACACTAATACTTACAGGGAACATGGGCAGTGGAGGGTTAAGTGGCTTGCCCAAGACCACAAGGAGTGCCTATAGGACTAGAAATCCCAGTCCCTCCGGCCTGAGATTGCTGTCCCCAGGTATATGACCAAATGCAACTCTCCCTCCTCTCCTCTTCAACTAATACTACTTCTGGCCTTGTCAATGTTTTTCTGTTTGTTTCTAAATGCCATGCTTCAGGCCTCCAACATGCTACATGGCAACTTGAAGGCCCAGGTTCCTGTAATACTACCTTTTCTCCTCCTTCCTTAGCACTCTCCTGTACCTTTGCTTTGCCTAATACGCCTGACCTTGCTTCTCGTCTTCTCACTGCCCCCCCAGTGTTCACACCACACAGTCGGCTCTGCCCATCAACTTAACTTTAATATTTTGTTTCTAGGCCCTAGTAGTGGCCATTTGTAGGACTGGCGTAGAGCACAGGAGCGGGAGAACTCTGCTCCGCTCTCTGCCTCTAGCCCAATCAGGAGCTCACCCAGATTGCACAAATTCAAGGCATCATCGGGTGCGAAGAGCAGGCTGCTTCACCACCATTGCTGCTCCCCCAATTGGGGTACAGCACAGGAAGAACAACTCCGTCCCGCTCTCTGCCTTTAGGCCAATCAGAGGCTCACTGGGACTGCACAAAATCAAGGCGCCATGAGGCGCGAAGAACAGGCTGCCTCACCACCACTGCTGTTCCCCCGATTGGGCTAGAGCACAGGAGCAGGAAGAACTCCTCTGTCCCACTCTCTGCCTCTAGCCCAATTAGGAGCTCACCAGTACAGCACAAATTCTAGGTGCCAATGGGTGGGCCTTCACTTTAGGGCCTCGCCAGAGAGCTCTTTGGTGTAGCCCATAGGCGTGGGACGCAGGCACGAACGTGATCTACACCAGAAATCTTAAGCCCGACCACACTATAATTACCACATCAAGACCAAACAGCGACAGGACTAAGCACCGCAAAGGCCTCTCCACCAGCCCCATCTCAGTCAGAACCATATCCCCTCATCCTCGAATAGGAATAGCGTAAAGTGAGCCCCGGTAGATGCCACAGATTCTACCACCGAACAAGGTCTGCCACCAGAACCATCACTCACAGAACCACTGCACAGGCAACACCCACTGGCCTTAAAAGGAGCCTGCAAACTAAGTAGGTAGCCCTCGCGAAGCAGCAAAGCAGGATAAGAACAAGGAGGAAGGCGTAAACCTTTTGGGAGGCTGGCATGTTATGATCTGCATCTCTATGCAGATCATAACATGCCAGCCTCCCAAAAGGTTTACGCCTTCCTCCTTGTTCTTATCCTGCTTTGCTGCTTCGCGAGGGCTACCTACACCACTATTACATCCACAACAGCCCTACAAAATCCACCCCCACATACGCCATACTACCTACCAATATGGCAAAATACCTACCGACACGCCAACAGAAGAACCACTAGACTAATAAGAATCCAACCATCTCTACACACAACTTGCCACCATACCCAACCCATCCTAAGCTCTCCTATTAATACAGAGTTCATCCATGCTCAATCCATTTGAAACAAGACAAATACCATTATAGATTACATACAATCCCACCAGACATACTTTGCATTACTGAATATTGGCTGAAAAACACTGACCAGGTTATCCTGAATAAAATTACACCTCATACACACACTGCATTCCATGCACCCCCAAAAGAAGTGGAGGGGTATTAATTCTAGCCAGATCCGACCTTAAATTTAAAACTTCCAAGTCCACAAGCTCTGAACACTGTGTATTACAAATTAAAGATTTATTTGAATCAGCAAGGAATATTGAACTTTTGAACCATCCCGTATGTGAGGAATTGTACTGAGCCAGCTGTTTACTAGCCCGGAGACCTAAGGTGTAGGGAATGACTGACCAGAATTATTTATTAACTCGGAGAACAAACAAAGGCTGGAGAAGGACTGGTCAGAAATTACTGTTTAGCAAAGGTGTATGGCATGGAGAATATCTGTAGGGAAAATCTCACGTGAGGAGTCATGCGGTCCAGCTGTGACACATTTGTTACAGCCTATAAAAAGAGCTAGAAAATCCAGAACAGGTGATGTCCGCATGGCCAGCACGTGAGGATTCCCAGACATTTCTCCAGCCTTCACTGTGGCTCTCCCAGCTGATGATAAAAAGGGGCTGTGATAATGTCAGAAGTTTGGTGATGCATTGTTCCATGCGTTGTCCTTGTAATATTGTCATATTAAATAGCTTATTAAATAACACGCACATGTGGCTGTTTGATCTTGAATTTAATATCATAGTGGGGCAATACACACTGATATAATTACCATAGAAAACAGGTACTTAGCCATCTGCTTTACCTACAGAGCCACCAGTGCTACTGCTGATGAAACATCCAACATACTTGAATTAGTGTGTTTGGCTAACTCCCCTCATAAGCCACTTATATTATTAAGCAATCTAAACCTTAGCTCTGCATCCAGCAAGAAGAAAGCTGCTTTCCAAAGAGCAATGAATTCACTTCAATTTCACCAAATACTCACAAGACCCAGGACCCTCCCACAGCCTAGGCTCCAAGTCTGATCACATATTTGCCCCAAGAGGTCTACTAAAACAGGATAACATAACTTCTCCACTGGTCACACCAATATCCTGGTCAGACCACCATACTATACACGTCAAGATTCATATTCCCCACCAAGGAACACCACAGAAAATGCCTCACCCCGGAAGAAGATTCAAAGGATTCGACAAAGACTAATTCCTCAGACACTCTCCACGACCTCCCCCAAGACTTCACCGATCTTGACGAGGCAATCAAAACCTGGAATACCACCATCAGTGCAGCTGCAAAAGCCCCAGACTGAGCAAGCCCCAGGTGCAAGGAAGCTAGACCAAAATCAGCCCCGTGGTACTCTGAAGCAAAAGAAAAGGCCAAGAGAATGCTGCACAAACTAGAACGGCGTTGGAGGCAAGACAAGTCACAAACCACTTTAAAACAATACCAAATAAGGCAACAGGAGTATGACAGTCTGATAAACCGCCACAAACAAGAATGCCATACCAACCTTATTTTAAAATCCAGCAACAAGCCCAGAGAACTCAGAGATTGTTCGCACCCTAACAAAGGAACCAACCCACAGAGAAGACATGATTCACCCTCAAACCTTTACGAACTTCCTTCTCGCCAAGCACAAGCCCCCCCCCCCCCCCCACGAGAGCCTTACCCCTTAATGACTCCAATGCCGCTCCACTGACTGAGTGTAGGGACCCAATACCAGACCCACATGGAGTGAATTTTACATTCCCATGATTGAGCAAATTGCCCACACAATCGCCGCAATCAACACCAGCACAGCACCTTCTGACCCATGCCTGGTAGGTTGGATAAAGTCAGCCAAGGAAGATCTTATCCAATGTATCCACAAAATAATAAGCTCCTTTCTAACTCAAGGTTACATGCTCCCCACTCTCAAACAAGTAACCATCTGACCAATCCACAAAAACATCTCAACAGATAACGCAGACTCTGTGGCATACTGCCCAATCTCTAGCCTTCCTTTTTTATCCAAAAGAACTGAAAAGGTAGTTCGGAGACAGTTACAGGACCACATCGACTCAAATGCCCCTCTGAACCCCCACCAACATGGCTTTCGTCCCAACCACAGTGTCAAAACCCTACTCACTCATCTATTTGACAACCTGATCAGAGGAATCGACAATATAAAAAAAGGCTTCCTCCTCATTTTTGTCGATGTCTCCTCTGCTTTTGACACAGTATCGCACAGCATCCTTTTAAACAGACTCATAACTATTGGACTCCACAGCACCACACTCAAGTGGTTTCAGTCTTAGCTCAGTGACAGACAACAAGAAGTCAAAGTCGGAACAAACATCTCCACTCTGTTCAACACAGCACAGGGTCCTCTCTGTCCGCTCTTCTCTTCAACATTTATATACAGCCAGTCTGTAACATATTCAAAAGGCACAACATTCATTATATCACATATGCAGATGATATCATGGTCTATACCACAAGCCACCTTGACACCCCGGACTACACAACAGTGGCAAAATGTTTACAAGAGATGATTGATTGGCTATCCAACAATAACCTAGGCATCAACATTAAAAAGACAGAGGTGCTAAATATCACACGTGACACCTCCTTCACTCCACCCCCCAACCTCAATCAGCCTGGCAGACAAACCTATCTCAGTAAAAGACTAAGTTTGATACTTGGGAGTTACCCTAGACAGCCACCTGAACTTACAAGCCCACATCAACAGAACCACCAGAAACACTTTCCATAAACTGGCCACGATGCAAAGCTCAAACCACTCCTCAGCCAAGACCATTTCCGCAGTTTGTCAAGCTGTCATTATACCCATACTGGACTACTGCAATTCCCTATTCCATGGACTGCCAAAGCAAACCATCCGACCTCTGCAATTAGCCCAGAACACTGCCACCCGCTTCAGCACTGGATCAGCAAAATGGAACACATAATGCCCTCTCAAACCAGCTCCACTGGCTACCAATTATCTCATGTGCCAAATACAAAACAGTGCTGACCATCTTTAAAATCAGAAACATGTCAGCCAGAATACTGCAGGACTTGATCCGCACAAAACCTAACAGATTGCGGAGACAGAACACCACAGACACCATCCCAACAGTCAGCTCAAACACAAAGGCCAACAAGTCTACTGCGAAGAGGGCACTTTCACTAGTGGCATCTGCCATTTGGAACTCACTTCCAGAGACACTAAGGACTACCACTGACATAAAAGACTTTAGAAAACAGCTAAAAACCTTCCTCTTCATGGATCACTTCAGGAAAGACATCTAGCACTCTAGATTCCGGACCACCTTTCATTTCAACACCCAGATACTTGTTAACATGCTGCCTGGCATTTGTACATATGCTTCGCTGTAGATAAGTTATGCTTCCAAGCATCATCCGCATGTCACCCTTTCCTATGTTTCCAATGTGAGTTCTCTGTAACGGTTTGAGTTGTAATGTAAACCGCTTTGATTTTAGGATAAGGCGGTATAAAAAACTTCTTAAATAAATAAATAATATCCATTGTAAGTCCATTATTTCTTCGATCAACCTTTCTATACCCCATGCAACATTTGGAATGCCATTCATAGATCTTTTTTATCAGTGCGATACAACGTTTTTTTCTCGTCTGCCAGTTAATTGGACAGGTATATAGTGTCACGCCCTTAGCCCCTTACAGACAGTATGGAGGGGCGTGCTTGTCATAGGAGAGATTCACCATTTAGCCTTTACCTGACTGGCTGCCTTGTAATGCCTCACGGGAAATGTAGTCCAGTCAGAAGGTACTTGGCTTCAGGTAAAAAAAAAAAAACAAACACATTTGTAGTTGGCTTTGGGTGGTAAGGCTTTTGACAGAAATTTACTTATGGGGAAAACGCTAAGCTCACAAATTAACACCTTTGGCTTGTTTCTCCAGGATTCTTTCAAAAATACATCAGGATATAACTGAACTCAAAACAAAACAGCTCATAACGTTTCTTCAGCATAAAGAAAAGTCCTTTCAACAGCTAATGCTACCAGACATGGCTAGCAGTGCTGTTTTAAAACAAACAGAAACAGCTTTTCCTAGAACAGGTTTCTTTTCTCTCAATCCAGAACACTTCCCGGCTGTTTGTCTCCTTAAGCACAGGAAAGCTTTCAACAAGAAGTTAAACTCTTCATAGGCAAACAATTCTCTATGCAAGATTTTTAGGAGTAGTGAAACCAAAATCAGAGCTTTCCTTACTTTCACCAACAGCACGGCTTCAGGCTGTGCACTGCACTGGCTAGCAGCTGTTTAACAAGTTGTAATTAGACAGCTGCAGTTTGCTCAGCAAAGATATTTCTCCTTTAATACAGGACTTTCACAAGTTATCTACAGGCTCTCAGGGTTACCAGACTCTGGAGGTTTTCCTTATGGTTGACTCCCTTCCAAACCCTCAGTATTTGAAGATTGGCATAAAGAGCAATCCATGTATGAGTCGTCTTCTTCTACAGCCAGGTCTTGTTCACCCAGTTGCATTGGCTCTACCTTACTTTCTGTCTCAGAGGGCTTAGCTGACTGCCTTCCCTTAGGGCAAAAGCTGTCTCTTGCAACTCTGTAGTGCTCCAAATTAGACAAGCTTCCAATGCTCCAACCTGGGTCAAGGCTTGTACCAGCTTCTCCTCGCTCATGCTCTGGCCACCATTCACCTGAGCTTACTCGTCCTGTCCTCCAACTTGTGTTCCTTGTTCCTGCTGTTCTTACTGTTCCAATACAAAAAGGACCCAGAAATTAAAGACAAAAACCGCCTTGAAAAAATCACTCTTTTTGTCGGAGAAGCCATCACAGTGCAGAGGACTTCACCTCTCACCACCGCAGCCCATCCATTTTATTTTATATAAGAGCCCTATGATTTAGGACAAAATATTAAATGCAAATTGTAGACGGATAGCACTTAACTGAAAAGGCTGATGTAAAGAGTCATCCAACGATCAATACTGACGACGTGTCACGTTTCGGGGATTCAATTTTTCCCCTGCTTCAGGTCAAGTCGCCGTGGATCAAATCGCCGTGGATCAAACGGCGACTTGACCTGAAGCAGGGGAAAAATTGAATCCCCAAAACGTGACACGTCGTCAATATTGATCGTTGGAGGACTCTTTACATCAGCCTTTTCAGTTAAGTGCTATCCGTCTACAATTTGCATTTAATATTTTGTCCTAAATCATAGGGCTCTTATATAAAATAAAATGGATGGGCCACGGTGGTGAGAGTTGAAGTCCTCTGCACTGTGACGGCTTCTCCGACAAAAAGAGTGATTTTTTTCAAGGCGGTTTTTGTCTTTAATTACCGGGTCCTTTTTATATTGTTGCATTGGCTTTTAGACCTGGTTGGGTATTTTTGTAATTTAGTTCTTACTGTTCCAGCTTCATTCCTCTTCCAGTAAGCATTCCTACTCCTCTCTCTCTCTCTGGATAATCTGACCTAGACTTAAACCTCTCAGGCTCCAGCCCCACCCCTTCTCCTCTCAGGTGTTGGAGATCAAACTGCCTCGGGGCAGCTGAGTGATTGGGGAATTCGGTGACGTAAGGGTTCCTTACCCTGGGCCTGCATTCCCTCTCCTTTTCTCCACTAGGGGCATTCTGCAACCTATTGCAGCTAGGAATTACCTGCTTTCTAGGTGTAAATGGAGTTTTGTGTCTCTGATCTTGTAAAATAGGTCCTTTGATAAGGGTGAATTCCTTCTCTTTATCCCTATCTCCTGGGTTCTGATAAGCTTCCTTATCACAACAGTAACATAGAAAAATGATGACAGATAAAGACCACATGGCCTATCTAGTCTGTCCTTCAATATCAACAACTACAACAGTCCCCCTTTTTTCCTTTAGAGATCCTCTGTGTTTGTCCCATGCTTTTCTGAATTCAGATACTGTCCTCATCTCTACCAACTCCACTGGGAGACTGTTCCACAGATCCACCACTCTTTCCGTAAAGAAATATTTCCGCATATCACTCCTGAATCTATCCCCTTTCACCCTCATCCCATGTCCCCACATAGCAGAACTTGCTTTCATTCGAAAGAGGCTCTTCCCCTGTGCATTTATGTCACAGAGGAATTTAAATGTCTCAGTCATATCACCTCTATTCCGCCTTTCCTCTAAGGTGTACCTACTAAGATCCTTAAGTCTGTCCTCATATGCTTTATAATGAAGACCACTAACCATTTTAGTAGCCACCCTCTGTACCGACTCCATCCTGTTTATATCCTTTTGAAGGTGCAGTCTCCAGAACTGCACACAATACTCCAAATGAGGTCGCACCAAAGACTTATACAGACACTATCAGCTCCTTTTTCTGCTAGCCATTCCTTTGTTTTCTTAACATCCCCTATTGCTGTTTTTCCCTTATAGAACTTTTCCTTTCTTTTATCTACCCACTCATATCGCCATCAGGTTCATCATAAGCGTTCTCTACGTGCTAAGCATTCTAATTACTTTAAAGAAAATGATGTACCCTATGAATTCCATCTTTTCTCTAACTTTAAAGTATGGTCTGCTTCTTTCTTTACCCCAGGCGTACAAGCTGCTACCAATGTTAAATGGTTGCAAAAAGTGCCATGGAGGTAACAGTGTGCTGAATTGCCTCATTAACCTTTCTCTTCTGTCGATTCCGTATACAGTTGCTACCTTATACAAGTATGTAACCATGCTAGAGAATTTGTGTGTGAAGAATTTATGCTGAGAAAAGAATATCCTGTAATAAACATTTTGTGAGTATTGCTAAGGAAGTTTTTTCTGTGTACTTCCTCCATGTAAGGTGAGATAGTGGCCCTTGCAGCCCAGTAGGCTCCTTACACCAGACTTCCCCAGTACTAGCTCCATCGACTAACTTTTCCAGAACACCGCCGCCCACATAGTTACCCATGCTTCTTGCTCAGATCATATCACTCCATTGCTTATCAAATTACATTGCCTACCCATAAAATTTTGCATACAGTATAAAATCCTTACCCTAGTTCACCATACCATTCATACCAACATGCCACAGTACCTCTGAATTAATTCACCTCCATACCTCTCATTGCTCCCTCCCTCCAACTCTTTCTCTCATCCGCTTCACGCGCCCATGTTGAATCCACCAACGCTTCTGCATTCTTGGCCCCCTTCTTTGGAACTCTCTCCCATCTGACCTTTGCCTTGAACTCTCATTCCCGTTTCAAGACCATGCTAAAAACCTACCTCTTCTCTCTTGCCTCTGACATCCCCCCTTCCTCCATTTAAGTCCTAGTCCCTTCGGTCTTTCCCCCCCCCCCCCCCCCGGCCGACCTCTGACAGTTTGAAGCTTTTCTTCTCTCTTTCCATTATTTTCTAGTAGTTCTTTTTGCATTGTAAACCGCTCAGGTGCCCTAGTGTTGGGCAATATATTAATAAAGATAAAGACAGTAAAGCATGGGAGGGAGGTTTTGGAAGCCAAATTTTGGCTTTTAGGTGGAAAGTTGAAATCCAGAACTTCCATTCACAAAAATGTTTTCAGTGCCTTGTGCTGGAACCAAGAGGCAGGCAGAGCTCCAGTCTCAATGCATGGATGAGAGAGATGCATGAATGATTGCAGGGAAGAGGAACTGGACAACATTCTGGAGAAGAGGGGGCTTTTCCGAAAAGATGAGCTCCACCTTAACCAGGTTGGAACCAAGCTGCTGGCATTAACCTTTAAAAAGGAGATGGAGAATCTTTTAAACTAGATAATAGCGGAAAGTCGACAGTTGCCCAAGAGCGCATTGTTCAGAATGACGTATCTTTGAAGGATACTAGCAAAACAGAAATTAGGGGATCCCAATTGAGATATTTCAATAAATGTTAAAGTAACCCAGGTACTTTTCAGTAAAGAGCAGACTTGAAAAATTCCAAAATAACTCCCGTCAACTAATAACCAGATTATTAACATAAATTAAAAAAAAAAAACCTAGAAATGCCTGCATGCAAATGCTAGAAGACTAAAAAATAAGATAGATGATTTAGAATTTATAAGAGCATAAGAACATAAGATATGCCATACTGGGTCAGACCAAGGTCCATCAAACCCAGTATCCTGTTTCCAACAGTGGCCAATCTAGGTCACAAGTACCTAGCAGTTTGTCCAAAAGACACAGATTCCACAATGCTTTTACTGGGCAAGCAGTGGATATTCTGGGTGCACTTTAATAATGGTTTATAGGCCTTTCCTCCAAGAACTTGTCCAAACCTTTTTTAAACTGGCTACTCTAACAGCTTTTACTACATTCTATGGTAGCAAATTCCAGAATTTTATTACACACTGAGTAAAAAAATATTTTCTCTTATTAGTCTTAAATAGGTTACCCTGTAGCTTCATTGCATGCCCCCTAGTCTTTCTATATTTTGATGGCATAACCAATCGATCTACGCTTACCCGTTCCACTCCATTCATTAATTTATAGACCTTTATCATATCTCCCCTCTGATGTCTCTTTTCCAGGTTGACGAGCACTAACCTTTTTAGCTTCTCTTCATAGAGGCATCCTTCCATCCCCTTTACCATTTTGGTGGCTCTTCTCTGTACCTTTTCTAATAACACTATATCCATTTTAAGAAACGGCGATGAGAACTGCATACAATATTCAAAGTGCGGTCACACCATGGAACGATACAGAGACATTAAAATAGGCTTTGTTTTATTCTCCATTCCTTTCTTTATGATACCTAACATTTTATTTACTCTCTTGGCCGCAGCAGCACACTGGGTGGAGGGGTTTAACATGTTATCCACGATGACGCCTAAATCTTTTTCCTGGGTGGTGGTTCCTAATGTGGAACCTTGCATCGTGTAACCATAGTTTGGATTGTTCTTTCCTAGGTGCATAACTTTGCACTTGTCCACATTAAATTTCATCTGCCATTTTGATGCCCAGTCTTCCAATTTATCAAGATCCTCTTGCAATTTTCCACAATCCTCATGTGTTTTAACAACTTTGAATAGTTTTGAGTCATCTGCAAATTTGATAACCTCCCTCGTTATTCCCATTTCCAGTTCATTTATGAATATGCTAATAAGCAGCGGACCCAGCACAGATTCCTGGGGTACTCCACTATTCACCTTTCTCCATTGGGAAAATTAGGCATTTAGCCCTACCCTCTGCTTTCAATCTTTTAACCAGTTCCTGATCCACAATAGCACACTGCCTCCTATCCCATGACTTTTTATGTCAATTTTCTTTTATTAGGCAGACTCCAAATCCAAATAACATTATCATATTATATCAAAATGTACATGGTAAACCATTCGGATACTCAATACACTGAGGTAGAGAACCGATTATGTATGACATTGGGAGTATTTGGACCACTAGCAATGGGGATCTGACAGAGGGGTGGGGGATAGGACCGAAAGAGGCAGGGAGGGTAGGGAGTGGGGAAGAAGGGAGGTTGGAGGGAGGGGGGGGGACAAACGAGTGCTTAATTGGGCGGTGGGATGGTTGTTGAGGTATAGTTGAATAGAGGAAGTGAATGGACCCCTGGGCGGAGTGTAAGAGTCAACACCCGCCGGGAGAGTGGGCATGGGGTAGGGGAGGAGGGCAGAGGTACCCCATGACTTTTTAATTTTGCCAAAGGTTTCTCATGAGGGACCTTGTCAAAAGCTTTCTGAAAGTCCAGATACACTATATCAACTGACTCACCTTTGTCTACCTGTTGAATCACACCTTCAAAAAAACATAACAGATTACACTGGTCAACACTGAAATCGTTACGGACTTTAAAAGGTCCTAATCTGTAGTATCTTGGTGAGCTGAACATGAATATAACATTAAAAAAAAATTATTGGCTCTCGTTTTGAAGATATTGCATGTAGTTCATTTTTGACGTTTCACCTTGTAAATTTATCCGGTAGGACATCAACAACATTCCAAATAAGCCTTGAATGATGTAATATTGCATCACATTGCATAATATCAGCATGCACACATCATCCATAGTTGATTGCATCATTTTCTGATGCAATGCAGTACTACTGTCAGACGGCTGCTGAAGCCATCTGACATCAGCAGTGTACTATACGCAGTCGGAAAGGTCGAGCATTTAAAATATTTCAGACTGTGTGGCAAGACAGTTTAAGCTACTGTTACATGTAACTTTTATTAATCATATAATTTTAGCCATTTAGGTACAATACAGAACAGTAATGCTGCGAAAGTGCGTTAATACCGTTGACAATTTCTGCTACATTTGTGGGGAAGTGACATTTGCCAACCAGAAGAAATGTATCACTTCTCAACTGAAGAAGGCATATCATCTTTACTTTGGATGCAAGACTGGTGACCAAGACAAGCCTTGGGCCCTGCATATATGCTGCGCTACATGTACAACACAGCTTTCACAGTGGTTGAATTGCAAAAAACCATCAATGCAGTTTGCAGTCCCCATGGTGTGGAGAGAGCCAAACAACCACATAAATGTCTGTTACTTCTGCTTGGTTCCTCCTCTTTCCAGCAGAATAACGAAGCAAAAGTCATCGAGCATAGTCTACCCAAACATTCCGTCTGCATTGAGACCAGTTCCACATGTTGAGGGACTTCCTATTCCAGAACCTCTATCAGAATATTCTCTTGATTCATCTGATGAGGGACAAGGGTGAGCCGACCTATTCTTCTCCTGGTCCGTCAGCATGCAGTGAGCCAGATTTTCACTGGGATGCATTATCAACTCCACACAGAACACAGGAAGAACTAAATGACCTGGTTCGTAATTTGGACTTATCCAAGAACAAGGCAGAATTGCTAGGATCAAGACTCCAACAATGGAATCTTCTAGAAGAAGTTGTCAACATTACTCCATATCGAAAGCGCCACCAGCAGTTGAAGCCTTTCTTCAGAAAGGAAATTGATCTGGTATTCTGTTCCGATATTGAAAGTCTCATGAATGCCTTAAAAATCACTCATGACTCACAAGACTGGAGACTATTTATAGACTCTTCGAGACTGAGTCTGAAGGCTGTGCTTTTGAACAATGGAAACCGTTTTCCATCTATTCCAGTAGCGCATGCCGTCCACATGAAAGAGACATACGATAACTTAAAGCATCTACTGACTTCCATTAACTATAACAAGTACAACTGGCACCTCTGTGGTGACTTGAAGGTAGTTGCCCTTTTAATGGGACTGCATCAGGGATATATAAGTGTTAGTAAGACAAGACCTTCCTTGGCTAAAGCCATGTTGGCTGTTTCCCATTAAACCATGACTATCTACATGTTAAGTAATTTTGGTCTTTATAATAGTTTCCACCATTTTTCCCGGCACTGACACGGGCTCACTGGTCTGTAGTTTCCCAAATCACCCCTAGAACCCTTTTTAAAAATTGGCGTTATATTGGCCATTCTACAATCTTCAGGTATTACAGATGATTTTAATGATAGTTCACAAATTACTAATAGTAGGTTTGCAATCTCATATTTCAATACGCTTTGATGTATACCATCCGGTCCTGGTGATTTGCTATTCTTCAGTTTATCAAATAATTGTATCACATCTTCCCGGTGTATCGATATTTCTTTCAATTCTTCCGTAGCATCTCCTTTAAATACCATTTCAGTCATAGGTAACATTCCAAGATCTTCCTCAGTAAAGACTGAAGCAAAGAATTCATTCAGTCTCTCCGCTATGGCCTCCTCCCCTATTAATGCCTCTTTTACCTCTCTACCATCTAACTGTCCAACTGACTCTCTCATAGGTTTTTTTTTCCTATGAATGTACTTGAAAAAGACTATTATGCATTTTTGCTTCCACAGCAAGCTTCTTCTCAAATTCTCTCTTTGCCTGTTATCAATGTTTTGCATCTAACTGGCCAGTGCTTGTGCTGTTTCCTGTTTGTCATTTTGTCTCCTTTTTCCATTACCTGAAAGATGCATTTTTGGCAACAGCCTCTCTGACCTTACCTTTAAAACATGCTGGCAGTTTTTGGACTTCCTTCCATTTTTCTTAAAGCGCGGAATACAGCTGGTGTGGGCTTCCAAGATAATATTTTTAAACACCCAAGCTTGATGTAAATCCTTAACCTTTGCAACTGCTTCTTTTAGTTTTTTCTTAACTATTTTCCTCATCTTATCGTAGTCCCCCTTTTGAAAGTTAAAAAGGTAGTACTGTGGATTTCCTTACCATTCTTCCTTCATTTATTAAATCAAACGTGATCATGCTATGATCACTATTGCCAAGTGGCTATAAATACCCTTATCTCTTGCACCAGATCTGGTGTTCCACTAAGGACTAGGTCCAAAATGGCTTACCCTCTCTGGTCGGTTAATGAACCAACTGCTCCAAGAAGCAGTCATTTATTTAATCTAGAATCTTTATCTCCCTAGCATGTCCTGCCATGACACTGACCCAGTCGAAACCTGGGTAATTGAAATCACCCGTTATTATTACTGTGCTGTAACGTTTCTTAGCTTCCCTGATTTCTTTGAGCATTTCATCATCCATTCGTTCTCCATAGAGATTCTACAGTAAATTTTGTTTCCTGCAAAACATTTGTGACTCAATGCCCTCTCTAACAGAGCGCAACCCCTCCACCAATTTGATCTTCTCTTATCATTATGATATAGTATGTACCCACGTATCACAGTGTCCCACTGGTTGTCCTCCTTCCACCATGTCTCTGAAATACAAATCATATCTAATCTCTCGTTTAGTGCTATATATTCTAACTCTCCCATCTTATTTATTAGACTTCTAGCATTTGCCTACAAGCATTTTAGAGGCTGTATTTTATTCATATTGTGATGGGGCCCGTATGGTAGAGCCCTTTTAAACCCTATTTTAGGCGGTTGCCTAGGGTTGTTGAAGTTTACTCTGCTCTTGATATAAAAACAGAGTCTTGTGGTCAAATGGTAAGGAAAAATTAAGTATGGGTTTTATTCCCCTTCCCGAACAGACATTCTTCAAGGAACAAAAATACAAACACAGCAATGAAAAAATGGTAACAGAAAACGTCTTTCCTTTGTTATCTTCACAAAGCTCTTCTTTCCAACAGGTCAACATAAAGAAGTGCGGTTACTTTTTACAACATATAGTACAATCCATTGGCATGGGGTCTAAAGGGTGGCTAGTATCCTCCCATAACATCCCTTCAGTTTCACTCCCAAAACCGTCTGAATCAGCCTCTTCAGATGTGCTGAAATCTGGCACAGCCTCCTGTGATAGTTCACTATCGCTTCCTGCAAAAGTTCCTTTAATCCCAGGATTATATCTGCCTGGCCTGAGGAAAGCTTTCTGCTGATTTTCCTCACGGAGTGAGAGTTTTGGATACCTTTCACTTATAGCATTATGTTCAGGGCCACACCCTTTGCAACAGTCATAGCTTTTAAACCTTTCTTCAAAAGTATAAGGCTCCCACCTTTTTATCTTGGTGCTAGCATTAGCTCTTGGGTTGTAGTGGACTCTCTCCCCAGCTTTCCGGTCAAGCTGTGAGTTAACAAACTCTATCAGCTTCCCAGCTGTTTCTTAGTTTACAGCCATGTTTGAAGTTCCCTTCACCCGGTAAACTCCCTCTGGGCTGACCTGTGCTTACTGGCTGCACATACCGTCCTCCTGAGCTGCTGGCCCCTCCTGGCTTCTCTCCAGGTCTGCTTCCTGTAGCATAGCCTTTCCCAGCCCTGCTCCTTCCAACCCTTCTCTCACGAGCACTGTTTCTGCTTTCACTTCCTGGTTCCTGGATTGCAGCTTCCTTTCCCAGCACTCCTCTGCTGTTCCTGCTCCTGTCTCCGTCTCTCCTCCTCTCTCTCTGATTAAAACTCTCCCTTATATGGTTCCTTGCCCTGCACGTTACGTGAGAGTTAGAACACAGGTGTCCCTGATGAGCTTTTGGCTTTGCTTGTACTAACAGCCTTTTCTGCTCAGCTGTTTCTCTGTGCCTTGTGTCTTTTCCTACAGCTGAATCTGAGGTAAGCTCTTCACTTTCCTGAATTTCCATAGGCTCTATATTACCCACTGCATCACAATATTAATCTGGCTATTGGTAGGCAGGGGTAATTTGGAATCTTTAAGCTCTGTCTGCTCGGTACTCAAGGGCATTTGGGCTACGTTTGTCTTTATTGGAACCTCTCTACTGATATGACCTAACTTTAATCTTTTGCTAGTATCCTTTCAAGGATACATTGTTCCGAACCATGCGCTGTTGGGCGACTGTTGGCTTTCCCCTATTATCTACTTTAAATGCTACTCTATCTTCTTTTTAAAGATTAATGCCAGCAGACTGGTTCCGTTCCGGTTAAGGTAGAGCCCATTCCTTTGGAAGAGTCCCTCCTTTTCCTCGAATGCTCCCCGGTTCCTAACAAATCCAAAACCCTCATCCCTGCACTATTGTCTCATCCACGCATTGAGACTCCAGAGCTCTGCCTGCCCTTTTGGTCCTGTGCCTGGAACGGGAAGCATTTCGGAGAATGCTACCCTTGAAGTTATGGATTTCAACTTCCTACCTAAAATCCTAAATTTAGCCTCCAGAACCTCCTAACCACACTTTCCTATGTCACTGGTACCAACATGTACCAAGATAGCAGACTCCTCCCCAGCACTATCTAAGACCTTGTCTAAGTGGCATGTGAGGTCTGCTATCTTTGCACCAGGCAGGCATGTTACCAAGCGATCCTCATGTCCACCAGCCACTCAGCTATCTACATGCCTAATGATCGACTCGCCAACAGCTGTCCTAACCCTTCCTTTGTGGGCACATGGCCCTGGAGAAACCTCCTTGGTGCGAGAGGGTTTTACATCACCTGGAGGACAGGTCCTAGCTACAGGATCACTTCCTGCAACACAAGGGTGATGCTCTCCTGTCATGTGACCGCTCTCCTCCATGGGCAACAGGGATGCTGCCAGACTGGAGGTGGGACTTCAGTACTATAACCCTGTAGGTCTTGTCTATGTACCTCTCTGTCTTCCTTAGGTCCTCCAAGTCTGCTACTCTAGCCTCCAGAAATCGGACTCGTTCCCTGAGAGCAAAGAGCTCCCTGTACCTAGTGCACACGTAAGACCCCTCACCAATTGGGAGAAAATCATACATGTGACACTCGATGCAAAAGACTCAAAAGCCCCCATCTCGCTGCTGGACTGCTGTCTGCATCTTAATTTTTTAATATATAGCACTGAAAGAAAGGTTAAATATAACAGATATCTCAGAGACCTGGTGGAAGGAGGATAACGAATTGGACACTGTGATACCTGGGTACAAATTATATCGGAATAACAGGGTAGATCAAATTGGTGGAGGGGAGGCACTATATGCTAAAGAGGACATTGTGTTAAACTGGATAAAAGTTTTGTAAGAAACAAAATATGCTGCTGAATCTTTATGGCAGGCCTTGACATATTTTGTTGGGATCTAGTGGTAGGACACCAAAACTTAGAGCACAGTGCACACGCAGACACACAAAAAGGCGTATCATGGTTACCTTATTAGGTTTTAGGGCCTGATTTATTAAGACTCTCTTCCCATTTTTTAATCGGTAAAAGCTTAATAAATCAGCCCCACACATCCCCTTCCCTCTTTCATCACCCCCAATGAGTGTGTGAGTGTGTGTGTGATGCTTCATATTCTAACCACTTGTATGCTTCCCTTCCCACCAGCAACTCTAACCTCTCATGCTGTTCCTCCCCACTCCCATTTCACCTCCAAGACGCTCTACCCTTCCTATTCCCTCCTTGCACTCACCCCCCTGTCCCCTTATCCCCCCACCTATTCTTTCTTAAATTGAACCTGCTGCCCCTTTAAAATTTCATCAGCCTCTGCACTCTTTTTCTGGCAGACTCTGGAGGCAATTGCAGTACTTCTGCCGCATTCTTCCACAGGGATCCCATCTCCCATGGCCAGATAGTGCTGGTCTCAGTCATGATCTTTCAGCACTTCTACCTGCTGCAGATGGAATCCTCATGGGCAGAAGTGTTGCAAAAGGCCATGATAGCACCTAAGACCAATGCTACCTGCCTGCAGAAGATGGGATCCCCATGGGCAGACAGCATCGGTCTGGGTAACGATGGTGGCCTTTTCCTAACCCTTCTCTCCATATGTGCTCTAAGCGCCAGGTTTGATTTTTCAGTCGCCAGCGTGACCTAGTATTTGTCGATCTTGCTCTATAGCAGACATGTCCAACTTCGAACAGGTCGTGATCTACTTTTTCCGGTCAAAAGTGCCAGTGATCTACCACCATGAAAATTAAGTTTCAAATTAGTTTCAAATTAAATTTTAACCCAATAAAGTTGGAGGATCCCCCCCCCCCCATTTTTAATGAACCTTCTGTCATTTACTTGGATGGGATCAGCTGTTAAGCAAATTAAGTAAAAACAAAACAGTACTACCTTTTAACTTTCGAAAGGGAGACTATGATAAAATGAGGAAAACAGTTAAGAAAAAACTAAAAGGAGCAGTTGCTAAGGTTAAAGACGTATATCAGGCTTGGCTGTTGAAAAATACTATCTTGGAAGCCCAGACCAGCTGTATTCCATGCTTTAAGAAAAGTGGAAGGAAGTCCAAAAAACTGCCAGCATGGTTTAAAGGTGAGGTCAGAGAGGCTGTTGCCAAAAAAGCATCTTTCAGGAAATGGAAAAAAGAGCCAAACGAAGAAACCTGGAAACAACACAAGCACTGGCAAGTCAAATGCAAGGCATTGATAAGGCAGGCAAAGGGAGAATTTGAGAAGCTTGCTGCGGAAGCAAAAAAGCGAAGTAAAGATCTTTTCAAGTACATTCGTAGCAAAAAACCTGTGAGAGAGTCAGTTGGTCCATTAGATGATAAAGGGGTTAAAGGAGCACTAAGAGGCAACAAGGCGATAGCGGAGAGACTGAATGAATTCTTTGCTTCAGTCTTTACTGAGGAAGATGTAGGGATGTTACCCATGACTGAAGTGGTATTTAAAGGTGCGGAAGAATTGAAGGAAATATCGATACATCGGGAAGATGTATTACAACTATTAGATAAACTGAAGAGTAGCAAATCACCTGGGCCGGATGGTATACATCCAAGGGTATTGAAAGAACTGAAATATGAGATTGCAGACCTGCTATTAGTAATCTGTGAACTATCATTAAAATCATCTCTAATACCTGAAGATTGGAGGATCGCCAATGTAACACCAATTTTTAAAAAGGGTTCCAGGGGTGATTCGGGAAACTACAGACCGGTGAGTCTGACGTCAGTACCGGGAAAAATGGTAGAAACCATCATAAAGAATAAAATTACTCAGCATGTAGATAGTCATGACCTAATGGGAGACAGCCAACATGGCTTTAGACAAGGAAGATCTTGTCTTACTAATCTGTTATGTTTTTTTGAAGGAGTGAATAATCAGGTGGACAAAGGTGAGTCGGTTGATATTGTGTATCTGGACTTTCAGAAAGCCTTTGACAAGGTCCCTCATGAGAGACTTTTTGCAAAACTAAAGAGAGTCATGGGATAGGAGGCAGTGTACTATTGTGGATCAGGAACTGGTTAAAAGATAGAAAGCAGAGGGTTGGGCTAAATGGCCAATTTCCCCAATGGAGAAAGGTGAATAGTGGTGTACCCCAGGGATCTGTGCTGGGTCCGCTGCTTTTTGACATATTCATAAATGACCTGGAAAGTGGAATAACGAGTGAGGTTATCAAATTTGCAGATGACACAAAACTATTTAAAGTTGTTAAAACCCAAGAGGATTGTGGAAAATTGCAAGAGGATCTTGATAAATTGGAAGACTGGGCATCAAAATGGCAGATGAAATTTAATGTGGACAAGTGCAAGGTTATGCACCTAGGGAAGAACAACCCAAACTATGGTTACATGATGCAAGGTTCCACATTAGGAACTACCACCCAGGAAAAAGATTTAGGCGTCATTGTGGATACCATGTTAAAACCCTCGGCCCAGTGTGCAGCAGCGGCCAAGAGAGCAAATAGAATGCTAGGTATGATAAGGAAAGGAATGGAAAATAAAACAAAATATATTATAATGCCTCTATATCGTTCCATGGTGAGACCGCACCTTGAATATTGTGTGCAATTCTGGTCGCCGTATCTTAAAAAGGATATAGCGATTTTAGAAAAGGTTCAGAGAAGAGCCACCAAAATGGTAAAGGGGATGGAAGGATACTCCTATGAAGAAAGGCTAAAAAGGTTAGGGCTCTTTAACCTGGAAAAGAGACGTCTGAGGGGAGATATGATAGAAGTCTATAAATTAATGAACGGCGTGGAACGGGTAAATGTAGATCGATTGTTTACCTTATCAGAATATAGAAAGACTAGGGGACATGCAATGAAGCTACAGGGTAAACTATTTAAGACTAATAAACGAACATATTTTTTCACTCAACGTGTAATCAAACTCTGGAATTTGTTACCGGAGGATGTAGTAAAGGCTATTAGTGTAGCTGGGTCTAAAAAAGGTTTGGACAAGTTCCTGGAGGAAAGGTCCATAAACCATTATTAAGAAGGGACCCAGGATATCAATGCTTGAACCAATACAAGCATTGTGGAACCTGTGTCCCTTGGGGAAACTGCTAGGTACATATGACCTAGATTGGCCACTGTTGGAAACAGAATACTGGGCTTGATGGACCTTGGTCTGACCCAGTATGGGATATCTTATGCTCTTAGAGAGACTAAGATCCAGTAAGAACTGCGAGGGGAAATGGAAAGTACATTTTTTCTTAAAGTATTATTGAGTAATAACTTTCTTTAACTTTTATTGAGTAATTTGTGTTAAACTTAGATTGAGTATTGATCAAGGCTGATCTTGCACAATCGTTAATATTTCGCTCTTGCTCATTAGTGAGACGTTTGAGCCTGCATTTCATCCACCAGCTTTTAGAAGTTGGGTGAATATTGCATGAGGGCCAGTCTCAGGGAATCCTGGAGATGTTCATCTCTCATGTTGGAACGTTGTAAAATCTTTGTCATTTTCAGATGGGAAAACGCAGATTCACACAAATAAGTTGAACCAAAACAGGAGTGTACAGCTTTACTGCATCTTCTCAAGTTGGGACATTTGTCTCTAGGCACTAGCTTCCAAAATGATTCTTGCTCAGCATGGGTCTTGAGAAAAATGTCATTTTTAAGGGTTAATATTTTGTTTTCAAGAGATGGCTTGTTCAATGAGTAATTTTTACTGATAGCAGTTGCAGTTTCTTTAATGTCCACAACTACTTTGAATGGGTATGACAAGTACTCCACAACTGTTCCAATTTTTTGGAAGTCACAGAATCTATTTTTGAATTCCTGGATAACAGAACAGATTTCTGTCACATACACATGGAGTGGAGGCGTGGCCTAGTGGTTGGGGCAAGGTACTTCAGGCCAGAAGGTTGGGAGTTCAAATCCCACTAGAGGACAGCAACCTTGGGCCGGAAGGACTGGGGTTTCTAGTCCCACAGGTGCTCCTTGTGGTTTTGGGCAAGCCACTTAACCCTCCATAGCCCATGTTCCCTGTAAAATAGTTATTTCCAAGTTATAATGCCCTGTTCAATGTAATTTGAGTTTGTTCAATGTAAACCGCACTGATGCAGAATAGCGCGGTATATAAGAGAAAATAAATAAATAAATAAAATACTTCTCGTTCTGAAAAACAAAATTTGGGTATTGTCCCAGATGGTCCTGCATATTAGGAAAATGATAAAAAAGTGTTGTTTGCAAGGTCAGTCATCATTAGCTCAAATTTGCTCTTGTAGGATGAAACTGTACTCATCATCTCGCCAATGCATTTGTTTTTACCTTGTAGTTCAAGGTTCAAATTGCTTAGTTCGCCTGTAAAGTCAGCGAAAAACACCAGATCACATAACCACTCCTCATCTTCCAACTCTGCTTGGTCATCTCCCCTCTCCTTCACAAAACTTATTTCATTCAGCAAATCACAAAATCTTTGCAGATATTTGTGCCTACTTAGCCACCTTACATCTGTGTGCAAAATGATTTCCGCTGCCCCTTCATCAAGAGTAAGATTGAAAAGCCATCTTTGAAGTGATCTTCCACAAACTGAATTTACAGTTTTGAAAATGATGTCCATGACAGCCTTTGTTTGAGTCTCTTGCTTGCCAAAACTTGCTGGTGAATGATGCAGTGGTAAGAAAGGAAATCTGGGATGTCGTCATGCTGTCTACAGAGGGCTATGAAACCATTAACCTCACCTGTCATTGCTCTTGCTCCATCAGTAGTGATGGAAACAAGTCTATGCAATGGAAGATTACACTTTGTTACAAAAGAATGGAAAGAACTGAATATTTACTGACCAGTAGTTCTCCCTTTTAAAAAAATAATTCTAAGTAGTAGTTCTTTAACACTGAAGTCTTCAAAAACCATCCGGATAAAGACTAGTAACTGGGCTATATCTCTTATGTCTATAGATTCATCCAGTTGGAGTGAGAAAGCAACACAATTTGAAACATCCTCCAACAATTGTTCAGTTGTCTCTCCACACACCTTTTCTATTCCCTGCACGACGGTGTTTCCTGACAATTGTACATCTTGAATAGCAGCTATGATCTCTTTCTTATTTTTAAATCCTTCAAAAAGATTGTCAGCTGCTTCAAGAAAACAATCTTTTACAAATTCCCCTTCAGTGAAAGGTTTGCATTCCTTTGCGATCAGGTTTCTGATGTTGAAGGATGCTATGGTTGCATTGACCGAATGTGACCTTGGCTTCACCATCAACTGTTGCTGAGTAGCCAATTTCGATTTAAGTTCTTTGAGCTTCAGTTTACGAATTTCACTTTTGGGTGGAAAATCAGCATCAAACCTATTGCTATGCAGAGCCTTATGATGACGTTCCAGATTACCCTTTTTGGGCAAGGATACTGGGGCGTTAGAAATTAGACAACAGTTGTCTTTCACCATGATGACAAAGTAGTCCATTTCCCATTCATCATGAAAGTTGTAGGTTTTGCTCTTCTTTGGAACAATAATCTTCGTTATGCTGGGGTGGCTGGATGTAAAAAGGCCAAATCTGCTAAGTTAGTATAAACAATGGCTGAATTTTTATTTATTTATTTATTTATTTATTTATTTATGCTTATTTCTATACCGCTTTTTCCAAAGATCAAAGGCGGTTTACAGGTAACATTTAGTGAACATGGTTTTACATAGAACATCGTTTTTTTTCATAACTATGTACAGTTAACATGATAAACGATAACATGGAACATTGTTACAGAACTAAATACAGTTTAACATGGATTATTGTTACAGAACTATTTACATTTTAACATTAGCTAGTAATGCTTTGTCTATTTACATTGAATCTGGTCCAAAACTGTCACTGTCCCAAAGTATTAAAGATCAACAGGTACTGAAGACCTCTGGATGATGTGCAATACAAGGACTGGAGATGCCAAAACCACACATGCAGTTCTAAAAGTAAAAATAGGAATTCACCATACTAGCACCAATAATCAAATACCACCGAACAATCATCAAAAAAACTCAAACACCTGTCTAGCAAACCAGATAAAATCAAATACCGCCAAACAAGTTCAAATACCACCACACGCGATTTAATAAATTCTGCAAACAGTGTAGAATCAACGCAAAGGCCAGGCAAAATAAAATTGCAGAGGCAAGCAAAAGTCACAGTGGTTTGAACAATTCGAAGGCAAGGCATAGGCAAGTTAGAACAAAATTGGAAAAGCCCGTCAAAATCACCAAATTCTTGACACTTTGTTATGTCTGCCGGAAAACATTTAATGAAAGTGAACTATAAAGCAACCAACGACCAGCACACAACACAACTAATATGGTATGTGTATTCAGGTAAAGCCCGGGCGAATGGACATTGCCCGGTATATAACACACTTCTAAGGGGTGTTGGGACGGGGGCAGGAATGGGTGCTTCTAAGAGGCAGGAGACCAGGTATGACACCGGGCCTGTGGCGTCTCGTCGTGGGGTGCGGGCGGCGGCCCCCTGGGGTACCCACAAACTATTGGCACGAAAACAACAAGCACCCCCAATACACCCGCAGGCAAGATTCCCACAGGCAGGGAAAAAAGACAGTCAAAGGATCAACAGCAGCGCCAAGCTCTCGGCAGATGACCTGCTGGCATGAGCTCTCTCCTAGCGACAGGGCGAGCTGCTGGAGAGATGGAGCCAAGTGGGGCTGGCGATCTACCTCTGACCCCTCCACAATCTACATGTAGATCGCGATCTACCTGTTGGTCATGCCTTCTCTATAGATAAAAATTCCATGTAAAAGGGGAAAAGTATGGCAGTTGAGATGTACTACTATTCGCCTGGCCAAAATAAACAGATAGATGACATGATAACAAAAATTAGGGAAGCTACGAGATTTACAACACAGTAATAAAGGGTGATATCAATTAACCCAGGACACGACAACCTGCATATGCCAAGTCGCCTAGGTCTCAGATGTGGAGAACATGAAGAACAGTAATGTTGGGGAATGTGTAAACACATGATCATCAGTTCTGCAGATTTTAAATAGTGGAGAAATTAAAAGTATCATCAGCCTGTGCATTGGAAGGGCAGTGATGTCACCAGCCATGCATTGTAAAAAGCAGTAACATATATTGTTGGCACCAGCTGAAGGAGCAGTAGCGTGCTTAATAGTCTGGTGAGCAGCAGAATTAGCAGCAAGGCAGTGATATTTGTATGCTCATAGGTAGAGAGCAGCAGCAGCAGCAGCAATATCGGCACTCACACAAAGCAATTTGGCAAAAGCTGAGCATCTAATTTATGTGTGTATGTATAAATAGTTCCTTGTAATATAGTTATTGCTTCCCTCCCCCCCCCCCTTTTTTTTCTTTGTACTTCATTTTCTCATATTGATCTATATGCAAAAGCAATGTGTGCCTTTGAGTCAGTCCTGACTCCTGGCGACGCAGAAGCTCCTGGGTTTTCTTGGCAGTGTCACCGGAAGTAGACTGCCAGGCCTTTCTTCCAAGGCAATGGAGGGTTAAGTGACTTGCCCAAGGCCACAAGGAGTGCTAGTGGGACTTCAACCCTGATTGCTTGGTTACCAAGCCAGTGTTCTAACCACTAGGCTACTCTTCCACTCTATATACAGATTGGTAAAGTCTGAAACTCAATAATGGCCCTTGATCGATTTTTTTGTATTTATTTATGTTACTTTTTGTTGTTTTTTTCTTTTGCAAAAAGTTGGATTGTTAGATATTCATCTGCTACAATTGTTGGAGCTGGCCCTTTAAGAATGACACAAGGTGTGGGAGGTGGGGCGCACCATTTATAGACTACCAATTCAGAATGCTGAAGCTATGACTTAACTTTCAACAGCGAGTTTTTCCCTTTATTCCTGCTGGTTACAAATGGCTTCTACTGTTTTTGAGATTCAATCAGTAATTTTTAAGTTAACTTTTATGCTGGTATGCATGTAAAGCATAGTTACTCACCTGTAACAGGTGTTCTCCAGGGACAGCAGGAATCAGTCCTTACATATGGGTGACGTCGGCACCGAAGGACCCACGTGGAGCCATTTCCCCAACTTTCAAAGAAAGCCTTTGGGACATGTTACCATGCATGTGTGGTCCCCTTCCTTGCTCAGTCAGATGCCATAGCTAGGACAGTAGTAAAAAACTAAAACAAGGTAGGGAGGCTCCTCCCAAGGTAGGAGGGAGGGTTGTGAGGCTTGATTCCTGCATTCCCTGGAGAACACCTGCTACAAGTGAGTAACTATGCTTTCTCCAGAAATAAACAGGAAGTCAGTCCTCACATATGGGACTCCCTAGCTCCAGGTTGCTGAGGACGGAACCACCTAACCTCCTAGAGTGAATATATAACAACTAAATCATCAGATGTTTTTGTTGGAAGTTTTAGCCATGGGAGGAAATCCTCTCTTGAAACGTAACTTCTCTTTTATTCAAACTATGGTTAAAATTACCAATGAATAATCGTGAAATATGCACACCAATCAGTGCTACATCACAATAATACAATAGTTGAAATACTTATCGGCACAAAAAAACTGCCAACTTCGCAGTTGAGTCCACGCGCCACTGTCGCAGTTAGAAGAATGAACACAGTACTGCGTTTGGGACCAGGGCACTTCAATCCGGTCCTGTTTCAACGCTTAAAGTTACGGCGGAACAGCAGTCTAAATTTAAATTTCAGCGTGGAGCTCTAGCAAACTCTCAGAAACGCTGTGGATGATTCAGTTCAACGTCGTGACCACTGAATACATGTGACAAAGGTTTTTAAACTCAAAAGCCAATCAGCTGATATTAGATCATAGTAAGCTAGTCCAATCCAGTTCAAGGTTTAACCCAGTCGGTTAAACCAGAGGACCGAACCACGACAACACCAATGGCGACCAATCGGATAGCCATGAGTTGCAGAAGGTGAGTCCCCACTGAGACACTCTGCATGACCCGAGTTTCCAGCGACACTATCAATCCGGTAGCCTGAACACAGAAGGGTTGGAGGGCAGGAGTTGCCTACACCAACGATATTACAGAGTACTGCCTGGCCAAACGCACTGTCCCTGCGGGACTTGCTCTCCAGGCAGTAGTGAGTTTGGAACGTATGAACTGAAGACCATGTGGTGGCCTTGCAGATCTCCATCACCAGTACTGAGTGCAGGTTGGCCACTGATGTGGCCATTGCTGTCATGCAATGCGCTGTGATCCGGTGCTCCAGGGAGAGGCCAGCTTGCTCACAGGCAAGGGCAACACAATCTGCCACCCAAGTGGACAGAATTTGCTTAGTCACAAGGAGCCCCATTCTGCTGGGGTCATAAAGACACGAAAAGTTGAGGAACTTTGCGATGGCCCTGAGTCCACTGCAAGTAGAAGGACAGGACACATTTGCAATCCAGTGAATGAAGTACTAGTTCCTCCCGGCCAGCTTGAGGCCACAGGAAGAAGGTGGGGAGGACCACCTCGTGGTTGAGGTGGAAAGAAGATACCACCTTCTGGAGGAATTTGGGATGCGTGCAGAGCTCTACCCTGTTCTTGTAGAACCTTGTATATGGTGGATCTGCCACAAGGGACTGGAGTTCGCTCACTTTCCAAGTGGACGTGAGGGCCACCAGGAAGGCCACTTTCCAAGAAAGTTACCACAGGTGGCAAGTGGCTTGGGGTTTGAATGGCGGTCTGATGAGCTGTGAGAGCACCACATTGAGGTCCCACTCCACTGCCGGAGGGCGGAGAGGATGCTTGGATAAGAGGAGACCCCAGAGGATCCTGGAGACCAGAGGCTGGCCCGAGAGGGGCTTTCCTTCGACCGGGTGGTGGTGCATGGCTATCATACTCAGATGCACCCTCATGGAGTTAGACTTCAGCCCGGTGTGTGACAGGTGCAGTAGATACTGGAGTACTAATTGCACATTTCAGGAGAAGGGGTTCTCCCTTCTTTCCTCACACCAGCGAAGAATCTTCTCCACTTAAAGGCATAAGCCCATCTGGTGGAGGGCTTTCGGGAGGCCAGTATGACCTCCTCGACTTCTCTCGGAAGAGTGAAAGGGGCCAATGCTACTCTTTCAGCAACCACGCTATTAGCGATAGGGACCCAAGATTGGGATGTAGAAGGGAGCCCCCCTTCTGGGACAGGAAGTCCAGAGCTTGGCCCAGCGGGACTGGGAGTGCCACTGACAGGAAGAGCAGCAGTGGGAACCAAGGCTGCCTGGGCCACCTGGGAGTAATTAGTATAACTGATGCCCTCTTGCTCTGGACCTTGAAGAGGGTCCTGGAGATCAGGGGGTCAGTGAAAATGCACAGAGTAGGCCTTCGGACCACGAGATCTGGAAGGCATCTGCCACCACTCTCTCTGGGTGTGGTTGGCGTGAGCAGAAGTAAGGCAGCTGAGTGCTCTCTGGAGAGGCAAAGACGTCCATCACAGGCCTGCCCCAGAGGTGGCAGAGCCATTTGGTCATCCTGGAGTCCAAGTGCCACTCGTGTGGCTGAAGGACTCTACTTCCCAGGCCAGGACAACTGCCGAGTGGACAGCTGAGCAAACCGCTTGCAGAAGGTTGTTGTTGCGAGCTGCAAAGGAAAGGAGGGCCACCACCTGCTGACAGAGGGAGTATGAACCCATGCCCCCCCCTGTTTGTCGATATAAAACATGACCACCTGTTTGTCCATATGATCAGTATGGACCAGTGTTGCAGGCGGTGGTGAAACGCTCGTAGAGCTAGAAAGATCACCCTGAGCTACAGATTGATTGATCAGAAGCAGCAATTCCTCCTGAGACAAGCTGCCTTGTGTGTGTTGTGGTCTCCATAATGTTCCCCCAATCTAGAAGAGAGATGTCCATGTTCAAGGTCGTCTGGGGCATGGGTGCTTGAAAAGCTATCCCTGCCTGGAGGTGGCGAAGGTCTTGCCACCAGCTGAGGGATGCCGCCAGCTGGTGGGTAACCCTGACCCTGTCCCATAGCTTGCCCATGGCGTGCGTCCATTGTGAGCGGAGGCACCACTGGGCTGTCTGCATGTGCAAGCGGGCTGGGGGCATGGACTGTGGAGGCCATATTGCCTAGCAGGTGGAGGAGACGACAAACTGGCACTGACTGGCGGCGTTGTACCTCTCCTGCTAGTTGCCTGAGGCATTCTGCCCTTTCTCTGGGGAGGACTGCCTTGACCTTCAGCGTGTCGAGCTAAGGACCTATGAACTCAAGGTTTTGGGCTGGAGAGAGTGGGATTTGGGGTAGTTGATGACAAACTCCAGTTGCTGTAGAAGGAGGGTTGCACGCTCCTGATTAGCCACTCGTCTAAGAAGGGGAAGATGAAGGCCCTTGTAGACAGAGGTGGGCGGCCACTACCACCAGGCATTTGGCAAAGACTCTTGGCAATGAGGCCAGGCCAAAGGGTAGCACCCTGTACTGGTAGTGTCCTCCTCTTACCACGAACCTTAGGTACTGCCTGTGGAAGGAGTGGATTAGGATGCGTGTGTACGCATCCTTTAGAACCAAGGAGCACAGCCAATCTCCCTGGTGGAGGTAGGGCAGCAGTGTTTCAAGGGAGAGCATCTTGAACTTTTCCCTCACCAGAAACTTGCTAAAGTTTTGCAGGTCTAGTATGGGCTTGAGGCCCCCAGTTCTCTTTGGGACCAGGAAGTATCTGGAGTAGAAGCCCTTTCCCCATAGGTGCTTGGATACATGCTCTACTGTGTTGTACCTGATCAGACCTGCGAGCTCTGTAAGCAGAAGAGTCTGGTGAAGGAAGGGTCACACCGGCTCTCCTGGGAAGAACCTGGGTGGTATCTGCTGAAGGTGGAGGAGGTATCCTTCCCTCATCACTTGCAGTACCCACTGGTGCTAGGTAATGTTGGCCCATCTGTGGGCAAAGAGTGCCAGGCGCCCCCTGTGGGCTGGTGAAGGCCTCCTGGGGGAGGGGAGGCCCTGCCCTGGAAGTCAAAAGCTCCCCCGGGTTGGGTGGAGCTAGGACCTGGAGCTTCGGTGCCTTGGGCTTCAGTGCCTTTGCCTTCTGAGCTCCATGGCTCTGCCTCTTAGGGTGAAAACCTTGCTGTTGGCCCAAGAAGGGCTGGTAGTGGTGACACTATGCAAAAGGACCCTTTTTCCTAGGGAAAAGGGGTCTTTTCCACAGTGGTTTCTTGCAGGGAAGGCATGAGGTCTTCTTCGAGAGCTTCTGGCGAATCACCACTTCGACCTCGATCTCAGCCTCCTTATCGGCCATAGGTTTGCCAAATAGGTTCTCCCCAGTGCAGGGGACATTGAGCAGCTTGTCTTTTTCAAGGTCGAAAGACTGTAACCAGGTTTGGCGTAGGGCATCGATGCCGGCTGCCACGACCCAAGCCACTGACTCGAAGCCGTCATAGGCTGCTGGGGAGAGGAACTTGGAGCAGTCCTTGATCCCGGAGGTTAGGGACTGGAACCGTTGGAGGGGCTCCCTGACAAGGCCAGCCGAAAACCCAAACATATTTTGGGTTAGAGCCTTCAGGTACATGCCTATGTACAAGTCATAGGCTTGGATCCGGCATCCCAGCATCGAGCCCTGGTAACACTTGTGCCCGAAGACATCGAAGGCTCTGGTCTCCCTCCTGCAGGAACAGAAGAGTGGGTCTTTTGTCTCTTAAGCTTTTTTATGGTTGACTCGACGACCATGGAGTTATATGGGAGCTGGGATTTGTGTAACCCCGGATCCTTGCAGACGTGGTACATGGCATCAAGGTGCCAGCTTACCACCGGTACAGATGCCGGTGTCTCCCACATTCTGAGCAGTAACCATTCAAGGATCGGCTGCACAGGCACCATGAGGGTTTCCTTGGGTGACTCGTATTGGAAGATCTCCAGCTCCTCAGTGCATAGGACCTTCCTCCGCCTCAGTATGCATTGAGGGAACCCTGGCCATGTCCTTGACAAAGTCATGGAAGGCCATAGGTCTGAGGGAATGTCTTGGTGCTGTTTGGTTTCCGGGGATGCCTCGTCGTCGGTCTCTCACTCGGAGTTGAGTGGTGACGACAAATTCAAGGCCCTGCGACTCACTGCCTTGAGGCCAGTGCCGAGGGGTCGGCAGCCTCTGGAGGACCTGGGGTCTGATTTACAGAATCTAGCCGGGGAGGACCGGATGCCCGAAGTACAGAAACAAGACCAGAACCGGGACCTTGACCAGAGCCCAGGGCTTACCCGAGGCCTGTGGTGCTAGGAGTGTGACTCGACCACTGGGGACTCCCTTGCAGTCAGGGGCCTGGTCGTCGGGGCAGATGATGCGGATGAACAAGCCATCATTGCCTGCTGCAGGACCAGGATAGCAGTGATGTTCTGCTCCAGGGACGCCATTCTATTTCCAAGCCAGAAGGCTCCACAGCTTTCGGCGTGCCCGAGGATCTCAGGCCCAGTGTCAGCACTCTTGTGAGTGCGTCCTCAACGAGGACTAAGGTCTCGAGGAACCTCATATGGTCTCCACCAGCCGAGGAATTCTTCTTGAGAACCTTGGAAGGGTGCTTCTCGGAGTCGCCCGAGTCCTTCCAGGCGGTTTTACCGGGTTTCTCTGGTGCAACCTCGGTGGACTTTGAGGATTTGTTTTTCTTTTTCTCTGGGTCCAAGGTCTTCTCAGAGGGGTAGCCGCCGTGGGACTCCGAGGATGCTCAGGCCTCACTGGAGTGCTGGGCTTGGAGCTCGGCGTCGGGGAGGCTGGGGCCGAATCGAACCTGGGGAACACTTTTTCCTGCAACTCTGACCTTTTTTTTTTTTAGTATTAGGCATCATGGCTTGGCACAGGTAGCAGGAGGTGCTGTCATGGTCCGGGTCCCAGGCAGAGCAGGCAGCAGTCATGGGTGTCTGTCACCGATATGGTTTGACTGCATCAGTCACATTTTTTTAACCCACAGGGGGAGATGGTGGAGAGCAACCGACTGGGGTCGACAACCCCCGGGTGAAAAACGGCGTGAATACTGGTTGAGGCAGACCTTGATCAAGAAATGAAAAATGGGCGAGAACAGCACCGAGCTCGACGCTGGCTTGAGGTGGGAAGTGGAGCCGGTACGCAAACCGGGAAAGCCAGCTTTTAAGGTTAATTAGCAAAGATTTTTCCGGGGCAACAGGATAGATGTCCATTGGGCTCCATGTAAAAAAGGAGACTGAGCAAGATGGCACAATTGGGTGGGAAGGGGACCACACATGTGTGGTAGCATGTCCCAAAGGCTTTCTTTGAAAACTGGGGAAATGCTCTGTGTGGGCTCCGTCAGCACCATCACCCATATGTGAGGAGTGACTTCCTGCTTGTTCCTGGAGAATACTTGTGTCCTTATTTATTTTTATTTTATTTTATTTAACGCTCTTATATACCACACTTTTTGTCATCAGCGCGGTTTACAGTAAACATAAATTACTCACAGATAGCAACAGGCTGTCGCGAGTTTACATGTAACAGGAAGTCCAACAGGATACAACATAGGGGAAAACTTTGTACATATAAATTATTTAACTATATACAACGGTATTCTTCTTGTTATACAGGGAATGAATATAGCATTTCAACATTGGATTGTAATGGGCTTTAGGATGAATTGGGATCAGGTATTAAGAGAAGTAAGAAAGGAAAAGGTGGTGTTTTATGGCTTTTCTAAATTGTTTGAGGTCTTTAATTTCTCTTATGGTGGGTGGAAGATCATTCCAACATTTGGGAGCGAAGTAAGCGAATGCTCTTGCTGTGGTTGAGTGTGTACATTTTGTAAAGTTGGTCGGGATGATTAGAGTATTAGCTGCAACTGATCTTCTAGATCTAGTGTTAGGGGTGTGTGTGATGAGTGTGGAGATTGCTAGGGGAGCTAAGTTATTAATGGCTTTGAATGTCAGAAATAGTGCTTTGTATGTAGTCCTGCAGGATATTGGGAGCCAGTGTAAATCCTTTAAGATGGGGGTTATGTGGTCGATTTTTGACGCACCATTGAGGATGCGGGCAGCAGCGTTCATCGCTAATTGCAGCGTGTTTAGTGTGCTTTTTGGGATGCCGTGTAGAACTATGTTTGCATAGTCAAAGTGTGGAATGACTATGGCTTGAAAGATGGTGCGGAAGTTGTCAGGGTCGAGCATGTTTTTGAGGTTTCTGAGGGTTCTGATCTTGAAGTAGACGGTTTTCAACTGTGCAGTTTATGTGTTCTTTGAAGTCCAGTCGGTGATCAAGGGTTACGCCTAGGTATTTTACGGTGGATTTAATCGGAAGCTCCGCGTCCCGTACTTTTAGAGTAGTTGGGGGTGAGAATTCTTTATTCTTGGTGACGATTAGGGCTTCTGTTTTTTTGAAGTTTATTCTCATATTCTGAGTGAGAAGCCAGTCTGTGATTGCATCAAAACACTCTGTTAGTACTGTATAATCAGGCCGAGCAAGGTTGATTGGTGTGAAAATCAGGACGTCATCTGCATAGATTAGAGAGGATACTCCAAATGAACGGGTGATCTCACATATCGGCTGCATATAGATATTAAAGAGTAGCGCCGAGAGGGAGGATCCTTGAGGGACGCCTTGTTTCAACTGGAAAGGTTTTGAGGTGTTTGATTCCGTTTGAACATGTTGCCAGCGCTCTTCGAGACAAGATTTACACCAGTCCCATGCTAATCCCTGGATGCCCTTGCATTGGAGTCGGGTTAGGAGTTTGGTATGGTCAACAGAATCAAACGCTGCAGAAATGTCAAGGAATATTAGTGCAAAGCCGTTTTTGATATTGTCGGTTCCACAGATGAGGGTGTTGATTAATGATATCAGCAATGATTCAACTCCGTGAGCTTCTCTGAATCCATGTTGACTGGGGTCTAGAGGTGATGTGGTGTCTATATGTTGTTGGATCTGAATCTGTGTCACCTTCTCTATTATCTTGGATAGCAGGGGGATGCTGGAGATTGGATAAGATTCTTCTTTTGTTGGGTCTAGCTGGTTGTTTTTTAGAAGAGGTCTTATGGAGGTCTGTTTAATAGCTGATGGGAAGATTCCTGTTGTGAATGATTGATTTATGATTTCGGATATGAATGGGCTGAGCTCATGTCTTAATGCTTTTATCCATTGTGCTGGACATGGATCGTTGGATGCAGTGGTTGTATTTATTCTGGTAATGATATCTTCGACATGCTTTATTGAGGGGGATGCGAGCTTGATGAGTGGGTTCTCATGTAAGAAAGATTGGGTAATAGTTGGTGGTGGGTATGTTGAGGTTTTGATGGCTTTGGCTTGGATGTAATCGGCGTACTTTTGGGGGTGTATAGCATCTTGATGTGGTGGGGTTGGCTCGGTGGTTAGTACTCTTACTAAGTTAAAGAGTTCTCGTGGCTTGTTTAGAGAGCGGTTGAGGAGATCTGAGTGATAGGTTTTTCTTCTGTTCCATACAGCTTCCCGATGCGTTTCTAGCTGTGATAGGTATGTTGTTTGATCATTGGAGTTCCGGGATTTACGCCATTTTCTCTCTAGCTTTCTTAGGAGTATGAGGGATTTCTTTAGCTCTGGGGAGAACCATGGTAGAGAAGGTCTTTTATCCGAATGTTTATCGTGTGTTGAGTGGATTTTGGTTGTGGGTGGTATCGCATATTCGTTAAGGGTGTTATTCCAGTTGGCGACCAGATCACTGATGTTATTGGAAGGTGGTTGGGAAAGCTTTGGAAGAACAGTTTTTGTGATTTCTTCTTTGTCGAAGGGTATGAAACATCTATGGTTTGTTGGAGACTGTTTCCTAGTGTGGTTGGTTGTCTCTAGTTGAGCTGGCATGTTGAATGATAGAAGGCAATGATCAGACCAGGGAACTGGGGTAATGGCGAGGTCAAATTTGTAGTTGTTGCTTGCATAGGTGTATGGGGTGAAGATGAGGTCAAGGGTGTTCCCACTATGGTGGTTGGGGTTGTTTACTATTTGTTCGTAGTTGAGGTTGGACATTGCGTCGAGGAAGGAACAGGATGAGGTGGGTTGGAGTGAAGCGAGATTGAAGTCGCCCAGTAGCCAGTTAGGTTTGTCTGGATGCTTAGGATTGCAGGCTAAGTCGATTATGGTTGAGAGTTCTTCAGGTGAATTATTTGGGGGTCTATAGATCAGGTTGATTGTGTTGTGGTTGTTGTAGATAGAGATTACATCTAGAAGTGGTGTACTGCTGGTTTGGATTGTTCTGTATTGAAGTTCAGTCTTTGCTATAATGAGTACCCCGCCTCCTCTTTTGTTAGATCTATTACATGTGTAACTTGAGTATGCTGGGGGTGTGAGCTGATTTAGTATGACTGTATCAGCATCAGAGAGCCAAGATTCTGTGATCAGTAATATATCTAGGTTGAGGTTAGTTATGAGGTCAGTGATGGCTAGCCATTTTTTGCGGGTAGATCGTGCGTTGATAAGGGCACATCTAAGTTCTTTTTGGGTAACTAATCTGTTGCGTTTTGTGTTGATTGCATGTTCTAAAGCTATGGGGAGTAGATGAGATTGTCTCTTGTAGTGTGGGTTTTGTGGATGGAAATGGTTGTGGTAATGTTTTCTATATCTATTGTGTAGTAACGGGACATGGATGTTATCATGGGTGAGTGCATTAGTAACATTGAGGGTGTTAAGGAGGAGGTAGAGGCTTAGGAGGGCTAGTAGTGAGCAGGTCATGTTTTTGCCTTGTAATTCCAAGGTGGAGAGTGCAGTATTAGTTTGTGAAAACTGTGCTTAGAGAGTACTTAGGGTGGTAGGTAGCAGAGGATTGGATCACATTGTTTAAATCAGTGTTATTTGAGAACATAGGATTGATAGACAATGGTTTTGGTATATACACAATGTTTCAATGAGACAGTGAGCAGGTTTGTTACTATGTTTTACAGGAGTATGGGAGTGAATACTATGTTGCACTTAAGGCAGAGAGTTGGTATGTTGCTTTTAATTAGATACAAACACTGAGTGAGCTTCTAGTTATAAACCTTAGATAATTGGAGTCAGGAAATTATGCATACATCGTACAATAGATCCATCCAGGAAATTATGCATACATACAATAGATCAAGGTGATTTGCTCCGGAGTTAGCTCTTGTTGAGGTCTTTCGTGCCTCGCCTAAGGGCCTCGCCAAAGGGCCCTCAGGCATGGGCCCGCCAGGAGCGGGACTGCCTAACGGCGGCTGCTTTTTAGTAATTGTGGCTGACCCTGCATCCCGATATGGATTTATTTACTTTTATTTTTGAAACCTTTGGTAGCTAATAATGCATTTGAGGTTCAATACTTGCATATGTACTTTGTTACTTTTTGATATTTGGTATCTGCCAACCTACTTATGTGGCATATAGTTTATTGAAGTACTGTAAATATTGGAGGTGTACATGTGAAAGGTTAAGGGAAGTGAAACATTTAACACAACAGGACTCACGCTGGCTAAAGCATATATAATTTGCTATAGATATTGGGGCTGTATTTAGAGAATAAGAAATAGGGAATCTCTGGATCATAAATATCTATCTACGGTATTTTTGTGTCTATATATAATTATTCAGGTAGATTATTAATTCACAAGTTTTGTGTTTCCAGCAATAACTACATTTTAGTTATATCACATTATAGGTACTTAAAGATGGTCACAAAAAAGTGATATAACTACAACGTAGTTATTTGCTGCATATTCCTCCCTCTTCTAAAGCATAAAACAAGACCACTAGAAATTCAGCCTTTGTTGCCACCTCGTTATGGAATAGCCTATCCTCCTATATTTGTCTTGAGCCTATCTACAAAAAATTCCAGGCTTTTCTAAAAAACTAACATTTTGAGCAGGCGTTTGGGGTTGGGCTGGGCCCCTGGCCAACCAAGCCATGCCTATTTGACTACTTCCCTCCTCCCATCCTTTCCTATCAGAAGAGTTCCTTTCCTCTTGGCCTTTACAAAATTTAAAAAAAAAAAATCAAAGAAACCGAGAGAAATATGGATAGCAAAAGCAAAGGCAGAAGAAAAGATTGTTAAAGATGTGAAGTGTGGAGACAAAACTTTTTTCAGGTATATTCGGGAGAAGGGGAAGAGCAGAGGTGGAATTGCCAGACTCAAAACTGTTGAGGATGGATCTGTGGAAAATATGCTAAACAAATACTTCTGTTTGGTATTCACAAAAGAAAATTCTGGACAGTGTAAGACTGACAAACATACAATGGGAAGGGAGTAGATACCACATCATTCACAGAATATGATGCTTTTGTATAGCTTGTAAAACTAAAAGTGGACAAGACATGGGACCGGATGGGATGCATCCCAGATACTGAAGGAGCTCAGAGAAGTTCTGGCAGAGCCTTTAAAGGATGTTTTAATAGATCCTTGAAGACTGGAGAAGTTCCACAGGACTGGAGAAAGGTTGATGTGGTATCTCTTCATTCACAAAAGTAGTAATAGAGAAGAGGTGACAAACTATAGGCTGGAAAGCCTTACTATGTGGTGGGAAAAGTAATGGAGGCGCTCTTGAAAGAAAGAATAGTGGGGCTTTTTGGAAACCAATGGATTGCAGGATCCGAGGCAACATGGTTTTAACAGAGGATGATTGTGCCAAACAAATTTGATTGAGTTCTTTGACTGGGTGACCAAAGAACTAGATCAAGGGCATGCGATGGATGCTATTTACCTGGATTTCAGCAAAGCTTTTGATACTGTTCTTTATAGGAAGCTTATCAAACTGAACAACCTGGGATTAGGTCCAAAGGTAGTGTACTGGTTCAAAAATTGGTTGACTTACAGATGACAGAGGATGGCGATAAAGAGAACCCACTCAGAAGAAAGGACAGTGCATAGTGGTGTGCCTCAGGGATCGGTCCTGGGACCAGTACTGTTTAACGTATTTGTGAGTGATACTGCAGAAGGACTGAATGGAAAAGTCTGCCTGTTTGCAGATAACATGAAAATTTGCAACAGAGTGGACACTTCCTCAGAAGTGGACAACATGAGAAAAGATCTAAAAACACTGGAAGAATGGTCCAGTGTTTTTAAATCTTTTCTCATGTTGTCCACTTCTGAGGAATGCTTGGCAGTTAAGATTTAATGCAAAGAAGTGCAGAATCATACACTTGGGATGCAGAAATCCAAAAGAATCATATTTATTTATTTGGTTTTATACCACATTATTCAAAATCAGCACGGTTTACAAAGTAACACCATCATACATGGAACTGTTTACATTGAACATGTGAACAAGGTATAAAACAGTTAACTTATTTACATTGATAGATCAATAGATCATTCATAGTAGCTTATAATTCTGGGTAACTATTTACAATCTGATAGGATCTTGAGTATGAGATTGATGGAGACATTTTAAGACATATGCGATATTGATTGAGACATAATGCGATAGGGGGAGAGAAATTGGGGTGCATGGACCAGGATAAGGACCTCGGAGTGCTAGTGTCTGAGGATCTCAAGGTTACGAAACAATGTAACAAGGCAATAGTCAAAGCCAGAAGGATGCTGAGGCGCATAGAGAGCGGAATAACCAGCAGAATGGAGAAGGTATTAATGCACCTGTACAGGTCGTTGGTGAGGCTTCACTTGGAGTATTGTGTTCAGTTTTGGAGATCATATCTCACAAAGGATATAAAAAGATTTGAAACGGTTCAGAGGAAAGCAACCAAAATGATTTGGAGCCTGCACCAGACAACATATGAGAATAGACTTGAACATCTAAATATGTATACCCTAGAGGAAAGAAGGGACGGGGGGAATATGATAGAGACCTTTAAATACTGCAAACATATCATCACACTTGATGGTGTGTCATTTGTGTTTGTTGAGGTATCGCATCTGGAAAATTTTCTGTTGAAGAGACAGGGTACCGTGAGGGTGGTTAATGGGTAGATTTATTTTGTTTTTGGCCTCCTCAATTTGGCTGTATAGCCTTATTTCTTTTGATAGATGTATCTGTATCTATTAGAGGTTAATGGTTTTCGTACAGTGGACTTTATCTAATGTTATGTTTCTGACTGGGTACTTTTTATTTTTTTTTGATTTAGTACTTGTTTTTTCTATATTGTATTTGGTTTGTTAATTAAATAAAATTCTATAAATAAATTTAAAAAAAGGGCACCTGGGTACAAATTATATCTCAATGATAGAGTAGATCAAATTGGTGGAGGGGTTGCACTGTATGTTAGAGAGGGCATTGAGTCAGAAAGGATTAAAGTGTTGCAGGAAACAAAATACACGGTAGAATCTCTATGGATTGAAATTCTATGTAAAAAGGAGAAGGCAATGGCAGTGGGAATGTACTATCGACCGCCTGGCCAGAATGAACAAATGGATGATGAAATGCTCAAAGAAATCAGGGAAGCTAACAAAAGTTACAATACAGTAATAACAATGAGTGATTTCAATTACCCCGGTATCGACTGGGTCAATGTCATGACAGGTCATGCTAGGGAGATAAAGATTCTAGATGAAACAAATGACTGCTTCTTGGAGCAGCTGGTTCATGAACAGACGGGAGGAAGTCATTTTGGACCTAGTCCTTAGTGGTACACAAGATCTAGTGGCATAGACAAAACACTTACCAAAGACACACCGCTTCATTCAGAAAAGAGCGGCTTAACCTCACAAATGATGGCTGATTACTTTAAAACTCTCACTTCAGCCCATAGTAATAAAATAAAATCAACACATATAGCAGTAATTGAATAGAAGGATAACTTACAGCTGACCATATGGAATTCATTTGACAATATTACACTAGGCTCCCTTGATAAAATCATTACAAGTATCAACACCACCACCTCACCACTTGACCCTTGTCCTGTTGGCTGGATCGAATTAGCAAGACAAGAACTTATGCCAATAATAATAAAGATCATGGTTACATGCCCCCTGAACTAAAGACTGCCTCCATCCATCCTGTAAGAAAGGGAACCTTTAACGACATTAACCAACCTACCTCTTACAGACTCATAGCCAGTCTAACTTTCTTCAAAAAAAACTTCACTGATGTAGTCCCCAAAAAACCTCATTAAAATTATTTTTTGTCGGAGCGTACCGAGGAAGGAATTAATTTTATTTTCATCCATGCCAGACGGTAAACTTCTTTTATTCATTAATAGGTTCACCACCACACTATTATTATATTTAAATACGTCACTTAACTGAAAAATTTGTTGCAATTCTTATTTTCTGTAACGTTGATAACACTCTTGCAAATCAGGTAAAGTTGAAAACACGGCATGCACATTTCGGGACTGGTTCCCTGTCTGAAGTGCCCTTTTCTTCCATGTTGATATGCAACTGTCAAAAAACGCCGTCCCGCGGCAATCTTTTGCAATTGGCTGACTTACTATCAGTCTAAGGAGAACCCCCAATGAAATAAAGGGAACACCCCACACAGGGGAATCCCTATTTTCATTGGATAATCCTGACAAACTCAAAATCCAGAGGACAATTCATAAGGGGAACCCTTGTGATGTCATCCAAATAGTCCCGCAATCTAGAAAAAACAGGCTTTTGTATCAAAAGAGACTGACCCAATCAATCTCCCAATTAAGTCAGTTAGGTTGTATAGTGTTTAAAATAAATAACCAGCATTGTTCAAGCCACTGGAGCCTGTAAATCCTGTCACCCACACGTGGATCGTGAGGTACCTGGTCTATGATCAAATCTTCAAACACATGGTGGTGAATCAGACAATGGTCTAGCACAGGTGCTGATTGAACATGCTGGCGTATATGGGACGCGTGTTCCCCGAGTCTTATTTTCACGGGGCGAATCATCCTTCCAAAACAAAAAATTGCATGGGCATTGTAAAATATAAACCACAAAAAAAGATAAATAATTTGTTGCCCAACGATGGGTATACGAATGAGTTGTGGTTGGATGCTTCCAAACTAGTCCCGATACTGTCATTGAACAGTAATTACAATTGTTGCAAGGTTCATGTCCCCTTAAGGTCTGTAATGGAATGACCGGTCTATGTATTGGTGAGGCAGATTTAACCAAATAATCACTTAAATTTCAGCCTCTCGAATAAGCTATCATCGGGGACTTGTCAAAACACGAATGTAGTCGTAGCATAGACCAATGGTTATGAAGAATCCGAACAATCTCAGAGCTGTGATTGATATATGGTACAAACCCCACCACAGCTTCAGGGGTTTGTAATGTCAGATAATCCTGATTTAACAACCGTTCACGTTGGACATAGTATGCATGACGGTAAGCCCTGTCAGCCACTTGTGTGGGATAACCTCTACAAAGAAGTCTAAGTTTTAAATCCAGAGCATGTCGTTTAAATTCACTGAAAGAGAAGCACAATCTGCGTAGCCTAAGAAACTGACCAAATGGTAGTCCCCTACGAAGGGGACCAGGATGAAAGCTTTGAAAATTTAAAAGGCTATTGCGTTGCACTGATTTTCTAAAAAGGGTGGTTCTCAATTCACCCGCCTCCACGAAAACTGTCATGCACAAAAACTCAATTCTTTGCTGATCAATATGTTCAGTAAAACGAATATTAGGTTTTCGAGAATTAATCCAGATGATAAAATTCTGGAGTGATTCCAAATCTGACTTACAGATGAAAAATATATCATGCAAAAACCTTTTTCCAAAAAGTTACATGAGCAAAATGTGATGACCCCACTATATGCCTATCTTCCATATCTGCCATGTATAAAGTTGCGATAGAGGGCACCACTGTCGCTCCCATAGCTATGCCGAAGACCTGTTGAAAAAATACTCCCTCAGATAAAAAAAAGAATTCTTCGTCAAAACCAATCGTATTCGTTTTAACAAAAAGGACTTGGGAAGTCTTGCAGGGGCAAATCGAAACCGATTTGTTAATAATTCCATAGCTTCAGTTTGGTCAATGCTCGCATATAGGGCCACAGCGTCAAAAGGTACCAAGAAAACAGCAGTAGTAGGTAGTAATACTGAAGACAGCTGTTGTAAAAAATGTGTGGAATCACGAATAAAGGAGGACATCAAACATGCCTCCTGTTTCAGGAACACATCGCAAAACCTAGATAACTGTTCCAACACCGACCCCGACAGGAAACTATCGGCCTGCCCGAGGGAGGATTCAATGATTTATGGATTTTTGGAAACATGTATATAATCGGGATTTTTGGATGTAATACTAACAAAATATTGTACTCTTTTTGAGTGAACCAACCATTCTCCAAGCCAGTAGTTAAAACAGCCTTAATATCATTCATCAAAACTGTGGTAGGGTCATCCGTAAGAATTTTATAGACGTGTCCATCCGCCAGATGGGAGCGGAGAGATGTTTAATAATCTTCAGAGGATTGGAGCACTAGTGCTCCCTCTTTATCCGCTTTACGAATCACTATCGAAGGGTCTCGGGACAATTCTTGATCTAAATTAGAATGATATCTATATGAAGTTCCTTCCAATATATTAAGATCTCTCATAACTAAAGATTGGTAAGTAGTTATAACAGGATCAGGAGTAGAATCTGGTGGCATCCAACGTGAGGCAGGTTTAACCACTGATTCATCAATACTCAGGTGGTTGATCCTGAAAATAATGAATGACATGTAATTTTAGAAAAAAACGATGTAAAGAAACCCGCATACGGAAAGAATCATATTGCGTGGTTGGTACAAACGATAAAAGATAGTTCAATGTCCATTTCTGCATTGGTGAGAGAGGTCGTCCTGTTAAGCATAACCATTGGTCTATGCTACAATGACATTTGTGTTTTGACAAGTCCCTGATGATAAATTTGAGCCTCTCGAATAAGCTAAGTGATTATTTGGTTAAATCTGCTTCACCGATAGACAGACCGGTCATTCCATTACAGACCTCAAGGGGACATGAACCTTGCAACAATTGTAATTACTGTTCAATGACAGTATCGGGACTAGTTTGGAAGCATCCAACCACAACTCATCCGTATACCTGTCGTTGGGCAACAAATTGTTTATCTTCTTTTGTGGTCTATATTTTACAATACCCATGCAATTTGTTATATCTTGGAAGGACGATTCGCCCCATGAAAATAAGACTCGGGGAACACGTGTCCCATATACATCAGCATGTTCAATCAGCAACTGTGCTAGACCATTGTCTGATTCATCACCATGTGTTTGAAGATTTGGTCTGGATGATCATAGATCAGGTACCTCGCGATCCACGGGGGGGTGACAGGATTTACAGGCTCCAGTGGCTTGAACAACACTGGATATTTATTTTAAACACTATACAACCTAACTGACTTAATTGGGAGATTGATTGGGTCAGTCTTTTGATACAAAAGCATGTTTTTTCTAGATTGCGGGACTATTTGGATGACATCACAAGGGTTCCCCTTATGAATTGTCCTCTGGATTTTGAGTATGTCAGGATTAGCCAATGAAAATAGGGATTCCTCTGTGAGCGGGGTGTTCCCTTTATTTCATTGGGGGTTCTCCTTAGACTGATAGTAAGTCAGCCAATTGCATAAGATTGAGTCCTTACAAAGATTGCTGCGGGACAGCATTTTTTGACCGTTGCATATCAACATGGAAGAAAAGGGCATTTGAGACAGGGAACCAGTCCCGAAATGTGCATGTCATGTTTTCAACTTTAACTGATTTGCAACAGTGTTATCAACTTTACAGAAAATAAGAATTGCAACAAAAGTTTCAGATAAGTGACGTATTTAAATATAATATTAGTGTGCTGGTGAACCTATTAATGAATAAAAGAAGTTTACCGTCTGGCATGGATGAAAATAAAATTCATTCCTCCCTCGGTACGCTTTGACAAAAAATAATTTTAATGAGTTTTTGGGGACTACATCAATGAAGGTTTTTTGATGGTTTAAATTTTTTTCACTGGAGTGGGGTTAGTTTCTATAGTCTAACTTTCTTGGCTAAAGTACTAGAAACAAATGTCTACCAGCAACTCCAAGATCCCATTGAAACACATCAACTTGACAATCAACACTATGGTTTCAGATCACGCCATGGAGTTGAATCTCTTGACAATTTTGTTAGAGTAATCAAAGGCACAGCTAAGTCAAAAGCTGGTTTTATACCTAGACATTAAAGCAGCATATGACTCCATCTGCACAATCTTATTATTCAATGCCTACAATCTCTAGGTCTTCCCGACATGCCTCTCATATGGTTTAAATCCTTCTTAACAGATAGCATAGTTACTCACCTGTAACAGGTGATCTCTGGGAACAGCAGGAATTTAGTCTTCACATATGGGTACGTCAGTACCGACGGAGCCTGCGCGGGAATGCTCCCCAGCGCATCCCACAGCGCCTGCGTGCTGCCTTCCCGCCTTTTCCAACTGCCTCTCTCCAGTTGAGTTTAAAGCTGAGACAAAGAGAGAGAGAGAGAGAGGGAAAGGGAAAGAGATAGATAGATAGATACAACTACTAGGATCAGCTGTAGACTTGGACAGTCTGTCCAAGGTGGAGTTTTCAGCATCCATATCGTTGGCTCTCTTTTGCCAATCTCTACCAAACAGGTTCTCACCAGTACAAGGAATTCTCCCAGGACAAGCAGGATGAGTCAGACACAAGTGGTGATGTCATTCGACGGCGTCATAGACGGAAGTACTCTCATTAGCCCAGAAGGCTTTAGCCTTCTGGGCATGACCATTAGCCCCACCTCCAGATCCGCCCCTAGCTGGCCAGTCTTTGTCTTCCGCCATGCCAGCAAGACGTTTTTTATTTTACTCTCACGTACCTCCAATAATGAAGAAACCAGGATTCAAGAAATGCCCAGGCTGCTCCCGGAAAATGGCCAATTCGGACTCCCACCATCTTTGCCTCCGGTGCCTGGGAAAAGAACACCCCGTCGAGGACTGCTCTGCCTGCACCTGCATGTCTCCTCGGGCTCTAAAGTCGCGCCGGCATGCTCTCACAGACTTTCTGTCCCCCGCGGCTGCCGTGAGTACTCCTTGCAACCCAGCTTCTCAAAACGCCAAATCTATTGCTCCGGCCGGGGACGTGCCTCTCCTGGCCTCCGTCTCCCGCCACGAAGCAGGGACTCTCCCAGCCACTTGTTCTCCACTGGCGGCATCCATTTCGCCCGGGGCAGCCTCCTCCTCCGCTCCCCTTGGACTTCCAGCTGCAGCTGTGATGACTTCCGGCATGCCTGAACCCTCCTCCTCTCAGCGCAACTCTTGCAGCCTCCCCTGCCAGGACAGAGCAGATCGGCGCAATGCAAGCCCCTTCCAGGGCAACACAGCCGGAGCTGCTAACAGGCGCAGGAGCTCATCTCTCAGCAGAGCCTCTAACAAGCGCAGGAGCTCCCGGGACCGGCGCAGATGCTCACGGAGCCAACGAAGAACAGCAGACAGCAGACACCGCCGAAGTAGGCGCAGGAGTCCGCGCAGACACGTCGCATCAGGGAGCCGGTACAGATCAAGAAGCAGGCACAGGAGCCACAGACGGCGCAGAAACCCCCATCGTGCACACCATCGCCGCAGTGGATCTCCTTACCACCGTGGAGCCAGACTATCAAGAAAAAGGAGCAGGCACAGTACTCCACGCTCAGAGAGCTCACACTCTCACAAGAGATCGCAGCAATCCACCTCCTCCTCTGCTCACAGTATCCTCAGCAGCGCAGAGCACTCATCTCCATCCCTCCCCTCCTTCCCTAGGCGAGCAGACTTGCTATTTCAAGAGGAGGTCAGTCAGCTACCTGTACCCAGCTCACTGGTATCCCCTAACCCGCCTCCGCGGGAGGTGCCAGAGACTCTACACCTCCTCAAGGACATGCTGCTACAGTGGGCCTCCTCCCTATCCAACCTGGCCTCCACTCAGCCACTGCAACCCCTCCCTTCCTCTCCAGCTGCCGCGGATGCTAATACTCCAGCTGCCACTACCGCCTCATTCAGCCAGGCTCAAGAGCAAGGCAGCACTGCTCCAGTCACTACAGCCGCCTCTGTCAGCCAGGCTCAGGCCTCGCCGTCTCAGGAGCAGGACTGCACCGGGGAACTATCTCAAGCTGAAGCAATGTCTCAAGGAGACTCCCTCTCCAACCCCTCAGGCCCCAACCCTCCGGAGGACTTAACCTACTCCAAATTTGTTCGCAAAGCCATACCTTCTCTCTCCATCACTTCAGTGGACACTCCGGATCAGCGCGACGAAGTGCAAAGCGCACTCAAGTTCATCGACGCCCCTAGGACCATTTCCGCTCTACCCATCCATCAGCTCCTCCGGGACAACCTCACAAAGATGTGGCAGACACCAGCATCCAACCACTCCTGCCCACGCAAGCTGGACTATAAGTATGTCGTTCAACCCATGCCTGGATTTGACAAACAGCCACTACCCCACCAATCCATCGTGGTTGAATCTGCTCTTAAACGATCTAAATCTTTGCGCACCTCTACCAATGCGCTTCTGGGTAAGGACAATAAACTCCTTGATGATGTTGCGAAGCGGGTTTACCAAGGGGCCATGCTGAATGCCAGGATTGCGGCGCACCAATTCCAGCACGCAATCTACCAGGACATGCTGGTGAGCAACATCAGGTCCTCCACCACCCAACTGGCCGAAATTCCACCTGCCCTCTCCACCGCCCTCGCGGATCTCGATGACTGCACCAAGCACCAGGGCCGGGCTGCTCACGACGTGTTCGAGACAGCCGCCAGAGTGGCCGTGGCTGCCATCTCTGCAAGTCGACTAGCCTGGCTCCAAGCCTCAGGCTTGCAGACCGACTCTCACGACAAGATTGCGGACACTCCCTGCACTGGCGATTCTCTTTTTGGCGATAAGGTCAAGGACACGGTGAATGACATGCATGAGCGATGCACCACTCTCCAAACCCTGGAGGAAGGCGCTGAACGCCCACGCCACTACCGCAAGGGAGGTTCCCAGAGCTATACTGGCCCCAAGCGGTACAATGCGTACCGTAAGTGGCAGCAGCCCCGCCACAAACAGCAACACTACCAAACCTCTTACAGGCAGAAACCACGTCAGCGGGATCGCACGTCGAAGAAGACCCCCTTCTGCACCCGCTAAGAACAATTCTAGTTTTTGACTCGCTGCCCTGCCAGCACCTTCCGACCGGGGGCTGCTTATCTGCATTCCTGCACTCCTGGGAGAATATCACGATGGATCAATGGGTGCTCTCCGTCATCAAGCAGGGCTATCGCATAAAATTCTCCTCAAAACCACCTCTACGTCCATCTCCTGTGAGCATCATTCCACCACAGCATTTTGCCTCCATGAACACAGTGCTCCAGTCCTTACTCGCATCCAGCGCCATCAAGCCTGTTCCCCCCAGCGAGATCAACAAGGGGTTTTACTCCAGGTACTTCCTCGTCCCCAAGAGGTCCGGGGGCGTACGGCCCATCCTCGATCTGCGGAAACTCAACAAGTGCATAGCCAAGGAGAAGTTCAGGATGCACTCCCTCTCCACCATCCTGCCCCTCATCCAACCCGGGGAATGGCTTGCCTCTCTGGACCTCCAGGATGCCTACACTCACATCCCCATGCATCCTCAACACAGGAAGTTCCTACACTTCCAGATAGCGGAGAACCACTACCAGTACAGAGTGCTCCCCTTCGGTCTCTCCCCTGCCCCCAGAGTCTTCACCAAGTGTGTAGCGGTGGCTGCCGCTCACCTTCGCAGACAAGGGGTATGTGTCTTTCCCTACCTGGACGATTGGCTGTTCTCCGCCACTTTCCCCACGGAACTGTGGGTAGCGGTCAAGAAAGCCACCTCCCTGCTTTCCTCCTTGGGCTTCCTAGTCAACCGCCTGAAGTCTCAACTTTCTCCAGCCCAGAAACTGGAGTTCATCGGTGCTCGTATAGACACCACTCGGGCCAGGGCTTTTCTACCACGGGACAGGATTCATACCATCATCGCCCTCGCTCTCCAAGTTCTCAACTCTTCGCACTCTACAGCTCGAACACTCCTATGCCTCCTGGGACACATAGCAGCCACCACCCATGTCCTTCCCCTCGCGAGGCCATGGATGCGGGTCCTCCAATGGCACCTCCGCTCACACTGGTGCCAGCACACACAGCCCTTGTCCACCCTAGTCCCCAAAGATCCCAGGGCATCCAGGGCAATACGCTGGTGGACCCACTCCTCCAATCTATCTCAGGGCAAACGCCTGCAAGCCCTTGCCCACCAGATCACTGTGACTACGGACGCTTCGGCTCAAGGATGGGGAGCCCACTGCGTCGGGACACGCACCCAGGGCTCATGGTCCACCTCCGAGAAAACCCTACACATCAACGTCCTCGAGCTCAGAGCTGTCCGCCACGCCCTCCTGGCCTTCAGGGATCTTGTTTCGGGCAAAGCCATCAGGATTCAGACCGACAACCAAGTAACCATGTTCTACATAAACAAACAAGGGGCACGGGGTCGCGACTCCTGTGCAGGGAAGCCCTTCTCACCTGGCATCTAGCCCTCTCGCTCCGGTGCAGTCTTCAAGCCTGCCACCTCCCGGGGGAGGAGAATGCCTTGGCCGACCACCTCAGCAGGCAACTAAGCCCTCACGAGTGGACACTCCACAAAGAAGTGTCATCGTTCCTCTTCAGGGAGTGGGGCCTCCCGCAAGTCGACCTTTTCGTGACCCAGGTGAACGCCAAATGCCGCCTGTTTTGCTCCAAGAGACCAACCCCGCACAGGCTAGCGGCGGACGCCTTCAACGTGGCCTGGAACCAATGGCCCCTAATCTACGCGTTCCCTCCAACCCCGCTCATTGCACGGACCATTCAACGCATTATCCGGGACCAGTCACTAGCCATCTTAGTGGTTCCGTACTGGCCCAGGCAAATATGGTTCCCATACCTGCACCGCCTAGCATTGGAACCCCCCATTCAACTCTCCCTGCGGCCAGACCTTCTCTCGAAGGACAACGGCACGATGCTCCATCCCAACCTGCGGATGCTATCGCTATCGGCGTGGAAGCTGAAAGGCTAGCTCTGGCTCCCTTCGACCTGATGGCAGAGGTCCAGCAGATCATACTGGCTGCTCGGCACCCTTCCACCAGGAAATCGTACAGCCTCAAATGGCGCCGCTTCTGCATCTGGTGCGAGGCTCGGCACCTCGACCCCTTCTCATGCCCGGTACAGCAGCTTCTCCAATACCTCGCATCGCTCTCAATGCTCGGCCTGAAAACTTAGTCCATCAAGGTCCACTTGTCCGCTATTGCGGCCTTCCACCACCACGTTGGGGACACATCAATAGCAGCGCTCCCCATCATAGCCAGCTTCATGAAGGGATTATCCAATCTACATCCTCCGTTCAGGGAGCCCGTGCCCTCATGGGACCTTAACATTGTTCTCAATCAGCTCACGAAGGAGCCTTTCGAGCCACTGCAGTCAGCAGATATGAAGTTCATTTCCTGGAAAACGCTGTCACTTCAGCCAGGCGGATCAGTGAACTGCACGCTCTTGTGGCTTACCCACCCTACACTATTCTTCACCACGACCGTGCATGCCTTCGGACACATCCCAAGTTTGTCCCCAAGGTGGCGACCGCCTTTCACATCAATCAAACCATTGAACTGCCCTGCTTCCTTCCCGAACCTCACTCCGATCCAGATCAGCAACGCCTGCACACGCTGGACTGTGTCAGGGCCCTGCGGTGCTACCTCAATAGGACTTCCTCCCTACATATCTCATATGACCCGAACAAGCCTGGCCTCCCAGTGTCCAAGCGCATGCTTTCCAGCTGGATTTCCGCCTGCATCTCCTTATGTCTTTCACTTGCTGGAGCGAACCCCACCGCAGGAGTCAGAGCACACCACCTGCGGGCGTTGGCCGCCACCATCGCCAACCTTCGCTCCATCCCAATACCTGACATCTGCAAAGCCGCAACGTGGTCCTCTATTCAGACTTTCCAGAGGCACTACTGCCTCGACAGAGCTTATCACGGTGGCTCCGCCTTCGGGCTAGCAGTGCTATCTGCTGCCTCCTCCCCGGCCAAGGGAGGAACCTTGTGACTTATTGATATGGCACCTTATGCTCCATTGTGCCTTATGTGGCCGCTATGCTCTGTTGATTGTTGATATTGCACCTTATTATTGATTGTTGATATCGCACTCTATTGCCGGTGGGCACCTTATAGTTGATATTGTTGATATTGCACCTTACCGCCGGTGGGCACCTTATAGTTGACATTGTACCTTGTTGCCTGTGGGTACCCTATTCGGGTGCCCCTTATTATTCGTGTGTTGCATGCCACTTGCACTGTTCTCTGTTACATGCTGTTGCACATCTCCATGCTTACATTGCACATACTGTTTAAAATCTTGTTTGATGTTGCACTATGCTCGCCCTCCCGGGCGCGCTCTTCATTAAACCTACTTTTGCACCTCACGGTCATGCTTGCCTCTGACATCTGCAGATCCGTCCCCACCGCTGCACATGTAGCTGGGGAGACACCACTTGTGGCTGACTCATCCTGCTTGTCCTGGGAGAAAACCGAGTTACTTATCTGTAACGTGAGTTCTCCAGGGACAGCAGGATAAGTCAGCCATGCTTTCCCACCCTCCTCCCCGGCGGGGACCTTCTGTCTCTTGCTATCCGCCTCCTAGCTCGTAGTATCGCCTCAGCTGGGAAGATCTGGCCAGCTAGGGGCGGATCTGGAGGTGGGGCTAATTGTCATGCCCAGAAGGCTAAAGCCTTCTGGGCTAATGAGAGTACTTCTGTCTATGGCGCCGTCGGATGATGTCACCACTTGTGGCTGACTTATCCTGCTGTCCCTGGAGAACTCACGTTACAGGTAAGTAACTCGGTTTATTTCCCAGTTTGTCTTGTACCTAGAGCTCCAGATCAGATGCCTGGAGCCAAGCAATTCTACGTGCACCTATGGCAATGGCAGAGGTTCTGCTTATGCACTCAAAACAGTCAAAAGCTGCACGGTTGACAAATTTTGAAACATCTTGGGCATGTTTGACCAATGTGAGAAAATCCTGTCTTCTATCCTCAGGAAGAATAGGACTCAAAGCCTCTAAATCATCTGTGACCTCCTTCAGGAACATTCCCATGTATAGACTATAGGAACTGATCCTGACAGAAAGCATGGAAGCTTGGAAGACACGACATACAAAAGCATCCAGAGTTCTGCACTCACGTCCTGGAGGATTAGAGGCATGTCTCTTTGCACTCTTGATCCTTCTCATAGCTGATTCCACTACAATAGAGTGGTGGGGAAGCTGAGTTTTTTGGAACCCAGGACAAGGAGGGACTCGATACAGAGTATCCAGTCTACGAGAATGAGGAGAGTTGGTAAGAGGTGTCTCCCACATTCTCAACATGAGATTATGCAAGATCTCATGGATGGGCTGCCTCCTTATGAGTTTTAGGATATTGTAAAATTTCCAACTCCTTTGCTCTGGGCTCTGTTTCAGGTGCCACAGTAATGGACAGATCTCGAGCCACCTCCCTGATGAAATCCAGAAAGGAAATGTCCTCTGGAGGAGACATCCTACGTTTAGTGGAGGAAGGCTCCTCTGGGAGAAGTATTCCCGCATCAACAGAACTGTCAGAATCCTCAGACTCTGAGGACTCAAAGTATCTTCTGTCAGGATGCTCTTGAAGAGCCCGATACGCGTACCGACCGAAGTCGGTACCGAGAGTAATCAGTACCAGAGTATCAGTACCGGAGGGCATCGGATGACTGGGTGCCGGCAATGTGGACACCGATGTCGATGCTAACAGTACTGGTACAGATACCGGTGCCGGAGTCGGTGCCGGTACCGGTTGAAAAGTCTGACGCGGTTCCGAGGGCGTCGATGCCGCAAGGAGAGCCGCCAGACTGCGCTCAATAGCCAGGACTCTCTGGTCTATCGACGATGCCAATGCCTGGATGTCGGTACCGGAGAAAACCGCCGGTACCCCAGAGCATGGCAACAGTAGTTCTGCCAAGGTCGAGGCCTCGAGAACATCCTGGAGCCCCGATAATGCTTTGGAAGCCGAAGCCTCCCAGTGGGGCAATTTTGCCCGTGCAGAATTCTCAAGGGCAACGCCAGAGGCATCTCGATGCTTAGAAGGAGATCTACCCTTTGAGGACCGGCTAGACTTATGTTTAGTTACCTGAGATCCACGGGAGGAAGACGAAGCTCTGGAAGACGTCGATACCACCGAAGCTGCATCAGAGGGAAACAGGGTACTGAGCTTGGCAGCTCGGTTCTGTCGACCTCTCTTGGACATCATGGCACAGGCCATACACTCCGAGATGGAATGATCAGGACCTAAGTATTTCAGACACCACTCATGGGTGTCGGTGACGGAAATGGCACCGCCACACTTGGTGCACTTTTTAAAACCGGAGGATGGTTTTTCCATTATGGAAAAATATCTTGGGCCTAAGGCCCAAAATGGCGCGTGCACCTAGAAAAAAAATTGGGAAAACACTAAGGATTTTTTTTTATAAAGAAAAGAACCGGCGGTACCGGTAAAGCGTCGAGGAAGGCAGATGCGACCACAAAAAAGAAGGAAAATTTTCTGCGGTGACAGGAACACGACCTGCTGGCTCCGCGGAAAACGAAGAACTGGAGAGAGGCAGTTGGGAAAGGCGGGAAGGCAGCATGCAGGCGCTGTGGGATGCTCCCAAAGTCTTCCTGGTTGGACGCTGGTGAGCGTTCCCGCGCAGGCTCAGTCGGTACCGACGTACCCATATGTGAAGACTACATTCCTGCTTGTTCCTGGAATAGACAGCTACAGGTAAAAGTAGGCAATACAAAATCTACCCCATTTACTCAGTCTCAAGGATTATCACAAGATTCCATCCTTTTGCAACTATTATTCAACATTTTCCTCCAGCCACTTTGCTCTATCATGAAAGTAGCGAACATCCTTTATCACATTTATGCCGATGATATGATTTATACACCTATTAACACAGTCAATCTAGATATCACACACATAATAAGTTGTTTCTCACTAATTAGTGAATGGCTTGGAAAACATAGTATGAATACAAATTTAAAAAAAAAGAAAAAACTAAAGCAATGTTCATCACGAGAGACAATTTTAAACAACCGAGTTCTTTAACTATGAACAAAATCCACATCTAAGTGAAGAACAACGTAAGATACCTTGGAGTCATGATTGATCATGGCCTCACCTTTAAAATACATAAGAAACCTCACAAAAACATCTATTATAAAATCAAAACAATTAGACACCTCAAACCTTTTTTATTCCATGATTTTCGTTCTCTCTTTCAATCAATCATTTTCCCACACTTTGATTACTGCAATATCATCCTATAAAGGTTACCAAAAACAGCTACGTACACTCTCCAGCTTGCACTCAATACTGTAGCGCAAATACTCCTCAATTCCAAAAGAACGGAGCATAGAACACTGTTGCTTAAACAACTCCATCGGCTACCGATAATTGAGTGCATAAAGTTAAAATCAATTTCCACAATTTTCAAGATTAACAACCACCTATCACCCCAATTCCTCTCCTTACTTCATACTATACCTTGTACCAGGAATCCATGAACAAGCTCACAGAATCTACTACATATACCACTACTGTTCACAAAAACTTCCTATACCACCTGAAAAGAGCTCTCTCTCTCTCTATGCACCACAACTATGGAATTCTGTACCTGACCATTTAAAGCAGTGGTTCTCAACCTTTTTTGTACCGTGACCCCTTTTACCATTGGTCAACCTCTGGTGACCCCCAATGATAAAATCAAATGTGTCTTTCTTCCTTTACCGTTAACGCATTTTCACTGTAATCATTTATTGAATTATTAATATATTATAGGCCATTGCAATATGTTTTTATTTATAAAATGTACTTATTTAAACAACAATAATTAATCACAACAACAAGTAACAATATTTGATTTCAAAATTATGATGATTTTGTAGTCAAATCACTAATATGAAATAAAATTATTTTTTCTACCTTTGTTGTCTGACCAATTTATTCTCCGATCATGCTGGTCCCGATCTGAGGCTTCTGCTTTCCTGTCTTCTCTTAGCTCTCTTTCTGTGGTCTATGGTCCATCTGCCATTTCTTACCTCTTCTTCCGTTTTCTTCACTTCTTTCCCTCAGCCTATTTCCAGTCCCAGTAACCCTCCCCAGTATCAGCCCCTTTCCAGTCCTCACTCTCAGTTCCTTCCAATGTCAACTTGCATTCCCATGACTGCCACTGGTGTCCATTCCCTTCCAGTCCCCCTCCTTCCCCACTGACCAGTCCCTTCTAGTACAAATACCATGGCAGCCCCTCTCAGATCCACTTCCCTTCCAGTTCCATTCTCCCATCCCCTCATATCAGCCCATTTGTAGCCTTAGCCCCCGAGTTTTCTTCCAGGGACAGCAGCTCTATCCTCCCCTCCCCACAATCAGCCCATTCCCAGTCGAAGCCCCCCAATCAGCTCATTTCCAGTGCTAGTCCCCCCCTCAACCCCATTACCTCTGCTAGCCTCCCCTAATCAGCCCAATACCAGTCCTACCCCCCATCAGCTCATTACCAGTGCTAGCCTCCCCTAATTAGCTCATTTCCAGTGCTAGTCCCTTCTCAACCCCATTATCAGTGCTAGGCTCCCCAAATCAGCCCATTACCAGTCCTACCCCTCCCCCATCAGCCCATTTCCAGTCCTAACCTCCCCTATCAGCTCATTTCCAATGCTAGCCCCCCCATCAGTCCATTACCAGTCCTACCCACCTATCAGAACATTACCAGTCACATTACCAGTCCCAACCACCCCTTGATCAGTCCATTCCCAGTCCTAGCCTTCTCTAATCAACCCATTACCAGTCCTAACCCACCCATCTGCCCATTATAATCCTAACCCGCACTGTCTCTCCCCTCTGTCCAACATTTATCCCCCGTCTGTCCAGTATGTCCCCGTCTCTTCCCTTTGTCCATGTCAGCCTCCCTCCCTCCATGTCAGCCCCCCTCTCTCCTTCCCTCCATCTATCCATGTCAGTCCCCCCTCTGTCCATGTCAGCCCTCCCTCCTCCCTCCCTCCCTCCATGTCAGCCCCCTCCCTCCATCCATCCATCCATCCATACATCCATCCATGTCAGGCCCCTCCTCCCTCCATATCAGCCCCCTCCCCCATGTCAGTCCCATGTCAGCCCCATTGCAGGTCCCCTGCTCCCCTCTCCCCATGTCTGCCTCCTTCTTCTGCAGCCGCAGCTCCGTCTCTTAGGGAACCGCATCTATGCCTGTAAAACCGTTGCGGAGCCTTTCTGTCTTTAAACGGGCTCCATGCAGCATTGTCCCGCCTCCAAAGGAAGTGATAAACAACTTCCTTTGGAGGCGGGACAATGCTGCACGGAGCCCGTCTAGAGGCAGGAAGGCTCCGCAACAGTTTTACAGGCATAGCCATGGTTCCCTAAGAGACAGGAGCCGTGGCTGCAATAGAAGGGAAGCGGTGAGTTTGCCGCTGCCGAGAAGCGGACTCAGCAGCGGCAGCAACTTGTGCGGGTTTTTTTTTTTTTTTTTTTTCTTTTACGGCAGAGTAGGCGATCCCCGCTAAATCCTGTGGCGACCCCCGTTGGGGTCACGACCCACAGTTTGAGAACAGCTGATTTAAAGAGTACTACAGACGCATCAACGTTCAAAAAGGCCTTAAAGACATACATATTTAAAGACTACTACTTCTTGGAAAATACACCCTGACTAATTACAAATTAGCTAATACAATCCGAATACTTACAAACATTTTCTACCATGTTTTTATTTTTAAATAGATTATGTTATTTCCAAGTTTATTTTCCTTGTTCTATGTAATATGTTGTTACAACGTAAACCGCTTTGACCAGTGGATAAAGCGTTATAGTAAAATTGTTAAATATAGTGCAAGAGATAAGGGTGTTTGGGCCACTTGGCAATAGTGATCATAGCATGATCACATTTGATTTCATAAATGGAGAAAGGATAGCAAGAGAATCCACAGTACTGCCTTTTAACTTTCAAAAGGGAGACTATGATAAATGAGGAAAACAGTTAAGAAAAAACTAAAATGAGCAGCTGAAAAGGTTAAAGTTTTATATCAAACATGGGCGCTGTTTAAAAATATTACCTTGGAAGCCCAGACCAGCTCTATTCCATGCTTTAAGAAAGGTGGAAGGAAGTCCAAAAACTGCCAGCATAGTTTAAAGATAAGATCAGAGAGGCTGTTGTAGCCAAAAAGCATCTTTCAGGAAATGGAAAAAAGGAGCCATATGACAAAAACTGGAAAGAAAATAAGCATTATCAAGTTAGATGCAAGGCACTGAGATAAGGCAGGCTTGCTGCAGAAGCAAAAAATGCATAATAAAGACTTTTTCAAGAACATTCGTAGTAAAAACCTATGATAGAGGGGTAAAGGGACAACAAGAGGGAATAAAGCCATAGTGAAGAGAATGAAAGAATTCTTTGCTTCGATCTTTACTGAAGACAACATAGGGAAGTTACCCATGACTGAAATGGTATTTAAAGGTGATGCATCAGAAGAATTGAAAGAAATATCGATAAATCGGGAAGATATAATACAATTATTTGATAAACTAAACAGTAGCAAATCACCTGGATCAGATGGTATACACCAGAGGATGTTGAAAGAACTGAAATATGAGATTGCAGATCTACTATTATAATCTGTGAACTATCATTAAAATCATCTGTAGTACCTCAAGACTGGTGAATGGCCCATATAACGCCAATTTTTTTTAAAAAGGGTTTCAAGGATGATCCAGGAAACTACAGGCCAGGAGACTGACATCAGTACCAGGAAAAATGGTAGAAACCCTTATAAAGAACCAAATTACTGGACATGTAGATAGTCATAGTTTAATGGGAGAAAGCCAACATGATTTTAGCCAAGGAAGGTCTTGTTTTACTAATCTGTTATATTTTTTTGAAGGTGTAAATAAACCGGTAGACAAAAGTGAGCCGGTCAATACAGTGTATCTGGATTTTCAGAAAGCCTTTGACAAGATCTCTTCTGAAAGACTCTTGGCGAAGTTAAAAATGCATGGAATAGTACTTTGTGGATCAGGAGCTGGTTAAAAGACAGAAAGCAGAGGGAAGGGCTAAAGGGCCAATTTTCCCAGTGGAGAAAGGTGAATAGTGGAGTACCCCAGGGATCTGTGCTGGGACTGCTGCTTTTTAACATATTGGCATATGACCTGGAAATAGGAATAACGAGTGAGGTAGTCAAATTTGCAGATGAGACAAAATTATTTAAAGTTGTTAAAACCCAAGAGGATTGTGAAAAATTGCAAGAGGACCTTGACAAACTGGAAAACTGGACATTCAAATGGCAGATGAAATTTAATGTGGACAAGTGCAAAGTTATGCACCTAGGAAAAAACAACCCAAACTATGGTTACACGATGCAAGGTTCCACATTAGGAACCACCACCCAGGAAAAAGATTTTGGCGTCAACTTGGATAACACTTTAAAACCCTCCTCCCAGTGTGCAGTGGCGGCCAAGAAGACAAATAAAATGCTAGGAATCATAAGGAAAGGAATGGTGCGACCGCACTTTGAATACTGTGTGCAATTCTGGTCACCGTATCTTAAAAAGGATATAACGGAATTAGAAAAGGTACAGAGAAGACTAGGGGACATGCAATGAAGCTACAGTGTAACCCGTTTAAAACTAATAAGAGAAAATATTTTTTCACTCAACGTGTAATCAAACTCTGGAATTCATTACCAGAGGATGTAGTAAAAGCTGTTAGTGTAGCTGGATTTAAAAAAGGTTTGGACAAGTTCCATAAATCTTTATTAAAGACCACCCAGAAAATCCACTGTTTCCCCCATACAAGCATTATAGAACCTGTATTTCTTTTTGGGAAACTACTAGGTATTTGTGACCTGGATTGGCCACTGCTGGAAACAGGATACTGGGCTTAATGATCTAATTCCTCTGTCTGTCTCTCCCTTTGGCTGCTCTTCCATTTAAAGGTATGTTTGTATTACATGTTAACCTGATGTAGTCTTTCTCTGTTAACTATAGATCCATTGCTTATCACTTTGATATTTTGATAAGGTGGTATAAAACTGGATGTATTGTTTTGTAGTCTGATGTTTTATGTCTGTAGTTCATGCTAACCTGATGTAGTCTTGTAACCGCTTTGATTGTAAGAAAGGCGGTATAAAAAACCTGTTAAATAAATAAATAAATAAATAACCCAGTATGGCATTTCTTATATTCTTAATGAACAAGCAAAACCTTTTTAAAGAAGGGGAAGTTGTAAAACTAGAAGGCATACGATGAAGCTATAAGGCGGTAAACTTAAAAGCAACATCAGAAAATACTTTTTCACTTGGAATGCCCTCCTGATGGAGGTAGTGGCGGCAAATACAGTGACAGAATTCAAAATGGCATGGGACAGGCACAGTGGATTCTTTTATAGCAAGAGGATAAAATCAAAGCAAACTTAAATATCTTTTAATAGAAGGAGGTGACCTGCATGGAGCTGCCAAGGAATCAGCATTGACTGGTCTTTATCTTCTGTCATATACTAATGTTACTATGTAAGTCTATTAGAAAGAGCAAAGTCAAATGATGTTCCTCATTCAACTCACTTAACAAAATTTTCTTCTGAATAGATCTAGCACTAATTCACGCATGAAATACCCTGACAGTGATTCCTCTTTCTTTAAATAGACTAGCTATTGCGAGAGAGTTCTCATCCTCTTAACAACATTATTCTGAATATGCCCCTAATTGGACATTGTAACTTGCCCATTCCATTACCTCTAACTTCCAACTAGTTACCCCTTTAAATAAAAACGTCTGGCCTTCATAAAGCTCATTGCTCCACATATCCAAATGTTTTTCTTGCCCCAAATGACCAGTATTTTCATGCTAAAAAAAAAAAAAAATTCAATGGTAGTCCTAATATGTTTATGTTTATTTTATTTGATATACCACCCTTTGGAAGGAACAGAGCGGTTTACAATATACAAAAATGAAACTTTAAAGTAGGCACAAGGCCAGAGAGGAGGAAAGGGAAGTTACAATTCTGACAGGAAAGCAGGAGAGAGGAAGAACACAGAACAATGTACACCAATTGAGATCACACAGAGGGGGAGTGGAGGTTGAAGGCTAGGGAAAAGAGGTGGGTCTTCAGCTCATGCCTGAAAGTTGGGTGGTGGGGCTCGAGTCGGAGGGATGCGGGGAGTGAGTTACAAAGGGCAGGGCCTGTAAAGGAGAAGGCTGAGGAGCGAGTGGAGTGATGATGTTCAAGGGAGGGGGGGGAAGAACAAGGCGGTTGAGATGAAATGAGTGAGGAGTGTGTCTGGGAGTGTGGAATATGATGAGGTCTGCCAGATATTGAGGGGTGCTAGTGTGAAGTACTTTATGAACGAGGGTGAGTAGCTTAAAACGGGAGCGAAAGGAAATGGGTAGCCAGTGAAGATGAAAGAGTAAAGGTTATATGTGATACCGTTGGGAAGCATGAGTAACAATGCGAGCAGCGGTATTTTGGATTCTCTGAAGTCTATATATAGACTAACTACTCAGACTCCAAAAATACCAAAGGATTCAACTCCAAACTTAGCTCTTGATAGATGTCCACACCACATCAAAAGGTACGCTAAGTGGTGTAACTCCTTTGGTATGCCCCTTCCGCATGACACCTGAAGTGCAATACTTCCACAGCATGCCTCCTTTTGTGCTGTCACCTATGAAGTCAGGCATAGAAATGCCCAGAGCACTCACAGCAGGAACCTGAGTATTTTGATATTCAATCAGTTTTAATATGGGACAGGAAAAGGGAACTAGGGAATGTTCTATCACATCAAATGGCCTATCTTTCACTTAAAAACATAAAATCACCCTGTGGAGACTCTCCTAGAAGCTAGAAAGATGTGTCAGACAAATTTAGGGCAGCTGAGGTTACCCTCTCAACATCTTGGCTGCGAGGATAAGGGACTTGATTGATGGCATGCAACACTGGCCCCTGAGCTTCTATGACCAATGTTGGAGAATTCTACCATCTAATGGGTTTCCTATGGACAACTCTAAGAGGAGAGGTAATCAGACCTGTCTTGGCCAATAGGTGGCTATGAAAATTATGGTCCCATGCTCTGTTCTAAATTTAAGTTAAGACCTCACCATGTACGGTATAGGCTATACAGAGGGCTTCCCTCCAATCCAGGTGGAAGACATATGAGGCTGATCTGCTGTGTGTTCCTGGCATGGAACAGAATTGAGATACTTTCTTGTTCTGAGGAGAAGTGAAGAGATCCACCAAAGGTGTGCCCTACTTGCTAAAGATAATTATTTTCTACCTGAGCACAGAAACCACTCTTGTGTTTGGAGTATCTGGATCAGTATATCCTCCAGGACTTTGTTTTTCACTTTCAGGTATGTGGCCCTCAGATGAATCCTGTGAGAAGTGTTACAATCCCACATCCTGACTCTACTGAATGAGTAGAAAGGATCCTGTTCCCCAATGCTTTTTCGTGTAGTACATTGCTACTTGGCTGTTTGGCTGGACCAGAATTATTTTGTTGGCAACCAGATCTCTGAAAGCCTTTTAAGCATTCAATGTAGCCCTTAACTCAAGGAAGTTGATCTGATAAAGTTTTTCTGGGGCTAACTGAACAGCCACAGTGTGAAACCCATCGACATGGGCCCCCAATTCAATTAGAAGCATCTGTTTAAGGAAAATCTGTATAGGAGGATTCTATTTGCCAGATTGGAATGATCCACCCATCAGGACAGAGGGTCCCGTAGATCTGGTGATCCATATTATGTCTTGCAAGTTTTAAGAGGCTTGAATCAGTAAGAATGTGAGGTCCATTGAGCTTGTCCCATATTGAAAAGTGCTAACAAAGCTATGCAGCCTGACCATGTTAACCATGCTTAAATCTGATATCTCAACTCAGAAAACCTGCCAACGACAGACACCACGGCAATACTCCTTTCTGGTTGAAGAAATGCCTTTGCTTGTGTCATGTCTAGCAAAGCTCCTATGAATGCCAATTGAGGTGACTGGGTTAAAAGTAACTTTTGGTAGTTTATGATAAAACCTAATCTCTCCAGCACCCAGATGATTATGTTCATGGATATTTGAGCTTTGATTAGCCAATTGTCCAGATATGGAAACATGTGCACTCAGTTTGCATAGGTGCACAGCTATGATGGCTAGACATTTCTTGAATACATGTGGAATTCACACCAGGTTAAAAGGCAAGATACAATGCCTGTAGTGGTGTTTCCCCCGAGTACAAACCCAAGATACGTCCTAGCCACCAGAAATCTCTGTGGGAATGTATGTTTCCTTTAGCTCCAAAGGATATAACTAGTTTCCCTTAAGAAAGCAAAAAATCAAGGTGCTTAGGAAATCCATTTTGAACTTTTCCCAAACTATAAAATTTGATAAGGCCCTTATGTCTAACTAAATGATGGGATGGAAACTTCCTGTTTTCTTTGTAGCCAGGAAATACTTTGAATAAAATCCCATTTTTTTCCTCCACTGGAATAAGTTTGACCTCATTGGTATCTAAGACGAAAGGAACAGTTTGGTGAATATTTCTTGATGCCGAGAGTTTGATAGATATTCTTGGTGCATAATTTAGTGGAACAGTCAAACAGAGTCTTGTCCAAACCTTTTTTTTAAATCCAGCTACAGTAACAGTTCTTACTACATCCTCCGGTAACGAATTCCAGAGTTTGATTACACGTTGAGTGAAAAAATATTTTCTCTTATTAGTCTTAAATAGGTTACATTATAGTTTCAATCTATGTCCCCTAGTCTTTCTATATTTTGATGGCGTAACCAATCGATCTACGTTTCTCCGTTCCATTCCATTCATTAATTTATAGACCTCTATCATATCTCACCTAAACAGTCTCTTTTCAAGGTTGAAGAGCCCTAACCTTTTTAGCCTCTCCTCATAGGGGTATCCTTCCATCCCCTTTACCATTTTGGTGTCTCTTCTCGGTACCTTTTCTAATAATGCTATATCCTTTTTAAGATAGGGTGACCAGAATTGCACACAATATTCAAGGTGCGGTCACACCATGGAACGATACAGAGGCATTATAGTAGCATAGTATGAGACGGCAGATAAAGACCAGTATGGTCCATTTAGTATGCCCAGCACAGCAACAAGAGTAGGTGCAATTGCCACTCCATGCAGGTCAACCCTCCCCATGTCTTTATTTAGGGGTGTATCCACTGCTCCATGTAGGTCACCTCTATTTGTTCAGATATAAGAGATATTATGCTTATTTTGATTTTATCCTGTTGCTATAAAGGGATCCACTGTGTCTGTCTCATGCCATTATGAATTCTGTCACTGTATTTGCCACCACCACTTCCATCGGGATTCCAAGCATCCACCACCCTTTTAGTGAAAAAGTATTTCCTGACATTGCCTTTCAGTTTACCCCCTTGCAGCTTCATGTTATGCCCTCTAGTTTTACAGCTTCCCTGTCTTTGGAAGAGGTTGGCTTGTCCATTAACACTAAGTATTTAAAGGTCTGAATTATATCTCCCTTGTCCCTCCTCTCCTCCAGAGTGTACATATTTAGGTCTTCAAGTCTCTTCTCATAAGTCTTCTGACGTAGACTCCAAATCATTTTGGTTGTGTTCATCTGAACCGCTTCCAGCCTTCTTATATCCTTTGCAAGATACGGTCTCCAAAACTGAAGACAATATTCCAAGTGAGGCCTCACCACGGACTTGTACAGTGGCATTAGTACCTCTTCCTTTCTGCTGGCAATTCCTCTCTGTACACAACCCAGCAATCTTCTGACTTTTAGCACCGCCTTGATCTCAAAGTAGCGAAACAGTGTGACATCAGAAACAAATCACTTTGAGGTCCTTCTCCTGGTCCATGCACACCAATCTCTCACCCTCTATCGCATACAATTCCCCGATTTCTGCTTTCCAAGTGCATGACACTGCACTTCTTCGCATTAAATCTTAACTGCCAAGCATTAAACCATTCTTCCAGATTTTGTAGATCTTTCCTCTTGTTCTCCACTCCCTCAGGGGAGTCCGTTCTGCTGCATATTTTTGTGTCATCTGCAAAAAGACAGACTTTTCCATTCAGCCCTTCAGCAATATCACTCACGAATATATTGAACAGTACCAGTCCCAGGACCGAACCCTGAGGCACACTGCTAATCACCTTCCTTTCATTTGAGTGAGTTCCATTTACAAACACCTTCTGTTGTCATTCAACCAATTTCTGATCCAGTTCACCATCTTGGGACCCATCCCCAAATTGTTGAGTTTATTGATAAGCCTCCTATGAGGAACAGTATCAAAGGCTTTGCTGAAATCTAGGTAGATCACATCCATCGCATGCCCTTGATCTAGTTCTCTGGTCACCCAATCAAAGAACTCAATCAGATTTGCTTGGCAAGATTGTCCTTTGGAAAACCATGTTGTCTCAGATCATGCAACCTGTTGGTTTTGAGGAAATCCACTATTCGCTCTTTCAGGAGTGCCTCCATTACTTTTCTCGCCACCAAGGTAAGGCTTACTGGCCTGTAGTATGACACTTCTTCCTTATTACCACTTTTGTGGAGGGGTACCACATCAGTCCTTTTTCAGTCCTGTGGAACGTTTCTCCAAGGATCTATTAAAAACACCTTTTAAAGGCCCTGCAAGAACCTCTCTGAGCCCTTTCACTATCCTGGGATGTATCCCATCTGGTCCCATAGACTTGCCCACTTGCAGTTTTGCAAGCTGTTCTAACACATCATCTTTTATGAATGGTGTGATATCTACTCCATTCCTATTTGCATATATTTGTCAATCACAGGTGGTCCTTTTCCAGGATTTTCTCTAGTAAAAACAGAGCAGAAGTATTTGTTTAGCATTTTCGCTTTTTCAATGTCACTTTCCACAAATTTGTTCCCAGCACTTTTGAGTCCTGAAATTCCACCTCTGATTTTCCTCCTCTTCCGAATATACCTGAAAAAAGTTTTGTCGCCACACTTCACATCTTTAGCCATCTTTTCTTCTACCTTTTATTTTGCTATCCTTATTTCTCTTTTTGTCTCTTTTAGTTTGATCTTGTATTCTTTTCTGTGTTCCTGTTTGCAAGCTTCTGAATTTTGAGAAAGCTGTGGTTGTTGCCTTTATTTGTGCACCCACTTCTTTGGAGAACCAAATAGGTTTCCCTTTCCTCTTATTTTATTTACTTTCCTTACGTATGTATCTTGTCACAAGCACAACGCCAAAACCACTAGTCTCGAGTTGTTGAGGGCATGGTGGTTGATGTATCCTTCTTTTATCAGCTATATTTATGCTTCAAAAAAGGATTGTAGTTGAGACAAACCGAGGGTAAGGCTTATGACAGAAAAAGTTTAATTTTAAACACAAGAGAACAGATCAGGTTCAAGGTTCCATTAACAGGATAAATTATAGGCTTTTGCTTAAGGTTCAGCAAACTGGTGGCAAAAACAAACAGAACTCAACAATGGCTTTCAACGTCCTCTTAAATGTAGAAGCTTAGTCTTTTCACAAGAACAGTGTGCCACTTTCCTTATAGTCCTTTGTTAATCATAGCACAAAGAAAACAAGGTTAATTCTCCTATGGCAGTTTATCTTCACTCAGCCTCAATTCTTTGGGCTGCACTTCCAGGTGAATATGAAAAAAGCATTCAAAATGTCCTCAAAACTCTTAGCAGGCTTTTCATATAAAAGAGGAGCAAAGCATAAACTCTTAAAGCAGCCAATTAGCTTTCTTGCTGTTGCAGAGTTCTAACACCGCTGATAACCAGGCATGAAACACAGTTTCCTTTACAAGCTTATGTGGCAGTAAATTCCCTTTCCAAAACACACAGGAATTTACCTCCTTACTGCTTACACTTTAAGGTTACCTTTGCAAGAGGAACAATTCTTTCAAGGCTGGCTTTTCTTCAACATTTCAATTCTAAAGCTTGACATAAAGAACAATCCATAAACATATCTTCTTCCCCCACCTCTGGCTCTGGTTCTCCCAATTGCATGGGTTCTAACTCACTCACTTGATCAGACTGCTCAGCTGACAATCTCTCTGGGGGTTTTAATGCTTCTCCAATTCCTGGCTTCCACCCCTGTTGCCAACCTGATTCAGGGAAAACAGCTCTCTTAGCTCTGGGTAGCTCAGTCCTTCTCCAGGAGTTAGCACCTGCTCTGGCTTCTCCAGCATTCCATCGTCCTTGCTGCTCTGGACTCTGTTCCTCTCCCCATCTGCTTCTTCTGCTTCCTCTGCTGCTCCTCTCTCCATAATCTAACCAGGGTTTATACTCACTGGGATCCAACCCCACCTCTTTCTCTCCCAGGTGTTTGTAATCTCCCTGCCTTCTGAACTTAGAATAATCAGTGCACTTGTTAGAGTAAGGGCTTTGGTCCTCGTGCTTGCAATCTCCCCCTCTTACTCTATCAAGCATTTCCTGAAACCTATTCCAGCTGGGGTTTTCTGCTTTTGAAACGTGGCTCTGGCCTTCTGACCCTGCACACCTAACAGAGGCCCCTTGATTAAGGTGAATTCCTTATTCTTTTCACCTCCCCCATGCTCTGGATGGCTGACCTTGCCACAATCTGTTGCACCTTTTATTGCCTCCTTTAGTTTAGCCCATTGCAATTCCACTTCCCTTATCCCCTCCCACCCTACCAACTTCTCTTTCAGGTACTTGGCCATTTTACTAAAGTCAGAGATTTTGAAGTCTAGGACTTTGAGCTTGCTATGATTGGATTCCACCTTGGCTTTTATCTTAAACCACACCTTGTGATGATCACTGCTGCTCACATGGGCACCCACCTGGATATTCAACACACTATCTCTGTTGGTGAGCACTAAATCCAGCACGGAGCTCTCCCTGGGTGGTATCATCACTATTTATTTAAGTAACACATCTTGGAAAGCATCCACAATTTTTGTTTTACTTCTTTCGAGATTTGCAGAAGGAACAGTCCAATCCACATCGGGTAGATTAAAGTCACCCAATATGATTACTTCCCCCTTCATGGCTATCTTTGCAATATCAACAATCAATTCGCTATCCTTTGTTTTAAATTCTCCATTCTTTTCCTTGTGATTCCTAGCATTCTACATGTTTTCCTGGCTGCTGCTGCATGCTGAAGCAAACACAAGGAGCAGGAGATGTGGGAAGAACAAGGGTCTTTATTATGCACAAGGGACCCCAACGCGTTTCGGCAACGCCTTCCTCAGGGGGAATGACACTGGTAAATATAAAAAATACATATAAATTAATAATTAAAAAACATAATACTATAAAAATTAAAAACCAATAGAACACACTTAAAAACATTTAAATTATGAAAACACCGGCAAAACGTGCAACATCAAATAATCAAGGTGCATTGAGGTTAGAGAGACAATAAAGGGCAGGGCTGAGGGAAGAAAACAGTACAATCTATATAAAATATTGTGAGAAGGGAACGCTGACCAAACTTAGAGAGAAATATAATAAGCTTATATAACTAATACAGAACCAAAGAACATAAAATACTTATGTAATACTGATAGAGCCTAAATCCTGTAGAACAAAATTGAACCAAGTAAATTGCACAAGAGCTGATTAATAACATGTGATAATAACATAAATAGATCAATAATTTAAACAAATAAATAAGTAAATAAAATGATAAATATTATAATAATATAAGTACAGCATTTCTTGCTGTACTTATATTATTATAATATTTATCATTTTAAGTATTTATTTTATCCTCCTCCCTTTTATTATCATAGTATTTTAGTTTGTTTTTTATTTACTTATTTATTTGTTTAAATTATTGATCTATTTATGTTATTATCACATGTTATTAATCAGCTCTTGTGCAATTTACTTGGTTCAATTTTGTTCTACAGGATTTAGGCTCTATCAGTATTACATAAGTATTTTATGTTCTTTGGTTCTGTATTAGTTATATAAGCTTATTATATTTCTCTCTAAGTTTGGTCAGCGTTCCCTTCTCACAATATTTTATATAGATTGTACTGTTTTCTTCCCTCAGCCCTGCCCTTTATTGTCTCTCTAACCTCAATGCACCTTGATTATTTGATGTTGCACGTTTTGCCGGTGTTTTCATAATTTAAATGTTTTTAAGTGTGTTCTATTGGTTTTTAATTTTTATAGTATTATGTTTTTTAATTATTAATTTATATGTATTTTTTATATTTACCAGTGTCATTCCCCCTGAGGAAGGCGTTGCCGAAACGCGTTGGGGTCCCTTGTGCATAATAAAGACCCTTGTTCTTCCCACATCTCCTGCTCCTTGTGTTTGCTTGTCCTACCCGCAGGAGGTTGCTCCTCCTTGTACCTCTGCTGCTGCATGCTGGGCAGAGGGTTTCAACATGTTATCCACGATGATGCCTAAATCTTTTTCCTGGGTGGTGGTTCTTAATGTGGAACCTTGCATCATGTAACCATTGTTTGGGTTGTTCTTTCCTAGGTGCATAACTTTGCACTTGTCCGCAGTAAATTTCATCTGCATTTGAACATCCAGTCTTCCAATTTGTCATGGTCTTCTTGCAATTTTTCACAATCCTCATGGGTTTTAACAACTTTGAATAATTTGTGTCATCTGCAAATTAGATTAACTCACTCATTAATTCCATTTCCAGTTCATTTATGAATATGTTAAAAAGCATCAGACCAAGCACAGATCCCTGGGGTACCCTACTATTTACCTTTGTCAATTGGGAAAATTGCCCATTTAGCCCTACCCTCTGCTTTCTATCTTTTAACCAGTTCCTGATCCACAATAGTACTAACCCATGAATTTTTAACTTCACCAAGAGTCTTTCAGGAGGGACCTTGTCAAAGGCTTTCTGAAAATCCAGATATACTCTATCAACTGACTCATCTTTGTCTACTTGTTTATTCACACCTTCAAAAAAACATAACAGATTAGTAAGACAAGACCTTCCTTGGCTAAAGACATGTTGGCTGTCTCCAATTAAGCCATGACTATCTACATGTTCAGTAATTTTTTCTTTATAATGGTTTCTACCATTTTGCCTGGTACTGACATCACTCTCACCGGTCTGTAGTTTCCTGGATCTCCCCTGGAACCCTTTTTAAAAATTGGCACTTCATTGGCCATCCTCCAATCTTCAGGTATACAGATTATTTTAATAATAGCTCACAGATTACTAACAGTAGGTCTGCAATCTTATATTTCAGTTCTTTCAACATCCTTGGATGTATACCATCTAGTCCAGGTGATTTGCTACTCTTCAGTTTATCAAATAGTTGCAATACATTTTCCTGGTGTATATTTCTTTCAATTCTTCTGCGGCATCACTTTTAAATACCATTTCTGTCATAGGTAATATCCCTACATCTTCCTTATTAGAAGCCTGGTTCTGTAGGCCTCTCTAGGTAATTTTCTGGCAAAGGGGACAGTTCTTTGGCTGGTGGTCTGGGCCAAGGCATTTCAGATACCAGTCATGTGTGTCAGTCACCGAAATGGTGCAAGTACGCTTAGTGCATTTTTTGAAACCACTAGCTGGTTTCTCCATACTCTCAAGGATGAAGAGTATGGAAGGCTTAAGGCCTAAAAGGGCACCGACACCCAAGTAGTTTGGGGTTTTTTTGTTTTGTAAAGGAAAAAAGAAAAAAGAACAAGGGAACCAGCGATGTCTTAGACAGTGCCCGTGTCGATGGGAAGGCAGATGCTATCCACAAAAAGAAGTTTTTTCTGCGGTGACAGGATTTGCTTCCTGCTGGCTCTGCGGAAAACAAAGAAATGAAGAGAGGGAGTTGGGAAGGCAGAAAGACAGCTACACAGGTGCAGTGGAGCGCTCCCAAAGGCTTTCCTATTGGATGCTGGGGAGCGTTCCTGTGCGGGCTCCGTCAGTACAGACGTCACCCATATGTAAAGACTAAATTCCTGCCTGTTCCTGGAGATAAATCCTTCTTCTTTGGACAAGAATTTGCAGATGTCCATTCCTGGTGGCCTTTACTGATGCTCTGCAAAATGCAATGTGTGCCTTCGAGTCAGTCCTGACTCCTGGCGACCCAGAAGCTCCTGGGTTTTCTTGGCACTGATGCTCTACACCAAGCATTATCAATGATCTCCTGATTTAAATGCATTCCAACATCCGATGCAGCCTGTGGATTCCTTGAGACCGATGCCTCCAATGCTAACATTAATGACCAACCTTAGAAGTAAAGAATATTTCTTTCATGCTGTTTTTCAAAGCTCCAATCCCTCTCTTTGTTATCTATAAGCAAAAAGGGCACCGAAAGAGTTCATCGTCTGACTCAAAGCACTGCAAGCTCCATTTTTGGATATCTGCATACAATCTGGTCTTGCCATACTACTGCACTTTTTAAAGCTTCCAGAGGCCTTTATTGGGACATACTACCAAAGGAGAGAGCTGATACACGATCAAATGATTCAATTTTGAAAAATCACCAAGCTCCCAAATGGGGGATGCAGACGGCGAGCACAAAAAAAAATAAAGAAAATGTCCAAAAAACCTAACTGGGGATGTCTGAGAGAAAAAAAGAAAGAAGTCTATGCAAGATAACATACTAAGAAAAGATAATCTTCGAAAAAGAGGCGAGCAGGTCTACCCTATTAGCTCTACGGAAAAATGAAATCTGAGTAGGTCCCATGTGACGTGAAGGGGGAAGGTACACCCATGTGCTGTAGGACTTTTCAAAAGCTTCCATAATTGGTCTAAGCTGAAAAGACTTTGTCCTGTGCAGTCTCTGTTGGATAATGGCATCCATCTGTAAAGGCTTGATGCCCTGCTTGTCCTTAGAGAATAATTGCTACAAAGTTTGCCTCTTGCCATGGAATCACAGAAAATTAGTCAGTCGCAGCCAATCTTTACTGCTGTTGAAGCCCTCTATTGCCTTTTCTTGCAAACCAGCCATCCACATCGAAGTAGAGTCCCTTCCAAAATACTATTCATACTAGTGTGTATTGCCTGATCCACCAGAAAAGCTCCTCAGGCTTATCTTTTCCGAATAGCAATAGTAAGGTGTGGAGCAGGTGAGGAAATCTATGTTTAGGAAGTAGAAAGTGGGGAAAAGTTAAAATGAAAGATGGGTGGTAAAGATAAAATGTTGAGAAGGCGGCAAGGAGGAAAGAATAGACTGTAAAGGAAGAAAGGAAAAAACGGAATGATGAGCAAATAAAAAGATGGGGAGAGGACAGACCAAAAAAGGCCAGAAAAACAGCGTGAGAGAACTGAGACAAGTGAAACAAGACAAAATACAGTTTGAAGAGGAAGAGGCTGTACTGGCATGGGAAAAAGATGAAAAAAAAATGGGAAAGGTAAAAAAAAATAAATGAAAACTAAGAAAAACTGAGAAAAACTGACATTAGGAAAACAAGAACAAAAGAAAAAGGCTGAAGAACCATTTATTTTCACAGGATAATAGTTTTGTATATATTCTGCAGAGCAAACTATAAACAAATTGATGAATATATACCATAAAATCTAAACAATGCCACAGAATATAGTCATCCTTGCCACAGATAATACGCAGGATAAAGCAGATTTAATCAAAAGTTCCTCAGACTGTCAGAATTCATTGCATATACATTTTTTTTTCAAATAAAAGGTCAACAAACAAGTTGTAGATGATGCCTTTTATTAGGCTAACAATATCTTTTTGACAAGCTTTCAAGAGCTATACTCTCTTAATCACGTCTCTGGAACACAAATTGTTTATAAAAAGAGCAAACCATAAAAAATATAAAAAATTATCTTTTAAGTAAAATGTTAGTATAATAGTGATCACAAAATAATTACCTGCTCCATATCTAGCTTCATGATAGCCTTCTGAAGGTATCTTACGCCACCGTGGATCAACTTAGTGCTTCTGCTGCTGGTCCCAGATGAGAAATCATCCTTCTCTACCAGAGCTGTTTTTAGACCTAAGTAGAAGACAGAAATAACTTCCTAATTGCATGCAATTTGAGTGTAATTCATTACACAGCCTTTTCTAGAGGAGAGATAATCACAAGAAAGATTGTATTGAAAACAAATCCATTTGTATTCAAAGCACATTACTATATGAAAGTTGCAATCATGCAAAGCATGGTTCATGTATTCTTTCTATCCATAAGTACATAAGAATATAAGAACATAAGAAATGCCATACTGGGTCAGACCAAGGTCCACCAAGCCTAGTTATCCTATTTCCAACAGTGGCCAATCCAGGTCACAAGTACCTAGCAGGTTCCCAAAAAAGCACACAGGTTCCATAATGCTTGTCCTGGGGCAATTAGTGGATTTTCCTGGGTCCTCTTTAATAATAGTTTATGGACTTTTCCTCCAGGAACTTGTTCAAACCTCTTAAATCCAGCTACACTAAGAGCTTTTACTACATCCTCCGATAATGAATTTTAGAGTTTGATTATGTGTTAAGAGAAAAAAAATTCTCTCTTAATAGTCTTAAATGGGTTATGTTGTAGTTTTATTGCATGTCCCCCTGGTCTTTCTACTTTTTGATGGTGTAAACAACTGATCTACGTTTACCCATTCCATTTCTTTCATTAATTTATAGACCTCTATCATATCTCCCCTCAGCTGTCTCTTTTCCACTCTCCCTTCTCCCACACCCCGGAAGATATAGACATGCTTCTGTGTGTACGTTGACACATCCATCTGTATCGTCTGTGTCTCTATCTGTGTGTGTGTGAGATAGGGTAGTTTATAGCATAGTGGGCAGTTGCAAGAGGGTGAGGGTGATGGAGTATTTTTTAGGGGTGGGGAACGGTTAGCTGGGTGGTGAGGCAGTTCCAGGGGAGAAGATTTTGAGGTGGAGAGTTTACAAGTTAGAGCAGCAGTTGCAGGGAGGTAGATTTTTGGGGTGGAGGCAGTTTGCAGACTGGTGGGACAGCTGCAGGATGTTCTGCAGGGCTCGGCTCTCTCAGCACTGCTATTCAACATATATTTACAACCAGTCTGCAACATCATAAAACACAAAATCCAAAACAGGATATATGCAGATGACAATGATTTTTACCTCAATAAACACTGAACAACCCAATTACACACAGATCATTTCATGCCTCGATGCAATGACAGGATGGCTCAAAGAACAAAATCTCACTATAAATTTCAAAAAATCAGAAGCACTACACTTCACTAGGAATGCAATATTCTCCCCACCAGAGTCAATAAAAATCCTAGACTATACTCTAACAGCTAAGCAAGAAGTCAAAAACCTTGGAATTATGTTCGACCAACAACTCAGCTTTCAACCCCACATCAAGAGGACAACCAAGATAGCCTATCAAAAACTAAGAAACATACACAAACTCAAACCTTTACTCAGTTATAGCGACTTCAGAACAGTTTGGCAGGCCTTAGTAACACCCATATTAGACTTCTATATCATAACTTACCATCGAAGAAAACGATGCTCCCACTCTAACTCGTACAAAAAGCTGCTGCTCGCAACACTACTGGAACAGCAAGGTATTGTCACATAACCCCCACACTACAGCAGGTACTTTGGCTCCAGGTCATTGTATGTTCCAAATACAAGACTTTAATAATAATCTTCAGGATACTCCACAACCTATCACCTCCTGTCCTTCAACCAATGATCACGAAGACACCGGAAAACAGAACAAGAAGAACCAGCAACACTACCACCACTTTGGACACCCCTATATACAAAATAAAAGCCAAGCAAACATGTAAAAGAGCTTTCTCCATATATGCTCTGTCATTATGGAATGAACTACCTACCTCAATAAGAGCCATCCAGGACTTATCGGACTAAAGGAAACCAATAAAAACTTCTCTTCACGGAATTCTATGGACCCACATAAATCTAACCACTACAGACTGTGACAGCAACTTCTAATACAATCCATCCTTCCATCCAGCTCACCTCCACCTTGTCACATCCTTGCCATACAAATTCCCATTCTAACCCATACTTTCCAAAGACTACTCCCATCACAGCCTTTCCCACCCATATAGCCCCGTACCCTCATCCCCCCTCCTCAACCCTCCCTAACTCTATTTCTCCTTTAAACATTGCTGCTTTATGTTAATCACCGTTCACAAAATGTAAATATATGAACCCCATATATTCATCCAAGCTTAACACCCTTGTTCTATGTAAATATTTGTTTTTTTATTATGTTATATGTAGACTGCTCTGAATTAATGATAGAGCGGTATAAAAAAAATCCCCGTTAAATAAATAAATAGTAGAGGAAGGGCAGTTTGTGAGATGTGGTGCAGTTGTAGGGGTAAGTTTTGGGGGTGAGGGTGGTTTGTGGGGTCATGGAAGCAGCTGCAATGGAGCCGTTTTTCAGGGTGGAAACAGTTTATGGGGTGATGGGGCAGGGGAGTAGTTTTTGGGGTATGGCAGTTTGCAGGGGGTAGAAAAGTTGTGGCAGAGTAGTTTTTAGGGCTGTGGCAACTTACAGGGTGGTAGGGCAGTTGCAGGGAGTAATTTTTAGGATTGGGGCAATTTGGAGGATAGGGTAGTAGAAATATGAGGTATGATCAAAAAGTATCGAGACTTGTTGTATAACTATATAACAATAAGTTGCATCACTATGCTATTAGACATGCAGTGACCTAGTTATGTGCTCCGCATGTGCAGAGTGTAGCATGGCTGCAACACGTCTGTACTTTTTTAAAATTAAATGTTTGATATTGTGTAAATGCAGTTCGTCAGATTTATGAGGAGTGAAAAAACTGAACGGTAAATTTGTATTAAACTTCTGCCAGAAACTTGGAGATTCGTGCAAAGAGACTTATGACAAGTTACAGCTAGTGTATGGCGATGAATGCATGAGCCATGCTTGGGTTTATGACTGGTACAAATGTTTCTAAGAGGGCTGCCAAAATATTAACAGTGACGAACATTCTGGAAGGCCATCCACAAGCAGGAATGAGGACAAAGTTGAAGCAGTGCATGTCATAAAACATTCAAATAGTCGATTGACTATCAGGGAGCTTGCTGAGGACATGGATATCAGTTTCGGGTCAGTATAGTCCATTCCTACTATCGATTTGGGGATGAAACGTGTGTCTGCAAAATTTGTGCAAAAACCTCTGTCCCCTGACCAAAAAGATAGACTGTCTGCAGTCAGGGAATTGCTGGAATGTGTTGAAAATGACTCAGATTTCATCAAAAAGATTATTACTGGTGATGAATCATGGGTTTATGGTTATGACCCGGAAACTAAGGCTCAATCCTCACAATGGAAGACTCCAAACTCCCAGACCCAAGAAAGCACATTAGGTGAGGAGCAATGTCAAGGTCATGCTCACAGCTTTCTTTGATTACCAGGGTATTATTCATCATGAGTATGCGCCAAAAGGCCAAACCATCAATAAGGAGGTACTATGTCCAAGTTCTGATTTATTTGCGAGACGCAGTTCGCCGTACGATGCCAGAGTTGCACAGAAATGATGAATGGTTGCTTCATCATCATAACGCCCCAGCTCTTGTATCACATCTTGTCCAGCAGTTCTTGGCCAAACATCAAATCAAGCAAGTCCGTCAGCCTCTATACTCATCTGACCGGACACCTTGTGACATTTTCTAGTTTCCAGAACTGAAATTATCACTGAAAGAAAGGAGATTCAACCACTCGAAGACCATTAAGCAAAATTTGACACAATAGCCTCACTGCAAAATAAAAGAGGCATTTCAAAATTGTTTCCAGCAGTGGCAGGAACCCTGGAGGAAGTGTGTTTTATTGGAAGAGGACTACTTTGAAGGAGACTGAGTGCAATAACTGTCAATATTATACTTCTGGTGTTATTTTACAAGTCTTGACACTTTTTGATTGCACCTCATAATGTAGATTTTCAGGGTGAAAATCTGCAGAATGATGGGGCAATTGCAGGGTATAGTCTTTGGGGGATGGGAGCAGTTTATTATATGATCCTCCTCTCCAACCCAGCTCTAAAAACAAAAAGCACTCAATTACTCTGTCAAAGAGCTGTTTCTTTCTACGAACCTACAAATTGGAACTCACTACCACCCAAACTAAGATCTATACAGGATTTAAATGATTTCAGGAAAAAACTAAACATCCCTTCAAGGAAGCCTTCGGAAATATTACATAGTCTATCCACAACAAGATGCTACTCACTTCAGATTCCCATTTGCTACATATTAAATCTCATTCCAGCCCATGCTAAACTGCTCAAATTAACTCTTCTTACATACAATATATATAGCTACAAGTTGCAGACGCAATGATCTATGCACTACACAATCAAACCCAAAAAATCCAATCCTATGTATATAGTTATCTCTGTTAATGATATTCAAAATACAATGTATATACAATATAAATAGTTACATGTTACAGACGCAATGTTCTATGTAAACCACTATGATATTGTGAATAGCGGTATAAAAGAAACATTTAATAAATAAATAAATATGATGGCGGGGCAGTTTTGGGGGTGGAGCAATTAGTGGTGAGGTGAGGGAGGCAGTTAGAGGGATTGGGAGAATAGAGATTAGGGAGAAGCTTGAAAGGAGAAATTCTCTAACTGCTATGTTTTACTGTATTTAAGTTTCTAGGCTACAGAAGCTGAAACTCCTTCTGCCATAGAAATGTACCGGGCCATTTTTTTTTGGGGGGGGAGGTGACTGGGGGCTGCTTCTCAGAAACCCGCAGTCTATTTTGGCCCACTTTCAAACCTGTGTCTTTTTGCCAGTTTTCACTCACATATCAAATTTCAATCCATTCCATTAGATTTTTGACAAGTTATTTTCTCCCAATCAGAAAAATGTGCGACCTCTTCTGTATAATTTGTTCTAACTCCTGCAAAACTACAATACTAGTATAACTAAAATTGTAAATTATGGCCTTGTAATTGGACATGACTCAAAATACCACAAGCAGAAGGCCAAAATTCTTCAATGATCAATAAACAGAATCACTACTTACAGTTTCTACTAGTTTCCTCTGCGTTTTTTTATAGAAATAATACAGTCAGCAACAGCACATTTATTTAATTTATCCAATTTGGTATTCTGCTTACAATCAAAGTTCTAAAGCAGATGATATAATCATAACAATAAAAATAACTAAACACACATACAATAGTTACAATACAAACAAAATAAATCCCAACGGCAAAGCAGTAGTATCTTTCTTTTTTGTTTCAGTTAGTTATCAAACATCCCAAATTTTTAACACGTGTCACCAGCCTCATGATCTACAACAGTGTTTCTCAAGCTGGTCCTGGTGTACCATCTATCTAGTCTGATTTTCAGGATACCCACAATAAATACATACGAGATAGATTTGCATGTACTGCTTCCATTGCATGCACATCTGTTCACGCATATTCATGGTGGATATTCTAAAAACCAGACTTGGCTAGGGGATATGCCAGGACCAGCTTGAAAAACACTGTTCTACAGTAACCTCCTAGCTGCAATTTCAGTGGTGACAGAGACAGGATTTCTCTATCCCACTCCTCCAAATCGCAACAAGCAATTATCCAGCTCTTTTAATCATCTCTCCCTTCCTCCACAACAGCAGCAGAAGCAACACTTAACAGCATGTCAGCTTCCTCTGGTGCACAGGGCCAGTCTTGCAAGAGATACAAGAATTCTGCAGCTCTCACAAGATCAGCTCCATATGACAGAGGAAGTTGGTGCCCTGGTTAAGCATTGCTTCTGCTGTTGCTGACATGGCGGGGGAAAAAGAGCACTAGTCCAAAAAGAAGCAGCTGCTTTGACTCTTCCTTCAAGTAGAAGGGAGGCAGCAATGGTGACTCAGACAGACCCAGACCTCACTTGCAGAAAAGGCAGATGAGCAGCAGAACCACTAGGGTGATTCTGATGGATACAGTGGTTCCAGGGAAGGGCAACTAGAAGGTAGAATGAAGGTCAATGAAGCCAAGGATGATGTGATGGAATGGGACAATGGAAATGAGTGGGAAGGAAGGGAAAGAACACTGGAACAAGGAAGGGAGGATAGCTGAAGAAGAGATGACTGAACTCAGGAGGGGGCACAGAATGATAGGTAGGGGTGATGGACCTGGGGAAGGATGGGTGTTATATGGAAAATAGGAGGAAAAAAGCAATTACATTGGGACAGAGAAAAACAGCATTAGAATGGTGATGGAACAGCTGGAGAAAGGATGGATAAGGATGATAAAAAAATCAAGGTAGGGGAATCAAAGAGAAAAAAGGTGGTTATTTACCTGTAACAGGTGTTCTCTGTGGACAGCAGGAGAAATCCTCACTTGTGGGTGATGTCATCTGATGGAGCTCCCACACGGGAGCATTCCCAGCTCCAGCTAAGAAGCTTTTGGAAGTTCCTCGCACATGGGCACGTCTTCCTGCCTGCCAATGTGGTGCTCTCTTAGCCTCAGTACAATCACAACTCTTATTTATTTATTTAGCAATGCTTATATACTGTTTTTCACTGGGTTAAAGTGGTGTACATTCAGGTATGGTATATATTTCTCTTGTCCCTGAAGGACTCACAATCTACATTTTGTACCTTAGGCAATGGAGGGTTAAGTGGCTTGCCCATAGCCACAAGGAGCACCTCTGGGACTAGAAACCCCAGTCCCTCTGGCCTGAGGTTGCTGTCCTCCAGTGGGATTTGAACCCCCAAGCCCTCCAGCCAGAGGCAACTTGCCCCAACTACTAGGCCACTCCTCCCTCTAGGGGAGGTGGGTGGGTTGAAAGGACTTTTCTTGCTATCCACTGCGAACACCTGCTATAAATAACTAACTACCCTTTCTCTATGGACAAGCAGGAAAAAAATCCTCACTTGTGAGACTTCCTAGCTACAGGTTACCTTGAACAAAAAGGGAGGAAACTATCCAACTGGGGCAACAGAAGAACAGTTTTTGTTGGCAAAAAGGCATTTTATATATTTATTTTTTTTTTTTGGAAAGGTAGCCTGTACTGAAAGAAATGGGCCTAGGGAGGATGGAGTTAGAAATTTGTTCAGGGAGTAGAATCCAAGTACTGATTGGCCAAAACTGCTGCCACGTCAGGAATCCCCATTCAGACAGTAGTATGATGCGAAGGTGTGGACAAACTGTGGTCTTGCAAATCTTCCATGGAGACAGAGCGCAAGTCAGCCACCAATGTAGCCATGGCTCTGACATAATGAGCTATGACATCACTCCTCAAGGTTCAGGTCTGCCTGGGGATAAGTGAAAGATGCCGTCTGCGAGCCAAATTGACAACATGCGTTTGGAGACCACAACTCCCAAATTTGTTGGGGTTGAAAAACAAAAATATGAATGGACTTTCTATGGGCTTTTGTCCATTCCAAGTTGAAAGCTAAGGCTCGCTTGTTTGCTTGCAATCCAACACATGTAGCTCAGCTTCCCCTTTGAGAGAATGTGGTTTTGGGAAGAATGTTGGTAGGACAACTGACTAAGATGAAACGCTATAACCACCTTTGGAAGAAACATCGGATGAGCACACAGCACCACACTGTTGTAGTAAAATTGCGTGAAAAGTGGATTAACCATTAGGGCCTGAAGCTCACTCATGCTGAAGTGACCACCACCAGAAACAACACTTTCCAGGTCAAAAACTTCAGAGGGCAGGCATCAAGCGGCTCTAAAGAAGCTTTCATCAGCTGCATGAGAACTACATTGAGGTCTCAAGACTTTGCGGGTGGCTTATAAGGATAAATAAGCCCTGCATAAAGCAAACTATGGGCTGCAGAGAGATGGGTTTACCATCTACACCACAGTGATAAGCTCCAATTGCACTGAGGTGTACTCTTACAGAGTTGGTCTTATGTCAAGACTTAGAGAGATGCAGAAGGTGTTCAAGCAGTGTTTGTGTGGGACAGGAGGAGTGTTCCTCAAACCAAACAGCAAACCTCTTCCATTTTAAAAATGATTTTCTTGCTGAGGCCCTTCTGGAAGACAAAAGGACAGTGGGGACACCAGCCATCAGATGGAGTGTGGATAATGTTAGGCTCTCAACATCCAAGCTGTGGGGGCCAGGGACTTGATAGTGAGATGTAACCGCACCATTCTCCCGTGATATCAGATCTGGTGCTTGACCAACTCGCATTGGTTCCCAAATGGAAAGTTCAAGGAGTAGAGGGAACCAGAGCAGTCTGGAACAAAAAGGAGCAGTGAGAATCATCATACCCAGGGTCGGCTTAAGAGGTGAGCCAGTGAAGCAATGACTCAGGATGCACCACAATAAGCAAGCAGGAAACCTGCCTCAATGGCTCATTTCCAGCCTGCCCTCTGCCTCCCAGTCACAAGCTCTGTTAAGAATTATGTGCTTTTGTTCCCGTAGCTGTGTTAATAAGCATTAACTCAGCCATGAGAATATTTACTTCTGCTCCCATGACTGTGCTAAACTCAAGCAGTCCAACGAAAATACAATGTTAAGTATTCAGGTACTCAGGTCTCAGTAAAAAACATCGCAGCTTATGATCAAACTTCTGAACTTCATGTCAAAGTTTAGCTGCTGTTTATATCAACGACCTGTACTTGGTACCCCTTTCTTTTATTGTCTATAGAAAAATCAGTTATCTCCATAAACTCATATCGTTATTGATTTTTTATCGTATTTATATTTTTTGACTAATTTTTTTTTACTGTTTCTGAAATTTTTTTTTTTAAAAACAATTTCCCATTCTGAATATCGTGTGCTGTAAATCATCCAGCAGTCTCATCTCACATCAACTTTAATGAATCCTCATTTTGCAAGTGGACGGCAACCAACTATTATAGTCCTCTAGAATATAAGCACTTATCTCGCTTTTGTTCACTTCCACGCCAAGTCCAACTTGCAGATATTTCCGTTGCTGATGAGGCTGCCGTCTTTTGCGGCTGTAGCAAAAAATCCCAACGCCGTTCCTCTAAGGTACCCAAGCGTTTCACAGTTAGAGGTTCTTCAGGGGAATGCACACCTTCGATGGTAACTGACCTTTGGAATCACTTTAATTATAAACAAAGCGAGAAGTAAACTCTTTCTCCTTCCTGCTCGCTCGTTGCCAAAAAATGCCGCGTTTTTTGGCAACGAGCGAGCAGGAAGGAGAAAGAGTTTACTTCTTGCTTCGTTTATAATTAAAGTGATTCCAAAGGTCAGTTACCATCGAAGGTGTGCATTCCCCTGAAGAACCTCTAACTGTGAAACGCTTGGGTACCTTAGAGGAACGGCGTTGGGATTTTTTGCTACAGCCGCAAAAGATGGCAGCCTCATCAGCAACGGAAATATCTGCAAGTTGGACTTGGCGTGGAAGTGAACAAAAGCGAGATAAGTGCTTATATTCTAGTTGGTTGCTGTCCACTTGGAAAATGAGGATTCAGTAAAGTTGATGTGAGATGAGACTGCTGGATGATTTACAGCACACGATATTCAGAATGGGAAATTGTTTTAAAACAAATTTCAGAAACAGTAAAAACATTAGTCAAAAAATATAAATACGATAAAAAATCAATAACGATATGAGTTTATGGAGATAACTGATTATTCTATAGACAATAAAAGAAAGGGGTACCAAGTTCAGGTCGTTGATGTAAACAGCAGCTAAACCTTGACATGAAGTTCAGAAGTTTGATCATAAGCTGCAATGTTTTTTACTGAGACCTGAGTACCTGAATACTTAACATTGTATTTTCGTTGGATTCCACGAGTTGTAGTTTGAGCACACAAATGTTTTTTGTTTTTCAGTGATAAGCTCATAAAAAGAGACCATAGCAATCAGTTTGTAAACTCAAGCAGTCGGCATCATGGCTTGAATATAGCACAGCCACGGCAGCAAAATAAAATGCTTCCGTGGCTATGTTGCTGCAGGGAGAGGGGAGAGATGGCTGATACTAGGGCAGGGCAGGAACTAGGATAGGGAACTGGAAATGGGCTAGGCTGGGACTGGGCCTTGGGGAGGGCGCTGACATTGGGGCTGGAGGGACTAGGACTGGGACTGGGACTGGGGCTAATACAGGGGCTAGGGTGCTGACCGATACTGGTAATAAGCTGATATTGGGAATGGGGGCTGGGAATGGAAATGGGCTGATATTGAGGCTGGGGACTGGTAATGGACATGGGCTGATACAGGCTCTGGAGGACTGGATATGGGCTGAAACAGGCGCTGGGGGGGAGGGGGCTAACTGATACAGCAATGAGCTAATAGTGGGAATGGGAAGCTGGTACTGGAGATGGGCTGATACTAGAGCTGGGAGGGACTGGCAATGGGCTGACACTAGGTCTAGGGAGATGGAACTGGAAAGGAGTTAATTCTAGGGATGGAGTCCTGGGATTGAAAGGGGGCTAATGCTGGCAAATGCTAGGAATGGAGTAGGAAAAAGAAGATGATGTTGGAAGAGTAAGAAGGGAGAGGAAGACAGATATTGTGGGTAAGGGGAAGAAGCAAAGTCAGTCAAGGGAAGGTTGAGAAGGAGGGGTATAAGAACACATGCTTGGGTAAGGAGGAGGAAAAAAGACAAGGTTAATGAAAACTGGAGAAAGAAGTAAATGGGTTGGTGCTGGGGAAGGGGAGTAGGACGACAGGTACTAGGGACATAGGATGTGGAAAAGCAGGCCTCTTACAAGTGGAGGTTCTATGATTGGGTGATAAAACAGAAGAAAGATTCTAAGATAGGCTAGGTATTGGGATTTTAAGTGGGGACTTAGGGATTGTGTGTGGGAACTTGGAGTTGCTTGAGGGGATAATGAGGACTAAGAAACTGACCAGAGATTAAGAGGACAGTGGGGACAAGGTGACTGGATGAGGAGTATGAGCAGAGCTGTGAGACCAAGTGCAAAAATATGGAGAGGGGAGAAGGTTTGAGGATCTGGAGGGTTTGAAGAGGGGTTGGGGCTGTAGAAAAGGACAAAGTCTATGGAGCGAATGAGCCATAGAAAAGGACAGGTCTCTCTTAAAGCAGGTGAAAGAGGGTAGAAATGGGAAAAGTGAAAGGGAAAATGGAAGCCTGGATGGGAGTAAGATATAAGAAAGGGCCTAGAGGTGGAGAGATAAGTGTTAGGGAATGAGCTGGGGCTGAAAAAGCGATGAGAAGCAGAAGTTGGTAAATGAGACTGGGAAGGATATGAGTACAGAGGGGGGAAATGGAGGACTAGAAAGTGAGTGAAAGAGAGTTGGTGAGTAGCATTCTGGCAAAGGAATGAGAGATGGGGAAAGGAAGCACTAGGGAAGTAAAATTAGGAAATGGAAAGCTGGTAAGTAGGTGAAAGGTGAAAAGAGGAAGACTGAAAATAGTAAGAAAAAGAAAGGAGAATGGAATTAAACTATGGTTAGCTAAAAGGCAAATGAGAGAAACAGAAGGATCAATGTCAGAGAGAGATGTAGTGAAGGAAAGAACGAAGACGACAAGGTGTGTGAAGAAACACAAAATGGAAATGAGATCTTGGAAAAGGACCTAGAAGAAAACCTATAAGCTGAAGTAGAAAAGAGACTAAGACCAACCCAACTGGAAAAATCAGACAAAAGGTACAAAAAAGTGTCAGTTTTAAGAGAATAAAATATGCTAACTCTGAAAATGTGCATTTCTTATAATTCATTACAGAGGAAATGCATTTCTGTTCTTCTTTCTTCCATGTTTCACAGCTTGGTGTCTGATTTTGAGGTTTTTCATTTCAATTTTAGTCTTTCGTGGTTTCTTATTCTTTAATTGGTGATGGTCTATGTTTTTCTGTTAACTTGTGGGTTCTCTCCAGGAATCTGTAGTAGCTCAGCTTGTTCTCTTTCCAACTGGTGGTCACTGGTGTTTTAGAATATTTGCAGTGCTAATTTTAGTGCAATTTGAGTTCTTGATGCTGGTGTCGAGTGTCCATTTGCAGGGTTTTGTGTTATGATGCACAAGGTGGAGGGGAGTCAGTGGTGTTGCCACTGATGCGAAACTAGAATTTGAATACCATTTTTTTTGTATGTAGAGATGTAAAGTGAAACACCCTACTTTTGCTGTACATCTGCTGTTGGGAGAGTTTTATTGCTGAGTCTGGGAGTGTACAAAAGAATGAATAATTATGCCCTATCAGACTGATATTCAAATGCAATTAGGCATTCACAGGCAAATGCATAATTAGCCTAATTAAAAAATATACAGATAATATCAGGCTTTTAAATCGCAGAATGGCCAAATATTATATGTATATTTGTGGGGTATTTTAAGGGAGGAGCAAGGGTAGGTCAGAAATTTATCCAAAGAGTGGCAATATTCAGCTACTATTCAGGCAAGTTAAATGTTTAGTTTGGGTCTGCGAAATATCAGGCCTAGCTTAAACAGATAATACACTGACCACTGTCACGCCACCACCACTCGCCTCTAGCTTAGAGGGGCGTGTTTATTTAGAGGAACTTTCTGCTATCTGCTTTTTCAGCTTTTTCCGAACTATTTCCCCGCAGTGCCCTCTGGGAAATGTGGTCTTTGTTTAGCTGTATGGGTGCATCCGGCAAAAAGTTGTAGTCAGGCTCAATGAGGTAAGACAAATGACAGAAATTTATTTTGTACACAATGGTTCGTTCATATCACATATAGGATTAGTTGTTCAGGACTCTTTGAAGTAGAGCATTGTCCAAAAACAAACCCAAACACAAAAAAGTTGTTTAAAGGTTCTCTATAGTTCAGGATACCCAGTCTTTAACAGCAAGGATACTGAATCCCTTTTTAGCCTTGCTGGCTAAAGCACAAAAACAAAATCACATTTAAAGTCTCTGGTAGTTTAGCTTCTATTCAGCTTCAAACCTTTCTGGGTTACCTTCCAAGTAACAAATATAATCCAGGGGCAAAAGAAAGCTTGGTTATAATAGCTACTTTAGCTTACCCCAGTGTCCTCATTCCAGCAGCAGGTGATTAACAAGCTTATCACAGTTTCAGGCTTGCTCCTTAGTCCCCGTAAACTTCCCCTTTAGAAACACGTGGGAATCACGGCCACCCTGCTTATGGACTATGGGTACCTTTTCCTGGAAGAGTTTCTTTCAGGACTGGCTTGCTTTCTCTACGTTCCCAAGTTTAAAGCTTGGCAAAAGGAACAGTCCATGGGAGTGGCCTCATCATTCAGCTTTACCTTGGGCTCTCCCAGCTGCATAGGTTCTGACTCCCTGTCATGCTCACAGCGCTGAGCTAACAGCCTCCCGGGGCATCTTGGAGTCTCTCCTGTTCCAGGCTCCAAACTCTCCTGCAGACGTGCTATATGCCAATTAGCACTCTCTCCTCCTGGAAGCTCAGTTCCTCTGCTCTGCTCAGCACCAGTCAAGCTTCCCTTGCTTGCACCTGTGCCTCTGCTCGTGACAGCCTGGCTTCCTGCTTCTCCTCCCCCTCTCTCACACTCTGGCCTAGGTTTATACTTCCAGGGCTCTAGCTCCAACTCCTCCCTACTCAGGTGACGGCAATCAGCCTGACTTCGGGCACCCTAGTGCCTGGAGCATTCACTGCCTAAGGGGTTCTGGGCCCTGTATCCTCTCCCCTTCCTTCCACTAGGGGTAGCATGAAATGTGGGCCACGTAGAAGTTTTCTGATTCCTGGAGGTGTTTATGGCTTTCCTACCCTGACTTGGTAAAAGGGGGCCCTTTACTAGGGTGAATTCCCTGTCTCTTTGTCCTCCCACGGAATCCGGATAGGCCTCCTTGCCACACCATATCATCACTCTCTACTGTATATGTTGAATGTATGATCTATATGGATAGTGACACAAAATACACAGATTAAGCTAAATGAGAGGGTAGCATTTAACAAGCCAGTGGGATGAAAATTTACTCCTGTTTGTACAGCTTGCACTGCAATATTGGACCCAAGAGGGGGGGGTAGGGGAAGCAAAAGCAAAAGTTGGCTCAGGCTGCTACAACCCCTTGATCTGGCCCTGATCATACCTTTGTCTGTTTTGAGTTTCAGAAGGGTCTTAATGAGAGGAATTGGACTATGCGCATAGAGATGATTCTCCCTCCAATCGAGGAGGAACGCATCCAAGGCTAGTTTGCTGTGTAACCCTACCCTGGAGCAGAGCTGAGACACCAGGACATTCCAAGGAGTTACAAACACATCTAACAAGGGGGTACCCCACACCCAAAAGATGTGTTGTGCTACATCTCCATCCAGGGGCCCTTCGTGAGGCTGAAGGACTCGACCCAGTCTCTCTGCCAGAGTGTTCTGATCTCCAGGCAATTAAGTGGCTCAATTTCTTCCCATGAAAGATGGCAAAGACACACAACCTGACCATTTCCTGACACAGGAGATATGATTCTGTTCCTCCCTGGTGACTTGATTATTGGTTTGAATCAGAAAAAGTTGGTTGAACAACCAATCTTTGAAAGTTCTTAGAACATTTACTATTGTTCTTATTTCCAAGACGTTTATCTGATGGATACTTTCTTGAAGGGACCAAGTTCCCCAAGTGTGGAGCCTATCAAGATGAGCTCCCCAGCCCAGTTGTGATGCATCTGGTGTCAGTAACTTTTGTGGAGTAGAATTTAGAAGGAAACATCTTGCCAAATTGTTGTGACTTGTCTACCAGGACAGTGACTGAATTAGTACAGCTGTGACTGACAAAACGTCTCTGAGGCTTCCAGTGGCTTGTGACCACTGGGTACTCAGACTTGTCTCATATTGAGATGTGCCAAGGGTGTTACATGTACTGTGGAGGCCATGTGGTTTAGTAAAGCCAACATGGCATGAGTTGATATCTGCTGACTCACTTAAGTCTCCCGCACTATCGTCTGTAGAGTTCCATCGTGCAGGAGAAAAGCTCTTGCCTGAGTCATGTTGAGCAGAGCTCTGATGAATTCCAATTGTTGGGTGGGAAAGAGGTTGGATTTGGGAAAAATGACTATGAACCCTAGTAGCTCCAGCACCTGAATGGTGACGAGATGATTCCAGAACCCTCTCCAGAATGTCACTCATTAGCAGCCAATCGTCCAAGTAGGGAAAAACATGCACTCCCAATCTGTGCAGGAACAACTACCACAGCTAGACATTTAGTAAAGATTCATGGGATTGAAGCGAGGCCAAAAGGCAGAATGTGATACTAGAAGTGCCACTGCCCTGCTAAAAATTTGAGATACTTCCTGTGACTGGGTATGCACATCCTTTAGATCCAGAGAGCATAGCCAATCTCTTTTTTGGAGATAAGGTAGCAGGGTGCTGAGAGAAATCATTCTGAACTTTTCTTTGACCAGATATTTGTTCAGATCTCTTGGTGATCAGGAAATACCTTGAATAAAATCCCTGCCCTTCTTGCCCTGGTGCAAAGGGCTCGATTGCTAGATCTTTTTAAAGGGTGGCAATTTCTCGCAGAAACAGTTCCCAATACTGAGGGTTTAGAGATTGAACCCTCAGAAGGGAAATTTGGAAGAAGGTCAAATAAATGCAATTTGTAGCCACTTTGGGATAATTTGTAGGGCTCAAGTATCAGCAAAAAAGAGTGAGCCTCCCTCCTACACTCTGCAGAAAACCATCAAAACCCTGCCCCAGGTTTTGGCTGAGGAGTGGGCTGGGTCTTCTGACATTTTTCTCACTTAGGTGGTGATTGAGGAGCCTGTTTAGATTGTGAATAGGGAGAACCAGAGAAATACCTGCAGCTTTGAGAGTACCAGTTCTTTCTCTAGTTACTCCCTTGAAACTTCCTGTAGTAGGAGGGCGGCTCAAATGTGCCCGTTGAGATATTTCGAAGAGTGATGTGCTGCTTTTCATTAAAGCCAGCCTTCTTCTCAACTTTATCTCTGAAAAGATTCTCTTCACAGAACGCTACATCAAGAAGTCTGTCCTGCACAGACTGCAGGAGGATAGTCTCTGGGTGCCAATACTCGCTGCATAAGCTCTCTTGATATAGTATCAAAGGTATCATAGGTCGCTCAGACCATGAACTTTGAGTAGTCTTTGCAGTATTTCACTAGGGAATGATATTATTCCAGTTTTTCTTGAGAAAGAATCTGGGACATATCATCAAGGCAACATATGATGTCCTTCAAGAACATGCCCATGTAGAGCTGGTGAGAAGCCATGCAGACAACGAGCATGAAACTCTGAAATACTCTCCTCCCAAAAAAATTCTATGTCTGAGCCTCCCTCCCTGGGGGCCTCAAGAAGTGCAACTTGGAACTTTTGGACCTAATGAGGGAAAATGTGATTACCAATGAGTGATGAGGAAGCTGAGGCTTCTCGAATCCAGAAGCCTTTAGAACTCTGTACATGGAACCAAGCTTTCTACTAACTGGAGGTACAGAGAGTGGGGTCTCACACATTTTCATTTGTAATCTTTGAAGGATGAAGTGCACGGACACTGAGATTGCTTCCTTTGGGGTGGAGGAGTATTTATTTATTTTAAAATCTTTCTATACCACCATATGCAATAGCATTCAAGGCAATGAACAGAAAAAGAAAAAAAAAAGGAGTACTGGAGGATCTCCAATTCTTATGCCCTGGTGCTTATCCTGAAGCTCTAAAGAACATAGTATAGCCTTAGCCATATCCCATACAAAATCTTGGAATATCATGTCCTCAGGAGGTGACTCATCTCTCCTGAGGAGGAGAGGGGTCAGAAGGGAGTTCTGGAGATCTATCCTCTAACAGACCCTAAGACTGCTCATTTGTTACCCAGCCTTCTGATTCAGACACAGAGAGAAAATCAACGTACTTTTAAGTCTCGGTCTGGATGACTCTCCTTCCTTGTAGGGATTGGGAGCTCCTCCAGGAGCGTCGACGCACCAATGGCTTCTTGCGAATCAGAGCTGTATCAGACACCAATGCATCGTGCAAGTCACAGTGCCTCGTACACAGTCCCAGTGCCTTGGTCATTCAGTATAAATTATCTCTGCACTTCAATTCAGGTACGCTCTTTCCTCCTCCTGCTATTTCTCATGACATATTCTAGTCCAGTAGTGTGGGTTAATCGCCCCTCCCTTCCCTTCTTATCACTCCTCCTCTCAATTACGACCTCAGTTACGTATGTTGGTACCATGTCGTTTGTCCACTGCTCATTTGCCTGCCCTCTGCCATTCCTCCTTTGGCTCTCAGCTGTTTTCTTATGATTGCTGGTCCTTTTGCTCCAAGATTACACTCATTCATGACTTTGTCTCACAACACTCTCCTGAACTAATGTTCCTTACCGTGACCTGGCTGTGTGATGGTGAAGAGGCACTGTTCCTTGCCTCTCCCCAGGTTATACAGCTTTTTTCATGTCATCTGATCTTAGATTAGAACCCCTATACTCAAAATTTAAGATCTCCTTGAAAACATATCTGTTTTCCATTGCCTTTGACTGACCCCCCCTCCCCCACTGTTCCTTAATGACCTGGACCTCCTGCTGTCTTGGATGGTTTATACAGACTCTCAGGACTCTGCCTCCTTGTGTCCTGACCCTCGTTCCCTCTCTTCCTTATTATCTTTTCATGCTTTTCCTTCTCTTATGATGTCAAGATTTATGGTATTTTCTTATTTGAAAATGTTTTTTTTTATTGTACACCACCTTGTTGTGACCAAAAGGCAGTATATCAAATGTTTTCATAAACCATAAACTAGAATGTGATATCGGCCAGGCAGGCTCCAGTGACGGGGCACTTTGATAACACAATGCCAATGCCTCTCCCGCAGGCACTTTATGCTTTTCGTGGATAGGTTCGATATCTGTAGGTGCCAATGCAGCCCTCATCGAGGTACTTTGGAAGGCACATCTCTAGGCTTGCCATCTTCAAATGTGGTGGGCTTACAGCAGCATCGACCGCTTTTCCTGAAATCTGGGAGGGGGCATCGGCAGACTGGTCTCAGCTATCCACAAGTCGTCGCTGCCCCTCTGATGCCTTGAAGGTTGAGCTCTCCTCCCCTTTGAAGCAGCTTAGCGGGGCATTCCTCCATGCTCCATGTTCGCGACATCATACCTCAGAGGGCTTCAATGTTGATGTACTAAGGGCTCAGTCCAATATCGACTTCTTTTCCCTTCAATATCAATGAAAATGTCATCAAATCCTTCTTCACCTTCAGGCGAACATTGAGAGATGGTCGATGCTCTATTAACCTAGGGGTGCTTGGCTCCGAGTGAGCTCAAGAGCCATAGAGAATGATGCCACCAATGCCGATGACAATGGATCAGACTTAGATGTACCAAAAAGGATATTCTACTGTTTCTTCCTTGACCCTTCAAGCCCTCTTATTGCCATCTGCAAGTAGAATTTAAATCAAGAGGGCTTATGATCATGTCCCCAAGCACTGGAGGTCCCAACTATGCAAGTCTGTTATAGATATGGTTGTCTAGACCTGGAGAACTTCTTAAACCCAGTGGCAAGTTTGTGGGACATGCCCGTTCAGAAAAATAGCCGCAGCACAAATGCCTAAGGGAGTTGAGGTGCCGCAGAAAATAAAGAAAGCTTTAAATGGATGAAAACACTAAGCTAAGGGAGTAAGGAGCAACTATAGTGACCAAGCAGTAAAAATGTGATGGCAAGAGAGAAACAGATGGCGAAAAACCAATTGTAACAGAAAATTGAAGCAATTCTTATGGACCAAAGAAAAACATGTCAGAGGGCTCCACAGAAAAAAACAGACTAAGGACAAGATGGTGCCATGGTGGCAGGCAGGGAGAGGGGTGCATGTACGGCGAGCTTCCAAAAGCTTCTAGAAGGAACCGGGAAAGCTTCCGCATGAGGCCTCCATCAGATAATATCACCCACCTGAGGACTTTTTTCCTACTTGTCCGCAGAGAAGAACTATTACTGGGAAGAGAGAGGGCATAGAGGAAGTAAGCACCCATAGGAAAAATGGAGAAAATATTAGAATAAAAGGTTGGATGAAGATGAGGAGACATGGAGAAGAGAGTTCATGAAAAAAGAGAAGGAGGAATAGGAAAGAGCAGAAAGCACAGGAAAACAGAAGATAAAGAAAAAGGGTAGAAAGATTGAGAGAGAAGGAAAAATAAATACAGTATTAAAATATCCGCTGATGAAGGAAAAGAAGCAAAGAAGGAAGAGAGAGCGCTGAAATAACAAAGAAATAAAGAAGAAACACTAGAGATGGAAAACACAAAAAAGAACTGACAAAACCAGAGATCAGACAGAGAAAGCAGTAAGCTATAAAATGAAACCAGAGAGAACAAAGCTTGCAAAGTCTTATTGTCTGATAGAGAACAGTAATAGCTCATCAGTTTTGTTGGGAATTGGACCCGAGCTGAGACAGGCTAGGATCCAGTTCAAACGTTTAGATCTGAAAACCAAGTTAATTACCTGTGGCAGGGATTCCCTATGGATAACAGGATACAAGTCTTCACAACACAGGGATGACATCACTGATAGAGCCCTACAAGAGAATACTATTGCAGTTTTAATGGCTCTAGAAGTGTTTGACATAAGTAAAAAAAACCCCTCCAATATTAATATAAAAAAATACATATATGTAAGGACCTCAAATAGTTAAGTATCAGGCAATTAAGTCCAAACAATTGTAGGCTATAGGGCCAGCATGGTATTAGATCATCATTGGTCCATGGGATTGGAATATATAGATACCCCTATTAAAGATCTAAAAAGATAAACTTTCAAATGGCAAAATACAGCTCAAAATATTTTATAACTACAAATGCCACAAATGCAGACGCAATACTGCGTTTGATAGTAATATTGCTAATCTGCATCAGGGAGCAACCATAACAGTCAAGTCTCTCTTGCCGGGATCTGTTCAAACAGCTTAGAAGTGTTTGAGCAGCTTCTCTGAGCATGCATGACACTTCCCCCCTTCCACTGTCCCCGGAACCACCTCAGTCTACATTAAATCTCAGTGTAGAATAGAACAACTTGGGGAAGTGATTGGGTATGTGAGGACTTGTGTTCTGCTGTCTACAGATAACTTGTGCAACAAGTAATTTGGTTTTCTCCAAGGACAAATAGAATATCAAGTCCTCTCAATGTAGGGCCCCCTAGCTACGGGCTGCCTTCAACAGATAAAAGGAGAAAAAACAATTATGAAAGGTGCTGCAACAAAGTGGTACACCAAATATTTTTAAATAAATTAATGTCCAGTTTTTCTGCTCTGGGTTCCTCCTCTGTCTTTAGTTTAAATGGAACAGTCTCTACCATTTTCCTAATGAACTTAATGAAGGAGAGCTTCTCAAGTGAGGATGGCACTGATGTTAAAGCCAGTCATATTTTCCTATTCAGAGAAAATCTCTGGCTCAAACAAAATCCCAGGAGCACTGAGAACACGACCCAGAAAAAATACTCGAAAAGAAAAAAAAGTCTGTCTCTACCTGTCTCAATCTTCACACACTAAATATGTAGGCTTCAAGTGAGAGTATTGAGACAAGGATCTCCAGTGCTTCAGTGAAGTTTCCTCCCCCCAGTACAGTGGAGACAGACAGTGATACAGCTGACACCAAACCCGAGGCTCTTCAAAGGTCTCTGTGTCGATGTCTCTCAATGTATGGGTCTCAAGCAATGGCAGGATCTCCTGATGCATTGACATTAATGTCGTCAAAGCCACAGCATTGCACTAAGCAAAGATGCACTCTATCCATTCATCAAATACCTCCATATGCTCCTGCTTGAAGGCTTCCATTAACAAAAGTATTAGGAGAACAGTAAGAGTGGCCACATTCTCCTGAGTCTCTTGGAAAGGTATCAAAGACCTGGTCTCAAGTCCTAGATGGGTGTTTCATCCCTTCCAGTACCGAGGAGGGCACTCACAGTAGGGGCACTATGAGGACACTGGTGATTTTGGTGCCTCAATGCTCTCGATGTCACACTCCAATAAGGTGCAATGTTAATGCAGTTTGGCCTCTTCCAAGTGTTCTGCATCATGAGTTCTTGATGTCGATGAAAATGAGAAGTCCTTCTTCCTCTTTGGGCAGGCATTGGAAGATACCTAATCCGAACAGCTTCCACTGATGCTTGATGTCAAAGGTAATCGATGCACTCTCAATGCCAGTATCCTCAGCATCCAATGCAGCTCCTGGACCCATGGAGACAGATTCCTCCAATGTTGAAGCATCATAAATTTGTTCATATTGCTTCTCTCAATCCTGAAGATATCTGAAATCTGTGAACATAAATTAAATCAAGGGTTTATAGTTAGGCTAGAGGCACTGCAAATACCAACTTAGTGCACCAGGTGCAAATTTTAAAGCTATTGTGGACTATTTCCAAGGACATATTGCTAAGAAAATACAGCTGCAGCAAAATCAAATGACTTAATTTTGAAAATGTACCTGACTGGGCAGCCAAGGACTACCACAAAGGCCTGAATTGAGTGAACATGCAAAAAGAAAGAAAACTTAAAATAGGCCCATAACTTACCTAAGGAATTATGAGGAACCAGAAACCATGTAATAGCAACAGAGTTAAAAAAACAAAAAACATATGAATAATTGAACCCCCCCCCCCCATAAAAACACATTGGTGATGCCCCCAAATGTCTCCACAGAAAGATGAAGACTGAGATGACTTTCCCCCATGTCGCTGTTGGGTAAGGCTATGTGTATGCGTGGTGATGCTGCTCAAAAGCTTCTAAAGTCATTGACGCTGGAGTAGCATTCACATGCTGGGCTCCGTCGATGTCATCGTCCCCATGTTTTGAGAGCCCGATATCCTACTTGTCCTCAGAAAACGTATCTCCCATAGAATATTCACATGTGCATAGCAACTGGATTCTGCCAGCTAATTTGGCTTTTCTGTGCATAAATCATTCTCTTTTATGCAGGACATGCTTGTCAAACTAAGACTTCTTTGTACTGGATCCTAAATATTTTATTTTAAGAAACTCAAAGAAAATACTTCAAGATATGAAGGGGATTGCGCATTTTAAATAAGTTATAATTTTTAGCAGAAAAGTTGGCCAGAAGCAGGGAATCCTGACTATCCAGCCCTGATGTGTACATCAAAAATCTGGTAATGCTAGCCTTACCCTTTGGAAAATTGTTTTGCAAAACTTGCTTTAGAAGTCTTTGCACCTACTGTAATGGGCCTCTCTTTCCTAGCTTCTTAATTTATTTCCTTTTAATCTTTCTGCTTCGGAAAGGTTACTCTCCCCTTTACTGTGGACTGTCATTGAGTTTTCTTTATCATGTATTTACCTATGTCTTTTCCTTTATTGCCAGAATTATAGAATTCTTCATTTTTCATTATAAGCAGTTGTTTATATTTCTAAAATGCATAAATCTAAAACAAACAAAATACATTTTTATAACTTAATTTACCAACAATTTAATGAAAAAGCTAGAAAAATATTAAAGTTTCTGATGCAGAATTAGTTATTTGATGCAGAAAAACTATGCAATTCCTCACTGAATTGATTATGCTGGGAATTAAAATGGAGAATACACTATAATATAAAACCAGATGATCCTAGTTTAATGGTCTACCGTGAGAATGTCCAGCTAATTTCCATTTCCTCATTACTCCTTGTATTTCATGGCCATTTTTTTCAACTACTAAATGATACTGATATGACTCTTGCAGAATTAGCACAGTTACTTACCTGTAACAGGTGATCTCTGGGAACAGCAGGAATAAGTCTTCACATATGGGTACGTCGGTACCGACGGAGTCTGCGCGGGAACGCTTCCCAGCGTCCAATCAGAAAGCTTTTGGAAGCATCCCACCACGCCTGCGTGCTGCCTTCCCGCCTTTCCCAACTGCCTCTTCTCAGTTAAGTTTTAAAGCTGAGACAAAGAGAGAGAGAGAAGGGAAAGATAGAAATAGAGAATACAACTCCTAGGGGAGGTGGGTGGGTTGTGAAGACTTATTCCTGCTGTTCCCAGAGATCACCTGTTACAGGTAAGTAACTGTGCTATCTCCAGGAACAAGCAGGAATGAGTCTTCACATATGGGGACTCCCAAGCTAAGATGCCTGGAGTCCCAGCATGTTATAGATTGGAACATGCTACACCTCATATCGCCAGGCATCCTCAGGATGGAGGATAGGAGTTGAAACAGAAAGGTGCTGTAAAGACAGCTAATCTAGCATAGGACTGCAGACAAGAAGTTCTTGTGTGGATGACAATTATCATCAAATATATTGAAAATGAAATATTGCAGTATGGACCTCCCCTAACAGGATTGCAGAAAAGTAAAGAGGTTCATGAGATCTACTGGGGATCCAGTAGAGGAACCTCAAGGAGGACCTCACTGTGAAGTGGAGGTAATAGACCTGTAGGAAAAAACAGTGGAGGTCAGAATCCTGAAAAGTGAGAGGTAAACCCAGAGATCAACTGGGGTAGTACAAAAATGGTAGGCTTTCAGCGGAAGGCTTTATGGAAAAAATCTAAACTCTTTTGGCTGCAGAGTGGCTCACTCTTAGGAGCAAAAAGAGGAAAGGCTGACCGATTTGGACAAACCGGCCTAGTCCTTGTGGGAAGAAGGGGTATGGAAAAACCTTGTATCCCAAAAAGAAAGGATAGGTGTCTGAGGCGTTAGAGCCTCAGATTAACTGAAGATCCACAATGTCTTTCCTAACTGGTGGTAGCTAGGAAAGATATTGGAACATGGAGAGCTTCAGGGGTACCTAACCCTTAAGGTTATGGTAGAAAAGTTGTTAACTACCACGGGAGTGGTTGTGTATGTAGCACCCCAAACATGCTGGAACAGCCTGGGTATGGGTAGAGCCCAACTGTCAGAATCATATAGAGACATATATATCTATATGAGCATAGACAGTCAGATAGATAAGTATGTAAATACATATCTACCTATAATAAATATCTCGACAGATACACATATATATACGTATATATATATATACATATAGATATATAGACAGACATATAAGAATATATATCTATAGTGAGATATAGAAGGGCATAACATATACACACACAAATGACAGACATATCTATAGAGATGTATACAGATATTTATTTATTTAGCTGCATTTATATCCCGCTTTTCACCGGGTCAAAGCGGTTGGGGGATACATTTAACACGAGGGGATATGAGACACAAACTAATACTTACAGGGAACATGGGCAATGGAGGGTTAAGTGGCTTGCCCAAGACCACAAGGAGCACCTGTGGGACTAGAAACCCCAGTCCTTCCGGCCCAAGGATGCTGTCCTCTAGTGGGATTTGAACCACCGACCTTCCAGCCTGTAGTACCTTGCCCCAACCACTAGGCCACTCCTCCCTCATATAGATATGAATATATAGGCCTATATATAGGCATCTGCGGAGTGGAGGAGTAGCCTAGTGGTTAGAGCAACTGCCTCATACCCAGAAGATCAAGGGTTTGATTCCCACTGGCACTCCTTGTGACTTTGGGCAAGTCACTTTACCCTCCATTGCCTCGGAAGAAAAGGCTGGCAATCTACTTCCGGTGATACATTGCCAAGAAAACCCAGAGGTAGCTGGGTCGCTATGAGTCAACACTGACTTGATGGCACTAAAAAAAAAATAGGCATCTGCAATAAAGCAGACAGAGATATGCCTATAGAAAGTATATTCACATATTAGATGAATTTTTCCTCTTCACATCTCCTAACAAGAAGGTGGAACCTACTTGAGAAGATATATAGAGAATCTATTCCCCCTGGTTATGATGGAAGGAGTCAGGGGAAAAAATCTCCCTGACAAGGAACAGACTAGATTGCTGCAAGAATGCTAGCCAGTGAAATAACCAGGATGGTTACGTGAAAAGCAGAGGATAATATCAGTCTGCAGGCAGCAAGTCCCGAGTTCTCCAGAACTCTAGCATGGCAAAGGGACAGAAGACGCATAGGAATGAGATACCATGTTGACCTACTTGAGGGGCAAAAAGGGTATCATGCGTTCTTTAGCTAAATATGCGCTGTCCATGAAGGATTAGGATACCATGAGGACGAGCTGCAAGGAAAAAAAGAGCATATTCCAGGTGGGAATCCTGAGGGCCAAACCAGGGAATTGAATAACTCTTTAAGCTTTCACGTAAGAGAAGGTCCATGTCCTTTGTTTTAAAAAGGAGATAGTAGGGTAGGAGAACCCTTCTAGTCATGAGGGGCATGACCGAGGGAGCCTTTTCCAACCATCTAGGACAGCTGTTTGAGAAAACCCTAATGCTCTCTAGCAAGGGCCCATGGTGGAAAGCTTCTCTGTAGAATTGCAGAGAGCATAATGCAGGAGAATTAGGAGATAGAACTGGCTGCTGGAAAAGCCAGTACCTACATCAACTATGCTGCCAAACCCAAGGAAATTGGAGATGGAAAGAATAGAAGACAATCCGAGAAGCCTGTAGTGATAAGATTTCCCAAGAAAGATGAATCCACTGTCTTGGAGTCACTACTAAGGCCAGAAAGAATGTAGTGGAGGACAACTCTGGATGCTTGTGGAGAAGAACCAGTGGTCCAATCACTAGGGCTCCTGCATGGGCAGCTGCTAATAAGACAGCAGAAAGAATCTTTCTGTTTAAAAACAGACAGAACAGGAGTAAGAGAACTCTGGACCTGTCTGATAAGCTGCCCCAAAGCAAAAATGAAGAAGGGAGTTAACTCAGAGAGGAAAACTCCACACTGGAATAGTGACAAAACTAGAGGGGCTGAAGAAGAAGCCCTCCAGTGTAATAGTACCACTCTTACAGAGGAAATGCTTGGTAAGAGGGTAGAGAAGATGGAGCTGAATGGAGACTTACAATGTGGTAAGTCTGTAGAAAGGAAAAATTCATGCTGGTACAGAAAACTATCATTTGATAGTTGTTAAACCTCTTTCCCTAGCAGGAAGAAGAGGAGAAACCTGTGACCTATAGGCATGAACATCCTAAGAGCTCGTATAACAGAGAAAAATGGATGTCTTGTGAAAAGAGATCCATGCCTAGAGTTTAGAATGAAAGCAGTGGAAGGCTTCTACTGAGAAGAAGCCAACTGCAGGTTCTAAACTCCAAGAGGCACAAAAAATATGAGGATGATTAATCAGAAACCCTGCGGTTGCTGGGTTTGCTGAGCCTGGTGAGAGTTTGGATTCTTCAGACCAGGGTGATGTTTCCCATCTTTGGGAACATCTGTATGATGGGCAGAAGATGATTAAAACCTTCTCCCCCAAGGGGAAGAAAGTTTGGTAGGACATTTCCTACCTACTGGGAAAGAAAAAGGCGTAGAACAGCCCTTGGAAACAGGTAAGTCAGTGGACCACTGAGTAACCTGACATAAAGACTCCTTATTGAAGAGATTTTCTCCAGTGCAAGGAGTATTACCCAGTCTGTGTTGTGTCCATTTCTCTAAGTCTGAAGCTTGGAGCCAGGCTCTACGTCGTGCCCCTATAGCTATAGCAGAAGTCCTGCTAACAGACTCAAATGAGTCTAGGGAAGCACGAGTAAGAAACCAAGAGATATTTTGAATATGACTAAGCAGTGAGGAATAGTCTGCACTCTTGGGCTCTGAAAGAAAAGGAGTCAAAAGATGTAATTTCTTTGTGACCTCCTCAAGAGATAGACTCATAAAAAATATATGAGAGAATTCTTGCTGAAAGCATGGATGTCTTGAAGGTTTGACGTCCAAAGGCATCTAGTGTCTTAGACTCACGACCTGGCGGATAAGAAGAGTGCTTTTTCTTACTCTTCACCCGCCTCATTGCTGATTGCACTACAATGGAATGATGAGGAAGTTGAGTCTTTTGAAACCCTGGAGATCAGTTGCTCTGGAAGGTGGAAGTACCCTTAAAGGTGCTTCCCACATTCCTAAAGAAAGATCCTGCAAGGAATGATGCAAAGGAAGCATTATGTTCTCCTTTGCTTCGGTAGAAACAGAGTCTTGTGTAGGATCATGTCCAGGAATAGGAATGGCAAGTGATCTTGCCATATCCAGGAGGAAACTCTGAAAAGAAGGATCTCCAAAATGAACCTCCCTTGGACAGGTTAGATCTGAAGAACTAGCCTGGGCACCGAAGGATCTGTCTGAGTATATAGGAATATAAGATCCTGCACGGTGCAGTATGGGATCCTTAACGGATGGACGCTGGTACTGGAGGTCAGGACCAGCGACAGTCAGTACCACATCATCCATGCCAGGTATCGACTCCAAACTTGGTATAGAAGAGAGCGATCCTGTTGAAAGAAGCATGGAAGGAGCTGGCCACGATGCTACTGTGGATACCGGTACCGATACCGATACCGCTGTCGGAACCGAACCCGACACCAACATCGGAGCAGCAAGCGGTGACAGCCCAATCGGTAGCAAGGTAACCGAAAGCCTTCGGCAGTAACCCTCGGTACAGAGCGTCCGGTACCGATAGGTGTCGGTACCAAGACGTATCGGTACCCAGTCTTCCAGACTAGAGATCTCTTCCAGACTCAGCATCGAAGGACGCGAGTCTATCGATGCACGTCTGGAGGGTACCGACGTCGGTGGTAGTATCGGTGCCGGTACCGATACTGGAAAGTCAGTCTGGAACATATCCACTGGTCCCGTAGGTACTGAGGACGCCAGACGACAATCCCTGGTAAGGAGTGTTTCGTCCAACACCAGTGCCGATGCCGGGGTATCGGTACCGCTCGAAGCAGATGCCACCACCGGGCATGGCTCAGGTATATTCTGTGAGGGGTGAGCCCCAGGACCAACCTGAAACCCCACATAGGCTTTGGAGGCCGAAGACTCCCGCCGGGGTTTTGAAGCCAATGGGCCCTCGAGGGCAAGGCCAGAGCCGTCTACATGCTGTGCATGAGACCTACCACTCGAGGGTTGGCTAGTCTTAACAGACTGTTTGTGGGTTACCTGATCCTGTGTAGAAGAAGAAATGGTCGGTGCCCTGAAGTTGGAAGGGAACCTGATATCGAGGGAAACTCGATGTTGAAAACCTCTTCTCACAATACTGATGCCCGAGGGCTCCGGAGGAAAAAGGTCAGGACCCAAACAGGTCAGACACCAATTTTGGGAGTCTAAAAATAAAGTTGTACCACCACAGTTTGAACATTTCTTGGAGAAAGTGGCTGGCGGTTCCATGAAGGACATGGGGAGGCCTAGAAGGCATGAAAAACCATAAGACACTCAGAAGAAAAAATATTCCCTAAAAAGGAAAAATTTTACAAGAAAAGAAAAAAGAAACACCGGTGGTACCGGTGGCGTCGGGGAAGACAGCCGCGACCACAAGAAAACTAAAGAATTAAAAGAAGAATTTTCTGCGGTGACAGGAGGACGTCCTGCCGGCTCCGCAGAAAAACGAAAACTGAGAAGAGGCAGTTGGGAAAGGCGGGAAGGCAGCACGCAGGCGTGGTGGGATGCTTCCAAAAGCTTTCTGATTGGACGCTGGGAAGTGTTCCCACGCAGACTCCGTCGGTACCAACGTACCCATATGTGAAGACTCATTCCTGTTTGTTCCTGGAGATTAACAGATAAATAGTAGCAGTAGTAGACATGCCAGAGTACTAGGTAGCAAAAAACATCAACACAGGAGTTCTTAATCTGGGATCAAAGACAGGCAATAAAGATAATATAAAAAAATGATAGTCTTCAATTTCTTTCCTGTTATTTGAAAATTGTCTTTGTGAAAACAAAATCTCTCTGTCAAATTATACTATTAAGATATTGTTTCATGCCAAAAAACTATAGGGTGCATGGGATGCTACTCTAAACGGTCAGGAAACATTCTAATTATAATCAGCACATTATTGCATCTAGAACAGTTTCTCATTGATAGGAATTAAAGAAAATGTACACTGCCATTAAGATTATAGACATCTATTTACAGAGTCACAGAGAATTTTAAGTTAAAAATTTAATCACTTCAAGTTTTCACTCCAGTTTTTCATTTCAGAAGAGTTGCTGTAATATTGTTTAATACTTGTGAGTGTTTAAGGTTAGGTTGGCAAGGAAATAACATGCATTTATGGTTTAATATAAAGAAATCAAAGTTGGAGAGACACATAGTTGAACTGTAACAGAAACAACAGAAGCAAAGATCAGTGCAGGACCTTTTAACAATCACCAGCTAACAAAAGCCCTGAAGCATCCCTGCCTCTGCACTGGTTACCTTGGTAACAGGAAGACTATGTTGGAGGAGGAGGTAGAGTTACTACAGGGTTTGTGTGAGCTTGTATCTGCAAGTCCCATATTCGTATGTTTATGTGCATATTTTGGGGAAGGGTGTCCATTGCTTTCATCAGCTTCTAAAAAGAGGTCCGTGACCTAGAAAGCTTAAGAACAAACCCGCCAAGAAAAGTCTAAGACAATAGTACTTTTATTTTTGGGATAAAAAAACAAAAATACTGAGCTAGCACGGCCATAGGCTTAAGCTAAATAGCAGTGCGAGAAAGAGTAGTTACTCACCTATAACAGGTGTTCTCCAGGAGCAGCAGGAATCAGTCCTCACATTTGGGTGACATCGACGTCGATGGAGCCCCTTGTGGAGCATTTCCCCAGCTTTCTATGAAAGCCTTTGGGAATACTGCACGCATGCGCGGTCCCCTTCCCGCCTAAAAGTGCCCATCTTGCTCAGTCTGATGACATAGCTAAAAGACAGCACACAAAAAATGTAAAAATGAACTATGTACAACTGCAACTCCCAGGGGAGGAAGGAGGGTTGTGAGAACTGAGGGTTGCAGAGCAGAGATGGCATCCATCTGTCCAAGAAAGGTCAACGCATCTTCGGTAGTAGACTGGCTAATCTACTGAAGAGGGCTTTAAACTAGAACTTGTTGGGGATGGGTGAAGAAAGCCCCCAGGTAAGTGAAAGCCCCAGGTAGGTGATACATTAAATACCTTTATGGAAATGGGTAACAGGGGTAACATATGGAAAGCAGTGTGTATTAATGCCCGTAGCATGGGAAATAAGATCCCTGAAGTTGAAGCTTTGGTGGGAGTGGCTGACTTGGATTTAGTGGCAGTTACAGAAACATGGTTTACAGAAAACCATGACTGGGATGTAACTATACCTGGCTATACTTTATTCAGAAAGGACAGGGTAGGAAGAAGGGAAAGAGGAGTGGCACTATATGTAAAAACTATTAAAGCTTTGGAATTACAGAGCTTAAAAGGGAGAGAGGAGGCATTGTGGGCTAAACTAGAATGAGGGAAAGAGAAATCTATTTGCACTGGTGTGATATACAGACCTCCCTCACAAGAGAAAGAGGTGGACAGAGAGTTAATTGAAGACATATGCAGCATTACTAGGAAAGGGGAAGTGCTACTGATAGGAGATTTCAATATGTCAGATGTTGATTGGCACATTCCTGCTGCAGTATCATCTAGAAGTAAGGAGATCCTGGATTCTCTACAGGGAGAACTATTCAGGCAATTGGTAACAGACCCCACACATGAAGGGGCCATACTGGACTCGGTGCTTACCAATGGTGAAAGTGTTTCTGATGTTGTAGTGGGAGATCATTTTGCATCCAGTGATCACCAGATGGTGTGGTTCAGTATTAGGACTAGGGCTGTTAGAATCCATTCCAAGGTGAGGATCTTAGACTTTAGGAAGACTAACTTTGTGAAGATGGGCCAATACCTCAGGGAGTCGTTAGTGGGATGGGAACAGCTGGGGGATGTAGAAAAACAGTGGACAAAACTGAAAGGGGGTATTTTAAGGGCAACCAACCTTTTTGTTAAAATGGTAAATAAAGGCAAAAGGAACAGGAGACCGCTATGGTTTTTGAAGGAAGTAGCTGAAAAAGTGAACAAAAAGAGGGAGGCCTTCATGAAATACAAGAGATCACAGAGAGAGGAAGACAGGCATCTGTATTTGGAAAAACTTAGAGAAGCTAGCAAAGTAGTCAAGAAGGCAAAGATTCAAAAGGAGGAGGAAATAGCCAATGCAATAAAATGGGGGGAAAAGACATTTTTTCAGATATATTAGTGAGAAGAGGAAGGGCAAAAGTGGTATTGTCAGACTCAAGGGTGCAGGGGAGGAATATGTAGAAGCTGATAAGGATAAAGCGGAATTGCTTAACAAATATTTTTGTTCTGTGTTCACAGATGAACCAGGAGCAGGACCTCAGAAAACACCCACAAATAAGAACAGAAGCGAGGGACATCTTGAACAATTTTCAGAAGACTGTGTTCGTGAGAAACTAGCTCAACTTAAAGTAGACAAAGCGATGGGACCGGATGGGATACACCCTAGAATACTGAGGGAACTTGGGGACGTTCTAGCAACTCCACTGACTGACCTTTTCAATGCCTCGGAGTCGGGAGTGGTGCCAAAGGACTGAGTAAAGGCACCACATGAGCCTCTCTCCAAAAGCGGAAGTAAGGATGTGGTTGAAAACTACAGGCCGATTAGTTTAACTTCGGTGGTGAGTAAATTATTGGAAACGCTGCTGAAAGAGAAAATAGTGAGGTTTCTGGAGTCCAGCGGATTACAGGATCCGAGGCAGCATGGATTCACCAGAGGAAGGTCTTGTCAGACAAATCTGATTGATTTCTTTGACTGGGTGACCAGGGAGTTGGACCGAGGGAGAGCTCTAGATGTGGTGTATTTAGATTTCAGTAAAGCCTTTGACACTGTTCCTCACAGGCGACTTATAAACAAACTGAGCACCCTAGGGATGGACCCTAAAGTTACTGCTTGGGTTAGAAATTGGATGGGTGGGAGGCGACAAAGAGTACAAGTAAATGGAGCTCACTCTGAGGAGAAGGATGTTACCAGTGGTGTGCCCCAGGGATCTGTCCTTGGTCCGATTCTTTTTAACATCTTTGTTAGTGATATAGCGGAAGGGCTGTCGGGTAGTTTGCCTCTTTGCAGATGATACCAAAATCTGCAATAGAGTAGACACCCAGGAAGGTGTAGATAACATGAGGAGGGATCTAGCTAAGCTTGAAGAATGGTCTAGAATTTGGCAGCTGGGATTTAATGTTAAAAAATGTAAGGTCATGCATTTGGGCAGCAGCAATCCAAGGGAGCAATACAGTATAGGAGGTGAAGTACTTTTGTTCACTAAAGAAGAGCGGGAACTAGGCGTGGTTGTGTCTGATGATTTTAAAGTAGCTATACAGGTAGAAAAGGCGACGGCAAAACCTAGAAGGATGCTTGGGTGCATACGGAGAGGAATGGCTAGCACAGGAATGGGCAAACTACGGCCCGCGGGCCGTATACGGCCCGGCGGACCTTTTAATCCGGCCCGCGGAGCGCTAGCTCTTCTGCGCGCTGCCTAGTATGGGCCTGGGCTGCAGCACCCGCAGACCTGGTGCTTCATTGACTGGTGCACCAATGTGTCTGCGCACGCCGCCTACTCCTACATGTACGCCGGCTTCAGCTCCTTCCTCATCCTGGCCACCGTGCTCTGCAACGTGCTGGTGTGCACTGCACTGCTCCGCATGCACCGCCAGTTCGTGTGCTGCATCTCGCTGGGTACCGCCGACGCATGCCTGGCTGAACTGCGCCGCCGCCGCTCCTTCCGCCGCATGGCTGGAGCCGAGATCCAGATGGTCATCCTGCTCATCGCCACCTCGGCCGTCGTGCTCATCTGCTCGATCCCGCTAGTGGTAAGTGCTCCTTTGCCCCTCTTCCCCAGGTCTCCTCTTTCAGGAAAGCCGTCTTGTTTAATTCCCCTCCTAAATGTATGGGTTTCCCCTCTTGTTCCTCTCAATACTTCTTTAGATGTACGTACGAAGATCTGTAAATTCTTCAGGAGCGATGTACTGAGACAAACGGAAGGTGGCATAAAGTCTTTGGAATCTGGCATTTTTAAGAGTGGTTAAATTAGCACAGGTTTGAAAATTGGGAGCAAGAGCATCAATCGTCAAAGCTTCTTCTATTTTTAAAGACTTGATGTTGTGCTAATTGGCTCTTTCGGTTCAGACGTGTACGCACGCATTTTTGAGTGAGCTTAAAATTATAACATTTGTATTTGATGCCCCCAACCCTCCCAAAAAAACGATTTATTTCCTAAACATTGGCCTGTGATTCTGCAGCCAAATGCAGCTAACACCGAATTCCGTAAAGCATCTCAGTAAAAGAAAGCCCAGTGAATGTAGCTCCCTTGAGGTTTCTGCAGCTAGAGAAGTTCCCTATGTGATAGATATGTGAATATTGCTATATATCTCCTGGACGTGGGGGTGCTGAAGGCGGCCAGAAAAGGCAAACACTATTTAGTTACTGTGAGAAGTTTGAATATAGTTCTCGCTCCTATTAGAAAAGGGGGAACAGCTTTCTCTCTCCAAACCACCTGCAGTATTTCTTGCTCGGTTTTTCTTTATCTTAATCCAGCATCTGAACGCACTATACAACCATGTATCTTTTGTATAGCAAATACAAGACCTTTGATGATCTGCCAGATCCAGACCATTTAACTCCTAAATTTCCAGAAGTACAAAGCTCTAGGGCAGACAGCAAAACTGCCATTTACTTAGAGAAAAAGGCTCGGGACAAAAGAGTAAAGAAGCCCAAATGCCCTCAAGTATGGAGCAGACAGAGCTTAAAGATCCCAATTTACCCATGTCTAACAATAGCCAAATTAACATGAATAAAATACATTCTCTAAAATGCTTGTATGCAAATGCTAGAAGTCTAAAGAATAAGATGGGAGAGTTAGAATATATAGCACTAAATGAAAGGTTAGATATGATTGGAATATCAGAGACATGGTGGAAGGAGGACAAAAAGTGGGACACTGATACCTGGGAACAAACTATATCGTAATGATAGTGCTGATCAAATTGGTGGAGGGGTTGCGCTCTATGTTAGAGAGGGCATTGACTCAGAAAGGATTAAAGTTTTGCAGGAAACAAAATCTGCTGTAGAATCTATATGGATTGAAATTCCATACAAAAGGGGGAAGTCAATGGCAGTGGGGGTGTACTATCGAGCGCCTGGCCAGAATGACCAAATGGATGATGAAATGCTCAAAGAAATCAAGGAAGCTAACAAAAGTTACAGCACAGTAATAATAATGGGTGATTTCAATTACCCCAGTATCGACTGGGTCAGTGTCAAGTCAGGACATGCTAGGGAGATAAAGTTCCTAGATGAAATAAATGACTGCTTCTTGGAGCAGCTGGTTCATGAACCGACCAGAGGGGAAGCCATATTAGACCTAGTCCTTAGTGGAACACCAGATCTAGTGCAAGAGATAAGGGTGTTGGGCCACTTGGCAATAGTGATCATAGCATGATCGCCTTTGATTTAATTAGTGGAGGAGGGATAGTAAGGAAATCCACAGTACTACCTTTTAACTTTCGAAAGGGAGACTATGATAAAATGAGGAAAACAGTTAAGAAAAAACTAAAAGGAGCAGTTGCGAAGGTTAAAGACGTACATCAAGCTTGGGTGTTGTTGAAAAATACTATCTTGGAAGCCCAGACCAGCTGTATTCCACGCTTTAAGAAAAGTGGAAGGAAGTCCAAAAACTACCAGCATGGTTTAAAGGTGAGGTCAGAGAGGCTGTTGCCAAAAAAGCATCTTTCAGGAAATGGAAAAAAGAGCCAAACGACGAAACCTGGAAACAGCACAAGCACTGGCAAGTCAAATGCAAGGCATTGATAAGGCAGGCAAAGAGAAAATTTGAGAAGAAGCTTGCTGCGGAAGCAAAAATGCAAAATAAAGACCTTTTCAAGTACATTCGAAGCAAAAATCCTGTGAGAGAGTCAGTTGGTCCATTAGATGATAAAGGGGTTAAAGGAGCACTAAGAGGCGACAAGGCGATAGCGGAGAGACTGAATGAATTCTTTGCTTCGATCTTTACTGAGGAAGATGTAGGGATGTTACCCATGACTGAAGTGGTATTTAAAGGTGCGGAAGAATTGAAGGAAATATCGATACATCGGGAAGATGTCTTACAACTATTAGATAAACTGAAGAGTAGCAAATCACCTGGGCCGGATGGTATACATCCAAGGGTGTTGAAAGAACTGAAATATGAGATTGCAGAACTGCTATCAGTAATCTGTGAACTATCATTAAAATCATCTCTAATACCTGAAGATTGGAGGATCACCAATGTAACACCAATTTTTAAAAAGGGTTCCAGGGGTGATCCGGGAAAATACAGACCGGTGAGCCTGACATCAGTACCGGGAAAAATGGTAGAAACCATCATAAAGAATAAAATTACTCAGCATGTAGATAGTCACAACCTAATGGGAGACAGCCAACATGGCTTTAGACAAGGAAGATCTTGTCTTACTAATCTGTTATGTTTTTTTGAAGGAGTGAATAAACAGGTGGACAAAGGTGAGTCGGTTGATATTGTGTATCTGGACTTTCAGAAAGCCTTTGACAAGGTCCCTCATCAGAGACTTTTGGCAAAACTAAAGAGTCATGGGATAGGAGGCAGTGTACTATTGTGGATCAGGAACTGGTTAAAAGATAAGCAGAGGGTAGGGCTAAATGGCCAATTTTCCCAATGGAGAAAGGTGAATAGTGGTGTACCCCAGGGATCTGTGCTGGGTCCGCTGCTTTTTGACATATTTATAAATGACCTGGAAAGTGGAATAACGAGTCAGGTTATCAAATTTGCAGATGACACAAAACTATTTAAAGTTGCTAAAACCCAAGAGGATTGTGAAAAATTGCAAGAGGATCTTGATAAATTGGAAGACTGGGCATCAAAATCGCAGATGAAATTTAATGTGGACAAGTGCAAGGTTATGCACCTAGGGAAGAACAACCCAAACTATGGTTACACGATGCAAGGTTCCACATTAGGAACCACCACCCAGGAAAAAGATTTAGGAGTCATTGTGGATACCATGTTAAAACCCTCGGCCCAGTGTGCAGCGGCGCCCAAGAGAGCAAATAGAATGCTAGGTATGATAAGGAAAGGAATGGAAAATAAAACAAAAGATATTATAATGCCTCTATATCGTTCCATGGTGAGACCGCACCTTGAATATTGTGTGCAATTCTGGTCGCCATATCTTAAAAAGGATATAGCGATTTTAGAAAAGGTACAGAGAAGAGCCACCAAAATGGTAAAGGGGATGGAAGGATACTTCTATGAAGAAAGGCTAAAAAGGTTAGGGCACTTTAACCTGGAAAAGAGACGGCTGAGGGGAGATATGATAGAAGTCTATAAATTAATGAACGGAGTGGAATGGGTAAACGTAGATCGATTGTTTACCTTATCAGAATATAGAAAGGCTAGGGGACATGCAATGAAGCTACAGGGTAAACTATTTAAGACTAATAAAAGAAAATATTTTTTCACTCAACGTGTAATCAAACTCTGGAATTTGTTACCGGAGGATGTAGCAAAGGCTGTTAGTGTAGCTGGGTTTAAAAAAGGTTTGGACTAGTTCCTGGAGGAAAGGTCCATAAACCATTCTTAAGAAGTGACTGAAGATATCAATGCTTGACCCAGTACAAGCATTGTGGAACTTGTGCCTCTTGGGGAAACTGCTATGTACATATGACCTAGATTGGCCACTGTTGGAAACAGAATACTGGGCTTGATGGACCTTGGTCTGACCCAGTATGGCATATCTTATGTTCTTATGACTTTGCTATTAGATAAGTGCGTATGACTCAAGTTAGATGCCCCGAGTTAGTAATCTGCTCTTTATGATGTTAGAATCGTTAAACTTCTCTCATTTTCCCACACTAGCCACACAGGAAAAGGCCATCCAAAATGTGAATAAATATAGCAAATCACTGAATGACCTGCATGAAGAATTCTGCCGTCAGTTTTCAGATTTGGAAAAAATTGAAAAGTCACTTCAGCTGGTGGCCTGTCCCTTGTCACAAGACCCAGAAACAGCACCACAAGAAGTGCAATTGGAACTAATCTATCTTCAATCTGATGCAATCTTAAAGGAGAACTTCCACTCTCTTCCACTAAAAGAGTTCTATGCCTCACTTAAAGATGACTGTTTTCCAAACCTCCGGGGGATGGCACAGAAGATTCTGGCCTTCTTTGGCTCGACCTACGTGTGTGAGCAGACGTTCAGTGTCATGAACATCAATAAATCCCGTCACAGATCCCAGTTAACTGACCAACACCTCAGATCTATTCTGCGAATTGCAACAACAAAGCTATCTCCTGACTTTGATGCCTTAACAAAAAAGGGAGACCAACAACACTGTTCCCACTAAAATTGAAGGTACTATTTTATGAAAGAAATACATTGCATAAAAGTTTTGTAAAATAACTCTTTTTATGCTTTTCTACCTTAAATTAATCTAAACATTTAATGTTACAAATTTTAATTTAATTTATATTAATTCACACATACACACCGTCCATCTACTCTTGGTCCGGCCCCCAGGTCCAATATATGAACCCATTGCGGCCCTCGAGTCAAAAGGTTTGCCCACCCCTGGGCTAGCAGAAAAAAGGTGGTGATAATGCCTCCGTATAAGTCTTTGATGCGACCTCATTTGGAGTATGGTGTGCAATTCTGGAGACCGCACCTTCAAAAGGATGTGAACAGGATGGAGTCGGTGCAGAGGGTTGCTACTAAAATGATTAATGGGCTTCATTATAAAGCATATGAGGACAGACTTAAGGATCTTAATATGTACACCTTAGAGGAAAGGCGGGATAGAGGTGATATGATTGAGATGTTTAAATACCTCCGTGGCATAAATGTTCAGGGAGAGAGCCTCTTTCAATTGAAAGCAAGTTCTGCTACGAGGGGACATGGGATGAGGGTGAAGGGAGATAGATTCAGGAGTGATATGCGGAAATATTTCTTTACAGAAAGAGTAGTGGATCCATGGAATAGTCTCCCAGTGGAGGTGGTAGAAATGAGGACAGTAACTGAATTCAAAAAAGCATGGGACCAACCACAGAGGATCTCTAAAGGTAAAAAGTGGACTGTTGTAGTAGTTGTTATGGAAGGACAGACTAGATAGGCCATGTGGTCTTTTTCTGTCATCATGTTTCTATGTTTCTGATTCCTGCTGCTCCTGGAGAACACCTGTTACAGGTGAGTAACTACTCTTTCTCCAGGACCAAGCAGGAAGTCAGTCCTCACATATGGGTGACTCCCTAGCTCTGGGCTACCCGGAACCCAGGCTGAACAAGAGAACTCCCTCTAGTCCCAGCATCAGAGAAAGGCTTTCACTGAAAGAGAACCCCCACCGGTAGCCCAACAGAGGGCTGGAGGGCAGGAGTTGCCTAAACCTCAAAGAGATTCCGGAGTACTGCCTGGCCAAAAGCACTGTCCCTACGGGACTCCCTCTCCAGGCAGTAATGAACTGCAAAAATCTGGCTTGAGGACCAAGTTGCAGCCCTGCAGATGTCTACCAATCGTACAGAGCGGAGATGAGCTACTGAGGCAGCCATAGCCCTGACACGGTGGGCCGTGACCCAACCCTGCAAGGGAAGGTCAGCTTCCCTGTAAGCCCAGGTGATACAGTCAGCCACCCAGATGGACAAGGTACGCTTGGACACAGATAACCCCAAATTATTAGGGTCAAAAGATATGAAGAGCTGAGTAGCCCTTCTATGCCCCTGCGTACGGTCAAGGTAGAAGGATAAGGCCCTTCTACAGTCCAGGGTATGCAGGACTGCCTCAGCCTGGCTTGCATGAGGCCTAGGGAAGAATGTCGGAAGAACCACCTCCTGGTTGAGGTGGAAAGAGGAGACAACCTTTGGGAGGAACTTAGGATGAGTCCTAAGAACTACCCTGTTCCTATAGAAGCGAGTGTAAGGCCTGTCACAGACCAGGGCCTGAAGCTCACTCACTCATCTGGCTGAGGTTAGGGCTACCAGGAAGAGCGTCTTCCAGGAAAGGAAACGGAGAGGACAAGTAACCATCAGCTCAAAGGGTGGGTGAGTCAGTTGTTGCAAGACCACATTCAACTCCCACTCAGCAGCTGGAGGACGGATAGGAGGTTTGAGCAAGAGCAAACCTCTGAGAAACCGGGACACCAAGGGGTGAACCGACAAGGAGTGTCCTTCCACTAGTGAGTGGTGAGCTGCTAGAGCAGAGAGGTGGAACCGAACAGAATTGGACTTGAGGCCCTGATTGGATAAGTGCAGTAGGTACTGAAGCACCACTGGCACAGAGCAGGAGAAAGGATCTTCTGTGCGTAGCTGACACCACAAAGAGAACCTTCTCCATTTCAGGACATATGTTTTTCTGGTGGACTGCTTCCTAGAGGCCAAGACCACCTCTTCAACTTCTTGAGACAGGCCCCAGGGAGCCAACACTACCCTTGCAGCCTCCAGGCCATCAAATTGAGAGATTTGAGGTTGGGATGCAGAAGAGAGCCGTGATCCTGAGAGAGAAGGTCGGCCTGCAACCCTAGAGGTAGTGGGGTGTCCACTGCCAGTTGAAGCAGAAGTGGAAACCAGGGTTGCCTCAGCCACCTGGGGGCTACCAGTAGTACCGAGGCCTTGTCCCTTAGAATCTTGAACAAGGTTCGGGCCACCAGAGGCGTGGGAGGAAACGCATACAGGAGGCCCTGGGCAAAGGAAATCAGGAAGGCATCCGCTGCCCACCTCATGGGATGTGGTTGCCTGGGGAGCAGAACCTGGGCAGCTGCCTGTTCAGGGGACTGGCAAAGAGATCTATGGATGGAAGTCCCCATTTTAGGAAAATCTTCTGAGCCACTAATGGGTGTAGTTGCCATTCGTGGGGCTGCAGAACTCTGCTCAACCTGTCTGCCAGGAAGTTTTCCTGGCCAGGGAGATAAACAGTCTTGAGAAACATGTTGTGCCGGAGCGCAAACAAGCAAAGGAGTTGCGCCTCCTGACAAAGGAGCCTGGACCCAGTGCCGCCCTGCTTGTTCACATAGAACATGGCTACTTGGTTGTCTGTCTGTACTAAGACAGACTGGTGAGCCAGAGTTTGAGAGAAAGTTTTGAGGGCTAAACGAATAGCCCGAAGTTCCAGTAGGTTGATCTTTTGTGTAGCCTCCCAGGGAGACAACAGGCCCTGGGTGCACTTGTCCAGACAATGTGCCCCCCAGCCTTGCAAGGAGACATTGGTGGTTAGCACTACTGTGAACACAGGTATCTGAAAAGGCACCCCTTGTAGTAAGTTGGGGGGGTGCGGCCACCAGCGTAGGGAGTTCAGGAATGGTTTGGACACCTGGACTCTGTCTCTGAGGCTTCCTGTGGCCTGAGTCCACTGAGTTCTGAGGCACCACTGGGCAGGCCTCATGTGGAGCCGGGCATTTGGAGTCACATGCACTGTGGATGCCATGTGGCCAAGGAGCCTCAGGCAGAGTCTGGCGGAAACCAGTGGCATGCTGAGAAACTGGTTTGCCAAGTCCATCAATCTTTGGGCTCTGTCTTCTGGCAAGTAAGCCCTTGCTTGCAGAGAGTCTAGCCTTGCTCCTATGAACTCTAGGTTCTGGGAGGGGAGCAAAGTGGACTTTTCGAAGTTGATGACAAAACCCAAGTGTTGAAGGAGAGAGAGAGAGTTCGGAGGGTGGCTTGCCTGGCCTCCTGGCATGTCTGACCCCTGATGAGCCTGTCGTCCAGGTAGGGGGGAAGACAAAGATACCCTGATTCCTCAAGTAGGCCACCACCACCACTGCCAGGCACTTTGTAAAGACTTTGGGGGCGGAGGTGAGGCCGAAAGGCAGTACTCTGTATTGGTAATGGTTTCCTCCCACAATGAACCTGAGGTACTTTCTGTGGTCTGGATGAATGAGGATGTGAGTGTACGCATCCTTTAGATCCAAGGAGCATAGCCAATCTCCCTGCTGGAGGTAGGGCAGTAATGTTCCAAGAGTAAGCATCTTGAACTTTTCTTTCTCCAAGAACTTGAGATTTCTGAGGTCGAGAATAGGCCTGAGGCCCCCGGTTCTCTTTGGTACTAGGAAGTACCTGGAGTAGAAACCGTGACCTTGCAGGTGGGGAGGCACAGGTTCCACCGCCGTGTCTCGCAGCAGACCCTGAAGCTCTCGAAGGAGGAGGTCTGTGTGCAGAGGAGGCCTTGGAGGCTCTCCAGGGAAGTAAGGAGGCGGCAACTGTTGGAAATGGGGCACATAGTCCTTGTGGACTATGCTCAAGACCCAACTGTCTCCTGTGATGGGTGGCCACCTGTGGGCAAACAAGGCTAGTCGACCTCCTGTGCAGGGACGGGACAGCAGAGACGGAGAGGCTATGCTTTGGGAGTCAAAAACCCCCACCCTGCTAACTTGGAGGAGGAGCCGGAGGCTTGGGGGTCTTCTACCTACGGGGCCCATGTCCCTGACCCTTGGCCTGGTAATGTGGGAACGGTTTGTAGGCAGTCACCTTCCTCGGGTAAAAGTACTTCTTACCCAAGCCCTTCTTTTTCTGAGAAGGGGCAGACGTTTTCCTGGACAGCCACGTCCTGGTGAGGTGCTCGGTTTCGAGCTCAGCAGCCTTCTCGGCCATGGGCTTGCCAAAAAGGTTTTCACCTCGGCAAGGGACATCGACCAACTTGTCCTGTACCCATGGCTCGAGGTCCGACGACTGCAGCCATGCCTGGCGTTGAGCCGCGATGCCGGCCACCGCAACACGGGCCGAGGCCTCGAAGCCATCGTAGGCTGCTCGGGACATGAACTTAGAGCATTCCCGCACTCCCGAGGACAAGGACTTGAACCTCTGCAAAGGTTCCCTGGAAAGACCAGCAGAGAACACAGCAAGCTCCTTCGCCAGGTCCTGCAAGTACATGCCCATGTACAGCTGGTAAGACTGGACACAGCAAGCAAGCATCGAGCCCTGGAAGCACTTTCTACCAAACGCATCCAGGTTCCGGGCCTCCCTGCCAGGGGGCACAGCGGAGTTTATCTTCTGGCTTTTCAGACGATGCATGGCCGATTCCACCACCATGGAATGGTGAGGTAGCTGCGCCTTTTGGAAGCCAGGACTCTTACGGAGTAGATAAATGGAATCGACCCGCTTGCTCAGAACCGGCGCCGAGGCCGGTGCCTCTCACATCCGGAAGAGGAGCCGTTCCAGCATCGGAGGAACCGGGACAGTAAAGGCCTCCTTCGGAGGAGAGTCATACTGGAAGGCCTCGAGCTCTTCGGCTCGAGGCTCCTCCTCAGGGTCCGCGGGAATCGCCAAAGCTGTGGCCATATCCCTAACGAACTCCGAGAACCGGGTATCCTCCGGAGGGGATCTACTCCAGGGTTCGGACTGCGGTGAGTCCGAAGGGATGCATCGTGTCCGGAAGGTATCGGGGGACTCCTCGTCCTCCGTTTCCCATGCAGACTCGTTCGAAGAGGAGTCAGGGGGCTCTGACCGTGTGGGTCCCAGCAGCACCCGCCCCGACGCCGAAGGCACCAGCATCAACACCCTCGGTCCCGAGCGGGAGGTCGAGGGTGACCGCGACCGAGGACGACCTCGAGCCTTCATGGTCTTGAGTATCGGCTCGGTCTCCGGGGGTCGACTTTGACGTCGATGTCCCGGTGGTCGGGGCAGATGCACCAGCAAGGCTGGCCATCAGCACCCGCTGCTGATCCATGAAGGCAGACAATCTGCACTCCAAGGCTGTCAGCCTGAGTCCAAGCTCAGGAGACTCAGCAGCTACCGGACTCAGGCCCCGGCGGCACCGGGCCCGACGTCGGCTCCCTGGGAGGAGAGTCCTCGAGGACAACAGGACTTACGTGTCCAGCAGACTCAGGCTCCACACGAGGCATTTTGGACGGCTTCTCTTGTTCCAAGGGCCCGGGACGGCGGTTGGGGGTCCGAGACCTGGCCCTCGAGGAGCCAGGGACCTCCTCCGACGCCGCCCTCACGAGCCGCTTCTTCCTCTCATTCCTGATCGGGAGACCCCCCTGTCCGAGGAACCGCGGCGATGCTCGGGGTCAGATTCCCGGGACGTCGAGGCTTCAGACGAGGTCCGGGCCCGGCCGGAGGCCGAATCAGAAAAAAGCCTTTCCTTTTGATGCTGTTGACTTCGCAGTGCCTTAGTGGACATTTTGCCACACGGGCCACAGATCTTAGGATCATGATCTGGACCGAGGCACCGAAGGCAGCAGTCGTGTGTGTCAGTGAGACATCAGTTTCTTGCACCGATCACACTTTTTGAAACCACTGGAAGCCATCGGGGAAAAAAAGGGCCTCCGCGAGGTCAAATGATCGGCCTTCCAGGGAAAAAGAAAAAAAAGGGCGCGAACGCCAGTCACTAAGGGCAAAAAACGAAAAACAGAAGACGGGCTCGATACCGGACACGAACCGCGATGAAATCGCAAGAAAAAAATCTAACTTTTCTCCGGGTGACTAGGACAGACGTCCGATTGGCTCCTCGGAAAAAGAAAGACTGAGCAAGATGGCACCTTTAGGCGGGAAGGGGACCGCGCATGCATGCAGTATTCCCAAAGGCTTTCATAGAAAGCTGGGGAAATGCTCCACAAGGGGCTCCATCGCCGTCAATGTCACCCATATGTGAGGACTGACTTCCAGCATGGTCCTTGAGAATTTAACTTAATCCAGATACATATTCAGCACTGTATAGGTAGTGGCACTGAATATTCGGCTAGTGCAGGCCTAAATTAAGCTAGTGCAGGCCTAAATTCGGCTAGTGCAGGCCTAAATTATCCACTATCTGGATAACTTTTTAGTCAGCCTTTGCTTTGCCCCAAACTCGATCACTTATTATATGAATAGTATTGGACTATCCATATAAGGGCTGAAAAGGTGAAATTAGACCTTACCTGTTAATTGTCTTTCCTTGAGTCCCTACAGTCCTGTCAAAGAAAGGACACAATCAGGTTTCTCCCTCAATAAGCAGCTAAGAACTGAGCATGTCAGAAGTTTGATGTCACAGCCTAAGAGCTCCCCCTTTAGCTCAAACTTCAGTATTCTATTGACAAAGCAGAAAAGAGGAAAGCATACAGCAAGACCAACAGAACAGCTCAGCAGGCCCAAAAGACCCACCTCAGCACCAGAAATAGTTTATGTGACAGCTAGGTAACTAGGAAATGAAAGGAATAATAGGTACTTACAGGAACCACTGTAGACTGCGAAAAGCAAGCACTACTCCATTGCCCCACTCACTAGGACAAAGGAAAAACGAACTGATCACCTGCAGATTCTTCAAATGATCCATCCATTTCCTCCACAGCTGGACTCGCCTCACTCTGTAAGCCAGATACAGAATGAAAGACCTCTCTGGGCGGGGCATGGACTGGACTGGGAGGGACTCAAGGAAAGACGATTAGCAGGTAAGGTCTAATTTCACCTTCCATATCATCCCTCCAGTCCAGTCCAGTCCAGGACACAGTCAGGACGTACTAGAGCAGCACTAATGATTGGAGGGACCAGCGAGCCTGGCCTAAAGCACTGTGCTCTGAACCGCGCATTCTCCAGCAATGACAAGTGAAGGCATACAGCGATGCCCAGATCGCAGCTCTGCAGATATCTGCCAGTAGAGTCAGGCTGTGTTTGGCCCAGGATGCCACCTGCAACAGAGTAGAATGAGCCATAACCCAGCAGAACTGGCCAACACCAGGCAACATAAGCAGAAATGATGGCCTCCTTCACCTAGCGCACCACTGAGGCTTTGGAGGCCACTTCCCCCTTTTGCGGACCACCAAACAAGATGAACAAACAGTCTGACTTCTGAAACGACTATGTTCTCTTCAAATACTGATGCAACACCCTTCGCACATTCAGCTTATGCAGCTGTCTATCTTCTCGTGAGCCCCCCAGAGCTGAGAAGGCTGGCAGCACCCTCATTGTCAGAAACTGAGTTTGGATTTTCTGAATCCTGCCTGCTGGTACTGAGACACGCCCTGACTGAGTGTCAAACAGTGCTCCCAAATAGACCAACTGTTGGATGGGCCGCAACTGACTCCTGGCCAAGTTGACCACCCAGCACAGACTCTGTAGAAACCGCACCACCTTCTCAGTCTCCGTCGAGGACTCCGCCTCTGCCTTCGCCCAGATGAGCCAGTCATCAAGATAGGGATGCACCAACACCCCCTCCTTCCTCAAGACCACAGTCACAACTATCATGATCTTTGTGAAGGTCTGTGGGGGCTGTAGCCAAGTCAAAAGGCAGCACCCGAACCTGGTAATGTCCCATTAGCAGAGCAAACCGAATGAACTTCTGATGTTCCAGCTGAATGGCAATATGGCGATAAGCCTCCGTGAGATCCAATGTATTCAGGAATTCTCCCTGCTGTACAGTGATGATGGCCAATCGCAGCTTATCTATGTGAAAATGGGGCACCCGCAAGGCTCAATTAACGTGCTTAAGATTGAGGATTGACCAGAAGGAACCTTCCTTTTTCGGCACCACAAAGTAGATAGAATAACGTCCAACACCACACTGGTCTGGGGGCACAGGTTCTACCACCTGTAAGGCCAGTAGACGTGTCAGGGAGTTCTTTACCACCTCTGTTTTTGCCACCAGACAAGGGGGCTGCAGAAAGGCATCGAAAAGAGAGTAAGCAAACTCAAAGGCGTAACCCTCCTGAATGATTTCCAATACCCAATGGTCGATTGCCATGCTGACCCCAATAGAGAAGAACCTTTGCAAACAATCCCCAACCAGAACAGCTTTGTTTTGGTTGCTTGGTGGGAGCTGGGGAGGCTGAGTAGAAGTCTCTCCTGGATCCACAGAAACCCCAAAAGTACTGACCCCATGGAGTATACCGGCCCCTCTGAAAAGGAGAGAAGCAACTGGAACAAAACCTGCTGAAGTCTCTAGGCTGGCCTCGCTGTTTATTCCCTTTGGGCTGATCCTCAGATAAACAACTGCCACTGGAGTCTCCCAAGTCTTTGACTAACTTGAAGAATGCCTCCCGAAGAGCAACTTTACCATGAAAGGCAGCTTATTAAGTCTGGTCTTTGAAGAGACATCCACTGATCAATTCCTTAACCACAGAGAGCAGGGTGTCGCTATGAGCGAAGCAATAGTCTTGGAAGATGAATGCACCAAGTCATAAAAAGTGTCCGCCAAATATGCTGCTGCCAACTCCAGCTTGGCTCCCTCCAGAGCCACTGGCTGGGCTGCCAGCTCTGAAGATGCCAGAACTTGAAGCCAGCAGAATGGAAATCCTGGTGATGTAGGCGCCACATATGGAAGCCTGCAGTGTCAGAGCGCTGGTATCAAAGGCTTGCTTCAGGAGGGATTCGAGCTTATTGTCTTGAAGGTCTTTTAAAGCTCCTGCCCCTTCCACCAGAATTGTGGTCTTTTTGGTGACCGTCAAAACCACTGCATCTACCTTAGGAATCCGAAGGAGCTCCTTTTTCTCTTGAGGAATGGGGTACAGATGCCCCATCACCCTGTCCCCTTTGAGGCCTGCCCATTCAGTCTCTATCAACTTTTTGATAATCCAATGCACTGGGAAACAAACCTTGGAACTTCTGAAAAAGCGGGTCCTCCAATGGTTCCTCTGCTGCAGGCAGAGGAAACACAATGTTCAAGGCAGCTAGTAAATGCTTGATTAATGCCACTAGCTCCTCTCTAGAGAACTGCCAAACCACATTAGGGTCCTCTCTGGAAGGGATCTCTGAGTCCAGAGTTGTTCCTTCCCCCAGAGGTCTGAGGACCCTCCCCCCAGGTCCTCGGACAGCTGGGATTGGGGAGAACCCTGGTCCCCCCCATAGCTCCATATCCTCTCAATATGTTGACCAGGGGCTCCCCAGAGACTCCCATACCTACTGGCAGACCTGGACTAGGCAAATGAGCTGGAAGCGCAACCTGACCCGTCAAACCAGACTGTCTTTTTTTAACAAATAAGTCCTGTGCATAGATAAAATGAAGTCTGCTGAAAAAAATGCTTCCTCCTTCAATTCAGCTGTGCTTGTAGCCTCCCACGGTCCTGAGGAGTGGTGACCCCTGAGATTTAGAACTCTTTTTTGCCGACTTGTTCCCTGGGGAGGAAATGGCTGCCTGTTCCTTAATGGCCACGGTTCCTGCCAAAACTGTGGGAAACGCCATCCCTGCAGTGCTCAATTGTGACATCCATATTCCCGCTGCCCCAAAAATGCGCTCTACAACTCTCCCCTGAAGAGTACGGCAAAGGGAAGAGGATCTAATTTGCAGCTCCCCCCACACACGATGCAGACCAAGGAAACCACCAACATGTAACTCCCAAAGGCAAAGAGTGATGGAAAGGAGAGCCCAGAACAATCCAACAGGAACAAAATAAAGCTACTGCGCCTGAGACCTAATCGAGCCCCATGCTTCACTTACCCCGGTTCTTGATCCCCATGCACCAAATCATGGCTTCTCTGCACACCGGTCTGTGTCTCCACCAGTGCACTGTACCCCAAAGACAGTCTCCAGATGCAGATCATTGTCCTTGCTCTTTTTATTTTATTTAATATTTATTGAATTTATATATACACACAACAAAAAAAATTACAATCTTATGATAAAAGAGATATATAAGAGAATAGAACAACGAAAACTAAATATAAAGGTAAAACACAAAATAATCTCTTGTAGTCCACATATCTGGAAGGAGGGAGACCAAACAAAGCCCGAGCAGGAGAACCTCGGGCACCCTAAAGAAATAGACTACTCAATTCGATAGTCATCAAAGAATACAAAATGACCGCAGAGAAACCCTGACAAACTTACTTATGAGAGGTATAAATAGTATTACCCTGACACATTATCAATCAATAACTTGGCATTAATAAAGGTAGCAAGATCAGTGGGTTGAAAGTAAATATATCGCATGGATTTATATAACATCAAGCATTTACAAGGAAATCTTAGGAAAAAGGACTCCTTAATCTGTAGAATACCAGCTTTATGTAGGAGAAATTGTCTCCTCTGTTTCTGTGTCTCTGGCAATATCCGGGAACATAGAAATAGAAAGACCACAAAAAGTCTCCAATCTTTTTTTGAAGAACATTTTCAGCAGCCAATCTTTATCAGTACCAGCGCACATGAGACCAATAAAGTAGAAGACACGCACGACCCACCACCAGTATTCCTCAAGAAGATCCAATATGTTTAAAACATCAAAATTAGAATCTTTAACAGGAGCTACTGGTTCCTTCTTTCCTTGTAGGATACACTAAACCTTGGTAAAGGTGGAATTAACTCTGAAGGCACTTTCAGAACTTCTTGGAGATACATTTTAAACATATCAAGTGCCGTAGCACCTCTAATCTTAGGAAAATTCAAAACTCTTAGATTCACAGCCCTAGCAGCATTTTCCAAAACTTCCAGTTTGTACCGAAGAGCTAAATTATCCTTAGTCAAAGATGTAGTAGTTTCGGACAAAGTTACCAGTTGGCTACCATGATCTTCCAATTTCACCTTAGTCTGTTCACAATTAGTCACTACTGCATCAATTTTAATCAAATTCTCTTGAATCCTGGAAGATAGGACCATGGTCTGACTGTGCACAGCTTCAGAAAGAGTTACTATGGCTTCCCAGACTACTTCCAATGTAAAAACTTTAGGTCTAACTGAAGAAGACAGGTGTGGAGGTCAACAAATAGAGCTGAAAGGAGATATCTTAACAAAACGTGGAATTGCCAAAGCTTCACCCGGAAGCAGTGCTCCAGAATCCTCCCTGGAAGACCCAGGGGACAACCGAATCAAGACCCCAGCAATCTCCCCTCTGCCAACATCTCCATTCTTCTCCGCTGAGGGAAGGAGCATTGAAGCGGCTGGAATCGAGCTCGAAGCAGCAGGGCACTGTGGCAGCATCCTCTCTGCAGGAGACAATGAGATCTCAGCGTCCGAAGGCAGCGCAGGACCCTCCTCCATCATTGCTGCCAAGCCAGCACGAATCTCCTGCTTCTGCGTCTGGGCGAGCTGGACAAAGCAATCCATGGGACCGATGAATGGAGGCTGGTGCTCCGAGGGAAAAACCCTCAGCTTCCCTTTATGGTTAGGCATCAAGTGCAGGAAACGGCTCCGTGGCCATTTTGAAAGACCTCCAGCCTCTTTTTGTTTTTTCAAGCAGTAGTAAAAGGGAAGCTTAGTCCCAAATGCAGCACCAATTCAGTAGGGAGCAATCCAGAGGTCCCAGCCAGAGATTTGGATTGTCCAGCTGAGGGGAAAAGGGACCAGGTGTTTGACCCTAGGGTCCACCAGACCCAGTCAAGGGCCCTAGTGGAACAATACTGTAGCCCTTGTAACACTCACCGCTGTGCCTCAATCACCTCTGGTGAGAGAGAGAGTACCCAGCTGTAACATGAACTACCTTTAGCTATGCAGTAGCAAGTCCTGTAGCAGTTAGATAAAACTACATCTCCCCAGTCCTATCAGTAGAGGTTCCCTACAGAAGGGGTGCTCCCTCAGCTGCTGAGGACTGAGAATACTGAAGTCTGAGCTAAAGGGGGAGCTCTTAGGCTGTGACTAACCTCTGACCTGCTCAGTCCTCAGCTGCTGATGGAAGAGGAAAACCCAATTGTGTCCTTTCCTGGACTGGACTGGAGAGATGATATGGAATCTGTGGCTAAACCAAGTAATTATACATTCACCAGTCACTCATGTATGTATAGCTGACTGAGTAACTGGGCTGAAAAGCTGTTTTGGAATCTGGACCCCTTCAATTCAGGTTATTCTATAGTGTCCCACTTTTGATTCCCCCCCTACATTTCATGAACTGGTGATCTGACTGAAGATGGGACAAGAGAGGAAACAACGCTCCAAAAATATGGTTCAGGGGAACTGAACTATCATGATTGTATAAATACAATATGAAGTACTTAACAGATGATTATTTATTTATTTAGCTGTATTTATATCCCGCTTTTCACCAGGTCAAAGCGGTCAACTGGGGGATACATTTAACACAAGGGGATATGAGACACATACACTAATACTTACAGGGAACATGGGCAATGGAGGGTTAAGTGGCTTGCCCAAGACCACAAGGAGTGCCTATAGGACTAGAAATCCCAGTCCCTCCGGCCTGAGATTGCTGTCCCCAGGTGGGACTTGAACCCCCAGCCCTCCGGCCTGAAGTACCTTGTCCTAACCACTAGACCACTCCTCCCTAAAAGGATTAAAAGGTAAACAAAAATAAATGATTATTTTAGTTATTCAAGCAAAGTAATGCTGTCTTCAGCCCTGCTGCAAATTGTTACTTTTTAAAAATGGGAAATGGCATAATACTATCCTAATGACGTTTACAATTAAAAAGTAAACTATAGCATCATATGGGGCACTGAACACTCCAAAACATACTCTGAGAAACCCATTATTTATAATAAGCAGTTGATTTGTATGGGTGTTATTTGCCACATGTATGTGTGGTCAGGCAGTGATACCGATAGTGGGAAACCCAGTTCTGGCAAGGAAGCAAGATGGCAGGTGGTAGCACAGGAGAGACAAAAGTGGTACAGGGCTCCTTAGGTGAATGTTTCAGCTACTATAACAGGACTGCTCCCCCTCAACAAGGAAGCATAGTTTCAGCTGGTAGTACTATGCAGGCAGCTAAATAGTGCATTATCTAGCAAATAAAAGACAAAAATTAGTTTGAACAGGGCTGTGTTGCACATTAGATATATGGAGAAACACAACGTGAAGTAAGAACACTAAACCTAACCTAAATAAAACAATTGATAAGAACTGTACCTTGGTCTAGTATGTCAAAGTACTACTACCCACCCATAATCCCACAGGCTATTCTCAGAACCTTCTCCAAAATCAAGAACCACCAGTCAAAAGGTACAACAGTTATTGTCATTTGAAAGCATAATGAAATGTACTGAGGGGCACACTACGGGTATATTTTCTCTTATTGATGTCGGTACAAATACTATTCCATTCACATTTTTAAATGGGTCTTTTAATACTAAATGGTGCAATTTTCATATCTGCCTACATAACTGCAAAGTCCATGTGCACTTTGAAAACACACTAATTTTGCACAATAAAAAATAGATGCATTCTTTTGCTTTTAAAACTGTCCCAGGAAAAGCATCCAAAGAGATTACAGCCTCCTTTATCTGTAGGTACTTTTGTTATTGAAAATAATGTGCCTAGATTGAAAAATGCAAATCTTTACGTGCTGTTGCCACCACCAACCTAATCTTATTCCTGTCCCCAAAATCCCTGAATCCATCTCCTGATAACACCTTTTGGGTGGACAATTTACTTGGGTAAATCAGTAATTACCCAGATATATGATAAATCAGTATTTACCCAGATATAGGACTTCCTAACACTTAGGGGCATGTTTACTAACACTTAACATGCAGTAAGTTCATTACAATGTGCTGAGTGACACAACTGTCTATCTTATTCCTATGTATTAATGCCAGTTGCAGAATGAAGATCAATGTACTCATCAAAATTAATAACTTCATTCCAGCAATCAACAGAATAGGGTTCAAAAATACTTCCTGTATTTTAAAGAGAAAACAATCTCAGAACCAACGAGCTCACCATCAAGGCATATATTATCTTAGCCATAGACGTCTGCTCAGAACATCAAGGATCCTGAAAAACTCCTTATGGGTTCACTTTTAAATTAATACGTGACTTAAACAAATAGGATTACTGAAAACTACTTTAGACTGGTTTAAATCATACATATCCGATCGTTCTCAATATGTTCAACTTAATCAATCATCATCATCCCCTTTCCCTCAAGAACAAGGTGTACCCCAAGGCTCTGCATTATCTGCTCTATTATTTAACATATACCTCCAGCCAATATGTACCATATTAAAAAAATACAAGATTAATTATTATATATATGCGGACGACATTATGCTATTCTCTGAGTTTAACATAATTAACCCAAATCACAACAATCTAATAAACTGCCTTACAGAAGCTGAAGAATGGCTACGTTTAAACAACTTAGCTATTAACCTCAAAAAAACAGAAATCCTGATTGCAACAAAAAACACGAAATATACTCCTCCATCTGACATTAAAATCCTGAATACAACTCTTCCAGTCAAAGAAAAAATAAAATATTTAGGAGTTATCATTGACAAAACTCTGTTTTACAACACACATCAAGAAACTAACAAAAACAATCTATTACAAACTGCGCTCTATCCAACAACTAAGACCACTATTACAAGACGAAGACTTTAGAACCGTCACACAAGCTTTGATTATACCACACTTCGATTTTTGTAATAGCATACTACATGGTATAACTAAGAAGAACATCAAAATATTACAAATGGCCCAAAATGTAACAGCAAGAGTTATATTCAAAGCCAAACTATCTGACCATATTACCCCTATTCTATACACACTACACTGGTTACCCATATTCAGTAGGATCCAATACAAAATACTGTTAACCACTTTCAAATTAATTAATAATATTGCCCCATCATACTTAACTGCTCTTCTTCACAGCCCACTCGATAATAGGATAAGACGGAGAAAAAACCTTAATACATTAGCAGTCCCAGATCTAATAAGGAAAACAAAACACTCAACAAGTAACAGTGCCTTTTCCCTTGTCACCCCAATACTGTGGAACAATCTTCCAGATCAACTAAGAGAAACTAAAGATCTACTAACATTCAGAAAAGATCTAAAAACTCATCTATTCACACAACACTACACCAATGGTGAAACAGGTATAATTCTCCAACCACCATAAACTGAATTTATTTACCCTATCCAAATGTATATCCACAACTGGAACAACGACAACTGCAAATGATATTTAACATGATGATAATTCTTCCTACATATACATATGTAATTTATTTTATTGTAATATAGTTCAATAAAGTTCCTGTTATATTGTAATACATTAATGATGTTCTATACAATTCATGTTATAATGTAATATAGTTCATAATGTTCTATGTACCTGTTTGATTTATGTTGTAATGTAAACCGCTGCTGATCCTTGGAAGCAGCGGTATATAAAAGCTGTTCAAATAAATAAATAAAATAAATAAATTAACAATAGCAGTTTTGTAATAGATATCTTATTCTTATGGCTGTATCGGTATGTCAAGCTTTAGTAAGCATGCCACTTAATTTTACTAAGCTGAAAGGAAAATGGTCAAACTACATGAACTACAGATAACAGGGATGAACAAATCTTTAGAAAATTCAGGTGGCAATCAAAATATTCCTAGAGACCTTGAAAAACAGCTTCACTCATTTTTTTCCTCCATATTTTAAAAGGAGAAACACAGAAACATGATAGCAGAAAAAGATCATATGATCTATCTAGACTGCCCTTCTATACCAACTAATATAGTCCCTTTTCTTTCTTTAGACATCATCTCTGTTTGTCTCATGCTTTCTTGAATTCAAATACTGTCTTCATCCCTACTACCTCTACTAGGAGACTATTTCCACACATCTACCACTCTTTCCATAAAGAAAGCGTAGTTACTCACCTGTAACAGGTGTTCTCCGGGAACAGCAGGAATCAGTTCTCACATATGGGTGATGTTGGCGCTCTTGGGGACGGCGTGGAGCATTTCCCCAGCTTTCAAAGAAAGCCTTTGGGAATGCTACCAAGCATGCTTGGTCCCTTTCCTGCCTAAGGGTGCCATCTTGCTCACTCAGACGACATAGTTAAGACAGCAGTCAAATGAAAAAGAAGGACATCAACTCCCAGGGGAGGAGAGAAGGCTGTGAGGACTGATTCCTGCTGTTCCCGGAGAATATCTGTTACAGAAGATTAACTATGTTTTCTACAGGAACAAGCAGGAAGTCGGCCCTCACATATAGGACTCCCTAGCTCCAGGCTGCCGGGGACTGAACCACGACATTAGCAACCGGTCGGGTGGCCGTGAGTTGCAGAAGGTGAGTTCTTGCTGAGAGACTCTGCAAGACCCTAGCATCCAGCAACACTATCACACCAATAGCCTGAACACAGAAGGGTCAGAGGGCAGGAATTGTGTACACACCAAGAATATTACGCAGCACTGACTGACCAAAATACTGTCCCTGTGGGATTCGCTTTCCAAGCAGTAGTACACTGCGAACGTATGAATGGATGACCAAGTGGCGGCTCTGCAAATTTCTGTCACCAGCATAGAATGGAGGTGGGCCACTGATGTGGCCATTGCCCTCACGTGATGCACTGTGATCCGGTGCTCCAGGGAGAGGCCCACCTGCTCATAAGCGAGGGCGATGCAGTCCGCCTCCAAAGAGGATAGGGTATGTTTGGTTATAGGGAGCCCCAAGTCTGCTGGGGTCATAGGACACGAAAAGCTGAGGTGCTTTGCGATGGCCCTGGGTCCACTGCTGATAGAAGGACAGGGCCTGTTTACAGTCCAGTATGTGGAGTATGAGCTCCTCCCTGCTGCCATGAGGCCACAGGTAGAAGGTGGGGAGTACCACCTCCTGGTTGAGGTGAAACAGGGATACCACCTTCGGGCCTGTTCCACAAGAGGGTGTGGAATTAACGTAAGGCAAGGCATACCGCCCGGAGTTCCAGGAGGTTGATCTGTAGTAGACTTCTCCCGGGACCAGCAGCCCTGAGTGCAGTGAACTCCGTAATGAGCTCCCCAGCCCTGGAGAGAGACATCTGTGGTCAGGGTCCTCTGCGGTGGGGGAACCTGGAAGGACATTCCTGCCTGGAGGAGGCCCAGGTCTTGCCACCAGTCGAGGGAACTCGCGCTAGCTGGCAGGTGACCCTGACCCTGTCCCGGAGTCAGCCCCTGGCCTGGGTAAAATGAGAATGCAGGCACCATTGGGCTGTCCACATATGCAGGTGGGCTAGGGGTGTGACTTAGACCAAGGAGGCCATGTGTCCCAGCAGGCAGAGGAGGCAGCGGGCTGGCACCTTTCTGCAGTGTTGGACATCCGCTGCCAGCTGTGCACTGTATCCAGCTGAGCACCGATGAACTCTGGGTCTTGCACCGGAGAGAGATATGATTTGGGGTAGTTGAAGACGAACCCCAAGGTGATGCAGGAGAAGGATGGTACGTTCTGTGCCCTGACTGGCCTCTGTGGCTTTGCTGCCTCTGATGAATCAGTCATCCAAGTAGGGGAAGACGAACACCCCTTGTAAGCGCAGATGGGCGGCTACCACTGCTAGGCACTTTGCAAAAACTCTTGGTGAGGAGGGCAGGCGAAAGGGAAGTACCCTGTATTGGTAGTGGCCTCTCCCTACCATTAATCTCAGGTATTGCCGGTGAGATGGGTGGACCAGGATCAAAGGAGGTCCAAGGAGCAAAGCCAGTCTCCCTGGTGGAGGTAGGGCAGTAGTCCCAAGGTAGAGTATTTTGAACTTCTCCCTCACCAGAAACTTGCTCAGGTCTTGGAGATCCAGGATGGGCCTAAGACCACTGGTTCTTTTGGAGACAAGAAAGTACCTTAAGAAGCCCTTGCCCTAGAGCTGCTGGGGAACAGGCTCTACTGCCCTGTCCCTTAGTAGACCTGTTAGCTCAGAGCAAGAGAGCCTGGTGAAGGACGGGTCACACTGGCTCTCCTGGAAAATGCTCCGGAGGTGGCAGCTGGAAGCAGAGGTGGTACCCCTCCTTCACCTCCCGGAATGCCTACTGGTCTGAGGTGACCTCGGGACACTTGTGGGCAAAGAGTGCCAGGCAGCCCCCTGTGGGCTGGTGAGGGCCTCCCAGAGGGAAGGAAGCCCTGCCCTGGGAGTCAAAAGCTCCCACCAGGTAGAACTGGAGCTGGTGTCTGCAGTTTGGGGGCCTTTTGCTTCCTGGGTCTGTGTCCCTGGCCCTTGGGATGAGATCCCTGCTGCTACTGGCTTGGGAATGCTTGGTAGTGGTGACTCTGGTGGAAAAGGCCCTTCTTCCTCGAGAAAGTTGGCCTTTTCCGTGAGGTTTTCTTACAGGGAAGGGTAAAGGTCTTCTTTGAGAGCTTCTGCCTGGTCACCACCTCGGCCTCAATCTCGGCCACCTTATGAGCCATAGGTTTCCCAAACAGGTTCTTTCCAGTGCAGGGGAGATCCAGCAACGTTTTCTGGACCCATTGTTCGAGGTCTGAGGTCTGCAGCCAGGCCTGGCACCGAGCACCAATGCCTGTGGCTACTGCCCAGGCTGCAGCCTCAAAACCATCGTAGGCGGCCCGGGACAGGAACTTAGAGAAGTCCCAGATGGTGGCCACCAAGATCTGAAACCATTGCAGGGGATCAAGAGGGCTTGGGCCATGTCCCGGATGAAGTCATGGAATGGCATGTCCTCGGGTGAGGAATGGCGTCGGAGTTCCGGGGGAGATGACTCAGAGGGGATGTCTCGGTGTAGAGAGGTCTCGGGGAGGCCTCAACGTCAATCTCCCAGACTGAACCTGAGAACATCGAGGAGTCCAAAGCTCGGAACTCCCACACCGCAAGGCTTGTGTCAAGGAACAGGGGGTCCCCCGACAAGTTTCAGGTCAGGCTCCTGGAAACTAGCCGTGGAGGACTGAACACCCGAGGATCGGGACCAGGACCTTGATCAGTGCAGAGGGCTCATCCAAGGCCAATAGAGCTTGGGGCTCGGCTCTACACCCAGGGACGCCACCGCAGTCGGAGGCCCAGTTGTCAGAGCAGATGATGTGGACGAACCTGACATAATCGCTTGCTGTATGGCCAGGATGGCAGAGATATTCTGCTCCAGGGCTGCCATGCTGGCCTCAATACTAGAAGGCTCTGCAGCTTTTGGTGTGGGCACCGAGGATTTTGGGCACAGCGCCAGCACTCTTGCGAGTGCGTCCTTGATGAGGACCATGGCCTCGGGGAGCCTCACATGGTCACTGCCGGCCAAGGACTCCTTCCTAGAGACGTTAGGGGGCGCTGCTCAGAGTCGCCAGAGTCCCGCCGCGGGACCTTACTGGGTTTCCCCGGAGGAACCTTGTCTGGCTTCGACGATGTTTTCTTTTTCTTGCCAGGGTCCAGTCTCCTTCCAGAAGAGCCACCGCCGTGAGACTTCAAAGATATCCGGGCCTCATGGGAGGTGCTCGGCTTTGGACTCAGTATCGGTGAAGTCAGGGCTGAGCTGGACCACGGGAACATCTTCTCCTGCAACTCCAACCTTTTCTTGTTGGTTCGCAGAGTCATGGCCTGGCACAGGTCGCAGTAGGTACTGTCGTGGTCCAGGACAAAGCAGTGAAGCAGCATTTATGGGTGTCTGGGACAAACAAATTGACTGCAACGATCACACTTTTTAAAGCCACCAGGAGACATGGTGAATCTCACTATACAGGGGTCAACGACCCCCGGGCAAAAAAAGGCACGAATGCCGGTTGAGGCAAGCCTTGATGAAAAAAAGGAAAGGGAGCCAAGAACAATGCCGGGGATGGCGCCGGCTTGAGGCGGGAAGAGGAACCAGTACACAAACCAGGAAAAATTCAACTATAGAAGATAATTTTTAAGGAATTTTTCCGGGGAAACAGGACGTGTCCGTTGGGCTCTGCGGAAAAAAGGAAAATGAGCAAGATGGCACCCTTGGGCAGGAAGGAGACCATGCATATGTGATAACATTCGCAAAGGCTTTCTTTGAAAGCTGGGGAAATGCTCCGTGAGGGCTCCATCAGCGTCGACGTCACACATACGTGAGAAAGCACAGTTACTTACCTGTAACAGGTGATCTCTGGGAACAGCAGGAATACGTCTTCACATATGGGTACGTCGGTACCGATGGAGCCTTCGCAGGAACGTTCCCCAGCGTCCAAAAAGAAAGCCTTTGGGAGCATCTCACACGCATGCGCGCTGCCTTCCCGCCCATTCACTTCCCTCTCATCAGTTGGGTTTGTAGCTGAGACCGAAGGAGGGAAGTAGACAAATTACAGAGAGAGAGAGAACAACTCCTAGGGGAGGTGGGTGGGTTGTGAAGACGTATTCCTGCTGTTCCCAGAGATCACCTGTTACAGGTAACTGTGCTATCTCCAGGAACAAGCAGGAATGAGTCTTTACATATGGGGACTCCCAAGCTAGAGATGCCTAGAGGATGTCCCAGCATGTTGTAAATCTAATAGATGGGCCATGCTATCTCCCAGAACCTCAGGCATCCAAGGGAAGGAGGGTAGGAGTTGAATTAAAAAGGGTGTGCTGTGGAACAGCTTGACTAAACAAGGAGTCTAGAGGGGAGTCCTTGTGTAGATCATAAATGTTAGTAAATATTGAATTCCAATTTTCTAATGTGGACCTTACTCAAAAGTACTGCGAAAGTATTTGTTGAGGCTAATATGGGTCTGGTGCTAAGAGCCAGTACATTATCCTCAAAGAAATTACCTCACTGTGAAGTAGAGGAAAATAAATTTTGCAATACAGGCAGAGGTCAGAAGCCTTAATGGCTAGAACTAATCCCAGAAGAAAAAACTGGGGGAGTTTAATGAGGTTGGACTTTGGAGGAGAAGCAAAAGCTTCTGTAGGCCAAAGTTTGAAGCTCTTTGTCCTTGGAGAAGAATAAGGCTCTAGGAAAGAGAGGAGATAAATCTGACTGGTTTGCAGAAAAGAGATGGGTCTTTAAGACCCCTCTATCCAAATGAAAGAAAGAAACATTTGTGGTAGGAGGTGTAGCCTCCAATTTCTTGAAGATCAGTAATGTCTTCCCTAAGTGATGTCACTTAGGATAATGACTTTACATGGAGAGCTTCAGATGCAACGTAACCGGAAAGGTTACGGTAAAAGAAGGTAGTTTCTAATTACCATAGAAATTGGCTGTCCATTTAAAATGCTATGGTATGCTGGAAAGCACAGTTACTTACCTGTAACAGGTGATCTCCGGAACAGCAGGAATTAGTCTTCACATGTGGGAGACGTCGCCAACGGAGCCTGCACGGGAATGCTCCCCAGCATCCAATCAGAAAGCCTTTGGGAGCATACCCCGCGCCTGCACGGTGGCTTCCCGCCCTTCCTACTGCCTCTCCCCAGTTGAGTTTCATAGCTGAGCCAGAAGGAGAGGAGAGGAAGGAATAGAGAAAATAGAGATACAACTCCTAGGGGAGGTGGGCGGGTTGTGAAGACTAATTCTTGCTGTTCCAGAGATCACCTGTTACAGGTAAGTAACTGTGCTATCTCCAGGAACAAGCAGGAATGAGTCTTCACACGTGGGGACTCCCTAGCTAAGGATGCCCGGGGAGATCCCATAAGCGCAGCCCAGGACGGGATGGCATTTGCCCAGCCTGAATCCCCGGCATCCCCTGAGGGATGGAGGGCAGGAGTTGAATAGAGGAACAGCGAATCTAAAGACTACAGAGGGAAGTCTTTAGAGTGCAGAACAGGTATCATTAAGATACAGCAAAAAAAAAACCCAGGCTACAGGAAGAGTAGTCAGAGGGATGCATAAATAGTATCAGTAAGCATTTAAGGAGTAAATGACCTAGTACCATATAGAGCTTACCGACCATTAAGTTTTAATGAATTAATGGTGTGGAACCCTGTAGAGCTTACCTACCGGGTTGCCGGAAGCAGACCTGTGATGAAGGCACCGTAGACGCAGTAGCGAAGTCGTCAAGGAAACTTCGCCGCAGCGAGGAGGAAGTTCCAAATCCAGAAGGCTAGGAGATCCAGGCGTCAGCTGGGTCAGGAGAAGGACGGCAGGTCTTCCAGGAGGCTTAGTGAAAAGCTGAGCACTCCCTTAGGAGTAGAGTCCAGAACTCAGAGGACTAACAGTAGAAGACTGGCCGAACCAGAGAGCCCATTCCGGAAAAGAGTAGGGGTGTACCCCGGAGCAGAAGGAGTACACAGGCTACCCTAGCGAGAGATAGGGAGATAAGGGTCCGAACCCCCGGGAGGAGGACCTAACTGAAAAGGGAGCTGTAGACTTCACAGCGGTAGAGTACCACCAGTCCGCGGCCCGATCGAGGAATAGGCAGGCGGACTGGCCGGACCCCGGGGGGGGGGGGCGTGAGTACCGGCCATAGGGAAATTAGGCGGTAGAACACAGGTACTGCGGGCATCCCCCCAATATGCGCCTATCGCGCAGGTGATATCTAGTATATCTAAGCCGGTGGGCATGAGGACGCCCACTCCGGTACAAACGCAGGTATGCCGAGGGGCCTATCTCCCTGAGCATCACCCTGGTAAGGCGGATCTGCCATTGATCCACAGAACGTCCACCTGGGAGGTGGCAGCAAGATCCGTCAGTAGAGGGATCTATTCCGGAGGACAAGGGCAGATCGGCGAACCAACAGCGCGGTAGCGTGGGGGACGGAGGATAGCATCAGTCCGGTAGAACGCCACAGGGGCTGGAGGCCCTATATGTGTCCCCAGGACCTGCACGCAGAAAACTCGCCCCCCGCACAGACGGGGGACAGGAGGGTATAGTCCTGGCAAGCATTGGGGGACTATAGCGGCTGGAGAGGAATTCCGGTACGGAAGCAATCAGCAGGGGGATACTGGCTGAGAAGGGTTCGGAGACGTACCGAAGGGTAATTAAGTTGGCCGTGGGCCATAGCTATCACGGAATAGAGGTGGTCTCCCTTCCAAACGGAACCCCTAGATAAGCCTCCGAACCATTTGTCAACTGAACGAGCCCCAGAGTAGAGCTCAATTTTTAAACTTCCGATAAGAGGGTTAAGTGCAGGCAGCCGCCCACCTGAGCCTAAAAATGCTTAGTATGAGAGTCCTGGCGCGGGCCCGGGGGCATCAACCCAGGGTGAGAGGTCCCTTGCTTGGGCGCACCTGGAGGGTGGGCGGAGGGCTGATATTTCCTCTTCCTAGGGAAGGGGGGTCTGGAGAGGCGTTTACCACCGCCGGGGGGCCGGGCCCTAGGCTGGCTGCTAACTCTGGGAAGGTTAGCGAAGCACTGTGCGACCTGACGCAAGGCTTCGCTATTGAAGAGGTGATCTCCGTCGCAGGGAGAATTACCCAGGTTGTGCTGTGCCCGTCTACACAACTCGGACGCCTGCAACCATGCTGTACGGCGTGCTCTAATGGCAACAGCAGAGGCTCTGCTGACCGACTGGAAGGCGTCCAGCGAAGCACGAGAAAGGAACCCGGAGATATTCCTGCAGTGATAAAGGAGCAAGGAATATTCAAAGGCCTTGGTTGCAGATACGAAGAGGGATAACCGAGACAACCTCTCGGTGACCTCCCGGAGCGACAGACTCATATAAAATATATATGAAATAATTCTGGCCGTCAGCATAGACGTCTGGAAGGCTTGACGTCCTAGAGCATCTAGCGTCTTTGAGGCGCGGCCTGGGGAGCGAGAAGCATGCTTCTCCTTGCTTCCGGCCTTCCTCAGCGCCGATTCCACCACAATGGACCGATGTGGAAGCTGGTGCTACCGAAAACCCGGGGACGGAGGCACCCGGTACAGAGCCTGCATCGCAGTCGACGGTGCCGGAACCCTCAAAGGCGATCGCCAAGCCCCCAGCAGGAAATCCTGCAGGGAGGGATGCAGAGGCAGCATCACGGCTGCCTGTTCCGCAGGGCCCGGGCTCGGGTCCGGGGTAGGGATGGCAAGCAAGTCCGCCATGTCAAGGAGGAAATCCTGAAAAGGTGGCTCTGCCGGAGGAGTTATGGGTGGGGAGGCTGCCAGGGCACACAGAGGCCGCTCGGGCCGATGCCCGCTGGGCAGAGGAGGGGACCAACCGACCCGGATCGGGGCAGTCCCCATGGCGTTGTCGGCTCCTGGGATTGATTCCAAGCTAGGCATCGAAGGGGTCGATGGCACCGACGGCGCCGCAGGAATCGGCCTCGGCCCCGAACCCGGGGGTGGCGCTGCTCCCGGCGATCGAAGCGGTTCCGTGGCCGCCAGAGGCCAGGGGCCATCGGTCTCCGCTCTGCGTCGCGGGAGGGGACAGGGACCGATCCCGAGACATGTAGTGTCCAGGCTTTCAAGGCTGGATACCGACTCCAGGCTGGGCATCGAACCGAGCAAGGAGATAGACTCCCTTCTAGAGGGCCCCAGCGGGGGCAACCGCGCTGGTGGTGGAGATCCCGGAGCGCGAATCGGAACCGCGCCGATCGGTGCCGCGAGCATCAGGGGTCCCCGAGGGCGGAGCTCGGTGGAGAGGGGGTCATCTGACGCCGGCACCGATGTCGATCGGCGGGCACTGCCCGATGCCAGGCTCCCTCTCGAACCCGTCCGACCCGGAGAGAAATCCTTCCGGGGCATACGGCCCGTCCCCGAGGGGACCCCGGTCACCCGACGACGAGTCCCTGCGGGGGGGGGGGGAGTGCAAAGCCCCTGCGCCGACGCCAGGGTACCGTTGCGGGGCGGCGCAGATCCAGATCGGGTCAAAGCGGTCGAAGACCCCGAGGCCCCTTCTCTAGGAAAGGGCGGGGCCCTCGACGGCCACGTCGATGCCGGGGAATCACCCGTGCGCTGGCCGACATACCCCGAGGTCCTTGGGGAAGGTCGATGGCGGTCCCTCGTGCTCGACGCCCCTGCCGTCGCCGGTGGAGCGGCACCGCTCGAACCCGGTACCACCCTTGCGCAGGGCTGGGATACCGGCGACCCGGCGCGGGTCAAAGCGAGCGGCCCCGAGGGGAGGGAGGCCAGATGACCATCCCCGGCGCGGGGCGGAACCACTGATGCCTGCGCGCTCGAAGCGGGTACTACCACCGCGCATGACCTGAACGTAGGGCCGTCAGACAGTGTCGAGTCGATCGGCCCCCGAGGTGCTGAGGGCAGTGGCTGGCGATCCCCGGTGGGGAGCGGGTCACTACCGCCCAAAGCGGATACCACCCCCATAGGAACGCCATACCGGCGCGAGTCGGTCGGCCCCGGAGGCGCCGAGGACCGCAGCCGCCAATTCCCGGTGAGGAGCGGAACGCTCGACACCGATGGGTCGGTACCGCCCACGCGCATGGCAGGGATAGAGGAACGCCAGGCTGGACAGAGTCGATCGGCCCCAGAGGCGCCGAGGAGAGCAGCCGACGATCCTCGGTGAGGAGCGGAGCGCTCGACACAGACGCCGGGGGCTCAGTACCGCCCGGAAAGGCTACCACGCCCGAGCATGGCTTGGATGTAGGGAGGTCAGACCCGGTTGAGTCGATCAGCCCTGAAGGCGCCGAGGACACCGGCTGATGATCCCTGGCGAAGAGTGGAACACTCGACGCCGACGCCGGGGAATCGGCACCGCTCGAAGCGGGTACCTCCCTCGGGCATGGCTCGGGAATGTTCTGTGAGGAGCGAACCTCAGGAACATCCCAAAACCCCGTAAATGCTTTGGAGTCCGAGGACTCCCGCCGGGGTATATCAGCCAAGGAGGACTTGAGGGGTTGGCCGGAGCCGTCGCCATGCCGCGCATGAGACTCGCCCCTCAAGACTCGGCTAGTCTTAACAGACTGTTGTGTGGTTACCTGATCCTGGAGAGAAGAACAACCCGACGACCGCGCCTTAGGCGCGAAGACGTTGTCGAGGGATACCCGAAAGAGGGAGGGTCTTTTCCCGACACTGTAGCCCAGGGAATCCGGGAAAAAGGGGTCAGGCCCCAACAGGAGAGGCACCAGGCATTGGAGTCCACGTGGAAAATTAAGTCCCCGCCGTGAGGCTGGTGGGAAGAAGGCTCCATGCTGCAAGCCCGGTCCTCAGCGCCCGGAGGGGGCGACGAAAATTAAAAGAAAAATAATCAAAAGAAGAAAGAAAAGGGGGGCACGGAGGTGCCACCGTCGGCGGGAAAACTGCGACTACAGAAAAAAGGAAAAATTTCTGCGGTGGCAGGAGGGACGTCCTGCCTGCTCCGCGGAAAACGAAAAACTGGGGAGAGGCAGTAGGAAGGGCGGGAAGCCACCACACAGGCACGGGGTATACTCCCAAAGGCTTTCTGATTGGATGCTGGGGAGCATTCCCGTGCGGGCTCTGCCGGCGACGTCTCCCACGTGTGAAGACTCATTCCTGCTTGTTCCTGGAGATCAGCATTAATATGGCCAGTAACAAATCTTTCAAAGTCAGAGATAGATAGATATATAGATAGATAGATAGATAGATAGAGATTTACTTAACAAGAAGGGGTAAGACCTGCTTGAGAATACAGATAGAGAATCTCTTTCTGGTTACACGTGGAAGAACCATGGAGGAGGTTACATGGAAACCAGTGGAATGTTCTTACTTAGAAGGAGAGGTCTAGATTAATTAAAAATTCTAGCCCTTGAATAACCAGAAATGGAGACCTACGTGAAGGGTTGCAGAGGAGTTCCTTAGTCTTAAGACAACAAGTCTGGATCCTTCTATAACTTCAGTGTGGAGAAGACGACGCAATATAAGGGGATACCATGTTTGCCCCTCTATGAGGCAATATGAGTATCATGTGTTCTTTGTTCAGCATAAGCTTCAATTAAGTATTGGGAATTAGAAGGAATGCACTAGACAAGGACTGACTACAGTGAAAAGGAATGCATCGCTGTTGCAAGAATTCCACTGGAGATGTGGAACAACCCAGGGAATTGAGCAATTCTTTATGCTTTCACGTGGTCTAAGCCCTGGTTCCTTTTCCTTATAAGGAAATTGTAAGGAAGATGGAAAGAGTAGGAGAAACCAGTCATGTAGGAGCATGACTGGGGAAAGCCTTTTTAACCATCTGGAAGTTACCTACTAGGAATGGCTCTGACGCTCTCTGGCAAAGGCCCATAGTTGCAGAGCTTTTTTGTATAATTGCAGAGAGCATGTTGTAGGTTGCTTAGGTGAGATCTGGCTGTTTAATTGCCAGTGTGCAACCTAATCTATTCTGTTGGAGCCAAAAAGAATTGAAGATGGCTAAGAATAGTAGACAGGCCAGTTGCCTGCAATGATAAATTGTCCAAGTAGGTTTTGGAACCTCTCTTGGAATTATTTGTTATTAAGGCAGCAGAAAAAGTTAGGTCCTACAGATTGGAAAAGGACCAACAGACATAATTAGGAGTGGTAAAACTCAATTATGGTCTGATAAGCTGTCTTAAAAGAAATATTTGAGAAAATTGCAAAGGGGAAGAAAGTTCTGTATGGAAACCACTTACTGGAGTAGGTATTGAAAAAAATCCTATGAGCTTAAAAAGTAAGCCCTCCAGTTGAATAGTATCACTCTTAGACTGAATGTCTCGACTAAGAGGGATAGAAAGTAATACAGAGTTGTGAAGACTTCTCTGAATGTTTATGTTTATGTTTATTTTATTTGATATACCGCCCTTAAAAAAGGCAGAGCGGTTTACAAAGTACAAAAATCCATAGAAGGTGGCACCAGGCCAGAAAGAAGAAAAGAAATTACAATTGATGATAGATAAGCAGTAAAGGAAAGGAGGACAGCACAAGACTCAGAGATTAGGTCACACAAAGGGGGAGGGAAAATCAAAGGCAAGGGAGAAGAGGTGGGTCTTTAGATTACGCTTGAAGGTAGGGTGGTGGGGCTCTAGACGAAGGGAAGTGGGGAATGAGTTCCAGAGGGCGGGGCCTGCAAAGAAGAAGGCTGAGGAGCGAGTGGACTGAAGATGCACAAGAGGGGGGGGGGAAGGTGGAGGCGATTGAGGTGAAATGAACGAGGGGTGTGCCTGGGGGTGTGAAAGGTGATGAGGTCTGCCAGATATTGCGGGGTATTGGTGTGAAGTGCCTGATGAACAAGGGTAAGCAGTTTGAACTGGAAGTGAAAGGGGACAGGTAACCAGTGAAGATGTACAAGTAATGGTGAGATGTGGTCCCGTGGGGAGGAGTGGGTGATAATGCGAGCAGCGGTATTCTGAATCCTCTGCAGTCGATTAAGTTGGGATTTGGGAAGACCAGTGAGGATGGATTTGGAGAAATCTAAGCGTGACATGACTAGTGATAGTAGGAGCGTGGTGAGGGCGGGTGGGGTGAGAAAGGGGCGAATTGCACAAACTTGACGCAGAAAGAAGGAGGTCTTGGTGAGATGAGAGACGTGGGCTTGGAAGGAGAGATCAGAGTCTAAGTGCACATCCAAGTAGCGGAAGGTTGAGACTAGGGGGATCGGAGAGTCGGAAAAGGACGGAGCTAGTGTGGGGGGTGGGCAGCCGTGGGAGAACCAGATTGTGATGGTTTTAGTTAAGTTAAGGTGAAGATAATTCTGGGTTAACCAATTTGCAACGGTGGAAAGGCAGGAGTTGAGTGCGGAGAGATCAGGGTGAGGGGGGAGGTATGAAGGAGGACGATATCATCGGCGTAGTAAAAGGCTGAGATCCCAGATTGTTGTATTAGGAGGGCAAGAGGAGCAAGAAAAAGGTTAAAAAGGAGAGGAGCAAGTACAGAGCCCTGGGGAACACCACAGGGTAGAGGAAAAGGATCAGAGGGAGGGGTGGAAGAAGAGGAGGGTAAGACTGAGCAGGACCTGGAGGAGAGGAAAGAATATAACCAGTGGTGAACAGTGCTACAAAGACCTGCTTCGCGCAGACAGAGGAGGAGAAGAGAGTGGTCGACGAGATCGAAGGCAGCAGATAGATCCAAGGCCACTGCCACCGAGATATCCCCGTGATCATGAGCTACATGCAAGGAGTTAGTGAAAGCAAGCAGAACAGTTTCAACGCTGTGGCCTGTGCGGAACCCTGATTGGCGGGGGTGAAGAAAGTTGGTGGAGTCAAGGTGATGAGAGAGCTGTGCAAAAACAACCTTTTCAAGAAGTTTGGATAGAAAGGGAAGATTAGAAACTGGGCGGCAATGGGCTGGAACCATAGGGTCGAGTGTGGGTTTTTTGAGGATGGGGCGGATTAAGGCATGCTTCCAGGGTTTAGGAAAGGTCCCTGTGGAAAGACTTGTATTGAGCATGGTGAGAATAGGGGGAAGGAGTGCCAGGGAAGGAGTAAGTAGCCAAGAGGAGGGAATGGGATCAAGAGGGCAGAATGTTTTATTGGAGGAGGAGATGAGCTGGTGAAGCTCTGCCGAGGTAATTAGAGAAAAGGAAGCCCATGTGTGTGAGAGGCGGGAGGAAGGAGGGGTTGAGGCGGCAGGGGGGGGGGAGACTGGATTGGAGCAGGACAAGAGGGAAGAGATGCTCTCAGGGAAGAGATCTTGTCACTGAAGGAGGAGGCTAGGAGTGGAGGGGGGTGCAGGTTGAATATGCGCAGTAGAGGCAGTAGAATGAAGAGAGGTGAGGGATTTGAGAGTAGAATAAAGATGGCGAGTCTGATTGGGGGCGTTAGCGATGGCAGCAGAGAAGTATGTTTGCTTGGCAAGATGTACTTTGGAACGATAGAATGAAAAGTGTGCTTTGAAGGATGACAGAGTAGCTGGGGAGGGGGCCTTGCGCCACAGTCTTTCGGCTCTGCGAAGATGAGTACGGAGCAAATGAAGGCCTCTGTGATACCAAGGCTGTTTTAGGTGGCGTCTGGGAGGACAAGGTCGCAGGGGTGCTAGATGATCAAGGGCAGTAGAGAGGGCGGAGGACCAGAAGGAAGCCTGAGAGCTGGGGGAGAGGGAGGGGAATTCAGAGGGGAGAAGTTTGGTTGCAGGGGGAAAACGCTGGATGACGAGTGTGGTAATGTGGCGAGAGTATCGTAGTATGGGAGATGTCGTAGAGGATGACGGCGAGGGTGATGATCTCAAATGAGAACAGAGAGCAGAGAGGCAAAAATGATCGGTCCAGGGAAGAGGAAGGGAGGACAGGTTATGAAGCTGTAAGGAAGAGGAAGAGGGGGTGAAGAGGAGGAGGGGGTTAAGAGGAGATCAAGTGTATAACCGGCGGAATGAGTAGGGAAAGGGACATGTAGGATCAAGGATAAATCATGAAGGAGAGAGGCAAAATTGTGAAAAAAGGTAAAGCACCCCTGCAGTCAAAACTATGAGATATCCTCGTACAGGAAAACTGTCAAGGTGAAAGGCATAGCCTACCTTGTAATTAGTTGTTACTCCTCTTTTTCCTTCAGAAAGGAGAGGAGAAACCTGTTACCTGTAGGGCATGATTATCCTCAATAGCTGTAGGAGCTAAAAGAATGGATTTCTCTTGTGGCAAGAGATTCATGCCTAGAGTCGAGGATTGAGTCAGTGTATCACTGATCTCTCAGTAAGGATGAGTTGAACTGTAGATGCTTCTGTTGATAAGAAGTAGGTTAGCAGTTCTAAACCTCAAACAGGAAAAAGAGATTTAATGAATAAAATATCAGAAACCCTGCGACTGCTGGGTTTGCTGAGCCTGTTGAGGTTTTGATTTCTTAGCCTGGTTTGATGTTGCCCTTCTTTGGAAACATCTGCATGATGGGTAGAAGATGGATAAAACCTTTTTCCCCTAGGGGGATAAAGTTTTTTAGGAGATTTTTTACTAGCTGGGATAGAGGAAAGTTTTGACAATCCTCTGAAAGCAACAATATCAGTGTTCAACTGATTAGCTTGGAATAAGCATCCTTGTTAAAGAGATTTTCACCAGTACAAGGAGTATTTGCCAGCCTTTCTTGTACCCATTTGTCCAAGTCTGAAGCTTGCAGCCAGGCCATGCGTCATGGTCCTATGGCTATAGCAGAAGTTCTGCTAATAGTCTCAAAACAGTCCAGGGAAGCACGATTAAGGAACTTAGAGACATTTTGAGCATGGCTGACTAATACGAAATCTATTTTATTTATTTAGCTGTATTTATATCCCGCTTTTCACTGGGTCAAAGCGGTCAATTGGGGGATACATTTAACATGAGGGGATATGAGACACACACACTAATACATACAGGGAACATGGGCATTGGAGGGTTAAGTGGCTTGCCCAAGACCACAAGGAGTGCCTATAGGACTAGAAATCCCAATCCCTCCGGCCTGAGATTGCTGTCCCCAGGTGGGACTTGAACCCCCGACCCTCTGGCCTGAAGTACCTTGTCCTGCTCTATTATGTTCTTGAAGAAAAGGGTTCAAAAGCTTTAAATTCTTTGTGACCTCTTCAAGAGGTAATCCCATATAGAAAATATATGAGATAATTCTTGCTGAAAGCATATATGCCTGGAAGCATCGACGTCCAAAGGCATCTAAAATCCTAGACTCACGACCTGGCGGATAAGAGGAGTGCTTCTTTGCACTCTTAATACGCCTCATTGCTGATTCTACAACAGTAGAATGATGAGGGAGTTGAGTCTTTTGAAAACCTGGAGAAGATGGCACCTTATACACAGTGTCAAATGTTTTAGAATTTGGGGATAACGTTAAAGGAGTTTCCCACATTTTTAATAGTAGATCCTGTAAGATCTGATGCACAGGAAGCATGATCACATCCTTTGGAATCCAGAGGAATTGCAAAGTTTCTGAATCCCCTGGTATAGATTCTTTACCAGGTATAGAAATGGCCAGTAACTTTGCCATATCAAGCAAAAAAGCTTGAAAAGAAATCTCTCCTGAGGAGGATCCTCTGAAATGAGGAGTAAAAGCTGAAATTGCTGAAAATTCAGCCTTGGCACCGATGGATTCATCCCAGTCATCGGGATCGGAAGACTTGAAAGGATGAAGCATCGGATTCTCTTTAAAGAGATGTCTTCGGTACCGCCCGAGGTCGGTACCGAGATGAGTCGGTACCGAATCCTCCATGCTAGAGAGCGATTCCAGACTCGGCATCGAAGGGAGCGAGTCTGTCAAAGAAAACATCGATGGTACCGACATCAGTGATGTCGTCGATACCGGTACCAGTACCAAAGCCAATACCGATACTCGAGGAACGGTCTGCAGCAACTCTAGCGATACCGAGGTAGCTGAGAGCGCTAGACTACGTCCATCGGTGAGGAGTGTTTCATCCATCACCATAGACGATGCCGGGGTGTCGGTACCGCTCGAAGCGGCCACAACCACTGAGCATGGCCCAGGTATGTTCATCGAGGTAAGAACCCCAGGAACAACCTGAAGCCCCGTTAATGCTTTGGAGCCCGAAGACTCCCGCCGGGGCATTATTGACAAAATGTTCGAGGGCAACACCAGAGGCATCTCAATGCTTAGAAGGAGATCTACCACTCGAGGACTGGCTAGTCTTTACAGACTTTTGTTTGGTTACCTGATCCGGTGAAAAAGAAGATATTCTGGCTGGTGACATCGAGTGCGATGTGAACCGGGTATCGAGTTGTGTTCAATCCTGAAGACTTCTTCTGTTTGAGTTCCAGCAGAAGAGACACTCCAGTAGGCAATGGTCAGGACCTAAACATTTTAGACACCAAGTATGAGTGTCTAAAAATATATCTGTACCGCCACACTTTGAGCATTTCTTAAGGATAGTGGCTGGCTTTCCCATAATGGAAGGATAGAGGCCTAGTGGCCTAGAAACCGTCAGGCACTAAACAGGAAAAAATTCCTAGAGAAAAGACGACATTTTTTAATAAAAAGAAAGAAAGCACCGGCGGTACTGGTGGCGTCGATGGAAGGCAGACGTGACCACAAAAAACTAAGAATAAAAAGAAGAATTTTCTGCGGTGACAGGAATACGTCCTGCCGGCTCCGCGGAAAACTGATGAGAGGGAAGTGAATGGGCGGGAAGGTAGCGCGCATGCATGTGGGATGCTCCCAAAGGCTTTCTTTTTGGACGCTGGGGAGCGTTCCCGCGCAGGCTCCGTCGGTACCGACATACCCATATGTGAAGACTCATTCCTGCTTGTTCCTGGAGATCTCACATACTGCTTGTTCCTGAAGAAATATTTCCGTATATTACTATCCCCTTTCAACCTCATTCTATCGACCCTTGTTGCAGATCTTACTTTCAATTGAAAGAGCTCGCCTTCTGTGCATTTATGCCACTGAGGTATTTAAACGTCTCTATCATATCTCTCTATCCCGCCTTTCCTCTAACATATTCATATTGAGATCTTTAAGTCTGTCCCCATGTGCTTTATAATGAAGACCACTGACCATTTTGGTAGCCCCCCTCTACATAGACTCCATCCTGTTCATATCCTTTTGAAAGTGTGGTCTTCAGAATTGCACACAATACTCCAAATGAGGTCGCACCAGAGACTTATACAGAGGCACAATCACCTCCTTTTATCTGCTGTCCATTCCTCTCTCTATGCCCCCAGGCATCTTTCTGGCTTTTGCCATCGCCTATTCTACCTGTTTAGCCACCTTAAGATCATCAGAAACAATCACGCCCAGGTCCCACTCTTCTTTTGTGGACAGAAGTACTTCATCCCTTATATTGTACTGCTCCCTTGAATTTTTAACAGTCCAAATGTCTGACCCAGCATTTTTTAGCCTTGAATCTCAGCTATCAATTTCTCAACCAAGTTACCTAGGTTTTCCTCATGTTATCTACCTCTTCCTGGGTGGGTGTCTATTGCAGATTTTGGTATCATCCACAAAGAGGCAAACCTTACCCGACAGCCCTTCCACAATATCACCAACAAAAATGTTAAAAAGAATCTGACCAAGGACAGATCCCTGCAGCACACCACTGGTTACATCCTTCATCTCAGAGTGAGCTGCTCCATTTACTTGTATCCTTTGTCACTTCCCACTCAACCAATTTATTCTAACCCAGTCAGTCACTTTAGGGTCCATCCCTAAGGTGCTCAATTTATTTATAAGGTGCCTGTATGATTTACTTGTTTCAGGAGGAGGAGTTTTTTCTTTTTTATGGTTTTCTTTTTGACTCCCTGCTTTGTGTACCCCTCAACCCTGCTCTACTCCTCCATTTTACTCCCTGGCTGACACTGGCTCCTCTCCCAATTCATGATCTGGCAGCATAGGCTTCCCATACCACAGTACTTTTTCTTCAGATGGTGGCAGCAAGTTGGCTGGATGATCAGAAGTCTCAGACAGTAAAAGAGTAAAAAGAGTGCACATTTCCCAATAAGTGCAATATTATGTTTTTGTTTTATTGGAACTTGCTATATAGTCTTTCAAACAGTATTAAAAAGAATATCCAGAAAATCTCTATTTTACAATAGAAAGCCTAGCCAGGAAAGCAGAGCAGGAGATAAGAGGGGAAAAGTGAAATCAGGCAGGGGCCAGCTCCCTGGGAGCCCAGCACTGCCCCTAGGTGTAGATTAGGGTGAAAAGGTGCATCTCAAGGGTGGCCTTGAATTTCTTAAACGAGGATGCAATATATACTGAAGTTTATCTCCCTTTTAAGAGGATAAAAAGGAGAAGAAAGAAGCACAAGCTCCTTTCGATAATGTCTGCAAAGATCTCTCCCTTTTTCATGTGCCTTGTGGAATGCACACTTTCTCAAATAAACTTGTCTTTGCTCATGATCCCTATCTCTAATGCTCTCCATCTCCATGCTCTGAGACCTGGCTCTTCCCAGAGGACTCCGCTTAAGCCACTGCTCTCAGTCATAGCGGCTATGAATTCTCTCACACGCCTCGTCCCACTGGCCATGGTGGTGGTGGTGGGTTTCTACTTTCTTCTTGTCAATTTCAACACCTCCTCCTGCCTCAGTCTCACTCCTTTCCTTCCTTTGAAGTCCACTCTATCTGGCTTTTTACTCCACTACCTCTCTGATTAGCTGTTATATATCGACCCCCGACAAGTTCACCTTTACCTTTCTCTCTGATTTTCATGGATTTTCTTCTTTCTGGATTCATCCTCCCCTCCCTTATTCTCGGGGATTTTAACATTCATGCTGATAACCCCTCAGACCCTTATGCTTTAAAGTTCCTCTGCCTCACGCTCATCATTCAACCTCCAGCTTTGCTCTACTGCCCCTACTCACCAGCAAGGCCACTGCCTTGACTCTGTATTCTTCTCTAATTGCTTACCCTCAAACTTCTGTACCTCACTTATTCCCTTATCGGACCATCACTTGCTAAGCTTCACTCTTCATCACTCACCGCCTCAACCTTGCCCAGCTTCCTCCAACCTCTTAAGAAATCTTCATGCTATTGACCTATTGGCTCTCTGCTCCACTGCCTCATCACCTTTCTTCCATTATGTCATCCGAATCTGTTAATGAGGCAGTAGCTTCCTATAACACTGCACTCTCCTCTGCTCTGGATGCTCTTCCTTCGCCTATGCATGTCCCGAGAGGCATACTGTACCTCAACTCTGGCTGTCCTCCACTATGCGCTATCTATGCTCCTGCGCCTGCTCAGCTTTCGTCCTTTACATTCTACAGAAATGGCTCTTGCCAAAGTCTCCAGTGACCTGTTCCTGGCAAAATCCAAGGGCCTTTACTCAGTCTTATTCCTTCTTGACCTTTTTGCTGCTTTTGACACTGTTGACCACAACCTTCTCCTTGATACCTTCTCCTTGCTTGGTCTTAAGGGCTCTCTGCTATCCTGGTTCTCTTTCTTATCTCTCCCATCGCTCTTGAAGTGTTTGTTCCTCCAGCTGCTGCTATCCCATTTTCAGTTGGTGTACCCCAAGGATCTGTCTCGAGTCCACACCTTTTCTCTCTCTATAAGCAGTCCCTTGGTGCACTCATCTCTTCCTATGGCTTTCAGTACCATCTTTATGCTAATGACTCCCAGGATCTACCTCTCTACACCTGAAATCTCTCCTGCAATCCAGGCCCGGATCTCTGCCTGCCTTTCTAACATTGCTGCTTGGATGTCTCACTGCCGCTTGAAATTGAACATGGCCAAAACTGAACTTCTTATTTTCCCCCTAAACCCTTCCTCCCATTCCTCCTTTCTCAATCTCTGTGGATAACTCTCTATTCCTCTCCATATCCTCAGCTTGCAACCTTGGGGTAGTCTTTGACTCCTCTCTCTCCTTCTCCACACACATCCAACTGATAGCTAAAAATTGCTAATTCTTTCTCTACAACATCAACAAAATTCACCCATTCCTTTCTGAACACACTACTAAAACACTTATTCACTCTTTAATCACCTTCCATCTAGAATATTGTAATCTGCTCCTTGTTGGTCTCCTTCTGAATCATTTCTCTCCCCTTCAATCTGTTCAACACTCTGCTGTGCAGCTAGTCTTCCGCCAGCTTCAACATGCTCATATTATTTTTTATTTATTTTTATTTAGCAATCATTTATAACCCGCATCTTCCAGAGTTCAGTTGCGGTTCACAATAAAACAATCCAACAAAGCAAAAGCTTAGCTTTACATCGAACTACTTTTACATTGAACTTAGTTTTACATGGAACATTTTGTAGCAATAAAGAATAATGGATAACAGCATGAACTAATGCATAACAGCACAAGGCTAGCTTGTAAACTATGTACAATAACTATATACAAATACAAGTCAAGCCACTTCATTAGCGCCATCTATTTCCGCATCCAGTTCAAAATTCTCCTAATCTCCTGCTGACCTATAAGTGCATTCACACTGCAACTCCTCACTACCCTTCCTCTCTTATCTCTCCCTACACCCCTCCTCAGAAACTCCGCTCTTCTGGCAAATCGCTTCTATCTGTGCCCTTCTCGTCTGTTGCCAACTGCAGATTTTGCTCCTTTCACCTTGCTGCTCCTTATGCCTGGAACAAACTACCTGAGTCTGTACATCAGGCGCCTTCTCTGATCCTTTTCAAATCCAGGCTGAAAAATCACCTCTTTGCTGCCACTTTCGGATCTTGACTCACCTGATCTCCTTTGTGTTTCCTTACCATTCCCCCTAGATGTATCCCATGTCTACAGCTACTGTGTTGTCGGTCACAACTAGATTGTAAGCTCTGATGAACAGGGACCGTCTTTTACATGTGTCTGTGCAGCACTGCATACATCTTGTAACTCTATACAAATGTCCAGTAGTAACAGTAGTAATCAGTGAGCACAAAAACAACATTGTAATTTAGGTCTCTGCATTCCAGAAGATAAAAGCAGTTAATTTTTCCACTGTCTTTTTCTACTTATCAACAAACTATTCATCTACATTTAATGTTTTTATAATATGTGTGAGCCTACTAGCAAGTAGTGATAACCAAGAATTTTGATGTTCTTAAAATGTAATTATTAATGGCAAATTTAAAAGATCACAGCTTTTACGAAACATGACGATAGTATTAATGGGTACAATCAAAAATAAATCTGGTGAGAACATTTCACACGCAAAGAATGCAAAAAACTGTTGTTAAGTGAACCATCAAACATGGAAAAAGAGCAAATTCAGTAAATGAACAGCAACAATGCACAACCAAATACTTATGATTACTACACACTTCAGAAAGCCACTGATCTGATCAGAAGCTATAGTAAATGCAAAAGATACAGTAAAAGCATGTAGAGAGGATTACTTCCAATAATCCTCTATACATGTAAATTATAATAGTAATCTTCTCAGAGGTCTACCAGCACAACAAAAGGACAGGCCAAAGAAAGACTATAGAAATGAATGCTGGGGTTCAACATTAAATTTGGAAGCAAGCCCAGAATTACTCACCTTTAGGCTGATTGCTGAACATTTCCTACCGAAATGCCCCTAGCTAATTTTATTAATGTTTCTTCAATCAAAAGGATTTTCAGCTAGGACCACTACTAAAATCTAAGTTCAAAATTTCATGGCAACTTCGAAAAGCATGTTCTGGACTGCATGATCTGCACATGCCTATTATAGAAGCTCTAGGTGTTGTTCATATATTTCAATTAGTTGCCTAGTGGGGAGGATATGAGTAGTGAGGGGAAGGGGATGTAAGCGTGAGTAAAGAAGAGGTGTATCAGAGAGTGGATGTTGGGGAAAGTTGGAGGGGGAGTAGGGGAAAGCAGTATGTGGAGGGGAAGGAATAAGCACATGCTTTCCTTCTTGCAGTCTCCACTCCAGGTTCTCTCCCCTTCCTCTTACACCCTTCCCTCCCATAGCCACATCCTCAGCTGCTCCTCTTCAGATGGCAGGGCATGGGCTTCTTGCCAGCCCTGCTCCTCACTTCTGCCAGCACCATCTGAAATAGCTTTCTTTATTGGGCGGCCAGTTTCCAAACCAATTCCAATGGGTAAAAAAGAGTTTCCCCACTTAAATCAACTGAAAACTGCCCTCCTTCAATGTACATGTATGGTGGAAAAAATTAATGTACTTTAGCCACACTGAGAGGAGGCATTCCCTGGAGTGTATTTAGATCAGGGGAGGAAAAATATCTGCATGGATTAAATTAAGAATCTATACACTTCTGTTTGAAGTGAAATTCCACCCACAGAAAAAGCAGGTGCAAATGCTTTCTACCCATGGCAATTCGCAAAGCAGAAGTACTTTGGGTTATTTATAACAGTAATGTAAGATAAGGCACAATTTCAATAATGATGCTTCAAATTAAGCAAATAATTAAAATTAAGCAAATAATTTGACAATAGTAAAACGATCAAATATAGGTGTAGGTGTGTGGGAGGGGGGAGGGGATATTGCAGAATGGGTTAAACCAAAAGAAGATTGTTAGAAAACTCATTGCCAGATGATGCAATAAAAGATGTTAGAGCAGCTGAGTTCAAAAAAATTTGGGCAAATTCCTGAGGGGAAAGTCCATAAACCATTGTTAATAAAGTAGACCTATGGAAAGGGGTAGGTTAACTGGAAAAACTAATTACTTTTAGGATCCTGCCAGCAGGGCCAATGCTACCATTAGGTGAACTAGCAGGTCGCCTAGAGCACCGTCTCTCTGGGGATGCCCGTTGCTGCCACTGTCGCCCCTCTCCGGGACCGACGTAGGAAGTCTGCATCAGGCGCCAGAAGAAACAGTCCCGCAGTGCTGAAGCTTGAAGGTAATCACCACGGACTGTTTGCAGCTATTGCCACCGCTGTCTGTCCTGGATAAGGGCAAGCTATGGCAATGGGCGCACCAGGGCAGGGGGGTGGGTGAGGTTCAGAAGGGATGAGGTTTGCTTAGGGCATCTCATTCTCCTTGCGCCAGCCCTGCCCGCCAGGTACTTGTGATCTGAATTGGCCCCTGATGGAAAGCAGTTACAGGGCTTGATGAACTTTTGGTCTGACCCAGTATGGCAATTCTTATGTTATTTTCTTAACAGAAGTTTTATCATCTCAAGATTATTTAAATTCTTCCTTATGATCTGAGCTTAACACAAATATTTTAAGTCGGTGCTCAAGATTTGTATATTTTATGTAAAGCACAGTTACTTACCTGTAACAGGTGATCTCTGGGAACAGCAGGAATTAGTCATCACATATGGGTACGTCGGTACCGACGGAGCCCGCGCGGGAAAGCTCCCCAGCTTTTCAGATTAAAAGCTTTTGGGGCCTCCCACTGCACATGCGCGCTGCCTTCCCGCCTTCCTGAGCAGCTCTCGTCAGTTCGAGTTTAAAGCTGAGACAATAGAGAGAGAGGACAGGAAGATAGATAGAGATACAACTCCTAGGGGAGGTGGGTGGGTTGTGATGACTAATTCCTGCTGTTCCCAGAGATCACCTGTTACAGGTAAGTAACTGTGCTATCTCCAGGAACAAGCAGGAATACGTCATCACATATGGGGACTCCCTAGCTAAGATGCCTGGGAGATCCCCCTCCAAGGGTAAACCATCTTCGCATGGATCTCAGGCATCCATCCAGGGAAGGTGGGCAGTTGTTGTTTAAGTATGGAACAGGTGTTTGAGGACAGCCTGACCAAACAAGGCATCCCGGCGGGAGTCCTTGTCCAAGCAGTAATGGGCTGTGAAGGTATGAACCGAGGCCCAAGTGGCTGCTCGACAGATCTGATCTATGGACACAGAGTGAAGATGAGCCATAGAAGTGGCCATGGCCCTCACATTGTGAGCTGTGACATGGCCCTCCATAGAAATGTTCTTACTCTGGTAAGCAAAAGAAATACACTGAGCGATCCAATTGGAAAGTGTACGCTTGGTGACTGGAAGTCCCAAATGAGAAGGATCAAAAGCCACGAAAAGTTGGGAAGACTTTCGATGTGGTTGAGTCCTGTTGAGGTAAAAGGCAAGAGCTCTTTTACAATCCAGAGTATGAAGGTTCCTCTCTGCACTGGATGCATGAGGAGCCGGGAAAAAGACAGGTAGATATACCTCCTGATTAAGATGAAAGGGAGAGACCACTTTGGGCATAAAGTGGGGATTCGTCCTAAGGACCACCTTATCATGATGAAACCTAGTATAAGGTGGATGAGCCACTAAAGCCTGCAGTTCACTGATGCGGCGAGCCGAAGTGACTGCAATAAGGAAAACAACCTTCCAGGAAAGAAATTTGAAGGAGGTAGAGTCCAAAGGCTCAAAAGGTGGCTTCATAAGCTGACCTAGAACTAGGTTCAAATCCCATGCTACCGGAGGAGGTCGGATGGGAGGTTTAGTTAGAGTCAGGCCTCTCATGAAACGTGAAACAAGAGGATGAGAGGAGACAGGTTGTCCATTTATAGGTTTTAAGGATGCTGCAATAGCACTCAAATGGACCCTTACTGAATTCGTCTTAAGGCCTGCATTTGAAAGATGCAGGAGATAGTCCAAGAGGGAATTCAAAGGAAGTGCTAGAGGGTCAAGACCCTGCTGAGCACACCAAATGGAAAAACGTTTCCATTTGAAAGCATAAGAACGCCTCGTGGAAGGTTTCCTAGAGGCATGAAGGATATCTGTCACAGGTTGAGAAAGATTAAAGTCTTGAAGACTTAGGCCTTCAGTAACCAAGCTCTCAGATGTAGGGATTTGGGGTTTGGGTGCCACAAAGTCCCCTCCTCCTGAGACAGAAGGTCTGGCGCAGCTCTCAGGTCCAGGGAGGATCCCTGGGAGAGATGCAGAAGTAGAGGGAACCACACCTGGCGTGGCCAGCGGGGAGCTATGAGGATCATAGTCCCGTGATCCCTCTGGAGCTTGAACAGAGTCTTGGATATTAGAGGAATGGGTGGAAAGGCATAGAGGAATTCCTGACCCCAATGCAGGAGGAAGGCATCGTGGGCCTGAGCTCCCTGACACTGAGTTCTGGAACAGAACCGGGGAAGTTTGGCATTCCACGGACTTGCAAAGAGGTCTATGTCCGGGGTCCCCCATTCCTGAAAGATTCTGCGTATCTGGTCCATATGTAGGGACCATTCGTGTGGAAGCAGAACTCGACTGAGTCTGTCTGCACGAGAGTTTTGAACTCCTGGAAGATACACTGCAAGAAGGTGAATTTGATGCTCTCTGGCGAAGGCCCATATTCTGAGAGCTTCGTTGCAAAGCGACAGAGAGCCTGTCCCTCCTTGTTTGTTTATATAGAACATGGCTACCTGATTGTCTGTCTGAACTAGGACAGTCAGATTGACAAGGAGGGTATAGAAGACCTTGAGGGCAAGGTAAATTGCTCGCAGTTCCAGGAGGTTGATATGAAGGGTGGCCTCCTGCGGAGATCAAGTGCCCTGAGTGGAGAGGTTCTGAAGATGAGCTCCCCACCCTGTCTGGGAGGCATCTGTTGTGAGGGTTGCTTGGGACAACAAAGGTTGGAAGGGGGCCCCCAACAACAGATTCTTGGTGGATGTCCACCATTGGAGGGACCAAAATAGACGGCTTGAGGTGAGTATTTGGTCGGAGAGCGCTCCAGATGCTTGAGTCCACTGGGTGGCCAAGGTCCATTGAGCTGCTCTCATATGCAGACGAGCGTAGGGCACCACATGTACCGTGGAGGCCATGTGGCCCAGAAGTCGCAGCATTTCCCGGGCTGTCAAATGACTGCTGGACTGAGCTTGGAAGGCCAAACTCAGCAGGCGTTGGGCCCTGACCTGAGGCAGGTAGGCCCTTGCAGTGATGGTGTCTAACTGGGCCCCTATGAACTCGAGAGACTGAGTAGGGATTAGTTGAGACTTGGGAAGGTTTACTACCAGTCCTAGATACTGCAGAAGACGCCTTGTGCGGTCCAGGGAAATTTGGGCCTGGGACTGAGAGGGAGCTCGGATGAGCCAGTCGTCCAGGTATGGGAATATGAAAATTCCCAGGCCTCTTAGAAAGGCAGCTACGACTGCCATGCATTTGGTGAACACTCTTGGAGCAGAGGCTAGACCGAAGGGGAGTACTCTGTACTGGAAATGTTTTCCCTGAAACAGAAATCGAAGGTATTTTCTGTGGGATGGGTGGATGAGTATGTGTGTATACGCATCCTTTAGATCTAGAGAACAAAGCCAATCCTGACTCTGAAGGTATGGAAGGAGAATGCCCAGAGAAAGCATTTTGAATTTCTCCTTGAAAAGAAATTTGTTCAATTCTCTCAGATCCAGAATTGGTCTGAAGCCCTCTGTCTTCTTTGGTATTAGAAAATAAGGGGAGTAGAATCCCGTCCCCTGTTGAAGAAGAGGGACCTCCTCTATTGCCCCCTGGGCAAGGAGGGAGGAGACTTCCTGACCCAAGAGGGCCAGGAGAGATGGGGGAGAATTGAACTGCCTCACCATAGTATAAGGAGGAAGGTCGGAAAAATGGAGTTTGTAACCCTCTCTGATGATAGAGAGGGTCCATTGCTCTGATGTAATTTGCTCCCATTTGGGAGCAAAGTGAGCTAACCTTCCGGGTATGGTGAGGGGCTCTGGTTGTTCTAGAGCCAGAAAAGTTAAGTTCTCTAGGGGCAAGTCAAAACCCCTGAGGGGGTGGAGCCTGCTGAGGCGTAGCAGACGCCGCCGGCTTTGACCTTGCCTGTTTAGGTTGCTGACGTTTAGCAGCAAAACGAGGCTGAGAGGATTGTTGGCCAGTATTTGTAGAAAATCTGGACTTCTTGTAATAAGGCCTCTTAAAAGACTTCTTCCTGGCAGGAGTGGAGGTAGACTTAGAAAGTCTATCTAAGGTGGCATTTTCTGCATCCATTTGAGTGGCCTTAATTTGCCACTCCTCACCAAATAAGTTCTCACCTGTACAGGGCAGATTTCTTAAGCCATCTAGGACCCAAGGTTCTAGATCAGAAGCCTGGAGCCAAGCAAGACGTCGGGCTGCTATAGCAATGCCCGAAGCCCTACCAGCACCCTCAAAGGAATCAAAAGCTGCCCTGTTGGAGAACTTTGAAATATCCAAAAGGAAATGAACTGCTCCCTCTTATCCTCAGGGAGAAAGGGGGCAAAATGCCGAACGTTTAGAGCGATTTCACTGAGAAACATGCCCATGTAAAGACTATAGGAATTAATCCTGGCTATAAGCATAGTAGCCTGGAAAATTTTCCTGCCAAAAGAGTCTAGAGTCTTACATTCTCGCCCTGGAGGAGTAGAAGAGTGCCTTTTGGTACTCTTTATCTTCTTCATTGCAGACTTCACCACAATAGAATGGTGAGGCAACTGGGTTTTTTGGAAACCAGGAGAAGGGGGGACACGGTACATGGTGTCCAACCTGCGAGAAGAAGGAGACAATGTTAGAGGAGCCTCCCATAAGTCCATCAAGTGTTCTTGAAGGATTTCATGGATAGGCAGGGTGACTGCCTCTTTAGGAGACTTAGAGTATCCTAAAATATCCAGTTTCTTTGATCTGGGTTCCTTTTCAGAGGATGAAGCAATAGAAAGACCTTTAGCCATTTCTATGATGAAGTCCTGAAAGGACAAATCCTCTGGTGGAGACATTCTCCTGTTAGGAGAAGAAGGCTCCTCAGGAAGATCAAGGGAGAACTCATCAGAATCATCAGAGGAGTTAAAATCCTCTGAAGAAGCAGAGTATCCTCTATGTGCTTCCAACGCACGATACGCATACCGTTCGGTATCGACATCGGGCGTACCGGGTATGGGATCGGTACCGGGCAAAAGCCCGGATCCGGCATGCGGAACCGATCTGCGTTTGGAAGACGATGGCCTCGGTTCCGGTATGGAAGCCATTACCGGAACCGGACCCGGTACCGCTGGCTGCGGTACCGAGGGCGTAGCAGCATTAATAAAAGCCAGAATGGCCTGCTGCATGACTTGGACAGTATTGCCCATAGACGCCACTGCTGCCTGGATGTCGGTACCGGTATGGGCCGGTACCCCAGAGCAGTACAACAGGTGATCTGTCGAGGCCGCGCCATCGATGTCAACCTGTGACCCCATGATTGCTTTGGAGGCCGGAGCCTCCCGCCGGGGTTTTTTGGCCTGGGCAGAATCCTCGAACTCAGAATTGAGAGCCTCTCGATCTTTAGAAAGAGATTTGCTTTTAGAGGATTTGCCCACTGGAGTTTTGGTTACCTGAGATCCATCCGGAGAGGAAGACCTGGATGACTGTGATGCTTCTGAAGGAAACAGCACATGGAACTTGTTGGCCCGGTTCTGCAATCCACGTTTCGACATCTGGGAGCAGGATGGGCAGTCCAGTATGGAATGGTCAGGTCCTAAACATTTAAGACACCATTCATGGGTGTCTGTAAGAGGAATGACAGCACTGCACTTGGTACACTTTTTAAAACCAGGAACTGGCTTCTCCATGAGGAGAAATTGTGTAGGCCTGAAGGCCTAACAAAGTACCAAGCTGTGCTGAAGAAAAAAAAATATATATTTTTTTTTTTTTTTAAAAGAAAGAAAGAGAGACCGGCAGTACCGGTTTCAGAATGGGGAAGGCAGGTACGCGGTCTAAAGAAAACAATAAAATTAACAATTTCTTCAGCGGTGACAGGAACACGACCTGCTGGCTCCGCGGAAAAAAAAAAAATGACGAGAGCTGCTCAGGAAGGCGGGAAGGCAGCGCGCATGTGCAGTGGGAGGCCCCAAAAGCTTTTAATCTGAAAAGCTGGGGAGCTTTCCCGCGCGGGCTCCGTCGGTACCGACGTACCCATATGTGATGACGTATTCCTGCTTGTTCCTGGAGATTAGACTTCACTGCCAGATTCACTCTTTATTTGATCATCTTCAGCAGGCCACAGATCTCCAAACACAAAAAACTAGTTTTGAACACATATCATGGCAGCATATTCAGAAAAGTCATAAAAGCAATATTACAATTACAACATTCAAAATTGCTAATGCTCTGTCATAAGAATAAAAGTCTTAAACAGCCTCAAAATTTGTCCAATGGACAAAACAAATCACGTTAACTGTCACCTACTGTCATATTAATTCTACTCTGAGCTGATGAGATCTCAAAATATCAAAGCCTACACTAAAACTTTCACAACAAAGAAACAATTTCATGAAAATGTAGCTTTCAGGGTCACTGAAAATTATTAGGCCGACCACTTCTTTTTCCTGTCCTCAGACTATTACTTTCGTGGCAGCACATCTTTACATGTTCTCTATAGTACTTCACAAGCTCCCTGCCATCTTGAAGAAACTCCTCAATCCCAATTAGAAAGAGTCCTTTTCTAACTGGTGTTCCAGCCTTCTAACTACAGGATTCTCTGACCTTACTCAACTCACCTAAGTTTCTTTATCACACTGAATGTCATTAATTCATTCCTTCATACACTTAAGAAAGATGCAGATATGGTAACGATTTGTTACAATTCCATTTAGAAGCATGAACTGCAAAATGGTGCCATATACCTGGAAGAAATGCAATTAAACTCCAGTGGCCTATGGATGAAGACCTATATGTCTATTTTCAGTAATAATGTATTCTCAGATTTTCAGCAAACTACTTTTACCAAACTAAACATTATTAATGGAATATCTCAATTACAAGGTCCACAGGTACTTTTTACCATTGGACTCTGCATCACTACTCAAGTAGGAAGTATATACATATTGTACTTTCCCTTTAAAACTGCCTAAGGGAAAAGTACATGCAAAGATCTGCTTATTTTTTTGACAAATAAGTTTTCCCTGAAAAATGCATGTGTCTTTTAAAATACAAAATTTGGCTTATTGCAATGACCCATTACCTAACCCCCATCTCTGGGTCCACTTACTTTTTCATGGGCAAAAACGTGAATCCTTGTATGTACTTTAATCGGTTTACATTGTGGGAAATTTTCATATAGCCTTATCTTGACCTTGGACCACCAGCGGAGCAATTATCAAATCTGTATTTAAGTAGCTCTTGTTTTCAATAAGACAAACTTTCATCTTGCATGTTGTCCTACCAACATATATTAGCTGGCAAGAACAGATACATGAACAATAAATTCAGTTATTCATGTGATGCTAAACTTGAGCGTAAATGTCTTAAGAGATAAAGCATAGTTACTCACCTGTAACAGGTGATCTCCGGGAACAGCAGGAAGTTAGTCTTCATATATGGGTATCATCGGTACCATTGGAGCCTGCGCAGGAACGCTCCCCAGCGTCCAATAGGAAAGCTTTTGGGAGCATCCCACAGCGCCTGCGTGCTGCCTTCCCGCCTTTCCCAACTGTCCCTATCCAGTTGAGTTTATAGCTGAGACAAAAGAGAGAGGGAAAGAGAGAGAGATAGGGAGATAACTCCTAGAGGAGGTGGGCAGCTTGTGAAGACTAAATTCACCTGTTACAGGTGAGTAACTATGCTATCTCCAGGAACAAGCAGGAATGCAGTCTTCACATGCCAGGGAGCTACAGATGCCAGGGAGATGGCCACAGAAAGTTGTGTGCCATTGTGAAAGGGCTCCACTTCCCCCCATGGATCTCTGGCATCCTACCAGGGATGGTGGGTAGGAGTTGATTAAGTACGGAACAGGTGTTGAAGAACAGCCTGACCAAACAAGGCATCCCGGCGGGAGTCCTTGTCTAAGCAGTAATGGGCTGTGAAGGTATCAACCGAAGCCCAAGTAGCTGCTCGACAGATGTCGTCGATAGACACAGAGTGAAGATGAGCCATTGAGGCTGCCATGGCTCTCACATTGTGAGTTGTGACATGGTCTTCAAGAGGAAGGTTCTTACTCTCATAGGCAAAAGATATACACTGTGCAATGCAGTTGGACAGTGTCCTTTGGGAGACTGGAAGTCCCAAATGACTAGGATCAAAAGCAACAAAGAGTTGAGAGGGTTTTCTATGTTGCTGTGTCCCTTTGCAAGTAAAAGGCCAAAGCTCTTTTACAGTCCAAAGTATGAAGGTTCCTTTCTGCATGTGAGGCCTTGGAAAGAATACAGAAAGGTAAACCACTAGGTTCAAATGAAAGGGCGAAACCACCTTTGGCATAAAGTGTGGATGAGCCCTAAGGACTACCTTATCATGATGGAACCTTGTATAAGGAGGATCAGCCACCATGGCTTGCAACTGACTGATGCGAAGTGCTGATGTGATTACAATGAGAAAGATAACTTTCCAGGAAAGGAATTTCAAAGAGGTAGTGGCTAATGGTTCAAAGGGCGGTTTCATGAGCTGCTCAAGTACCAGATTCAAGTCCCATGCCACCAGTGGTGGCTTAATGAGAGGCTTCGTTAAAAGAAGGCCTCTCATAAATCTCGTTATGAGAGGATGAGAGGAAATAGGTTGTCCATTGAGAGGCTTGAAAGAAGCTGCACTTGCACTTAAATGGACTCTCACTGAATTAGTCTTAAGCCCTGCATTTGATAAATGAAGGAGGTACTCCAGTAATGATTCCAAAGGTATCGCAAGAGGGTTAAGACCCTTCTGCGAGCACCATATGGTAAACCTTTTCCACTTAAATGCATAAGAGCGTCTTGTGGAAGGTTTCCTGGAAGCATGAAGGATATCCTTTAACTGCTGGGAAAGGTTAACACCGTGAAGTTCTAGGCTTTCAGCAACCAGGCCCTGAGATGCAGAGACTGGGGATTGGGATGCCACAGCATCCCGTCGAGAAAGGAGATCTGGAGCAGATCCCAACTCCAGAGGCGGAGCTTGAGAGAGATGTAGGAGCAGAGGGTACCACATTTGCCGTGGCCAACGTGGAGCTATGAGGATCATATGACCTCTGTCTCTCTGAAGCTTGAACAGGGTTTTGGGAATTAGGGGAATGGGTGGAAAGGCATACAGGAAGTCCTGACCCCAATGGAGGAGGAAAGCATCCCTGGCCTGACAACCTCGAGCCGGAATTCTGGAACAGAACCGGGGAAGTTTGGCATTCAGCAGACTTGCAAAGAGGTCTATGTCGGGGGTTCCCCAAATTTGAAAACTTTTGGCCACCTGGTCTGCATGGAGAGACCATTCGTGTGGAAGCAGAACTCGACTGAGTCTGTCTGCCCAAGAGTTTTGAATGCCTGGAAGATACATCGCAAGGAGATGAATCTGATGCTCTCTGGCAAGGGCCCATAGTCGCAAAGCTTCGTTGCAGAGCGACAGAGAGCCTGTTCCGCCCTGCTTGTTTACATAGAACATGGCTACTTGATTGTCCGTTTGAACTAGGACTGTCTTGTAGCTGAGCTGGGTGTGGAATACTCGAAGAGCAAGGAAGATTGCCCTGAGCTCCAGGAGACCGATATGAAGATAGGCCTCCTGTGGAGTCCAGGTACCCTGGGTAGAGAGGCCTTGCAGGTGGGCTCCCCAACCCACCTGTGAAGCATCTGTTAGAGTGGCTTGGGGTGGGGGGTGCTGAAAAGAAGACCCCACCAAAAGGTTTTTGGGTGACTGCCACCATTGGAGGGACAAAATAAGGTGATCTGAGTTTGCTATTTTGTCTGACAGACAACCTGATGCCTGAGTCCACTGAGTGGATAAGGTCCACTGGGCTGCCCTCATATGGAGGCGAGCATAAGGAACCACATGCACGGTGGATGCCATGTGGCCTAGCAGCTGTAACATTTCCCGAGCAGTGAGGTGAGGTTTTAGCACTGCTTGGAAGCTAACTGCACAATGCGAAGGCAGTGGGACTGTGGAAGGTAGGCCCTTGCCTGTCTGGTATCCAGAAGAGCTCCTATAGACTCTAGGGATTGAGTGGGAGCAAGGTTGGACTTTGGGAAGTTTATGACAAGTCCCAAAAACTGAAGGATGCACATTGTGCGAGACAGAGCAACCCTGGCCTCTGGCTCTGAAGGGGCTCGAATGAGCCAGTCATCTAAGTAAGGGAAAACGAACATTCCCAGGGTGCGGAGAAATGCTGCTACCATGGCCATGCATTTTGTGAACACCCTTGGTGCAGAGGCCAGGCCAAAAGGAAGAACCCTGTATTGGTAGTGCTTCCCTTGAAACAGGAATCGAAGGAACTTTCGGTGAGTTGGATGGATGAGAACATGAGTGTACGCATCCTTGAGATCTAGAGAACAAAGCCAATCCTGACTCTGAAGGTATGGCAGCAGAGTTCCTAGAGAAATCATTTTGAACTTCTCTCTGAACAGGAATTTGATCAATTCTCTGAGGTCTAGAATGGGTCTGTGTCCTCCTATTTTCTTTGGAATAAGGAAATAGGGGGAGTAAAACCGTGTACCCTGTTGGGGAATGGGTACCTCTTCTATTCCCTCTTGAGCAAGGAGCATAGTGATTTCTTGACCTAACCGGTCGTTGAGAGAGGTCTGAGAATTGAACTATCTTACTATCGTAGGAGGGGGCATGCTGAGGAAAAGAAGCTTGTACCCCTCTCTTACAATAGACAGAGTCCAATTTTCTGCTGTTATCTGACCCCATCTGGGGGAAAAATGACATAACCTTCCTGAGATGGTGGAGGGTTCTGGGCCATTCAGGGCCAGGAAGGCAAAGTTCTCTAGACAGGAGTCAAAGCCCCTGTGGAGGCTGAGTCTGCTGAGCCTGCTGAGCCAGTTGAGGCTTAGCTGCTTTTGGTTTCCTTTGTTGCCTAGGTTGTTGCTGCTGTCCCTTTTGGGCAGACTGACCTAAACGATGTCCCTGCTGAGTATAGGAGGGTTTCTTCTTGCTGAAGAATGGTTTCTTAGAGGATCTTTTCCTCGCAGGATCAGCTGTAGATTTAGACAATCTATTCAAAGTGATATTGTCAGCATCTATCTCATTAGCTTTTTCCTGCCAATTCTTGCCAAAGAGATTCTCTCCTGTGCAAGGTATATTCCCCAGTTTGTCCTGTACCCAAAGTTCCAAGTCAGATGCCTCGAGCCAGGCAATCCTACGAGCACCTATGGCAATGGCAGAGGTTCTGCTTATGCATTCAAAGCAGTCAAAGGCTGCACGATTAACAAACTTGGAAATATCCTGAGCATGTTTAACAAGAGCACGATAATCTTGCCTTTTATCATCAGGAAGGAGAGGGCTCATAAGCTCTAAGTCTCCTGTGACCTCCTTAAGGAACATTCCCATATACAAAATATAGGAACTGATCCTAGCAGAAAGCATGGAAGCCTAGAAGGATCGACGTCCAAAGGCATCAAGAGTCCTGCACTCACGTCCTGGAGGATTAGATACATGTCTTTTTGCACTCTTTATCCATCTCATGGCTGATTCCACCACCATGGAATGGTGTGGTAATTGAGCCTTCTGAAACCCAGGACAAGGAGGAACTCGATACATGGTGTTGAGTCTTCGAGAGTGAGGAGATGTGGTTCCCACATCCTTAAAATAAGATCATGAAAGATCTCATGAATAGGTAAGTTAGTTGCCTCCTTGGGAGCTTTAGGGTATTGTAGGATTTCTAATTCCTTTGCCCTAGGCTCTTTTTCAGGAGTCACTGTGGTGGAAAGACTTCGGGCCACATCTCGGATAAAATCCTGAAAGAACATATCCTCTGGTGGAGACATCCTACGCTGAGGAAAAGAGGAATCCTCAGGAAGAAGTACTCTGGTATCGGCAGAGCTTTCAGAGTCTCCAGACTCATCCGAGGACTCATCGGTACCGGTACCGATCAAAGTCGGAATCGGAGTGGTCCGGTACCGACTTGTCGATGCCGGATAGAGATGCATGACTCAGTCCCGGTAGAATGCCTGCCGATGTCGATACAGTCGGTGCCGGTACCGGAGTCGGAGTCGGTGCCGGTACCGGTTGAATTGTCTGAAGCGGTTTCAGGGGCATTGAGGTTGTGAGAAGAGCGGCCAGACTGCGTTCAATAGCCAAGACTCTCTGGTCTATCGATGCTGCCAATGCTTGGGTATCGGTGCCAGATGAAGCGACCGGAACCCCAGAGCATGGCACCAGTAGTTCTGCTGAGGTTGAAGCCTCGAGAACATCCTGGAGCCCCGTTAGTGCTTTGGAAGCCGAAGCCTCCCGCCGGGGCAATTTTGCCAGTGAAAGTCCCTCAAGGGCAACGCCAGAGGCATCTCGATGTTTAGAAGGAGATCTACCCTTTGAGGACCGGCTAGATTTATGTTTAGTTACCTGAGATCCATGGGAGGAAGATGAAGCTTTGGAAGATGTCGATGCCATGGAGGCTGCATCGGAGGGAAAAAGGGTGCTAAGTTTAGCAGCTCGGTTTTGCCGGCCCCTTTTCGACATCATCCCACAGGCAACACACTCTGAAATAGAGTGGTCAGGACCAAAACATTTGAGGCACCACTCATGGGTGTCGGTGACGGAGATGGTACCACCACACTTAGAACACTTTTTTTAGAACCCGAAGCGGGTTTTTCCATTTTGAGGGAAAAAATTGGGCCTAGTGCCCAAAATGGTGCGTGGCACCCGAGAAGAAAATTACCGGAGAAAGACTCCAGAAACAAAGGGTTTTATGGGGGTTTTTTTAGAAAAAAGAAAAGAAGAACTGGCAGTACTGGTATAGCATCGAGGGAAGGCAGACGTGACCACAAAAAAGAAGGGGGGAAATTTTCTGCAGTGACGGGATGTGCAAACTGTCGGCTCCGCAGAAAATGAAGAACTGGAGAGGGACAGTTGGGAAAGGTGGGAAGGCAGCACGGAGGCACTGTGGGATGCTCCCAAAAGCTTTCCTATTGGATCCTGGGGAGCGTTCCCGCGCAGGCTCCGTCAGTACCGACGATACCCATATGTGAAGACTACATTCCTGCTTGTTCCTGGAGATAGGACGAGTCAAGATAAGATTCTTCAGTTTCCCGCTGATGGCTTCAACCCGCGACGACACCACAAACACCACATGGGCACCTGCCGCCAAAGCAACTACTCATAGCTTCTGCCAAAAATACCTAAAACAATGAAAATAAAATGAAGCAGCCCTACCTTATGTTTATTATATTTGATATATCGCCCTTCTACAAAAAGAGAGCAGTGTACAATAAGCAAATTACAAAGGTGGCCATTGCCAGAAAAAGAAAAAGTTACAATATGGCGGGTTGAAGCCATCAGCGGGAAACCGCGATTGGAGATAGAGAAACATGAAAACCAGTGGGAAAAAACCCAAGGTGGCTGCAGGGGTTAATCCCACTATGGAGGAGAACACAGCAGGGCACTTAGGCCAAATGCTGCAGTCTTCTCCTTAGCCTCGCAATTTTGTGGTTTTGGCGGGACCTACAGCCATATTTTCGCTGACATGTGCAGACACGGGGGAACTCCCCTGTAGGCAGAATTCGAGTGCTACAGCTGCCGGGGGGGGGGGGGGTCCAGGCAGCAGTGGATGGCACAGGGGGTAATACTATGGAGCTACCATTTTCTCCAGAATTTGTCTTGCTACTGCACTAAGCTTACTGCTAGAAGCAGGGCTTGGTGGCTACCTCTGTCCAGAAAAGGTACTGCTGACAGGACAGGAAATGGAGAAATCAATCATACCAAACTAAAGAAAAAGGGATAGGCGGACAACATAGAAAAGATAAAATTACACAGGAGAGGCAGGGAGGTCAAAGGTGGAGGAGAACAAATGGTTTTTTAGGCAAACTTTGAAGGTGTGATGGTTTTGCTCCAGTCTGAGAGAAATGGGTAATGAGTTCCATAATGCAGGACCAATGTAAATGCCGATTTGAGGACAATCAGTCAGAAAAAGGAAAACGGACCACCGTAGCATGGAATTCTGTTCCCTCTCTCGCCTCTCATTGCCAGTTTCTTTTTCTTAAAGAGGCAGTGTCCTTCATTTAAAGTACCGGGACTCTTCCAACCAGAGAAGAGGAGACCATTGGAGCTTTCATACTCTTGATGAAAATAGAGAGAGGAGGCTCTGCTGTGGGAGAAGGGACCAGGACCACGCAGTTCTGCACCCCAGAAAAAGGGCCAGTACTGACAACAGTAGTTGTTCTCCATGGCAGTGCCAATCCCTTTTTCTCAAATGCTATCAACAAGAGTCAAGCCCTTTCCTTTGACAATTCCTTTTTTTTTTTATTATTAAAGTTAGTGGAGTTCGTACTGCACTGAAACTCTTCACCATCTGCTAGAGACTGAGAAATACTGATGTGAGAGGATGTGCATAGAACCCTTATAGAGCGACGTCAAAGCCTGTGCTTCTCACTCTTCATCTGCTGGTGATAGGCCATAATCCATGCATCAGGACTAGACCAGAGGAACGATAAGGAAACATTTTTTTCCCTTGGAAAAAATGCAGCTTGTGGTCATCATCAAACTAGGATGCTGCAGGTTAGTGACTCCCACATTAAACTAAGCTGTGGCAAAATCAGATTTTACTGAAGTTCAGAACTACTCCCCTTAATACACATCATCAAACAAAAAAACATTTTAAACATTGCCTAAAATCTTTTAAATCAGCACACTGTCTCAACTCTACTGGTATAATGTTCCAGATTAAGGCCTACTATTGAGCAGACATGAGTTCTTGTATTTGTCAATTTTGCACAGCGCACAGAAGGATCATCACACAGACTTTGATCTTCTGAATGTAGATATCTTAAAGACAGATATGTTTTTAGTGGTATTGCCAATGGAAAAAGGATGTAAAAGTCACAGTGCTTTAAAAAGCAAAAGAAATTACTTTGAATTTTACTCTGCCACAGTCGGAAGTTAATATATGGACTTCTAGATGGGAGTTACAAGGTCGTCATGTGAACTCCCTGTAAGAAGCCTTACAATGGCATTCTGTATTAACTGTATGGCTCTCAAATTATTTGTCAGTAAGCCAATGTACAGTTACTTACAGTAATCATTTTTGAATATCATCAGATATTGAATTAAGGGACAAAAATCTTCCATGGCCAAGAATGAATGCAATCTATGAAAGTGCCTCAATTTATAAAATGCTTTCTCAGCCACTTTCTCAAATGTGGCCTAAATGATCACTGAGCATTCAATACTACACCTAAATAACACTTCAGAACATAACATAAGTAAAATATTCCTTAACTATAATGGTATTTGAAAATTCCAAAAATTTAGATCTTGTATTCACCATAATCTGCCTCTTTTGGTAATCTAGGCTAAGACCACTTGTTTTACATAAGATATGCCATACTGGGTCAGACCAAGGTCCATCAAGCCCAGTATCCTGTTTCCAACAGTGGCCAATCTAGGTCATATGTACCTAGCAGTTTCCCCAAAAGATACAGGTTCCGCAATGCTTGTACTGGGTCAAGCATTGATATCCTGGGTCCCTTCTTAATAATGGTTTATGGACCTTTCCTCCAGGAACTTGTCCAAACCTTTTTTAAACCCAGCTACACTAACAGCCTTTACTTCATCCTCCGGTAACAAATTCCAGAGTTTGATTACACGTTGAGTGAAAAATATTTTCTTTTATTAGTCTTAAATAGTTTACCCTGTAGCTTTATTGCATGTCCCCTAGTCTTTCTATATTCTGATAACGTGAACAATCGATCTACGTTTACCCGTTCCACTCCATTCATTAATTTATAGACTTCTATCATATCTCCCCTCAGCCGTCTCTTTTCCAGGTTAAAGAGCCCTAACCTTTTTAGCCTTTCTTCATAGGAGTATCCTTCCATCCCCTTTACCATTTTGGTGGCTCTTCTCTGAACCTTTTCTAATAACGCTATATCCTTTTTAAGATACGGCGACCAGAATTGCACACAATATTCAAGGTGCGGTCTCACCATGGAACGATATAGAGGCATTATAATATCTTTTGTTTTATTTTCCATTTTTTTCCTTATGATACCTAGCATTCTATTTGCTCTCTTGGCCGCCGCTGCACACTGGGCCGAGGGTTTTAACATGTTATCCACAATGATGCCTAAATCTTTTTCTTGGGTGGTGGTTCCTAATGTGGAACCTTGCATCGTGTAACCATAGTTTGGGTTGTTCTTCCCTAGGTGCATAACTTTGCACTTGTCCACATTAAATTTCATCTGCCATTTTGATGCCCAGTCTTCCAATTTATCAAGATCCTCTTGCAATTTTCCACAATTCCACAAAACTGACCATGACACTAGCACTCCTTGATCAATTTATAAGCCCAACATTCCTTTTTCAATCATCTCAACATCGCAACAATATGCTCTAAGGTGAAACTAGGTCTTTCCTGCTAATTTTCTTTCCTTTAAGTTCTTCAAATCTAGTCCAGACTCATGGGAGTTGTGCCCCTCTTCCAGCAGATGGAGACTGAGCATGCTAGTTTTTCTGGTGATGTCACTGCACAAGGAGCTCGTGCTCCTCCCAACAGACCAGTACTCTCCTGTCCAAGACACTCCAGAAGAACAAACTCCTGATACCAACTACAAGGAACTAGCTACACTATAGTCAAAACGCACATCCGTGCAGGTGTGGTGAAATGACTATAGTACACGAAAGCCAAGACTGCTGCCATTTAGAGAATTCCGCCGGGCTCAACACTTGGGTCTCCACCCAGCCCCTATAGCAAGGGCAGAGACAGTGGACAAGCCTCCTGTAAACAATGGTGATCTCTTTATGGGCTTGCTAGCAAATAAAATACTACAAGAGGGCTCTGGATTGGACTTGAACTTAAAGGAAAGAAAATTAGCAGGTAAGACCTAATTTCACCTTCCATAGCATTCCTCAAGTCCAGTCCAGACTCCTGGGTTATACCAGAGCACTGTTCAGCCTTGGGAGGGACCAGCAAGCCCTGCCTGCAAAACACACAAACCGAATAAAGCATCCGACCAGGACTGCAAGTCCAGGTGATAATGGTGAGCAAAGGTGTGAAGGGATAACCATGTGGCCACTCTACAGATATCCACTGGCAGCATCTGTGCACACTCCGCCCAGGATGCCACCTGCACTCTAGTGGAATGAGCCTGCAGACCCTCCAGAACAGCTCGGCCCTGCAAGAGGTAAGCAGAACTGATCGCCTCCTTCAACCAATGAGCAATGGAGGCTTTGGATGCTGCTATACCCTTATGCAGACTGCCAAAGAGCACAAACAGTCCATCAGCCTTCCAAAAGGCAGACGTCTGCTTCAAATAGCGACGCGCTCCCACCTCCACCAAAAAGGCAGGCAAGACTACAGACTGGTTGTGGTGAAACTCAGAGAGCACCTTAGACCAAAAAGTTGCAATGGGGCACAGAGTGACCTTGTCCTTTGCGATAACTCGAAATGGCTCCCAGGAGGAGAGTTCCTTGAGCTTGGATAGCCGACGAGCTGAACAAATTGCCATGAGAAAAACCTGTCTTCAAAGTTAAATCCTTCAGGGAAGCAGAGGCCAAAGGCTTAAACGGAGCTTCTCCCCCATGGCTGACAAGACTAGATTCAAATCCCCAGAAGGTACCAGCAGCCTGCATGGAGGCTGTAGTTGCTTGACGCTCTGAGAAAGCACAGTTACTTACCTGTAACAGGTGATCTCTGGGAACAGCAGGAATTAGTCTTCACATATGGGTACGTCGGTACCGACGGAGCCTGCACGGGAACGCTGCCCAACTTCCAGTCAGAAAGCTTTTGGCAGCATCCCTCGCGCTGACTTCCCGCCTTCTCCAGAGCCTCTCTTCAGTTGAGTTTCAAAGCTGAGACAAAGGCGAAAGAGAAAAGGAAGAAGAAGATAAAGAGATGCAACTCCTAGGGGAGGTGGGAGGGTTGTGAAGACTAATTCCTGCTGTTCCCAGAGATCACCTGTTACAGGCAAGTAACTGTGCTATCTCTAGGAACAAGCAGGAATGAGTCTTCACATATGGGGACTCCCTAGCTGGAGATGCCAGGGGGAGATCCCATAAAAATGCAGGAGACTGGAGCAGGGGTGCATTTTGTTTCCAGGAATCCCCGGCATCCGATGTGGGATGGAGGGTAGGAGTTGACAATAAAGGAGCTGTGAGGAAAGAAACAGCATAGCCAAGGACTAGAGGGTCCTACAGACTACAGGAGTCCTTGGCATATATGATGAGTAGCATTAAAACACATTTAATGTACACTCAAAATATGCAGCTTACCTACTGTATTGTAGGAAGTAGAAAGCATGATGGAGTCTACTGGATAAGCAGTGGCGGAATCTTCAAGGTGACCTCCCAGCAGTGAGGATGAAGGTCCAGACCTGGAGGTAGTAGACGATCCAGGTGTCAACTGGGTAGGATTAGACGTCAGGTCTTCAATAGAAAGCTTTATGGGAAAAAGCTGAAAATTCCTTTAGGCATAAGGTCATTAACATTGAGGACTAAAGGAAGAAGACTGACGGAGTTGGAGAACTAGCCCAGTCCTGGCGGGAAGAGGGGGATTGGAAAACCCCTATTCCCAAGGAGAACAGCTGTGTACTCAAAGATAAAGATGTATACTGTTTTTCCTAGCTGGCGAGAGATAGGAAAAATATTGAAGCTTGATGCTTCAAGGACTTAAAGAAAAAATGGAAGATGTTAGCACCATAGTGGTTATTGGTGCCTAACAGTTTCTGCATCGTAATATGGTATGCGAAGTAGGGCGATAGACTGTCTAAAACCTCTAGGAGGTAAAACATTTAGTATAGACAGTAAGGGTGATAGTGTGTAAGACATATCAACCCTTAAGAAGCCCCCCAACAGACACATATATATACAGATATATATATGTTGATGGAATATATATATATATAAATATATATATACATATGTCCAGATGTGTATATTAGGATATGGGTGGAGAAATGTATCAAAATATATATATATATATATATATATATATATATATATATATATGATATAGATAGATAGATATAGATATAGATATAGATATAGATATAGATATAGCGTAGTTACTCACCTGTAACAGGTGTTCTCCAGGAGCAGCAGGAATCAGTCCTCACATATGGGTGACGTCGGCGCCGACGGAGCCCTCGCGGAGCATTTTTCCCCAGCTTTCAAAGAAAGCCTTTGGGAATTGCAGCGCGCATGCGCGGTCGCCTTCCCGCCCAAGGGTGCCATCTTAGCCAGTCTGATGACATAGCTAAAAGACAGCATAAAAATTTGTAAAAAAGCTTAAGCAGATGATTGCAACTCCACGGGGAGGAGGGAGGGTTGCGAGGACTGATTCCTGCTGCTCCTGGAGAACACCTGTTACAGGTGAGTAACTACGCTTTCTCCAGGACCAAGCAGGAAGTCAGTCCTCACATATGGGACTCCCAAGCTTAAGGCTACCGGAGACCCTAAGCACAAAAATGAGCTCCCTCTAGCTCAGCGGCACAGAAGGAAAGGAATCTTCACTGAATTATCACCCACCGGTAGCCCCCATCCGGGATGGAGGGTAGGAGTTGCTCAAACCTCGAAGAGATTTCGGAGGACTGCCTGTCCGAAAGCACTGTCCCTGCGGGACTCCCTCTCGAGACAGTAATGGACCGCAAAAGTCTGGCTCGAAGACCAAGTAGCGGCCCGGCAGATGTCTGCCAGCGGAACAGAGCGGAGGTAAGCCACTGACGTAGCCTTCGCCCGAACACAATGAGCCGTGACTCGACTTTCTAAGGAGAGTCCGGCTGCCCCATAAGCCCAAGCGATACAGTCAGCAACCCAGATGGACAGCGTACGCTTGGAGACCGGGAGCCCCAATTTATTGGGGTCAAAAGACACAAAAAGCTGAGCAGCTTTACGGTGCTCCCGCGTACGGTCAAGGTAGAAGTTTAATGCCCTTCTACAGTCCAGGGTATGCAGGACTCGTTCAGCTCGGCTGGAGTGAGGCCTGGGAAAGAAGGTTGGAAGTACCACCTCCTGATTGATGTGAAAAGGGGAGACCACTTTTGGAAGAAATTTTGGGTGAGTCCGTAGGACTACCCTATTTTTGTAGATCCGAGTGAAGGGGGGATCAGACACGAGGGCCTGCAATTCACTTACGCGTCTAGCGGAAGTGAGGGCTATCAGGAATAAGGTTTTCCACGAAAGAAAACGCAGAGAACAGGTAGCCATCGGTTCAAAAGGCGGACAGGTGATCCGCTGTAAAACCACATTCAGATCCCAGTCAGGTGCTGGCGGGCGCAGAGGTGGTTTAAGTAGAAGGAGACCTCGGAGAAACCGTGCTACGAGAGGATCGCTGGAAAGAGGTCTGCCGTCCACCGGCACATGGTGTGCTGAAAGAGCACTGAGGTGGACTTTGACGGAGTTGGACTTAAGTCCCAGATTAGAGAGGTAGAGCAGGTACTGCAAGATCACCGACACCGAGCAGGAGAAGGGATCCTGAGACTGCTGTACACACCAAACGGAAAAGCGACGCCATTTAAGGGCGTAGCATTTGCGGGTAGAAGGTCGCCGAGAAGCTAGGACGACCTCTTCCACCTCTGCCGGCAGGAGAAGGGGAGCGAGGACTACCCTTTCAGCCGCCAGGCCATTAGGTTGAGAGATCTGAGGTTGGGGTGTAGCAGAGACCCCTGATCCTGTGTTAGGAGATCCGGTTGAAACCCCAGATGGAACGGATCCTCCACCGCTAATTGTAACAGGAGTGGAAACCACGGCTGTCTGGGCCAGCGAGGAGCCACCAGGATCATGGAAGCTTTGTCCCGGAGAACCTTGAATAGAGTTCGAGAGACTAGTGGGATGGGAGGAAAAGCATAGAGAAGGCTTTCCGACCATGAGAGCAGAAAAGCATCCGCCGCTACCCGAAGGGGATGTGGCTGACGAGAGCAGAAGCGAGGAAGTTGCCGGTTGAGAAGACTGGCAAAGAGATCCATCGTGGGGAGGCCCCACTTCAGAAAGAGTTTCTGAACTACCAAGGGATCCAGACGCCACTCGTGCGGCTGGAGTATCCTGCTGAGTTTGTCGGCCAGGCAATTTTCTTGGCCTGGGAGATAAACTGCTTTGAGAAGAATGCCGTGACTGACGGCCCAAGAGCAGAGCTTCTGAGCTTCTCGGCAGAGAAGGAGGGAGCCCGTGCCCCCCTGCTTGTTCACGTAGAACATGGCAACTTGATTGTCCGTCTGGACAAGGACGGACTGGTGAGAAGTCAGGTGGGAGAAAGCCTTGAGCGCCAGACGGATTGCTCTGAGCTCCAGGAAGTTGATCTGTTGAGCAGACTCCCACGCGGTCCAGAGACCTTGAGTACATGCCCCCTGGCAATGTGCTCCCCAACCCAGGAGGGAAGCATCGGTCGTCAGCACTTGAGCCGGCTGGGGCGACTGAAACGGCATTCCGAGCACCAGGTTCGGCCGATGAAGCCACCACTGTAGGGAAGAGGCCAGCGGCCCAGAGATGCGCACTAAGTCGGCTAGTCCGCCGGTGGCCTGTTGCCACTGCTTGCGAAGGCACCATTGAGCCGGCCGCATATTCAGGCGAGCATTGGGGGTCACGTGGACGGTGGAAGCCATATGGCCGAGTAGTCTCAGGAAGCGCCTGGCGGAGACCAGGGACTGGCTGCGAAAACGGCCGGCTAGGTCCATGAGCCGTTGAGCCCTGTCGAGAGGCAGGAAAGCTCGAGCCTGAGGAGTGTGCAGTCTTGCGCCGATGAACTCGAGATCCTGTGAGGGGAGCAAAGTGGACTTTGCGAAGTTTATGACAAAGCCCAAGTACTGCAGAAGAGTCACCGTGCGGTGTGTGGCATTGGTGACTGCCGGAGAGGACGACGCTCTAATGAGCCAGTCGTCGAGGTACGGAAAGACAGAGGCCGTGAAGCCTGAGATAGGCCGCCACCACCGCGAGGCATTTCGTGAAGACTCGCGGTGCGGAGGATAGGCCAAAGGGCAGTACTCTGTACTGGTAGTGATTTCCTGCCACCACAAACCTTAGGTATTGGCGGTGGCTTGGGTGGATGAGGATGTGCGTGTAGGCATCCTTTAGATCTAAGGAGCATAGCCAATCTCCCTGCTGGAGGTAGGGCAGAAGGATTCCAAGGGTAAGCATCTTGAACTTCTCCCTGACGAGGAACTTGTTGAGGTTGCGCAAGTCCAGGATGGGTCTGAGGCCTCCCGTTCTTTTTGGTATTAGGAAATACCTGGAATAGAAGCCTTGACCTCTCAGGTGGTGGGGCACCGGTTCCACAGCCTGTTCCTGAAGCAGACTTGCTAACTCCTGTAGGAGTAAGTCCCTGTGCAGAGGGAGTCGAGGAGGTTCTCCCGGGAAATAAGAGGGAGGGACCTGATGGAAGTGGAGAAGATATCCTTCTCACACGACTTGGAGCACCCAGGCATCTGAAGTGATGTTGGACCACCTGTGGGCGAAGTGAACCAGCCGGCCTCCGGTGCTGGGAGGAACCAGCTGAGGGGGAGAGGCTATGCTGAGGAAGTCAAAAACCCCCACCCTGCTGAGCAGGGGCAGGTGGTGCAGGCTTGGGGGCTTGCTGCCTACGGGACCCGTTACCCCGTCCCTTGGCCTGCTGACCCTGTTGGGGAGCTGCGGGGGCCTGATATTGAGGGTAGTGTTTATAGGCAGCCGCCTTTCTCGGGTAAAAGGACTTCTTTCCCGAGCCCTTCTTTTTCTGGGAAGGGGCGGAGGTCTTCCTAGAAAGCCTGGTCCTGGTGAGAGTCTCCGTCTCGATTTGTGCAGCCTTCTCAGCCATGGGCTTGCCAAAGAGGTTCTCACCTCTGCAGGGGACATCGACCAACTTGTCCTGCACCCAAGGTTCAAGGTCAGATGACTGAAGCCAAGCCTGTCGGCGGGCACCGATGCCAGCTGCGGCTACACGAGCCGATGCTTCAAAGCCATCATAGGCTGCTCGGGACATGAATTTGGAGCATTCCCGAATACCAGATGTCAAGGCCAGGAACCTCCGCAAAGGTTCCTCGGACAGTCCAGCGGAGAATCCGGCTATCTCTTTAGCCAGGTCTCGGAGATACATGCCCATGTATAGCTGGTAGGTCTGGACACGACAAGCCAGCATAGAGCCCTGGAAACACTTCTTACCAAGGCCATCCAGGTTACGGGCCTCCCTGCCAGGAGGCACCGAGGAGTGCATCTTTTGGCTCTTAAGCCTATGCATGGCCGATTCCACTACCATGGAATGGTGTGGCAGCTGTGCTTTTTGGAAGCCAGGACTCTTGCGGACTCGATAGATGGAATCGACCCGCTTGCTCAATACCGGCGACGAGGCCGGACTCTCCCACATGCGGAAGAGTAGTCGTTCCAGCATGGGAGGAACCGGTACAGTAAAGTGCTCCCGGGGGGGAGAGTCGTACTGAAGGGTGTCGAGCTCTTCGGCTCGAGGCTCCTCCTCAGGATCCGCAGGGAAGGCCAAAGCCTTGGCCATATCCCTGACGAAGTCCGAGAACCGGGCATCCTCCGGGGGGGACTGTTTCCGAGGTTCGGACTCAGGTGAGTCCGAGGGGACACACCGAGTCCGAAAGGAATCAGGTGACTCCTCCTCTTCAGACTCCCAGGCCGACTCCGAGGAGGAATCGGTGGGGTCGGCTCGGGCAGGCGGAGGCGTCGGCCGCCCCGACACCGAAGGAGTCGGCCGCCCCGACACCGAAGGAGTCGGCGGCGACGACCTCGGTCCCGAACGGGAGGCCGAGGGTGACCTCGACCGAGGATCGACTCGAGTTCGCATGGACTCGAGGATCGGCTCGGTCTCCGGGGTCGAATTAGACGTCGACGTCCCGGCGGTCGGGGCAGCAGCGCCAGCGAGGCTAGCGATCAGTGCCCGCTGCTGGTCCATGAAGGCAGATAGTCTGCTCTCCAAGGCCGTCAACCTGAGTCCGACCTCAGGTGACCCAGCAGCCCCCAACTCGGGCCCCGACGGCGTCGGACCTCTCGGAGGCGAGTCCAGGAGGACTACAGGACTTACCCGAGCAGGCAACTCAGACTCCAGGCGAGGTCGCTTCGGGAGGTGCTCCTTCTCCAACGACCCGGGACGGCTGTCGGGGCTATGCGACCTGGCCCTCGCGGAGCCAGGAGCGTCCACCGACGCCGCCCTCGCGGGTTTTGTCTTCCGTCGATGGTCTCCGGAGGGAGAACCCCTGTCGGAGGAGCTTCGGCGATGGTCAGAGCTGGAGCCTCTGGATGCCGAGGCCTCCGACGAGGTCCGGGTACGGCTGGGGTCAGCGAAGATTCTATCCCGCTGATGCCGCCGACTCCTCAACACTTTGTAGGACATTTTGCCACAGGCTCCACAGATCATTTCTTTATGATCCGGGCCTAAGCAGCGGAGGCAATTATCGTGTGTGTCAGTGAGTGACATATTTCTGTCACACTGACCACACCGCTTGAAACCACTGGCAGCCATCGGGGGAAAAAGGGCCCCTGCAAGGTCAAAGGACCGGGCTGCCAGTGAAAAACCGAAAACGAAACTGACCAAAAATCAGAAAAACCGAAAAATAAGAAAAGGACTCGCAACGGCGTCGCGAGTCCGGGCAGGAAAACGACCGGCGTCGAACCGAAGTGAAAAAGAGAAAAACTCACGAAAATCAACTTTTTTAGCGGGGACACGACGGGTACGTCTGTAGGGCTCCGCGGAAAAAAGAAGACTGGCTAAGATGGCACCCTTGGGCGGGAAGGCGACCGCGCATGCGCGCTGCAATTCCCAAAGGCTTTCTTTGAAAGCTGGGGAAAATTGCTCCGCGAGGGCTCCGTCGGCGCCGACGTCACCCATATGTGAGGACTGACTTCCTGCTTGGTCCTTGAGAAATATATATAGATATAGATATAGATATAGATATAATATACGTAAATATAGATACATTTGTGGGGCATGGTTTTGCACCACCAGAGTAATGATATAGGTATGTAGACATATATGGAGATGCTACATACAAGACAACAGGTTGAAGATACATGTCTACCACCCAGCCCCATAATTGTACATGGGGAATATAAAAGAAAAAGATTCTGCGCTCTACAAGAGGGTGAACCCACTTGGGATATGTATAGAGAATCTATTTCCGTGGATTGAGGGATGCAGGAAGGCAATCCAACCAGATAACCGTGATGTTCGCGTGAGAACAGATGATCATATGAATCTGTAAGGAACAAGGCGGGAGTTCCACAGAACACTGACATGGCAGATGTGCAGAAACGCAGAGAAGATACCAGAGGGACCTACTGGAGGGACCCAGAGGTAGCATGCGTAAACATCAGCCTTGGATTTTCACGCAGAAGAACTGATATCTCGTGTTAACACCCCAGGCTAGAGGGTGTGGAGAACCCTCACAGGCATGGGAAGGGTTTATAAGCTTTTCCTTACTAATAGAGAAGCTTCAGAGACAAGGTCAATGCTCTATAGCAAGGCCCTCATAGTAGAAAGCTTCTCTGAAGACTGCAGAGAGCATTGTGCAGGAGAGATATGAGACAAACTGACTGAAGTCAGGTGTGTTGCCATATCCTAGGAGAGGAGATGGTTAGAATAATGTGAGAAAGCCTAAAGGAGTAGGAGGATCCAAGATAGATGACGAATAGCTTGGAATCACTACTGAGGCTAGACAAAATTTTGAACAAGGGACTGGAACTTGGAAAAAGTACTAGTAATACAATTACTGTAACTCCTGCAGGCACAGCTGCTGACGGAAACAGCAGAGAGATTGTCCTGTGTCCAATAAAGAAAAACAGACAAGAAAAGAGAGGAGATATCCCCTCTCCTTGTCTGAGGAACGAGCTTGCTAGAGAAGCTTTTCAGCATGGTACCCCTCAGTCAGGGAAAAAACCCGGTTGAGAGGGTAGAGTAAGTAATTGGAGGGGACATACCCATAGGGTAAGTCAACTGAAGGAAAAAATGTTCAGTTGGGATAGAACTATCAGGGGATAGTTGCAACTGCTCTTCTAGAGAGTAAGAAGAGGAGAAGTCTGTAGTCCCTGAACAAAAATTTTCCGACAGGTTAGTACACTGAAAAAGAGGAGCACAGTGAATAAACTTCTAATGGGTAGAAGTGAACTGTAGATTACAATTCCCGGCCCCTATGGTTGCTGGGAATGCTGAGACTGGCCAGAGCTGGAGGACTTCAGGCTAGGCTGAGGCGTCCCTTGTTTAGGTACAGCCAAATGATGGGCAGGAGATGAATGAAACTTTCTTTTCTTAGGGAAAGAAGGTTTGGTAGGACATTTCCTACCCCTTGAAGAAGGAGGTGGCTTAGATTGGGCTTTAGTGGAAGGAGAGTCAGTGGAGCATTGAGCAACCTGACGTAAAGCCTCCTTATTGAAGAGACCTTCTCCTGTACAAGGAGAATGAGCCAGTATAGTTTGTGCCCATCTGCTCAAGTCTGAAGCTTCAAGCCAGGCTCTGCGACGTGCTGAAATGGCAATAGCAGAAGATCTGCTAACGGACTCAAAAGAGTCTATAGAGGCACGAGACAGGAACCAGGATATATTCCGGCTATGATTGACGAGCAAGGAATAATCAGTAGCCTTGGGCTCTGGTAAAAAAGGGGTCAAGAGAGACAATTTCTCTGTGACTTCCTGGAGTGTTAGACTCATGTGAAAAATATATGAAAGAATTCTGGAGGCCAGCATAGAGGTTTGGAAGGCCTGACGACCAAAAGCATCGCGTGTTCTTGAAGAACGACCTGGCGGATAAGAAGAATGCTTCTTCTTGCTCTTAACTTTCCTTAGTGCTGATTCCACTACAAGGGAACGATGAGAAAGTTGAGGCTTTTGAAACCCTGGAGAGGGTGGCACCCGGTACCGAACCTCAGTGGTTGTAGAAACTAGAGGAAGTCGTAAGGGCGATTTCCAGACCCTCAGAAGGAGATCCTGCAGAGCAGGATGTAAAGGAAGCATCATATTTTCCATTTGTGCCGGTGAGCCATGAGTAGCATCACAACCAGGGATAGAGATATTAAGAAAGGTTGCCATATCCAGGAGAAAAGCCTGAAAAGACTGATCTCCTATGGGAACCCATCCCTGGTAAGGCTAAAGAAAGAGTCTGAGCACCAGAGGACGTACAGTGGTGTGAAGAAAGAAACCTAGTAGATGGACAGGGATACTGGCATGTTAACTTAGAGGCAGTGGGTACTGCATCAATGCCAGGTGTCGGTTCCAAACTAGGCATCGGTGGAATCGGTGCAAGAACAGGCATCGACATCGATACTGATACAGGACCAACAGTTGAAGTTGCCATCGGGGACTGCTGCAGTGGTACCGAGAGCATGAGAGAGTTATGGCTAGGATCTTCGGAACTGCCTATCTGGAAACGACAGGAGTCGGTTCCGGGACGCGTCGGTACCCAGTCCTCGAGACTAGATATCGGTTCAAGACTCGGCATCGAAGAAAGCGAGGCTATCGATGCATGTCGCGAGGGTTCCGACGCCGGTGGCAGTATCGGCGATGCCGATACCACTAAGGCAGCCTGGGTTACATCGATCGGTACCGACGGTACCGAGGATACCCGATGACCACCCCTTGCAAAGGGTAAGGCGGTCCACCTCGATGCTGATGCCAGGGTATCGGAACCGATCGACGCCGGTACCGTCCCAGAGCATGGCTGAGATATGGAAATGTCCATCGGTATCGTATCGACCGGCCTCAAGGGCGCCGAAGATGGTAGAGGACGATTCATGGTGAAGAGTGGAACACTCGACACCGAAACCGATGCCGGGGTATCGGTACCGCTCGAAGCGGATACCCGCACCGTACAGGACTGGGATCGAGGGAAGTCAATCCGGTGCGTATCGATCGGTCCCGAAGGTACCGAGGATGCCCGATGACGATCCCTGGTGAAGAGTGGAACACTCGACACCGGTGCCGATGCCGGAGGCTCGGTACCGCTCGAAGCGGATACCACCCCCGAGCATGGCTCAGGTATGTTCTGTGAGGGGTGAGCCCCAGGAACAACCTGAAACCCCTTTAACGCTTTGGAGCCCGAAGACTCCCACAGGGGTAATGCCAATGGATTCTTGAGGGTAAGGCCGGAGCCGTCACCATGCTGGGCATGGGACATACCACTCAAGTATTGACTAGTCTTAACAGACTGTGGGTTACCTGATCCTGTGAAGTGGAGAAACCGGATACCCTCACTGCCGAAGAAAAAACGGTATCGAGGGAAACTCTAAAAACTGAAGGTTTCCTCACAAAATTATCCCCTGACAAGTCAGGGGAAAAAGGGTCAGGACCCACACAGTTGGAACACAAACTATTGGTGTCTAAAAAGAAACAGGTGTTTCCACATCGAAAGCACTTCTTAGGAAAGAAGGCTCCATAATGAAGAGGCCTGGTAGGCCCAACAAGTTAAGGCAAAAAACTGAAGAAAACGTTTCTCAGAATTTAGTCAAAAATCCACCGGCGATACCGGTGGCAGCGGGGAATACAGCCGCGACCACAAGAAAACACAAACTAAAGTAATTAAAGTAAAAAGAAAAGTTTCTGCGGTGACAGGAGGACGTCCTGCCGGCTCCGCGGAAAAACGAAAACTGAAGAGAGGCTCTGGAGAAGGCGGGAAGTCAGCGCGCAGGCGCGAGGGATGCTGCCAAAAGCTTTCTGATTGGAAGCTGGGCAGCGTTCCCGTGCAGGCTTCGTCGGTACCGACGTACCCATATGTGAAGACTCATTCCTGCTTGTTCCTAGAGATAACGCACTACATTCAGGTAAATCCCCAGAAGGTACCAGCAGCCTATATGGAGGCTGTAGTTGCTTGACTGCTCTGAGAAAACACACTACATCCAGGTGCAACACAACAGCAACACCCCACCCCAACCCTGTAACAGGCCAGTGCTGCAACTTGTACCTTGAAAGAATTGAGGGCCAAGCTCTTATCCATTCCTTCCTGGAGGAACGCCAAAATATCTGAGAGCGTGGCTGACAAGGGAGCCAGACCCTGATCCACACACCAAGCTTTGAAGATGCACCAGACCCGAACATAGACTAGCGAGGCGACCGGCATCAAGCTTTTAACAAATTGTCAATAACCTGCAAAGAATAGCCCCACTTTCTGAGGTGCGCCCTCTCAAGAACCAAGCCGTAAACAAGAATCGATATACCGGGGGCATCTGAATTGGTCCCTGAACCAGTAGGTCGGGTGGCGGCGGTAGACGCCACGGCCGGCCGATCACTAGGCGAATCAAGTTCGCATACCATGGGCAACGAGGCCAATCTGGTGCTACTAGAATAACACAACTGCGATGCGCCTCAATGCACTGCACCATCTTGTCTATCAGAGGCTACAGTGGGAAAACATACAGGAGACCCTCCGTTGGCCACGGCTTTGCTAACATATTGAGACCTTTGGACATGCGCTCCCAACGGTGACTGAAGAATCACTTTAATTAGGCATTGTCCGTCACTGCCATTAAGTCCATCAAAGGCAATCCCTACTGCCAGACGAGATAGTGAAACATGGAAGGAGCTAACATCCATTCTCCTGGATCTAACTGATGACAACTGAGAAAACTGGCCTGCACGTTGTCCTTTCTTGCCTCATGCGCCTCCAACAACTGAAGATGTGCTTCCACCCACTGAAGAAGCGGAGTAATCTCCTCTGCCAGGATTGTGCTGTCTGTTCCACCCTGGCGATTGATCTAGGCCACTGAGGCAGCATTGTTTGACAGAATATGCATCGCCTGATGACGAATCAAAAGCAGAAACACTTGCACCAACCAAACAGCTTGCATTTCCAGGCAACTGACTGACTACAGGGTGTGTACCAAAGACCACTAACTCTGAGTCACCTGTGCCAAGTAATGCGCCTCACAACAGAGGAGGCTGGCATCTGTCATCACTAGTATCCACTCTGGCGGTTCAAGAGGCATCCCACTGGTGAGGATGACCATCAGCCACCAGGCTAGACCTCTGCAGACCCCCAAGGGGCACAGAAGCCTCCTCTTCAAGGAATGCTTCTGCAGTGACCAGCATGAGAGTAACACCCGTTGAACAGGACGCATGTGCACCCTCACCCACAGAACCAGGTCCAAGGATGATGCCATGGACCCTAAGACCTGCGGATAAGACCACGCTGACTGAGACCAGCAGTTCAGGAACCAATGGATCTGATCCTGAAGCTTGCAACTGAGTTACACCAGCAGAAACACCATCCTCCATGCAGTGTCAAACCAAGCTCTGAGAAAGATGAGCTCCTGGCAGAAGAGAGATGGCTTTTAGCCAAGTTCACTACCCAGCCCAGACTCTGAAGGAGACCTAGTACTCGCCGAGTGGCCTGTCTGCTCTCCTCCTCTGACTTCACTCTGATGAGACGATCATCCAGGTAGAGGGGTACCAAAATCCCCTGATTGCGCAGGGAGGCTACCACTACCACCATGATCTTCATGAAGGTGCGTGGTGCCATCGCTAAGCCAAACGGAAGGGCCTGAAACTGAAAATGGCCCAAGGATATGGGCAAACTGGAGATATCACTGATGGTCTGCTCAGATGGTTACGTGCAGATAGGCTTCCGTGAGATCCGAGGAACTCAGGCACTCCCCCTGGCGCACTGCCACAATGACCGATCGCAGGGTTTCCATACAAAAGTGAGGGACCAATAGCACCTGATTGATCCCCTTCAGGTTGAGAATGGGCCGGAAGGACCCCTCCTTCTTGGGGAACATGAAATAGATTGAGTATTGACCGAGTCCTAATTGGTCTGAAAGAACCTGCACTATCACCTGCAAGTGCAGCAGTCGGAGCAAGGTGTTTCGTACCATCCGCCATTTGACGATCGCCTGACAGGGTGACCTGTGGAAGGACATCCAGCAAGGAGAACACAAATTCCAATGCATAACCTTCCCGGATGACCTCCAGGACCCATTGGTCCATTGTCACCTGGACCCAGACAGAGTAGAAGTGCTGAAGGTGACTGCTGACCAGCACACACTTCGCCTGAGCCCTCTGCAACTCATTGTGGTTTGTTAGAACTGGCCCTGGAGCCAGGGAAAAAACCCCGCCCGGAAGCCATGCCTCTGCAAAAAGGCTATCCCGGCAAGGAGAACCTTGGTCTTTGATAGGGTGCAAACTATGAAGCCCGAAAGTGGCAGAAGTCTCAGCTCTGACCCCAAGGAGCCAGCACCCCCTTTGGTGGGCTTAGGCTTGTCCGGCAACCTGACCAGCTTAGAGTCCCACAACTCCTTCACTAGCTTCTCCAGATCCTCACCAAACAACTTCCCCCAAAAGGGAAGCTTTGTCAATCGCTGCTTGGAGGCCATGTCTGCTGACCAATTACAAAGCCAGAGGAACCGGCGGGCTGAGACCACCAATGCCATACCCTTGGCGGTGGACTGTAGCAAATAGAAGGCATCCACTAGGAATCCAGCCAGATGGCTTCTGGCAGACTTGGTACAGGCTCGGACTCCAAACTCCCCAGTGCCTATGCCCACCGCATACATCCTCGAGCCACATAGGTGCTGCAGACCGATGCTTGCATTGCCAAGGCATTGACTTCAAAAGCCTGCTTCGGCAGGGTCTCCAATTTCTTATCCTGTAGGTCCTTCAATGCTGCCGCCCCCCTTCCACAGGGATCATGGTTTTTTTTGTCACCTCCATGATTAGCGCATCCACTCTGGGCAACTTTAGCACCTCCTTTTCCTTCATCGTGATGGGATAGAACCACTGCAGTGCTCTACTACTTTACAGTCCGACTTCTGGTACTTCCCCCTCCAGGTCAATCATCTGCTTCAACGCCCTGTTAAGCAGGAATGTCACCTTGGACATTTTAATGCCCTGAAGGAGCAGATCCTCCGAAGGCGGATCATCTACAGGAGTCTCAACTGACAAATTCAAGGCTGCCAATGAATGAGTGATAAGCGCTGTCAGCTTTTCTCTGCGGAAAATCTGTACAATGTTAGGGTTCTCTCCCACAGAAGATATCTCCACCGTCTTCCCAAGAACCACCTCGTCGTCCCCCAGGCCCGTGGACCCCTAAATAGGTCTTCAGAGCCCTCCGAGAGATCCAATCCCAGATCCCCTTCTGTGGGTGTGACCAGTCGCAGAGAGTGACCCCCCTGAGAAGCCGGGACTGTTGCACAGCCCCCCCCCCCCCCACGACTTCCCCCTCCTGGAGGAGATGGAGAGTCCACTTCCAGTTGCCCCCCCCCCCACCCAACTGAAGCAATATGCCTGATGCATCATCAAAATGAACTCCGAGGAGAAAGGGACCTCAGATGAAAGTCCCACAGCTCCTCCTGAGGAAGGCAACCCCAAAAACTGATCTGTCAACCGGCTCAGGCTATAGCTCCCCAGAGCGCACTGGTGGCAAAACGATTGACAGTTTCCACCAAAACCGTGGGATCCGCCGCCACGGACAAAATCGGCAGCAAGATTTGAGCCCGTTCAGCACCCCCCCCCCCCCATTCCTCTGGGTCGGATGCCAAAAGCAAGGATCCCCCTGCCTCCCTGTCGGCGGCCTTGCATGCTCTGCAAAAGCTGTCTTCAGAGAGGTGGCTCTGCTTAAGACTGCACAATGCAACGCCCTATCCGTGAAGTTGGCATGCCACACAAAGGAGGAATGCGCACCCTCAGCCTGTTTGTGCCTTTCTGCGCTCCATGAAACCGAGATTCTCTGCTGCCAAAAAGCCCCCCAACGCACGGCGACACAGAGTAAGGAGAAAGGAAAACTGCCACTAAGCTGCAAGGAAGGCACCACTCTACACAGCTGCCAGCTCCCTCTCACCACTGGGAGCAAGGGAGAGGGGACCCACATTGTCAGTTCTACAAGCCTGGGCTCAGGCAACCTTCTGGCCCTCTGCAGAGCTCAGCACAGAGTCAAGGATCTCATCTTCAATCTAATCATCAGTTCCCTTTTTTTTATTTCCTAAAACCATCCCATGGAGCCCAGACTGCACAGGAGTCCATGCCACCTCCATTTGTTGGAGAATGAGAAATACTGCTGGGAGATTGGCTGTACAAGAGCCTTGTAAGGCAACATCATCAAACCAGTGATTCTCATCCTCCATCTACTGGCAGGAAAGCATAAACCCATGCAAATGGAGTGAACGCAGAAAAAAAATTATTTTAATTTCTGATTATTATAATTTTATTATTGGGTGTGGAGGAGTAGTCTAGTGGTTAGGGCAGCAGCCGTGGAGCAAAAAAGACCAGGGTTCAAATCACACCGACCCTCCTTGTGGCCTTGATCAAGTCACTTAACCCTCCATTGCCTCAGATACTTCTACTTACCTATAAATGCCTTCATTCTGCTGCTCCTATCTTTCCTCTCTTATCTCTCCCTACACCCCTCCTGAGGGGCTTCGTTCTTCTGGCAGATTGCTTCTATCTGTGCCCTTCTCTTCTACTGCCAACTCCAGGCTTCGATCTTTCCACCTTGCTGCTTCTTATATCTGGAACAAGCTACCTGAGTCAGCATGTCAGGCTCCATCTCTGGCCCTTTTCAAATCCAGGCTAAAAACTCACCTCTTTGAGGCTGCTTTTGGATCCTGATCCACTTAGTCTTCTGCTCTCCAACTAGGTTTATGTTTATTAAAACTTGATATACCATACTTTGGGGAGGCAAAAGAGCAGTTTACAATAAAATAACGTTAAAAAAATACATGTATGTGTCATTTTGCCCCATCATTTTTGACAGGTCTTTCTTCTAGCATAGACAAAGGTCAAACAAACATGCTGAAGATGATATGTTTTATTGAACCAACTTAATACATTTCTGCCTAGTCTTTGAAAGCCACAATATTTTCATCAAAGCAAAATGGCAGAAAGACACAGCAGACACTAGATAACCACACAAAGAGGAGCAAGGTAACACCTGAATGATGGAACATTACCCTGGGCCAGTCATCGCATCAATAACCTTGTGAGCAGGACACTGAGGATAATTTTATAACAGGGCACTTAGGCACCTTCCTGCACACTTAACTGATTTTGACACTATTTCATATAGACACGAGTGTCTATGTGACTTTATAAACTATTAGGGCAAATCCAAAAGCAGTAGGTTCTACATTAAAGGCATAGGCATTACGCAAGCTCAAGAGTAGGTATAAATGTTAGCATGTACTTTGCACATTCATGCATGTATTTTATAACACAAGCATGTATAATGCTACTTTATCTACACTCTACCCAAACTCTGCCCCTATGCATGCCTACCATACATGTAGATGCTGGCTTGCATCATCCTTTAGGCATGATCTAATTTTATAAGCGCCCATTTATACATGTAAAACCTTGTTTTATGCATGAAAATGGTTTAGAAAATTATGCCATAAAAGGAAGCTTTAACACTAAAGAACACAAGCTCCTTACCATTTCCTAGACATATCCTAGTCCTTAACTCTTGTGTTATCTGTCTTGACTAGACTGTAAACTCTGATGAGCAGGGACTCTCTTACATGTCTCTGTACAGTGCTGCGTATGCTTTATAGTGCTATACAAGTGATTACTAGTAGTGGTATAAACTTAGCTTATAAGCCCCCCAGGGACAGGGAAATACCTACAGTACCTGATTGTAACTCGCCTTGAAGTGCTATTGGAAAGGCACGAGCTAATAAATAAAAATTGGGTTGGTAAATTCTTCACTGTTTTGCTTGGGTTATTTCAAAATGTCCGTGGTAGTAGGGGTAATTTGTGTTGTTACTGAGATTACACCAGAATAACCACCACCTTTTTGTATGGTGAATTGTATGAGGAAATACCCTACTTCTAAATTAATGAGGGAGAGAGTTTTTATGCATAGAGAGTATATGTTTACATTTAACTCTATGATAACCATGTATCCAGTGTGCCATATATGCAAGATTCATCCAGCAGGGTGTTTCCCAATGGAAAAAAAAAGTTGATAACCACTGATTTATAGTAAAATCCATGCGCCATTTTAGCGTCTCTTCCTTGAATTCTCTGCTAGTTTGTATGCTTTTGTAGATGCAAGTTCCAGAACTAAACACAGTGTTTGCAGGACAGGTCTAACTAGAGACCAAAAGAGAGGTAATACTACTTCTCTCTTTCTATTAGAAATATCATTTTATGCACTTAAGTATATTGGCTTTCCCAACTGCTTTGTCACATCAACAGATTATTCTGAGATCATTTGAGCTGTACTTACAAGTCTGATATAATTACATCAACATTAATTATATTTAAAATGTTAAAAAAAGCACAAAGCTAATAAGCAGTATGCAAGGTCCTTTACTGTTTTAAGATTAGCATGAAAGTTATCTGGAAAAATGTGAACTAAGATTTCCAAATAGTACCTCGAGTGACAGCATCTAAAGCACATCCACACCCTGTCGCTCCCCCACCAATAACAAGTACGTCAAATTCTTTGGTGTTTTCTAGAGTTAGAAGCTGAGCTTCTCTTGAAGGAAGTTCATATTGAATAGTTTGCTTCCAAGGTTCTGCTGCTTCAACATAAGTAAAAGAAACCTGCAGGATGAAAAAAAAAGAAAAAAAAAACCCTTACTATTTGCATATATTTCCAGGGGAGCAGGGCATTTTTTTAATTTAAGCATACAAAAAGAAAATGTAAACAAAATTAACATATGGAGGGTAATAATATTCATGCTGCAAGATGATTTCAAATACCAAGGCTAGGCTTCATCTTTCTCTATTCCAGCTTAACTAGCTAAATAGAAAGGGACCAGGGGACATAGATAACAGATAAAAGGGACATAGGGGACATAAATAACAGATAAAACGCCAGCATTGCCCATCCAGTCTGCCCAGTAGGCTCATTAGGATTTAAATTGCCACTCTGTGCAGGTTACCCCCTCTTTTTGATAAGGAGAAATGTATTAATTTCCTACGTCATCCCCTTCTTATGCCTCCTAAAAGTAAAAATCTGGCACTGCTGATTTAATAAAAAGATATAGACGATGAACAAATTGTTGTAAGTAAATAATAAAACCTAAATCTTGCTTTGATTTATATTAATTGGATTCTGCTGGTTTTCAACAGATGACTCGAAATGTGATTGTAGAATACTTATTTTATCTTGTTCTTCCAATAGCAGTATTTTCAAATTACAATACCATCAAATATTTGGCTTAGATACTAAATACACTCTAAAATGTCAAAAAGCTGTCCTTATGACTCAAGTTTCAGTCTCTAATCAAATGGGATCAGAAGAGTCTACTGTGGAAGCACCAAAAGGATCACCACAAAGGAGATGCCCCCCATTTCTTAGAGCCAACAAAAGTTCCAATGAAACCCAGATATGTCGTTAGGGGGAACAAGGGAAAAGAAGAATTTATAAAGATGGCATAAAGGGATAAAAGTGTTGCTTTACTTGCAGAAATTCCTTTAGAGTTGATGTAAATGCCTGTGCACTCTGCCCAAACTCCACCCCTGTATACTACCTCAGTGAAAGCATGCAGGTTACTTTCAGAATAGTGACCATGTCAAATACACGTGTAAATGCCCACTTATGCAAATATATGGCCAAAACACCTAGATTTACAAATGGCTTTTATAACATTACCCACTAAGCGTCTAGTCATTGCGTTAACTGTTAGTGTAGGCTTGCACTAACAGTGTGTGCCCATTCCACATTAATGCTTCAAACACTGGTTAAAAAAGGGTCCTAAGCATTTCTGCTACTTATGGACCCGATTTTGATCTGGGCGGTGCTATGCGTCACGTCGGCACATAGCCCTCCTCCTCTCGTCTAATCCGGATTTTCCATGCCGGGGTCATATGCAGCCCCAGCATCAAAAATCCAGATATCGTTGCACAGCTAGCAGGCCACAGGAGCTACCCGTGTAACACCGATTTTCGATGCTACACAGTTAGCCCCAGCACCTTACAGATAGGCAAGTGTTTCCCTCGCCTATCTTTAAGGTGCAAAGCGCTAATGTAGTATCAAAAATTGGTGCTACTCGGGTAGCGCCATGGTCTACCTCTGCACCGCCCTGGAACACCCCCGGCACACCCAATGCTAAACACATAGCATCAGGGGGCATAAGGGACAAACCAGAGAATTCCCCATTAAGGCATTTACACAGGTAACTAGGGCAATTATCTGTGTAAATGCCTTCGAAAATCGAGCCCTATATCTACAGGATTACAAATCTTAGTAATTTTTGGTGGCCTGATTATAACTGATCTTTTCACGGTATTTAAATTTACAGTTTTAAGCACAGAAACAGGTTCTTAAAAAAACTGCTCTGCCAACATGAGCATAAACTTAACATACAGCCTGTATGGCACAAGTTTACCCAGACAGTGTAAAAGTATTCCTGCAGACAAGGGTGGAGTTCTCACTTACATGTACCTTTTTTTATGAGAGATAGAGATAGAGAGATAGATATAGATTGCACAAAGAAATTTCTGGGTCAAAAGAGCACACAAATTTAAGCATATAAATGCACTGTGGCAATTTTCAAAACAGCAGTATGCATGTACTTTCGTTTGAAATTTGCAAGTCTAGCTGGAAAAATATTTATGTTAATTGGGATTTTGGAAGGACCATTTGGGGGGAATTTTCAGGATGTCCAAGGCACGTCCAAAATTCCAGAGAAGTGGAGGCAGTTGCCTATGTAAGTTTCTTCTGAAATCACTCAGTCTCAGTCTCGAAAAATACACATCCCTGCAACCAGTTCTAGGGCCGGACCCATACAAATAGCAAGACACAGTATGGGCACGGTTGCAAGCCATTTTAGAAACGTGGAAATTGTATAAAACACTACAGACTAGAAGAAACCTTCTTGAACAAAGAATATTGTTCAAAAAAGTACATGATGAAGAGAGAGAATGTGAAAAGTGTAAAAGAGAAAAGTGAAAGTGTAAAGAGCGATATCCACTCTGATAAGGTTCAATGAGAAAGAAAAAGAGGGCTCGGGGCAACACTCAAGCCACTATCTTTTAGAAGGATACAGAAAAATGTACAGAAAAAAAGATAAGGACTCAGAAATCAAGAAATGGAAGTCAACTTTCAGAAGGAATCCAAATGCCAGAAAAGGAAATCCAGTTCCTTAAATGAAACCATATTCTCATGCCAACTCATTGCGTGTCACATATATGACTTTCTCCCAGTTGGTGAGGGGTCTTACATTTGCACTACGTGCAAGGAGCTCTTTGCTCTCAGGGAACGAGTCTGCTCTCTGGAGGCTAGAGTAGCAGACTTGGAAGACATAAGGAAGACAGAGAGGTACATAGATGAGACCTACAGGGATATTGTTCTGAAGTCCCACCTCAAGTCTGGCAGCATTCCTGTTGCCATGGAGAAGAGAGGTCACGAGACAGGAGAGCATCACTTTGGTGTGGCAAGAAGTGATCCTGTAGCTAGGACCTGTCCACCAGGTGATGTAAAATCCTCTCGGACCAAGGAAGTTTCCCCAGGGCCATGTGCCCAGGAGGGAAGGGTTAGGAGAGCCATTATTGTTGGTGATTCCATCATTAGGCATGTAGATAGCTGGGTGGCTGGTGGACGTGAAGATCGCAGGGTAACATGCCTGCCTGGTGCGAAGGTAGAGGACCTCACGCGCCACCTAGACAAGGTCTTAGATAGTGCTGGGGAGAAGTCTGCTGTCTTGGTACATGTCGGTGCCAATGACATAGGAAAATGTGGTAGGGAGGTTCTGGAGGCTAAAATTAGGCTTTTAGGTAGGAAGTTGAAATCCAGAACTTCCAGGGTAGCATTTTCCGAGATGCTTCCCATTCCACACGCAGGATCCAAAAGGCCGGCAGAGCTCCGGAGTCTCAATGCGTGGATGAGACAATGGTGCAAGGATGAGTGTTCTGAATTTGTTAGGAACTGGGGAACATTCTAGGGAAAGGAGGGGCTCTTCCAAAGAGATGGATTTCACCTTAAACAGGATGGAACCAGGCTGCTGGCATTAACCTTTAAAAAGAAGACAGAGCAGCTTTTAAACTAGATAATAGGGGAGAGTTGACAGTCACCCAAGAGCACGTAGTTCAGAACAATGTATCCTTGAAGGATACTACCAAAAGAATGAAGTTAGGGCATATCAGCAGAGAGGTTCCAATAAAGACAAAAGTAGCCCAAATGCCCTTGAGTACGGAGCAGACAAAGCGTAAAGATTCCAACTTAACCCTGCCTACCAAATAGCCACATTAATAGGAATAAAATACAGTCTCTAAAATGCTTGTATGCAAATGCTAGAACTCTAAAAAATAAGATGGGAGAGTTAGAATATACAGCACTAAATGAGAAGTTGGATATGATTCGTATCTCAGAGACATGGTGGAAAGAGGACAACCAGTGGGACACTGTGATACCTGGGTACAAACAATATAATAATGATAGAGCTATCAAACTGGTGGAGGGGTGGCGCTCTTTGTTAGAGCAGGGATTGAGTCAGAAAGGATTAAAGTTTTGCAGGAAACAAAATTTGCTGTAGAATCTCTATGGATTGAAATTCGATGTAAAAAGAAGACGACGATGGCAGTGGGGGTGTACTATCGACTGCCTGGCAAGAATAAACAAATGGATGATGAAATGCTCAAAGAAATCAGGGAAGCTAACAAAAGTTACAGCACAGTAATACTGGGTGATTTCAATTACCCCGGTATTGACTGGGTCAGTGTCACAGCAGGACATGCTAGGGAGATAAAAATTCTAGATGAAATAAATGAATGCTTCTTGGAGCAGCTGGTTCATGAACTCACCAGAGGGGAAGCCTTTTTGGACCTAATCCTTCGTGGAACACCAGATCTGGTGCAAGAGATAAGGGTGTTGGAGCCACTTGACAATAGTGATCACAGCATGATCTCGTTTGATTTAATTAATGGAGGAGGGATGGTAAGGAAATCCACAGAACTACCTTTTAACTTTCAAAATGGAGACTATGATAAAATGAAGAAAATAGTTAAGAAAAAACTAAAAGGAGCAGCTACAAAGGTTAAAGACTTACCTCAAGCTTGGGTGTTGTTTAAAAATACTATCTTGGAAGCCCAGACCAGTTTTATTCCACGCTTTAAGAGAAGTGGAAGGAAGTCCGAAAAACTGCCAGCATGGTCTAAAGGGGAGGTCAGAGAGGCTGTTGCCAAAAAAGCATCTATCAGGAAATGGAAAAAAGAGCCAAATGATGAAAACTGGAAACAGCACAAGCACTGGCAAGTTAAATGCACAGCATTGATAAGGCAGACAAAGAGAGAATTTGAGAAGCAGCTTACCGTGGAAGCAAAAACACGTAATAAAGACTTTTTCAAAAAACCTGTGAGAGAGTCAGTTGGATCATTAAATGATAGAGGGGTAAAAGGGGCACTAAGAAGGTACAAGGCCATAGCGGAGAGACGGAATGAATTCTTTGCTTCGGTCTTTACTGAGGAAGATGTAGAGATGTTACCCATGACAGAAGTGGTATTTAAAGGTGATACTGTGGCAGAATTTAAAGAAATATTGATACACCAGGAAGATGTATTACAACTATTTGATAAACCGAATCGTAGCAAATCACCTGGACAGGATGGTATACATCCAAGGGTGCTGAAAGAACTGAAATATGAGATTGCAGACCTGCTATTAGTAATCTGTGAACTATCATTAAAATCATCTACAATACCTGAAGACTGGAGGATGGCCAACGTAACGCTAATTTTTAAAAAGGGTTCCGGGGGTGATCCAGGAAACTACAGACCGGTGGGCTCGATGTCAGTACCAGGAAAAATGGTAGAAACCATCATAAAGAACAACATTACTGAACATGTAGATAGTCATGGCTTAATGTGAGACAGCCAGCATGGCTTTATGTTTTTCTGAAGGTGTGAATAAACAGGTAGACAAAGGTGAGTCGCTTGATATAGTTTATCTGGACTTTCAGAAAGCCTTTGACAAGGTCCCTCATCAGAGACTAAAAAGTCATGGGATAGGAGGCAGTGTATTATTGTAGATCAGGAACTGGTTAAAAGATAGAAAGCAGAGGGAAGGGCTAAATGCCCAATTTTCCCAATGGAGAAAGGCGGACTACCCCAGGGATCTGTGCTGGGTCTGCCTCTTTTTGACATATTCATAAATAACCTGGAAAAGGGAGTAATGAGTGAGGTTATCAAATCTGAAGATGACACAAAACTATTTAAAGTTGTTAAAACCTATGAGGATTGTGGAAAATTGTAAGAGGATTTTGATAAATTGGAAAACTGGGCATCCAAATGGCAGATGAAATTTAATGTGGACACGTGCAAAGTTATGCACCTAGGAAACAACCACCCAAACTATGGTTACACGATGCAAGCCTGGGAACCACCACCCAGGAAAAAGATTTAGGCATCATTGTTGATAACATGTTAAAACCCTCCGCCCGGTGTGCAGCAGCGGCCAAGAGAGCTAATAAAATGCTAGGTATCATAAGGAAAGGAATGGAAAGGAAAATAAAACAAAGGATATTATAATGCCTCTGTATCGTTCCATGCTGCGACCACACCTTGAATATTGTGTGCAATTCTGGTCGTCGTATCTTAAAAAGGATATAGCATTATTAGAAAAGATACATAGAAGAGCCACCAACAGCTAACCTACAAGATGTAGCTAACATACAAAGGACAGTCCCTGCCCGTCAGAGTCATGCTCATCGGAGCTTACAATCTAAGTAGAACAGTACAGAGCACTAGTCAGTTCTGCAGTACAGTGTGGTATAGTTTGGTACACTTTGGTCTATAGTTTGGTCATAAATATTAACAGGGGTTTGGTCATGAACGTTGACCGGGGTAAGGGTAAGATGAGGATGGAAGTCAGGATCAGAATGTGATGGTGAAGAGGTGGGTCTTCAACCTGGATTTGAAGAGGGCCAGGGTGGACGCCTGGCACACAGACGCAGGTAGGCTGTTCCAGGTGTGTGGTGCAGCAAGGTGAAAGGGGCGCAGTCGGGAATTCGCAGTGCAGGTGAAAGGCACTGAAAGAAGCAATTTGTTGGCGGAGCGCAAATTTCGAGAGGGGACGAAGGGAGAGAAGAGATAGGAGGTATTGAGGGGCCATAGAGTGAATGCATTTATAGGTCAGCAGGAGAAGCTTGCAATCGTGGACCTGTAATAATGTATATATGTATATATGTAAAGGCACCCCTCATCAATCGAGTGTAAATTTAGTAACCTAGCTGCTGTGTTGTGTGCCAAGCCTCATAATCAAAATGTATATTTTGCTAATTCCTGTCCTGTACAATCAACCCTGATATGTAAAGTAAACCGCTGCTGATCGCTGGAAGTAGCGGTATACAAATGTATACTAAATAAATAAATAAAATTGTATGTGGAATTGGACAGGGAGCCAGTGAAGTGACTTGAGGAGAGGAGTAATGTGGGCATGGCAAGACTGGCGGAAGATTAGTCGAGCAGCGTGATTTTGTATAGATTGAAAGGGAAGGAGATGGTTCACGGGGAGACCAGCGAGAAGTAGGTTGCAGTAATCGAGGCGAGAGGAGATTAAGGAGTGGATAAGCGTTTTGGTAGTGTGTTCAGAGAGGAGGGGGCGGATCTTGCTGATGTTGTAGAGGAAGAAGCAGCAGGTCTTAGCTACAAGCTGGATATGAGCGGAGGAGGAGAGATAAATGTCAAAGATTGTGGGCTGAGGGAACAGGAAGGATAGTAGATCCATCTACATGGACTGAGAGAGGGGGAAGTGGGGGGGAGGAGTTGGGTGGAAAAATACGTTCAGTCTTGGTCATGTTCAGTTTCAAACAGCGATGCGACATCCAGGCAGCGATGTCCGAGAGACAGGCAGAGATCTTGGACTGGGTTGCCAGAGAGATAGCAGGTGTAGAGAGGTAGATTTGGGAGTCATCAGCATAGAGATGGTACTGAAAGCCATGGGAGGAGATAAGCGCGCCAAGGCCTTGGGTATAGAGAGAGAAAAGGAGGGGGCCCAAGACAGATCCCTGGGGTACGCCTACATGGAGCGGGGTAGGGGAGGAGGAGAAGCCGCCTGAGTATACACTGAATGAGCGTTGGGAGAGGTAGGAGGAGAACCAGGATAGTATGGAGTCTTTGAAGCCAAGCGAGGAGAGGGTGGTGAGGAGAAGGTCATGGTCAACGGTGTCAAAGGCAGCAGAAAGTTCAAGAAGGATGAGGATAGAATACAGACCCTTAGATTTAGCCAGGAACAGGTCGTTGGTGACTTTAGTGAGTGCCGTTTCAGTGGCGTGTAGGGGACGGAAGCCGGATTGTAGTGGGTCCAGGAGGGCCTGGGAGGTGAGGAAGTCGAGGCAGCAACAGTGGACTGCTCGTTCTAATAGTTTGGATATGAAGGGAAGGAGGTAGATGGGTCGATAGTTAGAAGGGCATGTGGGGTCAAGTGAGGGCTTTTTGAGGAGGGGTGTGACAACAGCATGTTTGAAGTCAATGGGGACAGTTGCAGTGGAGAGTGAAAGGATGAGGATATGAGTAATGGGGGGGACAATAGTGAGGGAAATGGAATGTAGGAGATGGGTGGGGATAGGGTCAGATGAGCAGGTGGTGGGTTTGGAGGAGGAAAGAAGAAGTGTGGTTTCTTCTTCAGAGATCGGAGGGAAAGAGGAGAGGGTAGCAGGGGGAACAGGGATGGGGGAGGAGGACTGGGGAGGAGGGGAGGTAGATGAGGGGGTAGGGAATTGGAGGGTAATTTGGTGGATTTTGTCGTGGAAGTAGTCGGCTAGGGTTTGGGCAGAAAGGGAGGGCGGGATCGGGGGCGGGGGGACCTTGAGGAGAGAATTGAGAGTGTTAAAGAGATAGCGAGGATCAGAGGCAAGGGAATTGGTCAGATGTATGTAGTAATCTTGTTTGGCAAGTGCTAAGGCAGACTGGAAGGAGCCAAGCATGAATTTGAAGTGTAGGTGGTCTTCCGGGGAGCGGGATTTGGACCAGGCTCGTTCAGCAGAACGGGCGCAGATGCGTAGGTAACAGATTGTGGGTGAAAGCCAGGGTTGGGGAGTAGATCGTTTTACAGGATGAGGGGTGGGGGGGGCAAGAGTGTCAAGGGCTGAAGATAGTGTAGCATTGTATGAGGAAAATGCCTCGTCGACAGACTCCTCAGATAAAATGGAGGAAAGAGATGGAGAAATGGTGGAGGAGAGAGTCAGGGGATCAATATTATGAAGGTTTCTAAATAGGATGGGAGAGACAGGACGAGATAGGGACGGGGGAATTGAAGAGTAAATGTTAGGAGGTGATGGTCAGATGAGGGAAGAATTGAATTGTGGAAGTTTGAGGGAGAGGAATTGGAGAAGAGTATTAGGTCAAGGCAGTGGCCGTGTAGATGTGTGGGGGTGGTGGAGCAAAGTTGGAGGTCGAATGAGGAGGTAAGAGCGAGGAACTTTGAGGCATGGGGGTTGGAGGGGTTGTCGATGTGAATATTGAAATCGCCAAGAATGAGAGTGGGGGAGGAGGGATCCATAAAGGCAGAAAGCCAGGAGTCAAAGTCAGTGAGGAAGGTTGATTTGGCGTTGTCGGGTGGGCGACAGATAACAGCTACTCGGAGGGGAAGTGGTGTGAGGAGCCGAATGGATTGGACTTCGAAGGAAAGGGGGGAGTGTGAAGGAGAACATACTGTGCTGTGCAACAAAAACTTGTGCAGAACGTTGGGGGGGGGGGAGGGGGACTGTGCTCTGCAAAGGGGGAAATGGGTTGGAAAGAGACACAGAAAATGTCCTAGAGAAGCAGTGCAGAATAGGAGAAGGAATGGAGAAGTATGAGGCAAAGTGTGAAGGGGCTGCTACAGGCTGAGAAGAATAACTGACAGAAGCTATAAGAACTTTACGTGATAATGGGCAGAACTTATTGCAAGGGAGGAGGGAGACTCACCAAGTGAACATCTGAGCAGCACAACACAATAAAGGTGTGTGTGTCTCATCCACATGGGGCAGCTGTCTTCAAAAGGGTCAGTTTTACACATATGACAGTAATGAACCTCATGCGTAAGTGCGATTTCAATCTCCTCCTCGTGTAGAAACTTTATAGAAAAAAAAAACAGCCACACAGTCTCACACAATCATATCATGCAAAACACTCCCAGACTGAAAAAAACTCTTTAGAACCAATCACTTTAAAAATATATACTAATCAAGCTGAGGCAATTCACATAGAAAAGCAATCATTCAAACTCTATCAATTAGGGAGAAAGACATCTCAGGACAATGTCTTACCCACTATACGGCAACAAATGGCCGCAGGAGAATAGAGAGCTCAACATCATAGGCTGTAAAAATATCTCCCCATTGAATATTTTTTTTTTAAATCTTTAAGTAACACAAATTTATAAATACCTATCTGCCATTGGGTATTAAAAAGGATCCTTAAACAATACCCAATGTTTACATGATATAGAATAAATATTCAATATTGAAATTAGAATTTAATAAAGTGCAGCTTAGTATAGCATAATATAATACAATAGTAACGGAGCTCAAGCAGAAACTACTGAATATCCAATGAAACAAAGGACCTGCAAAGTCAAACCACCAGGGTAAGCAGGATATCAAGCCATTTTCTCCTGCAACACCCAAAACCGTTTACTTATTGAACACTGAACGGTAAACATTGTTCCACACCGATGCCACAATGTAACTCATCAGGTTTCCTTTTTGCAGCTTAGTCACAGCTCGATTCTATTTTCCATAAAATTAAACACATCAAATACAGCTCATTCTGCTCAATTGAAAAAAATAATAAAAACAGCGCCCCAGTGCACCTACAGTAAAAATCAAGGGTCCCAATGGGCAGTGGGAGGGTTAAGCTCAAGGCCTAAACTAGAAGAAAATTCAAAGACACAAAAGTAAACCAGTACATGGCAACAAATGTGTATTTAAATAAAATATCTTTATTCAGTGACCCCCATAATCAAACAAGTCACAGTCCTTAAAAACCGGAAAAAACTGCAAATAAAAAAATGCAATACAGAATTCAAAGTCCTTTGATCTGAAGTATTCTTTGAAACTCTTCCTCCAGATTCTTCTCTCTTGTGATCTCTAGAGGGAACCCAGCTAAAAACATCAGTAACATCCATTCTTTCCTTATTTACCCTTATTCACTCTTTAGTCACCTCCCATTTAAAGTACTGCAACCTGTTCCTCACTGGTCTCTCCCTGAATCATTTATCTTCGCCTTCAATTCATTCAAAATCTTCTGTCAATGCTGCTATGCTCAAGTAACCCCTCTTTCTCAAGTCACTTCTTTGGTTCCCTATCCATTACTTAATACAGTTCAAATGTTTTCTACTGACCTAACAAGTTCATTCATTCTGCAGCTCCTCAACGCTCTCATCTCACTCTATACACCTCCTCAGCAATTCCGCTCATCAGGCAAATCGCTTATCTGTGGCCTTCTCTTCCACTGCCAACACCAGACATTGTTCATTCCACCCTGCCACACTTATTTGTACAGCACTATACTTACATGTAATAGACAGTCCCTACTCAACAAAAGCTTACTATCTATTCAAGACAGACAAATACAGAGATTAGAGTAAAACAAGGGGAAATGGTTAACACACACATGGATGGTAAAAAGAAGAATCAAACAGGTCAGAATCACTTAAGTCAGTACGTTAGGCTCCATCACTGATCTTATTCAAATCCATGCTAAAAACTCACCAAGACTGCTTTTGGATCTTGGCCCTTGGATGGTAACCCCCTTTATTTTCCTCTTTACCACCCATATATATTTTAACCATTTCCCCTTGTCTTACTCTAATCCCCTATTTGTTGTATTTGTCTATCCTGAATAGACTGCAAGCTCTATTGAGCATGGACTGTCTCTTACATATATCTGTACAACGCTACATATGCCATGAAGCGCTATACGAATAAGTAGTAGTGTAGAAGTAATAGTATTAACCTTTCTCCTTCATCACATCCATGTTAATTATCCCTCTGTGACAGACAATTTCAACTTCAGGTGATATGGTATCCAAGTTAGGCACCTACAATGTTATCTGTGCTCTGCACAACAAATCACCACATTCCTTAAGTTCCTCTAATGCAAGGATGGATGTATTTCCAAGATGGAGGGAGGTTATTTGCCCTTCTCCCCAAAAGGTGTGAGTAGTTAATACAAAAATGAGTTTGCTGAGACTCATCAAGCCTACTGACTATTATCCAAAGATGCTCATCCATATCAATACAAATGATACTGCTAGGTATCCCTCCGAGCGTATCAAAAGTGACTTCATGACTCTGAGATAGAGGATGAAGCAAATAGGTGCACAGGTGGTGTTCCCTTTAATCTTCCCTGTTGAGGGTAAAGACCAAAGCAGAGAAGCTCGCATCCTGGAGATGAAAGCATAGCTGCATGGATGTCGTCATCGAGTGTCTTGGTTTCCTGGACCATGGGATGATGTTCCAAGGGCAGAAGAGCAGAGATGGCGTACATCTGGCCAAGAAGGGTCAGAGTCTCCAGCAACAGACTTTCCAACAATCCTGAATTTTCAGTACTCGCTAATATTACACTTTTTTTTTGTCAGATTCTAATTTCTGAAAGCCGCTATCATTCAGCTGCCATCACTGATTAGTCCATTTTATTTTAAAACAATAAAAACTTCAAGCTCTTACAGAATTATTCTATTTGTTTCAAAAATAAATAGGCATATGAAAATATCAACACATTTGCTGTTATTTGCCATTTAGTTATTTCAAAAATGAATAAGTTTGTAGAAATATCCATTTATTTGCCTTTTCTGCCAACTATGATGATTCTACTACTAGTGCACCACAAAAATCATGTTTCAAAGCTCTATATTTAACTTCTGTATCAGAGCTCAACTAATGATTCATTCAGGCCACAGCTTATATCAAAAAAATTGCACTTACCTGCATTTGAAGAAGTGTTCATAGTCTTCCATTATTCATGCTGTGCTTCAAAATGCTGTAGTACATCTTGTAGCGCTATATATAAATGCTCAGTAGTATAAAGCGGTCTGCACAATTTCACATCTTGTTCTACAGTGTAGTAATGATATTAGTCAGTGCGCACTGAAAATTCAGGATTGTTGGAAAGTCACTGGGGTGAAAATATTGCATCCTGAAGGTAATCTGTTTATAGAGTCCAGCAACAGACAGGCTAACCTTAATGAAGAGAGCTTTAAACTAGATTCATTGGGGATAAGTGAAGAAAGCCCCCAGGTAAGTGAAACATGAAATACCTCTGTAGAAATGGCAAAAAGGGGCAACCTCTGGAAATCAGTGTGTATAAATGCCTGTGGCATGGGGAATATGATCCCAAATGTTCAGACTTTAATGGAAGAGGCTAACTTGGATTTAGTGGCAATTAAGGAGATATGGCTCATGGACAACCATGACTGGGAAATAATTATACCAGGCTATAGTTTATTCAGAAAGGACAGGGTAGGAAGAAGGGGAGGAGGAGTGGCACTATGTGTAAAAAATGATATTAAAGCTATAGAACCACAAGGCTTAAAAAGGGAGAGAGGAGGCACTGTAAGTTAAACTAGAAAGAGCAAAAGGGAAATCCATTTGCATTGGATATACAGATCCCCCTCACTGGGAGAAGTGGATGGAGATATAATAGAAGACATATGCAGCATTGCCATGAAAGGAGACGTGCTACTGATAGGTGATTTCAATATGCCGGATATTGATTGGCACATCCCTGCTGCGGTGTCATCTAGAAGTAAGGAGATCCTGGATTATCTATAGGGAGAAATATCAAGCAATTGGTAACAGAAACCACGTATGAAGGGGCCATACTGGACTTGGTGCTTACCAATGGGGAAAGTGTTTCTGATGTTATAGTGGGAGATCATCTCACATCCAATTATTACCAGATGGTGTGGTTCAGTATTAGGACTAGGTCTGATAAAATCATTCCAAAGTGAGGGTATTAGACTATAGGCCAATTAGTCTAAACTCTATGGTGTGTAAATTATTGGAAACGCTGCTAAAAGAGAGAATAGTGAGGTTTCTGGAGTCCAATGGATTGCAGGATTCAAGGCAGCATGGGTTTATCAGAGGCAGGTGTTGTCAGACAAATCGAATTGATTTTTTTGACTAGGTGACCAGGGAGTTGGACACAGAGAGAGCCCTAGATATGGTGTACTTCGATTTCAGTAAAGCCTTGGACACCGTTCTGCACAGGCAACTTAAAAACAAACTGAGCACCCTAGGAATGGACCCTAAAGTTACGACTTGGGTTAGAAATTGGTTGAGTGGGAGGCGACAAAGGAAACAAAGCAAGTGGAGCTCACTCTGAGGAGGAGGTTACCAGTGGTATGCCCCAGGGATCTGTCCTTGGTCCGATACCTTTTAGCAACTCTGTTAGTAATTTTGCAGAAGGGCCGACGGGTAAGGTTTTCCTGTTTGCAGATGATACCAAAATCTGCAATAGAGTAGCCACAGAAGAAGGAGTCGATAACACGAGGACGGATCTAGCTAAGCTTGACAAATGGTCTAGAATTTGACAGCTAAGATTTAATGCTAAAAAAATGCAGGGTCATGAATTTTGGCTACAAAAAAACTGCCAGCATGGTTTAAAGAGAGGCTGATGTTGCCAAAAAAGGATCTTTCAGGACATGGAAAAAAGAGCCAAATGATGAAAACTGGAAACAGCACAAACACTGGCAAGTTAAATGCAAGGCATTGATAAGGCAGGCAAAGGGAGAATTTGAGAAGAAGCTTGCTGCGGAAGCAAAAACACGTAATAAAGACTTTTTCAAGTACATTCGAAGCAAAAAATCTGTGAGAGAGTCAGTTGGTCCATTAGATGATAGAGGGACTAAAGGGGCACTAAGAGACGACAAGGCGATAGCGGAGAGAATGAATGAATTCTTTGCTTCGGTCTTTATTGAGGAAGATGTAGGGATGTTACCCATGACTGAAGTGGTATTTAAAGATGCGGAAGAATTGAAGGAAATATTGATATATTGGGAAGATGTATTACAACTATTTGATAAACTGAAGAGTAGCAAATCACCTGGCCCGGATGATATACATCCAAGGGTGTTGAAGGAAAGGAAATATGAGATTGCAGACCTGCTATTAGTAATCTGTGAACTATCATTAAAATCATCTGTAATAACTGAAGACTGGAGGATGGCCAACGTAACGCCAATTTTTAAAAAGAGCTCCAGGGGTGAACCGGGAAACTACAGAACGGTGAGCCTGACATCAGTACCGGGAAAAATGGTAGAAACCATCATAAAAAACAAAATTACTAAACATGTAGATAATCATGGCTTAATGGGAGACAGCCAACATGGCTTAGACAAGGAAGATCTTGTCTTACTAATCCTGCTATGTTTTTTTGAAGGTGTGAACAAACAGGTAGACAAAGGTGAGTCAGTTGATATAGTGTATTTGGACTTTCAGAAAGCCTTTGACAAGGTCCCTCATCAGAGACTTTTAGCAAAACTAAAGGAGTCATGGGATAGGAGGCAGTGTACTATTGTGGATCAGGAACTGGTTAAAAGATAGAAAGCAAAGGGTAGGGCTAAATGCCCAATTTTCCCAATGGAGAAAGGTGAATAGTGATGTACCCTAGGAATCTGTGCTGGGTCCGCTGCTTTTTGACGTATTCATAAATGACCTGGAAAAGGGAATAACGAGTGAGGTTATCAAATTTGCAGATGACACAAAATTATTTAAAGTTGTTAAAATCCATGAGGATTGTGGAAAATTGCAAGAGGATCTTGATAAATTGGAAGACTGGGCATCAAAATGGCAGATGAAATTTAATGTGGACAAGTGCAAAGTTATGCACCTAGGGAAGAACAACCCAAACTATGGTTACACGATGGGAGGTTCCACATTAGGAACCACCACCCAGGAAAAAGATTTAGGCATCATTGTGGACAACATGTTAAAACCCTCCAGCCAGTGTGCTGTGGTAGCCAAGAGAGCAAATAGAATGCTAGGTATCATAAGGAAAGGAATGGAAAATAAAACAAAGGATATTATAATGTCTCTGTATCGTTCCACGGTGCGATCGCAACTTGAATATTTTGTGCAATTCTGGTCGCCGTACCTTAAAAAGGATATAGCGTTATTAGAAAAGGTTCAGAGAAAACCCATCAAAATGGTAAAGGGGATGGAAGGATACTCCTATGAAGAAAGGCTAAAAAGGTTAGGGCTGATATGATAGAAGTCTATAAACTAATGAACTGAGTGGAACGGGTAAACGTAGATTGATTGTTTACGTTATCAGAATACATAAAGACGAGGACATGCAATGAAGCTACAGGGTAAACTATTTAAGACAAATAAGAGAAAATATTCTTTCACTCAACGTGTAATCAAACTCTGTTAGTGTAGCTGGGTTTAAAAAAGGTTTGGACAAGTTCTTGGAGGAAAGGTCCATAAACCCAGGATATCAATGCTTGATCCAATACAAGGAGTGGAGGAGTAGCCTAGTGGTTGGGGCAAGGTACTTCAGGCCGGAAGGTCGGGGGTTCAAATCTCACTAGAGGACAGCAACCTTGGGCCGGAAGGACTGGGTTTTCTAGTCCCACAGGTGCTCCTTGTGGTCTTGGGCAAGCCACTTAACCCTCCATAGCCCATGTTCCCTGTAAAATAGTTATCTCCAAGTTATAATACCCTGTTCAATGTAATTTCAGTTTGTTCAATGTAAACCGCACTGATGCAGAATAGCGCGGTATATAAGAGAATGTAAATAAATAAATAAGCATTGTGGAACCTGTGTCTTTTGGGGAAACTGTTATGTATATATGACCTAGATTGGCCACTGTTGGAAACAGGATACTGGGCTTGATGGACCTTGGTCTGACCCAGTATGGCATATCTTACGTGCTTATGTATAAATCCAAGGGAGCAGTACAATGTATGGGGTGAAGTACTTCTCTCCATAAAAGAAGAGCGGAATCTGGGCGTGAATGTGTCTGATGATCTTGAAGTAGTTAAACAGGTAGAAAAGGCGACAGCGAAAGCAGAAGGATGCTTGGGTGCATAGGGAAAGAAATGGCCTGCAGAAAGAGGTGAAAGTGCCTCTGTTTAAGTCTCTGGTGCAACCTCATTTGGAGTATTGTGTGCAATTTTATATCAAAAAGATATAAACAGGTTGGAGTTGGTACAGAGGGTGGCTACTAAAATGATTAGTGAGCTTCGTTATAAAGCATGTGATGACAGACTTAAAGATCATGACCTTTTTATTTCCCGCTCATTTCACCTCTCTGCCCTAACTGAGACATGGCTTCTTTCTGATGACACTGCATCCATTGCTGCTCTATGTCATGGCGGCTATATGTTTTCCCACACTCCTCGTCCTACTGGTCACGGTGGGGGTACTGGCTTTCTGTTGTCTCCCTCCTGTCATTTCCAGACCCTCATGCCACCTCACTCTCATTCCCCTCTCTCCTTTGAATTCCACTCCATCTGCCTCTTCTCTCCTCCTCCACAACGAGTCGCTGTTATCTATCGTCCTCCTGACATTTCCGTCTCTACTTTTCTTTCTGATTTTCATTCTTGGCTTTCTACCTTTCTTCACCCTTCCTTCGCCACTCTTATTCTTGGTGACTTCAACATTCATGTTGACAGCCCTTCTGATCCTCCTGCTTTAAAGCTTCTCTCCCTTACCTCCTCACATAACCTTCAACTCTGTTCCACTGCCCCCACTCATCGACATGGCCACTGCCTTGACTTAATTTTCTTCTCTTACTGCTCACCTTCCAATTTCTGTAACTCTGTCCTTCCCTTATCTGACCATCACCTTTTAAGCCTTACTATTCATCATCCCCCACCCCAGCCTCGTCCTGTCTGCATTAACCTATTTAGAAGCCTTCTTGCCATTGATCCTTTAGCTCTCTCCTCCTCTGTCTCCTTATCTCTTTCATCCACTCTGCTTTCCAATTCTATTGATGAGGCTGTGACCTCTTGTAACACTGCACTCTCCTCCACCCTTGATACTTTTGCCCCCCTCATCCCCCGTCCTGTTAGGCATTCTTCTCTTCAGCCCTGGCTCTCCCCTATTGCCCGCTTTCTGCGCTCTTGTGCCCGCTCTGCTGAACGTGCCTGGCTCAAATCCCGCTCTTATCCTGACTTTCTCCATTTTAAATTCATGCTCTCCTCCTTCCAGTCAGCCATTGCGCATTTAAACAAATTTACTTCCTCAATCTGACTAACTCTTTCCTCTAATCCTCGTCTCTTTAGCACACTCAATTCTCTCCTCAGTGTGCCTCCACCCCTGATTCCTCCCCTCCCTCCCTTTCTGCCCAAACCTTGGCTAACTACTTCCATGACAAAATCCACACAATCACCCTCCAGTTCCCCTCCTCCCCCTCTTCCCCCCTCTTCCCCCCTATTTCCCATTTCTCCCCTCCCCAAACTTCTGTCACCCTTTCTTCCTTCCCTATGGTCTCTGACGAGGAAACATCACTCCTTCACTCTTCCTCCAAACCTACTAGCTGCTCTTCTGACCCCTTCCCCACCCACCTCCTTAGCTCCACCTTTTCATCTCTCGTCCCTTCTATTTGTCATATTCTTAACCTCTCTCTCTCCACTGCAACCTTCCCTTCTGTTTTCAAGCATGCCGTGGTTACACCCCTCCTCAAAAAACCTTCACGTGATCCCACTTGTCATAAGAACATAAGAACATAAGATATGCCATACTGGGTCAGACCAAGGTCCATCAAGCCCAGTATTCTGTTTCCAACAGTGGCCAATCTAGGTCATACGTACCTAGCAGTTTCCCCAAGGGACACAGGTTCCACAATGCTTGTATTGGTTCAAGCATTGATATCCTGGGTCCCTTCTTAATAATGGTTTATGGACCTTTCCTCCAGGAACTTGTCCAAACCTTTTTTAAACCCAGCTACACTAACAGCCTTTACTACATCCTCCGGTAACAAATTCCAGAGTTTGATTACACGTTGAGTGAAAAATATTTTCTTTTATTAGTCTTAAATAGTTTACCCTGTAGCTTCATTGCATGTCCCCTAGTCTTTCTATATTCTGATAAGGTAAACAATCGAGCTACGTTTACCCGTTCCACTCCGTTCATTAATTTATAGACTTCTATCATATCTCCCCCTCAGCCGTCTCTTTTCCAGGTTAAAGAGCCCAAACCTTTTTAGCCTTTCTTCATAGGAGTATCCTTCCATCCCCTTTACCATTTTGGTGGCTCTTCTCTGAATCTTTTCTAAAATCGCTATATCCTTTTTAAGATACGGCGACCAGAATTGCACACAATATTCAAGGTGCGGTCTCACCATGGAACGATATAGAGGCATTATAATATCTTTTGTTTTATTTTCCATTCCTTTCCACATCATACCTAGCATTCTATTTGCTCTCTTGGCCGCCGCTGCACACTGGGCCGAGGGTTTTAACATGGTATCCACAATGACGCCTAAATCTTTTTCCTGGGTGGTGGTTCCTAATGTGGAACCTTGCATCGTGTAACCATAGCTTGGGTTGTTCTTCCCTAGGTGCATAACCTTGCACTTGTCCACATTAAATTTCATCTGCCATTTCGATGCCCAGTCTTCCAATTTATCAAGATCCTCTTGCAAGTTTCCACAATCCTCTTGGGTTTTAACAACTAAATAGTTTTGTGTCATCTGCAAATTTGATAACCTCACTCGTTATTCCACTTTCCAGGTCATTTATGAATATGTCAAAAAGCAGCGGACCCAGCACAGATCCCTGGGGTACACCACTATTCACCTTTCTCCATTGGGAAAATTGGCCATTTAGCCCTACCCTCTGCTTTCTATCTTTTAACCAGTTCCTGATCCACAATAGTACACTGCCTCCTATCCTATGACTCTTTAGTTTTGCCAAAAGTCTCTGATGAGGGACCTTGTCAAAGGCTTTCTGAAAGTCCAGATACACAATATCAACCGACTCACCTTTGTCCACCTGATTATTCACTCCTTCAAAAAAACATAACAGATTAGTAAGACAAGATCTTCCTTGTCTAAAGCCATGTTGGCTGTCTCCCATTAGGTCATGACTATCTACATGCTGAGTAATTTTATTCTTTATGATGGTTTCTACCATTTTTCCCGGTACTGATGTCAGGCTCACCGGTCTGTAGTTTCCCGGATCACCCCTGGACCCTTTTTTAACAATTGGTGTTACATTGGCGATCCTCCAATCTTCAGGTATTAGAGATGATTTTAATGATAGTTCACAGATTACTAATAGCAGGTCTGCAATCTCGTATTTCAGTTCTTTCAACACCCTTGGATGTATACCATCCAGCCCAGGTGATTTGCTACTCTTCAGTTTATCTAATAGTTGTAATACATCTTCCCGATGTATCGATATTTCCTTCAATTCTTCCGCACCTTTAAATACCACTTCAGTCATGGGTAACATCCCTACATCTTCCTTCTAACTATCGTCCCATCTCTCTTCTTCCTTCCGTCTCTAAACTACTTGAGCATGCAGTCTATCACCGTTGTCTTGATTTCCTCTCCTCTCATACCCTCTTGGATCCTTTACAATCCGGCTTCCGTCCCCTACACTCCACTGAAACTGCTCTTACTAAGGTCTCGAATGATTTGTTCTTGGCAAAGTCCAAAGACTTTTACTCAGTCCTCATTCTTCTTGATCTCTCTGCTGCCTTCGACACTGTTGACCATAACCTTCTTCATATCACCCTATCCTCACTTGGATTCAAAGACTCTGTACTATCTTGGTTCTCCTCCTATCTATCCCATCGCTCTTTCAGTGTGTGCTTCGATGGCTCCTCCTCCTCTTCAACCCCACTACCTGTAGGAGTTCCTCAGGGTTCCGTCTTAGGTCCACTCCTCTTCTCTCTCTATACCCAATCCCTTGGCACCCTTATCTCTTCCCTATCACTATCATCTCTATGCCGATGACTCTCAAATCTATCTTTATGCACCTGTTATCTCTCCTGATATCCAGTCTAAGATCTCACTCTGCCTCTCTGACATTGCTGCCTGGATGTCCCACCGCTGCTTAAAACTGAACATGGCCAAAACTGAACTTCTCATCTTTCCCCTGAATGTTTCCCCTCCTCTTTCCCCTTCCTCTCTCTCTGTTGATAACTCTGTACTCCTCCCTGTTTCTTCAGCACGTAACCTTGGTGTTATCTTTGATTCCTCTCTCTCTTTCTCTTCACATATCCAGCTCATTGCTAAAACTTGTCATTTCTTTCTATACAATATTTCCAAAATTCGCCCCTTCCTCTCTGTTGACACCACTAAATTGATTGTCCACTCCTTAATCACCTCCCATCTTGATTATTGTAACGTTCTCCTTGCCGGCCTCCCTGCAAGCCACCTTTTTCCTCTTCAGTCAATTCAACACTCCGCTGCTCGACGCATTTTCCGCCAGTCTCATTTTTCCCACATCACTCCTCTCCTCATGTCGCTTCATTGGCTTCCCATCCGTCTCCGTATCCAATTTAAACTTCTCCCCCTGACCTATAAATGTATTCACTCTTCTGCCCCCCAGTACCTTTCATCTCTCATCTCTCCTTACACCCCCTCTCGGTTGCTTCGTTCTTCTAACAGTCTTCGTTTATCTGTGCCCTTTACTCATACTGCCAATTCCAGTCTTCGCTCCTTCCAACTGGCAGCACCCTTTGCTTGGAATAGTCTTCCTATCTCTGTGTGCCAGGCGTCCTCCCTGGCCATTTTCAAGTACAGACTAAAATCCCACCTCTTCACTATTGCTTTCCATTCCTGTCTTACCCTATCTTGATCCATCTATCAACATTTGCTTACTTTGTCCTGTAAATTTCTGTTATTTGTATTATGTAACTTATTTTGTTTTCTGTCTTATTAGATTGTGAGCTCTGATGAGCAGGGACTGTCTCTCTTCTAGGTTTGTACAGCGCTTCGTATGTTGTGGCGCTTTATAAGTCTTTATTAATAATAATAATAATAGTATCTTTTAGACTAGAGGAAAGGTGAGATAGAGGAGATGATATAGAGAGGTTTAAATACCTCTGTGGCATAAATGCATAGGAGGAAAATCTCTTGATTGAAAGCAAGCTCTGCTATGAGGGTGAAAGGGGATAGACTCAGGAGTAATGTGGACATATTTCTTTATGGAAAGAGTGATAGATGCATGGAATAGTCCCCCAGTAGAAGTGGTAAAGACGAGGAGTGTATCTGAATATAAAAAAGCATGGGACAAACACAGTGCATTTCTAAAGGTAAAAAGGGGGCTATTGTAGTTGATATGGAAGAGCAGACTAGATAGGCCATGTGGTCTTTTTCTGCCATCATGTTTCTGTGTTTTTAAAAAGAGAGTTAAAGTCTATCCTTGGACTAGGGAGGTGAGGGATGCATCTAAAAGAGAGATCCCTTCCACCTCAGTATTAGGTGTGTGTCAGGGATACAGGCCGCTATCACAGGTTCTTAGCTGTTACCCACCTTTGTTCTTCCCAAACAGATCATGTTCCATTATCTCTTCACATTTTACCACTGAGCTCCTCTGTAATTGGACTCTGTCTCACATATTTACTCCCCAGAACACACTGCACATAAGGGGACTACAGCTTCTACTTACCATTTTAAGTCATATACAAATCTGATGGTGCGACTTACTCAGATTGGTTCCCCAATGATGCACTTCCTCTGACTGAATACCTGAAACCATATATAAACCAAGAACTCCTATTCTGCTTTGACCTTTGAAAGGACTCAGAGTTCCCGAGTGTACTATTACTGTTGTTTCCCTTATGTTTATGTTTATTGATTTAATATACCGCTCTACAAATATATATCAGAGCGGTTTACATTGTACAAAAAACAAAGAAATCACAAGGTGAAAAAAAGAAAGGAAAGGAAGTTACAATATTAACAGGAAAGCAAACCAGGCAGAATCAAACGACAGGACACGAGGGGAAAAGAGGGGAAGTGGGAAGAGAAGGGGTGAGGGCTACACAGAAGGGTCAGGGAGATCGAAAGCAAGGGCAAAGAGATGGGTTTTGAGCTTGTTCTTGAAGGTAGTATGTGTCTGTTCGAGTCGGATGGCGGAGGGGAGAGAGTTCCACAGGGCGGGGCCAAGGAAAAAGAAAGCGGAGGAACGAGTGGACTGAAGGTGAGCCTGGGCAGGTGAAGGGAGATGAAGGTGGTTGAGATGGAAGGACCGCAGGGAATGAGAGGAGGTATGAAAATGGACAAGGTCAGCGAGATACTGAGGGGAATGGGAGTAGAGGACACGATGCAAGATGGTCTATTACAGTTGTTTCTTAACTTATAGTCACACTACCCAGAGTCTACCTGTCCTTGTCTAATCTGAGAAGCTAAGCAGAATCAGATTCAACTGTTATTTGGAAGGAAGACCATATCCTGTACTTTTCCAGCCTTCTACTATCTGGCAACTGGCGACTATTACTATACTCTGCCTGCATAGAACACCTTGGAGCTTTGCAACTTCTGAGTACTGGAGGAGGTTGTTCTAGGTGAAGAGGCACAACCTAGGCTAAGGGTACTCTGGTGTTGCCCACTGAAGTGTTGTCCAGTTGTGACATTATCAAAGGGCCATAATAAAGCCTGGACACATTCCTGCTGCTGCTATCCCATATCTGTCAGTCAAAATATTATTATGATGGTAAAAGCAATTGCCCCTCACTTGGTTTGCAGCTTGTCGTGCTGTGAGGGAGTGTGTGCATCAGTGATGCTGAGAGCTAAACTATCGGTAGTTTAACTACTGGCAGGGTCTCCCAAGATGGGCAGGTCTCAGCTGAGGTGCCAGACCAAGACAAACCACCCATCTGGACAGCAGCAGAATGGGATAGTGTTGACGGCGGAGGATCACATTTCTGTGACAACGGCACCACCACCAAACTTAAACTGCGCGGAAGAAAGGCCTGGCAATCTACTTCTGTATCTTGCCATGAAAACCCAATGGATAGTTACAACAAAACAAATTGTGCTATAGTGCTGGAAGATGAGAACCCCAAGTCGGAAGGCACTCAACTAGCTACTGGGAAGAGCTGAAGACTTCTCAGAGTAAAGCCAGCATTTATGATGTGATTTGATCAAAGCCCTCGGGACATCTGACTGCTGCTGTGGCTGCGCATGAAATGAGAGTCAGAAGCTGTAAAGATGTCTTACACATTGGAACATGGAACGTACGAAGCAATGACCAAGGGAAGTTGGAGGTGGTCAAGAATGAAATGGAACGTGTACAACTTGATCCATTGGGTGCCAGCGAACTGAAATGGACTGGCATCGGGCACTTTGCATCAGATGATCACATGGTCTACTATGCTGGAAATGAAAGACAAAGAAGAAATGGTGTTGCATTTATAATAAAGAAGAAACTTGCAAGAACTGTAATGAAATACAATGCAGTCAGCGAACACTTAATCTCTATTCGTCTACGAGGAATGCCTATCAACACAACTATAATTCAAGTATATGCCCCAACAACAGCTACAGAAGAGAATGAAATTGAAGAGTTCTATGAATAAGTACAAGCTGAAATTGACAGAACATGCAAACAGGATATCCTGATAGTCATGGGTGACTGGAACGCAAAAGTTGGCAACAAAAAAGAAGGCAAAGTAGTTGGAAAATATGGACTTGGCAACAGAAATGAAGCTGGAGAAAGTGATAGAATTATGCAAGACCAACGATCTATTCATCTCAAACACCTCCTTCCATCAACACAAGCGGCGAATGTACACATGGACTTCACCCAATGGATTGTATAAAAATCAAATTGACTACATCTGTGGAAGTCAACGATGGAAAAGCTCTATAACATCAACAAAGACAAAACCTGGAGCTGACTGTGGTACAGATCATCAACTACTAGTATGCAAACTCAAGCTAAAGTTGAAAAATAGCAAACTACTCATGAATGCAGCAAAATATGACCTTGACAATATATCACTGGAATTTAAAGACTGCCTGCAAAAGCGATTTGCTGCTTTAGATACAAATGACAGAGCTCCAGAAGAGTTATGGAATGACATCAAGAAGGTTGTGTTGGAAGAAAGCGAGAAGTCTCTACAAAAGGTGAAAAAGCAAAAACGGCCAAAATGGATGACGGAAGAAACTCTGAAAATTGCCCAGAAACGCAGAGAAGCTAAAGCCAGAGGAGAAAGAAAGACAATAACAGAACTCAGAGATTTCCAACGTGCAACAAGACAGGACAAGGAAAAGTACTACAACGACGCATGCAAGGAAATAGAAACAAACTATTAGAGGAAGAACAAGATCGGCTTTCCTAAAGCTACGAGAGTTAAAGAAAAAGTTCCAGCCTCAAATTGGAATATTACAAGATGCTCAAGGTTCTATGTTGAATGATGCTGAGAAGATCAAGAAAAGGTGGAAGGAATATACAGAGTTTTTATATGATAAAGATCAAGTGGACCAACAGGCGTTTCAACCTATACCTTATGATCAGGAACCATTGGTGATGAAAGAAGAAGTTAAAGCAGCATTGAAAGCCTTATCAAAGAACAACCCCCCAAAAAACAAAATCCCTCACAAACTTATCTTAAACAAAATAAAACTTTATTATAACCTATATTACATTTTTTTGTCGGAGCATGTCGAGGGAGGGCTAGAACTGAACGTCCAGCCCCCTCCAGACGACAGACTTCTTTTATTCAAAGTTGAAGGTTTCCCAAACCGTTTGACAAACACTTATCTGATTGTCTATGTAACGATGCTCTGTTTGTCTGTGTAACGATACTCTTTAGCAATATCGCAAATCCTGCAGTTGCTCTGACTTCATGGAGTTTTGCACGACGTGCACGTTTCGGGATGGACCCTGTTTCAAGTGCCTTCCAAACCAGATGATAAATGGCAACTGTAGCGTGAAAATGCCATCTCCGCGGCCAGGATTGTTCATTTAAAAATGGTGTCTCCTTTTAGCATATATCAAGAGGGAACCTTCCAATCAGGAAGCAGGGATCTTCCCACGTAGAGGGAATCCCTGCTCGGATTGGATCATATGATGATTACATCAACATACTCTCCCATTCGATTTCGCGGTTAAGGCCATTCGGGGTCACAGAGTCCAAGGTGAAAATCCAACGTTGTTCTAGATGTTGAAGTTTGGCTTCCAGATTACCGCCGCGAGGGTCCAAAGGAACGTGATCTATCACCGTCCAATGGAGATCGTCAAACGTGTGGTTATTCTCCAAACCATGAACTACTATTGGTGCGGAAAGAAGTCCACAACGGAGACGGGATGCATGTTCAGATAGTCTTCTCTTAACTGGACGAATAGTCCTACCCACATATGTTAAATCACAAGGGCAAAATAACAGGTACACCACAAAATCAGATGTACACGTGGTATGCCATCTATTTTCCTCTTCCAAAAGGTTTTTTTGTTGATTATCAAAGAACAAAGCACCAGGCATTGATAGCATTCCCTTAGAAGTATTACAGCAATCTGATGCAGCTGTTACCATACTTACAAGGCTCTGCAAAGAAATATGGAAGACAACATCATGGCCAACTGACTGGAAAAGATCTGTGTTTATACCAATACTAAAGAAAGGTGATCCAACTGACTGTGGAAATTATCGCACAATCGCTCTCATCCCACATGCCAGCAAGATTCTACTGAAGATTATTCAAAAGAGACTACAGCCATACCTGGAACAAGAACTACCTGAAGTGCAAGCAGGGTTCAGGAAAGGGCGAGGAACGAAAGGCATCATTGCGGATGTAAGATGGATCCTTGAAAAGACTAAAGAATACCAAAAGGATATCTATTTGTGCTTTATCGACTATAGCAAGGCTTTTGACTGTGTAAATCATGAGAAACTCTGGGCCACATTAAGAAGCATGGGTATACAAGAACACCCGATGATACTCTTGCACAATCTGTACATTGATCAAGAAGCAACAGTTCGAACAAAAGAAGGAGAAACAGAATGGTTTAAAATAAGCAAAGGTGTAAGAGAAGGCTGCATACTTTCCCCCTACCTGTTTAATTTATATGCAGAACAAATCATCAGAGAAGCAGGATTGTATGAAGACAACAGAGGTGTGAAGATTGGTGGATGACTCAACAACCTTTGCTATGCTAATGATACCACATTACTGGCTGAAAGTGAAGATGATCTGAAACATTTGCTTCTCACTATCAAAGAAGTGTCTCAAAATGGGCCTGTACCTTAATGTAAAGAAGGCAAAGATCATGACAACTGTCATAATCAACAGGTTCATCGTTGAAGGAGAAGAAATTGAAATCGTGAACAACTTTAACCTACTTGGATCAACTATCCATAAAGAAGCAACAAGCAGTCAAGAAATCAGACGACGCATTGCTCTTGGCAGAATGGCTATGAAAGACCTAGATAAGATTCTCAAGAGCACAGATGTCTCTCTCCATACAAAGATTCGACTTGTTCAAGCCATGGTATTTTCAATATCATCATATGGATGTGAAAGCTGGACAGTGAAAAAGATAGACAGGAAGAAAATTGATGCCTTTGAATTATGGTGCTGGCGGCGAATACTGTGTATACCATGGACTGCCCAAAGAACAAACCAGTTGGTACTAGAGGAGATCAAACCTAAGCTTTCTTTAGAAGCTCAGATAACAAGACTTCAACTTTCATACTTTGGACACATCATGCGAAGAGAGAGATCATTAAAGAAAGACATCATGCATGGCAAGATAGAAGGTCAGCGCAAAAGAGGAAGGCCAGCAATGAGATGGATACATACAATAACAGCAGCTACAGGTACTAGTCTGTCAACAATGAGCTGCCTGACTCAAGACCGAACACAATTTAGAATAGCTATCCAGAGTGTCGCCATGAGTCGACTCCGACTCGACGGCATTTAACAACAAAAGCAATTGCAGACCACCAAAGAAACATATCTAACTGACCTACTAACAATTCATTCAAGTAACAAAACAGCGAGACAAAGGAACCTGAACACTCTACTTATTCCGAGCAGCTTCACAAAACTCAATAAAACTACAACAAATAGAGCATTCAGCTTCAATGCCCCATTAATATGGAATGCTCTTCCAGACAAGCTCAGAAATATCACAGACCTTACAACCTTTAGAAAAGATCTTAAAACCCACCTTTTAAGGAGTACTTTGGCAACTTAATACCTAATGATGAAACATTTTCCACTTAAACACATGTATACTCATACTCATCAAAACTCAATTTACTTTTTCCTTTCTCCCTCTCCAATCTACACAATTCCCATTCCTTCTCGTGGTTTAAGATAGTTATTCCAATTAACCTCCACATTGACAACTCTAGCGAGAAACGATTATTATTATCGGAACCAGATAGGATGAAAAAACATGTATAAATTTTGTACATATTGCAAATACGTTTATGTTTAAAACTATTTAACTCTCTAATCAGCATTTACTCAACTTTGTAATTCAAAACTACTTAATCTATTATATAAAATTCTATAACACTTCCCTTTGTTCACTGTAATGTTAACTGTTTAGAATATGTTACAATGTAATATTTCAAGTTTTGTTCTATGTAAACCGCTTTGATTTTGCTGAAAAGCGGTATATAAAACCGTTCAATAAATAAATAAATAAATATCTGATGTGTTATCCCTAGTTAACCACCACTTGTTTAAGACACCAAAGTATGCTTTCCTGACTTTTTCTTGGAATAGGGGTACTTTTCACACTTTTGTAAACAGCTGTAGATTTTTTTTTTTAAGACCTAACTCATACCCTACAAACCAAATGAAAGTAGGGTTTATAAGGTGACATTTTACTTACCAGATAATATCCTTTCCTTGAGTCCTGCTAGACCAGTCCAGACAAGTAGGTTATGTTCCTCTACCAGCATATGTGGAGACAGAGTAGGTTCCAGAGGCTTCTTACGACATCATGACATTAACAGCCTGTGCCTCTAGGGGCATAAACTAGAATCCGTAACCCAAGCATATGGTCAGGAATCACCGACTTCATGCAGTCTCAGCAAGGATAATAAAGTTCAGTAGAAATGGAAGCATAATTATGTACACAATCAGCCTCAACCGAAGGCTTGTCAGAAGGTTATGAGCCTGCAGGACCAACCATCAAGAGTAAAGCATACTAGAACAGGTTTCAGGAGCAGGTCCTGAACTGGTCTAGCAAGACTCAAGGTAGTGGTGGGGGCAAATACAGTGACAAAATTCAAAATGGCATGGGACAGACACAGTGGATCCCTTTATAGCAACAGGATAAAATCAAAATAAACCTATCTAATTTCTCAACAAACAGGGGGGCCCTACACGGAGCGGTGGGTTCACCCCTAAACCAAGACATGGGGAGGGGTGACCTGCACGGAGCAGCAGGTGCACCTACTCTTGCCACCTTGCCAGGCAGACTAGATGGATCATACTGGTCTTTATCTGCCGTCATTTACTATGTTACTCAGCTTGGAGAAAGCAGTCTGAGACGCAGGAAAACACCATCCATTAACACTGAGGCAACTACACTCACTCAATTACTTGACCGGAGCTCCGGAGTCTCTGAGCCTCCTCTTACCTGTACCATGACAACAGCAGAGATCAAGGCATTTCCGAGCAAGCCCATCGTGGTTCCAGACTGGTCATCACACACCCAATCCATAGAAAGGTGTGTAAAAATGACAACTGAGGCTGCTGGCCATGCGTACAATCAGGAGAGGAGGGAACATTATATTATGGGTCAGATTGTCAGCAGGGAGCTAATGAGCCAAAACAGAAGCAAACAAGATATGGTTTCTTTGCTGGATTTTGTTAAATAACATTAAATTAACTGCATAAATGATATTTTAATGACAATTAAGTGGCTACAGGTGTTGCTCAGACTATTTGTATGTTCAAATAAATATTACTTAATTTCCACATATGCCAACTGTGATTTGATGCCAGACTCACTTTGAGCAGTTTCTGAAGATAGCTTTAGATTCAGCATGCAAAAGTGCATAATTTGGTCTCTAGTAGTTTGTAAAATTTGGAAAAATAAAAATCTACCCCTAAAATTGACAAGCCCTACTACGCTACCATGCTCACGGCCTGTTGTTCCTGACCCACTTCAACGCAACGTCCTGTTGCTCCTGCCCCCTTCAACCGAAAATTGTGTTGGAGGTGGGCAGGACTGGCAGACCATGATCGCACTAACGCGGGCACTTTAAAGCCTGACACAGCAGAGGCACTGCCGTGCCACCCGCCTTCCCCTAAGTGAGGAGGAGGATGCTGGGAGGGGGTGTCATCAAAATCTTCAGGTGGGGGCGGCATGGAGGGTCTGCCTAGTGCAATAGAGACCCTCAGACTGGCCCTAGGCACAGGAAGCCCAGGGCCAGTCTGGGCTTCCTGCAACTCATGCAGGCAGTTGGACAAGGTAGGAAAATTCCAGCACTGACTCAATGGATGCCTCGAGCAGCCTGACTCATGTACCACCAGTGGATGAGATCGAGAGCCCCTTTCCCTTCCTAAAGTCAGACAGAGATGTATGGGCCGATGTAGACAAGTTTAGCGTGGCTTTTTCTGGCGCTTTTCCCACACTAGGTTTGCTCGCCGATGCAGAAAGCAATCTAGCGCTGGAACAACAACAAAAAAACAACCAGCTAAACTGCAGTGTACTTGGCATGGAAATCGCTTCTAAGTAATTTCGTCGGATGTAAAAAACCATGCTGAAACTTAGTGCAGTTTTTAACACTAGACCTTCATGCCAGCTTCGGGCAGGCATAAAGATGCTACCGGAAGCAAAAGTATCATCTGAGGTGAAGACTGACACTTCACCTCAGATGATCCAGGCATCTTGGAAAGCCCCTGATGTCATCAAAATACTGTGGAGGGGCCAGTGCCCCCAACACTGACCTCCCACCGACAGAAACCAAATCCCTGGCAGCCCCAAAGCCCACCCAATAAGAAACGTCCTTGTGGCCCAGGGGCCCCGATCCCAACTACTCAGCCAATAACAAAAAGGCCTGGTGGCCACCGAACCTTCGATACCTTAAATCTGGAGTGGGAGCACTGCCCACGCACTCCCGCCCCTGTACCACCTTCCTGAAAAATGGCAACACCTGACTCCACATGGTGCATCCTGGGATGCACAGGGCAGAGTCAGACTGCCATATAAGAATGCACTGCACATAGCCAAGCTTCGCCATTTTTTAAGGATGGCAGTATGGGGCAGGAGCGCGTGGGCAATGCTCCTGCTCCAGATTAAATTACCGGGAGAGGGCCGGGGGAGCTTAGGGGCCACCAGGCCTTTTTGTTATTGGGTTGGAGGGGGGGGGAAGGAAATCAGGGCTGCTGGGCCACCAAGGATTTTTTTTTTTGAGTGAGTGGGTGGGTGGGAGGGAGGATCAGGGTCAATGGGCCACCAGGGACTTTTTTCTGTCAGGAGGTTGGTATCTGGGGGGGGGGGGGAGGACCGGACCCCCAACAGTATGTTAATAGCATTGAGGGCTTTCCTCGATGTCTGGGTCATCTGATGTGAAGTGTCAAACTTCCCCTCGGATAGTGAAATTAGGCTTTACCTGCTTTCCTTGGGTACCTCCAGTCCAGTCCTAACCTATGCATTTTCATGTCTCACCAGCAGCTTGGAGATCGAGTTCGTCAATAGTCATGACATCAGCACACATAGGCAGCTGGCACCACCCACCAGCCCTCAGTATCCTATTGACAAAGCAGACTCACAGGAGCAACAAACAATAGCACTTTTCAACAGAGACCTAGAACTACTTCCCCCTAAAGAGGCAGAGAGAAATGCTCCCCCAAATTAAGAAAAGATGCTTATCTACTAAGCAAAATCTCCAACATGGGACAGAGGGACCTGGTCAGTCATTCCTCCTTTCAAATGTCACACCTCCTTCTGGTGAGGAAGCCTCATGTCCTTGTCCTCATGGCAGCCTTGCCCCTGCGGAGCAAGGAAAAGAACTTGGCATCCTCCAAGAAGTCCCGTGCCAACATAGTAACATAGTATATGATGGCAGATAAAGACCTACACCTCCCAGACCTCTACAACTGAATGGATTTCTCCTGGCCTGGGATGGCCATCAGTCAACATACAGACAGGACCAGGGAGGGTCTGGGACTAGACTGGAGGTACTCAAGGAAAGCCAATTAGCAGGTAAGGCCTAATTTCACCTTCCCTATTGTCCCTCAAGTCCAGTCTCAACCTATGGGATGTATTATAGCAGTACTAATCTCAGGAGGGACCCACAAAAACCCAGCCTGTAACACCGCCAACCCGAACCTTGCATTTTGGCACACCTCGCAATCCTCATCCTTGCTCTATACACTCTCACCCACACAGCCGCTCTTCACTACTTCTTCCTTCATTCCCATCATACACTATTCACACTACAACAAGCTTCAGCCCCTCTTCCCCAGTCCCAGAAATAGAAACCATTACAGCCTAATTTACATCCACACAATACAATTACAAGGTCTCCCACAATCCACCTTGAACCCCTTACAACTTGCCATGAATAGTGCAGCAAGGGTTCTCCAGGGGTCATCTAAAAGAGACCATGTGACGCCCCTTCTAAAGCAGTTACACTGGCTTCCTATACAAGCCAGGATCTTATTCAACTTACCCTACCTATAGAGTGAAACCTAAGTGTCTTAGTTTTTTTGCTTTTTCTACTTTTTTTTGTCGGAAGTTTTTGCCATGAGGGATGTCTCTCTCTTGAAGCGTAACTTCCCTTTTATTCACTTTGGTGGTAACCTAACCACTGTATAAAAGATTGTGAGGTAATTGCATTCTACCTAATGCTACATCACAATTACATCTCCATATTAAAATTGTCTCTGCAGATCTCAACGGACACAGTACTGTGTTTAGAACCGCTCACTTCTTTTCGGCTCTGCTTCAATGCTTCAAATCTGCTAACACTTTTACTCATCTGATTCTTGCCACCAGCCGAAGAGGTATCAAATTTCCAGCCTTTCTTCCGAGCTTCTCTTCTTCTTTCTGCTCTTTTAATCAAGGCTATGACGATAGATATCCCTCTTGTAAACTGGACTTCTCCATCAATGCAGTCATACTTGCTGATCAAACTCAAGGAACAGCGAACAGGTTTTATGAACACACACCCCTCCCCCTTTTTTTGACATCATATCAAACTCATCCAATCAATCTCTAGATTCAGTCCCTTCGGTTCTAAAGAGCCTATCCGAAAAATCCAACTTTGTTCTAGCCATTGAAGACGCTGTTCCCTATCTCCTCCTCTCAGACTCACCGGAGCGTGATCAATTATTCGCCAGTGAAAATCAGAGAATGAATGATTAAACTCTATACAATGTTGAACTAGAGGAGCTGAAGTTACCTTATTTCTTATTCGCGAGGCATGTTCTTGGAGACGAAGTTTTACCCTTCGTATTGTCCGTCCCACGTATAACTTCATGCAAGGACAAATTAGTATATAAACCACATGAGTCATGGAACACGTGGTAAGCCATTTAGATGTCTGTTTTAGCCTTGAATTAGGAATATGCCATATAGGACCCTCAATTGTACGATGACAAAGATCACAGGACTGGCCTCTTGAACAGGCATAATGACCTTTCAAACCATCTTGCGAGGTTTGTTCCGATCTCATCTGTGCCCTAGTGATCAAATTCTCTACAGTCGGGCCTCTAGTGTAAGCTATCCGTAATGGTTTCTGGAAACAGGAATGAAGGGATAAAATATGCCAATGTTTATTAAGGATAGATCTGATCTTAGAAATGTTTGACATATAGGGCAAGATACCTGTTACCGAATCAGAATCAACTTGTTTGGCCACCGGGACTCTCAACCATTCTCTGTGAGTATATCGTGCTCTGATGAGGGCTTGCTTCACTATAGAAAACGGGTAGCCTCTATGCAATAGCCGACATTTTAAATCTTGAGCATGGTATTCAAATTCTTGAATGGAACTACAAATGCGACGTAAGCGCAAAAACTGACCATAAGGGAGACCCCTCTTTAGAGCTGGAGGATGGAAACTTGAATAATCCAAGAGGGTATTTCTTTGAACTGTTTTTCTTTAAAGTGCTGAACCTAAACGAGAACCTTGTTTGAAAATTGTTACATCTAAAAACTCTAATTTTTTTGAATGAAAATGTAAAGTAAACTTTAGATTGGTCTTCTGAGCATTCAACCAATCTACAAAAATGTGTAAAGCTTCTTCTGTGTCATTCCAAAGAAAAAAGATATCATCAAGGAATCTGGCCCATAAGCCTATTTTAGAATACCACTCAGAAGGAAATATTGCTTGCATCTCAAAGTCTGCTAAATAAAGTGTGGCAATCGAAGGGGCCACCATGGCCCCCATTGCAATTCCATGAATCTGATAAAAAAAGTCTCCCTCAAAATGGAAGAAATTCTTCATCAAGACTAATGACAACATTTGAACAAAAAATTCTTTTGGCAGACGAGAAGGTAAAGGAACTTCCAATTTTTTAAATTACTTCCAAAGCTTCTTCCTGAGCTATATTGGTATATAAAGCAACCACATCTAATGACACCAAAATGGTATTCTCAATAGGTTGTACAATAGAGTCGAGTTTTTCCAAAAAGTGAGATGTATCTCGTATATAGGAAGCTACTTGTTGTGCACACGGTTTCAAAAAAATATCGCAAAATTGTGAAAGTGGCTCTAACATAGATCCTCTACAGGACACTATAGGTCTCCCTGGTGGAGATGAGAGATTTATGTATTTTAGGTACAGTGTAAAAATTAGGGATCAATGGATTTTTTGGTGTCAAAAACTTAAATTCTTTTTTTGTTAACCAACCACGATCTAATCCAGGGGTCTCAAACACGCGGCCCGCGGGCCGCATGCGGCCCGCGAAAGACCTTTGTGCGGCCCGCGATGCCGAAGAAACAAAAACCTCCCCCCGGCTTCTGCTGCCAACATATTACCGACACCTGCAACAGCCGTTAGAACAGAGGTGGGTGGGAGGAAGTGACGTCACCCACCGCGATGGTGGCTTAAGTGGAGAGCTCCAGGGCCAGCCTGCAGCAAAACAGCAACAAAACTCTGCAGAGGGGTTTTGTGGCATCTCCTAGTGCAGGAAAGCAGACAGAGAGGGACCGGAGAATGGCAACCCGGAAAAAAAGCCACGGACATCTGCGACTATGCGTGCGCCGGCCTGAATGTAGCTGCGGGGGAAAGGAGAATGGCGCAGATGGACAACGTGCAGGCAGAACACGTGGAGAAAGAGGGGAGAGCGAGTGGAGGCCCGGAGGAGGAGCGGAATGGAGCAGCAGGGGCAACGGTGACCAGAGAGCTGCGAGAGTGGATAGAGGAGCTGAAGGCTGAGGTACACTCTGCAAAAACCGAGCTGGGTAGATGCTGGCTGGAATAAAGGAGGAGGTGGCAGAGCTGACATTCCGCATGGGGGACCACGAGAACCTGCTGGAGGTATGGCAAGAAGAGAGGGAAATGAAAAGGAAGGAAAAGGAGTGGTTTGAGTAAGTGCAGTTGAAGCTGGAGGACTTAGAAAACAGATCCAGTACTATCCCCCCATCCCCGGGTGATGGGGGATAGTACTGAAAATGGGGTGATGGGTTAGGACTGGTAATGGACAGATGGGGGTTAGGACTGGAGGTGGTCTGATTGGGGGGCTAAGACTGAAAATTGGGTTATGGGGGGGGCTAAGAATGAAGATGGGGTGATGGAAGGGTTAGGACTGGAAGTGGGCTGTTGGGGGGGCTTAGGACTGATAATGGGCTATGGGGGGGGGGCTAGAACTGGTAATGGACTGGGGGGGGGTGCTAGGACTGGAAATGGGCCGAGTAGAAGGGGGAGCTTGAACTGCAAATAGCTGATGGGAACAGGGTCTTGGAATGGAAATGGGCTGAGTGGAAGGGGGCTTGGAATGGAAATGGGCTGATGGGGAGGGGGGCTTGGAAAGGAAATGGGCTGATGAGGGGGGGGGGGGCTATGACTGGAAATGGGCCGAGTAGAAGGGGGAGCTTGAACTGCAAATAGCTGATGGGGACAGGGTCTTGGAATGGAAATGGGCTGAGTGGAAGGGGGCTTGGAATGGAAATGGGCTGATGGGGAAGGGGGGCTTGGAAAGGAAATGGGCTGTGAGGGGAGGGAGCTAGGACTGGAAATGGGCTGATGATGCCGGGACTAGAAGGGAACGGATGCTGGGTGGGGCAGGAGCTAAAAGGGAGTTGATGTTGGGGGACGATTAGAATGGGATGGGGCTGGGAGAGTGAAATGGAGAGGGGAAATATATTTTGTGTGGGAGGGAAGAAAAATCTACAATTGGCCGGGTATTGGGAGAGTAAGTGGGGATTGAGGATGGAGGGGTAAAATTTGAGTGGATGAAATAGGAATGAGGAAAGAGCAAAAGGAGAATGATTAGTATGTTAAAGCAGATGTAGAAAGAATGGAAAAAAACTAGGAAAGAAGAAAAGACAAATGGACAGCAGACAATGGAGCGTTAGCAGAAGACACGAAGAAACCAGAAGAAAGTGGCTGGAACAATTGCAACTGAAAAAAAAATGCACAAAAGGTAGAAAAATCTCTCTTTATTTTGAATTTATTAACTGAAATATGTCAGCTCTTGGAAATGTGCATCTTTAACGTCTGCACTTTATTTAATACAAGAGGAAATCAATTTATAGTTTTATTTCTACAGAGTTGTACATTCTAAGTTTGGCTTTTGGGGTTCCCAGTTTAATTGTCTTCCTGTTTCTAAATTGTGATTCCTTGTTTGGTGATGGTGTATGTTCTGCATGTGTAACTGAGCTGAGGTATTCTGTTTATGTAATTCCTATTTGACATTGCCACTTGTTCTCTTTCCCGAGTAGGTCATGTATTGTTATTCTCTGAAATGTCTTGATTTAATATTTGCAGTGTTGCCTTTTGATAGTTAGGGTATGGTGCTTTTGTGAGTCCTGGTAGTGCTGTTAGGACATGGCAGGTTTGCTATGGGTTCTAAATGGGCAGTGTTTCTAGTAGTTCCTAATGTGCCTGGCGGTTGGCACTGGTTTATAGTAATGTAGAAATCTTTTAGTCTTTCTTTATCCATACACTCATTAAGAGGCATGTTTACTAAAAGTTAGTGTATGGTAACATTATGCAAATATTTATGCAAATGATGCCCTTATGCAAATGAGGCCTGCGTCTTGTGCGGCCCCCGGGTTACTCTACAAGTCCTCATTTGGCCCTCAAAGCAATTTGAGTTTGAGACCCCTGATCTAATCCCTCCTGTACTAAATCCATGATCATTGAACGTATTTCCGTTGATGGATCATGATACAAATATTGATAAAAAGTACTATCATTTAATTGGGCTCAAGCAGTGTTCCGATATTGGTCTATCGATTGTATGACCGTTGCTCCCCCTCTGTCCGCTCTTCTTATTATTATGTTCGCATTTTGACGTAATTCTTTTAATGCTTGCCATTGAAACTTTGTCAGGTTGTTGGCAGTATAATATGCTCTGGAATCAGAGAATGACTATTCCATCTGATATAAATCCTGTAAAACTAATTGTTGAAATGTGGAAATAAAAGGGTCAACTTCTCCCGTAGGAATCGATTTAGAAGGTGGTCGAACCACTGACCCATCCGATGTTAATGGATTTGTGTCACAAAATTGAATGACTCGTAATTTACGAAAAAAATTTTGTAATGCTATCTGAACCTGAAACGGCTGGTATTATTCAAGACAGTGCTGCTGATATTCAAAGCGGTCAATAAGCTCTCTCCATCTTCACTTTCTGACCTTATCCAAGCAACAGCGCCTAATAGACCAAGAAGATCCACTGCGATAAATATGCTATCATTGCCGAGAGAATTAACAAAATGCACTTCAATAACCGCAAACAGGGCCTTCAGTCTCTGCGCACCAAGATTCTGGAACTCACTACCAACAAACATCAGGGCAATAACTAACCTGACCCAGTTTAGGAAGGTCCTTAAACACTTCCTTTTCATAAAATATTTCCCAGAGAACAATGAACCACATCCCCACTCAGATACTTACAACTGTCCCATCACACCCTGTAAGCCAGGCGTCCACACCATGTAAGGAGTCCTTGACCATTAAATCTCTTGTTATGTCTTATGTGACTTCATTGTGTAAATAGTTACCTTTTGTTATCCAAGTTGTTTCTCCTGTTAATTGTAAACTCAGACCTATGTACCCTGTCTGATTGTTATGTTCCATGTAAACCGCACTGATGCTGAATAATGCGGTATAGAAGAAATTGTAAATAAATAAATAAATACCCATCCACACCATCCCAACCTTCCAGTCAACCCCTCAAATGTGCTCTCATTAACACCTGCTCCGTCCACAACAAAATCCCCATTCTGGTTGACTACATTAAGGATAGCCACGTTGACATACTGTGCATCACATAATCAGGGCTAGATGATTCTGATACAGTCCTCCTAAATCAACTGGCTCTCCCTTCTTACCAAATCTTCAACTGCCCTAGGGCATCCAAAAGAGGCGGAGGCATACTCACACTTGCTAAGCAGGACCTCCATTTCAAAACCACCAGCTTTAGCTCTAGAAAACGAACTGGACCTCATCACCAATTCCAACACCCACCTGTCAGTCTGCTTCACATACAGATCTCCACAGCAGTTTCCTGCGACCTCTCTCCTAACATTGAGGAAGCATACTTGAACAACCACAAAAACAAATGGTTCTTACTTCTTGGCAATATCAACTTACCCTCTTTACTCAGCAAACTCTCATCACCTTTCCTACAAGCAACGGAAGCTCTCCAACTCAAGCAAATTGTCTCACAACCAACTCACTCCAGAGAAGCAACCCTCGATCCACATCGTCACACCAACACCGGACCACCATGACCCAGAACACACCAGTACCTTGGGCTGACCATAACCTGCTTATCTTCTTCATGCCAAACCTCTCCAACTCACACATTCACCATACCCCCCCCCCATCTCACCTATGCAGGTTTCGAGATTTTGACAGACACACCTTAATCTCCACCATCCTATGTACCTCCAAATAACAATCCAAGCAATCTTGACTCCATAATAGCAGAATGGCACAACCACATCTTCTCATATGCCACCACAACCAACACAGCTGGTATTACAAGATCAAACCACATTCACTGGTTTACCACCGAACTCAAGGTTCTAAAGATCAAGCTCAGGCAACTAAAGAATAAATGGAGGCGTTACAAAGAACCACCTAACCACTCTGCATACACCACAGCCTAGGCAGAGTATTGCTTGCTCACCCTCCGGAAAAAGGTATACCACACCAACCGAATTAGATCCTTCCTCAAAAGACCTAGAGACCTCTTTAACATAGCCCTACAGCTTCTCAAAGACCCCACCACACCCAAATCTGATGCCACCCCAGCCCCAGCCGACATGGCACAATTTCTGCAACCCAAACAATCATCTACCACCAGAAATTACTTACTCCCCACCAATGCCTCTAACACCCCAACCAGCCAAACCTGGTCTTCCTTCAGTCCGCTCTCCCTTTCCCAAATTGAAAGCATCATCACAAACCTCAATAGCATAGCTTCCCCTCTCAACCATTGCTCCTTTCTCCTGGATCAAAATGACCAAGCAAGAACTCTCACCAACCATCATACACATCGCTCAGACTTCTTTATCCTTGGGCTACATACCAACCACCCTCAAACATGCTTCCGTCAGACCCCTTTTAAAAAAATCATGCAGCCGACTCTCTCACCATCCGCCTACAGACCTATCTCCAGCACTCCCTCTCATGCCAAGATCACCGAAAAAGCAGTGCAGCTACAGATGCAGGACTTTACAGACTCCCACTCACTCCTGGACAAGCATCAGCACAGCTTCAAGCCCCATCATTGTACTGAAATCCTTCTGACCTCACTATTAGAGACACTACTCAAGGGCATAGAAAAAAAATGTTACAAGGATTCATTTTCATTGACATATCTGCAGCCTTTGATTCTGTCATTCAAATGGCATGGGACAGACATAGTGAATCCCTTTATAGAAAAAGGATAAAAATCAAAATAAACTTAACTATTTCTTATATCTCAACACATAGGGGTGACCTACACAAAGCGGTGGATACAGCCCTAAACAAAGGCATGGGGAAGGGCAACCTGCACAGAGCGGCAAATACACCTACATACTGGTCTTTATCTGCCATCATATACTATGTTATTATGAACACCTCCTTTCACGGTTCCAATCAATTGGCCTCAAACACAACACTACAATGGTTACACAATCCTACCTGACCGACAGATGCCAACAAGTAAGAATTGGATCTGAAACCTGCAACCCTTTCAGATTTCTCCAAGGCTTACCCCAAGGCTCTGCTTTATCCTCCTTCTTCAATATTTTTATCCAGCCTTTATGCAGAATAATCCAAGACTACAACATCCTCTACCATCTGTATGCCGGCATCCTAATCTACACACCTCTCGCCATCCTCAACCCTGACTACTCCGCAATTGGGCGATACATCACAGCTGTCATCCAATAGCTCAACCAGCACAACATGCAAATCAATACCAACAAATCAGAAGTCCTCTACATCACCAAGAACCTCTCATTCACCCCAACACCCAAATCAACCTAGCCAACCTAACTTTGCAAATAAAAGAGAAAGTAAACTACCTCGGCATAATCCTAGACCAAGCACACATCAAATAAGTTACCAAAGCAGCTTACTTCTGTATGAAAATGGTTCGAAATCTTTGACCCCTTCTGGAACCATCTGACTTCAGAAATTTTTGTCAAGCCCTCATCACCCCAGTTCTAGACTATGCCAACATAATATCCCAGGGTCTCCCAAAATCCACCCTGCTAACCCTACAACTTGCACAAAACACAGCCACCAGAATCATCTCAGGTACCAGTAAACGAGCACATATCACCCCAGTCTTGAAGCAGCTACACTGGCTCTCCATCCACATAAGAGTCAAATAGAAAGTTGCCCTAACCATCTTCAAAACCCTTCAAAACCTCTCAGCAAACATCCTTCAAAACCTTACTCTTGAACCTCTCAACAACAGGTCCAGGAGAAGGGCCAACTACAACCTCCTAGCAGGTCCAGCCGCATTCTCTTGATCCAACCTGTCTACTTCCAGCAGAGCCTTCTCATTCTACATACCCACCATCTGGAAATCCCTCTCCCCAGACATGCGCTCCTTAACTGAATTTGGAGCATTATGCCGCAAACTAAAGACCAATCTGTCCTTGGAGCATTTTGAATCTGTTACGTAGTATCCTACCCCACCGCCACATACATTTATTTTTTAACAAGTAAAATAATCTTCCCAACCTCCTGTTTGTGGAATGTTAAGATTTACAGCTTATTCTTTTGTTAAAATTATTTATCCTGTTATCGAACATGTTCTATGTAAAGTTATTCACGTTCTTGTTCCATGTGCACTGCTGTGACTTGTAGATACAGCGGTATAGAAATGTTGCTAAATAAAATAAGCCCCCGCTGCCTGCACATCTAAGCAATAGTGTATCACAAAGATATGCAAGGACAACCATGTTGCCGCCCTACAGATATCCACTGGCAAAATCAATCAAACTAGCTTTCGCCCATGACACAGCATGGGCTCTCATCAAATGAACCCTCAAACCCACAGGCACTGTCCTTCTCTGCAATAAATAGGCAGAGGAAATGGTTTCCCTCATCCATCTGGAAATGGAGGCCTTGGAAGCTGCCTCCCCTTTACATGGTCCTCCGAACACTGAATTACACTGAAGAACCCAAGGTACATCCAAGAGCCGTAGGTGGGAGTCTTCCGGGATCCCCCACTCCCGAGAAAACTGGCCGCAACTGATTAGCATGAATAACAGAGAGCACCTTGGTCAGGAAAGAAAGTATTGGATGGAGAACTACCTTCTCCTTGGATATGGAGAGGAAGGGTTCCTGACACAACAGTGCCTAAAGCTCGGAAATCCTCCTGGCTGAACAAATCACCACCAAACACACCATCTGCAAGGTCAAGTCCTTCAAAGTACAAGTCAACAGTGGCTCAAAAGGTGCCTCAGTCAATACCGACAACACCAGATTGAAGTCCCAAGGTGGGAGTATTGACCTCACCGGAGGGCGCACTTGTTTCACCGCTCATAGGAAGCAGACCACAACTGGGTGAGCTGTGAGAGAAACACCCTCTACGCTACCACAGAAACATGTTAAGGCTGCCACCTGTACTCACAGTGAACTACACGCCAGGCCTTCTCCAGACCTGCCTGAAGAAAAGCCAGCACAGAGGCAGTCAAGAGCTGACAGCCCTGTTCTTCACACCAATCCTCCAAAACTCTCCAAATCCGAATATAGGACAGTGTAGTGGAGCATTTGCGCACCTTCAAGAATGCGTTATTACCTGGGCCGAGTAGCCTCATTTCCTTAACTCAGCCCTCTCAAGAGCCATGCCGTAAGTGAGAAGTGATCCACTTGAGGCATCCAGACAGGGCTCTGCACAAATAGAGCCGGCAGACACCGCGCTAGCCAGACCAGATCAGCATACCATGGTCTGCATGGCCAATCTGGAGCTATCAGGATGACCAGTCCATGATGTGCTTCTATCTGTTGCACTATTTGCCTGATGAGCGCCCATGGAGGGAAAGCACAGTTACTTACCTGTAACAGGTGATCTCTGGGAACAGCAGGAATTAGTCCTCACATATGGGTACGTCGGAACCGACGGAGCCTGCGCGGGAAAGCTCCCCAGCTTCCCAGAAAGGAAGCTTTTGGGGCCTCCCACTGCACATGCGCGCTGCCTTCCCGCCTTCCTGACCAGCTCTCCTCAGTTCGAGTTTATAGCTGAGACAATAGAGAGAGGAAAGGAAGATAGATAGAAGATACAACTCCTAGGGGAGGTGGGTCGGTTGTGAGGACTAATTCCTGCTGTTCCCAGAGATCACCTGTTACAGGTAAGTAACTGTGCTATCTCCAGGAACAAGCAGGAATAAGTCCTCATATATGGGGACTCCCTAGCTAAGATGCCTGGGAGATCCCCTTCCAAGGGTTCGCCATCTCCGTATGGATCTCAGGCATCCATTCTGGGAAGGTGGGCAGGAGTTGTTCAAGTATGGAACAGGTGTTTGAGGACAGCCTGACCAAACAAGGCATCCCGGTGGGAGTCCTTGTCCAAACAGTAATGGGCTGTGAAGGTATGAACCGAGGCCCAGGTGGCGGCTCGACAGATCTGATCTATGGATACAGAGTGAAGATGAGCCATAGAAGTGGCCATGGCTCTCACATTGTGAGCTGTGACATGGCCTTCCAGAGAAATGTTTTTACTCTGGTAAGCAAAGGAAATACACTGAGCAATCCAATTGGAAAGTGTACGTTTGGAGACTGGAAGTCCCAAATGAGAAGGATCAAAAGCCACAAAAGGTTGGGAAGACTTTCGATGTGGCTGAGTCCTGTTGAGGTAAAAGGCAAGAGCTCTTTTACAATCTAGAGTATGAAGGTTCCTCTCTGCACTGGATGCATGAGGAGCCGGGAAAAAGACAGGTAGATATACCTCTTGATTAAGATGAAAAGGCGAGACCACTTTGGGCATAAAGTGGGGATTCGTCCTAAGGACCACCTTATCATGATGAAACCTAGTATAAGGTGGATGAGCCACTAAGGCCTGTAGTTCACTGATGCGGCGAGCCGAAGTGACTGCAATAAGGAAAAGGACCTTCCAGGAAAGAAATTTCAAGGAGGTAGAAACCAACGGTTCAAAAGGTGGCTTCATAAGCTGACCTAGAACTAGGTTTAAATCCCATGCTACCGGAGGAGGTCGGATGGGAGGCTTAGTTAGAGTCAGGCCTCTCATGAACCTTGCAATAAGAGGATGAGAGGAGACAGGTTGTCCATTTAGAGGTTTTAAGGATGCTGCAATAGCGCTCAAATGGACTCTTACTGAATTCGTCTTAAGGCCTGCATTAGAAAGATGCAGGAGATAGTCTAGCAGAGAATTCAAAGGAAGTGCTAGAGGGTCAAGACCCTGCTGAGCACACCAAATGGAAAAGCATTTCCATTTGAAAGCATAGGAACGCCTCGTGGAGGGTTTCCTAGAGGCATGAAGGATATCTTTCACTGGTTGAGAAAGATTGAAGTCATGAAGGCTTAGGCCTTCAGTAACCAAGCTCTGAGGTGTAGGGACTTGGGGTTTGGGTGCCACAAAGTCCCCTCCTCCTGAGACAGAAGGTCTGGCGCAGCTCCCAGGTCCAGGGAGGGTCCCTGGGAGAGATGCAGAAGTAGAGGGAACCACACTTGGCGCGGCCAGCGTGGAGCTATGAGGATCATCGACCCGTGATCCCTCTGGAGTTTGAACAGAGTCTTGGGAATCAAAGGAATGGGTGGAAAGGCATATAGGAATTCCTGACCCCAATGCAGGAGAAAGGCGTCGCTGGCCTGAGCTCCCTGACACGGAGTCCTGGAACAGAACTGGGGAAGTTTGGCATTCCACGGACTTGCAAAGAGGTCTATGTCCGGGGTTCCCCATTCCTGAAAGATTTTGCGTATCTGGTCCAGATGTAGGGACCATTCGTGTGGAAGCAGAACTCGACTGAGTCTGTCTGCACGAGAGTTTTGAACCCCTGGAAGATACACTGCCAGAAGATGAATTTGATGCTCTCTGGCAAGGCCCATAATCTGAGAGCTTCGTTGCAAAGCGACAGAGAGCCTGTCCCTCCTTGTTTGTTTACGTAGAACATGGCCACCTGATTGTCTGTATGAACTAGGACGGTCAGGTTGACAAGGAGGGTATGGAAGACTGAGGGCAAGGAAGATTGCTCGCAGTTCCAGGAGGTTGATGTGAAGGGTGGTCTCCTGTGGAGACCAAGTACCCTGAGTGGAGAGGTGTTGAAGATGGGCTCCCCACCCTGTTTGGGAGGCATCTGTTGTGAGAGTTGCTTGGGGCAACAAAGGTTGGAAGGGGGCCCCCAACGACAGATTCTTGGTGGATATCCACCATTGGAGGGACCAAAACAGACGTTTTGAGGTGAGTATTTGGTCGGAGAGCGCTCCTGATGCTTGAGTCCACTGGGTGGCCAAGGTCCATTGAGCTGCTCTCATATGAAGACGAGCGTAGGGCACCACGTGTACCGTGGAGGCCATGTGGCCCAGAAGTCGCAGCATTTCCCTGGCTGTCAAGTGAGTGCTGGACTGAGCTTGGGAGGCCAAGCACACCAGACGTTGGACCCGGACCTGAGGAAGGTAGGCCCTTGCAGTGGTGGTGTCCAACTGGGCCCCTATGAATTCCAGAGACTGAGTAGGGATGAGTTGAGATTTGGGAAGGTTTACCACCAGTCCCAGATACTGCAGAATGTGCCTCGTGCGGTCCAGGGAAATCTGGGCCTCTGACTGAGATGGAGCTCGGATGAGCCAGTCGTCCAGATATGGGAATACAAAAATTCCCAGACCTCTTAGAAATGCGGCTATAACTGCCATGCATTTGGTGAACACTCTTGGAGCAGAGGCTAGACCGAAGGGAAGTACTCTGTACTGGAAATGTTTTCCCTGGAACAGAAATCGTAGATATTTTCTGTGGATGGGTGGATGAGTATATGTGTGTACGCATCCTTGAGATCTAGAGAACAAAGCCAATCCTGACTCTGAAGGTATGGAAGGAGAATGCCCAGAGAAAGCATTTTGAATTTCTCCTTGTATAGAAATTTGTTCAATTCTCTCAGATCTAGGATAGGTCTGAATCCCCCTGTCTTCTTTGGTATGAGAAAATAAGGGGAGTAGAAACCTGTCCCTTGTTGAAGAAGAGGATCCTCTTCTATTGCCCTTTGGGCAAGGAGGGAAGAGACTTCCTGACCCAACAGGGCCGGGAGAGATGGGGGAGAATTGAAGTGCCTCACCATGGTATGTGGAGGAAGGTTGGAAAAATGAAGTTTGTAGCCCTCTCTGATGATAGAGAGGGTCCAGTGCTCTGATGTAATTTGCTCCCATCTGGGAGCAAAGTGAGCTAACCTTCCGGGAATGGTGAGGGGCTCTGGTTGTTCTAGAGCCAGAAAGGTTAAGTTCGCTAGGGGCAAGTCAACACCCCTGAGGGGGTTGAGCCTGCTGAGGAGTGGCAGACGCTGCAGGCTTTGACCTTGCCTGTTTAGGTTGCTGACGCTTAGCAGCAAAGCGAGGCTGAGAAGATTGTTGGCCAGTATTTGTGGAAAATCTGGCCTTCTTGTAGTAAGGCCTCTTGAAGGACTTTTTCTTGGCAGGAGTAGAGGTAGACTTAGAAAGTCTATCTAAGGTAACATTTTCTGCGTCCATTTGAGTGGCTTTAATTTGCCAGTCTTTACCAAATAAGTTCTCACCTGTACAGGGCAGATTCCGTAAGCCATCCAGGACCCAGGATTCTAGGTCAGAGGCCTGGAGCCAAGCAAGTCGTCGGGCTGCAATAGCAATGCCCGAAGCTCTACCGGCACCCTCAAAGGAATCAAAGGCTGCTCTGTTGGAGAACTTAGAAACATCTAGAAGCTGTTTCACCAGAGAAATGAACTCCTCCTTTCTATCCTCAGGGATAAAGGAGGCAAAATGCCGTACCTTTAGGGCAAGTTCCCTTAGAAACATGCCCATATACAGACTGTATGAATTAATCCTGGCTATAAGCATAATAGCCTGGAAGATTTTCCTACCAAAAGAGTCTAGGGTCTTACATTCTCGCCCTGGAGGGGTAGAAGAGTGCCTTTTAATCTTTTTCAGCGCAGACTTCACCACAATGGAATGGTGAGGCAGCTGAGTTTTTTGAAAACCAGGAGAAGGAAGGACCTGGTACATGGTGTCCAACCTACGGGAATGAGGAGACAACGTTAAAGGAGCCTCCAATAAGTCCATCAAGTGTTCTTGAAGGATTTCATGGACAGGCAGGGTGACTGCCTCTTTAGGAACCTTAGGGTATCCTAAAATATCCAATTTCTTTGATCTAGGTTCTTTTTCAGAGGATGTAGTAATAGAAAGTCCTCTAGCTACTTCTATAATGAAGTCTTGAAAGGACAAATCCTCTGGTGGAGACATTCTCCTCTTTGGGGAAGAAGGCTCTTCAGGAAGAACAAGAGACAGCTCATCAGAGTCATCAGAGGAGTCAAAATCCTCAGAAGAATCAGAGTATCCTCTATTTGCTTCCAACGCACGATATGCATACCGCTCGGTATCGACATCAGGTGTACCGGGTATGGGATCGGTATCGGGCGAAAACCCGGATCCGGCATGCGGAACCGATCTGCGTTTGGAAGACGATGGTCTCGGTTCCGGTATGGGGGACGGTACCGGAACCAGACCCGGAACCGCTGGTTGCGGTACCGAGGGCGTCGCAGCTTTAATAAAAGCCAAAATGGCCTGCTGCATAGTCTGAACAGTATTGCCCATAGACGCCACTGCTGCCTGGATGTTGGTACCGGCATGGGCCGGTACCCCAGAGCAGTCTAACAGGTGATCGGTCGAGGCCGTGCCATCGATGTCAACCTGTAACCCCATAGATGGAGCTTTGGAAGCCAGAGCTTCCCGCCGGGGTTGATTGGCTGGGGCAGGGTCCTCCAACTCAAGATTGAGGGCCTCTCGATACTTTGAAGGAGATTTGCCTTTTGAGGACCTGCCCGAAGAAGGTTTGGTTACCTGAGATCCATCCGGAGAGGAAGAACTGGATGACTGTGATGCTGGATTATCTGAAGCAAACAGTACATGGAATTTGTTGGCCCGGTTCTGCAAACCACGTTTAGACATCTGGGAGCAGGACGGGCAGTCCGGAATGGCGTGGTCAGGCCCCAAACATTTAAGACACCAGTCATGGGTGTCTGTAACAGAAATAATAGCACTACACTTGGTACACTTTTTGAAACCAGGGGCTGGTTTCTCCATGAGGAGAATTTGTGTAGGCCTGAGGCCTAACCGAAGTCACCAAGTTGTGCTAGAATAAAAGTTTTTTGTTTTTTTTGAAAGAAAAGAAAAGAGAGACCGGCGGTACCGGTTTCGGTATGGGGAAGGCAGATACGCGGTCTAAAGAAACAAACTAAAATAAGAATTTCTTCAGCGGTGACAGGAACACGACCTGCTGGCTCCGCGGAAAAAGAGAAACTGAGGAGAGCTGGTCAGGAAGGCGGGAAGGCAGCGCGCATGTGCAATGGGAGGCCCCAAAAGCTTCCTTTCTGGGAAGCTGGGGAGCTTTCCCGCGCAGGCTCCGTCGGTTCCGACGTACCCATATGTGAGGACTTATTCCTGCTTGTTCCTGGAGATCAAAAAGGAACGTCAAGACCTTCCGACATCGTTTCTCTTTTCCAGCTGTAAAAATGGTTCATCTTTGTTGATTCAAAGGTTGCTATAAGATCCATATCGGCGGCCCCCAGCGCATCACCAACTGTGCAAACACTGCCTTGCTCAACATCCACTCTCCGGGATCCATGCACACATGGCTGAGGTAGTATGCTTCTACATTCTACCTGCCAGCCACATGAGCCACTGACAGGGCTTGCAGGTTCTCCTCCACCCATTCCAATAATAGGACTCTCTCGCCTTCCAAATGAACACTGCCTATGCCTCCCTGCCGATTTATGTAGGCTACCGTGGTGCATTTTCCAAGAACACTTTCACCACCTTTCCCTGCAAGAAACTGCTGAACTCCTGAAGCGCCAAGAACACCGCTCTCATCTCCAACCAGTTGATGTACTAAGCAGCCTCCTCCTGAGACCATGCCCCCTGTGCAGAGTCTCGCAATGCACCCCCCATCCAGACAGGCTGGCATCTGTCATAAAGGGGACCAAACTGGAAGCCTCCAGTGGCATCTCTGCCAGACATTTGTCTCTCCGTAGCCACCAACGGAGAGCCATCCTGGCTGATGTCAGGCAGGGCAACTGCTTCTCCAACGGGTGAAGCTGCGCTGACCATCTCCACAATGGAGCACTCTGCAAGGGTCTCATATGGGCTCTCGCCCATGGAACCAACTCAATGATTGCCACCATCGACCCTAATATCTGAAGTTAATGCCACGCCATTGGGGGCCTCATCCTGAGAAACTCCTGGATCTGCTGCTGAATCTTGAGCATGCGGTCCAGAGGCAAGGACACCCTGCCCTTACATGTCTAGAATTAGCCCCCAGGTACACCAACTTCTGCATCAACTGAAGCCGGCGCTTGGCCAAATTGATGACTCAATCGAGGCTCTGCAGAAACTGGACCACCCTGGCCATGGCTCTTTCGCTCGTGTCTACAGTTTTTGCTCAAATGAACCAATCATGTAGGTATGGGTGAACTAGAATGCCCTCCTAACGGAGAATAGCTGCAACCACTGCTATGACCATGGTGAAAGTGCAGGGAGTGGTTACAAGGCTGAAGGGTAACGGCCTGAATTGAAAAAGCACCATCTGTACTGTGAATCGCAGAAAGCGATGGTGCTCTGCCTGGAGGGGATTGTACAGGTAGGCCTCTGTGAGATCCAGCGAGGTCAAGAACTCGCCCTGAGAGCCACAATGGCTGACCAGAGTATCTCCATGAAAACCTAGGGCACCCTGAGGCACCCATTTATGTGCTTTAGAATTAAGATAGGCCAGAAGGTCCCCTCCTTTTTGGGAACCACAAAATATATGGAGAATTGACCCAATCCACATTGGTTGTGCAGTACCTCCTCCACAGCATGGAGTTCTCTAAGCCATCGAAGCGCCTACTGCACCGCCATGGCTTTGCGTGGCGCCTTGCAGGGAGCCCGGACAAAGGCCTCTGAGACTGGGAGGGTGGACTTGAGAGCATAACCTCCCTCTGATGATCTCCAGCACCCATTGGTCATAGGTGATCTGGACCCAGGCAGGGTAAAACTCTTGGAGCCGCCCCCCCCCCCCTTGGGAACTACCGCCACCCAGGCCTTCCTCATTTCATTGGGGTGTTTTTGGTGACAGTGGTGGCAGAGGAGTAAAAACTTTGCCCAGACCTGCAAGATCCACAAAATGCCTGCCCCCTTGCCAGGAAATGCCCCCTCTAGTAGGGCGCAAAACTCACTGCTCGAAAATGGCAAAAATCCAAAGATGGGCCCCACACCGGTGCTGACGAACAAACTGACTTCTGTTTATCCTCGGGGAGCCTGCATCCTTTAGACTCCCTCAAATCTTTCACCAGCTTCTCCAACCCTTCCCCGAACAAAAGCTTATCCTTGAACAGGAGCCTGCTCAAAAAAGATTCTGAGGAAATATCAGCTGACCAGTTCCTGAGCCACAAGTAAAAAAAAAAAAAAAAAAAAATTCACTGGTTACTGGCAGCATCATCTGGCAGACACAACCAATGCCATACTTTTAACCAGGCTCCTGATAAGATCATAAAAGGCATCTGCTAAATATGTAGCCCTGGACTCCAACTTAGCCACCTCCGGTGGAGGTGGGGAGGAATTTCCTGCCGCCTCCAAGATGCCTTGAGCCTAGAGCAAACTACCTGGGCAACGAAGGTGCCACAAACTAATGCTTGCAACGACATGGCATAGATGTCAAATGCCTGCTTCAGCAGGGTCTCCAACTTCCTATCCTGCACATCCTTGAGCACTGTGCCACCTTCTACCGGAATAGTGGTCTTTTTAGTGACCGCTGAAACTGTCATGTCCACCTTAGGACAACGGAAAAGGTCCCTCATGGTTCCTAAGTGGATAAAGCCATGCCATGGGTCCATGTCCCCTTAAGGCCATCCTCTGGGACTTCCCATTCATCCTGAATCATCTGCTTGATCATGCGATGCAGAGGAAACATGGTTTGTGCCTGGAATAAGGTACTGGTACTCCTGTGACCAATATTCAAAGTCTTTAAGGACTGTGAGATCAATGCTACCAATTCTTCCCAAAGGAATACCCACACTATACGTGATTCCTCCCCCTGGGGAATCTCTTCTTCCTCCAGTTCCGCAGGCTCTGCCACCAAGTCTGCTTCTGCATCCTGATCCTCCATCTCATCCGACGCAACTGATCCTGTATCCTCCCACGGATCCTGGTCTAATGTCCTGCGGCTCGCCCTCCAGTCTGATGGCCAAGCCCATTGCTGATGGACTTTACATGGACCTCTTCGGGAATGTCCACTCATGCAAAAGACTTTATTCACGAGGAGGACAAACTTCAGAGAAAACCCCCACTGGAAACCTTCCGAGCTCACATCCACGATGTAGAAGGCGGCGGGGCTCTGGACGTCTTCACTTTTGCTGCTGAAGTGGAACAGGCCATGCTCCCTTCCCCCTTAAGCTGAGCCACAACTTCCCCAGGTGAAGGGTGCTCTTCAGACACCAGAGGGAGGGCCTCTGAGTCCCCCAAAAACCCCTTCTACTGAGTTTTGCTTGACTTGTCCAGCATGGGGCCATCCTCCGCAGAACGAGTCTCTGCTTCGCAGTCCTGTCAAAACTCCTCTGCGGAGACTGATCCTCTCCAGGACCCACATGCCAAGCATGTGGTCTTTGAAGGCATCTTACTCTTACCTTAAGGCTTTACGCCTACTCAGTTGTACACACCATTCTCAAATGTTTCTTCTCCCCCCCCCCCAAAGTCATGAGCTAGGTGAGAGAAACCACGGCCTAATTAAAATAACTAACGTCGCATGCCTAGAGTGACCCCCCCCCCCAAGCATCTGAAATCCCAAGGGTTCCCCCTCTTTCGTTTAGCAGCACAGCGAAGGAAAGTAGGGCAAAATGGCCGCCATTCCTGTGCTCCCCGGGATGGCCTAACCCCCCCACGTGGCTTCCCTGTGTGCTGGTAGCCCACTGTATCTTAAAACTATGTGGTCGAAAGAAAAACAACAAAAAAAAAACCTTGCTGATGACCTGCTAAGCGGCTCAACTCCCAGCAGCAGCAAAGCCATGAAAACACCAATCTGGTGCTCAGCCCTCAGACAGCAGCTTTGGCAGCAGCGGGACTCCTCAGAGGGCACTGAGCTTACAGGCCTCCTTGAAAAAGGGTTCGGGAGCCACTATGAGGCCCAACAAGGCAAGGTCCACTCTACAACTTAAGGGAGAGGATTCCCCTGCCAGTAACCAGTGATACTTATTTATTTCTTTATTTATTTATCTTTAAACTTCAAACTTCTGTCACTGTGAATGCTGCAATTTAAAGGGAAGACTGATTCCCCTACTTATCAACTGTCCTCAACTGAACTAAATATAAGATACAAAAATATTCTTAGTTGTTCCTACAGTGAGTCCAATCTATGGGATTACATCTCTCCAGATGCTTGGAAACTAAGATAATGGGGGCTGGTGGGTGGTGCCAACTGCCTATGTGTGCTGATATCATGACTTTTGACATGCTCAGTCCAAGCTACTGGTGAGGTGTGACTACTCATAGGTTGTGACTGAACAGGAGGAACAAAAAGGAAGACCCTGTTTCTCTGGGCAGCATGCCAAACCTGCACCAACTTCTGTGGCACAGATTTGGCATGCTGTCCCAGTTTAATGCTGACTTTTTGTGCACTGGGTAATTTACACATTGCATTCCAGCGCAAAGAGTCAGTGTTAAAGTTGCACTATGAAACCCTGCACTAGAACTTTAAGCACTGGGCTCTACAGCAGGGTTTCTGCATCAGCCTGTTAGTTTTGATACAAACTCTGAAGAGCCCTAAGGCAAGTAAAACCATTCCAGGATCAGTGATAGTTTCCTATTGCCAGACCTGCAGTCATATAACCTCTGAAGAATTTCCATTTTTTTGATAATTTTTTATTTATGCAACAGTTTCATTACATCCAATAATCAAATGAAATGTAGAAATCGTAATATAAGAAAAACAGAAAATAAAAGGCTCCTTCATAATTGATCACAATAACAAAGAAAAAAAGAGCCAAGAAATAAGGAGAAAAAAATAAGGTAAAGAAAATTAACAGATCAATAAACTAGCAGCTGCTGAGAATGCCTCCATGTAGCCAGCATTTAAAAAGCACTCAACCTTCTGTGACAGCAGGAATTGCGAGCGCAAGTTCATCTCTTGCCAAAATAAATTCTCACAATTGTTTGGGATCAAAGAAAATATAATCCTTGCCAGCTAACTAAATAAAATACTTGCAAGGAAGTAACTTCAAGATCATTGTTGCAGTAGGTGCTTGCACCCTAGTCTTAAGGGCCATGAACTCCCATCGAGTGTCTCTGCAACTGTCGTTATTAAGGCTTGAAATCTTCTCGATTAAGATGACTACAAACTATCCAAAATACTTCAAACTACTCTTTGCCGCTAAGGAATTCAAACCATGTCACTCCTCTCCTCAGGGAAGAACATTGGCTTTCAATTCTTACCATTACAGACCAGGTATTCTATAAAATCCAATCCAATCCAATCCAATCAACCCCCAGATGATGGCAGACTTCCTCGAAGCAAAGCTCAAACCCAACCCAAACCAAATACAACAAAACAAAAACCCACATAAGAAAAGACACCCAATGGAGCATATTTCATATACCATCCATAAAAGAGCTAAAGAATATTATAACCAGTCTCAACACCACCTCTCTCGATCCCATGTCCAATATCCTGGATCAAAATGACAACTGAACAACTAGCCCCCATTCTACTCAAAATAGTACACCTTTCACTTACACAAGGCACTATACCTCCCATACTCAAGCAATCAGTCTTAAGACCAATCTTAAAGAACACCCTGGACAAAAATGAGCCAAGTTCATACCGACCCATCTCAAGCCTCCCATTTACAGCAAAGCTAATTGAGAAAGTGGTCCAACTCCAGCTACAAAACCACATCAACATACATGCCCCTCTGGACCCCCCCACCAGCACAGGTTCAACCCTAAAACACAGTGTGGAAATGCTCATCACTTCACTCTTGAACAACATAATCACCAGACTAGACAACGCCAAACAATGCTGCTTATTGATATTCCTCGATATAAAAGCCACCTTTGACTCTATAAACCACAAAATACTTATCACACGCCTAAATGAAATCGGACTACAGGAAACAACCCTAAAATGATTTACATCCTATCTTACCCACAGAAGAATACAAGTAAAATCAGGAACACATCAATCAAATCCAATAGATCAACAACAGGGCTCAGCACACTCTGCTCTGCTGTTTAATATCTATCTGAAGCCTCTCTGCAATATAATAGTCAAACACAAAATAAACTACAATATCTATGCAGGTGACATCATGGTCCATACGTCATTCAATATCGACAAACCTGATTACTCGAACATAACAACTTGCCTGGAAGAAATGTCAAGCTGGCTCCTGGAACGAAATTTACTGATAAACTACAAGAAAAACGGAAGCAATCTTCATAACAAAGAACTCATCATTTGTTCCACCAAAATCACTGCAAATATCACATAACATCATAGAAGTAAAAGCAGAAGTCAAATACCTGGGGATATACCTCGACCAAGCTCATATAAGCAAGATTACAAAAACTGCCTACAACAAACTAAGAACAATACAAAGACTCAAGCCCCTTCTTGACCTCAATAACTTCCGCACAATCTTCCAGGCCTTGATAATGCCAATCCTAGACTATTGCAACATCATCTACCAGGGGCTAGCTACCCAATCCACCTACAATTACTCCAAAACACAATGGCCCGCATCATAACCAAGACATCAAGAACCAGCCACATAACCCCAACATTGAGACAACTCCACTGGCTCCCGATAATCACCAGGACCAAATACAAAGCCATACTCACTATTTTCAAAACCTTACACCAACTAGCGCCACCAACACTACAAACCATCATCCACAAAGACCCTGAAAACAGGACAAAAAAGGAAAACTTATTAATACCAAGGATCAAAACTAAAGCAAAACAGACAACTTGTCATAGAGCTTTTTCAATTTATGCTCCATCACTCTGGAACTCACTTCCTGAAAACATAAGAATCACCAGCAACCTATGGGACTTCAGGAGTGCTACGGACCAGAATCTGAAACATCATGCGAAACGCACCCACCTCAATAAAATATAAACCCATTTATATCCTACCAACCAAATAACAACGAACATCCTCAAAACATATATTAAATATCCATATAACCAATATTGTTAGTACTACGATTACATCCACGTTTAATACCTTTGGTCTATGTAAAGTTCCATTGTTTTAGTTCTATGTAAACCGTTTTGCATGTAAGAAAAGCGGTATAGAAAAATTGTTAAATAAATAAATAAAAAGTCCATCTTTCTATCTAACTTGCTTATCCTGCACATACCTCAGCAGACTCTTTATTCCTTTCAACACAATCTTTTATTAATCCCTTCCCACCTCAAAATTTGTCTCAACTGTACAAGACACTTATCTTTGGACAAGTTGTCTTGTGATCTACTGCTGGAAACCTCATCAAGAAGTTTAAATCTTCTCTGAAAACCTATTTTGAGCAAGCATTCCTTCTGAATTAATCTAGTAACTACATGCCTGTTCACTGATTGGTTGCAGCTCTGACAAAATCTGGGTTATATGTTAATTTCTCTCCTTCCCTTGTATCCCTTTCTTGTCGGGAATTCAATTATAATTTTGAGTCCTCTTGTCTGGCCTAAAGTGTCACTTTTCTCTCTGTGTGTTTCTTTTCTAATATTTCCAACTGTATGCCTGTAACCATTACCCTAATTTTACATAACTGCAAACCACATAGATTTAATGAAATGTGGTACATCAAATAAATGTGAAATGTAAACCCTAGTAGGTTTGCAGGTACAGGTCAACCTGTAGCTCGGTCACATCAGATGCAGCACCCATGCTGTTTAGTATTCCCTTTTTGGAAGGCTACAGCATCTCCTGATCCCTGAATTTCCCTACAAGAAAGACAACATGGCTGCTGGCTACAAGCCCCTTTTATAATTTCCTCCCAATTAGATGGAGGGCCCCTCTTGCCTAGTGATTGACAGGCAAAGATGGCCTCCCTTACCTCTTCTTGTAGGAAGGGGCCAGTTTGACAGAAGGATGCCAGACTGTTCCTCTCAGTGGCTTTAGAGGGCACATTTCTGGGGATCCCGCTGTATGTGGACCATGTTTTAATAGATTTCTCCGGTGGGGGCTGAGCCATATAAATAGAACTTCACTTTGAAAATATGGACTACAAAGTCCACTGGTACAAATGCACCTATGTGCTTACAAATGGAAAGGACGTTTACTCTGAGGAATTTATCCAGAAAACTAGTTAGCAGGGCAAATTCTTTCAATCTATTTCCTTTCAGAAGCACCAAAGAAAGTTAGATATTTTATGTTGCTTCTTCAATTTTGTGAAGTCTTTATGTCACTTAAATCTTTCTGGATGTATAACTCAGACACATAACCTGTAAATCTCATTATTTGGGGTAGTCCACCCTTGGCATCTCTGGCTTCTATCGAGGCAATGAAAGCTGAAAGTGATTTGCCCAACTTCCCTGGTTCTCAGCCCATTGCTCTAGCCACTAGACCATTCCACTTTGAAGTATGTGTTTTCACAGTTCCCATGCTCACTTGCAATCTATTACTGCCGTCATACCTACTACTACAACCGTGCTACTTCCAGACAGGTTACGGTGGTGTGGGGGGGGAGGGAGGCCCTGAATGAAGATCCCAGTGAGGAGGGGCACATGCTAGAAGTGAATATGACTCTGCTGGAAGGGGACGACTTAAAAAAATAAGTAAATGGAGGACCACTGTAGGGGCCCACAATGTGCTTGCCTAGGGTCTTGTATACTGTTAATCCAGCCCTGATTATTACGACTCAAATTTGTATAGCATACATAAATAGAAAGGAACTTTTCTAAAGATTAGTGATTTACTGGGTACCAAATGTTACCATGTATCCAGTTCAATTTTGTGTGGCTAATTAATATATATAAATTATTACAAAAACCATGTTTTTGTATTTTCTTTTGTTTTTTTTTTTTAACTCTATTTAATAAAATACTCCTAATAAGGTATGACAGTATGCCTATAAAAATACAAGCTATATATTACATTTAAGTATATCATATACTAGAAAACTTCCACAACACATATGAAACTTAAGTGACACTTTAGTAAATAAACCTAAATCTATTAAAAAAAAGAAAAAAAAAAAAAAACTTTACTTTTACGAGGTAAATGTTTTATAAAATCCACATTTAAGATTTTCGAATGTCAGAGAACATTTTATTCATTTTGTATGCAGCACTCATTCTAAATGATTAGATCAATTTTCCCCGTGCTCATGCCCCATTAGACTTGCAAATTTAAAACCATTCCTAGACATTTGCAACTTATGGTGTTACAGCAAACAAGATCTAATAATTAGTGTCTATTTCTGAAAGAAGTGCATATTTAAAGACCACAGGCAATTAACAACCAGGTTGTCCTGTAATCATGTACAGTATTAATTGGAGTGTAGTTTAGAGTTTCATGCAAATGACTTCATAGACAGCAAATGCTTTCATTTTCTTATGGATTCTGACCTCTATTTTGTAAAATTTCCCTGAACTAGTATCTGGAGATATTTAGCCTGCAACCCAGTATTGGTACCAGCTCAAAGGATATTCGGCTGTATCCCATGGGAATTTGCTTGTTTACATTGTGAATACTTATCAATTTTAAAATTTAAAAGCTTGTGCACTTACATCAATGGCTCAAATCACATTTACATGTACTGGACAGATGAGAACACACACAAAGACTTCAACAATAAAATGTATGCTAAAAAGGTTTATCACGCACCTTGGTAAAATGTTTATGTGCATGATAAAACAGGACTTAGCCTTCTATGGAAAAATGTTTTTGAAAGCACAGTAAAACTTGTTCTCGGTATTATAACCTTGATACACAATATCACACTCAAGTCAGCTACTCCCCCCCCCCCACTCCCAATTTCCCCCCACCTCTGCTACCTTTTCTACGATCTCTGAGGAGGAAACCACTCATCTTCTTTCCTCATCCAAACTCACTATCTGCTCCTCTGATCCTATTCCCACCAGTCTCCTTAGCTCCATCTCCTCCACTGTTGTCCCTTCCATCTCTCATAATCTTAACCTATTGCTCTCCACTGCAACTTTCCCTGCAAACTTCAAGCATGCTGTGAGCACTCCTCTCCTCAAGAAACCCTCACTACACCCTATCTATCCTTCTTACTATCGACCCATCTCCCTCCTCTCCTTCATTTCTAAACTACTTGAATGTGCGGTTCACTGCCGTTGCCTCGACTTTCTCTCCTCTCAAGCCCTTCTGGATCCTTTATAACCTGGCTTTCATTCTTTACGTTCTACTGTACAGAAACAGCTCTTGCCAAAGTCTCCAGTGACCTGTTACTGGCAAAATCCTAGGATCTTTACTCAATCTTCGTCCTTCTTGACCTTTTTGCTGCTTTTGACACTGTTGCCCACAACCTTCTTCTTGATACCTTGTCCTTGTTTGGTTTTAAAGGCTCCGTACTATCCTGGTTCTCTTCTTCTCTCTTCCATTGCTCTTTCCGTTTTTGTTTTGGTGGATCCTCCTCTACTGCTATCCTGCTCTCAGGTGGTGTACCCCAAGAATCTGTCTGGAGTCTACTCTTTTTCTCTTTATATATGCAGTACCTTGGTGCACTCATCTCTTCCCATGGCTTTAGTACCATCTTTACGCTGACTCCCCCGAGATTTACCTCTCTACACCTGAAATCTCTCCAGCAATCCAGGCTTGCGTTTCTGACATTGCTGCTTGGATGTCTCACTGCCGCTTAAAATTGAACATGGCCAAAACTGAGCTTCTTATTTTTCCCCCTAAACCCTCCTCTCCCCTTCCTCCTTTCTCAGTCTCTGTGGATAACTCTCTACACCTCCCTGTCTTCTCAGCTCGCAATCTTGCAGTCAATCTTGGACGCCTCCACACACATCCAACTGAGAGAAACAGCAGGTTTTAGCTTTCTCTACAACATCAACAAAATCCACCCATTCCTTTCTGAACAGACTACTAAGACACTTATCCACTCCTTAGTCACCTCCCATCTGGACTACTGTAACTTACTCCTTGCTGGTCTGCCTCTGAATCATCTCTCTCCCCTTCAATCTGTTCAACACTCTGCGTAGCTAATCTTCCGCCAGCCTCGTCATGCTCATCTTACCCTTCTCAAGTCACTTCATTGGCTACCTAACCATTTCCGCATCCAGTTCAAACTTCTGCTGACCTATAAGTGCATTCACGCTGCAGCTCCTCCCTACCTTTCCTCTTATCTCTCCCTACAACCCTCCTTGGGAATTCCGCTCTTCTAGCAAATCGCTTCTATCTGTGCCCTTCTCTTCTACTGCTAACTCCAGACTTCACTCCTTTCACCTTGCTGCTCCTTATGCCTGGAACAAGCTACCTGAGTCTGTACATCAGGTACCTTCTCTAACCCTTTTCAAATCCAGACTGAAAACTCACCTCTTTGCTGCCGCTTTCGGATCTTCCTGATCTCCTTTGTGTTTCCTTACCATTCCCCTAGATCAGTGGTTCCCAAATCTGTCCTGGGAGACCCCACAGTCAGTCGGGTTTTCAGGGTATCCACAATGAATATGCATGAGAGAGATTTGCATGCAATGGAGGCAGTGTATGCAAATCTCTCTCATGCATATTCATTGTGGTTATCTTGAAAACCCGACTGGCTGGGGGTCCCCCAGGACAGGTTTGGGAATCATTGCCCTAGATGTATCCCATGTCTGCAGCTATTGTGTTGTCTGTCTTGATTTGATTGTAAGCTCTGATGAGTGGGGACAATCTTTTACATGTGTCTGTACAGCATTGCATACATTTTGTAGCGCTATACAAATGTTCAGTAGTAGTAGTACTTAAGTGAATATTACATCGAATAAGTAATGTCACCCTTAGATGCAGACCAAAATCTTCCATGGTAACTGGCCCTTTCAATTCACTTTAACCATAGCAAAGAAGCGTCTGATTTCCAACCACCAACCACAATAAAAAAGCTCCCACCACTCACCAATCAAAAAAAGGTGACATTTTACTTTCCAGATAACGTCCTTTCCTTGAGTCCTACTAGACCAGTCCAGACAAGGTGCTCCCCTACCAGCAGATATGGAGCTAGAGAAACATTCCAAAGGCTTCTTATGACTTCTTGCCATTAACAGTCAGTTCTCTCCAGGTGCATACTTCAGAATTCATACCCAAGCATATGGTCAAGAATCCATAATAAGATAACAAGGCTCAACAGAAGAACAACCATAACTACTGTATGTACAGGATCAGCTTCATACAGAAGGCTTGTCAAAAGGGGTATGAGCCTGCAGGGCCAACCACAGAGAATACAGCAGACTAAAACAGTTTCCAGGGATGAGTCGGTGGACTTATCTAGCAGGCCTGATGATATTACCTGGTAAGTAAAATGTCACCTTCCATATCGTCCTGCTACCTAATCAAGACAAGTGGGACATACTAAAGCTACGACTCCATTAAAAGCCATGTCCGCCCGAGCATGAACATCCAGGAGATAATGCTTGACAAAGTGGAAACTGATGCCACATGTTGCTGCCTGACAAATTTCTGAGGGGGTAACCAAGCTACGTTTCACCCATGAAGATGCCTGCACCTGAGTGGAATGCCCACAAACTCTCTGGAACTGGTCAGTTTTGCAACAGATATGCTGAAGCAGTGACCTCCTTGATCCAGCACTCCAGGGTAGACTTAGCAGCCATGTCAACGTTATGCAGTCCCACAAACAGCACAAAAAGATGGTCAGACTTGCGAAAGGAGTTAGTAACCCTAAGATACTGGAGAAACACTTTCCAGACATCCGCCAGATGAATGTCCTTGTCCTTCCCATGATACTATTCACTAGTAAAGGCGGGCAGACAGACCACCTGATTAACATGAAAGAATTACATCACCTTGGGAAAGGAGGGGACAAGCCAAATGTACACAGCCTCCTCCACAAATGACAATTATGGGTCCCTGCATGATAACGCCTGCAGCTCGGAGATACATCTTGCTGAACAGATTGCAACCAAGATAACTTAAGTCCCTCTTGCAGTAGTTAAACAGAGCTAGCCTTATAGTTTGTGTCATGTAGAATGCACACAAATCATTAAAAAGAAGTGATCTCACCAGAATTCTAAAGTAAGTGCCATTTGGGAGGCCAATGACAAGGACAAGACAAGTACAGGACAAGAGGAAAATGATGAATTCTCACTCTTTCCACAAGCCCAATCCAATAAAGATGTATTATGCATAGTTAATTCTCTAGCAAGGGAGTGTCTCACGGCTCCACACACACGAGAAGCGATTCAGAGATAATTTCTCACTTCTGATAAAGGATATAGCAGACAAAAGGATACAGCAGGCAAAAGCATCAATACAAAAGCTAACGCCTTGGGAAGTGAGAAAATAGAAAAGCAGCCATGTATTTATAAGTACATTAATTACTGGGTCTTTGCATTTTATATTGTTGAGAGGAAACCAGAACACAATCCATACTTAACACAATATATCAGTGCACACGGGCATTATGGTGAGTGGGCATAGTTTAAGTATAATATTAAGTTTATAAAAAAGTATGACCAAAAATCCATTCATTACCTGGAGACATCCCGGAGAAAACACTCTTTTTAGGGAGGAGACCCACCCCAAGCACTGGGACACATGTTTATATTATTAGTACTTATTTGTATAGTACTACAAGGTGTACACAGTGCTGTACAAAGACATGTAAGAGACCATCCCTGCTCATAAGAGCTTACAGTCTAATTAAGACAGACAACACAAGTGAGGACTAGGATATATCTAGGGGAATGGTAAGGGAGAGGTAAAGAAACACATAGGAGGTGAACAGGGGACTAGGAAGAACAGGATCCAAAAGCAGTAGGGAGTTTTTCGCCTGGATTTGAACAGCGACACAGAAGGAACCTGATGCATTGACTTGGGTAGTTTGTTCCAAGCATAATGAGCAGCAAGGTAGAAAGATCGAAGTCTGGAGTTGACAGTGGAAGAGAAGGGCACAGAGCGAAGGGATATGCCAGAAAAGAGGAGTTCCTAAGGAGGGGGTGTAGGGAGAGATAAGAGAGAAAAGTTAGCTAGGCGCTGCAGAACGAAGGCATCTATAGGTCAGTAGTAGAAGTCTGAACTGGATGCAGAAAAGGATAAGGCGCCAATGAAGTGACTTGAGAAGAGGGGTGACATGAGCACAGTGACACTGCTGGAAGATTAGCCGTGCAGTTGAGTTTGAAGTGGGGAAAGGATTCAGAGGAAGACCAGCGAAGAGAGACTGCAATAGTCTTGATGGGAGGTGACAAGAGAATGGATGAGGGTCTTACATAGTAGTGTGTTCAGAAAGGAAGGGATGAATTTTGTCAGTTATAGAGAAAGAAGCGACAGGTTTTAGCTATTTGTTGGATGTGTGTGGATAAGAACAGGAAGAGGTCAAAGATGACCCCAAGGTTGCGAGCCTAGAGAACAGGGAGGAGTAGATTGTTATCCACAGAAATAGAGATGGGAGAAAGGGGGGAGGGCTTAGGGGGAAAGATAAGGAGCTTAGTTTTAGCCATGTTCAATTTCAGATGGTGGAGAGACATCCAAGCATTAATGTCAGATAAGCAAGAAGAGATCTGGTCCTGGATACCCGGAGAGATTTCAGGTGCAGAGAGGTAGATCTGGGAGTCATCAGCATACAGATGGTACTGAAAACCATGGAAGGAGATGAATGCACCAAAGGACTGAATGTAGAGCGAGAAAAGGAGAGGTCCCAAGACAGAGCCCTGGGGTACACTGACTGAAAGCAGGATAACAGTGGAGGAGGATCCACTAGAACATATACTAAAAGTGCTGTGGGAGAGATACGAAGAAAACCAGGACAGGACCCCTAAATCGAAGTGAGGACAGGGTATCGAGGAGAAGGTGGTGATTAAAAGTGTCAAAAGCAGCAGAAAGATCAAGGAGGATGAGGATCAAGTAAAAGCCCTTGGATTTGGTGAGGAACAAGTCAGTGCAGGCTTTGGCAATAGCCATCTTAGTAGAATATAGAGGGTGAAAGCCAAATTGCAGTGGATCCAGAAGGGACAGAGAGAAGAGAAAGTCTACTACTACTAAACATTTGTACAGCGCTACGAGACATACGCTGTGCTGCACAGACACGTGTGAAAGACGGTCCCCTGTTCATCAGAGTTTACAATCTAGTCAAGATCCGAGGCTGCATGGATTCACCAGAGGCAGGTCTTGTCAGACAAATCTGATTGATTTCTTTGACTGGGTGACCAGGGAGTTGGACCGAGGGAGAGCCCTAGATGTGGAGTATTTAGATTTCAATAAGGCCTCCGACACCGTTCCTCACAGGCAACTATAAACAAACTGAGCACCCTAAGGATGGACCTTAAAGTTACTGCTTGGGTTAGAAATTGGTTGAGTGGGAGGCGACAAAGAGAACAGGTAAATGGAGCTCATTCTGAGAAGGAAGTTACCAGTGATGTGCCCCAGGGATCTGTCCTTGGTCCAATTCTTTTTAACATCTTTGTTAGTGATATAGCTGAAGGGCTGTCGGGTAAGGTTTGCCTCTTTGTGGATGATACCAAAATCTGCAATAGAGTAGACACCCAGGAAGGTGTAGATAACATGAGGAGGGATCTAGCTAAGCTTGAAGAATGGTCTAGAATTTGGCAGCTGGGATTTAATGTTAAAAAATACAAGGTCATGCATTTGGGCTGCAGCAATCCAAGGGAGTAATACAGTATAGGGGGTGAAGTACTTTTGTCCACAAAAGAGCAGGACCGAGGCGTGGTTGTGTCTGATGATCTTAAAGTAGCTAAACAGGTAGAAAAGGTGACAGCAAAAGCTAGAAGGATGCTTGGGTGCATATGGAGAGGAATGGCTAGCAGAAAAAAGGAGGTGATAGTGCCTCTGTATAAGTCTTTGGTGTGACCTCATTTGGAGTATAGTGTGCAATTCTGGAGACCACACCTTCAAAAGGATATAAACAAGATGGAGTCAGTACAGAGGGTGGCTACTAAAATGATTAGTGGTCTTATTTTTTTATTTAACAATTTCTACTATTCCGCCCCTTCCAGAGATCAAGGGCAGTTTACATGGAACAGAAACAAAATTTTGTATACATCAGTATACTTTACATGGAACAGAGTTTTTAATTATATACAGGTAATATTACAAGGAACATAACGTAACAGAACTAATTACAAGTAACTATTTACAGGAGAAGTAATACAACAGTTTAGGTATGACTTTCTGCGAAGGATAAGTACTGTAGGTAATGTAAGGTTTTTCTTGTGTTAGTCATTTGTCCTGTCTTGAGTGCTGTGGATGTGTTTCTGTGTTTGTTGGGGGGAGGTACTCTGTTGGTGGGGGATTTCAAAGTGGTTAATGAAGAGGAAGGTTTTGAGTTCTTTTTTGAATTGGTGAAGGTCTTTTATCAAGCGAAGAGTTAGTGAGAGTTCCAGAGAGTGGGGGCAGCGAAGGAGAAGGCCCTAACGCTTGTGGTTGCTTTTGCTTTTCTGAAGGTTGTTTTTATGTTGAGAGAATGTGTTGCGTTTTGTCTGCGCGTTCTAGTTTCTGATGGGGGGTGTATTAGGGTGGACAGGTGTGAAGGGGAGATGTTGTTAAGGAGTTTGAAGATGGTTAGTATGATTTTATATTTTATTCGGTTACCTATAGGGAGCCAATGTAAGTCTAACAGTATTGGGGTAACGTGGTCAGTTTAGCTTTTGTGATCATCTTGGCGCATATGTTTTGGGCTCTTTGAAGTAGGTAGATGCTCTTTAGCAGGAGACCATTTAGGAGACTATTACAATAGTCGAAGTGGGGGGTGATGAGGGTATTGACTACTGATCTGAAATCATGTGTGTCGGGTAGAGGTCTTAGGTGTTGTATTGTCTTGAGTTTGTAGAATATCGTTTTTACTGTCTGTTTTATGTGGGGAAGCATGGTGAGTGAGTGGTCCAATATTATTCCTAGGTACTTTACCTCCTTTTTAACAGGTATAGTTGTTTTGTTTATTATGATTGTTGTTGGGTAGTTGTGTTCAGTGTCTGGCTTTCTCGTTATGAACATTGCTTCTGTCTTTTTAAAATTGATGCTGAGATGATTATCTTCAAGCCATGTGGTTGTCTCAGTCATGCATTCAAGTAGGTTGTCATATTTAGGGCTGTTAGAATTTATGGGGCTGGCGAGCATAATGTCATCAGCGTATATAAAATGGTTGATTTTATGTTTTTTAAATATGTTTGTAATGGGTTGTAGGTATAGGTTGAAGAGGAGGGCAGAGAGGGCTGAGCCTTGGGGGATACCCTGACCTTGAGGGAAGGTTTCCGATATTTCTTGACCCATTTGCACCCATATTAATCTATGTGAGATGTATGATTTGAATCATTCGAGGACTGTCCCTCCTATTCCTAAGCTTTCTAGTCTGTTGATGAGTGTGTTGTGGTTGATGCTGTCAAATGCGGCAGATAGATCTATAAAGAGGAGTAGGAAGCCTTGGTTGTGGTCATTTGTCCCTCGGATGAGGAGATCCAACAGTGCAATTAGGAGTGTTTCAACTCCATGGAAGGGGCGGAATCCGAATTGGTGTGATTCAAGGAGTTTGTATTCATCAATGTGTTCCTGTAGTCGGAGTTGTATGGTTTTTTCCTATTATTTTGGCAATGAGTGGAATGCTGGCTATGGGCCTGTATGAGTTTGGGTCCTTTGGGTCTAGTTTATTGTTTTTTTATGATGGGGCGTATTGATGAGAGCTTTAAGGCATTGGGCATAATGCCTTGTGATAGTGATTGGTTTACTATGTACTGAATGTTTTCAGCAAGAAAGTCCTTAGTGGTTTTGATCCATGACACTGGGCATGGGTCGAGTGGGGAGGTTGTGGTGTTGATCATTGTTATAATTTTAAGGAGGTGTTTTCATTCAACCTTGTGGAAGGTTGTCCATTCATAGTTATTGTCATTATTTGAATTTAGTATTATGGTTGGAGTATGGGGTTTTTTCTTTAGTTTTTCAGCGAAATGTGATGCTAGGATTTGTACATTTATCATGTCTTGATTGGGTTCAGGGTTTTGTGTTTTTGTTAATGTTTTCACGATTGTGAAGAGTTCTCTTGGACGATTGAGGGCAAGATTTATTACTTTGGAATAATAGTCCCTTTTTGATTTGTTAATTGCATTCTTATATTCGTTAAGTATATTTATGTATTTGGTTTTGTCATCATTTGATTTTGCTTTTCTCCAGCTTTTTTCTTGTTTTCTTAGTTGGTTTTTTTAGCAGGACAAGGTCTTTTGTAAACCATTTTTCAGTTTGTTTCATTCGCTTCTGTGTGTTTCCTGTAGGGGTGGCTGCTTCATGGATTGTTTGGTTCCAATTCTCTATAGTTGAATGGATGTCTGGTAAGTTTGTAGTGAGTTTGGGCAGTACATTGTCAAGGAATGTATTGTTGTCAAAGCGGGTAAAACGTGAGTAGTATGATGTTATGTTTGCAGATTCCGAGGGTGTTTTTGTTAGGAGATGGAAGGTTATAAGGTGATGGTCAGACCATGGCACTTCTGTTATTATTGGGGGAGTGTGTAGCTGATGGTGATTAAAAGGGGTAGGGAGGAAGATGAGATCTAGTGAGTTTCCTTTGGTGTGGGTGGGGGTATGGATTATCTGATTAAATCCCATTTGTGACAGAGTCTATGAAGTTGTCTGTTTGGAATTGGTTTAGGGATGGAAGGTTAAGGTCACCTAGGATTATGAGGGGTTTACTCCGAGATGCTGCACATGCGAGTTCAAGGATGGATGAAAGGTTTTTCTGATCCGCTGATGGTGGTCTGTAGATTAGGGTGAATGCTAGGGTTCTATTTTCAATGCTGATAATGTCCATGCCTTCAACATTGTTTGAGTTTGTTAGAGCGTATTGCAAGTCTTTTTTAGTGAGTATGAGTGTGCCACCTCCTCTTTTTATATCTCTGTGGCAGTTGAATACAATCACAATCACAACCAAGAGCACAAAACAATTAGACATTAGACATTATCTCAATATACAACAACTACAATACCATCAACCTTATATATATTACACCGAACTCAACATCTGAAGAACTATCCAGTGTAATTGACTTAGCCTGCAACCCAGTACACCCAGAGAAACCTAACTGGCTAATGGGCGACTTCAACCTCCCTTCCATACAAACTGCCCTTTCTAATACATTCCTAGACGCAATGAAAAACCTCAACTACAACCAACTCATAAATCAACCCACTCATCAACGTGGCAATGTGCTTGACCTTGTCTTCGCTCCACCCACCTACATGTCCACGAATGATGATTTCGACCTATCCATCACTCCGGTCCCTTGGACAGATCATAGCCTGATAACACTCACAATACCAGCATATCAGGTCCCATCACCTGAGACAGCAAAACAGTCACCAACAAACTCCACACGCTTCAAACCTCTCAACGAAGAAGAAATCAAGAAACACATACTTCCAAGGCTCAATCAACCTTCTACCAACATCAATGACATGGTCAACACATGGAATGAAACCATCAACCAATACGCTATACTACCACCAGCCCGTAAAAACCCAACAACAAAGGACAATGTTGTAAAAAGACCATCTGCACCATGGTTCTCCCAAGATCTAAGGAAGTCTCTTACCATCTTGAGGAAGCTCGAAAGAAAGTGGCGTAAATCTCATAACTCAACAGTTCAACAAACATACTTGACCCACCTGCGAGCCCATCGGGAAGCAATATGGAACACAAGAAAATCCTACCACTCTGAACTCCTCAACCGCTCCCTAAACAAACCTCGGGAACTCTTCAATCTAGTAAAGTCACTAACTACAGAACCATCACCACCTCAACAGGAACCCATAAACCCACAGAAGTACGCCAACTTTATACAATCTAAAGCTATCAGAACAACAATTTCTTCATCGCCAAGTCCACCCCAACAACACGTACGAGTTTCCCCACTACTAAAGCTCTCACCGCCCTCAGCCAAATACGTTGAAGACATTATAGTCAAAATGAATACCACCACAGCACCTAACGACCCTTGCCCAGCACACTGGATAAGAGCTCTGCGATCCGACTTTAGTCCAGTCATAGCAGATATAATAAAGATGTCCTTCTCAACAGGCATCTTCCCATCGGCTCTAAAACAGACTTCCATAAGACTGCTGCTAAAAAACAATCAACTAGACCCATCAAAGGAAGAATCATACTGCCCGATTTCTAGTATACCGCTTCTATCCAAAATAATTGAGAAAGTAACCAACAATCAAATACAACACATAGACACCTCCTCACCCCTCGATCCCAGTCAGCACGGATTCAGGGAAGCCCACGGAGTAGAGACATTGCTGACCACATTAACCAACACTCTCATCAGTGGATTAGACGACATCAAAAAAGGCTTTGCCCTAATATTCCTCGACATATCTGCAGCATTTGACTCTGTGGACCATGAAATACTACTAACCCGTCTATATGACAAGGGAATCCACGGGCTGGCATGGGAATGGTGCAAATCTTACCTGGAAGATCGCTTGCAACATGTCAGGACTGCTACAGGTACCTCACAACCTTTTCAGTTAAAACAAGGAGTACCTCAGGGCTCTTCCCTATCAGCGCTGCTATTTAATATTTATATGCAGCCTATATGTAACATCACTCGTTCCTTTGGCATATCCTCGTTGATCTATGCAGACGATGTGCTAATATTCACACCAATCAACGTCAAGCTCCCAGACTACACAACACTAGTAGATTGCTTTAACGCAATAGCAGACTGGCTCCTCACCCAGAATATGCGCATAAACTACAAAAAAACAGAAGTTCTGATAGCCACGAAAAACAGAGCATTCTCACCCCCTGAGACCCTAAAAGTACGAGACGCAGATCTCCCAATCAAGCCCTCCATAAAATACCTTGGAGTAATACTTGACCAGCGACTGGATTTTAAAGAACATATCAACCGCACTGTGAAAACCATTTATTTCAAAATAAGGACTCTGCGCCATCTGAAAAACATGCTGGAACCAGACAGCTTCAGAACCATATTTCAAACCATAGTCACACCCCACTTCGACTATGCAAACATAATACTCCATGGTCTCCCAAAAAATACCCTAAATACATTACAACTAGCCATGAATGCCGCTGCCCGGGTGCTATACGGTGCTTCAAAGGGCGAACACATAACACCCATCCTAATGGAGCTTCACTGGCTCCCTATATACTGCAGAATAGCATATAAAGCTCTTCTCATGGCCTTTAAAGCGATAAATACTATAGCTCCTTCATCAATTTCAAAACTCATCCATCCAACTCCCAATACCAGATCCAGGAGGTCAGCAGCGGCAAATACCCTAGTTACACCACATGAGACCACAAAATGCAAACATTCAACATCTGACAGGGCCTTTGCATACTATGCACCCAGATGTTGGAACAACCTACCCCCCAACATAAGAGCTATTACTGACCTCAAGCATTTCAGAAAAGCCATAAAACACCACCTCTTCATTCTGCATTTCCAAAGCACATCATCATCCCTCTAACAGGCACAGTAAAAATTGTAAATACCTTATTTACTCAAGATGTAACTAAGAAATTCTATCCTCTGTATATAGGTTTTTTCACAAATATGTATAAAGTCTCCATAAGTATACAGGTTCATTACAAATATGTACTAAGTTTTTACAAAAATTTTACAAATATGTACAAAGTTTCCCAAAGTTAAATTCCCAGTTGAATTCTCCTGTTATATGTAAACTCATCACAGTTTGTTGCTTGCAATGAGTATTTATGTTTAATGTAAACCGCGCTGATGAAAAAGAGTGCGGTATAAAAGAACAATAAATAAATAAATAAATAAATATTGTGATGTTGAGAGTTGGTTTAATAATATTGTATCTGTGGGTGTTAGCCAAGTCTCAGTAATGAAAAAGATGTCGGGTTTTTTATCTCTTATTATGTCATTAACAATTGGTATCTTGTTTCGTATGGAATGAATGTTTATTAAGATGAGTTTTAATTTGGTGACTACGTTGGGGGGGTTGATTTGTTGCTATGCTGTTTATGGTTTATCTGGATTAATCTGGGATAGTGTCTATGGTTATTGTTGTGTGAGTGCTGGTTAAATGGGCTACTGTGTAATGGGGGGCGTGTTAGGTTTCGGTTGGGGTTGTGGATGACGGGGATGCTATTACAAAGGAAGTGGTTGGATTTGTATGTGAAGATTTGTTGTAGTAAGAGAGCTAGTAGTAGGAGAAGGAGGGGCAGAGTTTTAATTTTTATGGGGGCCATTATGTGTCTTCTGTGTGAGGGTTGGTTGTATGGAGGGTCTGTGTGGGAGTGAGCTGGTGGGTGGTGGTATTAGGTACAGTTTTAGCGCACTTCTAGCAATATAGATGGTCTGTGCAGTTTTCAGTATACTCCTGGTCAAATCAATTTTAGGTAGAGTTCTAGTCGGGTTTAGATAGTACAAGTCTATGTGATTTGTAGTGATTCTGGGGTTTCTAGTCCCACAGGTGCTCCTTGTGGTCTTGGGCAAGCCACTTAACCCTCCATAGCCCATGTTCCCTGTAAAATAGTTATCTCCAAGTTCAATGCCCTGTTCAATGTAATTTCAGTTTGTTCAATGTAAACCGCACTGATGCAAAATAGCGCGGTATATAAGAGAATGTAAATAAATAAATAAATAAATAAATTCTAGTTCTAGGTAAGCATGTAATGGTAATAAAGTATTGGAGTGTGAGATTGAAACAGTATGGACAGCATTGTCTTGTAATACTAAAGCAGTTTGGTTCTTTAGGCAGTTTCAGGCTATTCTATGCAGATAGTTACAATGTGACAAGTTACAATTTAGCAATGCAAGGCAGACAGTTTCAATGTAGTAAAGTACAATGTAGCAATTCTTAGGCAGGTATTTACAATGTATGAAGCGTTATATTGGCCTGTCTATGATAGGACCAGTGTTTTCTCTTTTACGTTAATAGAGGGTTCGTAGCGCTAGTCCTTTGATCGAATCTGATAGCCGTTAAAGTTCAAGAGTCTAATGACCACTTCAGAGTCGGGTTTCTGAGTGGGGATTGCTAGTGCTATATAGTCGTACCTGACCTTCCGTGTTTGTGAGATGATCGCTGGCGATCGGTTGGTGTCCTGTGTCGTCGGAGCTGAGGCTGCAGCTTCTCTGGCTGTTCTTATGGTCCACGCCAAAGGGCCCGCTGGCGTGGGTGCGCCAGATGGCGCCCTCTTTAAATGAGTGTCTGGCTGCCCCGATTGGGCAGCAGCCGCTTCTGGGCTGTCCCAGTGCTTGGCAGTGCTTGGATTGCTCGATCCCTCCTGGGAGAGCACACGGAGGACGAAAGGGCTGCTTGTCCAGATGGCGCCCTCTTTAAATGAGTGTCGAGCTGCCCCGATTGGGCAGCAGCCGCTTCTGGGCCGTCCCGGTGCTTGGATTGCTCGATCCCTCCTGGAAGAGCATGCGGAGGACGAAAGGGCTGCTTGTCTAGATGGCGCCCTCTTTAAATGAGTGTCGGGCTGCCACGATTGGGCAGCAGCCGCTTCTGGGCCGTCCCAGTGCTTGGCGGTGCTTGGATTGCTCGATCCCTCCTGGGAGAGCACGCGGAGGACAAAAGCAAATGAGGACAGACTTAAGGATCTTAATATGTACACCTTCGAGAAAAGGCAGGATAGAGGTGATATGACTGAGATGTTTAAATACCTCCGTGGCATAAATGCACAGGGGGAGAGCCTCTTTCGAGTGAAAGCAAATTCTGCTACGAGGGGACATGGGATGCGGGTGAAAGGGGATCGATTCAAGAGTGATATGCGGAAATATTTCTTTACAGAAAGAGTGGTGGATCCATGGAATAGTCTTCCAGTGGAGGTGGTAGAGATGAGGACAGTATCTGAATTCAAAAAAGCATGGGACAAACACAGAGATCTCTAAAGGAAAAAAGGGGACTGTTGTAGCTGTTAATATGGAAGGCCAGACCGGATAGGCCATGTGGTCTTTTTCTGTCATCATTTTTCTATGTTTCTATGTTTAGTCAAGATGGACAACACAGTAACTGTAGACATAGAATACATCTAGGGGGAATGGTAAGGAAACACGAAGGAGATCAGGTGAGTCAAGATCCAAAAGCAGCTGTGAAGATGTGAGTTTTCAGAGTGGATTTGAAAAGGGTCAGAGAAGGCGCCTGATGTACAGACTCAGACTTATGTCTGTAACAAACTGCACAATCTGCCCACCAGTGCAATGACTGAACAAGAGGGGCAGTGACATACAAACAATCCCCGAGTCAACCCATGGCCTGGATCCACTGAGTCCTCAAAGTTCATTGAGCCTGCCTCATCTGGAGGCATGCCAAGGGTGTGTACTGTGGAGGCCATGTGGCCTACTATGACCAGCATCTTGCAAGCTGTTACTTGCTGACTCAGTTGGTCTCCCACACTAGTGCTGTCAGTCTGTGCAGAAGGTCGAGCAGGCTCTCATTTGAGTGGTGTCTAGCAGGACTCCAATGAATTCCAGCTGCTGGGTGGGTTGAAGATGGGACTTTGGATAATTTATAACAAAATCGTGTTGATGCTTGAACCCTTTTTGGAGAGGTATCCTTGATCAGCCAATTATCCAGTTAGGGGAAGACAAACATTCCCAGTATCCAGAGGTAAGCAGATACTACCGCAAGGCATTTTGTGAAGACTCGAGGTGCTGAGGCCAGGCCAAATGGCATTACACTGTACTGGAAGTGTTATCCCCCCCCCTCCCCCCCGGGACAAATTGGAGATATTTCCTGTAAGAGGGATGTATCAGTATGTGGGTATAAGCATCTTTGAGAACCATGGAGCATAGCCAATCTCCTTTTTGAAGGTAAGGGAGTAGGGTGCCTAGAGAAATCATTCTGAACTTCTCTCTTCCAAGTACATGTTCAGATCTCTTAGGTCTAGGATGAGATGGTATCCCCCCGTTTTCTTGGGGCTCAGAAGTACCTAGAATAAAACCTCTTTGCTCTGGTGGCACAAGCTCAATCGCAAGCTCTGACAAGAGGGCGGTGAGTTCTCTCTGAAGCAGTTCCTGATGCAGAGAGTCAAGACGATGCACCCTTGGGGGGAAATTTGGTGGTAGTTCCAATAAATGAAGTTTGTAACTGCTTTGGATGATCTGTAGGACCTATAGGTCAGAGGTTATGAGGGGCTAACTACGTGCAAGAAAAGTGAGCCTTCCCCCGACTGAAGGGTTTCCTATTGAAGTCATCAGAAGAGTTGATATGCTCCGAAGGAATCTGTCAAAACTCTATCCCTGGCTAAGGAGCAGGATGGGCCTTCTGAGGCTTCTTTGTTGGCTGTTAGCAGGGGGTCTGTTTAGGCTGGGAGGTCTAGGGTCCAGGGAAGTACCTATGCCTGCGAAAGTAGGTCTTCTTCTGGCCCACCCTAGTACCTTCTCCTGTGTGTGCCTGGAGAGTCTAGTCAGTGTGACATGCTGTTTCTCAATACAAGCAGCCTTCTCTTTGACCTATTTGCTGAAGAGATTCTCTCCCTGGCACAGGACATCCGCTAGTTTGTTACACGGATTGTTCTAGATCCAAGGATTGCAACCAGGTGACCCATACATTGGCCCCAATACCTATGGCAGCATTTCTTGATGAAGTTCTGTTGACATCATAGATGGCTCGCACCATGAACTTAGAACAGTCTCAGCCATGGGCCACTAGAGCACAATACTGCTCCAAATTCTCTGGAGGCAGAAACTGGGCAAGGACAGCCAGGTTGCACATAATGTTCTTCAAGAATATGCCCATGTAGAGTTGGTAAGAGGCCACGCGGAAGACCAGCATAGAACTCTGGAAACATCTTCTCCCTAAGGAGTACGACATCCTAGCCTCCCTTCCTAGGGGTGCTGGTATTATTGATTCTCTTTATGATGGATTCGACCAGCAAGGAATAGAGTGGAAGCAGAGGCTTCTGAAATCCGGGAGCCTTCTGATCTCTGTACATAGAGTCGAGCCTTCTACACTGAGGTACACTGAGGGAGTTCTCTCATTCTCATCTGTACTCTCTGCAGTTTGCATTGCATGGGCATTGTCACCACCTCCTTAGGGGATGAGGACTGTACAGGGGTATCGGTGGCTGGGTCTTGGCTGTCAGTAGACTGTCAGGGCCCCTCCGAAGTTCTGGAGAATGAGCTCTCCTCCCCTTTGGGACACTATCAAGGGGCCTCACAGAGACTCCATCGCTCTCGACGGGGTCAGACGCCGATGATGCACCAGGGTCTCCACCTAGTGTTCAGCTAGAGCACCACTTGACATTAAAGATGATGTGGCCAAATCCTTCTTCATCTTCGAGTGAAGATCGATCAATGGCTGATACTATGGGGCACTACGGGTACTGAGAGCTCTTCGATGTCAATGCAGCCTTGGAAACCATAGAGACCAGTGCCATTGATGCCAAAGGCGACGGATCAGACTTCTGAGTGCCAAAAAGTGGTTTGTGCCACTTCTCACAATGCTTGAATCCACTTTATGTCATCTGCAAAAACAAATTACAAGGCCGATGATCGGGTACCAGGCACTGAAGACACCAATTGTGTGTATCTGTGGAGGATATGGTCTGAGCACACTGGGAACACTTTTTGAAAAAGTTGCCACAGCGACTTAATGTTGAAGGTAGGACCCAACCAGCGCATTGGCAGAGTGCCACAGCTAGAAAAAAAAAAAAACTGACAAAGGGAAAAAAAAAAAGAAAAAAAAGAAAGCAGATGATGGCAGGTGACTAGGCAAAAAAAAAAAAGCAGCGCATAAAGACCCCGCAGGGGAGAAAGTTTACCAAACAGAGGATGAATGGGACATGTCTGTGGGGCTCTACAGAAAATAAAAAGCTGATTCAAGATGGCGCAGCTGTAGGAGGTGGGAACAAGGCACACAAGTGCTGTGGAGTCTCCCAAAAGCATCCAATAGAAGCTGGGGAGCATTCTCACATGGAGCTCCATCGAGGACATCACCCATACATGAAGACTCAATCCTGCTTGTCCACGGAGAAAGAGTTCTTGCAGATCCAGCCAGTTGAGGAGCCATGGATGGCTGGATGAGCCTGTAATCCATGTGGCTATGGTTTTAGAGGCAGGTGCTTAGAACACCAGGCTTTGGAGGGCAGCCCATTCCTGCCATACCTCTCCAGGACCTGTAGTAGCTGTAATAACAAGAAAACAGCAAAGCAGCACTTACATAGCCTCTGAACCGCCACATACTGGCGCTGAACTCAGACAGGCCAGCAGGTCCCACCTCCTCCAATGCAAAATTACTGTTTGCATGGGAGCTGAAACAGCTAGCCAGAGCACAGCATAGCGATTCAGAGGCTCTGATAAATGCTACATCGGAGAGGTGTGGCAGCAGGGAGGAGCAGCAAGAATGAAGGTTTGCCTCATATCCTTCCACCGGCACTAATCATCCAAACTATATGCACAACCAATCAATCCTGCTTTGAAAAATATCTATTACAGGTAAGAAAAACATGATTTACACTGAACCACACAGATTTATGATGCATTTGGATATAACATCAGAAATTTTATCATCCCAAAGTATTGTGATATATCAGTTTGTTTTGTGTTTAGCATTCTTACACAAAAAACATAATTGATGCTATTTTAATCTAACCATAAAGTAATGCATATAAGAACATAAGAGATGCCATGCTGGGTCAGACCAACATCCATCAAGGCCAGTATCCTGTTTCCAACAGTGGCCAATCTAGGTCATAAGTACCTAGCAGTCTCTCCAAAAGACACAAGTTCCTCAATGCTTGTATTGGGTCAAGCAGTGATATCCCGGGTCCCTTTTAATAATGGTTTATGGACCTTTTCTCCAGGAACTTGTCCAAACCTTTTTTAAACACAGCTACACTAACAGCGTTTACTACATCCTCCGGTAACAAATTCCAGAGTTTGATTACATGTTGAGTAAAAAAATATTTTCTCTTATTAGTTTTAAATAGGTTACCCTGTAGCTTCATTGCATGTCCCCTAGTCTTTTTATATTCTGATGACAAACAATTGGATCTACGTTTACCCGTTCCACTCCATTCATTAATTTATAGACCTCTATCATATCTCACCTCAGCCATCTCTTTTCCAGGTTAAAGAGCCCTAACCTTTTTAGCCTCTCTTCCTAGGAATATCCTTCCATCCCCTTTACCATTTTGGTGGCTCTTCTCTGTACCTTTTCTAATAACGCTATATCCTTTTTAAGATACGGTGACCAGAACTGCACACAATATTCAAGGTGCGGTCGCACCATGGAACGATACAGAGGCATTATAATATCCTTAGTTTTATTTTCCATTCCTTTCTTTATACCACCTAGTATTCTATTTGCTCTCTTGGCCGCCACTGCACACTGAGCAGAGGGTTTTAACATGTTATCCACGATGACACCTAAATCTTTTTCCTGGGTGATGGTTCCCAATGTGGAACCTTGCATCGTGTAACCATAGTTTGGGTTTTTCTTTCCTAGGTGCATAAATGATAATTACACTTACCTGGTAATTGTAATTCCTTGAGTGACGACAGTTCAGTCCTCTACTTCTGGGTTGTCAACCTCCTCCTGCAGCTTGGAGACTGGTATGTCAAACTCATGACATCACTGGATATAGCCTGCTGCTCTCTCTCTCTCTCTCCCTCCAGTGTGAACTATTAACAAAGCAGACTAAAAGGAGCAACAAATAAGTAGCAATAAATGCCAACTGCACCTAACTTAGGTTAACTAAAACGTTATAACAACCTGCATTTAAGGCGTCACATGCCCTGTACTGCCACCGAACATATTAGCCACCTTCTTCTAACTAACAAATGAATGGACTTACCTGTAGAACATTTATTTATTTATTTATTTATTTATTTTATTTATTTATTTAGTATACATTTGTATACCGCTACTTCCAGCGATCAGCAGCGGTTTGATTACAGATTGGAAATTGTCAAATCATGACAGGAAACTTTTGAGGTATAAACACATTGATTAGACAGGAAAGCACAGCACACAGAGACTATTTTACAGGGAACATGGGCTATGGAGGGTTAAGTGGCTTGCCCAAGACCACAAGGAGCACCTGTGGGACTAGAAACCCCAGTCCTTCCGGCCCAAGGTTGCTGTCCTCTAGTGGGATTTGAACCCCCGACCTTCCGGCCCGAAGTACCTTGCCCCAACCACTAGGCCACTCCTCCACATGACCATGCGGCACCCGGCTGCCCCCCCTCTGAAAAAACTCGGGGCGGGAATGAGGACTGAACTGTCATCACTCAAGGAACTACAATTACCAGGTAAGTGTAATTATCATTTCCTTATCGTTCCTCCAGTTCAGTCCTCTACTTCTGGGATGTACCAGAGCAGTAACTATCGGGAGGGACCCTTCCAGCTGGAGCGCAATACCGCCACCCCAAAACAAGCATCATTGGCCGCTGCGACATTAAGACAGTAATGCTTAAACATATGCAAGAACGACCACGTAGCTGCCCTACAAATCTCACTCAGCGGCACCAGACCATGTTCCGCCCACGACTCTGCTTGCGCTCTGGTTGAATGAGCCCTCAATCCGTCTGGTACCGCGCGTCTTTGTAACAAATAAGCGGAAGCTATTGTTTCCCTAATCCAATGAGCGATGGAAGCTTTAGATGCCGCCTCGCCCTTACGCCTGCCCCCAAACAACAGGACCAACCCATCCGACTTGCGAAATGACTTAGTAGACTTGAAATACTGCCGCAAAGCATTCTTAACATGTAAGTGATGGAAGCGGCGATCCTCAGAGTCTCCCGTTCCGGAACCTAGGACAGGCAAACACACCAACTGATTCAAACGGAATGGAGAAACAACCTTAGGCAAGAATGATGGTACAGGCCATAGCACTACTCTTTCCCTCGACAAGAATGGCTCTCTAGAAGACAATGCTTGTAACTCCGAAATGCACCGCGCAGAACAAATCGCTACCAAGAAAACCACTTTGAGAATGAGATCCTTCAGCGACGCAGAGTGCAAAGGCTCAAAGGGCGGCTTGACCAACGCCGACAACACCAGATTAAGATCCAAAGACGGAACCTGTATCCTAAGGGCAGGGCGCAGCCTAGACACCGCCCTCAGAAAACGGATGATATCCGCATGCGCCCCCAACGCCAGCCCCTGAACCTTGCCGCGATAACAGGACAGCGCCGCCAACTGCACCCACAACGAGCTGGCTGCCAGACCTTTATCAAAGCCATCTTGTAGAAAGTTCAATACTAAAGGCACGGCGACCGTGGCCGTCCGAATCTGACGTCTCGAACACCAATCTTCAAAAATACGCCATATCCGCACATACGCCAAGGAAGTAGACCGTTTCTGTGCCCGCAGCAGCATAGAAGTCACCGCCACCGAGTAACCTTTCTTCCTTAACCGAGCCCTTTCAATGGCCATACCGTAAGTGAAAATCGATCCACTTGGGGCATGAATAGCAGACCCTGACGCAACAGATCCGACCGAGCCGGGAGACGCCAGGGTCGGCCATCTAGGAGCCTCATTAGATCCGCATACCACGGATGTCTTGGCCAGTCGGGCACCACCAAAAGCACCTTCCCCTGATACGCCTCTAACCGTTGCACCACGCGCCCTATCAGTGCCCACGGTGGAAACACATACAGAAGACCCGACGTTGGCCACCGCTGCATCAGCGCGTCTATGCCTTCTGACATTCTTTCTCTTCTCCTGCTGTAAAACCGCGGAACTTTGGCCGAAGCAAACGTTGCCATCAAGTCCATTATTGGCGTCTCCCAACGCCGCTCGATCTGCGCAAAGACTTAGTGATGCAGCTCCCACTCTCCTGCATCCACTCGTACTCTGCTGAGAAAATCCGCCATCACGTTGTCTCTTCCTGCAATGTGCGCCGCTGAAATTGCCGTCAACCGACTCTCCACCCAGGCAAACAGCAAGTCCGACTCCTCTTCCATCCCTGCACTTCCTGTGCCTCCCTGACGATTGAGTAAGCTACCGTCACCGAATTGTCTGAGAGAATTCGAACGGAACACCCCAGCACCATCTGCTTGAACGCTTCCAGGGCTCTCGCCACCACTCACAATTCTAACCAATTGATCGACCACACCGACTCCAGAGGGGACCAGTATCCCTGTGCAAACTGGCCTCCGCAGTGGGCTCCCCAGCCTGAGAGACTGGCATCTGTCATCACTGGAACCCACTCTGGTTGCTCCAGAGGCATTCCCGCCGCCAACGAGGATAGAAGCAACCACCACTGAAGCGACCGGCGAACCTTGAGTGGGCAGGGCAACTGCTTGCTCAGGGAATCCACCTGATGCGACCAGTGCCTCAGCAACGCCCTCTGCAGCGGCCGCATATGCACTTTGGCCCACGGGACCACCTCCAGGGTTGCCGCCATCGTGCCGAGCACCCGCAGGTAAAACCATGCCGTCTGAGCAGGCGTGGCTCGGAACGAGCGAACCAGGCTGCGCAGAGCCTGCGCCCTCTTGTTCGGCAGAAAGACCAGCGCCTTGCGAGTGTCGAACTGGACCCCTAGATACTCGAGAACCTGAACCGGCTGTAGATAGCTTTTGTTTGGATTGACCACCCAGCCAAGCCCCTGCAAAAACTCTACCACCCTGTTGGTCACCTGTCGCTCTCTGCCTCCGACTTCGCCCGAATTAACCAATCGTCGAGATACGGATGCACCAGAATACCTTCCTTGCGCAGCGCCGCCGCCACCACCACCATAATCTTGGTGAAAGTGTGCGGAGCCATCGCCAGGCCAAAGGGCAATGCCCGGAACTGATAGTGACCCCAGGGCAAGGCGAACCTTAAGAGCCTCTGATGAGCCTCCCAGATGGGAATGTGCAGATAAGCCTCCGTTAGATCTAAGGACGTCAGAAACTCTCCTTGACGGACCGCAACGATAACTGACCGCAACGTCTCCATATGGAAGTGGGGCACCCGCAGACACCGATTCACCCCTTTGAGGTATAAGATAGGCCGCAGCGCCCCGCCTTTCTTTGGCACCACGAAATATATGGAATGCCGACCCATGCCGTATTCCTGCCTCGGCACCTCCACTACCGCCCCTAAGCGCAGTAGACGGTTCAAAGTGTCACGAACCGCTAGAGTTTTCTTTGGCCCCCTGCAAGGAGACATGACGAAGGAATCTCGCACGGGCCTCGCCAGCTCCAGGGCATAACCATGCTGAATGATCTCTAGGACCCGCTGGTCGGAGGTGATGAGGCTCCAAGCGGACAGAAACTCCCGAAGTCTCCCGCCGATGGGACCCGCCTCATCTCATTGCGACTTACGAGCTGCTGACACGGAGCCTGAGGCAAAACCCCTAGTCGCCCCTCGAAACCCCCGGAATCCTTGACCGTGGGAAGAAAATCGGCCCCTCTGAAGGACGCCATACGTTGACGCCCGAAATCTCTGAAAGTCACGAAACTGACCTCTAAAACTGACTGACCTTTCCCTGTTTTGGCTTATCCTCAGGCAGCCTACCCGCCTTGGATTCCCCCAGGTCCTTCACTAACTTATCCAAGTCTTCTCCGAAGAGCAACTGTCCCTTAAACGGCAGCTTACCCAGCTGGGATTTAGATGAACCATCCGCCACCCAATTACGCAGCTACACTGATCTGCGGGCGGCCAGCACGGAAGCCGTGCTATTAGCTAGGGCTCTGACCAAATCATAATGCACATCCGCCAAATAAGCTACACCGGATTCCAGACGCCCCAGCTCCTGGAGTTCGCTGAGATCCAACTGAGGCGAGTGACGCAACCGCTGAACCCAGCGCAAGCACGCCCTCGCCACCCAGGTTCCGCATATGGACGCCTGCAGCACGAGAGAGTCTGCCTCGAACATCTGCTTCAAAAGGCCATCCACCCTACGGTCCTGCGCATCCTTCAAAGCTGCGCTGCCCTCTACCGGGATGGTAGTTTTTTGGGTAACCGCCGATACCACCACGTCAACCCGCAGTGTCTTGAACCTTTTCTTATCCTTATCCGCTAACGGATAAAGCCTAGCCATGGTGCGGACTCCTCTAAGTCCCGCCTCAGGCTGGTTCCATTCCTCCTGGATCATTTTATCGACCATCTTATGCAGCAGAACCACCACCTGCGTTTGCCGCACCGCTTGAATGACAGGGTCCTCCACCTCGTCCTCCGTGGACGCCTGTGCTGTCAAATTGAGCATCTGCAGGGACTCTGTGATGAGCGCTGGAAGCTCTTCTCTCCGAAAAGCCGAATGATCTTAGACTGCTCCTCAGGTTCTAGGATCTCACCCTCTTCTAGATCCTGCGCCCCTTCCTCATTCTCCCAGTCAGGCTCTTCAGGCGCCACCCATTCACTGTCCATCGCCGAGGGTTCCCTGGCCCTAGCTTTCTTTGGGGCCGAGGGACCCTCTAGCACCTCACCCGCAGCCGCTAACTGCGTAGCGGACAGTGAATTCAGTCCAGCCTCCGCTAAGCAACCCTGGCGCCGCAAGCAGAAGCTTTGTGCAACATTAAGACAAACTCCGGGCAAAACTCTGCCAAAGCCTCCGGCTGCTGCTCCAGGGACGGAGCTGAGGGACCAGCCTGTTCCTCCACAGGGGCTTCCTGCCCTGGGTCTGGAGGAGGCGCCGCCAGCTCCGCAGACGGCACCCCCGGCGACTCTGACTCCTCCCTAACGTCCATTAGCTGCTCCACTGTGGACGACAGGGAAGCACAGCCACGGCACACTCCAGACTCTGCCACCGTGCCTCTACGGGTGCCACAGACCACACACTGTGGTCGCCCCGCCATAAACCTCCTGGCGTTTACCCCTGGACCCAGAACTCACTCAAAACGAAAGTTCTGCCAGTCCGGGGGACCCTAAAACCACACAAACCTTTGTCTGCCAGGGGATAAGCTTGCCACCAGCCCCAGGCAATTACAACCACGATAAGGGCCACCGTTCTCCCCCCCCCCCACGGTATCCTACGATCGCGGAAGAAACAAAAGGAAAACATAAGCTAAAGCCCCCTTGCTACCCCGGGAGGCACTACCCCCGAAATACCAAAGCTTTCTTACCAGCTTAGAGGCCCGACCGCAGCTCAGCCACGCGGTCCTCCGTGCAATCTAAAATGGCCGCCGGGGAGCCGGGAAGAAAAAAAGGTGCCAAACTGCCTCTTCCCAGCGCTGCGGGAACAAACTGGACTGCCTGCCCTTCCACAGCAGCCTGCCACCGGTTCTGAGCTTACCGGGCAGGTCTGCAATATCCCCGAACCGGACAGCAATTGCCGGCACCGGATCAGGGCAGTCTGTGCTCACCAATGCTTCTGCAGCTCCCCTGCTCTCCAGAGCCTCGATCAGCGCGTACTGTGGCCCGGCAGAGTACAGGGATGGAAACGGGAGCTCTCCCGCGTAGTGTCCGCGGGGAGAAATCCTCCAAGCACCGCACCACACACTCTTCACTGCAAGGCTTTTGGAAAAGTGGCTGACAGGCAGGGAGCCATAACGCTAGAGATTCCTCAGCTTAAACTATTCGTTTTTTTGTTTTTTTTTTCTTTTAAAGAGACAGTACCCCTAGCAAAGATTACTTTTAGCAATGAATCCAAACTAACTAGACTAATCCTACACTCTCCTTATCCATTACTCCAGTGAGCCCTCTCCCGGGCTCACAACTTCCTTCTGCTGCATGGAGACTGGTAACACTGGAGGGAGAGAGAGAGAGCAGCAGGCTATATCCAGTGATGTCATGAGTTTGACATACCAGTCTCCAAGCTGCAGGAGGAGGTTGACAACCCAGAAGTAGAGGACTGAACTGGAGGAATGATAAGGAACTTTGCACTTGTGCACATTAAATTTCATCTGCCATTTAGATGCCCAGTCTTCCAATTCATCAAGATCCTATTGCAATTTTCCACAATCCTCTTGGGTTTAACAACTTCAAATAGTTTTGTGTCATCTGCAAATTTGATAACCTCACTCGTTATTCCCTTTTCCAGTCATTTATGAATATGTCAAAAAGCAGTGGACCCAGAAATTCGAAATAAATCTGTATCAGAATGATTTTCATATATTGATTAACTGCCAAGTTTGATTATATCATGAGGAAGAGATCTCATCCTCATGCCAGAACTTCCAAAGTGAATTTATGCATCACTATCTCACCCTAGTTTTCCAAAATGTTTGCTATTTCCAAATTAAGCAACTGTTTGCACTATAAGCAAAGGGTATTTATTTATTCAAGATTTGTTATACTGCTAATCAAAGCAGCATACATATCTGGGTTATAATAAGATTGATGCTACACAAAAGCACAGTTACTTACCTGTAACAGGTGATCTCTGGGAACAGCAGGAATTAGTCTTCACATATGGGTACGTCGGTACCGACGGAGCCTGCACGGGAATGCTCCCCAGCATCCAATCAGAAAGCTTTTGGGAGCATCCCTCGCACCTGCGCGGTGACTTCCCGCCTTTCCCACTGCCTTTCCTCAGTTGAGTTTCATAGCTGAGACAGAAGGAGAGAAAGAGGAAAGGAGATAGATAGATACAACTCCTAGGGGAGGTGGGTGGGTTGTGAAGACTAATTCCTGCTGTTCCCAGAGATCACCTGTTACAGGTAAGTAACTGTGCTATCTCCAGGAACAAGCAGAAATGAGTCTTCACATATGGGGACTCCCTAGCTGTGTGTGCCAGGGGAGATCCCATAAAATGCGTATCCCTGGAACAGGACGGCATTTCCCAAACCTGGATCCCCGGCATCCCCTGAGGGATGGGGGGTAGGAGTTGAATAGAGAAGAGCTGTAGAGGAACAGCAAATCTAAAGACTAGAGAAAAAAATGAGTCTTTAGAATATATGTCAAGTATCATTAAAATATTTAATGAACTAGTACAATATAGAGCTTACCTACTGGATTGTAGGAAGTAGAACTGTGATGGAGTGTACTGTAGATGCAGTAGCGGAATCCTCAAGGTAACTTCACAGCAGTGAGGATGAAGTTCCAAACCTGGAATGGGCAGGTAACCCAGATGTCAACTGGGGCAGGAGAAAAACGGCAGGTCTTCAATGGAAAGCTTTATGGGAAAAAGCTGAAAACTCTTTTAGGTACAGAGTTATTAACATTGAGGACTAAAAGAAGACGACTGACCGATCTGGAGAATTAGCCCAGTCTTGAAGGGAAGAGGGGGTATGGAAAAAAGCCCCTATTCCCAAGGAGAACAGAAGTGTACTCAGAATACTGAAGATGTACACCGTCTTTCCTAGCTGGTGAGAGATAGGAAGACATTGAAGTTTGATACTTCATAGACAGGGAGATCTGTAACAAAAATAGAAGCTGTTGACATCACAGCAGTAATTGTGTGTATAACCGCTCCCACTTACTGAGCCGCATGAGAATAGGCAAGTAGACTGTCTGGACCTCTTAAGAAGGTAAAAGCTTTATAGCACAGACAGTGAGGGAGATAGCAGGTAATACATGGCGTCCTATGGACATCTCCCAATGGGCATATATATATAGATATATATATATATAGATGGAGAGACATACATATCTATACATATGTGCATATATGTCTAGATATGTGTGATATATATAGATATATATATCTATATAGAAGGCCATGACTTATGCCTACACAGACTACAGAAATATGTATGAATAAGACATATACATACATGAAGATAAGTCTGAGGATACATGCCTGCAACTGAGCACCACAAAAACATTGTGATGGGAAAAGATTCATCTAATAATAAGGAGGTGAAAACCACCTGAAGATATACAGAGAATCTATTTCTGTGGTGCAGGAATGTAGTTCAGTGGAATAACCAGGATGGTTGCATGAAAAAACAGAGGATAACAGCAGTCTGGCAAGAGCACGTCAGGAGTACTTTAGGACTCTGACATGTCCAAAGGACAAAAGAAAAACGCATAAACTAAGATACCAGGATGACCCAGCCAAGGGACATAGGGGTATCAGGTATAGTAAAAGAGTATGCGTTGTCCAAGTGGAGCAGAAAAGCATAATGCCAAGCTGTAAGGAAAAAGGGGTAGATTCCTGCAAGATTGGGAACTCCTTGGACATTCACGCAGAAAAAGCTTGTCTTCTGTTTCACAACAGGAGACAAGAGGGTATAAAGAACCCATATAGTCAGGGAATGATTATATAAGTTTTTTCTACTATATGGAAAAAACCCTCAGAGATAAAGTTCAATGCTCTGTAGCAAGGGCCCATAGTAGTAAGCTTCTCTGAAGATTGCAGAGAGCATTGTGCAGGAGAATTATGAGATAAAACTGACTGAAGTCAGGTGTGTTGCCACATCCTAGGAAAGGATATGGCTAGAAGATGATAACTTGCAGTGAGTAGTATTATGCAAGATAGTTGAAAGTAGCTTGCAATGAGCACTAGAGTAAACACTGGAACTCCTGCATGCACAGCAACTGAACAAAAGAGCAGAGGGGATTTTCCTGTATAAAGAGAGAGAGAGAAACAGACAAAGGGAGCGGAGATATTCCCGTCCCTGTCTGATGAGTTGAAGGATAACAAAAAAGTCTACACTGGAAAGAAAGAGAAGTGTTTCAGTATGGTACCAACTCAAGCAGGGGAAACCCTGGAAGAGAGGGGGATGGAAGGTGACTAACCATATGGTAAGTCAGCTGAAGGAAAAGATGTCCATATGGGGACAAAAAACTATCATGGGATAGTTGTAACCTCCCTTCATAGTAGTAAGAAGGGGAGAATTTTGTAACCCATGGACAAAAGTATCCTAACAGCTTAGCATACTGAAAAACCAGTGTAGAGTTTGAAGAATAAACCTCTGCTTGGAGAGGGAGGCACCTGATACAGAACATTCATGGCTGTAGAAGGCGAAGGAACCTTTAAGGGTGATTCCCACATCCTCAGAAGAAGATCCTGCAAAGAATGATGTAAAGGAAGCATTATATTTTCCTTATCTGCAGGATCTTGGTCCAGAGTAAAGCCAGGAATAGGAATGGCAAGAAAGGTTGCCATGTCAAGGAGAAATTTCTGAAAAGAAGGATCTCCAATAGGAACTATTCCTGGGTAAGCTGAGGTTGAAGGAGCAGCTTGAGCACCAGAAGACATACTGGCCTGGTGCAGAAAAAGATTCCTGCTAGATGGACAGTGATACTGACAGTTCTGATTTGAGGCAGTTAGTACTGCATTGTCAGTGCCTGGGATCGATTCCAAACTAGGCATAGAAAGGATCGATGGCACCGATGGAACTGCAGGAATCGACATTGATACCGGTACCGGTATCGGAGACAATAATTTCATCGAAGCAGGAATCGGGGGCTGCTGAAGCGGTGCCGAGGTAACCAGAGAGCCTTGGTAAATATCCTCGGTACTGCATAGTCGGAAATGAAATGGATCAGTTCCGAAACGCGTCGGTACCAAGTCATCGAGACTGGATATCGCTTCTAGACTCGGCATCGAAGGGAGCGAGTCTATCAATGCATGTCTAGAAGGTACCGACGGTGGTGGTGGTTATCGGCGATGCCGATACAGGAAAGTCAATCGGAGTCGTATCGATCAGTTCCGAAGGTACCGAGGACGTCCGAAGACGATGCCTGGTGAAGAGTGGAACACTCGACACCGGCGCCAATGTCGGGGCATCGGTACCGCTCGAAGCCGATACCAACCCCGAGCATGACGAAGATACAGGAAAGTCAATCTGGTTCGTATCGATCGGCCCCGAAGGTACCGAGGATACCAGATGACGATCCCAGGTGAAGAGTGGAACACTCGACACCGATGCCGATGCCGGGGTATCGGTACCGCTCGAAGCCGGTACCAACCCCGAACATGGCTGGGATACAGGAAAGTCAATCTGGGTCGTATCGATCGGCCCCGAAGGTACAGAGGACACCAGATGACGATCCCTGGTGAAGAGTGGAACACTCGACACCGGTGCCGATGCCGGGTTATCGGTACCGCTCGAAGCGGATACCACCCCCAAGCATGGCTCAGGTATGTTCTATGAGGGGTGAGCCCCAGGAACAATCTGAAACCCCGTAAATGCTTTGGAGCCCGAAGACTCCCGCCGGGGTTTTATTGCCAATGAGGTCTTGAGGGCAAGGCCGGAGCCGTCATCATGCTGGGCATGAGACTTACCCTTCAAGAATTGGCTAGTCTTAACAGACTGTTTGTGGGTTACCTGATCCTGGAGAGAAGAATAAACCGGTGTCCTCACCTCAGGAGGAAAAACGGCATCGAGGGAAACTCGAAAAAGGGGAGGTCTTCTCCCAATAATATAGCCTGAGGTATGAGGGGAAAAAGGGTCAGGACCCAAACAGGTTAGACACCAAGCATTGGAGTCTAAAAAGAAAACTAAGTTTCCACAGTGAAGGCACTTCTTAGGGGAAGAAGGCTCCATGTTGGAAAAGGCCTGGTAGGCCCCAAAAGTTAACTGAGGAGAAAATATTTCTCTAAGTTTGAAAAAGAAAAGAATAAAGCACCGGCGGTACCGGTATCGGCGGGAAAGACAGCCGCGACCACAAGAAAACAAGGATTTTAAAGAAAAAAGTTTCTGCGGTGACAGGAGGACGTCCTGTTGGCTCCGCGGAAAAATGAAAACTGAGGAGAGGCAGTGGGAAAGGCGGGAAGTCACCGCGCAGGTGCGAGGGATGCTCCCTAAAGCTTTCTGATTGGATGCTGGGGAGCATTCCCGTGCAGGCTCCGTCGGTACCGACGTACCCATATGTGAAGACTCATTCCTGCTTGTTCCTGGAGATACAACAAAATTACAAAATAAACAAATATACCATAAAGGAGGGAATTTGAATAGAATTATAATAATCCAAAGGGAAATGAACACATAACAGAAAGGGGAAGTTTTTAATTGACCTTATTAGGCTGTGTTGTTAAGACTGGGAAAAAGCCTCAGTAAACAGCCATGTTTTTACACCAATTTTGAATTGTTTGTAAGTAGTTTCTAAACAAATCTCGAGCAATGAAATGTATTCCAGAGAATTGGAGCCACATAGCTGAAAGCTGCAGTGCAACAGCATTCTAGTCCTAGCATTTAAGGGAGGGTGTGACTAAAGGATTAGCCTGGGAGGAGCATATGGATGAGAAAGACAGTATGGAATGAGCTTAGAATTAAGATAGTATTTTAAGTTAGTATAGAAAGCCCTATGGGCTAACACCAATATTTAAAATGTTATGCAATAACTAATTGGTAACCAACATTGCTCATAAAGTAGAGAAACATGATCTGCTCTATTCGCGCTGTAGAACATTTTAACTGTTGTAGATTGCATTAATTGCAGCCTTTTTATTTGATATAGTGGGATACTTGCCAGTAAAGAATTGCAGTAATCTAGATGACTGATAACAAGGACATGTAGTGACATCTTTTACCACCACTGCAGCCGGAACAGCACTAGCGGGCACAGTGCAGCAAGGAGATAAGCTCCTCCTTACTGCCTCCATCCAATCCGGAGCCCCCTTCAACATGGCGGACTTTTAAAAGGACAGCAGCTCCAAGGGATTCCCATTTTACCACTACCGCAGCCGGAACAGCACGAGCAGGTGGCCATGCAGCAAGGAGGTAAGCTCCTCCTTACTGCCTCCATCCAATCCGGTGCCCCCTCCAACGTGGCAGGACTTTTAAAAGGAGAGGCACGCTCGGGAATGCTAACGCCTGAGGGCCTCGCCAGTTGGCCTTTTGGCGGGGACCATCTTACCACCTTACCAGGAAACTGCAGAGACCTGGGACAAGATAGAATGCCACTATGACCACTAACCGTCAGACTGCGCATAAGAACAAGGACACTTAACAGCACTGACAGTGGGAATGGAGTTGAAGCCAACGTGGGGGGTAAGCACCACCAAACACCTAAAGTCACTCCTCCTTGAACCTGCCTGTATTATAAGGAAACTACAATCAAACCAATCCCTCAGCCTAGCTATTAGTGATTAACAGAAAAGCAACAGGAAATCAACCATGCTTCACAGCACTATACAACCGACCCTAGGATGATCACTAGAAAGAACAGACAAACACATAACCAATACTTCACAGCATTTGAGACACTTGCAGGCCCCCACCAAGCTAGAACCCTAAACAACCGAAACTCCTCCAACTGACTCACAACTACAACAATCCTACGTTCATTAAACAATGAACATAAGAACGTAAGATATGCCATACTGGGTCAGACCAAGGTCCATCAAGCCCAGTATTCTGTTTCCAACAGTGGCCAATCTAGGTCATATGTACCTAGCAGTTTCCCCAAGAGACACAAGTTCCACAATGCTTGTACTGGGTCAAGCATTGATATCTTCGGTCATTTCTTAATAATGGTTTATGGACCTTTCCTCCAGGAACTTGTCCAAACCTTTTTTAAACCCAGCTACACTAACAGCCTTTACTACATCCTCCGGTAACAAATTCCAGAGTTTGATTACACGTAGAGTGAAAAAATATTTTCTTTTATTAGTCTTAAATAGTTTACCCTGTAGCTTCATTGCATGTCCCCTAGTCTTTCTATATTCTGATAAGGTAAACAATCGATCTACGTTTACCCGTTCCACTCCGTTCATTAATTTATAGACGTCTATCATATCTCCCCTCAGCCCTCTCTTTTCCAGGTTAAAGAGCCCTAACCTTTTTAGCCTTTCTTCATAGGAGTATCCTTCCATCCCCTTTACCATTTTGGTGGCTCTTCTCTGTACCTTTTCTAAAATCGCTATATCCTTTTTAAGATACGGCAACCAGAATTGCACACAATATTCAAGGTGCGGTCTCACCATGGAATGATATAGAGGCATTATAATATCTTTTGTTTTATTTTCCATTCCTTTCCTTATCATACCTAGCATTCTATTTGCTCTCTTGGCCGCCGCTGCACACTGGGCCGAGGGTTTTAACATGGTATCCACAATGACGCCTAAATCTTTTTCCTGGGTGGTGGTTCCTAATGTGGAACCTTGCATCGTGTAACCATAGTTTGGGTTGTTCTTCCCTAGGTGCATAACCTTGCACTTGTCCACATTAAATTTCATCTGCCATTTTGATGCCCAGTCTTCCAATTTATCAAGATCCTCTTGCAATTTTTCACAATCCTCTTGGGTTTTTAACAACTTTAAATAGTTTTGTGTCATCTGCAAATTTGATCACCTCACTCGTTATTCCACTTTCCAGGTCATTTATGAATATGTCAAAAAGCAGCGGACCCAGCACAGATCCCTGGGGTACACCACTATTCACCTTTCTCCATTGGGAAAATTGACCATTTAGCCCTACCCTCTGCTTTCTATCTTTTAACCAGTTCCTGATCCACAATAGTACACTGCCTCCTATCCCATGACTCTTTAGTTTTGCCAAAAGTCTCTGATGAGGGACCTTGTCAAAGGCTTTCTGAAAGTCCAGATACACAATATCAACCGACTCACCTTTGTCCACCTGTTTATTCACTCCTTCAAAAAAACATAACAGATTAGTAAGACAAGATCTTCCTTGTCTAAAGCCATGTTGGCTGTCTCCCATTAGGTTGTGACTATCTACATGCTGAGTAATTTTATTCTTTATGATGGTTTCTACCATTTTTCCCGGTACTGACGTCAGGCTCCCCGGTCTGTAGTTTCCCGGATCACCCCTGGAACCCTTTTTAAAAATTGGTGTTGCATTGGCGATCCTCCAATCTTCATGTATTAGAGATGATTTTAATGATAGTTCACAGATTACTGATAGCAGTTCTGCAATCTCATATTTCAGTTCTTTCAACACCCTTGGATGTATACCATCCGGCCCAGGTGATTTGCTACTCTTCAGTTTATCTAATAGTTGTAATACATCTTCCCGATGTATCGATATTTCCTTCAATTCTTCCGCACCTTTAAATACCACTTCAGTCATGGGTAACATCCCTACATCTTCCTCAGTAAAGACCGAAGCAAAGAATTCATTCAGTCTCTCCGCTATCGCCTTGTCGCCTCTTAGTGCTCCTTTAACCCCTTTATCATCTAATGGACCAACTGACTCTCTCACAGGTTTTTTGCTACGAATGTACTTGAAAAGGTCTTTATTTCGCGTTTTTGCTTCCGCAGCAAGCTTCTTCTCAAATTCTCTCTTTGCCTGCCTTATCAATGCCTTGCATTTGACTTGCCAGTGCTTGTGCTGTTTCCAGGTTTCATCGTTTGGCTCTTTTTTCCATTTCCTGAAAGATGCTTTTTTGGCAACAACAGCCTCTCTGACCTCACCTCTAAACCATGCTGGCAGTTTTTTGGACTTCCTCCCACTTTTCTTAAAGCATGGAATACAGCTGGTCTGGGCTTCCAAGATAGTATTTTTCAACAACACCCAAGCTTGATGTACGTCTTTAACCTTTGCAACTGCTCCTTTTAGTTTTTTCTTAACTGTTTTCCTCATTTTATCATAGTCTCCCTTTCGAAAGTTAAAATGTAGTACTGTGGATTTCCTTACTACCCCTCCTCCACTAATTAAATCAAAGGCGATCATGCTATGATCACTATTGCCAAGTGGCCCCAACACCCTTCTCTTGCACTAGATCTGGTGTTCCACTAAGGACTAGGTCTAATATGGCTTCCCCTCTGGTCGGTTCATGAACCAGCTGCTCCAAGAAGCAGTCATTTATTTCATCTAGGAACTTTATCTCCCTAGCATGCCCTGACGTGACACTGACCCAGTTGATACCGGGGTAATTGAAATCACCCATTATTATTACTGCGCTGTTACCTTTGTTAGCTTCCTTGATTTCTTTGAGCATTTCATCATCCATTTGGTCATTCTGGCCAGGTGCTCGATAGTACACCCCCACTGCCATCGCCTTCCCCCTTTTATATGGAATTTCAATCGATATAGGTTCTACAGCAGATTTTGTTTCCTGTAAAACTTTAATCCTTTCTGAGTCAATGCCCTCTCTAACATAGAGCGCAACCCCTCCACCAATTTGATCAGCTCTATCATTACGATATAGTTTGTACCCAGGTATCACAGTGTCCCACTGGTTGTCCTCCTTCCACCATGTCTCTGATATTCCAATCATATCTAACCTTTCATTTAGTGCTATATATTCTAACTCTCCCATCTTATTCTTTAGACTTCTAGCATTTGCATACAAGTATTTTAGAGAATGTATTCTATTCATGTTAATTTGGTTATTGTTAGACATGGGTAAACTGGGATCTTTAAGCTCTGTCTGCTCCATACTTGAGGGCATTTGGGCTACTTTACTCTTTTGTGGAACCTCTCTGCTTTTGGTAGTATCCTTCAAGGATACATTCTTCCGAACCATCCGCTCTTGGGCGACTGTCGGCCTTCCCCTAATATCTAGTTTAAAAGCTGCTCTATCTCCTTTTTAAAGGTTAATGCCAGCAGCCTGGTTCCATCCCGGTTAAGGTGAAGCCCATCCCTTCGGAAGAGCCCCTCCTTTCCCCAGAATGTTCCCCAGTTCCTAACAAATCCAAAACCCTCATCTCTGCACCATTGTCTCATCCACGCATTGAGACTCCGGAGCTCTGCCTGCCTTTTGGGTCCTGCGCGTGGAACAGGAAGCATTTCGGAGAATGCTACCCTGGAAGTTCTGGATTTCAACTTCCTACCTAAAAGCCTAAATTCTGCCTCCAGAACCTCCCTACCACATATTCCTATGTCATTGGTACCGACATGTACCAAGACAGCAGACTCCTCCCCAGCACTATCTAAGACCTTATCTAGGTGGCGCGTAAGGTCCGCTACCTTCGCACCAGGCAGGCATGTTACCAGGCGATCCTCACGTCCACCAGCCACCCAGCTATCTACATGCCTAATGATCGAATCACCAACTATAACGGCTGTCCTAACCCTTCCCTCATGGGCACATGGCCCTGGAGAAACTTCCTCGGTGCGAGAGGGTTTTACATCACCTGGAGGACAGGTCCTAGTTACAGGATCACTTCCTGCCACACCAGGGTGATTCTCTCCTGTCACGTGACCTCTCTCCTCCATGGCAACAGGGGTGCTGCCAGACTGGAGGTGGGACTTCAGGACTATATCCCTGTAGGTCTCGTCTATGTACCTCTCTGTCTTATGTTTTCCAAGTGTGCTACTTTAGCCTCTAGAGAACGGACTTGTTCCCTGAGAGAAAAGAGCTCCTTGCACCTAGTGCACACGTAAGACCTCTCACCAACTGGGAGAAAATCATACATGTGACACTCAATGCAAAAGACTGGAAAGCCCCCATCCCGCTGCTGGACTGCTGTCTACATCTTAGTTTTAAGTTTGTGTTTAGATCTAAGTTCTTTACTTACTAAGGGTTGCTATGGATATTTATACTAATAAAACTGTACCTAATACGTGTAATATACCTTGTTCACCTGAAGCTTAACTAATCTCAGGTCCTTAGTGTATGACTGATTTGGGTAATGAGTTTCACCTGAGAGCACCTCCTGTCTTTTAAGATGTGTAAGTACCTATAAAGCTACGATTATCCCAGGGGAGGGAGGGAGGGAGGGAAATAACACTTATTAAAAGAGGGCTGCTACACAGTACCCTGTCTTGTGCTGCTGAGGTAAGCTAAATTCTGATTTGATTTAAATTATAGCTCTTAGCTGCTGCTAGTCTCTAACTTCTTATGAAATTTAAACTACAAGCTCTCTGCTGGGTACTAAATTTAACCAGAAAGCTCTCTTCTGTGTGTTAAATTTAAACTAAAAGTACTTTGCTGTTACTTGGCCCTGAGTGACTATTATATTTAAACTACAAGCTCTCTGTTGGGTATGAAATGGATCTCAAATTATACACAATAACTCTAACTATAACTGGAATACTTACCCTTGCCTCCCTATTATATTCACACACACAACACATCCACCCAATACCAGTAATTCACAACTACTACTGACATAGAATGGAACTAACAAAGGCCAGTACATGGTACCGCAAATATCCTACAACATGCAGACTCGTATCAATTCAAACTTACTCTCCTGAACAAATACACAACACACAAACCAGAAACAGCATACTTGAGATGAGCTCTCATCAAACCCCTGCTCGGCTAGGAACACATTACCCACCCTTACAGACGACACTGACAACAACTGACCTCATGTTCATATCCAAATCATGGCTAACATTCAATGATGCAGTTCTGTTAAACCACCTGAAACCGATGACTATAACATCCTCAATGGCCGGAGAAGAGAAAGGAGAGGAGAAGGAGTATGTATTATAGCAAAAAAGGAAGGAACGAACAGTGACAGCAGAAAGTACAGCAGGCATTGATATTCTCATGATTGAAAATAAATACATTGCATGCTCATAATATACAAACCCCCCTCATCAAGTCCAAAAGACCTATCATTCATACTTGAAACACGCTGCTCAAACACTCCACCCTACAAACAAATCCTTCTACTAGGCGATCTCTACCTAAAAACAACTCCCACACGAACTACGCAAGCATTCCTAGAAGCAATGGATGCACTATGATACGAATAAACTATACAGAAACCCACACACATAAGAGGAAGCACACTGGACTTTGTATTCATACCCAGGGTAACAGTGAATAAAACAACCTACCAATCCCTACAAATCCAGCCTGGCCCTTGGGCTGACCATGTTGTAATCAACTTCACCATATAATGCCAAGCACTAAACATCAATAACCTATCTGCTGCACCTCGACGATATCGTAAATTTGACAAGAAAGCATTCCTGGAGGAAATCATGCCACAGCTTGTCAGACACCACAGACATTGACACACTCATAGGGAATTGGAACACAGTCATAAGAAATGCAGCAATAGAAACAGACTACACACAAAATAAAAGGAGTGCGATATGGTACACACAAGACCTCAGAGACCAAAAAAAGCAGCTGAGAAAACTGGAAAGGACCTAGAGACAAACAAAACATGAAACACAAAAAAAACACATGAAAAAACTAGAGGAGTACCATGAAACCATCACAGAAATAAGAAAGAATATCACTCAAAACTCATAATGTCCTCATTAAACAAACCCAGAGAGCTCTTCAGCATTGTCCAATCCTTAGCTAAATCCCAGGTGCAAGATGAGCCTATACTTACACCAGAAGCAATATCATGGTACTACATGGGAAAAATGGGAAAGATCTCCACATCAACCCTTCTAACTAAAGACACCAACTCCACGCCTACCACAGAATGGACAACATTCTCAATGATATCTTCAAACCAGTTACAAAAAATAATAGTTAACCTAAATACTACCACATCAGCCATCGACCCTTGCCCCAGTAAGGATCCTCCCTTGCCTCAAGGATCCTCCCTCTCGGCGCTACTCTTTAATATCTATATGCAGCCGATATGTGAGATCACCCGTTCATTTGGAGTATCCTCGCTAATCTATGCAGATGATGTGCTGATTTTCACACCAATCAACGTTACTCGGCCTGATTATACAGTACTAACAGAGTGTTTTGATGCAATTACAGACTGGCTTCTCACACAGAATATGAGAATAAACTTCAAAAAAACAGAAGCCCTAATCATCACGAAGAATAAAGAATTTTCACCCCCAACTACTCTAAAAGTACGGGACGCAGAGCTTCCGATCAAACCCACCGTAAAATACCTAGGCGTAACACTTGATCACCGACTGGACTTCAAAGAACACATAAACCGCACAGTGAAAACCGTCTACTTCAAGATCAGAACCCTCAGAAACCTCAAAAACATGCTCGACCCTGACAACTTCCGCACCATCTTTCAAGCCATAGTCATTCCACACTTTGATTATGCAAACATAGTTCTACACAGCCTCCCAAAAAGCACACTAAACACGCTGCAATTAGCGATTAACACTGCTGCCCGCATCCTCAATGGTGCATCAAGGAATGACCACATAACCCCCATCTTAAAGGAATTACACTGGCTCCCAATATCCTGCAGGACTACATACAAAGCATTACTCATGACATTCAAAGCCATTAATAACTTAGCTCCCCTAGCAATCTCCACACTCACACACATCCCTAACACTAGATCTAGAAGATCAGTCGCAGCTAATACTCTAATCATCCCGACTGACTTTACAAAATGTACACACTCAACTACTGCAAGAGCATTCGCTTACTTCGCTCCCAAATGTTGGAATGACCTTCCACCCACCATAAGAGAAATTAAAGACCTCAAACAATTTAGAAAAGCCATAAAACACCACCTGTTCCTTTCATACTTCTCTCAATACCTGACCCCAACTTAGCCTAAACCCCATTACAATCCAATGTTGAAATGCTCTATTCACTCCCTGTATAACAAGAAGAATACCATTGTATATAGTTAAATAATTTATATGTACAAAGTTTTCCCCTATGTTGTATCCTGTTAGACTTCCTGTTACATGTAAACTCACGACAGCCTGTTGCTATCTGTGAGTACTTTATGTTTACTGTAAACCGCGCTGATGATAAAAGTGCGGTATATAAGAGCGTTAAATAAATAAATAAAATAAATAAGCAGGGTGAAATTAGCACATGAAGAACTCTCCCCTGTAATACTCAAAATAGTACAGTTATGTCTGAAAACAGGTTATATGCCTAAAAACCGCATCAATACATCCTATCCTAAAAAACACAACATTGAACAAATCAGAATCCTAGTGCATACAGACCAATTTCTAGTCTATCTCTAGTAGCAAAAATAATAGAAAAAATAGTCCAAAGTTAACTTCAAGAACACATTGAAATACATTCTCCACTCAACTCGCAAGAACATGGCTTCCGGAACAACCATGGAGTAGAGATGTTACTCATAGAACTCATGGATAGGATGATAAGTGGGATTGACAAACAGAAAACAGCCTTCATACTGATATTTCTAGATATAGCCTCTGCGTTTGACTTCATATACCATCATCTACAACTTACCAGACTGCAGGAAATTGGAATTAAAGGCATACCACTACAATGGTTCACATCTTACCTAACGGACAGGAAACAGCAAGTAAAAATAGGTCCTAACTCATCCAAGCCACATCTTCTACAGGGAATTCCACAAGGCTCTGCCCTATTAGCACTACTTTTTAACCTCTATATACAGCCCATCTGAAAAGTAATCCAAAAACATATCATCTACTACCACATATATGCAGATAATATTACGTTATACACCCCACTAGACATTAGGAACCCAGATCATACTAGAAAAACCGCATGCTTTGACAAAGTAGTTTCATGGTTATCCAAACATGACCTGAACATAAACTATAAAAAAAACCAGAGATCCTTTATGTATTGAGACACAAAACATTCATCCCCCCAACAACTCTGAAAATAAAAGATGCATAACGGAAGGTCAAAAATGAGGTCAAATTTTATTTATTATTTATTTATTTTATTTATTTACATTCTCTTATATACCGCGCTATTCTGCATCAGTGTGGTTTACATTGAACAAACTGAAATTACATTGAACAGGGCATTATAATTTGGAGATAACTATTTTACAGGGAACATGGGCTATGGAGGGTTAAGTGGCTTGCCCAAGACCACAAGGAGCACCTGTGGGACTAGAAACCCCAGTCCTTCCGGCCCAAGGTTGCTGTCCTCTAGTGGGATTTGAACCCCTGACCTTCCGGCCCAAAGTACCTTGCCCCAACCACTACGCCACTCCTCCACTCCTTACAAATACTTAGGCATCACAATTGATAGGCAGCTAAATATGACCAGCCACATTAGCAATACTACAAGAGCAATATATTCCAAAATAAAAACTATTACAACACCTACGACTTCTCCAAGCAATGGTACTTCCCCATTTGGACCAGTTATGGAATACTTACTGACCTCCCAAAACAAACCATACAGCGCCTCCAGTTGGCACAGAACACTGCCACCCAAACCATCATACAAACCCCAATAAGAGAACCCATCACCCCAATATTGGAAAAACTTCATTAGCTTCCGATAAACAGCAGGATAAAATACAAAAGCTTACATACCATCTTCAAGACCCTACAGAATGAATCTCCTACCAACTTAAAAACACTCCTGCAGACCACACCAGCAAATAGAAAAAGGAGAACTCATACCAAAAATTCCCTGGCCATCCTGGCAGAATTCACAAAAAGTAACTCTCCTATATTCAAGATATCCTTCTCTCTTTATGCACCAGGACTCTGGAACTCACTCCCGGAGAAATTAAGATCCACAAAAGACCATCAAGTGGAGTGGAGGAGTGGCCTAGTGGTTGGGGCAAAGTATGATCCAACCTACTAACTAGACTACACTTAACTCATAATATTTCTGATCCATCAACAAAGTATTGAACACTATTATACAAACTCAAGTTCCCCAAAAACCCTGTTACTGCAAATGTAACCTATAATGTAAATAATAACTACAATGTAAATAGTTAATTGCTCTGTAAATATTACATGGGATTGGGGAATTCACTTATTTGTAAATGGTTACCTGTTACATGTAATGGTTAATTGTTCTATGTAAACCGCATTGATTTATTGATGGGGTGATACATAAAACCACATAAATAAATCTTTAAGGTTCCAGCATGCAACCAGCTTTTCAGAGATCAAATTTTATGTAGAGCAAAGACTGACTTTTTTTTAAACAAAAGATGAAATAAAAAGTTCAAACATAAGGTCATCATCAATAAGGACCAAGAGAAAGCATTTTCTCTTTAACTGGGATCGAAGAAGTTCTAATTGGTTGAAAAGTGGGTGGCTGATGGCGAAACACCCGAAGGGCACTTAGCTATTGCTCTCAACTCCAGGAAGTTGATCTGATGGGAGGCTTCCTGTTGAGACTATAGGACCTGCGTGCCAGCCTTGTTTGGACACATCGGTGGTAAGGGCCGTTGAGGTAGAGACATCTGAAAAGGTAACCCTACAAGAAAGGTTTTGAGGAGAGAGCCACCACTGAACGGAGCCTGCCAGAATAGGGGAGACTACCACTCTGTCTTGTAGATGGCCCTTCGCTTGTTTCCATTGGGATGAGGGTCCACTGCATTTGGAACATTTGGAGGAAAGCACAGGGGACTACACGGCCGTGGAAGCCATGTGAACAAGGAGATGTCTTGTGCGCTGGTGTGACAACTGCACTGAATGATACTTGCCATTTCTATGAGGCGTTTAAGATGGTCCGCTGGCAAGAAAGCACAGTTACTTACCTGTAACAGGTGATCTCTGGGAACAGCAGGAATTAGTCCTCACATATGGGTACGTCGGTACCGACGGAGCCTGCGCGGGAAAGCTCCCCAGCTTCCCAGAAAGAAAGCTTTTGGGAGCCTCCCACAGCGCATGCGCGCTGCCTTCCCGCCTTTCCTAACCAACTCTCCTCAGTTCAAGTTTAAAGCTCAGACAATAGAGAGAGAGAGGAAAGGAAAGATAGAGAGAGATACAACTCCTAGGGGAGGTGGGAGGGTTGTGAGGACTAATTCCTGCTGTTCCCAGAGATCACCTGTTACAGGTAAGTAACTGTGCTATCTCCAGGAACAAGCAGGAATGAGTCCTCACATATGGGGACTCCCTAGCTAAGATGCCTGGGAGATCCCCAAGGGTATGAGACCCTGAAAGGTTCCTCGTCTTCCTATGGATCTCAGGCATCCATTAAGGGACGGAGGGCAGGAGTTGGTTAAGAATGGAACAGGTGTCTGAGGACAGCCTGACCAAACAAGGCATCCCGGCGGGAGTCCTTGTCCAAACAGTAATGGGCTGTGAAGGTATGAACCGAGGCCCAGGTGGCTGCTCGACAGATCTGGTCGATGGACACAGAATGAAGATGAGCCATAGAGGCGGCCATGGCCCTCACATTGTGAGCTGTGACATGGCCCTCCAGAGAAAGGTTCTTACTCTGGTAAGCAAAAGAAATACACTGAGCAATCCAATTGGACAGTGTTCTCTTAGAGACTGGAAGTCCTAAATGAGAAGGATCAAAAGCAACAAAAAGCTGGGAAGACTTTCTATGTTGCTGTGTCCTGTGCAAGTAAAATGCAAGAGCTCTTTTACAATCTAGAGTATGAAGGTTCCTCTCTGCACTGGATGCATGAGGAGCTGGAAAAAAGACAGGTAAATATACCTCTTGATTAAGATGAAAAGGTGAGACCACTTTAGGCATAAAGTGAGGATTTGTCCTAAGGACTACCTTATCATGATGGAACCTTGTATAAGGTGGATTAGCCACTAAGGCCTGCAGTTCACTGATGCGGCGAGCAGAAGTGACTGCAATAAGGAAAATAACCTTCCATGAAAGAAATTTCAAGGAGGTAGTGGCTAAGGGTTCAAAAGGTGGCTTCATAAGCTGACCAAGAACCAAGTTTAAGTCCCATGCCACCGGAGGAGGTCGAATGGGAGGTTTAGTTAAAGTTAGGCCTCTCATAAATTTGCAATAAGAGGATGAGAGGAGATAGGTTGTCCATTGAGAGGCTTAAGGAATGCTGCAATAGCACTCAAATGGACCCTTACTGAATTTGTTTTAAGGCCTGCATTGGAGAGATGCAGGAGATATTCCAATAGAGAATTCACAGGAAGTGCCAGAGGGTCAAGACCCTTTTGAGCACACCAAATGGAAAATCTTTTCCATTTAAAAGAATAGGAACGCCTAGTGGAAGGTTTCCTGGAAGCATGGAGGATATCCTTCACTTGCTGCGAAAGATTGAAGTCTTGAAGGTCTAGGCCTTCAGTAACCAAGCTCTGAGGTGAAGGGACTTTGGGTTTGGATGCCACAAAGTCCCCTCCTCATGAGACAGAAGGTCTGGAGCAGCTCCCAAGTCCAGGGAGGGGGCTTGGGAGAGATGCAGAAGTAGAGGGTACCACACCTGGCGTGGCCAGCGTGGAACCATGAGGATCATGGATCCTTGATCCCTCTGAAGTTTGAACAGAGTCTTGGGAATCAAAGGAATGGGTGGAAAGGCATACAGGAAGTCCTGACCCCAATGAAGGAGGAAGGCATCCTTGGCCTGAACTCCCTGACACGGAATTCTAGAACAGAACCGGGGAAGTTTGGCATTCCACGGACTTGCAAAGAGGTCTATGTCCGGGGTACCCCATTCCTGGAAGATTCTGAGTACCTGATCCATGTGCAGGGACCATTCGTGTGGAAGCAGAACTCGACTGAGTCTGTCTGCCCAAGAGTTTTGAATTCCTGGGAGGTATACTGCCAGGAGATGGATTTGATGCTCTCTGGCGAAGGCCCATAATCTTAGAGCTTCGTTGCAAAGTGACAGAGAGCCAGTTCCTCCTTGCTTGTTTATGTAAAACATGGCTACCTGATTGTCCGTGTGAATGAGGACTGTCTGGTAGCTGAGGAGGGTATGAAAGACTTTGAGAGCTAGGAACACTGCTCGAAGTACCAAGAGGTTGATATGAAGGGAGGTCTCCTGTGGGGACCATGTGCCTTGGGTGGATAGGTCCTGTAGATGAGCTCCCTAGCCTGTTTGGGAGGCATCTGTTGTGAGGATTGCTTGGGGTAACAAAGGTTGGAAGGGGGACCCCAGCAATAGATTTTGAGTGGACATCCACCATTGGAGAGACCAAAAGAGACGTTTGGAGTTTGCTATTTGATCTGAGAGAGCTCCTGAAGCTTGAGTCCACTGGGTGGACAAAGTCCACTGAGCTGCTCTCATGTGTAGGCGAGCATAGGGCACCACATGTACTGTGGAAGCCATGTGGCCGAGTAGTTGTAGCATCTCCCGGGCAGTTAAGTGGTTCTTTGACTGAATCTGGGAGGCTAACTGCACTAGACGTTGGCAACGAGCCTGGGGAAGATAGGCTCTTGCAGTAGTGGTGTCCAACCAGGCCCCTATGAATTCTAGGGACTGAATAGGGGTGAGCTGAGACTTTGGGAGGTTTACCACAAGTCCCAGATACTGCAGAATGCGCCTGGTGCTGTCCAGGGAAATTTGGGCTTCTGACTGAGATGGAGCTCGGATTAGCCAGTCGTCCAGATATGGGAAGACAAAGATTCCCAGAGTGCGTAGGAATGCAGCAACTATTGCCATGCATTTGGTGAACACTCTTGGAGCAGAGGCCAGACCGAAAGGAAGGACTCTGTATTGGTAATGTTTTCCCTGGAACAGAAAACGTAGGAATTTTCTGTGGGATGGATGGATGAGTATATGAGTGTACGCATCTTTGAGATCTAGAGAACAAAGCCAATCCTGACTCTGTAGGTATGGAAGGAGAGTGCCTAAAGAAAGCATCTTGAACTTCTCCTTGCATAGAAATTTGTTCAATTCTCTGAGATCTAGAATGGGTCTGTATCCCCCTGTTTTCTTTGGAATGAGAAAGTAGGGGGAGTAAAACCCTGACCCTTGTTGAAGAAGGGGAACTTCTTCTATGGCCCTCTGGGCCAGAAGGGAGGTTACCTCCTGATCCAGAAGGTCGAGATGTGGGAGAATTGAAATGTCTCACCATGGTGTAGGGAGGAAGGTCTAAGAAATGAAGTTTGTAGCCCTCTCTGATGATGGAGAGGGTCCACTGCTCTGATGTGATTTGCTCCCATCTGGGAGCAAAATGAGCTAACCTTCCTGGAATGGTGAGAGGTTCTGGCTGTTGTAGAGCCAGAAAGGTTAAGTTCTCTAGTGTCAAGTCAAAAACCCTGAGGGGCTTGGGACTGCTGGGTTGCAGCAGCCCCTGCAGGTTTAGGCCTGGCCTGTTTAGGTTGCTGACGCTTAGTAGCAAAGCGACCTGTAGAAGACTGTTGACCAGAAGTGGAAGGAAATCTGCCCTTCTTGTAAAGACTTTTTAAAAGATTTTTTCTTTGCCGGAGTGGAGGTAGACTTAGAAAGACTATCCAGAGCAGCATTTTCTGCATCCATTTGAGTGGCTTTAATTTGCCACTCCTTGCCAAATAGGTTTTCACCTGTACAGGGCAGATTTCCTAAACCATCTTGAACCCAGGGTTCTAGATCAGAAGCCTGGAGCCAAGCAATTCTACGAGCAGCTATAGCAATGCCTGAGGCTCTGCTGGCACCCTCAAAAGAATCAAAGGCTGCCCTGTTGAAAAACTTTGAAATGTCTTGAGTATGCTTAAGCCAAAGAAGGAATTCATCCCTTTTATCTTCTGGAATAAAAGGGAGAAAGTTGTGCAGCTTTTATGCAACCTCCTTCAGAAACATACCCATATAAAGGCTGTATGAATTGATTCTGGCAATAAGCATGCTAGCTTGGAAGATTTTCCTACCAAAAGCATCCAAGGTCCTGCATTCTCTTCCTGGAGGAGTAGAAGAGTGTCTTTTGGTACTCTTTATCCTCTTCATAGCTGACTGCACCACAATGGAGTGGTGAGGAAGCTGAGTTTTTTGAAATCCAGGAGGGAGGGACACAGTACATAGTGTCCAATCTACGAGAATGAGGAGAAAGGGTGAGAGGAGTCTCCCACAATTCAATCAAATGTTCTTGAAGAATTTCATGAATTGGCAAGGTGACTGCCTCTCTGGGAACCTTAGAGTATCCCAAAATATCTAATTTTTTTGCTCTAGGTTCTTTTTCAGAGGTTACTGAAATAGAGAGTCCTTTGGCTACTTCTATTATGAAGTCTTGAAAGGACAAATCCTCTGGAGGAGACATTCTCCTTTTTGGAGAAGAAGGCTCCTCAGGAAGGGTGACAGATACTTCAGGGGACTCATCCGATGACTCAATCATCAGAAGAATCGAAGTATCGTCTGCCCGATTCCAAAGATCGATAGGCGTATGGGTTGGTACCGAGAAAAAGCCCAGGACAGGGAGCCGGAAGCGGCATCCTGGCCGATGTCGATGCAGCCGGTACCGGTATCGAGGTTGGTGCCGGTACCGACAACAGGGCTTGTTGCAGTACTGACGGCGTCGCAGCCTTGATGAAAGCCAGTATGGCCTGCTGCATGGATTGCACAGTGTGATCCATGGACACCACGACTGCCTGGATGTCGGTACCGGGAGATTGTGCCGGTACCCCAGAGCAGTCTAACAGGTGATCGGTCGAGGCCGTGCCATCGATGTCAACCTGTAACCCCATAGGAGGAGCTTTGGAAGCTGGAGCTTCCCGCCGGGGTTGTTTGGCTGGGGCAGGATCCTCAAGGGCAAGCCCGGAGGCATCTCGATACTTGGAGGGAGATTTGCCCTTCGAGGACCTGCTAAAAGTATGTTTGGTTACCTGAGACCCATCAGGAGAGGAAGACCTGGACGATGTCGATGCCACCGCCGGTGCATCCGTGGGAAACAGCACATGGAGCTTGGCTGCTCGGTTCTGTAACCCCCGTTTAGACATTAGGGAACAGGACTGGCAATCCGGAACGGAGTACTCAGGCCCCAAACATTTAAGACACCATTCATGGGTGTCTGTAACAGAAATTGTACCGCTACACTTAGTGCATTTTTTAAAACCAGAGGCTGGTTTTTCCATGAAGGAAAGTTTCTTGTGGGCCTGAAGGCCTAAGAAGAAAAATACACCAAGTGAGGAAAAATATTATTATTATTTTTATTTTTTTTTAGGAGAAAAGAAAAGAAAAAGACTGGCGGTACCGGTCCGGCGTCGGGGAAGGCAGACACGCGACCAAAGAAATAAATTAAAATAAAGAACTTCTGGGGGGCGGAGCCTGATGTCCAGCGGGTAGGACGCTTTGCGTTGAAGCTCCCGAGAGGCCTACTCAGAATCCTGACTTAATACCTATATAAATTTACTATTTCGCTCCGAGCTGACCGGGGCACCTCGGGGGGGATGGCGGCCCATAAACCAGCGCGCTTGGACTTCGGGTCTCCTTCTTCTTCTCATGGAAAACGCTCCAAAACAGAGGTGTCCTCCCCACAGAAGATGGTTCCATTTCGTGAAAACCCCGCAATGCACCTGGAGATTTTGGAGGAAATACGCGGCGTGAAGGAATTGGTGCAGTCCAATGGAGAAGCGCTCCGAGCCATGCGAGAAGACTTTGGAGTGCTCCAGGACCGACTTGAAGGTCTTTCATTACGGCAGGACAATATGGCGGGGGTCCTCGACTCGCACGAGGTGCGCTTGGGCAAACTGGACAAGGCTGAGCGCCAGATACAGAATCTTCAAAAGGAGTTGGAAGATAGCAATAATCGAGCCCGTCGCAACAATGTGAGGCTCCTCGGAATGCCGGAGGGGGTGGAAGCAGGAGATATAAGAGAATTCTTGCTCAAAACTCTTCCCTCCTTGCTGAAGATCACTTTTCACAGAGAACTGGAAATCGATCGAGCACACCGTGTTCCTGCCCGCATGGCGCCCAACCGCACGACCCCCCGGCCTATTATCTTTAGCTTGCTACGATATCAACAAGTGGAACAAATTTTACATGCTGCCCGAGCGAATCATCATTTGGAATTTGAAGGTCGTAAAGTCTCCTTCTTTCCTGATTTGGCAAAGCCTACCGTTGACCGTCGGAAGAAACTCCTAGCTCTTCGCCCTCGACTTCAACAGCTACAGGCTCGCTTTGGCCTGCTGTATCCAGCGAAGCTCCGAGTGACTCTCCACAACCAGACCAGGACGTTCGAGGATCCTGATCTACTATCAACATTTTTGGACTCCAAAGAAGCAGAGCAGATGCGCTAATCCCAAATCTTGGACTCTTATCTGCCGGCTCTGTCCGCCATTTTGAAGGGCCCGATGCGGCGGTCATAGCCCAGCACAGAAATAGCCTGGACTTTCTATCTTTCTCTGTATGACTTTTGTCTTTGGTCTCCTATCCCTTCATGATGTGTGCCTCGGTCGGATTCGGAGCACGCACAGTCCTACAGGTTATATGTTTTTTCAATTTCGGCCTTCTCTGGGGTTTCTCCTCGCAGACACATGGTCGCCAGTAATTTTGGGGTTTTGCTTCTCCTCTACCGTACTGCGGTTTTCTTTGTTAATGTGGGGCGCTTCATTGTATTATATTAGCTTATTTTTCCTATGTCATGTGTACAGCCAGATACAGTCAGTTTGAGGGACACAGTGAAATTATGTGTGCTATCATGCTCAGAATTTTAACTTTTCTGAATGGCCTTCTGGTCCACTCAAAGGAAAGAAAATCCTTAGCTATCTTAGCCACGAGCATGTTGATTTGGTGTTTCTTCAGGAAACGCATTACACTCTGCTGAAACACTGAAACTCAATGCTAGGCCTCACATCGTAGCTGCCTATTCTCCCACCGTTTCCAAATGGTACGGGATAACCATTCTGGTTAAGAAGTCTTTGCACGCTACTGTACCTGATATTAGCGCTGACATGGAGGGTAGATGGGCCCGTGTACACCTTGAGGTTGGAGATAGTGAATTCACGTGTATTTGCACTATGCCCCGAATGTGGACAACCCTGCTTACTCTATATCGCACTCTCAGGAGTCCCTTTCTTGGAGGATAGTGGGACTTCGCCCAGTTGCGGGGATCCCCTCTCTCCCAAAAATGGCTTATCTCCTTTTGAACTTTATGCTTGGCATTGCTATTTCCCTAATTAAGTAATACTGGGAAATTAGTTCCCATCTGAGCCTCAATGTATGGTGGAATCATGCCTGTCTCTACAGTAAATATGAACGAATACCTCGTCTGTTCGCTTCCTCCGTTCAGACTCCTTCTCATTGGTCTCAATGGAAGATGTTCAATGAATATGTACATTTTGCTAAATGCTCTCATCTGACTGTCTAACTTTGTATATATCTCTGTCTCATGATCATGCTGTATTGTGGATACTTTTTTGATCGTTTGATGTATAATCACTGTTAATAGGCAGCGCTCACATGCTGATACAAACGGGTAGAGAAGAAGCACCGGGGTGGGGGGTAATGGGTTTACTTTTCCTTATTGTATACTTGTTTTGTCTCTTTTGGTGTGTTGTTTCTTTTGTTTGTTGCAAAATGAAAATAAAAGTTTAAAAAAAAAAAATAAAGAACTTCTTCAGCGGTGACAGGAACACAACCTGCTGGCTCCGCGGAAAAGAAGAACTGAGGAGAGTTGGTTAGGACAGGCAGGAAGGCAGCGCGCATGCGCTGTGGGAGGCTCCCAAAAGCTTTCTTTCTGGGAAGCTGGGGAGCTTTCCCGCGCAGGCTCCGTCAGTACCGACGTACCCATATGTGAGGACTCATTCCTGCTTGTTCCTGGAGATAGCTGGAGCCTAGGTTGTGTTGAGAAGAGCACCTATGAGTTCCAGTTTCTGAGTTGGAGAGAGGTGCAACTTTGGAAAATTTATGACAAATCTGAGATGTTCAAGCACCTTAACGGTGTGTTGAATGGACAGATGCCCCATCTGTGGTGATTCGCCTCCGACGAGCCAGTCGTCTAAGTATGGTAAGATGAAAATGCCTAGGGTGCAAAGATAGGCCGCAGCTACCGCTAGATATTTTGTGAAGACCCTTGGGGTGGATGCCAGGCCGAAGGTCAGAACTCGGTATTGGTAATGTCTGCCATCGAAAATGAAGTGAAAGTACTGCCTATGAGACGGGTGAATGAGGATGTGCGTGTACACATCCTTTAGATCCAGAGAACAGAGACAATTGTTCCTCTGAAGGTAGGGCAGTAGGGTTCCTAGAGAAACCATCTTGAACTTCTCTAGTATTAGGAACTTGTTGAGGTTCTGGAGGTCTAGGATAGGATGGAACCCCCCTGAATTTTTGGGAATAAGGAAATGCCATGAGTAAAACCCTAACCTTTCCTGTGCGCAGGGAACAAGTTCTATGGCTCCCTCTCTTAGATGGGCGGTGACTTCCTGCTGTAACAGAGCCCGATGGAGAGGTTCTAGAGAACACTTTCCTTGAAATAAGGGAGGAGGTAACTGGGGGAAATGGAGCAGGTAGCCCTTTAGAGGTCAGGGCTCTGATATTATGAGAGGCAACCTGTGGGCAAAATGGACCAGCCTGTCCACAATGTGAGAAGGTTGGACGTCCCTCAAGGGAAGAGTGGCAGTGTTCTCCAGGAAGCAGTGAAAAGCTAGCCCCAGGTTGGGGCTGCGAAGCTAGTTGTGGCTTAGGAGGTTTAGGCCTCTTGGGTTGATGAGAAGCCTGAGGCTTCTGCTGACCATGGTGAACATGGTAGGGCGTGTAAGCCGGATAAGGCGGCTAATATTTCTTCTTTTTAGGATAGAAAGGGTTTCTTTACAGAGGTCTTCCTTCCTAGAAGGATAGACTGTTTTAAGAGAGAGACGCTTTATGGTAAGATCATCTGTCTCGATTTCACCAGCCTTCTCCCTCCAGTCCTTACCAAAGAGGTTTTCACCTCAACAGGTAATGTCTGCAAGCTTGTCTTCAACCCACTGTTCCAGGTCTGAAGACTGCAACCAAACCAGTCTTCTGGCTCCAATGCCCACCACTGCAGCTCTGCTGATAGACTCAAAAGGGTCAAAAGCTGCTCTGGTGATGCATTTAGAACAGTCCTGACCATGCTTGATTAAGACCTGGTAGGCATGCTGCCAAGATGGGACAATACCTCGAGTCGTCGTTAGCAGAATGGGAACAGCTGGGGGATGTAGAAAAACAGTGGGCACAACTGAAAGGGGATATTTTAAGGGCAACAAACATTTTTGTTAAAATGGTAAATAAAGGTAAAAGGAAAAGAAGGCCACTATGGTTCTCAAAGGAAGTAGCTGAAAAGGTGAAGAAAAATAGGGAGGCCTTCATGAAATACAAGAGAGAGAGGAAGTCAGGCATTTATATTTGCAAAATCTTAGGGGGGTTGGCAAGAAAGCAAAAATTCAAAAAGAGGAGGAAATAGCCAATGCAATAAAATGGGGGGATGAAACATTTTTTAGATCTCTTAGTGAGAGGAGGAAGGGCAAAAGTGGTACTGTCAGACTCAAGGGTGAAGGGGAGGAATATGTAGAAGCTGAGGATAAAGCGGAATTGCTTAAGAAATATTTCTGCTCTGTCTTCACAGATGAAGAAACAGGAGGAGAACCTCAGAAAATACCCACAAACAGGAAAAGAAGTGAGGGGCATCATGAATGATTTTCAGAATACTTAGCTCGTGAGGAACAAGCTAAACTAAAAGTAGACAAAGTAATGGGACCAGATGGGATACATATGAGAACACTGAGGGATTTTGGGGATGTTCTAGCAGCTTCACTGCCTGAGCTTTATAATGCCTCTTTGGAATCGGGAGTGGCGCCAGAGGACTGGAGACACACACATATGGTCCCTTTACACCAGGGGTCACCAACCTGTGGCCCGCGAGGGCCTTCCGTGCGGCCCGCGAGACTCTACCCCGGTGCGGCCCGCCAAGGCAAACTCACGGATTCCTTCATGTCAGCTCTCTCCCTTCTTCTGCAGCCGCGGCTCCCTGCCTCTTAGGGAACCGCGGCTGTGCTTGTAAAATCATCGCGGCTCCGTGCAGCATTGTCCCGCCTCTAAAGGAAGTTGTTTACCACTTCCTTTAGAGGCGGGACAATGCTGCACGGAGCCGCGATGATTTTACAAGCACAGCCGCGGTTCCCTAAGAGGCAGGGAGCCGCGGCTGCAGAAGAAGGGAGAGAGCTGACATAAAATATAGGTATGAGCAGGTTTTTTTTGGGTTGTTTTTTTTTTTTCGCGCAGGGGGGGGTGCGGCCCGCGGGTCTGCCGGTAGTCGGCTGTGCGGCCCGCGGCCCTCTGGAGGTTGGTGACCCCTGCTTTACACAAAAGCAGAAGTAAAGATGTGGTTAGTTAGTTTAACATCAGTGGTGAGTAAATTATTGGAAGCGCTGCTGAAAGAGAAAAGAGTGAGGTTTCTGGAGTCCAAAGGATTACCGGATCCAAAGCAGCATGGATTCGCCAGAGGCAGGTGTTGTCAGAAAATCTGATCAAGTTCTTTGACTGGGTGACCAGGAAGTTGGATCGAGGGAGAGCCCTAGATGTAGTATATTTAGATTTCAGTAAAGTCTTTGACACCATTCTGCACTGGCGACTTCTAAACAAACTTAGCGCCCTAGGGATGGACTCTAAATTTACTGCTTGGGTTAGAAATTGGTTGAGGGGGAGGCGACAAAGGGTACAGGTAAATGGAGTTCACTCTGAAGAGAAGGAGGTTACTAGTGGAGTGCCGCAGGGATCTGTCCTTGGTCTGATTCTTTTTAACATCTTTATTAGTGATATTTCAGAAGGACTGTCGAATAAGATTTGCCTCTTTGCAGATGATACCAAAATCTGCAATAGACAGCTAGGAAAGTGTAGATAAACATGAGAAGGGATCTAGTTAAGCATGAAGAATGGTCTAGAATTTGGCAGCTGAAATTTAATGTAAAAAAATGCAGGGTCATGCTCCAGCAATCCAAGAGAGCAACACAGTATAGGGGGTGAAGTACTTCTATCCACAAAAGAAGAGCGGGACCTAGGCATGATTGAGTCTGATGATCTTAAAGTAGCTAAACAGGTAGAAAAGGCGATGGCAAAAGCTAGAAGGATGCTTCAGTGCATAGGGAGAGGAGATGCCAGCAGAAGAAAGGAGGTGATAGTGCCTCTGTATAACTCTTTGGTGCATCCTCTTTTGGAGTATTGTGTGGAATTCTGGAGACCGCACATTCAAAAGGATATAAACAGTTTGGAGTCAGTGCACAGGGTGGTTACTAAAATGGTTAGTAGTCTACATTATAAGGCATATGAGGACAGACAAGAATCTTAATATGTATACTTTAGAGGAAAGACGGAATAGAGGTGATATGATTCAGACGTTTAAATACCTCCATGGCATAAATGCACAGGAGGAGAGCCTCTTTCAATTGAAAGCAAGCTCTGCTATGAGGGAATGTAGGATGAGGATGAAAGGAGAGAGACTCAGGAGTAATATGCAGAAATATGTCTTTACGGAAAGAGTGGCAGATGCATGGAATAGTCTCCCAGTGGAGGTGGTAGAGATGAGGACAGTATCTGAATTCAAAAAAGCATGAGACAAACAGAAGATCCCTAAAGGAAAAAAGGGGACTGTTGTAGTGGTTGATGTGGAAGGGCAGACTAGTTAGGCCATGTGATCTTTTTTTGCCATCATGTGTCTATGAACTCATCAAGATCCTTTACAATGTCTCTAAGGAACAAGCCCATATAGAGTATATAGGAATTAATATGGGAAGCCAACATTAATGCCTGGAAGCATCAGCTGCCAAAGGAATTAATGGTATGTGATTCCCTCCCAGGAAAAACTAAAGAGTGGTTCTTGGTACTCTTGCGCCAGTGCATGGCCGACTCGACCACCATAGAATGATGAGGGAGATGGGCTTTCTGGATGCCCGAGGAATAAGGAACTCTGTACATAGTGTCTAGCCTCTTTCTTACTGACCAAGGGAACCAAGAGAGGGTTCTCCCACATCCAAAACATGAGGTCTTGAAAAATACAATGGACTGGAATATAAGAACATAAGATATGCCATACTTTGTCAGACCAAGGTCCATGAAGCCCAGAACCCCGATTCCAAAAGTAGCCAATACAGATCACAAGTACCTAGCAGTTTCCCAAAAAGACACACAGATTACACAATGCTTGTATTGGGGCAAGCAGTGGATTTCCCGGGTCCTCTTCAATATGGTGTATGGACTTCCTGCAGGAACTTGTCCAAAACACTTCTAAACCCAGCTACAAAAACAGTTTTTACTACATCCTCTGGTAATGAATTCCAGAGTTTGTTTACGTGTTGCATGAAAAATATTTTCTCTTATTAGTCTTAAACGGATTACATTGTAGCTTCATTGCATGTCCCTAGTCTTTCTACTTTTTTGATTGCGTACACAATTGATCTATGTTTACCTGTACCACTCCATTCATTCATTTATAGACCTCTATCATATCTCCCCTCAACCGTCTCTTTTCCAGGTTAAAGAGCCCTAACCTTTTAAGCCTCTCCTCATAGGGGTATCCTTCCATCCCCTTTACTATTTTTGTGGCTCTTCTCTGTACCTTTTCTAATTCCGCTATATCCTTTTTAAGATACAGCAACCAGAATTGCATACAATATTCAAGGTGCGGATGAGGGATGATATAGTATCTCCAGTTCCTCTGCCCTTGGTTCTGCCTCTGTTCCTACTGAGACAAAGAGAGTCTTGGCCATGTCCCGGAAAATGTTCTGGAAGGACATGCCCTCCACTGGGAATCAGCGGTATTCGTGAGGCGGTGAAGGGTCCAACGGCACATCACAATGCCTCTGTGAAACAGGGGACTCAGCTTCCAATTTCCAGGCATTGGAATCAGAAAGGAAGTCAAAATAGTGATGGTCACCATCACGCCTCCATTGCCGATCAGATGTTGATGGATAATCTTGATGCCAATGCTCTGAGGCATCAGAACCATAGAGGTTTGATGCCTATTCCTCCTGAAACCGATGGGACTCAGTCAGCTACAGGCTCAGCATGGATCCCAAGGGTCCCAATGACAGTAGTTCCAGGCTCGGCATTGAGACTTGGGCTGCCAAGGGCCTTGAGGCCACCAGCATGGATGCCACCAGCTGTGCAGTCAAACTCCTTTTGATGGACAACATGCACTGCTCTAGGGAGATGGAGGATGTCTGGGTGGACTCCGGTGCAGAAATCTGGACCACAGTCCCAGACAATGAAACTGGAGGCTCTCCAGAGGTCAAAGCCTCGGTAGCACTCTGGAGTCCCTCTTTTGCTATAGAGGTGGATTCTACCCACCAGGGCTGTTTAGCTGGCCGCTCTCGGTTCTTAGGATCAGAGTCCCACTGAGGGGAAATCCCGTGTTGATGATCAAGGGAGTGATCCTAGGAATTGGCATCAGTCCTCAATGTCGAAGGCTGAGATGCTGATGCGGTGTCGGTTAGTTGTTTCTTATCACACAGCCTCTCGGTTCTGAGGGAGCACAGAAACCTCGTGAAGAACAAGAGCCCCGAGAGGGTGTTGACACTGAAGAAGAGTGTGCTGAGGTTGCTGAGTCAGATCCAAAGAGACTCTTGCATTGCTTTTCTGTTTCTTAACCCTTTTCTTGTCATTTGCTGACACAAATTACAAGAGCCCGGTTATGGTCAGGCCCCAAGCACTGTAAGCACCAATTGTGCTTGTCGGTGGCTGAAATAGTGCGGTTGCAATTAACATTTTTTTAAAAAACTGGCTGGCTTCTCCATGTCAGTAAACACAGCCTTGTCAAGTCAAAAAAGACTCAATGCTGGCTTGTACCAATGAAAAAAAAACAGCGGGAACCACAAGGTAAAAAAGAGAAAATAAAAGTTAGTGGATGTAAACGGGAAGCAAAAAAGAAAAATAAGCACCCCAAAGGGTATGGAGAAAAATGTTTTAACTACGGTGACAGACTGAGGAGAATCACTGGGAAGGCGGGAAGGCAGGCAGGCAGGCATGCATGTGCAGAGCGATGCTCCCAAATGCTTCCTATTGGATACTAGAGAGTGTTCCCGTGCAGGCTCCGTCACCCCATATGTGAAAACTTCATTCCTGCTTGTTCCTGGAGATTTTAATTTCCTTGAATCTTGCTAGATCAGTACAGATGACTGGGTATACACCCTTGCAAGCAGATAGAGCAAACTTGAGCAACCTTCACCAATGTCATTACTTGGTATATCCTCTGATGCAGCACTGAGAGAAATCAGTATATCACCACCCAAGCAAAACTAGAAATTTCAGAAGAGACTCAGAAAATATTAAAAACACAAGCAACTTCCCCAAATCGAATAAGTATTTGGCTTTCTTACCAAGATGAAATTGGTATCAAACCCCAGGACTGACTAGGCATTTCACGGCAGCTGGACTACCAAACCTGCAGAATGAGACTTCCAGACACTAATACAGACAATGCAACCAAAAGGCAGCAGACTTTCCAACCAGCAAAAAGTCTTCCTGAACTAATCTAGCAGGATTCAAGGAAAGTAAATTACAGCAGGTATAAAAAAATGTATCTTTCCTTATCTTCCTGCTAAACCAATCCAAGCGAGTGGGAGGTACCTAAGCAATGAGGACCCATGGTGGAAAGATGACGACACTCAAAACAGACTAATCAGCGAAAGGCGCCATGTTTACAACTCCCATGAGCACCCTAGAAGATTTCACAAAGGATTAAATGAATACCAGGAAGCCTCCCTACAGATGTTATCTGAAGACACCAAAGCGGATTCTGCCCAAGAGGCATGTGCCCTGTGGAGTGAGCTCTGAACCACTTCTGCACACACTTACCAGCCAAAATGTATATAGCCCCAAAGGCTAGGAGACAAGAGTTTTGACCTCTGCCAGTACTTGTCCTCAAACTGTCAAGGAGGATGGAAGAAGATCTGACCAGTGGGAAGAATTAGCAATGCCATGAATCTGAGCAACACTCTTTGTATATCCAGCAGACACCTCAAAGAATCCTTTCAAAGATCCTTCTCTGAGAAGGAAGGCAGAACAGTCTAATAGAGATGAAAAGGGGGGGTGAAGACCCCTTGAAAAAGCACTGACAGACCTAAAGCAAAAGAAGCAGTTCTCTGCAAGCCAAGGGCTGCAGCACGGATACCTCTTGACAAGCACAAAGGTCCCCCAGAAGCCACTGTAAAGGAACCAACCCTCTAGGGAGATCGTACACATAGGGTCTCAAACTCAGAGATCCACTGAAACCCAACAGGACAAGCAGACTGATGGAACTGCTTCACTCCTATGGAAGCAGGCAATAGCAAGGGCGATCATCAAGCAATTCCCTTAGAGGCAACATCACCCAAATGCTGAGAATCCAGGTTGAACTGCTAAAGAGCCTGAACATAGGATAAGGACATAGGTTCCAACTGGACCATTTGGGGACCATTCTGATCGGGGCACTTCCAGTCTGTCCAGACGTCCAAAATATGGATGGGCCAGATTTGCTCCTGATTCTGCACTCGTGGGAGCTGATGTTCCCACAGGAGCAGAAACATGCAGCACTCCCCCTAGCTAAACTGCCCTCCACTCCTGTATGGAGCCCTGCTGCCCTGGCATCTCATCGCCATGGCACTGGGACACCATGCAGGAGCGCCAACTGGCCCAACACCCCCCCCCCCCCGCTCTCCTTTCCCTGCTGTCCGGCCCTCGACGGGGGCATCCAGGGATGGGAGTAGTTGGCAAGGACTTACTTTTAGCAGCCTCGTGTCTTCAGTGGCCCTGCATGCCTCATTCCCCACCACGCAAGGGGTATATTCCACCTCCAAGGTGGAATAAGTCCCATGTTCATTCTGATAACACAGGACGTACAATGCTGTGACCTCAATCGTCCCTGTATGTCTGGGATGTGCGCCCTGCCCCCACTCTGCTCACTTCCCATCCTGATGCTGCCCCCTCCCACCCCTGTCCAGAGCTCCCCACACAAAGGCCTTGTATGTTCGGGGAGCTCTACTTCCAGAATCGGGTCCCTTTGATTACACTGGTCAACACCGAAATCGTTACTGACTTTAAAAGGCCCTAATCTGTAGTATCTTGGTGAGCTGAACACGAATATAACATTTAAAAAAATTTATTGGCTCTCGTTTTGAAGATATTGCTTGCAGTTCATTTTTGACGTTTCACCATGTAAATTTATCCAGTAGGACATCAACAACATCCCAAATAAGTCTTGAATGATGTAATATTGCGTCATATTGCATAATACCAGCATGCACACATCATCCAGAGTTGATTGGATCATTTTCTGATGCAATGCAATACTACTGCCAGACGGCTGCTGAAGCCATCTGACGTCAGCAGTGTACTATACGCAGTCAGAAAGGAAAGTAATCTGGTATTCTGTTCCAATATTGAAAGTCTCATGAATGCCTTAAAAACCATTCATGACCCACAAGACTGGAGACTATTTATAGACTCTTCAAAACTGAGTCTGAAGGCTGTGCTTTTGAACAATGGAAACCGTCTTCCATCTATTCCATTAGCGAATGCCGTCCACATGAAGAGACATATGATAACTTAAAGCATCTACTGACTTCCATTAACTATAACAAGTACAGCTGGCACCTCTGTGGTGACTTGAAGGTAGTTGCCCTTTTAATGGGACTGCAGCAGGGATATATAAAATACATGTGTTTCTTATGTGAGTGGGGTAGCCGAGCAAGGGACTGGCACTACTTGCGGAAGGAATGGAATTGCAGACAAAATGTAACAGTTGGAGAGAAGAATATCCAGCACCTAGCTCTGGTTGAGGCTCACAAAATCCTGCTACCACCCCTTCACATCAAACTAGGTTTGATGAAAAACTTTGTGAAAGCCATGGACCACACTTCGCCAGCTTTCCGATACCTGCATGAAAAATTCCCTTGACTCAGCGAAGCAAAGATTAAAGAGGGAGTTTTTGTGGGTCCTCAGATTCAAGAGCTCTTCAAAGATGACCGGTTCAACAACTTGCTGCAGGGTGATGCAAAACAAGCATGGAATGCTTTTCGCCTAGTGTCAACAAACTTTCTTGGGAATGTTAGGGCAGAAAACTACAAGGAACTAGTAGAAGACATGCTGATGCAGTATCAGAAACTTGGCTGCAATATGTCTCTAAAGATCCATTTCCTTGATTCCCATCTCGATTTCTTTCCTGACAACTGTAGTATGGTTAGTGATGAACAGGGCAAACGTTGTCACCAAGATATCGCAATGATGGAGCAAAGATACCAGGGAAAATGGTCCACTACAATGCTGGCTGACTACTGCTGGACACTCCCCAGAGAAGCTCCCGAACAGTTGTACAAGAGACAGGTGAAAAAAATCTAAGTAGTCGTCTATGACTTGGTTTTACACAGGTATTGACATGCATTTCATGATGTAAACATTAATTCTTGTAGATTACAAAAAAAACGAGCCAACTTTGCAATTTCACTGTCATATTCGTGTTCAGCATATAAAAATTGATTAGAAATGACTATTTTTATTTCAGTAACATGACTTTTGTAAATAATTGTTGACCAGTGTTAGCAGAGGTTGGACGCCCAAGTCAGATATCCATCCCACTATTCACAGTTTTGGATGACCCGCATAAATAGGCAAGCTACTACCACTCCCAAGCAGCCGTTAATGAAAGGTCTACACTCACAATGGCCAAGCCATAAGTGAGAAGGGATCGGGAACCTCCATTACTAGGAGCCTCTGTGATGTTTGCTATGGGAGGCCTGTTTCTTAAGGCAGCAAGAGAAAGACCAAACTCCCTAGATCACCAATCCATGAATCACGGTGTATGTAGGCAATCCAGGGCCCCTAGGATTACCAGATCCAGATGGGCCCAAAACTGGTGCAAAGTATAGAAACATAATGGCAGAAACAGACAACATGGTCTATCTAGTATGGCTCACAAAGGGCCAGGGAGGGAGACATATAGCACTCTTTCCTGAAGTCACTCCTGAAGTAGGGCCATCAAACTGCTATCTGCATAGAAAGTGCTAATGGCAGAGAACCTCCTGGCACTGCCATTCTCGTCAGTGGCCATTAAGTGGAGGATGGAAAGGCCATGTCCTCACATTATGATGTCGCATGCAGGAGCGCAGAGCTCTCCTTTCACCCAGACTCACAGAGTTCAAACACAGAAAGGTGGTATGCATGCTGTCAAGCTTGCAATGTGCACAGCAGACTTGGCAATCAAAGATCCTCTGCCTAACAAAGCTCTGAAGCCATTAGATCAACTCTGGTCCCACAGGTTCAGAAGTGGACATACATCACTACTACAACCAATGATCATTTGTATCATGCTACAAGGCATACGCAGCGCTGTATATATATATTTAAGACACAGTTCGTGCTCATCAGAGCTTACAATCTAATCAAGACAAAAACATCACAAAACTGGGGAATAGTATATGGTAATTTGCACAAATAGTGAACAAGAATGAGGAGCATCAAGATCCAAAATCAGCCTCGAAGAAGTAGATTTTTTGCCTGTATTTGAATAGGGCTAGAGAAGAAGCCCAACACACTAAGAACATAAGATATGCCATACTGGGTCAGACCAAGGTCCATCAAGCACAGTATCCTGTTTCCAACAGTGTCTAATTCAGGTCACAAGTATCCATCAGGTCCCCAAAAAGGTACACAGATTCCACATTGGTTATCCCAGGGTAAGCAGTAGATTTCCCTGGTCCTCTATAGTAATTGTGTATGGACTTGTCCTTTAGGAACCTGTCCAAATCATTTTAAACCCAGCTACACTAACAGCTTTTACTACACCCTCAGAGAATGAATTCCAGAGTTTGATTATGCGTTGAGTGAAAAAATATTTTCTCTTATTAGTCTTAAAGGAGCTACAGTGTAGCTTCATTGCATGTCCCCTTGTCTTTCTACTTTTTGAAGGAGTAAACAACTGATCTATGCTTACCCATTCCACTCCATTCGTTATTTTATAAGCATCTATCATATCTCCCCTCAGCTGTCTTTTTTTCAAGTTGAAGAGCCCTAACTTTTTAAACCTTTCCTCACAGGGGCATCCTTGATCCCCCTTACCACTTTGATGGCTATTCCCTATATCTTTTCTAATTCTGCTATATCCGTTTTGAGATATGGCAATCAGAATTGTACAGAATATTCAAGGTGTGGTCGCACCATGGAACAATAAAGAGGCATTAGTTTTATTTGTTTTATTCTCCATTCCATTCTTTATGATTCCCAGCATTCTATTTGCTTTCTTGGCCAACACTGCACTCTGGGCAGGGGGGTTTCAAATATTAACCATGACGCCGCCTGAACTCTTTTTCTAGGTGGTAGTTCCTAATGTGGAACTTTGCATCGTGTAACCATAGTTTGGGTAATGTTTTTCCTTAAGTGCACAACCATTTTGCTCAGTACTGACACCGGTCTGTTGTTTCCTGGATCACCCCTGGCACTCTTTTTGAAAAATTAGCATTGCATTGACCATTCTCCAGTCTTCAGGTACTGACTCAAGTAGTTTGATTCAGGCATATGGAGCAGCAAGGTGGAATCAACGCAGTCTAGAGTTGGTAGTAACAGAGAAGGGTACAGATAAAAGGGATCTGCCAGAGGAACAGCATTCCCAAGGACAGTGTAGAGTGAGATAAGACAGGAAAGCAGATAGGAGCTGCAGAATTAGGTCAGTAGGAGAAGTATGAACTGGATGCAGAAACTGATAAGGAGCCAGTAAAGTGACTTGAGAAGAGGAGCTACATGAACATTCCATCACTGGCAGAAGATAAGCTGTGCAGGTAAGTTTTGAACAGATTGGAGGGGAGATAAATGATTCAGAGGGAGGCCAGCGAGAAGCAGCTTACGATAGTCAGGACGGAAGGTGACCACTACCACCAGGGTAGTGTATGAGAATACACAGCCTACTTCACCCACTAGAAGAGGCCTGAACCTTTCCAGGGTCAAACTGAGCGCTCTAGTCTCTAGACAGCAAAATCTCTGGGTGGTCTCCTGAAGGGACTAGAATCACTGGTCCAATTGGATTGGCTATTGCACCCCCAGCCCTTCAGGCTAGTATCTGAGATGACAAGCACGCCATCCAGTGCTTCCAATGATACCCTAGCCATCAGAAGGTGGAAGTGCAACTACTAGCTCAATTGCTCCTTGGTCTCCCTGGGAAGAGTAAGGGTGGATGATGGGAAACATGGATACCAGAAGATCAGCAGGTGCCATTGCAACAAGTGCATATGCATCTTCATTCAAAAAAGCAGCTCCAATGTTGATGTCACGGACCTGAGGAGTTCCAGGCCCATAGTGCTGACCAAAAATCACATGACACAGGCTGAGACATTAGTGAACTTTCTGTTGTGAAGAACTTCAGCTCATGAGAGTATGGCACTGAGCTCCAGGTACTCAAAACCCTTGGGGGGGGGGGGCTCAGACTGTTCTTAGGACAGGTGATCACAGACCCCAGCCTAACCAGTCAGAGCTTACTAGGCCTATCTCATCTCTGGCTTTCACCAAAGAGACTGGCCAGCCCACGGTCCGGATATAGGCAACCCTAGTTCTTGTCATGCAAAAGAGTGCCGCTACCACCTCTGCTACCCTGGAAAAGGTACAGTGAGCTGCGCCTGGGACCAAGACAAGACCTGGATTGGAGAGGCTGCCAAGAATGCAGAAGCAGAGAAACAGCTAATGCCATTTACAATGAGAAAGTGACAAATGCCATGGCTAGGTCTAGAAGGTGAGAAGCACTCCCTATCCGACCGATGCAATGACAGACCCTAAGGGCCTCATAGAAAACAACCGGCTCTAGGTCCAGGACATACTGGAAGGAACCTTCCTGGGTATCCCTGTATCCACAATAAAGCCCCTGGCCCTGCTATGGAGGGCACAGGAAAAATAATCTGTCATTGCAGGAGGCACTAAAGAATTTCCTCAAATGTCATCCACATGAGTGGAGAGCTACAGGGAGGTTCTACTGGGGGGACCCTTAGCAGCATGCTATAATTCAAATACTGCACATCAGAATTCACAAGCTGGCCTGAACTAGAGACTTTCAGGACAGAAGGCAGGCAGCTTGCATAAGGAGATAATACATTTCCAGTCTTGATTAAGGACCCCAAAGACCCACTAGTCTAACGTGGTGTGGGTCGGCCCAGAGAGAACAGCCTGAGATAGACCCCAATCAACTGTACCTGGGAGGGACAACCAGAACTCATTGAGGGGGGATTATAGGCTGCCAAAAGAGCCATGGAGATGACTTGAGCATGCCAAAATCTCTGAAAGGACTGCACCAACTGCAAGTTAGGCCCTGAAGGATTCATAGTAGTCTGAAGGCATCTCTAGGCTCTACAACTGGACTCAGAAGGCACCTAGCTCTTCCAGGCTTGTCTTCCAGAAGTCTCTGTGGGTGTGCTTCACATCCTGGAGATAAAGAAACCTTTAAGAGCAACTGTTCCACCACCGATCAGAGTAAGTATCTGTCGACCAAAGATAGTGGCAGTCCTGCCAGTTGGCCAATACCACTGCCACCATTGAGCTGGGAGAGACACCGAGTCAGTCTTAACCAGCAGTAGCCACCTAGGGTCCACTGCAAGCATCCGAGCATTCGGAAGGTGACAAGGATTAATGATCCTTAGGCCCAACCAAGACCAGATGTTCCAGGAAACAAACCTGCAACCTTGGGAACAAACACTCATAGCTAAATGGCAGGAGCCACAAGGCTGTCGGCAGAGTAAGGATCCATCATAAAAGGGCTATCCTCCAGCAGTGCACACAGCATTACCCGAGAGCCTAAGGTGGCTACTGCCAAGGACCTCGATCTCCGGAACGGAGACTCTTCTGACACAGCACTTCTCTCTAGTAGGACGGTCATGTGCTTAGCCACAGCCATAAACATGACTTCCACCCCCAGAGGGCCCAAAGGGCTAATCCTACTCACCTTACGACAGAGGAAACAGTCAAGACAGGACATTAGGACCCAGAGGGCTCAGTTCGGGGGCTTCTTCCCACAAATTCTACTGCTGTGCATAGCATCATGGAGAACTATGAATGCAGCAGACCATTGGATCCACCAGGTAAAAAGGGGACCCGCTTGCTAAACTCACCCAAAAGGTAACTCCACAATTTGCAGAGCCTCCATAGCATCCTGAAAGGGAATAAACTGGATCCAGTCAATAAGAGAAGGATCAGAGATCCTAGCCAGCTCCTGGGAAAGCCACCACTCCATCCTACTTAGATTTATCTTCCAGCCACAGGAACTTCACATGAGTCCTTCAAGTATCGCCTTAGGAAAAAGGTTGGGTTCTCAAAGGAATGGAAGAGCATAGGAGTGAAGTGGGGGGGGGGGGCCATGATCTCTCTAGCTGCTCATAACAGAAGAACTCAGGGACCTCAGGCCCCCATGAAGGGATCATCTAGCCAAATTTAACACAGCACAAGAAGTGTTTCAGGAGCTGCAACGCAAGCTGGTCGAGAAGTAGGGCTCCTAGGGGCCACTGGGCATGTGTCCAGGGACACCCTGCCATGCTCTGCCCCAGTCAGACCCAAGCCACAAAATGAACAGGCTATAGTGCTTGCCAATGACAAAAAAAAAAAAAAAGAGCAATAAGGGCAGGAATGGCATCAGGCCCAGGGCGCCCATGAGGAGTCCCAGAATGCTGGCAAAAAGGTGCCCCAGGCTTTGCAGCCATAAGGAAGGTGAAAAGTAGTAGCCACAAGCTAAAGTCAGCATTGGCAAAGGCAAAAAAACACCAACAATGCTTAAAAGAAAAGCAGGGCTGCAGAGAAAAGGGAATTTCAAGGCCTGTCAGGCTGACCAGGGGAACCCAAATAGGGAATCCCCGAACACCCACGCAAGTCTGGAGAGGTCCAGCTGCTGATCAAGGCCTTTTTTTTTTTTTTTTTTAAATTTGAAGCGGCTTTATTAAAAGCAGCAGAAAGCCAAATACTTCCCCACTGAATTTATGAAGGAAAGAAGCAAACATCAAACAGAAGAAAATCAGAAGGGAAAAAAATTGGAAAAACACAGGGCATGCAGGATAAGAGCAACAAGAGAGAAGGGGGGACCTGGATCCATCTCACTGGCCCTCCTGAGGTGCCTCATAGGGTCCCTCCTACTCTTCAGCCCCCTGAGCACTGGATCCTGGGCAGCTGTCAGCTTGAACACCCAAGGAGACACAGATGCTCCGAGCCCTTCAGGACTCAATCCCAAGGCCACTGCACTGTAGTGCGGGCCGAGAGAGTCAGGACCATCTGCATTGCTGCACCAGGTCACACATCTTGCCACCTGCTGTAAGCCAAAATTACTGGCTTCTCTCAGTGCTGCACCAGAGGATATAGCAAGCGATGATGTCACTGAAATTTGCTCAAGTCTGCCTCTGCCTGATGGCAAAGGAGCACAATCTACTCAACTGAACTGGTCTAGCAGAAAGATAACGAAGCTCCAAATGCTTTTTAATTTAGAATGTTTAAGGCAGTAAGTTTGAAGAAAAGCAATAGGAAAATTCTGATCTACTACAATGCACAAGTTTCAAATGTTAAATATCTCTTGACATAGTGTGTTCTAAGTTTAGAAAGTCTGAAATCTGCTAGATGTCATGAAATTTAACAGAAACAGTTCCGTTACAGTGAATGCTTTAACAAAAATCTTCATTGGAATATATTAAAGTTCAGAAAAGTACTATTATGCTTAACTTCCCCACTGCAACAATTTGACAAATTTAAATTGTTTATATTAATGGAAAACTGATTTTAAACTACCATCCATTCTACAGTTATTTACAAATGTATATGGAGCATGAAATAGAATCCTGAAAATTAATTAAAAGTACACTTGTATGTATTTCAGTATCACTGTCTCTTAGAACCATGTCTGAAATGTAGAAAAAAACAATCAGAGTAACATGCACAACTAATAAAATATGGAGGCAAATTTTCAGTCATTTGGCTAAATAATGCACACATAAATTAGCAGTCTGAAAACTGCACTCTTCTGAATGTGGCTAAAAGTATGAGTATAGCTCTACAACCCACATGCAAATGACAGTGGGTTGTAGTGTGCCTTCGAGTCAGTCCTGACTCCTGGCGACCCAGAAGCTCCTGGGTTTTCTTGGCAGTGTCACCGGAAGTAGATTGCCAGGCCTTTCTTCCTAGGCAGTGGAGGGTTAAGTGACTTGCCCAAGGCCACAAGGAGTGCTAGTGGGAATCGAACCCTGGTTGCTTGGTTACCAAGCCAGTGTTCTAACCACTAGGCTACTCCTCCACTCCCACAACTCACATACTTTCAGTCAAATTTAGCAGAGGTTTTTCTGGAGGTATGTTTAAGTTGAGGAAGGAAAATAATGCCTTTAGATTGTATTTTACCTAAGCTATGTCAAACTTAGCACTTGTCTTTAAACCCATTGGCATTAGAATCCATTATCTCCAACAGTTTATCAAATTGGAATGAAATCTTCTTAAAGCAAAGGCAAAGGCACAGTTGTACACTTTTACTCTAAATATACTAGAGAACCTAACTTTTCTTGTACCGATGGACATGATTAGACAGATTATATTCAGGAAGAGGGAATAATTGAAGTGATTTGCTTTCTTAAGCAATTTAAAGAACCTTCAATAACTTGACTAAGGAGGGTATTTTGCTACAAATCTACACAGCAGATTAGTCATTAACACCCAATTACAATAACTTAATCATCTTTTAATTGTAAAACCACTTAATGCAGCATTAGCCTGAGTAAATCCTGTTAATACTTTCAGATAAGAACTTTTGTCTTGTGATTAAAGATGAAATGTTCTAAGACATTCTTAATGCAACAATCCAAGTGGCACTTTCTTTGATGACAATAATACATTTCCCTTTCCTTATAATTAACTTGATCGTTACAATTAAGCAAAGAAAACATACTCCACACCTGACAGAGAAATAGTACTTGCCACATTTCTAAAATGTAAAGTAAACTGATCTTTGTGACAAACTACAATCCTTTTACAGTGAATTAGCTTACTGATTATGATTCCCATTTATTTTGCTGCTGCAGGAGTTGAAAATTAATATTCTTCTCCACAAAAGCTACTTGCAAGAATCTCAGGCAATATTCATGCTAAACTGTGCAACAGACTACCAACATCTTTCTCCCTACCCGCATGATCCAGCTCTCGCATAGTTTAAATTCTGCAAAGCTGGCGGTGCCTGAGGGTTATGAGACCCCATGCAATTTAAATCATGTCTCAATTCAAGCATGCCTAGTGGGGAGAAAGATGTCCATGGTCTCCCATTTCATCGTATCCTAGCTCAGAAGGCTCCAATGCATTTTTTTTTGTACTAAACAGTTTCCTCCTGTTTCTCTGTACTTGCAGCTCAAATTAGATTAGAGATTGGATCTGGCACCAAGAGTTTTCATTCATATCTACCCAGGCATGTTATATAGACTTCGACTGGGTGTCATGGAGCAGGGCTCCTTCTAGAACCTTATAATCATGGGCCCTGAATCAGATCGGTGTCATTATTAAACAATTACAATGACTCCCTCCCAAGGGCTATGAATGCTGCTTCTGCAACATCCTCATCCCAGCCAAGGAGGGAAAAGGGGGCAAACATCCACACAGAGACCTTCTGCAAAGCAGTGCATGGCACTGCCCATGAGCCAGCTCAGCTTTGATATTTGCCACTGTTGGTGATGCTGGGCTTGATGGACCTTGGTTTGACCCAGCATGGCTTTTCTTATTGTTCAAACATGGACCTGACCTATTAAAGATTTTCTTACTAGAATAGGATAGAAGACGATATTTTGAATTAAATACTGCTGCCGAAATTCACAGTAAACTTTCTGAAGCTATAAAACAGTCTCAGACTAGGTCTCCAAGGGCTGGTATAAGTAATATTTTTATTTTATTATTAGCCTTATTCCCCAGAAGGAAACACAAAGCAATTTTCATCATATAAGTTAACATTCATCAATACAGCATAACAGAGCAAAAGTAATTGAAACAATCCTTAATGCAGGAATCAATCAATCACAGGCATCAAGTCACCATGATGCCTAGAAACTGCACCCTGGTGCCTGGGATTTCATACTTCTGAATTTCTTTTTAGGAGAATTTTGCCTAAAGAAGGCCAAGAGCACTGGTGTCTGCCCACGGGGATCCTATCTCCCGTGAACAGAAGAGAAAGGGAAGATAGCAGAAAACATACTGCACTGCCTACCTGCACGCTGGCAAAAAAACTTCAGAGGCAGGGGAAATTCTGTGCACAGACAGAAGAAATTTAAAGGGACAGTAGGTTGAGAAAAGAAGAATGGTGGGGGAATGGAAAATAGGGGGTGAGAGTGCAAGGGGGAAGGAAGAAGGGGAGAAAGATGGAGAGGGAAACAGAGTAGGGGTGGGGGGGGACCACAGGAGAGGGATTGGAGGGGAAGGGAAGAGTGCAAGGGCTTGGAGGTTGAAGAGATAAATGTATGGGGAGTAAACGGCACAATGTATATATGCCCAAAGGTACACCCCCCTCCCATCACACACATATGCATGCAAAGGCACCCCACCCCCACACAACGCACACACAGAGGGTACTACACACCTGCACCACAAACATATAGGCACCCCAGCTTCATACCAGACATGCGCGTGGGTGCGTGCACCCCCCCCCCCACCCCTGCACCACAAAGGCACTCGCTATCTAAAGCTAGATACAAATATAAATAACCCCAGTTATAAAGATGCCTCAAATAGTCCCTGCTATTATAACAAGACACACTATTTTCTCTCTTCACTCTTTCCCCTCCCATCCAGAAATATATGAATCTGCAAATGAAGGAAGGGGAAACATGACATTTTGTCACACTATAAGTGTACTCTTTTCAACTTTGTTTGTTTTGTTTTGTTTTTTAACTGGTGCTTCTGAAATATGCAGCATTTCTCACTTCCCCACTGCGATCGGCTCTCTGCATGCTTGAGCCATGCAGTGGAGGAAGTTTGAGCTGATCTTGTGGTTTCAAGTCTCAAAATTATGAAATCAGCCCAAACTTCTTCCACTGTGCAGTTCAAGCATGCGGAGAGCTGACCTTAGTAGGGAAGTGAGAAAAGCTGTGTTTTTCCATAACTGGAACAAGAGAGAAGAATCAGTGAGAAACTGGGTGAAAGTTGGGTGACGGGGTCATGGTAAAGAGGGAGAGGCTGGTTGAAAGCTGATGGAGGAGGGAGGGTCATGGCTAACAAGAGAGACTGGATGAAGGCAAGTTTGCAGGGGGGGAAGACATAGGAGATTTTTTTTTTTTGCTTCACATATCACCACACCATGGGGGTGGTGGGAGGAAGAGGAGGGGGGCCACTACTTTTTGTTGGCACTGTATATTGGCATGTTAAAGGCTTGATTTATTAAGCTTCCTTTTTACATAGAAAATGGAAAAACAGTCTTGCTAAATCAGGCTCTAAAAAAAAAAACCAAGAAAAAAAAAAAAAAAAAAACCTGTAATGCACATTTTTTTTTTGGATGGTGGGGCGCACTGGGACCTATGTCTCGGCAGCCGGCTCCAATATTTTAAGTTGACTCCTAAATTACAAGAACATTCGTCAAGGCTTGCCTTAATGCACCACCTAAATATTCTTGGGAAAGATATATGATGATCTAAGATTAAAAAGAAAATTACCTAGCTGTAGTAGGTGTCCTCTATGGACAGACAGCAAGGCAAAAGTCCTCACAGGTGGGTGATGTCATTCAACAAACAACATGCGGGTAAGACGGGCTTAGAAAAGATCTGGAAGCCATTGAGACATGTTGCACCTATGCAACTTCCTGCTTCATGTTGTCACATGTAACCTCCTCATTCTCTATAAAAGCTTAGTTTGGAGACAACTCAGAGAAGGCAGGTGGGTATATAAGGGCGCATATCCTGTCGTCTATAGAAAACCTCTGCTCCAGGTACGCAACTTTCTTTCTCAGGACAAGCAGGATATCAAATCTTCACAGATAGGACTCAGCTACTGGCTGCCTTCAACAGAAAAAAAGGAGATAAATATATGTTACAGCTGTCATTAATGAGCAAATGCTGAAAACTGTATAGATCAATGCTGCCAACTAATCTATACAGTATAGGCAATAAGCCTTATCAGTTTCATCGGGGGGGGGGGAAGAGGTCAGATTTCTGGCTGGAAATCAAGAAAATGGGTGCTGGGGGATGGAGCTGAAGTTTAAACGTCAAAGAGATAACGGAGGATAGACCAGTCAAATCTACTGTTATATCAGGAATTCCTTTCCAAACAATAATGTGATGTGAATGTATTTACTGATGTCCATTTATCAGCTCTGCAGATTCCATCCATAAAAGCAGATCTGAAGTGGTCCACCAATGCAACCATGGCTTGGGCACTATAAGCCTTTACACAATCTCCAGAGTCAGGCTTGCTTGTGCATAAGCAAAGCAGATGCAGTCTGCGAGCCAACTGGATGGCATACACACAGCATATCTGTGCAAATCAACCAATTACCTGCCGAACCTTATGCCATGCCACCTTCTTTTTTCCTTCCCTCATACTCCTTACAGCAGTGCATCTTAAATGGCGTGCCTCTGAAAAGTTCTTCCTGTGTTGCAGTGGCTAACATCACCAGCATGATCCTCTCCACTGGACCTTTTGCCGAAGACAGCCTCAAATCTACTGTGTGCAGCTTCAGTCCCTCCCTTCTGTCAGTGACACAATCTGGCAATACGGTAGAGAACAGAGGAAGAGAGGCAAAATCTGAGAGTCAACAGAAGTGAACAGCAAAGAAGAGCATGTGCTCTTTGTTCCAGCTCTTCTCTTCCTGTCCACTCTGACCACCACCATCACCACCCCCCACTCATAGACAGCAGAATAGGGTGGGTCGCAGGGGCCATGGCTCTACCAATCTTTTGCCCCCTCAGCATTAGCAGCTAGAGGACTTGGGGACAGGGCCAAAGATTGGTTTGCTTGGACCTTCCAACCAAATAGATGTTGCGTTACCCCTGCATCTATTGCTTAGAGTACAGGTCTCTTTGGTTCTGTGTTCTTTTATGCTTAGAGAGGCCTTGTCCCAGCCCCAACCTGTTTCTGTACTACAGGACCTTAGGAATCATTTCATAGCAGAAAGGAGGGGGGAATCAACTGGGCCAGTCATTCGAGAATTGTTTTGTGGGACAGGAAAGGGAATGAATGCAGAAAGGAGGTGAATTCCGGTGGTGAGAGGAGATTAATGCTTGAAGGGGTGAGGCAGTGTGAAAAAGCAGAGGTCACTAGGAGTGTGAATGCTTGAGGGAGGGGGGGGATTACAGAACAATAATACAATATCAGACATCATTGCTCCAACGAGTCAGGCGTATGGGGATGATAGGCAGAGAGAGAGAAAGGAAACTGGTTATCACCAAAGTCCAGAAGGGTGCAGAAAAAGGGAGGAGAGAGAACCAAGAGCCTAAGCCAAATACAGTCTAGGATAGGAAAGGGAAACAAACCACAGTTGTCAATATTACTGGCAACCTTGCAGTTCAACCCCTTAATATCCTATATCTCCTTAAAAAGGTGGCCAAGGAAATGGGTTTTGAACTATATATGACACATTAAAAAATCAAATAAACCGAAACCAATTAAAAAAGAAAACAGTATAAAAACTAGGACATTGCCAGGACATGACTATTCTCCAAAGTGAAATTCAAAAAGATCCTAACTTAGAAGCCTATCTCAAAGTACTATGTCCACCAATTTTTGTCGGATCACCCACCCATGAGGGATTGCTCCCTCCCGAAGTGGGTCCTCCTTTTTAATCCAAATATGCATAAAAACTGGAATCCAGCTTTTCAACGCGGGATAACAGTCACCTGAATGTTCCCACAAAAGCCTCTGTTAATGCCGCATACTTTTGTTGTTGTGACCAATCAAAGGGACCATAGGAGATAAATATCTCTCAAACATTGCTATCCTTATTCACTTTCTCCATCTGCGGCAATTTAGAACTTGTAAAAAAATCACAGACTGGCATATTGGGATGATCTTACTAATCATATGCAACAATTTTATCAGACACTGAGGGCATCGAAAATCCAAAGATTTTCATGGGACATTGAAGATTATGTTAAGGATCAAGTCTACACTTGGAGACAGAGGCAGGAGTTAAACATGGCTACAAAACATGTTACCTTTGAAACTTCTTCGGAGGATCGTAGTTCCGAATCATCAGTGGGACGACGACAGGAGACAGTAGAGGGACGAATTCCTCAACCAGTTTCATCGGTTTTTGAGGGGCCGCCCTCGCAATTGCCGGCCACAAGCACGCCCACAGGTGGATGGATGGAGGGGCCCGTCGACCAGAGCATATACCAGGCAACAGTCATTAACGTATAACGAACAACATTAACTGAGGATCAAATGCAAGCTTTAGCCTTGGGATTGTCATTTGCCCCGTCTCCGAAGTATGATCCATTTAAGATGAGGGGTGGCACTTCATCAATTTTTTAGGAAACTGCATGTAGCTTTGTATTTTGTATCCTCTCCTGCTATAGTCTGGGACAATTCAATATGCTATAATCCCTCACGTTGGCTTCCTCCGGTCAGTATGGATGCATCAATATGAACTTTCCAGAATTTGGTGTTACGGGATTTGGAAAGGTTGGAATGGTTATCTCAACGTATTCCATCAAATGTCTCTAAAAATCTATTTTGGGCTTTGAGGTCATTGCCGGATATGAAACAATTGACTATCCGCCGAGCGGACAAAGGGTGGTGCTATAGTGGTGCAAAGTACTGAAGATTATTCAGTGGAGGTTTTGAAGCATTTGGGGGATCCTAAGTATTATAGCCTTTTGTCATCAAATCCAACTAATGGTTTGCAGCAGGAAATAAATTTATGTACTTTAAAAGCTTTTTGTTCGGGCTGAATAATGAAGGAGTGGGATTTCCTTAATGTCAAGCATCCTAAGGTTCCAATTTATTTGGTTCCCAAGATAGTTAAGTCTCTAACACATCCTCCGGGGCGTCCGATTGTCTCCCATAGGTTTTATGTGTTGGAGCCATTATCCCAATTCTGCGATATATTCAAGGTTAAAAGTTGAAAAAATGTAAGTCAACCTAGTCACTAACAAAACTACCACATCAATACAACCTGAAAAGGGCTAGCTGGTCAACCTTTCTCTCTAGTCTTATTAGTGAACTACATTGTAACATCCAATCGAGTTTGATATACTGTATATACCATTAAGTTAATCTGTACATAGTTCCCCCGGTTGTCCTATTGTTGAAGTTCCCTGTTCAATGTAAAACTCAATGTTACTTGTATGCATTGTAGTATGTTCTTGTTCTATGTACACCGCACTGATTATAATAGCGCGGTATAAAAGAATTGTTAAATAAATAAATAAATAAATAAATAATATTATTAAGGATTCCAATCATTTCATCTCATTATTGGAACCTATATTGGCTTCTGATTACTCTGTAATGGTGACCTTAGATGTCGCAGCATTATACCCAAATATACCACAGCAGGCGGCATTGGAAAATCTGGCAGCATTATATATAGTATTACCAGCTCGGATCCCACACAGCTTTGTGATGGAGTTGTTGCAATTGGTTTTGGAAAGAAATTATTTTAGGTATGATTCAGTCTATTATCAGCAATGTTATGGCATAGCGATGGGGGCGACGATGGCAGCATTATATATGTTTCAACCTCCATAACTTCCCCTACAGTAGTTCGAACAACCATGTCTCCAATATTGGCCCCCCTATGATACACCATCATTAAAGGCTTCTGAAAGCAATCATGAAGTGACAAAATGGACCAATGAGACTTCAATATACGTGTAACAGCAGTAGTATTAGGCATATAGGGAAGCACTCCTATAAACTTATCGAAGCTCTGAGATGTCTGTTCGGAATACCCTGAGTCCTGTCACCATTCGGGATGATTTTTTTTTTTTGTTTGTTTTTTACACCGCGCTCTTTAGAATCAGTGCAGTTTACATGTATACTAACAGGTACTTTTTATTACCTTGTCCCCGAAGGGCTCACAATCTAAGTGTACCTGAGGCAATGGAGGATTAAGTGGCTTGCCCAAGGCCACAAGGAGAGGCCATGGGACTAGAGACCCCAGTCCCTCCGGCCTGAGGTTGCTTGTCCCCATGCGGGAATTGAACCCCCGGCCTTCCGGCCTGAGGTAACCTGTCCCAACCACTGAGCTATTCCTCCCCATCATTATGCTTGTGGTTCATGTGACTTTTGTGATAACACACTGGAGGGGGACAGCTGGAGTGATCCACAAAAAGGGGTCACTTATAGATTTCATCATACAACTAATTGATTAACCTCCTCAGTGGTATATATGATTATCTGCCCCTGTTTTTTAAAATATGTGGGAATGACAATGAGATTCATAAAGAAATGGCTACAGGCTCACCGATCCCGGATCAGCACTAGGGTACTGGGAGCCCCTATAGTGGCACATTGTGTACAAGCGCAGCATTCCTTTGAGGATTTACGCTGGTTAATACTGAATCAGGTACCGACCTTTCCGCGGGGAGGAGACTGGGCTACAGTGTTGCATTTTTCAATTGCGCTCGGTTTCCCCGGGAGGTTTAAATTCAGATGTGGCGTGGTGGTCATTACATTGAGAGAGAGAGAGAGAGAGAGAGAGAGGAGGGGATGCTCAATGGGTTTATTTGAATAGTCATTGGATGCCTAATTATTTAAGAGTTAACTCAGATGTTGTTGATCCAATTTGGAAGGGTAAAACCGGAACCAGAAAGACAATTGGGAAACAATGCTTGAGAAAGAGCTATGAAGTAACAAGGCTTGAAACACAGCACGTGTTGCGGTTCTCGATTGATGTTATGGATTTGGACTTGGCAGTTTGACTCATCGTGCTTCACAAGGCCCTCAGTAAAGTACAACTATGGGGAGAAAAGAAGCTTGAATACGAGTCGGGGTTTTGGCATGCCAGTCTGATTTTTTTCACAAGTTCTAAACTGCCGCAGATGGAGAAAGTGAATAAGGATAGCGATGTTTGAGAGATATTTATCTCCTGTGGTCTTTTGACTGGCCTCAACAACAAATGTGTAAGGCGTTAATAGGGACTTTTTGTGGGAACATTCAGGTGAGTGTTATTCCGCGTTGAAAAGCTGCATTCCAGTTTTTATGAATACTTTCATTAAAAAGGAAGACCCACTTGGGAGGGAGCAATCCCTCATGGTGAGTGATCCGACAAAAATTGGTGGGCATAGTACTTTGAGATAGGCTTGTAAGATAGGATCTTTTTGAATTTCACTTTGATTGGAGGATATCTTAGTGGTGAATTTTTGGGGTTTTAGAATTTTTTGTAGGACATGACTATTGGCACCCTTATAAACAATTTAAATTAGTTTGAACAAAACCACCACATTCCCACTGCAGTAAAATTAAGCACACCTGTGATCAACTGCCAGTACTCACAAGACTTGAATCAACCAATGAAAGATAGTTCTAATGTTCAAAATGGCCACATTCACTCCCAGCTCCATTTTCACAATGGTGAAGACAAGAAAGCTGTCTAAGATCATCAGAAAAGCCATTATCACCAAACATCAAACTTCAAAGAGGTACAAGGCTATCTCCAAAGACCTTGGGATTCCCGTGTCTACAGTTTGCAAAGCTATTTCTGCTCACGGAACTAGCAAGAACCTTCCAGGACTCTGGTATTTGTCACTGGAGGATGCAGTAAAGGCTGTTAGTGTAGCTGGGTTTAAAAAAGGTTTGGACAAGTTCCTGGAGGAAAGGTCCATAAACCATTATTAAGAAGGGACCCAGGATATCAATGCTTGACCCAGTACAAGCATTGTGGAACCTGTGTCTTTTAGGGAAACTGCTAGGTATGTATGACCTAGACTGGCCACCGCTGGAAAAAGGATACTGGGCTTGATGGACCTTGGTCTGACCCAGTATGGCATATCTTATGTTCTTAGGACATGGTGGGAAGAGGAAAATTAATCCAAGAAGTCTAAAAAGGTTAGTGCGAACTGTTGGTAAAACACCACATACAACATCCAAAGAGCTTAAGGCTGACCTGGAGCAATCTGGAATGGTGGTTTCAAGCTGCACTATCTGCCACACACTAAACAAATAAGGACTTCATGGGCAAAGGCCAAGGAGAACCTTACTGCTCGAAGACACACATAAAAAAGGCACGCCTGATCTTTGCCCAAACCTACCTTGAGAAACTACAATCCTTCTAGGAAAATGTTCTGTGGACAGATGAAAACAAACTTGAGCTTTTTGGCAATGCAGATCAGCGATACATTTACAGGCAAAGAAATGAAGCTTATAAGGAAAATAACACCCTTCCTACTGTTAAATTTGATGGAGGTTCCATAATGTTGAGGAGCTGTTTCGCTGCCTGGAACATATTAAAGGAATCACGAAGTCAGAGGACTAGCAAGGTATTTTGCAGTGAAATGTGCTACCTAGTGTCAGAAAGTTAGGTCTGGGTCGAAGATAATGGGTCCTCCAGCAAGACAACGACGCAAAACATATATCCAAAAGTATAAAAGAATAGTTAAAAAGTAAAATATGGATGGTTTTTAAACTCACCAGCAATCAGTCCTGCTCTCAATCCAATTGAAAACCTTTGGAAAGAGCTGAAATCTGCCACTGGTAAAAGGAATCCTGGAAACATTCATGAGCTAGAACAAATCGCAGTTGAAGAGTGGAAGAGACTACAAGCAGACAGACGTACGAAACTTACAGATGGCTACAAGAAACGTTTGGAGGCTGTAACCACTGCCAAGGATTGCACAACCAAATATTAGTGAAGGGTGCCGTTATACCTGTCCAGGTCATATTTTGTGTTTTTTTCTCAGAAATTACTACGTCCAAGTTGAACAGACATCTTTTTTGTTGTATACCTTTGAACATGCTATTAAAATATTATGATAACAGATTTCCAATTATTTCTCAAGATTTTGTACATAACATACCTAAATGCAAGGGTGCCAATAATGTTGACCACAATTGTAAGGGGCAATTTGATGGAAAGGAACAGTGGACCCAGGAAGGGGGGGTGGGAGAGGTAGAGAAAGAAACAGGGTACTGGGAAGATACAGCTACACCTCTACTTTTGCGTTTTTTGACCATCATCTGACACCTGTCATACTCAAAACACCTCTCTCTACTCCACTATATTGTTTGGTCTCCACCACCATATTCATTAATTTCCTTATCACTGACCTTTGCATCCACCACCACATCAACTTTTTTCACAACCATGTAGAACCAGTCTATTGCTGAGGCAATCTTTTTTTTTTTTTAAATTCTTTATTTTCGTTTTATAACAAAGGAAAGGAAGACATACAGCTCAAAGACAAATACATAACGTGTAATACATACACCAAAGTAAACCCCTACCACCCCCCTCCCCCCTGCTTCTTCTCTAGAAAACTAAGCATTCCCGAGGCGGGCGTGTACTTACATTATTGTATTACAAAACCTAACGGTGATCTAAAACATGATGAGTGCACATTATACAGGCATGTTGGAGCAATGAGCAGATTGTACATAATCATTAAGCATCTGCCATTTAGACAAGCAGGAGTGAGTTTGGACATGGGGAATAGCTCTCCGAGGTATCTGCTCATATTTACTATATAAGCAGACGAGGTTCCACCATTCATTGACAGTAAGTCGAGAGCTATCCTTCCAATTCCTCGTGATTAAGCATATGGCTATACCTAGCATGAAATCAAGGAGAAAGCGACCCTTCTTAGGAAGAGAGGGGACCTCCGCCACAGAGCGGAGTCCCACGACCTTCCAAGAAAGAGGTTCATGAAAGTGTAAGATAGATTGAATACGACCCCAGACCCGCCCCCAATAGACCTGCAGTTGAGGACATTCATAAATAACATGAGTGAAGGATCCCACAGCAGTATGGCAAGACCAACACAGGTCCCTAGCATTTGGGTCCCATTTGGCTATTTTTTCTGGGGTATGAAAGCATCTGTGTGCAAAGAAGTAAAGAGTTTGGGTAACCGAGGCAGACCGGGAAACCCGCACTACTTTACTCCAATAAACGCTCCATTGCACAGGGGTTATAGTGGTTTGCAGTTCGCGCTCCCAGGCTTGTTGGGCTCTAAAAGTGTCCGTATCTGTACCCTGACAAAGTATTTTATAGAAATTAGAGGCTACCCCATGTGTACTACTAATGGAGTGAACTATCTCTAATAGCCCATCCTCAGTAGGGGCAGAGGGCGGCATGATTCGAGCACTTTTGAGGCAGTGTTGAAGCTGCATCAATTGAAAGTAGTGTTTCGCTGGTAACGCAAATTCCTTTTGTAAATCCGAAAAGGTTTTCCAACGAGCTGCAGAGAAAAGCTGTTGGGGTGTCCAGATCCCCCTGGAGTACCAGGGTTTCCAGGCTATTGTTCTATTTAGGACTTGAATTCTGGGGTTATTCCATAGCGGGAGTCCGTCCTGAGGACATACATTCGAGCCCAGTGATAGAATGAGAGTGTTAAAGGCCGCAAGAGTATCGACAATCATTGGTGGATGGCGGGTGTCTACTTGATAAGACATACCGGGGAGATGGGTCAACGGAATTGGGCTACTAAGCTCCTCTTCTATGTCCAGCCAAACTGGTCGGCGGTCTGTTGAGGTATCTAGCCATCGGGCACCTTGCTTAAGTAAAAAGGCTTGATGATATCTAAGAAAATCAGGAAATCTGGTACCCCCTCGTTCCTTTGCAGACTGCAGTTTATGTTTAGCTATCCTTGGTGGCTTGCCCTGCCAGAGATAACGGACGAGAAGGCCCTCAATATCTTTATAAGTATGTAGCGGAAGTAAGCATGGCAGCATTTCTAAAATGTAGTTCACTTTGGGGACTATCATCATCTTCACAGTGTCTAAGCGGCCCCACCATGTGAGAGATAAGGGAGACCAACGATTCGTGAGTTCACGGACTTTGGAGACTACCTCTTTGGCATTAAAACTGATAGTGTCTTCTAAAGGAGAACAGTAATGGACCCCGAGATACTTCACCATGCGGGATTGCCAAAGGAAGGGAAAGGCCTGCATGTCAGCCTCATGTACCCAGCGGTTCAGTGGGAATGCTACAGATTTGGTCCAGTTAATTTTATAGCCCGATAATTGTGAGTATCCGTCAATCAGATCCAAGACAGCTGGAACCGAATCGAGGGAAACGAAGAGCATAAGGTCATCTGCATATGCAGAGAGTTTAATCTCCCTATGACTAAAGGGGACACCTCGAATACGTGCAGACTGTCTGATAAGGAGGGCTAGGGGTTCAAGAGCGAGATCAAAAAGCATTGGTGATAGGGGGCAACCCTGACGCGTGCCTCTTTGGAGGTTAAATGGCTGAGATTTGATGGCGTTTACACAAATACTGGCGACGGGTTGAGTGTACATGACTTGGAGATATCGGAGGAAGCCCTCTCCAAAGCCATACCATCGGAGAACTGCAAATAAGAAGGGCCATTCTAGACGATCAAAGGCTTTTTCGGCATCCAGGGAAAGACCCACCCATGGATGGTCGAGGTTGGCAGCACTAGATAACACATGGCACAAGGTCCGAGCATTGTCAGCAGTTGATCTGCCGGGTATAAAACCGCATTGGTCGGGGTGAATTAGGGTAGCCATCATGTCAGATAGCCGGGTGGCCAAGATCGTTGCGAAGATCTTATAGTCGGCATTAAGTAGGGAGATTGGATGGTAGTTGGCGGTCAGTAGCGGGTCTCTGCCTTCTTTCTCAAATACAACCACATTAGCTGCAGAAAAGGATCCCAAAGAGGATGTATCTACCGCAAGGGCAGTAAAATAGAGTTTTAAGTAGGGAACTAAATCTGCACTGAACGTTCTGTAGAATTCGGTCGGGAGACCATCGGGCCCTGCGGCACGGCCCGAGGCTGTTCGTTTTAGGGCAGATTGGATCTCTGAAGTAGAGAAGGGTTCATCCATCGCATCTCTATCATCTTCAGAGAGGGTCGGCCACTGAATGCCAGAGAGCAATCGCTCGAATGTCTCTGACGAGAACTCACATTCAGATTGATATAGGCGGGTATAGAAATCCCGAAAGAGCTCTACAATATCGGAGTCTGTGGTCACTATGCCCCCTCCCTGTGGAGCTCGAAGGGCCGCAACGCGTTTGGCTTCTTTTTTACCTTTCAAGGCGTTGGCTAAGAGTCGACCGGCTCGGTTATTTTCACGATAATATGTCCCTCGCTGAAGCTCAATACTCTTAGAAGCTGCAGTTGAGAGGATTGAATTATATTGAAAACGGAGACGCTGTAATCGAAGTAATACACATGGGTCAGTACGTGAAGTTAGAACTCGTTCGCCGGCTTTGATTTGTTGGTCTAGTATGAGCAGCTGCTGTTTACGTTGTTTCCGCAAGCGGATTTGATAGCTAGTGATCGTTGCCCGAATGGCCGCTTTGAAGCCCTCCCACCAAGCCCAATTCGCAGTATCTTGGGGTAGATTAAAATGGAAGTAATCCTGTATGGCTACTCGAATTTCTGACTGGAATTCTGGCTGAGTTAACAGGGCTCTATCAAAGAACCAGGCTCCCGAGTTTCCCTGGGGTGCAGTAGTGTGTAATTGAAAGGAAATGGCAGCATGATCTGAAATATGTTGGGAGTGAATCTTTGCAGTGTCCACCTGAGGAACTAACAGTTTTGAGATTAGAAAGAAGTCTATGCGAGACAGATTTATGAGGGGAGGAGAAGAAGGTGAAGTCAAGCTCATTGGGGTGTAGTAATCTCCATAGATCAACTAAAGCAAGATCCTTGATCAGGGAGGTAAGCGTAGCGTGACTCTTGGGGGGACCACTCGTCCTAGGCGGCTGTTTGTCAATCAGGGGATCAAGGACTAGATTGAAATCCCCCCCAATGATCAATGAAGTATTAGCAGAAGCCTGCGCAACCTGAGCAATGGTAGCAAAAAAGGCAGGGTCATCAACATTAGGAGCGTAAAGGCATATACATGTAACTTCTAGGCTACCTAACTGGAGGTGAACTCTAGACCATCTACCTTCTGTATCTGAGCTAGTCGCAATAACAGTAGCATGCAAAGATTTCCTAACCAGTATGGCAACCCCACATTTCTTAGAAACGGCTGGGGAATAAGCGGCCACCATGTAAGGTTTAATATTGAGTTTAAGAGTTTCCTTCGAATTTAAATGCGTTTCTTGGAGAAAAATCAGATCCGCTGCCTCCTGACTGAGGTAGCTTAGGATTTTCTTCCGTTTTATCGGATTATTGATGCCTTTTACGTTCAATGAAAAAATCTTACATGGTGCCATCCATCGGAAGTAAACATTTTAAGTAAGGGCGCTTGATAACATAGAACATAAGCAGAATCTGTACAACAATGTCATAATCACCGAGTATTCTGGCTAATACACCCCATATTGAAAAGTATGTACCAACGTATCTTAGAGAAGAAGCAAAACCCCCAAAGAATATGGCGACCATATGTCTGCGGGAGGAGGCCCTGGAGAGGAAATAGAAGACATGTAAAAAAAGAAAAGAAACACCAGAGTCCATAATAACACTGTCTCTGATACTCATCGAGGCTTCTGTGGGTAGATGGAGTCGGGTCACAGATACCATCAAGAGTAAGGCAACAGACTGCCCACGCCAGACTCTTTGCTAGGCTGCGGCAGATCAATATGGCAGGTACAGCGGATATAAGGAGACCTGCAAGAATATTCTGGAAGTCAGCGCATCAAGTCGGCTTCTTTGGAATCCAAAAACTCCGCTAGTAGATCAGGGTCCTCGAATGTTCTTGTCTGATTGTGAAGCGTGACTCGGAGCTTGGCCGGGTACATCAGGCCATAGCGTGCTTGTAGTTGTTGAAGCCTCGGCCGGAACGCCAGAAAGCGCTTTCGGCGGTCGACTGTGGGTTTAGACAGGTCAGGATAGAAGGAGATCTTGTGGCTCTCAAACTCCATATGGCCCTTTGCCCGAGAGGCACTTAGAATTTGCTCCACGTGTTGATATCTCAATAGTCGAAAAATGATAGGCCGCGGGGTCTTCCTGTTGTGCGTTATGCTTGTGGGTACACGATGAGCGCGATCAATCTCCAAATCTTTGGTAAAGGTGATTTGGAGCAAGGAAGGGAGGATTTTACATAAAAACTCTTTCATGTCTCCCGATTCCGCTCCCTCCGGTATGCCCACGAGTCGTATGTTGTTGCGGCGCGCTCTATTATTGCCATCTTCCACCTCTTTCTGCAATGCCCGCACCTGTCGTTCAACTTTGTCGAGTTTGGACAACCGGGCCGCATGGGAGTCCAATATGCCCTCCATTTTGTCCTGACGCGAAGAAAGCCCTTCTAGCTTGCTTTGCAGCACACCAAAATCGTCCCGCAGCGCTCGGAGTGCTTCACCGTTTGCCTGCACAAGGTTTTTGACCCCTCTAATCTCTACGAGGATTTCCTGCTGCATTTCGGGGCCCTCGCACAAGGCCGGCCCCTTCTGCGGGGACGGAGGTTCAGTTTTGGAACGTTTGCCGTGAGAAGCCGCTGGAGACCCAAATTCCAGGCGCGTTGGTTTGGTCCCCGCCATCTCACCAATGTGCCCCGGCAAGATCAGAGTAGAAGTTCCAAAATGTGAGGTGTTAATTCAGGATTCTGAGTAGGCCTCTCGGGAGCCTCAGCGTTATGCGACCATCCCGCTGGACATCAGGCTCCGCCCCCCCCATTGCTGAGGCAATCTTAATAAAACACTAAACTTCCAAGTATGCTGAAAAATGAAGCTGTAACTGAGAGGGGAATGGGAAGAGATTCTAGGGTAAGAGCAGGGAGAAGGAGAGAGGGGGAAGACCAGGAAATGAGGGAAAGAGAAGGAAGCAGAATAGTAGCTAGAAAAAGAATGCGGGCAAGAGCATGAAAGGACTGCGTATTGAGAGAAGAGAGAGGGAGAAAGGACTTATAATGGTGGAGATACAGAGAAAGAGAAAGGGTGAGAAAAATGAAGAGATCTGGGGATGAGAGAGGGGGATCATGGATTTGTGATGGAAAAGGGGGAAGGAATCCTCAGAGATAATGGAGGAGAAAGAAAATAAGGAATGGAGGAGAGAGCAGAGGATGAAGAATGAGTAAAAAAGAGCATGCAGAAAACACAGTTACTTACCTGTAACAGGTGATCTCTGGGAACAGCAGGAATAAGTCTTCACATATGGGTACGTCGGTACCGACGGAGTCTGCACGGGAAAGCTTCCCAGCGTCCAATCAAAGAGCTTTTGGAAGCATCCCACCACGCCTGCGTGCTGCCTTCCCGCCTTTCCCAACTGCCTCTCCTCAGTTAAGTTTTAAAGCTGAGACAAAGAGAGAGAGAGAGGAAAGGAAAGATAGATAGAGATACGACTCCTGGGGAGGTGGGTGGGTTGTGAAGACTTATTCCTGCTGTTCCCAGAGATCACCTGTTACAGGTAAGTAACTGTGCTATCTCCAGGAACAAGCAGGAATGAGTCTTCACATATGGGGACTCCCAAGCTAAGATGCCTGGAGTTCCAGCATGTTATAGGTTGGAACATGCTATCCCGCACAACACCAGGCATCCTGAGGATGGAGGGTAGGAGTTGAAGAAAAAAAGGTGCTGTGGAACAGCTAACCTAGCATAGGACTGCAGAGAAGGAGTCCATGTGTGGATGATAATTATCATCAATGATATTGAAGGAATATTGCAATATGGACCTCCCCTAACAGGATTACACAGCAGTAAGGAGGTTCATGGGATCTACTGGGGAACCCAGTAGAGGAACCTCAAGGATGACCTCACTGTGAAGTGGAGGTAATAAACCTGTAGGAAAAAAGAGTGGAGGTCAGATTCCTGAAAGGTAAGAGTGAACCCCGGTGAGAACTGGGGTAGTACCAAAAACGGTGGGCCTTCAGCGGAAGGCTTTATGATAAAAGCCGAACTCTTTTGGCGACAGAGTGGATCACCCTTGGGAGCAAAAAGAGAAGGCCGACCGGATTGTACAAACAGGCACAGTCCTTATGGGAGGAAAAGGTATGGAACCCCTTTGTATCCCAAAAGAAAGGACAAACGCCTGAGGCGTTAGAGCCTGTGATTATCTGAAGATTCGCAATGTCTCTCCTAACTGGGGTCAGCTAAGAGAGATACTGGAACATGGAGAGCTTCAGAGGTACCTAAACCTTAAGGTTATGGTGGAAGTTGTTAACTACCACAAAAGTGGTTGTGAGTGTGGAACCCCAAACATGCTGGATAGCATAGGTATGGGTAAAGCCCATCTGTCAGAATCATATAGCCATATGAGCCTGGACAGTCAGGTAGATAAATGCAGGATACCTATCTACCCATAGTAAATATCTCGACAGATAGATAGATATATGAGAATATATCTATAGTGAGATATGAAGGGCATAAAATACACACAAAGATAGACATCTGTAAGATGTATGCTACAGATATGAATATATAGGCCTCTATATGGGTGTCTGCAATGAAGCAGACAGAGATATGCCTACAGAACGATATTCACAAAGGAAAATGTGGAGAGGAAAGATTCATCTAATAACAAGAAGGTGGAACCTACTTTAGAAGATATATAGAGAATCTGTTCCCACTGGTTATGAGCTACAGGGATGCTAGGTAGTGAATTAACCAGGACGGTTACGTGAAAAGCAGAGGATGATATCAGTCTGCAGCCAGCAAGTCCCGAGTATTCTAGAACTCTAGCATGGTAAGTGAACAGGAGACGCATAAAAATGAGATACCATGCTGACCTGCTTAAGGGCAAAGAGGTATCATGCGTTCTTACCATGAGTACGAGCTGCAAGGAGAAAAGCATATTCCCGATTGGAAATACTATGGACCAAAGCAGGGAATTGGCAACTCCTTAAGCTTTCACGTAAGAGAAGGCCTATGTCCTTTATATTAAAAAGGAGATCCTTTCTAGTCATGGGAGACATGACTGAAAAAGCCTTTTCCAGCCATCTAGGACAGCTGTTGGAGAAAAAAACCCCATGCTCTCTAGCAAGGGCCCATAGTGGAGAGCTTCTCTGTAGGATTGCAGAGAGCATGATGCAGGAGAATGAGGAGATAGGTATTGGCTCTCCAGTAGCCAGTTCTATGTCAACTACGCTGCCAAACCCAGGGGAATGGAGATGGCAGAAAGAGATGACAATCCAACAAGTTTGTAGTGAAAAGGTTTCCAAGTCAGATGACAGCACTGACTTGGAGCCACTACTAAGACCAGAGAGAATGCTAGTGGAGGACAAATCTGGTTGCTGGTGGACAAGAACCAGTGGTCCAAACATTAAGGCTCCTGCATTGGCAGCTGCTTGCCAGACAGCAGAAAGAATGTTACTGTTTAAAAACAGAAAGGACAGAACAGGAGTAGAAAACTCTGGACACGTCTGATGAACTGCTTCAAAGCAAGATTGAAAAAGAGGAGTCAACTCAGAGAAGAGAACTACGCACTGGAAAAGTAATAAAACTAGAGAGGCTGAAGAAAAGCCCTCCAGTGAAGCAATACTGCTCTTACAGCTTGGTAAGAAGGTAAAAAGAATGGAGCTGAAGAAGACTTACAAAGTAGTGAGTCTATAGAAAGGAAAAAAGACATGCTGGCACAAGAACTATCATTTGATAGTGGTTAGACCTCTTTCCCTAGCAGGAAGAAGAGGAGAACCCTGTGCCCTATAGGCATGAACATCCTGACAGCTCATAGAACATAGAAAAATGGATGTCTTCTGGGAAGAGATCCATGTCTAGGGTTTAGAATGAGAACAGTAGATTGCCTCTATTGAGAAGAAGCAACTGCGGATTCTAACCCCCAGAGTCACAAGCATCTGATGAAGATTGATCAGAAACCCTGCAGTTGCTGGGTTTGCTGAGCCTGGTGAGAGGTTGAATTCTGCAGACCAGGACGATGCTTCCCCTGTTTGGGAATATCTGCATGATGGGCAAATGATGCATAAAACCTTCTTCTCCTATGGGAAGAAGGCTTGGCAGGACATTTCCTACCTACTGAGACAGAAGAAGGTGCAGAACAGCCCTTAGGAACAGGTAAGTCAGTGGACAACTGAGTAACCTGACGTAAAGACTCCTTGTTGAAAAGATTGTCTCCAGTACAAGGAGTATGTCCCAGTCTTTGCTGTGCCCATTTGTCTAAGTCTGAAGCCTGAAGCCATGGCTCTACGTCGTGCCCCTATAGATATAGCAGAAATCCTGCTAGCAGACTCAAAAGAGTCTAGGGAAGCACGAGTAAGAAAACAAGAGATACTCTGGAGATTCTTAAGCAGTGAAGAATAGCCTGCACTCTTGGACTCTGGAAGAGAAGGAGTCAAAAGATGTAATTGCTTTGTGACCTCCTCAAGAGACAGACTCATATAAAAAATATATGAGAGAATTCTTGCAGAAAGCATAGATGTCTGGAAGGTTTGACGTCCAAAGGCATCTGGTGTCTTAGACTCACGACCTGGCAGATAAGAAGAGTGCTTTTTCTTACTCTTTATCCGCCTCATTGCTGATTCCACTACTATGGAATGATGAGGAAGTTGAGTTTTTTGAAACCCTGGAGAGGGGGGCATCTGATATAAGAGATCAGTTGCTCTGGAAGGTGAGGGTACCATTAAAGGTGTTTCCCACATTCCTAGAAGGAGATCCTGCAAGGAATGATGCAAAGGAAGCATTATGTTCTCCTTTGCTTTGGTAGAAACAGAGCCTTGTGCAGGATCATGTCCTGGGATAGGAATGGCAAGAAATCTTGCTATATCCAGGAGGAAACTCTGAAAAGAGGGAACCCCAACAGTAATCTCCCTTGGACAGGTTAGATCTGAAGAACTAGCCTGAGCACCGACAGAACTATCCAAATATATTGGAATAGAAGATCCTGCAGAGTGCAGTGTGGAATGCCTAAGGGATGGTCGCCGGTACTGGTTGTCAGGAGCAGCAACAGTCATTACCACATTGTCCATGCCAGGCATCGACTCCAAGCTTGGTATAGAAGGGAGCGATCTTGTTGAAAAAAAGCATGGCAGGAGTTGGGCACGATGTTACTGTGGATACCGGTACTGATGCCAATACCGGTACCGATGTCAGAGTCGAGCCCGACAGAGACATCGGAGCAGTAATCAGTGACCGCTCAATCGGTAACAGTAACGGAAAACCTTCGGCCGCTATCCTCGGTACCGAGCCAGCGGTATCAATCGGTGTCGGTACCAAAGCGTATTGGTACCCAGTCTTCCAGACTAGAGATAGATTCCAAACTCGGCATCGAGGGCAGCTCAATCGGCCCTGAGGGAACCGAGAGTTGTGGATCCGAATCATCGGAACCGAGCCTTCGGTACCGACGAGAGCCGGTACCAAGGCGAGTCAGTACCCAGTCCTCCAGACTGGAGATCGATTCGAGACTCGGCATCGAAAAAAGCGAGGCTATCGATGCACGTCTGGAGAGTACCAACGTCGGTGGTAGTATCGGTGCTGGTACCAATAAAGGAAAGTCAGTCTGAAGAGAATCCACCGGTCCCGAAGGCACCGAGGATGACAGATGACCATCCCTGGTGAGGAGTGTTTCATCCAACACCAGTGCCGATGCCGGGGTATCGGTACCGCTCGAAGCGGCTGCCACCACCGGACATGGCTCAGGTATGTTCTGTGAGGGGTGAACCCCAGGAACAACCTGAAACCCCTGAAAGGCTTTGGAGATCGAAGACTCCCGCCGGGGTTTTGAAACCAGTGGGCCCTCGAGGGCAAGGCCGGAGCCGTCTATATGCTGTGCATGAGACCTACCACTCGAGGGCTGGCTAGTCTTAACAGACTGTTTGTGGGTTATCTGATCCTGTGTAGAAGAAGGAGGGGACGGTGCCCCGAAGTTAGAGGGAAACCGTGTATCGAGGGAACCTCGATGTTGAAGACCTCTTCTCACCAAACTCGTCAGGACCCAAGCAGGTTAGACACCGACTTTGATGGTCTAAAAATAAAGTTGTACCACCACAGTCTGAACATTTCTTGGAGAAAGTGGCTGGCGGTTCCATGAAGGAAAAAGAAGAGGCCTAAATGGCCTAAGGAACCGTGGGACACTATGAAGAAAAAATATCCCGTGAAAAAGGAAGATTTTACAAGAAAAGAAAAGAAAACACCGGCGTTACCGGTGGCGTCGGGAAGACAGCCGCGACCACAAGAAAACTAAAGAAATAAAAAGAATTTTCTGCGGTGACAGGAGGACATCCTGCTGGCTCCGCGGAAAACGAAAAACTGAGGCGAGGCAGTTGGGAAAGGCGGGAAGGCAGCACGCAGGCGTGGTGGGATGCTTCCAAAAGCTCTTTGATTGGACGCTGGGAAGCGTTCCCGCGCAGACTCCGTCGGTACCGACGTACCCATATGTGAAGACTCATTCCTGCTTGTTCCTGGAGATAGAGAAAGAATAGGAGAATGCGGAACCTTGCATTATGTAACTGTAGTTTGTGGTGTTCCCTCTTAAGTGCATAACTTTGCACTTGTCCACATTAAATATCATCTGCCATTTAGACGCCCAGTCTCCCAATTTTTCAAGGTCCTCTTGAAATTATTCACAATCCTCTTGCTTTTTAACAACTTTGAATAATTTTGAGTCATCAGCAAATTTGATCACCTCACTTGTTATTTTTATTTCCAGGTCATTTATAAATTTGTTAAAAAGCAGCGGACCCAGCACAGATCCCTAGGGTACTCCACTATTCACCTTTTTCCATTAAGAAAATTATCCATTTAGCACTCCTCTGTTTTCTTTTCTAATTCCTAATCTACAATAGTATACTGCCTCCTATCCCATGACTTTTTTAATTTCCACAAGAGTCTCTCATGAGGGATCTTGTCAAAGGTTTTCTTAAAATCCAGATACATTATATCAACTGGCTCACCTTTATCTACCTGTTTATTCACACCTTTGAAAAAATATAACAGATTAGTGAGACAAGACTTTCCGTGGCTAAATCTATGTTGGCTTTCTCCCATTAAGCTGTGACTATCCACATGTTCAATTTTGTTCTTTATAATGGTTTCTACCAATTTGCCAGGTACAGACTCACTGGTCTGTAATTTCCTGGAACTCACTGGTCTGTAATTTCCTGGAATACCCCTGGAACCCTTTTTAAAAATTGGCATTAAATTGGCCACTCTCCAATCCTCAGGTACTACAGATGATTTTAAGAATAGTTCATAGATTACAAAAAGTAGGTTTACAATCTCATGTTTCAGTTCTTTCAGCACCCTCTTTAGTTTATCAAATATCTGTAATACATTTTCCTGATTTATCAAGATTTGTTTCAATTCTGCTGATACATCACCTTTGACTATTATTTCTGGCATGGGTAAGTTTCCTACAGGATTCATGCAATCTCTCTGCTATGGCCTTGTCCTCTCTCAGTGACCCTTTTAACCCTCCTCTATCATCTAATGGTCCAACTGGCTCTCTCACAGGCGTTTTGTAAATGTACTTGAAAAAGTTTTTATTACGCACTTTTTCTTCCACGGCAAGATTCTTTTTAAATTCTCTCTTTGCCTGTCTTATCAATGCCTTGAATTTAACTTGCCAGTACTTATGTTTCCTGTTTTCATTATTTGGCTTTTTTTCCATTTTCTGAAGGGTTTTCTATTAGCTATAACAGCCTCTTTGACATCACCTTTAATCCATGTTGGCTGTCTTATGGCTTTCCTTCCACCTTTCTTAAAGTGTGGAATACATCTGATCTGCACTTCCAAGACAGTAACATAACAGAGTAACATAGTACATCTCACCCCTATTTGTTGAGATAGCAGAGACAGTTAAGGTTATTTTGATTTTATCCTGTTGCTATAAAGGGATCCACTGTGTCTGTCCCATGCCATTTTGAATTCTGTTACTGTATTTGCCCCCATCACATCCATTGGGAGGGCATTCCAAGCATCCATCACCCTTTCGGTTTACCCCCTTGCAGCTTCATGTTATGTCCTCTAATTTTACAGCTTCTCCGTCTTTGAAAAAGGTCTGTTTGCTCATTAATACCCTTTAAGTATTTAAAGGTCTGTATTATATATCCCCTGTCCCTCCTCTCCTCTAGTGTATACATATTTAGGTCTTCAAGTCTCTTCTCATGTGTCTTCTAGCACAAGCACCAAATCATTTTGGTCACTTTCCTCTGAACCATTTCCAGTCTTTTTATATCCTTTGCGAGATATGGCCTCCAAAACTGAATACAATATTCCAAGTGAGGCCTCACCAGCAACTTGTACAGTGGCATTAGTACCTCCTCTTTTCTGCTGGCAATTCCTCTCTGTATGCAACCCAACATCCTTCTGGCTTATTATATTTAAATAATGCCCAGGCCTGATATAGACTCTCTACCTTTGCAGTTACTCCTTTTAGTTTTTTTCTTAACCATTTTTCTAATTTTATCATAGTCTCTTTTTTTAAAGTTAAAAGCCAGCACAGTGGATTTTTTTGTTATCTTCCCACCATTTATTAAATCAAATGTGACCATGTTATGATCGCTATTGCCTCTCGCACTAAATCCTGCATTCCACTAAGAACTACAGTGGTGTACAAAAGTCTGGAATCACTTGTAAATTTGACGTTTTTTCAACTTTGTGACCTTATATCTTAATTTCTTTTTCCTCCCAGTGGCTTTTTCTGTGTATTAGGGCCAAACGTTTAGTATTGGTTTGGCCCTGAGTTTGCTCCCCATAGTTGCCCTGTTGATAGATTTTCTGTGAAAATCGCATAATGTACACTGTTGGCCAATGATATATTATTGTAAGTATGCTTTAAAATATTATGGACGCACGCCAGGTTTCCTTCAAATTAATGTATGTGGCCTTGAAAAAGGCCGTTTTTATGTTTCAGTGATGGCTCAGTATTTGATGAGCCATCCTTTGTTCTTGATCACCTGACTGCACCTCGTCGGCATTGAATGAACCAGTCTGACAAGGTGATCGTTGGTGACAACGCGGTTCCAAGCTGCAATGAGTGACTCAATCAGCTCACGCTTTGATGTCGGATGCCTCTTGGATATTTCCAAGGCCACCTTGTGCCACAGGTTCTCAATTGGATTCACATCTGGAGACTAGGCAGGCCAGTCCATTGACTTGATGTTGTTCCGCTGCTTCCAGCTGATCAACTGTCTGGAGCGATGGCAGGGTGCATTGTCATCTTGGAACAGGAACTGGCCAGGAAACAGCTGGTGTGCTGATGGCACCATGCACTTTTTCAGTATGGTGATGTACTTGGCCCCGTTTACCATTCCATTGACGATGTGAAGACGTCCAATGCCACTGGCAGCCATGCAGCCCCAGACCATGACCTTCAAAGGATGCTTCACAGTGAGGTTGAGGCACTCAGGCTTGAATGCCTCTCCAGGAAATCTCCTCACATAGGTGTGGGCCTGGTTACCAAACAGGCAGAAGGTGCTTTCATCGCTGAATAGCACCTTTTCCCACATTTCAGTCGACCAGGTTGAATGCCTTCTCACCCTCACGATCCGGTTGCACCTTTGTATGTCAGTCATCATTGGCTTATTCCATGCTTTGCAGCCCTGGAGACCAAACTGCAGGCACCGGCGATGAACTGTTGATGAGCTGACACGGACCTCAATCTTGGCTGACCACTCTAAAAGTAGCTGAGGAGAGGTCAACTCGCGATTAGTCAGTGAAATGCATTGTAGTGCGCGGTCCTGGCGTGATGTTGATGCACGTGGGCGACCTAAATGAGGCTTGTCCACCACTGAACCCGTTTCTTTCTTCTTCTGCACAATCTTAACAGCGCTCTGACTGCAGCCAACTTTCCTGGCTATCTGACAGCTTGAAAATCCTTCCTCGCTCATAAAGGACACACGAACACGCTCCTCCAAAGTCAGGATCCGAGTCATCTTCATGGTCGATCCAGAAAGCGTATGAAATTCAAAAATTCCACGCGTTTTTATAGCTGCACTGTTGGCTAGATATCTGCATTGTGATTGGTTAGTGAAACCAGCCTCCTGATTGGTCAGAAATAATGTGTGCATTCTGGATAATCTCAATCCAGTTTGGACGCAGGATCCACAAAAATCGCAGTAGCTATCTCCCAGTGTCTGTAAAGTATTTAAATTGGAAGCAAGGAATGCAAAAAAGTCAGCTCTAATAGCCAAATGTATCCCTTTTAACGTGGTAGAAAGATGAATATGCTGGGCTAATGCAAAATTTAAAAAAAAACGTTATAAGTACGAAAAACGCAAAATTCACAAGTGATTACAGACTTTTGCACACCACTGTAGATCTAAAATAGCTTCCCCTCGAGTCGGTTCCTGAATCAGCTGCTCCATGAAGCAGTCATTAATTCCATCTGGAAACTTTACCTTCCTAGCATGGCCAGATGTAATACTGACCCAGTCAATACTGGGGTAATTGAAATCTCACATTATTACTGTGCTGTGAACTTTGCAAACTTTCCTAATTTCTTTTAGCATTTCATCATCTGTCTATTCATTCTGGTCAGGCGGGCGGTAGTACACCCCCATTGCCATTCCCTTCCCCTTTTTACATGGAATTTCTATCAATAAAGATTCTACAGTGTATTTTACTTCCTACAAAACCTTAATCATGTTTGACTCAATGACCTCTTTAACATATAGCACCGCCCCTCCATCTATGTGAACTACCCTATCATTGCAATATAGTTTGTAACCTGGTATCAATCACAGTGTCCCTAATAGTTATCCTTTCATTCAGTGCTATAGATTCTAACTCTCTCATCTTATTTTTTAGACTTCTAGAATTTGCATACAGGCATTTCAAAGTTTGCTTTTCACTCATATTAACAGTCTGGCTATCGGATGACAGGGATAATTTAGAATCTTTCAACTCGGTCTGGTTTTTACTTATAGGCTCTTGGGTTACTTTTACCTTTATTGGAACCTCTCAATAGAGATGCCCTAACTTCCCTGTGGTGCTAGTATCCCTCAAAGATACAGCATTCTGAACCATGTGCACTTGTGCGACTCAGTTTTCCTTCATTTTCTAGTTAAAAATCTGTTCCCTCTCCTTTGTAAATGTTAATGCCAGCAGTCTGGTTCCACCCTGGTTAAAGGTGAAAGCCATCTTTTCAGAAACGTTCCCCTCCTCCTTCCCCAGAAAGTTGCCCAGTTTCTAACAAATACAAAAACCAACTTCCTTGCACCATCATCTCATCCACGCATTGAGACTCCAGAGCTCTGCCTGCCTCTTGGGTCCTGCACATGGAAGGTATGCTTCAGGGTTCTGTTTTGGGTCCTTCTTTCTACTCGTTCCCCTCATGCTCCAATTTTTCACCCATGGATTTCAATTCCATCATTATGCCAAGAACTCCCAGATCTCTTTCTACAAAAATATAATAGGTGCTTTCTTGAAAACGTTTTAGACGCTTTTATAAAGTTTCTCCTAAAGTTGTATTTAAACACAAAAAATTGACTTTATGTACATAAATATGATATTATGCACATCAAATATTTATACAAAACTGAAATGAATGTACCCCTACTGCTCTGAGTTGTGTCCTTCTCATCCATCGTCAGCTTCTGACTTTGGGTGTTGCCTCGTCTGCACCATATGTTTGTAAGAGGCTTCCAGCATTAATGTGTCATCATGCAGCTTTTCTGGCCTTTATTTTTATTTTTATCTTTATTTTTATTTGCACGCTTTTTTATTCAAGTCCAACTAAAACAAAAACATCTTTTGGCATGTCTTTTATATCTTAGTTTGCTCATATTATAGCCTTATTAATTTGAACCATGTTTTAAAAAGTACATTTCCTGAAGCCTATCTTAACTACCTCTCCAGACTACACTGTGACGCTTCACAGAGGAGGAACTGTCATTATGTGTGCATTCTGTACATCTAGCAGCAATATGGAAGTAGTAATAGTAGTACTAGTGATGCTATAAACAAACATTGTTATGTAATTAGTAAAAGCTCAGTTTGATTTGTAAGTGAACTAGAAGATGGGAAAAAAAAAGGTAGTAAGGAAAGGAATAAACTGGAAGGAGTGTGACAGATGTAAAGTGGGAGAGAAGAACATGGAAACTTACATTTATGCTGATATTTGATGTACTGAATGTAAGCCTAAACAAGGTAACATAAAAACATTTTTCAGCTATTAACTACTCAGAATACAACCTGGACATTATCTTCATTTTGAACAATGAAAAAGTTACATCATCTTTTACCGTAGTTATTCATTCTGTTTAACTATGAAGGTTAGCACCCAGTTAGTGCCTTTTTCTATCTAGCACCTTTCCCCTATCATATTATGCTTGTTATTCCCCTTCAGCAACAAAGAAATGACATACAAAGGATTTGCATTTTAAACTCTGTCTTCTTATTCAAGGAACTTTGCGCTGAAATGAATTGCCTGAGAAAAGGATCTTAGGAGTCTTGAAAGTTTGCATCCTAAACTGCATATTGGTCTAATAAAGACATCCCAACACCTCGGCATAACTACTTCAGCAATATTTTTTTCAGACAGGCTTTTAAGACAGGCTTGTAAAAGTTCAGTTCTCGAGGCCTCAAACAAGCCAAATTTTCAGGATATCCCTAATGAATATGCATCACAGAGATTTGAATTCCGTGGAGGTCGAATGCATACAATCTGTTTCATGCCTACTCATCAGCAATATCCTAAAAGTCTGGCCTGAATTTGAACAAGGAGAAATGTCCAATAATTTTACATATCTCATAATTTTATTTCCTTGAATTCTGCTATATCAGCCCAGATGAGTGGGTACATGAGAGCAACTTTCAGTGGGGTCATTACTTGATATATCCTCTGGTGCAGCACTGAGAGTTAGCACTCACTCACTTCCCAAACAGCGAGCAAGACTGAAAAATTCAAACTATAAACATTGTTACAAATTATGTTTTTTGAATAATAATCAATAGAACATGTATTTGGCTCTCTTACCATAACTGATTCTGCATCAGGCCCTGAACCTGATTATGCAATCAAGCAGCATCAGGACGATCAAACCTGTAAGGAAAGTCTACCAGGGCAAGTCTAGGATTGGGCTACAAGATTCAAGGAAAGAAAATTATCACATATATAAAATGTCCCCTTCCATAAGGAAGGAGACATTTTATATATGTGATAATATATAATAGATAATAACAGATGAGTGGGTGTACCAAAGTAGTTAGGACTCAGGGTGAATGGAAGACGACACTTTGGACAGAACTGTACTGTCAAAAACACCATCTATTCCAACTCCCACATGCAACCTGTAAAGTTTTACAAAGGTGCTCAGAGGTGACCCAGTAGCTGCCTTACAGATGTCTTCTGGAGACACCAAGGCAGACTCCTCCTAGGGCAGGGGTGGGCAATTCCGGTCCTGGAGGGCTGCAAACCAGTCTTCATGATGTCCCTAACGAATATTCATGGACCTATTTCCATACAATGGAAGGCAGTGGATGCAAATAGATCTCATGAATATTCATTAGGGACCTGACTGGTCTGCGGCCCTCCAGGACCGGAATTGTCCACCCCTGGCCTAGGGCATAGGCCTCCTCCTTGAGGAGTGAGCTCTGACTCACTCAGGCATGCGCTTTCAAGACAAAAGGTATGCCGAACCAATGGCTTCCTCAATCCAGCAGCAATCAAGGACTTGGCTGCTGCTAGACCTTTCCTTGGACCACTGAACAGAACAAAGAGATGGTCCCAATCAAGGGAAGGAAGTAGTGATCTAAGTATCTGACTAACCCCTTCCTCACGCCCACCAGATGCAGAGAGGGGTCCACCCAAAGATCGTTCTCTGTGAAGGCGACCTGGATGATGGTCTGGTTAAGGTGAAAGGAAGGCATCACTTTTCTGAGAAAGGACTGAGCAGTCTGCCAGAAGCCAGCAATGTGAACAAGAAGGTTCCCTGTGGGATAAGGCTTGCAGTTCTGGAACCCACTTGGCAGATGCAACCACCACCAAGAAAACCACCTTAAGGGTTAAAATCTTAAGAAAGGCCTTAACTAATGGGCTCAAAGGGAGACCCATTCAGCACTTTCAACAACAGAGAGAGATTCTACTAAAATGCACTGGTGGATGGATATACTTCAACTCCCTGGAGAAAGCAGGAAATGTAAAGTCTGCTGTCAAGGATATGCCTTCAATACGCCCCCTTGTAGCACTTTATGGTCGCAAACTGAACCTTGCTAGAGTTCATTGCCAACTTCTAAACCAAACCAAACCAAACCAGATTGTGAGGACAACAAAATGGTAACAAATTTCTGCCTTCCTGGTTTCTAGGGTCTGAGAGGTACACCAACTCTTGAAAAGCCTCCAGACTCCCACTTAGACTAAGAAAATGGAGGCCCTCTCAGTCTTAAATCAGGGAGTCCACTACTGCTGAAGAATAGTCCTTCCTGGACAGCCTATGTCTCTGAAGGACCGAGGATCATCCATAGGCAAGGAACCCTGAAAAAGGAGGCACTTCCCTTGAGGGGGGAAAATGGGGGGACCCCACCAAAAGGCTCAAGAGATCCACATATCATGGCATGCCAATCCAGAATCACTAAGCCCAGGTGGAACCAAATTCTGAACAGCAGATGGCACACCAAGAGCCACAGAAGGGAAGACATATGGAAGCACATATTGGAGCAGGGAATCTAAGTCCATCCTCTCAAATCCTTCCTACTGCTGAAAATGTCCACTTTGGCAATCTCTTAAGTGGCTATCAAGCCAAATACTGTACTATAAGGTCAAACAAATGAGGGCTGAACTCCCACTCACCAGGAACCACAGAGTTTTGACTTAAGTCAGCCTGCATGTTGATGTTCACTATGTGGGCTGCAGACAGAGAAATCAAATGTTCCTCCACCCAGCACTACAGTTCTTCCACCTCAAAAGCCAATACGGTACTGCAAGACTTGCTTTGCTCCACAGCTATGGCATTGTCCAAAAACACACAGACTGCTTGGCCTGCCAGGAGAGGCTAGAATTTCAGTAGTACCACATAGATTGCTCTGGCCTCCAAATGGTAGATCAATCAGGAGGCTTTTCAAGGGGACCAGAGTCCTTGCACAAACTATCATATAGCCTGGCACTTCAAGGGGAATCCAGTTCACCAGATGCTGAGGCTGCAACCATCACACCAGCTGCTCCATGATCTCCAGAGGGAGAGGAAGAATGCAGTCATACAACGGAGAACAGAAAGACCAGTGAGACAAATGTTGTCTCAAGCAGGAGCACATGCATGTCCTGACCCACAGGACTACTACTACTACTAATCATTTATATTACGCTACAGGCATACACAGCACTGTACAAACATATAAAGAAGACCGTCCCTGCTCGTAGAGCTTACAATCTAATAAAGCAGACAGAACAATACAAGAGAAACAAGGGGGGCTGAAATACAGAAGGAGACACAAGGAGAATGAGGGATTAGGATCCAAATGCGGCCACAAAAGGTAAGCCTTTAGCATGGATATGAAGAGGGGAGAGAAGAGACGAAGTAAAGATAGAGGAAGTTTGTTCCATGTATAAGGAGCAGCAAGGTGAAGAGATCAAAGTCTGGAGTTTTACAGAAGAAAAGGGTTGTGATGAGGAAGGCACTGGTGAGCCTGCAGAGTTAGAGAAAATCAGTGATTGTACCTTTAAAAACATTCCAGCAGTGCACAGGCTTCAGAGCAAGCTTAGAGTTTCTGAGGCTAGGCTGCCACACCCAAGCTCTGCTGACGGAGTAGCAGGCTTTGGAGCATGATTATGAACACCTGTTAATGCAGAGAGAAACGCTGCCCAGGAAGCACCTTTATAAACCCTGCTTAGGGAAAAGCAGATCTGCACTGCTGCACCAGTCCAGTCATCTTGCCACTTGCTGGAGACGGACAAAAACTGGCTTCTTTCACTGCTGCACCAGCAGATATACCAAATAAAGAAATCACTGAAAGTTGCTCATGTCTGCTTCCACCTGCTGGCAAAGAAGCATAATCCACTCATCTGGACTGGTCTAGCACGACAAAGCACCACCAATTTTTTCTTGTTTTGCTGCCACTACCAGAATAGGAACATCTTCTTCTCCACACTGTGCAGTTTTCTGTGAGCTTGAGCCACATCATACAATAACTCTTGCACTAGTCTTAGACTCTTAAGTCTCCCCAGAACAGTGTGCAGCACCGGATTTATTGTCCATGTGCCCATAGGCAATGTGTGTGTAAAGGGGGGGGAGGGGGGGGGAGGGCACTATTCCTTCCCTCCTCATCAAGCTTGCCTTTTGCTAATAGGTGGAGGGAGAGGTGCTCTGTATTCTCTCCTCCCCTCTCCTGATCCTGCCTTTTCACCTTCTTTCTGTATCAGCAGCATGGAAAATAGCAGTCAGACCTTCAACACGGGGCAGACAAACCCTCATGTCATGGACAGCTCCTATGGTGCTCCGCCCATCCTCTCACGCATGTGGGAAGAAAGGCGGGTGCACCACAGATCTTGTATGCAGCACAAGGGTTTTCATGCTCTACGCCAAAGCTTTGCTTTGTATTTGTTGCTGTTGCTGCCACACTGCTCCATGACCAGCCCAGACTGAAACATAACAGCAGCAGCAACCCTCTGGCACCTATCAGAAGTTGGCGTTTGAGGCAGTTGCTTATGATGCCTTTGCATAAATCTGGACTTGCCCTCTATGGTAGTTCCTGAACCCTACTGACAAAACAAACCAAGCTCCACATGGTGTAGAGTGGAAGCTTCTATTCCAGCAGTGACCACAGACGACAAGATGAGGACCAAGGTCAACTGAGTTCACCTAATAGAAAGTCTGGGGAAGGCTGGGTGGTTGACTAGCTGGGAAGCAATGACAGTGAGAAATCATTAGTCGGTGGCAACAGATAGCTGAGGTACTTAGCTGACTACATGAGGAGAAGAGGTAAGATAGCTGATTGGTTTCCTGGGTGGTAAGGGCTACCTTGGAATGGATGGCCAGGTGAAGAAGGAAAGAGATAGTAGGATAGGGGAGGAAGACAGATAAGAGAAAAACTGAGTGAAAGCAGGATGGGAGAGAGAGAGAAAAATTGGGCAGGGGTGGGTATAGCTGTTGGCTATGAATTTCTGCCAGTAGCCTTCATCCTTAAGAAATCAGCCCCCTTAAAGGGGTTTGGTAGCCCTTAGTAGGGGATCTCCACCCAACTCCAAGCTCGCTTTTCAACTTTTGGTGGAAACAAAGAGACATTACAGGTCTCTGAAGCTGGCTCCTAAGTTTTGAGATTGGCTCTTAAAGTCAAAGAAAATTTGTCAAGGCCTGTTCTTCAATAACAAACATCAAAAGGGAGAATGGTCAGCAGCTTGCCAGATTCATAACATTACAATAGTTTATAGCTTATAATAAGTTTTGATATACCACATTTCCTTGTTACAGCAAAGTGATTTACAGTAAAATTGAGTACAAAATATAATTTTCATAACTAAAAAATATTAAAAGTTAGAATCTAGTAGAGGAATAAAAAGGTTACTAAAAAAAATTAGATTTAGTCAGGAAAAGAAACAAAGTAGTGATATGGTTGTTGCTGTGCCTTTAACCTGGTTCCTTATTAAAAGCCATTACAAAGTAATACATTTTCAGCTGTTTCTTGCATTGTTTAAAGGAGGGTTCCAAATGGAAATCAGTCAGCAATGAGTTCCAAAGGGAGGGGGTAAGGAAGTAAAAGGCTGTTATCAGACCAATAGAACGCCTATAATGTAGCAAGCCTTAGAAAACAGTATCACCATGCAAATGCACTTCTGAAAACAATACCCTTATGAATCTGCCTAGAGAACCTCCTTCCTCACTGCCCGCTCATTTTCCATGCACCTCAATGCTGTGTCCTCCGCTGCAGTACCTCTGGTATGTTGGGTCCCTTAGGGCTCCGTACCCTCTCCACTGCTTTTTAACATCTTCCTTGCTCCTTTGCCACTCATCATCCAGCAGTACCCAGTATCAGCATATTTCTATGCTGACGACATAATCCTTCTTTACCACACCTCCCCTGTTGCTATTGACTTATCACCTCTTAATGATTGTCTCTCCCACATTGCCACATGGATCTCGACTAATTACCTCCACCTTAACCCTTCCAAGTCCACAGCTATGTGCTTCTCCTTCAGTATCCCCTGTCCTACCACTGCCCCTCTGCTTAATTCCACTCCCATCCCCTTGGTTCCTTCCTTCCTTTACCTGGCCATCACACTAGATTCAGCGCTTTCGTTCCAGGAGCATTTGTCCATTCTCATCCGTCGTTCCTTTTGTGCACTCCATCAGATCAGAGCAGTCCATTCCTTTTTGCCGCCTTCAGTTACCACTCTTCTGCTTTCTCTGGTAATCAGCAGGCTAGACTACTGCAACATGGCCTTAGCAAACCTGCCTCAATATCAGCTACTGCATTTGCAACTGTTGCAAAATATTGCGGCACGTATTATCACTCATGCTAGGCGTTCGGACCATGTCACCCCACTACTTGTTCATCTCCATTGGCTTCCCCTCCGCTACAGAATTCAGACTTTATGGGTAAAAATTCTGATTTTGACCCATAAAGTCATTTACACGTCCACACCTCAGTATCTGGCCAATCTCCTATCGTCAGCTCCGGTCCCTCCACGCTAATCGACTTTCTCTCCCATCATCTCAGGCTCACTTAGAACTTACCAGTCATGCTGCATTTTTCTGAATTAGTCCTGTACTCTGGAATGCACTGCCGCCTTCACTTTGCCTTGAATTTTCTTATCTGAAGTTTAAGGCGCATCTCAAAACACACCTGTTCCATCAAGTCTATGACATCCCATATATCAGTCCTCTTTAGTCCCTTTGTCCTTCTCTACTGTCTCCCCTGTGGTTTTATAACTGCTAGCTACTGCTGTACCTGTTTCTTTCTCTCCTATCATTGAATAGCGTTCTTTTCTGTTTCCTGATTGCAGCATTAAAGTTTTATTGTAAATCGTCCTGATGCCGTGGCCTGAGTGGTATATGAAATGTGAAATAAAGATAAAAGATAAAGATACATGGACCCATTCTCAGTACTCAAACTGCGTAATGTCCTAAACAGAGTTCTTCAAACAACCATCATAAAGATTGCAGAGTGAATGCATAATTAATTTGTATGGAAATTGTGCAAATCTGAAAATAAACATCTTAACTTATTAGAAATGAAAGTCAGCTAAAGTTGAAATGCTGTCTACTGGAAACAGAATGGTAAAACACAATATGCCCTCAAAATTGGAAGTCCCTTATATGTTAAAAATATTTTTTTCTCTGAAATTGTGGTGCTTTTCTACAAGTGCTGTGTATTCAACTGTCCTTCAATCATTTGTTAGCCCACCAGAAAAATGTGAAGATAAAGAATTCCTTGATATCATTAGCAGTAGTATGGAAACTGCCAAGGAATCAACAATATTTCTTTGGCATGTTCCAAGTTCCAGATTTCTCTCAGCATCACACATCCATGATATTCCATTTCAATCTATCCTATATTCTGAGTTAAATGTGTTAAAGCAAGCTTGACAAATCCCAGGCGCCAAGTAGCCACAATGACTATAAACTGAACCCTCGTGCTTGGGATTTCATTGCTCACCTCCCCCAGCCATCATCCAATATGTCTTAGCATTCCAGCCACGCTGTTTGCTGCTTCACCGCAATTGGATCTGCATGTAGCTTGAGACGCGTGATGGAGGAAGTCAGCTGATCTTGCAGTTTTAATTTTCATGAGATCAGAAAACTTACTTCACCATGTGGCTCAAGCTACATGCAGAGCTGATCATGGTAGAGCAGCAAATAGTGTGACAAGAATGGTAAAGATATATCGGGTGATGGCTGGCGGAGCAGGAGAGACGGACTGGGATGATGATAGTGGGGGGGCTGTGAGAGAGAGAGAGACAAACTGACTGGAGTGATGGAGATGGGGGTGGCTATGGGAGACAATGACTAGGGTGAGGGTGGCAGGGTCGTGAAAGAGAGATACTGGGTGAGGGTGGGGGACTGTGCGAGAGAGACTGAGTTGATAGCGGTGGGGTGGCTGTGAGAGATTGGGGTGAGGGTGATGGGGCCATGAGAAAAAGACTGGGGTGACAGCATTGGAGGACAGAGAGAGAGAGACTGGAGTGAGATGGTGGGGTGGCTGTGAGAAATAGAGAGAGACTGGAGTGAGATGGTGGGGTGGCTGTGAGAGTGAGAGAGAGAGAGAGAGAGTGAGACTGGGGTGGCAGAGAGAGTGAGACTGGGGTGGCTGAGAGAGAGAGACTGGAGTGATAGTGGTGGGGGCTGAGAGAGAGACTGGGGTGAGAGTGGGGGGAACTGTGAAAGAGAGGAGTAATGGTGATTGGGGGCTAAGAGAGTGTAATAGTGGTGGGGAGCTGAGAGAGAGAGACTGGGGTGAGATGGTGCAATGGCTGTGAGAGAGAGAGAGAGAGACTCTGAGATCGGGGTGATGGTGGCGGGAGCAGAGAGAGAGACCGGGATGAGTGTGGTGGGGGCTGAGATAGAGAGACCTGGGTAATAGCAGTGGGGGGAGATCTGTGAGAGATAGAGACTGGAGTGATAGCGGTGGGGCGGCTGTGAGAGAGACTGGAGTGATAGCGGTGGGGCGGCTGTGAGAGAGACTGGAGTGATAGCGGTGGGGCGGCTGTGAGAGAGACTGGAGTGATAGCGGTGGGGCGGCTGTGAGAGAGACTGGAGTGATAGCGGTGGGGCGGCTGTGAGAGAGACTGGAGTGATAGCGGTGCGGCGGCTGTGAGAGAGACTGGAGTGATAGCGGTGGGGGCGGCCGAGAGAGAGACTGGAGTGATAGCGGTGGGGCGGCTGTGAGAGAGACTGGAGTGATAGCGGTGGGGCGGCTGTGAGAGAGACTGGAGTGATAGCGGTGCGGCGGCTGTGAGAGAGACTGGAGTGATAGCGGTGGGGCGGCTGTGAGAGAGACTGGAGTGATAGCGGTGGGGCGGCTGTGAGAGAGACTGGAGTGATGGCAGTTGAGAAGCTGAGAGGGGGAATGGGGTGAGAGTGGTGGGGGGCTGTGAGAGAAAGACTGGAGTGATCGCAGTTAGGGGCCCGAGAGAGACGCGGAGGTGAGGATGTAGAGCTGAGAGAGTGGGGCGAGGGTGGTGGGGGGGACTGTGAGAGAGAGAGACGGAGGTGAGGTAGTGGAGCTGCTGTGAGAGAGATACTGGGGTGAGAACTGAGGAGAGAGAGAGAGGGGGGTGAGGGTGTGGAGGGGACTGTGAGAGAGAGAGACTGGGGTGAAGTGGTAGAGAGTCTGTGAGAGACAGACTGGGGAGATGGCTGTGAGAGAGACACACGGGTGAGATGGAGGGGTGGCTGTGAGAAAGAGGGAGAGAAAGAGAGAGAATGGAGTGAGGGTAGTGGGGGACAGAGAGAGAATGGAGTGAGGGTGGGGGCTGAGAGAGAAACGGAGGTGAAGGTGTGGAGGGGCTGTGAGAAAGAGATATGGGGTGAGGTGGTGAGAGGGCTGTGACAGAGAGTGGGGTGTGATGGTGTGGGCTGTGAGAGAGAGAGATGGGGGTGAGGTGGTGGGGGGACTATGACAGAGAGAGACTGGGGTAAGGTTGGCGGATGGCTATGAAAGACACTACTACTATTGATCATTTATATAACGCTACGAGGTGTACACAGCACTGTACAAAGAAATGTAAGAGGCAGTCCATGCTCATTAGAGCTTACAATCTAGTCAACAGACAATACAACAGCTGGTGACTAGGATATGTCTAGGGGAAAGGTAAGGAAACACATAGTTGGAGAGCAGGAGATTATGCAGATCAGGATCCAAAAGCAGCCTCAAAGAGGTGAGATTTCAGCCTGGATTTGAAAAGGGCCAGAGATGAAGCCTGATATACCAACTCAGGTAGTTTGTTCCAGACATAAGGAGCAGCAAGGTGGAAAGATCAAAGCCTGGAGATGACAGTGGAAGAGAAGGGCACAGACAGAAGCGATCTGCCAGAGGTGTGGAGTTCCCAAGGAGGATGTAGGGAAAGATAAGCGAGGAAAGGTAGTGAGGAGCAGCAAAATGAATGCACTTGTACGTCAGCAGGAGAAGTTTGAACAGGATACAGAAATGGATAGGAAGCCAATGAAGCAACTTGAGAAGACGGGTTATATGAGCATTGCGAGACTGGTGGAAGATTAGCTGCACAGCTGAATTTTGAACAGATTGAAGGGAAGAAAGATGATTTAAAGGAAGGCCAGCAGCAAAGGAGGTTAAATAGTCAAGATAGGATGTGACTAAAGAGTGGATAAGTGTCTTGGTGGTGTGTTCAGAAAGGAAAGGGCAAATTTTGCTGATGCTATAGAGAAAGAAACGGCAGGCTTTAGCTATCAGTTGGATGTGTGTGGAGTATGAGAGGGAGGGGTCAAAGATAAACCCAAAGTTGTGAGCCAAGGAAGGCAACATTTTACTTATCAGATAATGTCCTTTCCTTGAGTCCTGCTAGACAAGTTCAGACAAGTGGATTGTGTTCCCTTACCAGCAGATTGGTGGACAAAAAAGAACCAATGAAAAGCCCAGGTCTCAATGGCATCACTCCCATGCCTCTATCCACCTCAACCAGAGCTCTCTTCAGCATTTGTCCCAAAGCATATGGGAAAACATGGGATGCCACACACAACCTCAATCGAGGGCAACAATGAATAATCAACAATAGCAAATTATGTACAGGAAAGCATAAACAGAAGGCTGTCAGTGGAGCCAACTATATAAAATGTTAGCAAACCCAAGGATACCAAACACCGCATTAGCAAACACAGTTCCAGGGGATGGGCCCTGGATTGGTCTAGCAGGACTCAAGGAAAGCACATTATCTGGTAAGTAAAATGTCATTCCCTCACTTGGTTTGCAGCTTGTCATGCTGTGAGGACTTCTGTGCATCAGTGATGCTGAGAACTTAGCTATCAGTAGCTTAGCTACTGGCAAGGTCTCCCAAGATAGACAGTCTGGCATCTCAGCCGAGACCTAAGACAAACCTATCTGGGCAGCAGCATAATGGGATTGTGTTGTAAGCAGAGGATCATATTTCTGTGACAAATGCAACAACACTGGAATTAACTGCACGGAAGAAAGGCTTGGCATATCTGCATCTTGCCTCAAAAACCCAATGGATAGTCACAAAACAAATTGCACTATAGTGCTGGAAGATGAGACCCCCAGGTTGGAAGGCACTCAAATGGCTACTGGGGATGAACTGAAGACTTCTCAGAGTAAAACCAGCAGTTATGATGTGGTTGGATCTGCTGATGTAGCTGTGCATGAAGAGAGAGCCAGAAGTTGCAAAGATATCTTCTGTTCCTTGAGAAGAGCAATGCTCTCCAGAGCTCTCCCGAAAGGTGGTTTCTGCTGAATTTGCTGCCAAATTGTGAGTTCTATTGGTCTGTATGTTTGTCTCCCCATATTTATTTATCTCTTTGTCCTTATTGGTGGGTTCCCTTACCTACTCCATTGCTGTAGTGTTTAAACTTTTTTCCTCTTAGTCTACCTGAGTGACTACCCCTCCCCCCTGCTGAGGTATTGTGTACACCTCCATTTAATGAACGTGGGCTTGCTCAGATTGCCTTCTGTTCCTTGAGAAGAGCAGTGCTCTCCAGAGCTCTCCCAAAAGGTGATTGTTGTCCTTATACAATTCAGGAACAGCCTACTGGCCAGAGACACTTAGATTCCTGCCCACCATACCCTTCACCCCACCCACCCCAGGGGCTACATTGCCTATATAGTGGTCACATACGTGCCATCTATCCTTCCTAACTTGGGTTAAAGCCCACATCATCTTCATCTTTTCTTCTTCTTCTTCCTCTTCTGGGACTGCTTAATCAACATGTTGTGTATTCGGTGCAATAACTGCAGTAGTTCATTCCAAGACAAATCATTTGGAGCCTAAGAGCTTGTCCTATGTGCCTCAAATCAGCTGCCATGCATGAAGAACTGACTCTACTAAGGAAAGACCTAGCTGCCATGCATAAAGAAGTGACTCTACTGAGGGAGGAACTGGCTGCAATGAAGCGCACCTCTTCTAGGATACAAACTGAACAAAGTCCACCACCGCTTCCACAAAGAATCAAACACCCCAGGAACAAATGGATCACAGTGGGTTCTGGTAAATTGCGACCTGTAACGCAGAGACATCCTACACATCAAGAGATATCCCTGCACAATGCCTTCTCTGCCTTGGCTAATGAGGATGCCCAATCCAAAGAAACTGAAGGGCCCTTAAATGAGTCAGACAATGCCCAATCTCCTGCTAAAGCACCAAATATGAAGAAAACCTCACCAAACAGAAAACTACTACTACTTGGAGATTCCATCATTAGAGGCACCAACTTGGGAACACAGTTCAAAGGAGAGAAGATAGTCATGTGCCTACTAGGCTCTTCAGCCAGTAGGAATGCAAACCAAGTTGTTGAAGTACTTAGCAAAAAAAGTGAACACTCCAAACTTGATGTTGTTAGCCACTTGGGCACAAATGACCTGGCTAGAAACAGTGCCTCTACAGTCCAAAAGGAATTCCAATCTCTGGGAGAGAAACTCAAGCCCATTGTTAACACCGTTGCATTCTCAGAAGTTCTACATGCTCTTGGTAAGGGGACAAAAAGGCTGCATCGCATTAACAGCTTTAATACATGGTTCCAGACATAGTGCAAACAAGAAGGATTCAGATTTATTGGCAATTGGAGAAACAGATGGACCAACAAGAGACTATACTGTGCTGATGGACTACATCTCTCTGTTGCAGGGAAAAGAATCCTAAGTAAAAAATTCAGGCAGTATGTGGATATGCATTTAAACTAGGAAAAGGGGGTGACAGATGTGGAAGGTCAAGATCTGCAAGCCACCCCCTGAAAAAGCAGAACAACATCAGACTTTAAACCACACATCAAAAACAAGTGGGAAGAAGTGGCCAGAACAAAATCAATGCAAAATACACACAAGCCAGGTAAATGCTGGAAAGCAATGAGCACAAATGCTCGAAGCTTAGCCAACAAAGTTCCGGACCTGGAAGCCCTAATGGTGGAAATGGATTTGGACATTGTGGCCATTACAGAAACATGGTTTAATGAATGGCATGATTGGGATATAGCCATAGCTGGCTATAATCTATTCAGAAGAGACAGAAAATGGAAAAGGAGGAGTAGCAGCCTTATATGTCAAAAGCAATATTAAAGCTACTGAAATGCAGGGAACATGGGGAAAAGAAGAAGTGCTCTGGATTGCGTTGGAAAGAGGAGATGGCACTGTCATCCATACTGCTGTAGTCGACAGACCTCCGACTCAAATTGAAGAGAGAGATAACAAATTGATTATAAATATTGCCAAGATAGCCACAAAGGGGGAAGTGATCATACTGGGTGACTTTAATCTACCTGATATGTACTGGATTACTCCTTCTGCACATCTGGAAAGAAGCAAAAAATATTGTAGTTGCTCTCCAAGATGCATTACTTAGACAAATGGTGATGGAACCAACCAGGGAAAGCTCAACGTTGGATTTAGTGCTCACCAACGGTGATAGAGTGTTGAATGTCTGCCTGAGTGCCCCTATGAGCAATGGTGATCATCACACAGTGTGGTTTGAGATAAGCGCCATGGTACAGGCCAACCACAGCAAGCTCAAAATCCTAAACTTCAAAAACACTGACTTTAATAAAATGGCCAAGTACCTAAAGGAGGAGATGATGGGGTGGAAGGAGGTAAGGGAAATGGAATTGCAATGGGCTAAACTAAAGGTGGCAATAAAAGGAGCAACAGATAAATATGTAAGAAAAGTAAATAAAAACAAGAGGAGAAGGAAACCTATTTGGTTTTCCAAAGAGGTGGCTGCTCAAATAAAGGCAAAAAACACAGCTTTCGCAAAATTCAAAAGCTTGCAAACAGAAGAACACAGAAATGAATACAGGATCAAAAAGAGTCAAAAAGAGAAATAAGGAAAGCAAAATCAAAGGCAGAGGAAAAGATGGCTAAAGATGTTAAGGGCGACGACAAAACTTTCTTCAGGTATATTCGGGAAAGGAGGAAGATCAGAGTTGGACTTGCAGGACTCAGAAGTGCTGGGAAAGGACTTGTGGAAAGTGACACTGAAAAAGCGAAATTGCTAAACAAATACTTCTGTTCTATGTTTACTAAAGAAAATCTTGGAGATGGACCAGCTGTGACTCCCAAATATAAAACTGGGAATGAAGTAGATATCACACCATTCACAGAAAATGGGGTGTTAGAAAAACTTGCTAAACTGAAAGTGGACAAAGCCATGGGACCGGATGGGATACATCCCAGGATACTGAAAAAGCTCAGAGGGGTTATTGCAGGACCGTTAAAGGATGCCTTCAACAGATCCTTGGAAACAGGAGAGGTTCCTCAGGACTGGAGAATGGCTGATGTACCCCTACACAAAAGTGGTGACAGGGAAGAAGTGTCAAACTACAGGCCCGTGAGCCTTACCTCAGTGGCGGGAAAAGTAATGGAGGCGCTCCTGAAAGAGCGAATAGTGAACTTTCTCAAAACCAACAGGTTGCAAGATCCGAGGCAACATGTTTTTACCAAAGGACGGTCTTGCCAAATAAATCTGATTGAGTTCTTTGACTGAGTGACCAAGGAACTAGATCAGGGGCATGCGATGGATGTCATCTACCTGGATTTCAGCAAAGCCTTTGATACGGTTCCTCATAGGCGGCTTGTCAATAAGCTCAGTAGCTTGGGGATGGGTCCCAAGATGGTAAATTGGATTAGAAATTGGTTGACTGACAGACAACAGAAGGTGATGGTAAATGGAGCTCACTCAGATGAAGGGAAGGCGATTAGCGGGGTGCCCCAGGGTTCGGTCCTGGGCCCATCACTGTTCAATGTATTTGTGAGTGATATTGCTGAAGGACTGAATGGAAAAGTCTGTCTTTTTGCAGATGACACAAAAATTTGCAACAGAATGGACTCCCGAGGGAGTGGTTAACATGAGGAAAGATCTACAAAAGCTGGAAGAATGGTCTAATGCTTGGCAACTACGATTTAATGTGGAAAAGTGCAGTGTCATGCACTTGGGTAGCAGAAATCCAATGGAAATGTATGCAACAGGGAGCAAGAGGTTGGTGTGCACGGTTCAGGAGAAAGACCTTAGTGTGATTATCTCTGATGATCTCAAGGTGGCAAAACAGTGCGACAAGGCAGTGGCAAATGCCAGGAGGATGTTGGGCTGCATACAAAGAGGGATTACCAATAGAAAGGAAGAGGTACTAATGCCACTGTACAAGTCACTGGTGAGGCCTCACTTGGAATACTGTGTTCAGTTTTGGAGACTATATCTTGCAAAAGATGTAAAAAGACTGGAAACTGTTCAGAGGAAGGCAACCAAAATGATTTGGAGCCTAAGTCAGAAGCCTTATAAGAAGAGACTTGAAGACCTAAATATGTACACTTTGGAGGAGAGGAGGGACAGGAGAGATATGATTCAGATCTTTAAATACTTAAAGAGAAATGATGAACAAACAAACATCTTCCAAAGACGGAGGAAGCTGTAAAACTAGAGGGCATAACATGAAGCGGCAAGGTGGTAAACTGAAAGGCAATGTCAGGAAATATTTTTTCACTGAAAGGTTGGTAGATGCTTGGAATGCCCTCCCGATGGAAGTGGTGGGGGCAAACACGGTGACGGAATTCAAAACGGCATGGTACAAACACAGTGGATCCCTTTACAGCAACAGGATAAAAACAAAATAAACTGAAACATATAACTTCTGAATCATCTAACATCTCAACAAATAGGGGTGTCCTACATGGAGTGGTGGGTTCACCCCTAAACAAAGACATGGGGAGGGGTGACCTGCGCCTACTCTTGCCATCTTGCTGGGCAGACCAGATGGACCATGCTGGTCTTTATCTGTTGTCATCTACTATGTTACTATATTGGGACATGAAATGTACGAAGCATGAACCAAGGGAAGTTGGAGGTGGTCAGAATGAATTGGAATGTGTACAACTCGTTCTGTTGGGTGTCAGTGAACAGAAATGGACTGGCTTTGGGCACTTTGCATCCGATGATCATATAGTTTACTATGCTGCAAATGAAAGAAAGAAGAAATGAGGTTGCATTTATAGTTAAGAAATTTGCAAGAACTGTAATGAAATACAATGCAGTCAGCGAATGCTTAATTTCTATTCGTCTACGAGGAAAGCCCATCAATACAACTATAATTCAGGTTTATGCCCCAACAACAGCTGCAGAAGAGGAAGACGTTGGATTAGTTCTGTGAATTTCAGCTTGTACTTGTTCATAGAACATGCAAACAGGATATCCTGATAGTCATGGATGACAGGAACAGAAAAGTTGGCAACAAAGAAGAAAGCAAAGTGGTTGGAAAATATGGACTTGGCAACAGAAATGAAGCTGGAGAAAGACTGATAGAATTCTGCAAGACCAATGATCTATTCATCTCAAACACCTTCTTCCAGCAACACAAGCGCCGACTGTACACGTGGACGTCACCCAATGGATTGTAGAGAAATCAAATGGACTACATCTGTAGAAGACAACAATGGAAAAGCTCAGTAACATCAACAAAGACAAAACCCGGAGCTGACTGATACAGATCACCAACTACTAATATCCAAACTCAATCTAAAGTTGAAAAAGAGCAAGCCATTCATGAATGTAGCAAAATATGACCTTGAGAATATACCACTGGAATTTAAAGACTGCCTGAGAAATTGATTTGCTGCTTAAGATACAAATGACAGAGTTCCAGAAGAGTTATGGTATGACATCAAGAAGGTTGTATTGGAAGAAAGCAATAAGTCTCTTGTCCAGAAATGCAGAGAAGCTAAAGCCAGAGGAGAAAGAGAGGCAATCACAGAACTCAGACATTTCCAACGTGCAGCAAGACAAGGAGAAGTACTACAATGGCACATGCAAGGAAAAAGAATCAGAAGACATTAAAAGAAGAACAAGATTGGCTTTTCTAAAGCTACGAGAGTTAAAGAAAAAATTTGAGCCTCAAATTGGAATGCTACAAGATGCTCAAGGATCGATGTTGAATGATGCTGAGAAGATCAAGAAAAGATGGAAAGAATATACAGAGTCATTATACCATAAAGATTAAGTGGACCAACAGCCATTTCAACCTATACCTTATGATCAGGAACCATTGGTAATGAAAGAAGTAGTCTAAGCAGCATTGAAAGCGTTATCAAAGAACAAAACACTGGGCATTGATGGCATTCCCATTGAGTTATTACCGCAATCAGATGAAGCTATTATCTGTTACCATACTTACAAGGCTCTGCCAGGAAATTTGGAAGACAAATTCACGGTCAACTGACTGGAAAAGATCTGTGTTTATACCAATACTGAAGAAAGGTGACCCGGCTGACTGTGGAAATTATCGCACAATCACTTTGATCCCACATGCCAGCAAGATTCTACTCAATATCATTCAGCAGAAACTACAACTATACCTGGAACGAGAACTGCCTGAAGTGCAAACAGGGTTCAGGAAAAGGAGAGTAACGAGAAACATCATCACAGATGTGAGATGGATCCTTGAAAAGACAAAAGAATACCAAAATATCTATATGTGTTTTATTCACTAAAGCAAGGCTTTTGACTGTGTAAGCCATGAGAAACTCTGGGCCACATACCAGAACACCTGATCATTCTCTGCACAACCTTTATATTGATCAAGAAACAACAGATCAAACAGAACTAGGAAAAACAGAATGGTTTAAAATCAGCAAAGGTGTACGACAAGGCTGCATACGTCTCCCCTACCTCTTTAATTTATATGCAGCACAAATCATCAGAGAAGCAGGACTGTATGAAGACAACAGAGGTGTGAAGATTGGTGGAAGACTCATCAAAAACCTTCGCTATGCTGATACCATATCACTGACTGAAAGGGGACGACAATTTGAAACATTTGCTTCTCAAGATCACAGAATATAGTCTTAAAATGAGTCTGCACCTTAATGTTAAAATGACAAAGATCCTGACAACTGGCAAAATGAATAAGTTCATTGTCGATGGAGAAGAAATTGAAATGGTTGACAACTTTAACCTACTTGGATCAACTATTAATAAAGAAGCAACAAGCAGTCAAGAAATCAGACGACGCATTGCTCTGGGCAGAATGCCTATGAAGGACCTAGACAAGATTCTCAAGAGCAGAGATGTCTCTCTCCATACAAAGATTTGACTTGTTCAAGCCATGTCATTTTTAATCTAACAAATACAACCCTTCACTCTGATCACTAAACTTACCCTACCTATAGAGTGAAACCTAAGTGACTGATGTCTTAGTTTTTTTGCTTTTTCTACTTTTTTTTGTCGAAAGTTTTTGCCATGAGGGATGTCATTCTCTTGAAGCGTAACTTCCCTTTTATTCACTTTGGTGGTAACCTAACCACTGTATAAAAGATTGTGAGGTAATTGCATTCTACCTAATGCTACATCACCATATTAAAATTGTCTCTGCAGATCTCAACGGACACAGTACTGCGTTTAGAACCGCTCACTTCTTTTCGGCTCTGCTTCAACGCTTCAAATCTGCTAACACTTTTACTCATCTGATTCTTGCCACCAGCCGAAGAGGTATCAAATTTCCAGCCTTTCTTCCGAACTTCTCTTCTTCTTTCTGCTCTTTTAATCAAGGCTATGACGATAGATATCCCTCTTGTAAACTGGACTTCTCCATCAATGCAGTCATACTTGCTGATCAAACTCAAGGAACAGCGAACAGGTTTTATGAACACACAACCCTCCTCCTTTTTTTGACATCATATCAAGCTCATCCAATCAATCTCTAGATTCAGCCCCTTCGGTTCTAAAGAGCCTATCCGAAAAATCCAACTTTGTTCTAGCCATTGAAGACGCTGTTCCCTATCTCCTCCTCTCAGACTCACCGGAGCGTGATCAATTATTCGCCAGTGAAAATCAGAGAATGAATGATTAAACTCTATACAATGTTGAAGTAGAGGAGCTGAAGTTACCTTATTTCTTTTCGGATAGGCTCTTTAGAACCGAAGGGGCTGAATCTAGAGATTGATTGGATGAGTTTGATATGATGTCAAAAAAAGGGGGAGGGGTGTGTGTTCATAAAACCTGTTCGCTGTTCCTTGAGTTTGATCAGCAAGTATGACTGCATTGATGGAGAAGTCCAGTTTACAAGAGGGATATCTATCGTCATAGCCTTGATTAAAAGAGCAGAAAGAAGAAGAGAAGTTCGGAAGAAAGGCTGGAAATTTGATACCTCTTCGGCTGGTGGCAAGAATCAGATGAGTAAAAGTGTTAGCAGATTTGAAGCGTTGAAGCAGAGCCGAAAAGAAGTGAGCGGTTCTAAACGCTGTACTGTGTCCGTTGAGATCTGCAGAGACAATTTTAATATGGTGATGTAGCATTAGATAGAATGCAATTACCTCACAATCTTTTATACAGTGGCTAGGTTACCACCAAAGTGAATAAAAGGGAAGTTACGCTTCAAGAGAGAGACATCCCTCATGGCAAAAACTTCCGACAAAAAAAAGTAGAAAAAGCAAAAAAACTAAGACATCAGTCACTTAGGTTTCACTCTATAGGTAGGGTAAGTTTATATCATTTTTAATAGCATCATATGGATGTGAAAGTTGGACAGTGAAAAAGATAGACAGAAAGAAAATTGATGCCTTTGAATTATGGTGCTGGCGACGAATATTGGGTATACCATTAACCACCCGAAGAACAAACCAGTCAGTACTAGAGATTTAAACCTAAGCTTTCTTTAAAAGCTCAGATGACAAGACTTCAGCTTTCATACTTTGGATACATCATGTGAAGAGAGAGATCATTAAAGAAAGACATCATGCTTGGCAAGGTAGAAAGTCATTGCAAAAGAGGAAGGCCAGCAATGAGATGGATCAATACAACAGCAGCAGCTATGGGTGCCAGTCTGTCAACAATGAGCCGCCTGACTGAAGATCAAAACACAATTTAGGACAACTATCCAGAGTGTCACCATGAGTCGACACTGACTTGACAGCACTTAAGAACAACAAAACAACGTCATCTTCAATATTGTCCTGCTAGACCAATTCAGACAAGTAGGACGTATGAAAAATATGATTCTACTGGGTGGGAAGAAGACAAAGCAGCTCGCAAAATCTTAGAGCAAAAGGCCATGGCCATCCAAGCGGAAAGGCTTGACCAAATGGGAAAGCGATGCCCACATTACCAGCTGACAAAGATCTTCAGGGGCTACCGAGCTCTGCTCCATCAACAGGGACGCTAGTGCTCAGGTAGAATGGGTGCACAAACCCTCCAGAACCGGTCGGTTCCGCAACAGATCCACTGAAGCAACAGCCTCCTTAATCCAGCACCCCAATGCAGACTTAGCCGCTGTGTCACCTTGTGTGGACAAACAGCACAAAAGAATGGTCTGACTTATGAAAATAATTTGTAACCTCCAAGAACCGGAGAGGGACCCTCTGGACATCCACAAGGCAATGATCCTGACATTCTCCCAACCCTGCTCCTTAGAGAAGGAGAGCAGGCAATCACCTGGTTCACACAAAAGGGAGAAATCATTTCAGGAAAAAAGGAAGGTGCAAGCCAAATGAAAACAGCCTCCTCATAAAAGGTAGAAAAGGATCTTGGCAAGACAGAGCCAGCAGCTCAGAATCCTTCTTGCAGAACAAACTGCAGCCAAGAACAACGTCTTGAGCATCAAATCCTTCAGAGTAGTGTGCTTCAACCACTCAAAGGGCTCCGACATCAGAGTCCCAAGCACGGGATCCCAGGAAGGGATCACTAATAGGAGGGGTGGACACAGATTTTGAACCCCCTGACGAAGGCGCGAAATATCTGGGTGTAAGACTAGAGACTAGCCAGCCAACAGACCTCTAAAACAGGCCCAAGCTGCCATCTGAACCTTCAGGGAGGTAAGAGAAAAAAGGTCCTTCTCCAAACCGTCCTGCTGAAAGGCCAACAGGGACTGCATCTTGGCCACCTCAGGAGCTAGTTGCCATGTGCCGCATCAGCACACAAGACACTAGATCAGCACTTATGCCAGGCTGGTAGACCTCCTCCAGGCTCTGAGCAGAGTGGAAAAGTCCGTAAATCTGCACAGTCTCCCATAACTCCTTTAATTTGCTTGGTCACAGCATCTACTTTTATTAAGAAAAAAACTGCCACATTACACATTATTTTGCCTTATCACTCTGCAACATGCTTTTTGCTTTCCTTTTTAATTTACCTATATCTACATGTTACAGGTCATGCCAAGCACAAACATATTGCTCACGCTTAATCAGGACAAGCTTCCTGCAAACAGAAGTTCTGTGTCTTGCACTAACAGCCTCCTTACAGGAACCACGCTGCAAGCAAGAAGGGAGCTGGATCCTTTAGGAAAAGCAGCCTTTTACACAATAGACCCCGACATAGAGGCAAACAAAGAGGTGGCACTTGTAGGAGACACATCAGATATCCAAAATATTGCTCTCATCGGCCAATCCGGCATAGACAGGATAATCCCTCTCAGGTGGCACTCCATATGCCAAACCACATTCCCCACAGGAAGCCATGGAGGAAACACATACAGTAGGTGTTGACTTGGTCAAGGTTGAGCCAAGGCACAGACACCCTCAGACCTCTCTGTGCGGCAACTGAAGAAGCAGCACACTTTGGCATTGGAGTGGGTCACCATCAGATCCCCTCATGGCGACCCCAGCGGTGAAGAAACGACTGAGAAAATTTGTTTACACAGTAGCTACCCTTGCAATCTGCTGAGCCAACAAACTAGGAGGTTCTTCACCACCCAGGCAAAAAGAAAACCACCTCCAGAGCTACCCCTGGCACTCCTCGTGCCGCCTTATCAACTGACATAAGCCTCCACAGTGGTGTTATCAGAGAACACTTGAACCGCCCGACCCTCAACCAGGGAATAGAAACACAAGTAAGCCAACCTAAGGGCCCTCGCCTCAAGGCAGTTGATGGACCACACCACTTCCCTGGCATTCTAATGGCCCTGGGCCATTCATCCTTGGCAATGGGCTCCCCAGCCCAAGAGACTGGCATCCATGAGTAATCGTGCAGTAGTACATCCTTCCTTAGAAGACTGAGCTGCTGCATCACCACAGACTGGCCATCACCATCGCTGGGAACATGAGCCTGAGCACGAACCGCTGAGAACTCGGGGACTACTAAGTCAACAAGGGCCGTTGGAGCAGCCACAAAAGAGCATGCACCCTCGGCACCATCTTGATGGTTGCTGCCATCAATCCAGAGTTGAAGATAATCCTAGACTCTGGGAGCCTGCTGTGAATAGAATAATGCTAGACAATCCAATAGCCTTTGACTTTTTCCTCTGGCAGGAAGACATTGCACACTAGAGTACTGAAACATGCTCCCAGGAACTCCAGGAACTGAGAATGCAATAACTGTCTCTTTTCCCAATTGATCACCCAGCCAAGGCTTATTAGAAAGGACACCACTTGAGGAGTTACCAAAGTCGCCTCTGAAAAAGAATGGGTTTCAAATGAGCCAATAGCCATAGATGGATGCACACAAATCCCTTGGTGCCGTAGCACCACAGCCACCACCACCATGACCCTTGGAGAACGTCCTTTGGTCAGTGGGAGAGCAGCAAACTGAAGGAGAGAGCCAAGCATGGCACATACTTTGCTTATCCCCCGGATTGGGATAGGAAAATACACCTTGGCAAAATCCAGAGATGCCAGAACTCACTTTGCCACACTGCTTGAATCATGGATCGCAAAGTTTCCATCCAGAAGCTCATGATGTGCAAGCGCTCATGGACACACTTGAGGGCCAGAATGGGCCGGAATGTTCCTTCCATGTTGACACCATGAAACAGAAAATACATACCCTTGCCCCAGTTGTCCACGGCAATGGGTACCACCGACTTTAAGAGAGGCAACTTGTTGAAGGGGATCCGTAGTGGCCCTGCTGTTTGCAGACCCACAAGGGGAGAAGATGAAAGCAGCTAAGATCGGCCCTTGCATTCAAGGACATAGTCATAGTGAATGGAGAATAGCACCCAGTGATCCTTTGTGACCTGTGCCCATTCCTAAAGGAAGAGGCAAAGTTGCCCCCAGAGGAACCCGAGAATGGGCCCCCAAAACTTTCATTGCGCAGCTCAGGAGGGTCATCCTCTGGATAAGACCAGATACCTGGGGCCAAGTGCTCCATGAAAAGACTGAAAACGAGCCCGAAGTCCATATGCAGAGAGGAAGAAAGAATTTCCAAGCTGGCATCTATGGGAAACTCGAGAGCCCCAGGAGTCTGACCAGCGCACGTGTGAGTGGACACTAACAGAAAAGGAACTCCCGCCCGCTTCAAAGGCCCCTTGGATCTGTCTTCCGGAAGTCAGTAAGATGTCATCTCATCCAGGTCCTCTACCAGTTTCTCCAAATTGAACCCAAGAGAAGCATCCCTCTGTGGTCAGATGGGCAGCCAGGCTTCGAAAGATGAGTCTGCTGCCCCATGTCAGAGCCAAGACAACGCCATGTCACCGTCAACAGGGCACTAGAAGAACCAAGCCATCCATAGCATTAGAAAGGAAGCGTAGCAGATTCCAAAAGAGGGGTAGAATCATCCAGCTGAAGAGAGTGAATCCACTGGAGTCGGGCTCAAGACGTCAGGCCTGAACATACTGCAGCTGAAGAATAGCAGCCACTGCAGCAAACTGGTTCTTCAACATGAATCCATCTTTTGGTCCAGAGTATCCTTTAAATTCGATCCACCTTCCATAGGAATGGTGGTCCATCTGATAACTGTCATGACCTGCTCATCCACCTTGGAAATATCAAACCACACACTGCCTTCCTTCTTCGGGAGAGCATGCATTCCCCTTAGGCGGGGGAGTTGGGGAAATCTCACTCTGACCGGAACAGACCTTTGAGCATCTCTGGGATTGGGAAGATTGCAATGAATTTCTGCATCCTTTGCAGGATAGATGCATCTTCAGTTCCTGCTCCATGCCTGGAGCATCTGCCCAGCTCAAGGTGGATAAGACCATGGGGAATCAACACCTCCAGTTCCCTCCTCCCGGAACAGGCAGATAACATCGGCCTCCTTCCAATCCTCTGAAGGCGAGAGTATTTCTTCACCCAAATCTTGGACAGATGCCAGCTAATCCCCTTCTTCAGAGGCACCCTTTGCCAGGGACTCTTAGCCATAAGCAGTCGTACAGGACTTCCACTCTCAGTCTGCCCCTCCTGAGACTGCGCTTGGAGGGAATTTTCATCCCAAAATGGCCAGGCCTTTTGTAAAAGGAAAAGGATTCCGAGGAGGACAATCCAGACTCCAGAAACAACTCCCCTACACCAGGGGACATAGTTACTGTCGATCCCTAGAGGGCAGGGGAGCTGCGCAGAGCACGGTCGCTGGAACCTCCGGTTGACTGGTTATCCTTACCCACAGCTCCATCCGCAACCTCTTACTCTTAGGCAGGCAAGGCTGGATAACCGCATCACCTGGCGTAAAAAAGGGGAGCAATCCCTTCAGGGAAAAGTCAGGAGCTGCCATGCTAGAAGAACAGAGTCCAGAAGCCGGAGATGAGACACCACACTTGCAACAGGTCAAACAATGATTCCCAGAAGACAACAAAAGAGTTAAGGCAAGTATCGCAATAGTATACGCTAAGGCCTTAGCAGCCCAAAGGCACATATTAACTGCACTTTTATGTAGCGAGAATTACACTTTTACTGCAACATGCATCACAGGCACTAGGGAAGAAACACTCAGACAGCACAACCTCCAGGCGCAGAATAGAAAACGCTACGAGCGCATGCAGAAAATGGCAAGAAACCCCCACACCATGCCAACGGTCACCAGAAATCTACCCCAAATTGTTTCCCACACAGACGGAATCGGGAGCAGACAACAAGAAAAGTGACAAGATCAAGCCTTGGTACTCACCCCGTCAGAGCCTCAGGCAGAGGACCTATGCCAGGGTCAGCTCTACTCCCCTGATACTCTATCACTGGTGTCTGCAGCACTGCGTTTAAGGTGACTGGCAGGCAAAGCCCTTTGAGAGCCTTCTGCAATCTTTGGGAGAGAGCAAGGGGGAACAGAGGAGGAGGGAGGGAGCAGTGAGATTGTATGAGGCTGCTGCACTCTTCCAGAGCTGTCCAATTTCTAGCTGCTCAACAGGCTCTTCTTATGATACGTGCATGGAGCAGAACCAATTTTCCCTCCTCCTATGGCTAGCCAAAAGACCGCAGTCTAGTGGAGACTCCCACGTCACACTCAAGGTGGTCGTTCATGAGCATTTAATCAATCTTTCATAATTCATAATCCATCCACTATCTGCTAGAAACAAAGAAATACTGAAGAGACCTCTGGTGACTAAGGCATATAGAAGCAAGGGAGTGATGTCATTGAAACCTGGGCTTTTCATTGGTTCTTTGTCTCCACCAATTTGTTGGTAGGGGAACACAACACACTTCTCTGGGCTGGTCTCACAGGATGATATGGAACAGAGCATTATCTACAAAAATAGAGAAACAGACTGTGGTAATGGTAGTGGGGGGGGGGGGTCTGAGAGAGGCTGTGGTGATGGTGTTGAGGGGGCTGTGTGCGAGACAGAAAGACTGGTGGTGGTAGGGCTCAGGGAGACTGAAGATGTTGGTCATGGGGGGGCTATAAGAGAAAGAGACTGGGGTGATTGTGGTGGGGGCTGTGAGAGAGAGAAACTGGGGTATTGGTGGGGGGACAAAGAGTGAGGTGATGGTGGTGGGAGAGTTTTGAGAGAGACTAGGGTGATAGTAGTGAGGGACTGTGAGAGGGTGACACTGGGGGTATTGGTGGTGGGGGGGCTGAGAGAGAGACTGGAGTGATGGTGGTGGGAGGCTGAGAGAGAGAAACTGGGGTATTGGTGGGGGGATAAAGAGAGAGAAAGACTGAGGTGATGGTGGAGGGGGGGCTGTGACAGAGATTTGAAGTGAGTGTGATGGGGGATGTGAGAAAGACAGAGTGATGGTTGTGGGGGCCCTATGTGACACTGGTCGGCTGGGGGGTCTATTAGAAAGGAGTGTGTGTGTGAAGTCAGGGTTGTATGGTCTATGGCAGATTTTTTTTGCCTAACTTATTACCAGGCCATAGTGATTTTTGAAGGAAAAAAGGAAGGTGCCTTGAGTACAGCTATAAAGGGTCACCCTTGTACTCATTGAGATTGGTGGGAGGGGGACAGCGAGAAGGGTCGCTGCCTTCTGTTGGCACTGTCTAAAGGCATTTTTAAGGGTCTGATAGAAAATGGGAAAACAGAAATCAGGCCCTTAAAAAAGAAGCCGAAATCCACCATATGGGGGAGGGCACTGTGACTAATGTCTCAGAGGCAGGCTCCTAAATGGTTAATCTGGCTCCTAGATCCCAAGATAAATTTGTCAAGGCCTCTGATAAAGCGTCCCCTTAAAAGAGTGAATTTTTATTAGGCTAAAGACCTGATTTCTTAAGCTTCTCGCTCTCTGATTATAGAATGAGAGAAAAACTTCAGTAAATCAAGCCCAAGTAAATGAGATGGCCATGGCACAATTAGCATTCTGACTTTTAACAGTCATGCTTGCACCCACACCTAAACTTTTTCATGTTTTTAACCTACATATCATATTACAATAGTATTTGACACCAATATTTACAACATTTTATGTCAGAATCAATAATGAAAATGAATAGAGTTCTCTATAAATCAATGATAGTCCTAGAGAATCTGAAATGCTGATTGAACAATTAGAGAATATTTTATGTTATTCATCAGTTCAATAAATGGCTAAAACTTCATACATAATAGTTACTATAATGTTATCAATTTAATATTTCATAAATAGATACATTTTACATACCCGTTTCTTTCTATAATCCGCCAGCTGGGAGAGACCAAAAACTGTTGTAAGAGCACCTCCTCCAAAAAGAACAGTTCCTGTTACTACCCTTCGAAATGCCATGCCTCACTGTATAGGAAAAAGAAATGTCCAGACTTGAAGTTACCACTTTAATACAAACAATATAAAAATGAACATTGAGAATGTCTCATTCAGAAAGGAAATCATCACTGTGCATTGCTATAGAACAGGCACAAAAATATCTAGGGGAAAAAAGTAAATTGTGTTAGTAGAGATACATTCCAGGTTTAAATCTAAAGACCATGAAAGAAAAATTAAAATAGCTGGAGAAAAACAAAATTATATGGAAAGTTGTATTATCAGGGTCTCTCTCCTATTCAGTGCTAGGTCAATGGCAACCATCAGGCAAATAAACTTGCAAACAAAGCAGCTACTACTTTTAGGGCATGAGAATGGGCAAGAGAACAAGAACAATAACCAGTACCAATAAATTTGACATTCTGCCTGAACCAATTAGGGATGAAAGTGATATGGCCAATCCAAATGTAACAGCAGCAGAACTCACTGAAACACAGAGAAACGTTCTGAATCAAATTGCGATTATATCAGGACCAGAAGCTTCCAGAGGAATTCCGTTCACTAGATGGCGAGACTGCAATGACCATACCAGCTGCTCTTTGATCTCCTGAAGGAGAGGAAGGATCTGGTCCTATAACTGAGAACAGGAAGACCAGGGAGACATAAGATGTCTCTAAAAGGGGTACATGCTTGTCCTAGTCCATGGGACTAGTTCCAGAGTTGATGCCATAAATCCTAGGAGTTGGAGACCCAGAGACAAATAGCTGACCGAGCACAGAACCCCACTGAACTGCCTCTGCAGCTTGAGAAACCTCTCCCATGTGAGAAACGCTGAACCCAGGAGAGTGTGGAACAGAGCCCCAAGATACTCCAAGTGTTGGGAAGGAACCAAGCTGTTCTTGAGATAGTGATCACCGTTTGTATCCTCTGTTCGTAACTGCCTGGCCGGGGGTAACAAACACAGGAATCCTTCTTCGGCCCTTGGTTTTCTATCTCTAGTCCCAGACGCAAGAGAGAAGAAATGAAAAGACAACACACACTGAATTATACCATAAAGTCTGTTCCCTTTAGGAAAGCAGTCACGGGCCCGTAAATCTGCACAGTCTCCCATAACTCCTTTAATTTGCTTGGTCACAGCATCTACTTTTATTAAGAAAAAAACTGCCACATTACACATTATTTTGCCTTATCACTCTGCAACATGCTTTTTGCTTTCCTTTTTATTTACCTATATCTACATGTTACAGGTCATGCCAAGCACAAACATATTGCTCACGCTTAATCAGGACAAGCTTCCTGCAAACAGAAGTTCTGTGTCTTGCAAGATGAAACCTAGACTCTCTCACTTATTCATAAACATCCCCTGTGAAATTGTCAGCATATTCAGAGCTGTTCTCACATTCTAAACATTTCCCCATTAGATCTTGGCCCCCCCTTTAGGTTCCTTTCTACGGTCCCCCCTATGATTCTGTAAAGAATCACTACAAAAGAATGGCAGCTCAGACATGTCCAAATCCAGAATAAGTCTTCTGTCACAGTGGAGAATGCCTTCCGCATCAATTTGCAGATGCGGGGAACCACCTTCAGAGTCCTAGGCACCACATCTGGTCCCATAGGTGAACTTCATCTTGCTGGTTGGGAAAAGTCAACGAATGAATTTCTTTATACATACACTTTGACAATATAGAAAAAGGATTACAATCATCCTGCAAATTAACCAAAGTGATGCGATACTGTTGCCCTTACTAGGTCTCAAGAAGAATGTGTACAGAGAGTAAGACTCTGCCGATTATTCTTGCAAGCACTATCTGTTGGCAGTAGCCAACTACCCTCCATAGCTCTTTCAAAAGTTCAGAGGTTTGCACCCACTTTCACATCATGACACTGGTAATAACTCCAAATTCTTCAGCAGCATCTCTTCTCACTAAGGGCTGCGCTATACACATCTAGGACAGAGTTTCAGTAACTTGTCCACTCAGGCTTCACGGCTCCCCTAAATGTTTTATGTAACTAAGTTTTGTTGTGTTCAATGTAAACTGCCTTGATACCCTCAAAAGGCAGTATATAAGAAATGTTAATTAAATAAATAAAAATATGAGTCCTGTTGGAATTGCTGATTTTTGCTCCTTCTCGAAGCCCACGCATTCAGTAATATTTACCGTAGTCATTGTCTTCGACCCATAGGATTCTACTGTATGCAATATATAATTGGCAGAACCAAAACTCACCATTACAACATCTCTCTCTCTTTCTCTGCTTCTCTCCTTTGGTCTCAGCTATAAACTCAACTAAAGTGAGAGAGGTACAGAGGCGGGAAGGCAGCACGCATGCGTTGTGCGATGCTCCCAAAAGCTTTCCTATTGGATGCTGGGGAGCGTTCTTGCACGGGCTCCGTTGGTACCGATGATACCCATATGTGAAGACTAAATTCCTGCTGTTCTCGGAGATCACCTGATACAGGTGAGTAACTACACTTTACTGACCATAAATTACTAAATGAAAACAAATCATCAAATTTTCAGGACAAGCAATATGACAAATTCACATGACAGATAAATAGAAGAATCTAGGAATGCAAACTTAAAGGCATTTCTCACAATGAGTCCAGTTTTCTTGTCGTATTTCAACCTTTATCCATAAACTAGTATCTAGATTGAATTATTGTATACAAATATGTTGGTTGTTTCTCCTTTCTTTTTTTTTCTTTTACTCTTTTTACTTTTTTTTTTTTTTACAATTCCCTTTAATCAAATAAACTTGCTTTGACTTTGACAAGCAATTCAATTTTCAGCAAAGCTGCTAACCCATACAGATAGCAGTGCACATTATAGCTGCAGATCAATCAGAGAATCTCATCTTTCCCTTTAGAGATTCATTAGACTGACACATCACTTCACATCATTAGATTACCTCCACCAATTACTGTCAGTCAAAGTCCTTTTCCAAAACACTTTCTCATCACTTGTATCATACCACCAAACTACGTGTATAGGCCTTTCTTCATACTATACTAATTTATCCTTATAGACTAAAGGTGTCTAGAAACATCAAACAACTATTACAACAGTGCTGCTTTTAAGTGAACTGTAGGTAGACGAGATAAGGCAAAATTACCTGAGTCCAGCACATGTAGGTTGTCACCCTCCTTCAGCAGCTAAAGACTGAGCATGACCAAACTTTCAGAGAGTCCCTCACAGAAGCCCCTAGAGTCAGTATTCCATTGACAAAGCAGAACTGAAGAAAATACATTAAAATGACTGTCTAAAATGTGTTTCTTGTTTTTTTTCTTTTTTCACAGTGTTTGTTTTGTTTTGTTTTGAAAGCTGAAACTATGTAATTGATTCTGTATATACTCCATGACTCAGTTCAATGTAATTACTTTATCCTACTTATTACCACGTTTAATGTAAAAGTTCTGTTTTTGTTTCTTGTAAAGCACCTTTGATCCCTGGAAGGGGCGGTATATAAAAGCACATAAATAAATAAATAAATAAATATACAGCCGAAAAGAGAGAGAGAGAAAAGCGAGAGCTTCACCTCTCCCATCTGGCAACGCCACCCCACTAATCAGGACTCCAGATTGTAAGACTGTAATTCTTCCCAGGAAGTCACCTGAAGCCGGACAAGCTCTCCACATGAAAAAGGGCAGGTCCTACACTGGACTGGAGGGACTCAAAGAAAGACAATTAACAGGTAAGGTCTAATTTTGACTTCCATATCTGTAGGCGGAACTAATCCATACTCCGCCCAGGACGCTGCCTGCGCCCTTGTTGAGTGAGCTTGAAGACCAGGTGGCACCACTTTCCCTTTAAGCAGATACACAGAGGTGATCGCCTCCTTCACACAGCATACTATGGACGCCTTGGAGGCCACCTGCATGGAGAACGAATAACTTGTTAGATGGAAAGATTCTGTATGCTTCAAGTAATGTTTCAGGACCTTGAAAAAACCAATAAATAAAGCTGTCTACTTTCTTCCGAGTCCCCACATGGGCCAACCACCGGTAGCAACACAGTCTGATTCAAATGAGGGGCCGATACTATTTTGGGCAGGAAAAGAGGGCACTGTTCTCAGCACCACCTTCTCTTTGGATAAGATTAAGTATGGCTCTTTGCAGGACAAAGCCTACAGTTCAGACACCCTTCGAGCCGAACAAATTGCCACCAAAAAGGCTACTTTTAGAGTAAAATTGTTTAAGGATACATAGGCCAGTGGCTCAAAAGGCACCTGCATAAGTCCAACAAGCACCAGGTTCAAATCCCAAGGTGACACCATCAGCTGCCTGGATGGCTTCAGTTGTCTCACCGCTCTCAGAAAACACCCCACATCTGGGTGTGTCCCCAGAGAGAACCCTTGAACACGCCCCTGAAGCAAAAGAGTACAGCTACCTGCATCCTCAGTTAACCCAGCGCTAGTCCCTTCTCCAAGTCAGCCTGCAGGAATGCCAATATCTACGGGATGGAAGATGTGAAAGGACACGTCCCATATTCTGTGCACCAGCTCTCAAAGATACGCTACACGCAGACATATGCCACCAAAGTAGACAGCTTATGTGCCTGGAGCAGGGTGGACATAACAGCCGGGGAGTATCCCTAGCGCTTCAATCTCACCCTCTTAAGAGCTTTGCCGTAAGAAGTGATCCACCTGCAGTATGAAAATCGGTCCCTGCATAGAGAGATTGACCCTGCTGGGCAGCCTCCAAGGGGTGTCAATCAGGAGGCGGGTCACATCCACATACCATGGTCTGCACGACCAGTACTGAGCAATGAGAACCACCAGCCCCTGGTGCCTCTCTATGTGCTACAGCAAGCATCCTATGAATGCCCACGGAGGAAATGACATACTGGGGGCCCCTCCGTCGACCACCTGTGCACCAACACTGAGCCCTTCAAACATTGTCTCCCAGCGCCTGCTGAAAAACCTTGTTGCCTTTGCATTGGGGAAGGATGCCATCAGACCTATGAGCAACATCCCTATCTCACTGTAATATCGTGGTAGACTGCTTCATTCAGCTCCCATACTCCTGGATCCAGCCTGTGTCAGCTGAGAAAACCTACCTGAATATTCTCCTTGCCCACTACATGCGCCGCGGAAAGGATCAAGAGGTTGAGCTCTGCCTAGACTAGAAACGGAACCACCTCGTCTGCCAGGGCCACACTGCCCATGACGCCCTGTTGATTGATGTACGTGACAGCTGTCACATTGTTGGAGCAGACTCGCACCGCTCGATGGTGGAGCCAGTCCCTGAAGGCTTGCAGGGCCTGGAACACGCCTCTCAGCTCCACTGCAGACCACTGGCCCTTCGTAATCTCAGATTCACCATGCACTCCCCAACCTCTGAGGCTGGCATCCATGGTCACTAATATCCAATCGGGCAGCGCCAGCGGTATTTCCCACTGACTAAATAGAATAAATAGTCTCTAAGTAGAAAGAAAGAAATTTGTTTCTAGTGACCTTCAAAAAGAGGCCTTTCAGTTAGGAGGCAAAAGATCTGTGAGGTTGTCTTAAATAGGTGTTAAAGGCAAGTGACAGATCAAAGGGGCAATTTGAAAGGTCTCCTCTATCGCACCAAGAGCTGTGTGAATCACACAGGAAATAGGTAAGACTTTAGAACCCCAAGAACCAACAAGAAGGAAAGCTATTTTGGACTTTAGTGGAACACAGGATCTGGTGCAAGAGATAAGGGTGTTGGGGGTCACATGGCAATAGCGATCATAGCATGATCTCATTTGATTTAAATATAAGCAGGATGGCAAGGAAATCCACAGCACTATCTTTTAACTTTCAAAAGGGAGACTATGATAAACTGAGCAAAATAGTTAAGAAAAAAATGAAAGGAGCAGCTGCAAAGGTTAAAGATTTACATCAAGCATGTGCTTTGTTTAAGAATACTATCTTGGAAGCCCAGACCAGATGTATTCCACACTTTAGGAATAGTGGAAGGAAGACCAAAAAATGCCAGCACGGTTTAAAGGAGAGGTCAGAGAGACTGTTGTAGCCAAAAAAACATGTTTCGGGAAATGGAAAAAGGAGCCAAATGATGAAAATGGGAAACATAAGCACTGGCAAGTTAGATGCAAAGCATTGATAAGGCAGGCAAAGAGAATTTGAAATAGAAGCTTACCGTGGAAGCAAAAACGTATATAAAAACTAAGTACATTCATAGCAAAAAACCTGTGAGAGTCAATTGGACCACTGGAAGATAGATGAGTAAAAAGGACACTAAGAGATGACAAGGCCATAGAGGAGAAACTGAATAAATTCTTTGCTTCGGTCTTTACTGAAGATGTAGGGAAGTTACTCATGCCTGAAATGGTATTTAAAGGTGATGTAGCGGAAGAACTGAAAGCAATATCACTAAACCGGGATGATGTATTTCAAGTATTTGATAAACCTAAGAAGAATAAATCATCTAGACTGAATGGTATACATCAGAGAGTGTTGAAAGAACTGAAAGATGAGATTTCAAACCTATCATCATTAAAATCATCTGTAGTAATGAAGATTGGAGAATGGCCAATATAATGCCAATTTTTAAAAAGGGTTCCAGGGGTGATCTGGGAAACTACAGACCAGTGATCCCAACATCAGTGCCGGGCAAAATGGTAGAAACCACTATAAAGAATAAAATTACTGAATATGTAATAGTCATGGTTTAATGGGAGAAATCCAACAGGGATTTAGCCAAGGAAATCTTGTCTTACTAATCAGTTATATATTTTTGAAGATGTGAATAAACAGGTATGCTTAAGGTGAGCTGGTTGATATAGTAACATAGAATAAGATGGCAAATAAAGACCAGCATGGTCCATCTAGCCTGCCCAGCAAGATGGCAAGAGTAGGCGCACCTGTCGCTTCGTGCAGGTCACCCCTTCCTATAACTTTGTTTAGGGATGTACCCACCGCTCCACGCAGGTCACCCCTATTTGTTCAGATGTAAGAGATAGTTACATTTATTTTTATGTTATCCTGTTGGTATAAAGGGATCCATTGCATCTGTCTCATGCCATTTTGAATTCTGTCACTGTATTTGCCCCCATCACTTCCGTCGGGAGGGCATTCCAAGCACCCACCACCCTTTCAGTCAAAAAGTATTTCCTGATGTTGCCTTTCAGTTTACTCCCTTGCAGCTTCATGTAATGCCTTCTAGTTTTACAGTTTCCCCATTTTTGAAAAAGATTTGTTCATTAATATGCTTTAAGTAATTAAAGATCTGAATCATATCTCCCCTGTCCCTTCCCTCCTCTAGCGTACACATATTTAGGTCTTCAAGTCTCTTCTCATATCTCTTCTGGCACAGGCTCCAAATCATTTTGGTCGCCTTCCTCTGAACGTTTCCAGTCTTTTTATATCCTTTGTGAGATATGGTCTCCAAAGCTGAAGCCTCACCAACGACTTGTACAGTGGCATTAGTATCTCCTCCTTTCTGCTGCTAATTTCTCTCTGTATCCAACCCAGCATCCTTCTAGCTTTGGCCACTGCCTTGTCACACTGTCTCACCACCTTGAGATCCTCAGAAACAATCACTCCGAGGTCCTTCTCCCGGTCGGTGCACACCAACCTCTTGCCCCCTATCGCATACAATTACCTTGGTTTTCTGCATCCCAAGTGCATGATACTGCACTTCTTCACATTAAATCTTATCTGCCAAACATAAGACCATTCTTCCAGCTTTTGTATATATTTCCTCACGTTATCCACTCTTAGGGGCATCCACTCTGTTGCAAATTATGTCATTTTCAAAGAGACAGACTTTTCCATTCAGTACCTCAGCAATATCACTCACAAATACATTGAACAGTACCAGTCCCAGGACCGATCCCTGGGGCACACCACCAATCAACTTCCTTTCATCCATTTATCATCACCTTCTGTCATCTGTCAACCAATTTCTGATCCAGTTCACCATCTTGGGACCCATCACCACACTGTTCAGTTTATTGATAAGCCTCCTATGAGGATCAGTATCAAAGGCTTTGCTGAAATCTAGGTAGATCACATCTATCGCATGCCCTTAATTTAGTCCTCTGGTCACTCAGTCAAAGAACTCAATCAGATTTGTTTGGCATGATTGTCCTTTGGTGAAACCATGTTGCTTTGGATCATGCAACCTATTGGGTTTTGAGAAAGTCCACTACTCTCTTTCAGGAGCGCCTCCATTACTTTTCTGAAAGCTTTTGACAAGGTCCCTCATGAGAGACTCTTGACCAAATTAAAACGTCATGGGACTGGAAGATATGAATTTACAAAAAATAATCAAGCAACACTTGTACAGAAAAGATAATTCATCCAGAAACTAATACATCCAACACAATCCTAAAAGAAAATAAAAAATTACAGAAGTATCTGTAGTCCACATAGTGGGAGGGTATAAAACAGAGAGGAGTGGAGGAGTAGCCTAGTGGTTAGAACACCAGCTTGGTAACCAAGCAACCAGGGTTCAATTCCCACTAGCACTCCTTGTGGCCTTGGGCAAGTCACTTAACCCTCCACTGCCTCGGAAGAAAGGCCTGGCAATCTACTTCTGGTGACAGTGCCAAGAAAACCCAAGAGCTTCTGGGTCGCCAGGAGTCAGGACTGACTCATAGGCACACATTGCATTTTGCATAAAACAGAGAAAACACACAGTTGGCGAGAGGAAAGCCAGCTGCACGTAATCAGAATACAAAAAAAAGGAAAAGAAGAGGCTGCGAGGCCCCGAGCTATAAACATTCACAGCATGGTCACCTAACTCTAAGCTTAAACTTTAAGCACCTCAGTGGGAGAAGACACAAGAGATGGTCTAGCACTAATAAAGGCAGATAAATCCTCTGGTTGATAGAATATAAATATGTGTTTTAAGCACAATACATTTACAGGGAAACGTAGATAAGATGTCCCTAACTGTGGGACTCCAGGTTTCAACAAACATTTCCCTTGATACATCAGGAAACGTAGAAACCTTACTCCCTGAAACAGAGAAGCCCGCTTGTAATAATACAACTTAAGCAACCAGTCTCTATCTGAGACCAAGGCCAATGTAACTAACAAAGTAGAGACTTTAATAGAATCTAAGGTAGGTGAAAAAAGAAAATCAGAAACGTTTAAAACATCCATTGCCACATCCCCATAAGCAGCTCCTGGCTCCTTCTTAGCTGATGGTAGATAAAAGGCCTTAGTAATAGGTGGTAACAAATCTTAAGGTACCAATAAAATATCCACCAAAAACTTCTTAAAGAAGTCTATCGTTGTAAAACCCAGTATTAAAGGAAAGTTCAGCAACCTCAAATTAGAAGCGCGGGTAAAATTTTCCAGCACTTCGTTTAGCCCGAAGAACAGTTTTATCTTTAACTAGAGCCAATGTAGTATCAGAAACTTGGTTCAGTTTTAATTCATTCAACTCTACTTTCACTTTAATTTGGTCAGCCACATCAGTATAAGTTTGCAATTTTTCTCCCACATGTGTTACCTTCGCCGAAATCCCAGTCGTTTGTAGGGCAGCTGCTTCAGCTAAATGAGTAATAGCGTCCCAGATGCTCTCTAGCATAATTGTCTTTGGACGAGTCAATCCCAAGGCAGATGCAGGCGAAAAAGCCGTCAGCCTCGCCGAGTCAGGACCTTGCACTCCACACTGAGGAAGCAATCACACTGCCAGCTTCCCACCAGCAAGATCTTCAGAGCCTCCCAGGGCCAACTCTCCGCACTCCACTTCCTTGGTTCCCAGCCCAGAACAGTGAGCTCCCCAGTGTCCAACGTACCAACAGAACTAGCCACCAAAGGAATAGCAGAGGAAGATGGGGACGGCGCTGGGGACCTAGCCTCAGGAGATAAGATGGTATCCAGGCACAAAAGAAAAACAGCATCCTACTTCCATTCTCCAATGCCTGCTCGAATCTCCCATATCACTTCCTCAGAGAGCTACACAAACTTATCCATGGGACCAGGCTGGGGCTCGACCGGGTAAGACCTAGCCTTACCCTTCCGCTTAGGCATCGACGAAAGTAATAAGCTCAAACCACGACATCCATCTTGAGTAAAGCCACACCGCCCGCTGCTTTTTAACATATTCAGAAATGACCTGGAAATAGGAATAACGAGTGAGGTAATCAAATATGCAGATGAGACAAAATTATTCAAAGTTGTTAAAACGCAAGAAGATTGTGAAAAACTGCAAGAGGACCTTGATAAACTGGAAGACTGGATGCTCAAATGGCAGATGAAATTTAATGTGGACAAGTACAAAGATATGCACCTAAGAAAGAACAACCCAAAACTATGGTTACATGATGCAAATATCCACATTAGGAACCACAACCCAGGAAAACGATTTAGGTGTTATCATAGATAACACATTGAAACCCTCCGCCCAGTATGCAGCGGTGGCCAAGAAAGAAAATAGAATGCTAACAATCATAAGGAAAGGATTGGAGAATAACACCAAGGATATTATAATGCCTCTGTATTGTTCCATGGTGCAACCGTACCTTGAATATTCTGTGCAATTCTGCCCGCCATATCTTAAAAAGGATATAGCAGAACTAGAAAAGGTATACAGAAGATGGTAATGGTCAGTGGTAAAAGGGATGGAAGGATACACCTATGAGGAAAGGCTTAAAAGGTTAGGGAAAAGAGATGGCGGAGGGGAGATATGATAGAGGTCTATAATGAATGGAATGGAATGGGTAAACAGATTGGTTGTTTACACCATCAAAAAGTAGAAAGGCTAGGGGACCTACAATGAAGCTACAATGTAACCCATTTAAGACTAAAAAGAGAAAATATTCTTTCACTCAACGCATAATCAAATCTGGAATTCTTTACCGGAGGATGAAGTGAAGGCTGTTAGTGTAGATGGGTTTAAAAAAGGTTTGGACCATTTCCTTGAGGAAAGATCCATAAACCATTATTAAAGAGGACCAGGAAAATCCACTGCTTGTCCCGGGACAAGCCTTGTGGAACCTGTGTGCTTTTTTGGGAACTTGCCAGGTACTTGTGACCTTGATTGGCCATGGTTAATAACAGGACACTGGGTTTGATGGACCTTGGTCTGACCCAGTATGGCATTTCTTATGTTCTTATATACACATTGGCATATTACTGATAGTTTTTTGGATGATAAGCAAGTGACTGGTATATATTCCTGAAAGAGTAATTAGACCTTACCTGCTAATTAGCATTCCTGAAGGAACTCCACTCCAGTCCCTCTTCACTGGGTTGTGCCCCCCTTCCAGCAGCCTGGGAGACTGAGCACGCCATCATCTTGATGACCCTTCTGTATAAGTACCTCTGGCACCACCCACCAGAGCCAGTATCCTATTGACAAAGCAGACTCACCGGAGAGAAAAATTTAACAAGAAAAAAGCCAATTATTCAACTAAACAACAACAGTGTCCCTCCTTCGTAACTTGAGGAGAGACCTCCCCCTCCCCAGAGACAAGGAGAGGAGGGGGAGAAGAAAGGTAGCAGGAGAAGAAAGAGTTAACCCTAAATCACTCTTCCCTTAACCCGCTCCCCCAGCCTAGAAAGCCCCGCACATCGACAATAATCGTTTGCTTACCTGAGCTTCGGGACGGTCCTATTCTTTCCTGAAAAAAACCACAAACCCGGCGGGATCAGGGACTGGACTGGAGTTCCTTCAGGAATGCTAATTAGCAGGTAAGGTCTAATTACTCTTTCCTAAGCGTCCCTCCAGTCCAGTCCCTCTTCACTGGGATGTATCAGAGCAGTTCACACCTGGGAGGGGGCCTGCAAGACCGGCCCGCAGAACAGCTTTGCCAAACCTAGCATCCTCCACCACCTGACTGTCCAGACGGTAGTGCTTGGCAAAGGTGTGTAGGGAAGACCAAGTTGCCACTCTACAGATCTCTAGTAGAGGTATGAGACTAAATTCTGCCCAAGAAGCCGCTTGGGCCAGGGTAGAACGCGCCTGTAAACTACCCCCCCCCCCCCCGGAACTGTTCTTCCCTTCAGCATATAAGCCGAAGCAATAGCCTCCTTAATCCACCTGGAAATGGAAGCTTTAGAGGCCGCCTCCCCTCTGCACGGCCCTCCAAATACTAACAACTGCTCCCATACCCTGAATGCCGCTGTGCGTTTCAGGTAGCACTTGAGCACCCTATGCAAATCCAGAGAACGGAGCCTCCCATCCTCTGGATCTTGACTCTTTCTGACCAGGGAAGGAAGGGCTACCGTCTGATTCAAATGATAGGGCGAGATGACCTTAGGCAAAAAAAGATGGCACCGTTCGCAAGACCATCTTCTCCTTGAAGAACAAGAATAGTGGGCGGCAGGAGAGAGCCTGCAGCTCCGAAATGCACCTAGCGGAACAGATTGCCACCAAAAGGACCGTCTTGAGGATCAAATCCTTTTCCGAAGCTTGCTCCAACGGTTCAAATGGTGCTCCTGCTAGCGAATTCAAAACGAGATTAAGATCCCATGGAGGCACTGACGATCTCTGTTGCGAAAGTAGTTGACGGACCGACTTCAGAAACCTACTCACGTCAGCGTGCTCCCCTAAGGACCTACCCTGAACTTTACCCCTGTAACAGGAAATAGTTGCCAGTTGGACCCGCAAGGAGCTGGCCGCTAACCCTTCTCAAATCCTGCCTGTAGGAATTCCAAAATCTCTGGAACCGATACAGCCATAGGCCTTTTTCGCTGAGCCTCACACCAGTCCTAAAAGATGTGCCACACACGCACATAAAAAAGACAGGTAGAACGCTTGCGGGCTCTCAGCAACGTTGAAATCACTGCCCCAGAATATCCCTGCTTCCGCAGCCTCACCCTCTCAAGAGCCAAGCCGTAAGCGAGAACCGATCGACCTGTGGCATCCTCAACGGGCCCTGAACCAAGAGATCGTCCCTTAGCGGAAGCCGCCACGGGCGGTCATCCAGCAATCTCATGAGGTCGGTATACCATGAAGATGCGGCCAATCCAGAGGTTCCAGGGGCATGCCCCTCACTAAATTCCATGGACAAAGCCACCACCGCAACGCCTTTTGTGTCGTCAGGGGACATGGGAGCAGCACTGACAATGCCTGTCGCTGGATGAGACCACCTGTGAAGAAGCGCTCTCTGAAGCGGGCGCATATGAGCTCAGGCCCATGGGACCAGATCGATGGTCGCTACCATGGTCCCCAGCACCTGCAGATAATGCCATGCTGAGGAAACCTCCATGTCCAGAAACTGCCGTACCAGGCAGCGAAGATCCTCCACTCTATGCTCCTGCAAGAATACCTTGCCCAAGGTGGTGTCGAATCTTGCACCTAGATACTCACGTTCCTGTGAGGGACCCAATCTGCTCTTTGTCAGATTGATGACCCAACCGAGGCTCCTTAGGAGCCCTACCACTCTTTCCATTGCCTTTACACTCTCTTCCTTGGACTTGGCACGAATTAGCCAGTCGTCGAGGTACGGATGGACCAAGACTCCTTCTTTGTGAAGCGCCACCACCGCCACCACTACCATTACTTTGGTAAAGGTCCGAGGCGCCGTCACTAGACCGAACGGTAGGGCTTAAAACTGAAAATGCCCACTCGGCACCACAAAACGCAGAAACTGCTGATGTGATTCCTTGACGGGAATATGCAAATATGCCTCTGTGAGATCCAGTGAGGTCAGAAACTCTCCCTGTCTCACCGCGACAATCACCGATCTTAGAGTTTCCATCTGAAAGTGAGGGACTCAGAGACATCGACTGACCTGCTTCAGGTCGAGAATTGGCCGAAAGGAACCTTCCTTCTTTGGGACCACAAAATATATGGAGTATCGACTGGATCTGCATTGGTCTCTGGGAACCGGCACTCCTGCCCCTAAGAGCTGAAGACGGGTTAGGGTCTCTTCTACCGCCAATCTCTTGGCTGGAGAACTGCATGGGGACTGTAAAAAAGATGGAAGCACTGGTCTTGCCAACTCGAGGGCATATCCGTTTCGAATCACCTCGAGGACCCACTGGTCGGACGTGACCCGGGCCCAGGCGGGGAGAAACTGCCGCAACCGCCCCCCTACCAGCAGCACCCCTGCCTGGACCCCCTCCTTGCTTTATTGAGACTTCCGAGGTCCTGAGGAGGAGGAGGAGGAGGAAGAGGCTACAAAACCCTCTTCCTGCCCCCCCACCCGAAACCCCCAGAAGCCTTGACCTCTGGATGAGAAGCGACCCCTCTGAAAGGGCATCGCCCAAGTTGATCGGAACTTACAAAACTCCTTAGGCTGGGACCTAGCCGGGGCAGGAGCCCGACTCTGCTTAGGTCTATCCTCCGGGAGCCGACCTCCCTTGGACTCCCCTAATTCTTTAACTAGCATCTCCAACTCTTCACCAAATAGGAGCTTGCCCCTAAATGGGAGCCTGCTAAGGCGCGCCTTGGACGAACCGTCCGCTGCCCAATTATGGAGCCAAAAGATATCGACGTGCCACCACCACCGAGCCATATTCTTAGCCAGGCTCCTGATGAGGTCATACTGGCTGTCAGCCAGGTATGCCACTCCAGATTCAATTCTGGCAGCCTCCCTGGACGAATCCTCAGGGGGAGAGCCTGACAGTTGCATCTGTTGAGACCAACGCAAGCATGCTCTGGCCACCCAAGCTCTGCAAACCGAAGCCTGTAGGGCCAGGGCACTAACATCAAAGGCCTGCTTGAACAGAGTATCCAATTTTCTGTCCTGAGTATCCTTTAGGGCCACACTTCCCTCCACCGGAATGGTCGTCTTCTTGGTGACCGCTGAAACTGCGGCGTCCACCCTGAGCGACCGCAACAGTTCCCTTTCAGTCTCTGGTAAAGGGTACAAATAAGCCATCGAACACACGCCTCTAAGACTGTATTCCGGCTGATTCCATTCTTCCTGGATCATCTGCCTAACCACCCGGTGGACTGGAAAGACCCTTTGCTTTTTCCGGACTGCCTGAATCAGCAGGTCCTCCAAGGATTCCACATCAGCCGGAGCCCCCACAACAATGTTGAGGGCCTTTAGAGACTCCCCAGTTAGAGCCGGTAGCTTCTCACGGCGGAAAACCCACATAATTCTTGCTTATTCCTCTTCCAGAATCTCGCCTTCTTCCAATTCCTCCTCGTCCTCCTCTGGCTCAGAAGCCTCTCCTTCCAGGTCTTCCGAGAAAGAGGAGCGGAACGCAAACTTACTTCCCAATCTGGGCTGTTTTAGTGGAACCCCTTTCTCATCTCCCTGAGGCCGTACAACCTTCGAGGCCTGAGCTCCCTGATCAGACGCTCCCTGCTGCCTTAGACGAAAGGCTTTAAGCAGTAACAATACAAATTCCAGGGAGAAGTCCCCTAATGCTTCCCCAGACAGGCTTCCCAGGGGAGCAGATGAACCAGGCTGACTCTAGGGAGGAGCTGGCTGTTCAGGGACCAAGGACGATGGAGACTGTGTGCCCCCGGAGTCCCCTGACTCCTGAGAGACAGGGGGAGCAGTGGTTCCTGGGACATACTTGCCTGAATGCCCTGCTCTATAGAGGCAGCCTCTACAGCGCACCCTCTGCAGACCCCCGCCTCCGATACTGTTCCCCATCAAGTTCCGGAGAGTAGACACTGCGGTCTGGCTGGCATGGCTTCTGCCTTTACCCAGTCAAGCCCTTTTCCTAACCGAAACCTACTGTTTTTTTTTTGGGGGGGGGGTTAAAACACTTTCAAAGAAACAAACACCTTTAAACTCTCTCTTATTTTTTTTTTAAACTTCACTCCTTTAAAAAACTCCTTGTCTCCTTATTTATTTATTATTATATTTTAACTGAAACCAAAACGCCCAGGGGAGGGGCGGGCCTATCAAACAGCCGCGGCCCAAAAGCACCGCCCATCTACCTCCTTCACCAGGACTCACCGGAGGTGGCCGGGCTCACAATGGACCATGGCCGGCGATCCCATGGTGAATAACACCCTCTGCGGGAATCGCCAACAGGCTGGGCCGCTCCTGCATCTCTTCAAGGGTCCGCTTTTCTTCCCCAGCCGGGGCACACTTTCCCGCCCTTGTGCAAAGCCACCAGCAGGGCTTCAGCCACGAGGCGGGACGTGCCTATCATGCTTAAAGCGCCTGTCTCCGCAGCTCCTTCTCTTGCTGCCGGCGCTGCGATTCTCCACTCTCCTCTCCACTTGCTGCCAGTGCTGCAATTCACTCCCCTCCCCTCCGCTTCTACTAAGCCCAGCCAAGCACGGCCTAAGAAGGGGGAGGGAAAGAGAAAAAAAAAAAAAGAGGGAAGGGAAGGAAATCTCTCCCAGAAACCCTCTAAAATTATCCCTTACTGAAATATAAAGAAAATAAAGAGAATATATATAAAATATATTAAAACAAAAAGAAAAAAAAAACAAACACTCTCCTAACTCTAGCGTCTCTCCAAAAAACCTGCTCCGAGTCAATGACTCCCTGCAGCTGCTTTGGAGACTGAGCAAATACTGGCTCTGGTGGGTGGTGCCAGAGGTACTTATACAGGAGGGTCATCAAGATAATGACATGCTCAGCTCCCAGGCTGCTGGAAGGGGGGCACAACCCAGTGAAGAGGAACTGGACTGGAGGGATGCTTAGGAATGTCTTTAGTCAGCCTATTTCTTGTTGATTGGTCGGGGCAGAAGTGGGATAGCCAGCATGGGATGATTTAAAGCAGTGATAAGGGGAAGGCTAATAATGTGGTGTTCTCATAAGTCATCATCTAAAGGGCAGGAAAAGGAGATTAGAAGGAGGATCAAGGAATTAGAAAAACAGAGTTCGGGAGTGGAAGGGAAAGGGTGACAGGCAGAGGCTGGAAGTCAAGCGGGTCAAATTAAAGGCCTTGATAAAAGATGATGATAATTTTCACATTCCACAAGGAATTAAAAACCCTTCTATTCTCAGATTATTATAATACACCCTCCTCCAACAATACTTCCAATTATCAACCCTGCCTTCTGCCACCCAAATATCTTAATCCTACCCCTTTCCTCAATGTTTATCTTTTTGTAAATAGCTAAGAGATCTAGCTATCACTATGCCTATGCATACGTGTATACTGGTATGTATATAGTTCTGGTTTCAACTAGTTTCCTAGTTCCAATTATGTTATTAAAGATGTTCCATGTAAACCGCCCCTGATCGCTGGAAGGGGCGGTATAAAAAACTGTTCAAATAAAATAAATAAATAAATGAAGCTGAAGCAAAATGTGTCTGAACATGAGACAAGGCTGGGAAACTATTGGCAGCTAGGTTGAAGCAGGAGAATGTTAAGGCTTATAAGGGAATAAGGAATAGTAGCGGCAAGATGGTAATGGACTCTACCACCGTAAATCTGCCCGAGCTCTTTTGATCTTGGAAGCCAAGCAAAGTCCGGCATGGTTAGCACTTGGATGTATGGCTGCCTGGGAATACCAGATGCTGTAAGCTTTTATGTGTCTGTACAGCGCTGCATATGCCTTGTAGTGCACTACACATGTGATCAGTAGTAGTAGACAAAAGTAGATTCAGAGAATTTTATGCAGAACTGAAAAGGGCAAGGGACACAGGGAATGAAGAAATGGAGAAAGGGATGACAAATGGACTATGTTCGTGAGGAACTAGCTAAACTAAAAGTAGAAAAGCCATGGGTCCAGATGAGATACATCCAAGAATACTGAGGGAACTTGAGGACGTTCTAGCGGCTCCACTACCTGACCTTTTCAGTGCCTCTTTGGAGTCAGGAGTGGTGCCAGAGTACTGGAGAAAGACATATGTGGTCCCTTTAAACAAAAGCAGAAGGAAGGATGACATTGAGAACTACAGGCCAGTTAGTCTAACCTCTGTCGTGTCTAAATTATTGGAAAGGCTACTAAAGGAGAGAATAGTGAAGTTTCTGGAGTACAATGGATTGCAGGATCCAAGGCAGCAGAGGCAAGTCTTGTCAAACAAATCTGACAGATTTCTTTGACTGGGTGACCAGGGAGTTGGACTGAGAGCCCTAGATGTGGTGTATTTAGATTTCATAAAGCCTTTGACAAGGTTCTGCACAGGTGACTTATAAACAAACTGAACACCCTAGGGATGCACTTTAAAGTTACTAATGGGTTAGAAATTGGTTGAGTGGGAGGCGACAAAGGGTACAAGTAAATAGAGCTCACTCTGAGGAGGAGGAGGTTACCAGTGGTGTGCTGCAGAGATCTGTCTTTGGTCTAATTCTGTTTAACATGTTTGTTAGTGATATTGTGGAAGGACTGTCGAGTAAGGTTTGCTTGTTTGCGGATGAAAACAAAATCTGCAATAGAGTATATAGAGTATACACACAGCAAAGAGTCGATAACATGAGGAGGGATCTAGCTAAGCTTGAAGAATGGTCTAGAATTTGGCATCTGAAATTTAATGCTAAAAAATGCAGGCTCATGCATTTAGGCTGCAAAAATCCAAAGGAGCTGTACAGTGTAGGGAGTGAGGTATGTCTGTCCACAAAAGAAGAGCGCGATCTTGGTGTAATTGTGTCTGATGATCTTAAAGAAGCTAAACAGGTAGAAAAGGCAAATGCAAAAGCCAGAAGAATGCTTGGGTGTATAGGGAGATGAATGGCCAGCAGAAAAAAGGAAGAGAGAAATCCTCTGTATAAATCTCTGGTGCGACCTCATTTGGAGTATTGTGTGCAATTCTGGAAACCGCACCTTCAAAAGGATATAAGCAGGTTGGAGTCTGAGGAGTGTGGCTACTGAAATAGTTAGAGGCCTTCATTAAATTGTATTTATTTATTTATTTTATTTTATTTATTTTATTTACATTCTCTTATATACCGCACTATTCTGCATCAGTGCGATTTACATTGAACAAACTGAAATTACATTGAACAGGGCATTATAACTTGGAGATAACTATTTACAGGGAACATGGGCTATGGAGGGTTAAGTGGCTTAAGAAGCATATAAGGACAAAGATCTTAATATGTATATTTAAGAGGAAAGGCGGGATAGGGGCAATATGATAGAGGCCTTTAGATACCTCCGTGGCATAAATGCACAGTAGGGTCTCTTTCAAATTGAAGGCAAGCTCTGCTACAAGGGGACATAGGATGAGAGTGAAAGGGGATAGACAGAAGTAATGTGTGGAAATACTTCTCTACAAAAAGAGTGCACGGAATAGTCTCCCATTGGAGGTGGTGGACAGGAGGAGAGTATCTGAATTCAAAAAAAGCATGGGACAAACACAGAGGATCTCTAAAGGTAAAAGGGGGACTATTGTAGTTGATATGGAAGGGGAGACTAGATGGGCTATGTGGTCTTTTTCTGCAGTCATGTTTCTATGTTTGTAACTCAAAGGGAACACAATCATCTCTGCCCTCCTTTTCAAATTATATCTGCAGCCTATTACAAACATATTTAAAACACACAAAATCAACCATTTTATCTATGCCGACAACATCATGCTTGCTATCCCCATAAATACTAATAGCCCCTCATACAGCAACCTATCCGAATGCATGAATGAGACCAACTCCTGGCTAGAAACCAACTACCTCAGCATCAACCTTAAAAAAAACAGAGGCAATGTTTATAACAAGAAAACCTGATGCTGACACCACCTACCCAACAACCATCACAATCAACAATACTACTATACCCGTCAAAAAAGAAGTAAAGTACCTAGGGGTAATATTAGACCACACACTCACCATGCTACCTCACATAAGACAGACAGTAAAAACCGTATCCTATAAACCCAAGACCATGCAACACCTAAGACCTTTCCTGGACACACACGACTTTAGATCTGTAGTCAGCACACTCATCACCCCCCACTTCGACTATTGTAATAGTCTCTTAATTGGTTTGCCATTTAAAACCACATATTTATTACAAAGAGCCCAAAACATCTGTGCCAAGGTAATATCAAATATAACTATAAATCCCACCACTCATATGTCAAACAATCCACAAAGCTAAGAGTGTTTGTACAGTAACTGAGGAATCGTTATGTTAATAACATGTATCTATGTGTATCTATTTTTTTGTCGGAAGTTTTTGCCGTGAGTGAGTAACTACTCCCTCTCGAGGCGTAACCTCCCTTTTAATTAAATTTATCAATAAACATGGTAATGTGAAATCATGGCACCAAACTTAAAGTGCTCTAACACAACCATTCTTATTTTGGTGAGCCGGTTTCCTGTTTAACGAAATCTAGTGGGTTGTATCAACTCACGCCTTTGATGAGCCGGCTCCCAGCTTAGTAAAGTCTTTGCAGGTTAATACGAACACAGCACTGCGTTTTGGGTCTCAAGTCTTCTTTGGCCCTGTTTCAACGCTTTCTCCACTGCAAAAGTAGTAAAAGCTTTCTCCCATCATGTTTTCCGGGAAAAGATCATATGAAAAGTAAGAACCTCAGTCCAACTTGCTGAACATCAAGGAAAACGTCAACACTTAAATACCAAGTTCAGCCAATCAGGAACTATTGTGTCACAATATACTCAGCCAATCAAGCTCCAAATTCAGACCTTGTAGTTCTAAAGATCCAGTCCGAAAAATCCATGACTGTTCCAATCTTTGTAAACATTGTTCCCGATCACCTCCCCTGGGATTATCTGGAACATAATCAAGGATTCTCCAGCGAAACTCTGTAAACTGATGATTAAAGGTTATACAATGTTGAACCAAGGGGGCTGATAGAACAGACTGTCTTATCCTAGAAGCGTGTTCCTGTAGACGCGTTCTAATTTTCCGTATTGTTCTGCCTATGTAAATTTTCTCACATGGGCATACTAATATATAAACCACAAAAGTTGAAGAACAGGTGGTTTTCCAACGTGCCCGTTGTACTATAGATGTATTAGGAATTTTCCACTCTGTTCCTTCTATAGTTTGCTGACATAAATCACACTTAGAGCAGGAGTAATGACCTAACTGATCTTCAATATGATCTTGTGCAGAACGTCCAAAATTACTAGTCAATAAATTGGCTATGTTTGGACCCCTCGTGAACACTATTCTGAGGGGCTTTTGAAAACATGGGTGCAACGTCAACAAATGCCAATATTTGCGAAGAATATATGTTACTCCCGATATTTTGGACATATAAGGTAATATGCCCGTGATACAATCTTTATCTTTAATTTGTGCCTTCCTAGTCAAAATTTTTCCTTCTAACCATTCTTTATGAGTGAATCTCGCTCTGATTCTTGCTTGTTTAATTAAAAGCAAGCGGATATCCGCGGTGTAATAATCTTTCCTGGAGGTCAGACGCGTGATAATCAAATTGTGCTGTTGAACTACATATTCGACGTAATCTTAAAAATTGGCCATATGGTAGACCTCTTTTAAGTGCTACTGGATGAAAATTGGAAAAATCTAATAAGGTGTTTCTTTGCACAGGTTTTCGGTAAAGAGTAGACTGTAAACTATTGTCAGCCTTGTATATTGTCACGTCCAAAAATTCCAACTCATAAAAATGATAATGCAACGTAAACTGTAGAGTTTTCTTTTGTACATTTAACCAGGTTATAAAAGCCTGTAAAGATTGTTCAGATCCTTTCCAAAGGAAGAAAACATCATCCAAAAAACGAACCCATATTGGGATGTTAATAAACCATTCTGATGGATAAATAACTGTAGATTCAAAATGGGCTAAATATAAAGTGGCTATCGATGGGGCTACTGTTGCCCCCATCGCAACTCCATGAATTTGATGAAAAAATTTTCTTCAAATTTGAAGAAATTCTTTGTAAGCACGAAAGAGAGAAGTTGATGAAAAAATTGTTTTGGGATCCTAGATGGTAGAGGTAAATCCAATTGTTCAATTACCATTAAAGCTTCTGTTTGCGATATATTAGTATATAGTGCCGTCACATCCAGAGACACTAACCATAAATCCTGAATCGGAGTTGTCAAAGCAGCTATTTTTTCCAAAAAATGGGCAGTGTCACGAATGTAAGATGATGTCAATTGTGCACATGGTCTCAAAAAGATGTCGCAAAATTGGGAGAGAGGTTCCAATAAAGAACCTCTACAAGATACTATCGGGCGGCCAGGGGGGTTGGTCAAGGATTTATGGATCTTGGGGACCAGATAAAAATTCAGAATTAATGGATGTTTTGGTGTTAAAAATTTAAATTCCTTTCTGGTCAACCAACCTTGATCTAACCCATGTTGTACCAATTCTAGTATTAAACTTTTCAAATCTTGAGTTGGATCTCCCGCTAACTGCAGATAGAATTTTGTATCAGACAATTGTTCATTAGCCGAACGTCTATATTGTTCTAAAGATTGAATCACTGTTGCTCCCCCTTTGTCTGCTCTATTAATGACTAATTTAGAGGATTTTCGGAGTGATTGAATCGCTTCCCATTGGTCTTTAGATAAATTATGGTGATTATATTGTGTTTCTTTTCTAGACTCAAACACAAGTAAATCCTTCAAAACTAATTGTTGATAAGTCAAAATGGTTGGATCTATCTCACCTGATGGTTGTGTTAGAGCACTTTAAGTTTGGTGCCATGATTTCACATTACCATGTTTATTGATAAATTTAATTAAAAGGGAGGTTACGCCTCGAGAGGGAGTAGTTACTCACTCACGGCAAAAACTTCCGACAAAAAAATAGATACACATAGATACATGTTATTAACATAACGATTCCTCAGTTACTGTACAAACACTCTTAGCTTTGTGGAAGGTAATATCAAAAGCATGCCTAACTCACCACGTGACCCCCATACTGCTAGAACTACATTGGCTCCCTATAAATAGTTGAATAAAATATAAAATAATTCTAACAACATTCAAACTCCTTAACAACATATCCCCCTCACACCTGACCACCCTCCTACACTTTCCATCTGAATCAAGAACACGCAGACAAAACGCAACCCATTCTCTCAACATGCACAAAACCTTCAGAAAAACAAAGAAAACTACAAGCTCCAGAGCCTTCTCATTTGCTGCCCCCACCCTCTGGGACGAACTCCCAATAACACTTTGCATGATGAACGACCTTCAACTATTCAGAAAAGAACTCAAAACCCACTTCTTCACTGAGTACTTTGAAATCCCCCACCTCCAAAGAGCCACCCCCCTGCAGTCACAGAAACAATCCCACCAACCCCCTGAATCTGCAAATGACTAACTCAGACAGAACCACCACTATTAGCCCTTATATGTATTACATTAAAAAAAAGAGAAAAATAACTTTCAGAATGCACACAAGACCAATTGTAATATATGTTTATTGTCCTCTGTAAATAGGTTTTTGACACAGTTGCATGCAATGTTACCTGTACATAGTTAAAATCTACTGTTCCATGTAAAAGTACTCGTATATAAAATTGTTAAACTGTTCCCTGTAAACCGCCCTTGATCTCTGGAAGGGGAGGTATAGAAGAAAAGAATAAATAAATAAAGCTATGAGATGGACAGGAATTACAGTTCTAAGGAAGGAGGGGCATGTTACGATGATGTGTGGGTCCTGCAGACTAGTACCATAAACTCAGATGCAAAGCTATAGGCAAGGATTTTGGCAACTAACTACATTAGAGAAAGATCTTAAAACTAACAACATGCAGACCAGGCGAGCTTTATGCTTGGCAGGAAGGCCAGAGACAATTTAAGGCATTACTTAATTTAAAGTGGGTAGCCAGGAATAAGGTACAATCATTACTATTAACAACAGATGCTGCAAAAGTATTTTATCAGGTTAATTGGAAATCTATGTTTATAATCCTGGAGAAAATGGGGTTTGGAGAAACTATTCTGACCTGTATTATGGCTTTATATAAGTAACCTAAGGCATGTATTAACCCGTTTTGGACAGCTCGCATATTCTCTCTCTGTTTTGGATGATTTATTAGATTTGTTACACTCAATCATGAAATACCGGCAATAATAAAAAATATTAAAACTTTGCAGAAAATAGAAGTTTCACATAGTGTATATTTTTCATACCCTGGTCCAATATAGTATATTGTCCATCTCCAGAAAAGATAGGATTCAGTTCCAATATTCATTGACAAACATACTGTATGATTTAAATGAAAACTGCAGTTTCAATAGTAACACTTTATTATGATATAATATAATTTGTCAACAGTCCATTGTGACGGCGGAATATGATACACGTGAAAACACTTCTGATGCACTGCATCGATATTGCACCATTGAAACACCTAGAACAGAATGCTTGACAGCAATTAGTTTCGACAACATATTAGCCCAGCGCATGCAAAACATACAAGGCCGATATATGCACTAATAGCTCTGACACTAAGTAACTTAGTTATCTAAACCTATTTTCTAAAGTCTACAAATACTTTTATTTGCAAAATAGTAGCTATTACAGCATTATAAGCTACTTACTATTTTTGTGATCTTTTTATGTTGAGCCGCCAGTACTGTCAAAATCAGCAAACTTCGAATACCTATTAAACTAACTAGATCTCAGATAAAAAAAATCTGTATATAACGCTTTTTGACATAACGATAATAGCTAAACATAGTTCCATTGTATGTATAACCATTAATTAGTAAACAGTTGAGTAGTAAGTATGGAAACCTTATGTATGTAAAACATATGCTGGTCCAAAACAGGTTAAGGTTATTGATGAATACGCTGGGTTTTTAAACCTGGGGGAGGCACGAGACAGGGGTGGCCTTTTATCAGCAAGGCTTTTTGCTTTATCTATTAGACCACTAGCAGCTCGGATCCAGGCGAGTACAAACTTGAGGAGAATTAAAGTAAGGGAGAAAGATTATCAAATATCACTGTTTGCAGATGACATGCTTTTCACAGTGACACATCCAACTGTCACTCTGCCCTATATTAGTGTGGGAGTTCCAGGAATATGGATGTCTTTCTGGCTTTACAACAAACATACAAAAGTTAGAAATTCATAGTAACATAGTATATGACAGCAGATAAAGACTAGTATGGTCCATCTAGTCTACCCAGCAAGACGGCAAGAGTAAGAGCACTTGCCGTTCCGTGCAGGTCACCCCTCCCCATGCCTTTGTTTAAGGGTGTACCCACTGCTCCATGTAGGTCACCCTGATTTGTTGAGATATAGGAGGATAGTTAAGTTTATTTTGATTTTATCCTGTTGCTATAAAGGGATTCACTGTGTCTGTCCCATGCCCATTTTGAATTCTGTCACTGTATTTGCCCCCACCACTTCCATTATGAGGGCATTGCAAGCATCCACCACCCCTTCAGTGGGAAAATATTTCCTGACATTGCTTTTCAATTTACTCCCTTGCAGCTTCATGTTATACCCTCCAGTTTTACAGCTTCGTCGTCTTTGGAAGAGGTTTGTTTGTTCATTCATTCATTAATACTCTATTTAAAGGTCTGAATCATATCTCTGCTGTCCTTCTCCTCCTCCAGAGTGTACATATTTAAGTCGTCAAGATATAAGAGGGGGTACCCAAAAAAAACAGCAATAACATTGCCGTGGGCGGAGCTTGTGTAGTACGCACTTCTGCCGCTAGGCGTGTATAGTGCAACTCATTGTCAGTTCAGTGCCGCCTGTGTTGTCGACCTGGCTTGTTCTGTTCATCTGCAGTGATTGTTTTTGCTAGCGCTGTTTTGTTCTTGTTTCTTTTTTTATGATGACAAGTTTAAGTGAACAACTTGCAGCTGTGAAATTTTGTTTTCTACTCGGTAAAAATGCTGCTGAAACTGTTTTAATGTTGAAAACAGCTTATCAAGATGACGCTATGGGAAAAAGTCAAGTGTACCAGTGGTTTGCTCGGTTTAAAAATGGCGACATGTCGATTGATGACAAACATCGTTCTGGGCGTCCATCAAATGCCCGAATCGACGAAAATATTGAAAAAATTAGAGAGCTTGTGCTCACAGACCGTCGACAGACAATTGATCAACTGTCAGAGATTAGTGGGTTATCTTGGAGCTCGGTTCAGCGAATTTTAACAGAAGATTTGGGAATGAAAAGGGTTGCTGCCAAGTTTTTCCTCGGGTTCTGACTGACAATCAAAAGGAACATCGAGTTGAAACATGTGGTGTTTTGAAACTGTTTGAAACTGATCCAGATTTTCTGTTAAAGGTCATTACAGGTGATGAGTCATGGTGCTATGGTTACGACCCAGAAACAAAGCAACAGTCAAGCCAATGGAAGACGTCATCGTCACCCCGTCCAAAAAAATGTCAAGTCAAATCAAACATCAAAACAATGCTGATTTGCTTTTTTGATGCCAAGGGGGTAGTTCATTCAGAGTTTGTTCCCCCAGGTCAGACCGTCAATCAAACCTTTTATTTGGAAGTTTTAAGAAGATTGCGCAACAGTGTTCATCAAAAAAGACCCGATTTGTGGCAGACAGGAGACTGGTTCTTCCACCACGACAACGCACCTGCACACACAGCCATCTCTGTTAGACAGTTTTTGGCTAAAAATGGCATGGTTCCACTGCCCCACGCACCTTACTCGCCTGACCTGGCTCCGTGCGACTTTTTCTTATTTCCACGCATGAAAAGGGGCATGAAAGGACACCGATTTGACAACATTGAAGAAGTCAATAAAAAAAAGAGGGAGGAGCTGTCAGCCGTTTCTAAAGATGACTACAAAAAATATTTCGAACAGTGGAAGCACCGGTGGGACAAATGTATCAGTTGTAATGGAAAGTATTTTGAAGGGGATAAGGTTGTTTTGTAAAGAATTTGAAATAAATAGCTTTTAAAAAATAATTTCTGGGGGTTTTTGGGTACCCCCTCGTATAGCTGCACAGTTAAAGGCATTTTGTGAGTAGCATGTCATCCTCGGAAGACATGGGTAGATATAGAGCAGGCAAGGGCTGGGGGGGGACAAGACGTTAGAGAGATAGAGAGCAGCAAGGGGTGAGACGTCTATATATGAGCACTTCCATTTTATCCCACATTTGGAAACAAATTGTTGGGGGAGGGGGCGCACTAATGATGCCAATATGTAGTAATGCCTACAAAAATAAAGAACTTATTATTCCTCACACTTATTATACTCAAAATCACACTAGAGAAACTTGCAAAAAATGAATTTGAGAAAAGGCTCCTACAATAAAAGAAAAAATAATTTTCTACAAAGGGACAAAAAAGAATTTATTAATGTCTCTAGACACCTAGGATTTCAACCAGGTAGACTGAGAGGGAACCTCAATCACTCGGCTCAAGGCAAGCCGGTGGCTACACAAAATTCAAATAGCCAAACCCACAAAGCATTTATTTAGCACTACCCATTCATCGGTTCCCTCCAACAGCATGTGATTTTTTTTACCTTTTTAAATGGCTAGTCATTGACGGCATTCAAGACTTGTATAATGGTGAACTCAAGGAATGTTTAGCCTGCCTCGAACAAAAGAGGATTTTTTTCCCTTAACATGCTACAACCAATGGGTTTGAACGAAGCAGTAGCATGGCTCACCATAATGTGATCTTATTGGTTGGGTTTGCTCATGTGCCTCCTGCCTTCTATGTTTAAAATAGCCACTATTGCTGGTTTCTGTTTTTGGCTTGAAAATTAGCTAGCTGTGGGTGATGTCCTGAAGCAGCCCAAAAATAAGCGGGTGAAACTCGACCAATTTGTCACTCAGCTCTTGAGTTCTTTCACCTGTTTATCCACGGTGGTTTCAGCTAAGTGTCTTTTTTCTTTTCATCAAATGCATTTAAAAATGGTAAAAAAATTCACATGCTGTTGGAGGGAACCGATGAATGAGAATGGGAAGTGCTAAATACACAGTTTTGAGTTACACCCCATGATGAAGGCACAAGTTGCTGAAATACTTCAGGTGTTGGGGGTGATACCAATAAAGTCCATTCCAAGTTTGAGAGGGTGTTCTGGTCTTCTTGCTACTCTTTACCTTTAACCTGGACACAGCTTCCCGTATCTTTTTCAAAGTAACAGTGGTAGCGGTGTTTCTAAGCATGCAGAGGGCCCAAGTAGTCCACTCCTGGATGTCAGACTGGCCAGATCAGTCTCTTTGGTGATGGCCAGATATGACATAGCCTTGAGAAGGCTGGGGTCGGTGATCATCTGAGCAGCCTGATTCTGTTCCAGGATTTCAAGTACCTACAGGATGGTACCATACTCTTCTGAGTCGAGCTTCCTCACGACAGAATCCACTCAAGCCTCAGCCAACTTGAAACATGTGATTCTCTTGTCAGCTTCATAGGGCTGTTACTCCCAAGGCCCTCAGGTCCATGACTTTGACCTTGGGACAATCTTTGGACCAGGGTGCACATACACTTGTTGGTAGAGGAACTGGCTAACCTTCTGATGTCCATGTTTCCCAACATATGAAGAGGCGCTTCCTCTTCCCCTGGTAGATCATGTTGCAGCAGTGGCAGCAGTTCCACCATCTGATAGCTGGGCTGCCACTGGAAATATCAGATGGAGTGCTTGCCATCTCAGGTGCCAGTCTGAAGGGCTGGGGGTGTGAGGCCCAGCCCAATTAGTCCAAGGACTTTGGACTCCCCTAGGGAGCCTCCTGGGGGGGGGGATCTTCTACCTAGAGGCTATAGAGATCAGTGTGAACTTGGAGAGGTGCAGGCCTCTTCTAATGGACAAAGCAGGCTGTGTTCTCTCAGACTGTGCCCTGGCAGTGATGCATGCCCACTACTGAAACAGAATTCATGGGACTGGAGTGATTTTCAAAGCTGCGGAGCTGTGTTTTTGGCAGAGGAGCTTCTGATTGCCCTGTCTGCTGTACACATCACAAGCTTCGACAGCATGCAGCTTGACTTTCCGTGTCAAAACTCCATACATCTGAGCAAAGTGTGAGTTCTGCTGTCCACATGCAACCTTATAGTGCAGAGACCCTTCCAGTGCTCCACTTGATGACTACTCAAAATGCCAATTTGAAGAGCTATTTCAGATGCAGGAAGGTTCTGCGGCTAGCGGCCTTGGTGGCCTTAATTCACAAGTGGCTTTGGGAAGGATTCTGTTTGTCTCCCTTCTTGGCCATTGGTGAGCTTTCTTCTGCACAGATTGTGAGCCCATCTGGGCCTGGTGTTCCTAGGGGCCCCAGACTGTACAGATTTCATGATTTTAAGGAGTGTGGCCCCTCTCTTGCTATCATAAGATATGGGCCTACAATAAGCAACATAGCAGGAGCTCCTGCTAATGCAGCTTCCCCAATTTTTTTCTTATTTAGGCCCTTGTGGGCACAAGCCTTCCATTAAGGGCTGCCTGGGAACAGTAGTAGCCTCCCTGCTGATGGCCCATTGGGCCCTTATGTCTTTAGCTTAGGTTAGAGTTTCTCAGCAGTCCAACGTGGGTTGGGACTTTGGCCTGAACGCTCAAAATTCAGGTGGCAGTCCTGTTGGACCAGGAATCACCACCAAGGGATTCCTTGGCAGTGTATCTCAATGATGCCTGGTTTTTCAGGAGTGAAGCAGTTCCGCCTGTGTCTCCTGTTGGGCCTCAGAGGTCGACGGCACTGAAAGAGCCCTTCTTTGGGTCCATGCATAAGGCCTCCCTGGAGGGTTGGTTCCTTTTGGTGACTCTAGCATCTGCCAGGCGTTCTCTGTGCTGCAGCCCTCATCTTGCAGAGAACTATTTTGGTCTTCCGATGGCTTCTTTTGCTTTGAGGTCTATGCTGTCTTCCTTTCAAGGGTGTTGCCCCCCTTTTTCATCTTGATCAGACTGTGGTTTTGTCTTTCTTCTTAGATAAAGATCTTCAAAATGGACCCCTTGCTGTATCTGCTGGATGTGCAAATTCATGGTAAATGCTAATTTCTGCCGTTGGTCGGATCTTCTTCTGTCCCCCTCGATGGTTCAAGGAACATACTGACAAAGATCAAAAGTTCTACTGTCTACTGGCTTAAGTAAGCCACTAGGGAGGTGTGCCTTCTGGCTGCTAAGTTTGTTCAGCAGGGAGTCAAAAATAACTCCATGGAGTGCAAGCTTCTCAGAAAGAACCTGCTAGGATATCTCCCAGGTATATCTGGAAGGAGGCTTCCTGGTCTTTGTTGAACACACTGGTCAACAAATTTTTACAAAAGACATGTTACTGAAATAAAAATAGTCATTTCTTATCAATTTTTATATGCTGAACACGAATATGACAGTGAAATTGCAAAGTTGGCTCTAGTTTTTTTGTAATCTACAAGAATTAATGTTTACATCACGAAATGCATGTCAATAGTAAATATAATAGGCCTTCGGTTAATACCTGTAAAAAACCAAGTCATAGACTACTTCTTAGATTTTTTTCCCTGTCTCTTGTACAGCTGTTCGGGAGCTTCTCTGGGGAGTGTCCAGCAGTAGTCAGACAGCATTGTAATGGACCATTTTCCCTGGTAACTTTGCTCCATCGTTGCGATATCCTGGTGAAAACGTTCGCCCTGTTCATCACTAACCATACCACAGTTGTCAGGAAAGAAATCGAGATGGAAATCAAGGAAATGGATCTTTAGAGACATATTGCAGCCAAGTTTCTGATACTGCATCAGCATGTCTTCTACTAGTTCCTTGTAGTTTTCTGCCCTAACATTCCCGAGAAAGTTTGTTGACACTAGGCGAAAAGCATTCCATGCTTGTTTCACATCACCCTGCAGCAAGTTGTTGAACCGGTCATCTTTGAAGAGCTCTCGAATCTGAGGACCCACAAAACCTCCCTCTTTAATCTTTGCTTTGCTGAGTCAAGGGAATTTTTCATGCAGGTATCAGAAAGCTGGCAAAGTGCTTTCCATGGCTTTCACAAAGTTTTTTCATCAAACCTAGTTGGATGTGAAGGGGTGGTAGCAGGATTTTGTGAGCCTTAAACAGTGCTGGGTGCTGGATATTCTTCTCTCCAACTGTTACTTTTTGTCTGCGATTCCATTCCTTCCGCAAGTAGTGACAATCCCTTGCTCGGCTGTCCCACTCACATAAGAAACACATGTATTTTATATATTTTATATGGAGTGGAGGAGTGGCCTAGTGGTTGGGGCAAGGTACTTCAGGCCGGAAGGTCGGGGGTTCAAATCCCACGAGAGGACAGCAACCTTGGGCCGGAAGGACTGGGGTTTCTAGTCCCACAGGTGCTCCTTGTGGTCTGGGGCAAGCCACTTAACCCCTCCATAGCCCATGTTCCCTGTAAAATAGTTATCTCCAAGTTATAATGCCCTGTTCAATGTAATTTCAGTTTGTTCAATGTAAACTGCACTGATGCAGAATAGCGCGGTATATAAGAGAATATAATAAATAAATAATATCCCTGCTGCAGTCCCATTAAAAGGGCAACTACCTTCAAGTCACCACAGAGTACAGTACCAGCTGTACTTTTTATAGTTAACTTAAAGCATCTACTGACTTCCATTATCGTATGTCTCTTTCATGTGGACAGCATGCGCTACTGGAATAGATGGAAGACGGTTTCCATTGTTCAAAAGCACAGCCTTCAGACTCAGTTTCGAAGAGTCTATAAATAGTCTCCAATCTTGTGGGTCATGAGTGATTTTTAAGGCATCATGAGGCTTTCAATATCGGAACAGAATACCAGATTACTTTCCTTTCCGACTGCATATAGTACACTGCTGACGTCAGATGGCTTCAGCAGCCATCTGGCAGTAGTATTGCATTGCATCAGAAAATCATGCAGTCAACTCTGGATGATGTGTGCATGCTGGTATTATGCAATGTGATGCAATATTACATCATTCAAGGCTTATTTGGGATGGTGTTGATGTCCTATTGGATAAATTTACACGGTGAAACGTCAAAAATGAAATACATGCAATATCTTCAAAACGAGAGCCAATAAAATTTTTTTAATGTTATATTCATGTTCAGCTCACCAAGATACTACAGATTAGGGCCTTTTAAAGTCAGTAACGATTTCAATGTTGACCAGTGGCACCTTTGTAAAGCCCTACTGGATACCAATGGGTGTTGTTCAGATGGCGCCTTTGGCAGGTTAATTTGTCCTTAAGGTCATCTTCCTCCTACCCCGAGTCTTCACAGTTTGGTTAATGTCCCACTACATACCTGATAATTTAAATTTCCTTGAATCCTGAAGACCAGTTCAAAACCCATCCCTGAAGACTCCTATTGCAAGTTGGGAAGCCTGCTACCTTTTTGGTCGCATGTCGATATTAATGTCTGGAAAACTCTTTCTATGGGTCTGGAGACCTAGGTGCCATAAAAGGTTTAATCAGTCCTAGGGTCCAACTTCAATTTCTTCATAAGTGAGCCAAATGCTCAACCATGTTTTTCATAGCAAAGTTATTTGTATTTAGCATAGTTACTCACCTGCAGCAGGTGTTCCTCGTGAATAGCAGCAATAAGTCCTCACATATGGGTGAAATCACAGAGCCCTGCACGGAATGCTCCCCAGCTTCCAAAAGAAAGCTTTTGGAAGGCATGCTGCACATGCACGCCTGCCTTTCCCGCCTGCCGCAGCACCATATTCTCCAATATAATTACATAGCAGGGGCCAAAAAGGCAGCTTTCCAAGGAGATGGGAGGGTTGCGAGGACTACCTCCTGCTATTCACAGAGAACACCTGCTGTAGATGAGTAACTACACTTTCTCCGTGAACAAGCGGGAAATACGTTCTCACGTATGGACTTCCAAGCTGCAGGCTACAGAGACCAGAGAAGAAAGAATAGCCTAACCGGGCACCTAGAACTTCAGAAGCCAGGAAGACCAAAGCAGCAGTCCTGTCCAGGGACTCATCTGATGCAGTCATCGATCAAGTGAATTTTGAATAGGTAGTCTGGATGGACAGAAGGGTCACTGGGCAGGAGTTGACCTTCAAGATCCAAAAAGATGCTAGAGCAGAGTCTGGCCAAAATTGCTCTCCCATCGGGAATCCCCATCCAGACAGCAATGAGCTGCGATGCTATGGACCAAAGACCATGTCACAGACCTACAGATCTCCTCTGCGGAGACAGAAGAGGTTGGCCACCAATGCGGCCATTGCATGGACATTGTGAGTCGTGAAATAACCCTCAAGGCTCAGACCAGCCAAGGAATACGCATGGGTGATGCAATCCACGAGCCAGAGGGATAGCGTACGCTTCAAAACAGCAACTCCCAGCCTATTGAGGTAGGAGGAGATGAACAACTGAGAGGATTGACGGTGTGCCAACATGCGCTCCAAGTAGAAGGTCAATGCATATTTGCAATCCAGCATGTGCAGCGCTGCCTCATCGCGAGGCCTCCAGCAAAAGGCTAGGGAAAAACATTGGAAAGACAATGGACTGGTTGAGGTGGAATGCCAAAACCACCTTTGGCAGAAAACACTGCACCATCCAGTTCTGGAGGAACCTGATGAATAGAGGGTGTGCAACCAGAGCCTGGGGCTCACTCACTCGCCAAGCTGATGCGACAGCCACCAAGAAGAGGATTTTCCAGGTCAAGAACTTCAGTGGACTTATGTCCAGCAGCTCAAAGGGAACCCACATGAGCTGGCCCAGGAGCATGATGAGGTCCCAAGCAACTGTAGGGGGCTTAACCAGAGGCTTTGAAAGAAACAAGCCCTGAATAAATTGGCATACTAGAGGTTGAGCCGACACGGGTTTCCCCTTAGAGTCCCGATGGAAAGCTCCTATCGCACCGAGGTGAACCTGTACAGAGCTGGACTTGAGCCCAGAATCAAAGAGTTGCAAGAGGTACTCCAACAGATGGTCTATGGGACAGATAAAGGGATTCAGAGCCTGACCAGCGCACCAGACAGCAAACCACCACCATTTGAGCATGTAGGCCTTATGCGACTACTCCTTGTGGGACACTAGCAGGATCTTGGTCACGCCCTCGGGAAGGGAAAGCCCTCGAGGGCTACCCACTCAGAATTCACGGAGCAGATGTTGGGATGCAACAAAAGAGCCGTTCTCCTGCAAGATGAGGTCTGGGTTGGAGCCCAGGCAAAGAGGTTCTCTGCGAGAGCTGCAGCGGTAGCGGCAACCACGGTTGTCGACACCAGTAAGGAGCGATGAGAATCATGGACCCCCTCTCGGCCTGAAGCTTCAGGAGCATCTTCGCGATGAGCAGAATCAGGGAGTAGGCACAGAGCAGGCCTTTCCGCCAGTGAACAAGAAAGGCGTCTAGAGCTAGCCGATCGCTGGCCGGTCTCTGGGAGCAGAACCGAGCCACCTAAGTATTCTCTGCTGTAGCGAAGAGGTCCACACTGGGAGTACCCCACTCCCAGAATATCCAGTCCACCACCTCCCTCTTGAGGGACCACTCGTGTGGTTGAAGAACCTGGCTGAGGTGATTCACTAGGCCGTTGCTCAAGGCAGGCAAAAAGTTGCCTCGAGATCCATGCCATGGAGCAAAGCAAACCTCCAGAGGTGAACAGCCTCCCAACACATGGCTACTTGGTTGATTGTCTGGATCAGGACCACCTCATTCTCCAGATGTACCCAAAAGGCACAGAGAGCATTTGCAATGGCCCGGAGCTTGATGTAGGGTCTCTCTCTCAGACCACAGGGCTCTGTGTGCAGAGATTGTCCAGGTGCATGTCCCATCTGAGCTTGGACCCACAAAGAAAACAGCGCTAGCCACTCAAACGAGCAGAAACAAAACAGGAAGCGGCAGGTTCGACACCCAACACCTTTATTAATACAAAATAAGGGTTTAGGCCACTTATTTTGTATTAATAAAGGTGTTGGGTGTCGAACCTGCCGCTTCCTGTTTTGTTCCATCTGAGCTTGGAGGCATCCATCGTGAGCAGCCTGCAAGGTGCTGCTGGTTGGAACGGAAGGCCCCGAGACACATTTCTGGGCACGAACCACCACTTCAGGTACTGTGCAAGTGGCACAGTGACCACCACCCTATCCCGCAGGCAGCCTAAGGCTTTCTGCCATTGCATCCATAGGGTCCATTGAGCCTGAGGGGTGACATGCACAGTGTCCGACATATGTCCAAGAGGTCTCAGCAACCCACAGGCAATGGTGTATTGCTGGCACTGCAATATACCACCACCTCACTGAGATGCTGTAGGCGGTCTGCCAAAAGAAAAGCCCTCGCCCAGTGGTATTGAAGATGACCCCGATGAACTCCAGTTGCTGTACCAACTGGAGGTGAGATTTTGGATACTTGATTGTGAAGCAGAATCCTTCGAGCACCTGAATGGTGAGCTTGGTGGACTGCCGTACGCTGGCCAAAGTGAGGCCTTTTACGAGCCAGTCGTCCAGGTATCAGAAGACAAAAGACCCCCTGGGTCCGAAAGGAAGGTAGTTACAACCGCAGGCACTTCTTGAAGACCCTGGGACTGCGGCCAGCCCAAAGGGTAGCACCAAGTACTGATAATGCTGGCCACCCAACACAAACCAAAAAGGTACTGTCTGATGCAGGTGGATCAGAATATGCATGTACACATCCTTCAGATCCAAGGAGCATAACCAGTCATCTTGTAGGAGGAACAGGAGCAGCACCCCCAATGAGACCATTTTGAACTTTTTGCACACAAAGAACAGACCCAGAACGGGGCAGAACCCGGTGGTCTTTTTGGAAACCAGGAAGTATCTGGAGTAAAAGCCCTGCCCAATCTGGGCTGGAAGAACCGGCTCAATGGCGAGGTCAGCCAGCAGGGCCAGAACCTCGGTCTGCAGAAGGTTCCGGTGTGCGGGGTCCATGGGATATTCCCTGGGGTTGTAAGGAGGCAGTAGCTGGGTGAAGTGCAACCGACAGACACTTTGGATGATCTGTAGCACCCATGTGTCCGAGGTGAGCAAAGGGGATGAGCTGCCCCCCTACCTGCATGGGAACCTCAGTGGATGGTGGTCAGCTGGCTATGCTCCTGAAGACCGTGTCAAAAGCCCACACCTGGCACCTCAGATGAAAAAGTACCGCCGTGGGCATGGAAGGAAAACCTTCTTGGTTTGTCATTTTTTCCACGGAGGGTCCTCAGTCTTTTTGGAGAGCCTGGCGAGGGTCACCTGCAATTTATCCAGCTCTTCAGCCTTTTCCTCCACAGGCTTGCCAAAGAGCTTCTCATCCCATTAGGGGACATTGCAATCTTGTCCTGGACCCACTGTTCTAAGTCAGAGGACTGCAACCAAGCCATCCACCATGCAGCGATCCCCACGGTCGCCACCCTACCAGCAGATTCTAAGACGGCACAGCCACTCTGGACCATAAATTTAGAGCAGTCCTTGACATGAGCTATAAAGTCTTGAAAAGACTTGTGATAGTCCTCAGGAAAGAGTGAAGAAAAGTCCTCGATGTCCAGCATGACATCCTTGAGGAAAATGGCCATTTAAGTCTGGTAGGCTAGGATCTCAGCTATCAGCATAGAACCCTGGAAGCATCTCCTCCCGAAGGAGTCCAGGATCCTTGCCATCCACATTGGTGGTACAGAGTGCGTTTTGGCACTCTTTGTACTCTTCAGGGCAAACTCGACCACAATGGAATTGTGAGGCAATTGAGACTTCTTGAACCCCAGAACTTTTTGGACCCAGTACAGGGAGTCAAGCCGGCAGCTGACAGCCGGGAGAGTAAGCGGCACCTCCCTTAGCTGCAGGAGCAGCCTCTGCAGGACATGGTGGACGGGGACTGTCACCCCCTCATGAGGGGCTGAGGAGTATTGGAGGAGTTCCAATTCCTCCCTCCTCAGTTCCTCCTCCGATTCCAGAGAAAAGGAGATGGCCATGGCCAGATCCCAAACAAAATGCTAGGACGACATCTTCCAGGAGCAACTTCTGCTGCTCTGGAGGAGGTCAGACAGGAGATTATGGGCCCGAAGATCTGACAGTGTCTATTCCACCTCGGTTGCTCATTCCAATTCAGACTCCAAGAGGAAGTTGAAGTAATGCAGAATCTCCTCTGAACGTCCCCCAAGCGCCTGGCATACCGATGGCAATGCCCCAGGGCCTCAGACTCTGATATACTGGAGATGGCCCCAGGCAATGGCGTGGATACTGATCTCTCATCCACGATGGGCAGGGCATGGGTCTCCAGGATAGACTGGAAGAAGTACGGTGACATGCTCCATGCCATGAAACCTATATTCCACAGGGCTTCCACTGCTGCCAAGTGAGCTTCTAAGGCTCGCAGGTGTTCCTCCAGAAGCACCGTCAATGAGGATGTTGATGCCGCAGCCATCGCTGGTAACCCCCCTCAGGTGGAGGCTCCATAATGGTTGAGGCATTGAGAAACATCCGACTGCCTTCCTGGGCACTAGGAATAGACTCTGCCATCCAGCTCAGGCCCTCCCACCAGGGAAGTTTGGTCGGCCGTTCCTGGCCCTCGCTGTCCATCTTACAATGAGAGGGGCTGCAATGATGCTGCACACGGATCTTCTCCTTGTGCTCCCACTTCACCGAAGATGAGGTCTTTGCAGAGTGGTGCCCCTCTCTGCTCGAACCCTTCTGCTCCAACTGAGCCCTCTGCTCTTTTCCCTTGGTCACCTCAGGTATAGACGAGGGGCTCATGGCTGAGGATGCTGAATCAGATGAGCCAAAGAGGGACTCCTCCTACTTTTGCTGACCCTTCAGCCCTTGACGTATCATCTGCCAGCAGAGCTCACAAGATGCTGGCTGGTGGTCGGATCCAAGGCATTGCAAGCACCAGTTATGGCAGTCAGTGCACAAATGGTCTTGCCACATTTTTTGTGCATTTTTTGAAGCCGCTAACTGGCCTAGACATGCCGAAAAATATTGCCTCAGCAAAATCAAAATGAAAAACAGCCGTGGGTGGGAAAAAGGCCCCAAAGGGGGAAAAATGCCAAAAAGGAGCAAAAAACAGAAAAGATATCCAAAGGGTAAGAAAAAGGCTAACCAACGACAGGCGGGTGAAAACATGAGTGAAAGCTCTGCCAAAAGGGCAAGAAATTCAAACTTTTTTCTGGACTGCAGGAACGCATCCTGGGGCTCTGTGGAAAAAAGAAGACTGGATAATATCTTGCCATGGTGGGTGAGGCAGGCAGGCAGGCATGCATGCGCGGCATACCTGCAAAACTCTTCCTTTGGAATCTGGGGAGCCATCCATTCAGGACTCCATTAGCAATGCCACCCAGATGTGAAGATTTATTTCCTGCTTGTTCTCGGAGAAAATAACCTTTTCTGAGTGCTGCTCCAAAAGATATACCAAGTGATATCATCACTGAAAGTTACTCAAGTCTGTCTCCACCTGCTGGCAAGGGAGCATAACTCACTCATCTGGATTGGTCTAATAGGATTCAAGGAAGATAAATTAATCGGATACGTAACATTTATCCTTGCTGCTCCATTATACAGTCTTACTCCCTCCTTCCTCACATCCCAATTTCTTCTGTTACAATAAGGTCTAAAATATTCTGCTATAAAAAAAGCTCCCTGCACGCCAAAGTGGAACACTAAGGCCTCATGTCATGATTCTACACAGCATCACTACAAAGTGATAAAGCTAGCTGTACCTTTGTCATTTTCACCTTGGTAACTTGAATTGAACTCCAAGACACTCTAGGGTTTCTGATTTCACTTGTCAATTGTTGTAGGCACTTCATGCTAACTCCTCTGGGCTTCTCGCATTAAGAAGCTTTATGATGATAATTAACTATATTACTTATGCATGTTTGTGTTTCATTTCCATATTGATCTTGGTGCCGAATATATAGATCTCTTTATAGTCATTTAAAATGACGAGTTACAAGAACAGTACAGGTAATAAGGAGGAGGATGAACAGAATTAAGATCAAAGAGAGAAAAGATAATATTCATAAACAGCTCTGAAAAGAAGAAATCCTATTTCAAAGGGGCCCTTACAAGACCGTCAGTGGAGTTCTAAGAGGACTGGAGCAAAATGGTCCTGTTTTGTGAGCAAGTGGAAGATGGGATAGAAACATTCTGAACGTACTGAAAATGAAACATTTTATACCTGGGGACTCTATGAAAAAGACAATTACATTAATCAAGATCTAAAGAAATAAAAGAATGAAAAAATATCTCTGAATAGGCAAAGTCAAGAAAGCAGAAAACACATGTAATAGTGCACAGCTGATAAAAGTCAGATTTACAGATATTAAACAAGCGAGACAAGAAAAATATCAAAGATGACCCCAAGGTGTCTGATTGAAATGCCCAGGGATAGCTACACAAAACTGAAGACAAGAAAAAAACATTCGCTTGAAGCCAAGCTCTTTTTTATTTTTCCATGACGACATCATAAAATGTTAAAATTAAAGCTGCTATTCGAAAAGTACTTTCCATATTTTGTGCCCATTATAAAAATTTATGTATTTATTTAATGTCTTTTTTTATACTGCGCTCTTTGGAATCAGTGCGATTTACAGTCAACAACATTTGAACAGTGCAGGCAGGCCTACACTGGACTTACAATGAGCAAGGGATGATAACTTTGGATTAACGGGGTAACTATGTACAGGGTATATACACTTAGCATCTATTACCTGGTGGTATCTTTACAGTATTACATCAATATATATAGCACTAGGTCACTATGTACACATTCAGTAGACTGGGGGTATTGCTGAACTAGGGGGTGGGGCTACAATCGTGTGGCGTTGGTGCGCTGGGGGTGAGGGCCAGGTTGGCGAGTGTGTGTGGTTGAGATATGTCGTTTGTATGAGAGTAGTAATGGAGGAAGAGGTGTGCTTTAGTGCCTTCCTAAATTGGGGAAGGTCGGTGATGGCCCAGAGGGCAGGCGGAAACGTGTTCCAGCATGTGGGTGCAGAGAGGGCAAAAGCTCTCGTTACTGAATTAGGCAGAGTTAAATGTAGTAAGCATTTCTCCCCTAGACACAAATGAATGAAAACCATTAGTGCATCCAGCCCTTTATCAAAAAAAGTAAATCAAATTACCAGTAAAGAGTTTTAACTTAATAACTGAGCACATGTGCAATCGAACATGCACACTGTTCCCTGAATATGTACCACAGAAATTTCTAAACAAAAAGTATGCATATACTTCTATTTTATCCACCGAACAATGGCTTGATCAGCGGAGGCAGCAGGGAGCGGGAAGGTGAGCTCCTTCTGTTGGGACTTTGACCCTACAGCCTGCTCTTCACCACCGCTAATCAGCAACCAGCAGCCACCTTCAAAATCAGAGCACGCTCAGGTGCCGATCCACAGATCAACACCGGCCTGATCAGCAGAGGCAGCAGGAAGTTGAGCTCCTCCCCGCCCCACCACCACCACCACTACCACCACCACCACCTTCAAAATCAGAGCATGCTCAGAACATAAGATATACCATACTAGGTCAGACCAAGGTCCATGAAGCCCAGTATCCTGTTTCCAACAGTAGGAAATCTAGGTCACAAATACCTAGCAGTTTCCCAAAAGACACAGGTTCCACAATGCTTCTTTGTGTCAAGCAATGGATATTCCGGGTCCTCTTTAATGATAGTTTAGGGACGTTTCCTCCAGGAACTTATCCAAATCTTTTTTTAAACCCGGCTATACTAAACAGCTTTTACTACACCCTCCGGTAGCAAATTCCAGAGTTTGATTACATGTTGAGTGAAAAAAATACTCTTATTAGACTTAAATAGGTTACCCTGTAGCATCATTGCAAGCCCCCTAATCTTTCTATATTTTGATGGCATAAACAGTCGATCTACGTTTACCTGTTCTACTCCATTCATTAATTTATAGACCTCTATCATATCTCCCCTCAGCTGTCTCTTTTCCAGGTTGAAGAGCCCTAATCTTTTTAGCCTCTCTTCATAGGGGTATCCTTCCATCTCCTTTACCATTTGGTGGCTCTTCTCTGTACCTCTTCTAATAATGCTATATCCTTTTTAAGATACGGCAACCAGAACTTCACACAATATTCAAGGTGCGGTCGCACCATGGAACGATACAGAGGCATTATAATATCCTTTGTTTTATTCTCCATTCCTTTCCTTATGATACCTAGCATTCTATTTGCTCTCTTGGCTGCTGCTGCACACTGGGTGGAGGGTTTTAACACGTTGTCCATGATGATGCCCAAATCTTTTTCCTGGGTGGTGGTTCCTAATGTGGAACCTTTTATCGTGTAACCATAGTTTGGGTTATTCTTTCCTAGGTGCATAACTTTGCACTTGTTCACATTAAATTTCATCTGCCAATTGGATGCCCAGTCTTCCAATTTATCAAGATCCTCTTGTAATTTTCCACAATCCTCATGGGTTTTAAAAATTCTGAATAGTTTTGTGTCAACTGCAAATTTGATAACCTCACTCGTTATTCCCATTTCCAGCACAGATCCCTGGGGTAACTCAACTATTCACCTTTCTCCATTGGGAAAATTGGCCATTTCACCCTCTGCTTTCTATCTTTTAACCAGTTCCTGATCCACAATAGTACACTGACTTTTTAATTTTGCCAAGTGTCTCTCATGAGGGACCCTGTCCAAGGCTTTCTGAAAGTCCAGATACACTATATAAAACTGACTCACCTTTGTATACCTATTTATTCACACCTTCAAAAAAACATAACAGATTACTAAAACAAGACCTTCCCTGTCTAAAGCCATGTTGGCTGTCTCCCATTAAGCCATGACTATCTACATGTTCAGTAATTTTGTTCTTTATGATGGTTTCTAAGATTTTTCCCAGTACTGACCTCAGGCTCACTGGTCTGTAGTTTCCCAGATCACCCCTAGAACCCTTTTTAAAAAATTGGTGTTACATTGGCCATCCTCCAATCTTCAGGTATTAGATGATTTTAATGATAGTTCACAGATTACTAATAGCAGGTCTGCAATCTCATATTTCAGTTCTTTCAACACCCTTCAATGTATACCATCTGGTCCAGGTGATTTGTTACTCTTTAGTTTATCAAATAGTTGTAATACAGCTTCCCGATGTATTGATATTTCTATTAATTCTTCCTCAGCATCACCTTTAAATACCATTTCAGTCATGGGTAACAACCCTACATCTTCCTCAGTAAAGACCGAAGCAAAGAATTCATTCAGTCTCTCCTCTATGGCCTTGTCCCCTCTTAGTGCCCCTTTTACCCCGCTATCATCTAATGGTCCAAATAATTCTCAGGTTTTTTTGCTACGAATGTACTTGAAAAAGTCTTTATTATGCATTTTTCCTTCCACGGCAAGCTTCTTCTCTAATTCTCTCTTTGCCTGCCTTATCAGTGCCTTGCATCTAACTTGCCAGTGGTGCTTGTGTTGTTTTCAGTCTTCATCATTTGGCTCCTTTTTCCATTTCCTGAAAGATGCTTTTTTGGCAACAGCCGCCTCGCTGACCTCACCTTTAAACCATGCTGGCAGTTTTTTGGACTTCCTTCCACTTTTCTTAAAGCATGGAATACAGCTGGTCTGGGCTTCCAAGACAGTATTTTTAAACAATACCCAAGCTTGATGTAAATCTTTAACCTTTGCAACTGCTCTTTTTAGTTAAAAAGTAGTACTGTGGATTTCCTTACCCTGCCTCCTGCATTTTTTAAATCAAACGCGATCATGCTATAAATCACTATTGCCAAGTGACCCCAACACCTTTATCTCTTGCACCAGATCTTGTGTTCCACTAAGGATTAGGTCCAAAATGGCATCCCCTCTGGTCGGTTCATAAACCAGCTGCTCCAAGAAAAATTTCTAGATGAAATAAATCTCCCTAGCATGTCCTGCCATGACACTGACTCAGTCGATACTGGGGTAATTGAAATCACCCATTATTATTACTGTGTTGTAACTTTTCTTAGCTTTCCTGATTTCTTTGAGCATTTCATCATCCATTTGTTCATTCTGGCCAGGTGGTCGATAGTACACCCCTAATGCCATCGCCTTCCCCTTTTTACATGGAATTTCAATCCATAGAAATTCTACAGCAAATTTTGTTTCCTGCAAAACTTTAATCCTTTGTGACTCAATGCCCTCTCTAACATAGAGCAGATCAAGTTGGTGGAGGGATTGCGCTCTATCATTACAATATAGTTTATATCCAGGTATCACAGTGTCCCGCTGATTGGTATCTCAGAGACATGGTGTAAGAAGGACAATCATATCTAACTTCTCATTTAGTGCTATATATTCTAACTCACCCATCTTATTTTTTAGACTTCTAGCATTTGTATACAAGCATTTTAGGGTCTGTATTTTAATCATATTAATCTGGCTATCGGTAGGCAGGGGTAATTTGGAATCTTTAAGCTGTCTCTGCTCTGTACTCAAAGGCATTTGGGCTACTTTTGTCTTTATTGGAATCTCTCTGCTGATATGCCCTGACTTCAATCTTTTGCTAGTATCCTTCAAGGATACATTGTTCCGAACCATGCACTCCTGGGCGACAATTGGCTTCGCCAGACAGTCGCCCAAGAGTAACTGAGTGCCTGAGGGCCTCGCCAGAAGACGTTTTGGTGTGGCCCCTTAGGTACAGGCCAATTGGAAACAACCTAACACCACCGCAACCAACAATCACAGCAATTCCCCTCCCTAGAACAACCCTCCAGAGCGTCAGAAACAACGCAATGCTACAGCACACTACATGCAAGATCTGCAACATCAGCAGCCTGGTGCATTACACTAAGAAAAAGCACGGAACTTTGCTCCCCACAGCACCCACTCCAATTGCCGGTAAGCCCACACCCTGCAACACATCACACCAAAACTACTAGCATCAAATGACTCTACGAGATCACCAGCCTAACCAATGGCTCCCCTAGCCATCCTCCTCTCCCTCTGTTTCACTGCATTACTTGCAACAACTGCAGCATTTACCGCCACCTCTGCACACATACCAATCATTCACACATACCCACTCATTACAACATCCCCCACTTTTCACAAAAATAGACTCAGACCCATCCAACACTTCATCCAAATCAAAACACCCACACCCACAACCATATCGCCTATATGCAGCACCTCTCAACTAAAGTGCACCTTACTAAAATGTTTGATCTGCAAGAAATAAAATCCAGCTCCAGCTCCTCACAGATTTCCTCCTCGACAACAAGTTAGACATTCTTTGTCTCAGTGAACCATGATTCCGTGATGCAATGTACTGCTGAACCAATTAATACCACATGACTACGACCTCTTCAGTTCCTCAAGAAAACAATGCTGAGGCGGAGGTGTATTTATCCTAGCTAAGAAACATCTCAAATTCCGCATCCTCACCAAAAACACTGACAAAGGACTGGTCACAATAATCACAATAAATGGAAACCTAACCTTCCTCCTTGCCTACAGACCCCATAGTGCTAGCCCAAATCAGCTGAACACCCTACTAGAAGCAATATGCAACCACAGATCACAAACCAATTCTCATGCTTCTAGGAGACCTCAACCTTGCATCCACAATATCAAATGCAAGAGCTTTCCTGGAAGCAATGGAAGCCTTGACTACATATAGTTCCTCAACCAGCCAACCCACAACAAAAGAAACACTCTGGATATGATCTGATCTTCCAATCTCAAAATATCCTCAAAAGCCACTCCATCTCACCTTCCACAGCCCATGATGTCCCTTGGTCTGATCATAAAGTCATCTCCTTCATCACTCTACACAACAAACTAGATTACAAATGTCACAGCACTGAGCCCACCTCATGCAGGTTCAAAAACCTAGAAATGAATGAATTCCTGAAAGACATCTTACCAAAGTTACAAAGTGCTCCTGAAGACTTTGACACCCTCATATGAACCTGGAATGAAACCATAAGCAATACAGAAACAAAACTGCCCATACCCAGACAACAAAGAGACACAAACCAGCAATATGGTACACATAAAACTTGATAAATATGAAACACACACTCAGAACCAGAGAGGAAATGGAGAAACACCAGAGTGCCTGAACACCTACAGGATCAGGCTACGTGAATACCAGACAGCCACATGTCAAGCAAAAAAGGAATACTATGCAAAACTAATCCAAGCCTCTTTTAATCGCCCTCAAGAGCTTTTTGAAGTGATTAAAATCTTAAGAACACAACCCAACAAAGAGAAGAAACAAGCCTAACCTCACAAATGATGGCTGACTATTTCCAGACCCTAACCTCTCCATGCAGCAACAACATATTACACCCCCACAGATACAAAAAAAACAATTGACAAGATTTAAGAACACCTGAAACTCATTTGCAATCACCACAACTGAACACCTAGAAAAATAATTACCAGCATCAACACAACTACCTCCCCACTTGACCCATGCCCAGTCAGCTGGATCAAGATCGCCAGACAAGAGCTAACACCTACAATACTCAAAATCATCCAGCTATCACTACATCAAGGATGCATACACCTGGACCTCAAAATGGTCCCCATCCGGCCAGTAAGAAAAGGAACACCCAACGACATCAACCAGCCAACCTCTTACAGACGTATAGCCAGCCTCCCATTCATGGCCAGTCGCCTTCTGTTGTAAAACCTTTCTACCTTTGCAGATGCGAATGTCACCATGAGATCCATCTCTGGAATTCCCCAGCGACCCACTATCATCTCGAAAATCTCCTGATTGAGAACCCACTCCCCTGGGTCCACCGCCACTCGACTCAGAAAATCGGCAGTCACATTGTCCACTCCTGCCACATGTCCTGCCGTTAGGGCTTCCAGATGCAACTCGGCCCAACCTAGTAGCTCTTCCACTTCCGCCTCCAGAGATACACTGCTGGTGCCCCCTTGCCGATTGATATATGCTACTGTCGTGGCATTGTCTGACAGCACTCGAATCGCGCTGCCTTGCACCTGCTGCTGGAAAGCCCTTAATGCCAGAGTGACTGCACTTAGTTCTAACCTGTTGATTGACCATTGTCTTTCCTGTTCTGTCCACTGTCCTTGGGCAAATTGCCGCTCGAAGTGCGCCCCCCAGCCGAATAGACTGGCATCTGTCGTCAAGGGTTTCCAACCCGGTGACTCCAGCGGCATGCCCTGCTCAAGATTCATGGAATCTAGCCACCACTGAAGAGACTGCTTCGCCTGCACCAGGCATATTAGCTTCCGTGTGCAACTGATCTGACTGATGGGACCACCGCCTGAGCAGCGCTCTCTGCAACAGTCTCATGTGCGCCCTGGCCCAAGGCACTAGCTCGAGCGTGGCCGCCATTGTACCCAATAGTTGTAGGTAATGCCACGCTGAAGGGGCTTTTCTCCCCAAGAATTCCCGAATGAGCCGCCTTAATCCATGAGCCCTGGTGCGCGGCAAGAATACCCTGCCTCTTTGTGTCGAAGCGGGCTCCCAAGTACTCCAACTCCTGGGACGGTGTCAACTTGCTCTTTGCTACGTTTACTACCCATCCTAAGCTCCACAGAAACTGCACTACCCGGAGAGTAGCTGCCTCGCTTTCGCACTGTGACTTTGCTCGAATCAACCAATCGTCTACATGCGGGTGAACCATTGTCTCTGCACAACGCCGCTGCCACTACCACCATCACCTTGGTAAAGGCCCGCAGTGCCATCGCCAATCCAAATGGTAACGCCTGGAACTAAAAATGCCCCATCGGGACTGCAAACCACAGGTACTGCTGATGCTCCAAACGAATGGGAATGTGCAGATACGCTTCGGAGAGGTCTAGGGATGTGAGAAATTCTCCTTGCCATACTGCCACTATAATGGACCGTAGAGTTTCCATGCGAAAGTGAGACACTCTGAGTCACTTGTTGACTCCTTTGAGGTCCAGAATCGGCCTACCAAGAACCTTCTTTTTTGGGCACCACAAAATATATTGAGTACCGACCGCAGCCGTACTGGTTTGCTGGTACCAGTACCACCGCTTTGAGTTCCAGTAACCTCTACAAAGTCTCTATCACTGCTCATCGCTTCGACTTCATTCTGCAAGGAGATTGGACGAAGGCGTCGGAAACGGGTCGTTGGAACTCCAAAGCATATCCCTTTTGCATGACTTCCAACACCCAACGATCCGAAGTGATTTGGACCCAGGCAGGATAAAACTCTCTCAGCCACCCCCCTACGGGTACCAATCCTGCCTGGGTCCCCCTCGCTTCATTGGGGCTTCTTGAGAGCCGAGGACGAAGAGGCTCCAAAACCTCTCCCCGCTCCCCTAAATCCTCAAAACCCCTGGGATCTATACTGAAAATGTCCTCTCTGAAACTGACCAAATCTTGGCGTATGAAATCTCCTAAACTCCCTCTGTTGGCTTCTGGAGGGTGCAAGAGGTCGATTCTGCTTCTGCTTATCCTCCGGCAACCTCCCTCCTTTAGACTCTCCGAGGTCTTTTACAAAGTTATCCAAATCTTCTCCAAAAAGGAGCTTACACCGGAAGGGAAGTTTTCCTAGTCTTGCTTTAGAGGCGCCGTCTGCCACTCAATTACGCAGCCAGAGATACCTGCGCGCCGCTATCATGGACGCCATGCTCTTCTCCAGACCCCAAATAACATCATACTGTACATCTGCTAAATAAGCTGCCCCCGACTCCATTCTGGATGCTTCTTCCACCGCCTCTTCTTCCCGGTCTAGCGAAATCCTTTGGGCCCATCGTAGACATCCTCTTGCTACCCACGCCCCACAGATGGAAGCTTGCAAGGAAAGAGCATTGACATCAAACACCTGCTTCAGTAGAGTATCTAGCCTCCTATCTTGCGCATCCTTAAGGGCAGCACTGCCCTCCACCGAAATTGTCATCTTTCTGGTGACAGCAGATACCGCTTAAGATCTGAAAGATCCTTGTCCTGCTCCTGCAACGGGTAAAGCCGTGCCATTGCCCTGGAACCCTTCAGCCCGGCCTCCGGCATGTCCCATTCCTCCTGGATCATTTCCCTAAAAATTTGATGCATTGGAAAACTCTCTGGGACTTTTAAGTCGCCTGAAGTAACAGATCCTCCAAAGCAGAATCCGCATCGTGCTCTGCCACCGGCCTGTTAAGAGCTTTCAGAGTCTCTGAAATAAGAGCTGCCAGTTCTTCCTGCCTAAAGACCCTGACCAACCTTGCCTGATCCTCCTGCTCCGCTATCTTGCCTTCTTCCAGGTCTAGATCCATGTCTGAATCCTGGTCGTCTGAGATATCTTCTGAAACCACAGCCGTTACCTTATCCTTCCCCAACCTAGGCTTTTTACAAGGGCCGCCCCCCGGTCAGAAAAGTTCCGGCTCGCTTAAGGCCCCACTCTACATCCGCAGCCCCCTGCTTCCCTCCCAGGGCCTGCTGAAGGAGACACATAAAATCTTGGGGAAAGATGGCCACTAGCCCTCCCTGTAAGACAGGCTGGGACGTGGACGGCTCCGGAGTCGTGGATGGCCCTTTGTGCTGGTGCCAGCGGTGGCATGGCTGGAGAGAGGGGTTCCGGAGAGCCCGCCGCTTCTTCCCTCTGCGCTGCGTCGTCCGCCTCCATCTCCTTCGTCGCAGATTCCTGTGCACAGCCCTTACAGACCCCCACCTCCGACACAGACCCTCTCTTGGCCCCACACATTACACAGTGGGACCTGGAGGGCATATTGGCAAGTTCTCAAACACCTGCACAGATCCTGTTGAACAAAACAAATTTCTCTTTTTTTTTTTTTTTTATGCAGCTCCTTCACTCTGCTAACCCAGGTGCCTTCCTCAAAGGGCACACCCCTGTACCGCAGCCTCCAAAATCCTTTGCTTGCCTGCTTAAAGCCACCCCAGGGCTTCCCGCGCAGATGCTGCGTGGCTAAGGCCTTTCCCCCTCTGTAACCTGAGCTGCAAAACTTTGGTGCGCTTTTCGTTCGGGCCTCCGCACGTCCTAAGCCTCCTTGGACTGCCTGCTCCCCCCGCCAAACTCTCTGTGCTCTGAGAGCCTGCACCGCGCGTTTCTCACCTCCGACTGAAGACAGAAAACTGGGCGTCCCTTCGGCTCTTCACTTGCCACCGCGAACCCCGCCGTGGCAGTGAAAGCAGCTGCTGCCGCAGCTCCGTTCACCAGCGCGTCCACTCCCTCAACGCCTCCTCACCCGATCCATGGGTTCGGGAGACGGAGGCCCCAGCAGCAGCTCCCGCACTCAACCCTGAACACAGTACCTCCAGGGAGGGGGGAGAGAGGGGGAAGCTTAAATCTTACTCTCGCAGCCACTCAGCAGAAAAAAAACCCTTGCCATCAAATTTAAATCTGCAGTACTTTTTTTTTTTTTTTTTTTTTAATTTTATGACCTAATCTGAACTATTCTATTTCCTACAAAAAAAACTCCTCAATCATTCCTCCAGTGAGCCCTTCTGAGGCTCACACCTCCTTCAGCTGCCTTGGAGACTGAGCTTACTGGAGCAAGGGGGCGGTTCCTCATCTATTTATACTGGTGTCACAAAAAAGGTGATGGACTCAGTCTCCAAGGCTGTGGGAGGAGGTGCTTATACCCCAGATGTCCGCGACTAGACTAGAGGGACGATAAGGAAGCTGCATTTGATTCAATTCCACACAACCTAATCATTCAGCAACTTCAAGCAATTGGAATAACAGACACCCTTCTGAACTGGTTTAAGTCTTACCTATCAGAAAGACAGCTTCAGGAAAAATCAGGCTTCACAAAATCAGCACCATACATACAAGTCAAGGAGTCCCTCAAGGCTCCGCCCTCTCCTCCCTAATATTCAACATCTTCCTCCAGCCGATCTGCACGTTTATACAGGCTCACGTCCTATACCATGTTTACACAGATGATGTTAGGAGCATATATCATAACATCACAACCAACCCAGCAATCACCCACATAAAAAATGCTTCATCTCCATCAAAAAATGGCTCACAGATCACATGTCTATAAACCTCCAGAAAACAGATGTTCTTTACATCACCAGAGACAGCAGCTTCACACCGCCTGACACCATAACCATCAATGGAACCAAATTACAAGTACAGCAGAAGTATGTAACTTAGGAATCACCCTGGATCAACGCCTATCCTTCTCAACCCATAACAGATCATCATAAAAAGCATCTACTACAAGCTCAAAACAGTCCAGCACCTCAAAACCTCTCCTAACCTACCATGACGTCTGCACAGTTAAGAACATAAGAACATAAGAAATGCCATACTGGGTCAGACCGAGGTCCATCAAGCCCAGTATCCTGTTTCCAACAGTGGCCAATCTAGGTCATACGTACCTAGCAGTTTCCCCAAAAGACACAGGTTCTGCAGTGCTTGTACTAGGCCAAGCATTGATATCCTGGGTCCCTTTTTAAATAGTGGTTTATGGACCTTTCCTCCAGGAACTTGTCCAAACCTTTTTTAAACCCAGCTATACTAACAGCCCTTACTACATCCTCCGGTAACAGATTCCAGAGTTTGATTACACGTTGAGTGAAGAAATATTTTCTCCTATTTGTCTTAAATAGTTTACCCTGTAGCTTCATTACATGTCCCCTAGTCCTTCTATATTCTGATAGCGTAAACAATTGATCCACGTTTATCCGTTCCACTCCATTCATTAATTTATACACCTCTATCATATCTCCCCTCAGCCGTCTCTTTTCTAGGTTAAAGAGCCCTAACCTTTTTAGCCTCTCTTCATAGGAGTAGCCTTCCATCCCCTTCACCAATTTGGTGGCTCTTCTCTGTACTTTTTCTAATAACTCTATGTCCTTTTTAAGATACGGTGACCAGAATTGAACACAATATTCAAGGTGCGGTCGTACCATGGAGCGATACAGAGGCATTATAATATCCTTTGTTTTATTCTCCATCCCTTTCCTTATGATACCTAGCATTCTATTTGCTTTCTTGGCTGCCGCTGCACACTGGGCGGAGGGTTTTAACATGTTATCCACGATGACTCCTAAATCTTTTTCCTGGGTGGTGGTTTCTAATGTGGAGCCTTGCATCGTGTAACTATAGTGTGGGTTGTTCTTTCCTAGGTGCATAACTTTGCACTTGTCCACATTAAATTTCATTTGCCATTTGGATGCCCAGTCTTCCAATTTATCCAGATCCTCCTGCAGTTTTCCACAATCCTCTTGGGTTTTAACAACTTTAAACAGTTTTGTGTCATCTGCAAATTTGATAACCTCACTAGTTATTCCCTTTTCCAGGTCATTTATGAATATGTCAAAAAGCAGCGGACCCAGTACAGATCCCTGGGGTACTCCGCTATTCACCTTTTTCCATTGGGAATATTGGCCATTTAGCCCTACCCTCTGCTTTCTATCTTTTAACCAGTTCCCGATCCACAATAGTACACTGCCTCCTATCCCATGACTTTTTAGCTTTGCCAAAAGTCTCTGATGGGGGACCTTGTCAAAAGCTTTCTGAAAGTCCAGATACACTATATCAACCGACTCACCTTTGTCTACCTGTTTATGCACACCTTCAAAAAAACAGATCAGATTAGTAAGACAAGATCTTCCTTGTCTAAAGCCATGTTGGCTGTCTCCCATTAGGCCATGACTATCTACATGCTGTGTAATTTTGTTCTTTATGATGGTTTCTACCATTTTCCCTGGTACTGACGTCAGGCTCACCGGTCTGTAATTTCCCGGGTCACCCCTGGAACCCTTTTTAAAAATTGGTGTTACGTTGGCGACCCTCCAATCTTCAGGTATTACAGATGATTTTAATGAAAGTTCACAGATTACCAATAACAGGTCTGCAATCTCATATTTCAGTTCTTTCAACACTCTGGGATGTATACCATCCGGTCCAGGTGATTTGCTACTATTCAGTTTATCAAATAGTTATTTATTTATTTATTTATTTTATTTATTTATTTTTCTTATATACCGCGCTCTTAAATCAGTGCGGTTTACACATGAACAAATATAAACACAATGGTACAAACAGCATTGGTTTTTTTACAATGAACAAGGTAAATAAACTTGGTAAAACATGGTAATTATATATAAATAACTATATACATGGCAACTATATACATGGATATTTTGGTTAATTATTAATGCCGTGGATAAGAAGTTAATTAAATTAAAGAGTAAATATGCTAAATATAGTGAGAATAAATATGTCCTATAGTGAGCAGGTAGTAATCATCGTAATAGTTGTAATATATCTTCCCGGTGTAGCGATATTTCTCTCAATTCCTCTGCAGTATCACCTTTAAATACCACTTCAGTCTTGGGTAACATCCCTACATCTTCCTCAGTAAAGACCGAAGCAAAGAATTCATTCAGTCTCTCTGCTATAGCCTTGTCTCCTCTTACTGCCCCTTTTACCCCTCTATCATCTAATGGTCCAATTGACTCTCTCACAGGCCTTTTGCTACGAATGTACTTGAAAAAGTCTTTATTTCGTGTTTTTGCTTCCGTAGCAAGTTTCTTCTCAAATTCCCGCTTTGCCTGCCTTATCAATGCTTTGCATTTAACTTGCCAGTGCTTGTGCTGTTTCCAGTTTTCATCATTTGGCTCTTTTTTCCATTTCCTGAAGGTTGCTCTTTTGGCAGCAACAGCCTCTCTGACCTCACCTTTAAACCATGCTGGCAGTTTTTTGGACTTTCTTCCACTTTTCTTAATGCGTGGAATACAGCTGGTCTGGGCTTCGAGGATAGTTCTCCAAGCACTTGCATTTCCACACTTCGACTTCTGCAATCTTATCCTCCAAGACTTACCAAAGACAGCAATCCACCCGCTTCAACTTGCTCTCAACACTACAGCTTGCATCCTCTGCAATGCCCATAGATCTGAACATATAAACCCCTTAGTCAAATAGCTACACTGGCTACTCATCACAGATCTCATAAAATATAAATCCATCCTCACAATCTTCAAAGTCACCAATGGCCTATCATCCACCCACCTCCAATTGCTAATACAAAAGACACCTGACAACTGAAAGAGACAAACTAGGTCCCTAAACACACTATGCATACCAGCACTATACACCAGAACCAGCTCCACCACAACTAAGAGAGCCTTCTTCCTATTTGCACAGTCCCTCTGGAACTCAAACCCTGACCACCTGTGAACCACAAAGTACTTAACAGCATTCAGAAAGAACCTCAAAACACACCTATTCATAGACTGCTTCTCTGTGGACATAATATAAACTACCTAACATGCATTATTTTCAGCCTCCTCCTCCCTTTCCCTCCTCTGTTACGAATCCTCCAAGTTGATCTCCTCCCTCTGAAGTATCCCCCTGACATTATCACTCCCACCTGTATGATACCCAAATTTAATACTCCAAGTCGATAACAGCATACATTATAACAGGGTTATGTTACAATGTAAACCTCTTTGGCCACAGGATAAAGTTATATAAACAATCTGTTAAATAAATCCATTTTAAAAAGTATTCCATGGAATTTATGTGCTTACATATACACCTGCTCTTTACCATGCACTATCTTCTGGGTAAATTTTACAAACATTGGCAAAAGCATGAGCGTAACTGCAATACACTCTCCAACCACACACCCCAATAAAACCTCTGCTTAATTCAGGTAAAGTTAGGCATACACAGACTATACACAAATAACTATGTGCATATTGGATATGCAACTTTATAAGTGCCTATTCCTGAATACAAAACACAGCTTTATGTGCAGCATGGCTTTTAAAATTGTCTCTTAAGATCTGAGCAAAGGAAAGAACTACTGCAAGGATTTTGATTGGAAAATTGAAATTATACTTACCTGGTAATTGTAGTTCCTTGAGAGACGACAGTTTAGTCCTCAACTCCTGGGTAGTGCACCTCCTCCTGCAGCCTGGAGACTAGACCAATCAGAAACCTCCACTCACTGGATATAGCTAGCTGGAACTTCCATCAGCCCCCAGTGAACTATTGACAAAGCAGACTCACAAGAGGAACAAATAAGTAGCCTCCAACAATTTTTTTTTTTGTTGTTGTAATTCTACAAACTGAACCAGAACACAAAGAGAATGGAACCCCCCATCACAGACGAAGACGGGAGATACTCCATAGCGATACTCCACACCCCTACAAAGGGCAGAAAAAGAGAAAGAGGATGAATGTACAATGGAATAACAGGGAAGCCATAGACACTCACCTGCCAAAATTCTTGTTGACGGACAACACGTGCCGAGCTAGCGCCAAAGACCGCGGGTGGGATGGAGGACTAAACTGTTGTCTCTCAAGGAACTACAATTACCAGGTAAGTTTAATTTCAATTTCCTTTTCGTTCCTCCAGTTTAGTCCTCAACTCCTGGGATGTAACAGAGCAGTACTAACGGGGGGGACCCTGCCAGCCGGCACGCAAAACCGCCGACCCAAAACAGGCATCCCAAGACGCTAGCACATCCAGCCGGTAATGTTTACTAAACGTGTGCAGCGACGCCCAGGTAGCCGCCTTACAAATCTCCAGCGGCGGAACCAAACCATGCTCCGCCCAGGAAGCTGCCTGTGCTCTCGTGGAATGCGCGCGGAGACCGGCAGGAACTAAACGGCCCTGCAACAAATACGCTGATGCAATGGCCTCCTTAATCCACCTGGAAAGAGATGCTTTAGAAGCTGCCTCACCCTTCCGGGGGCCACCAAACAGCACAAACAGACGATCCGACTTCCGAAAGGAAGCCGAGATGGACAAATAATGGCGTAACACGCGTTTGATATCCAAGCGACTCAAACCGAGATCAGAAGCTTGCCCTGCATCTGCCCGCAGAACCGGGAGCGTCACCGTCTGATTGACATGAAAAGGTGTAGACACCTTGGGCAAGAAAGAGGGCACCGGCCTAAGCACCACCTTGTCACGCGAGAAGCAAAGGAAGGGCTCCCTGCACGAAAGCGCTTGCAACTCGGAAATCCGTCTAGCTGAACAGATGGTCACCAGAAAAACCACCTTAAGGGTCAAATCTTTGGGCGAACTCTGAGACAAGGGCTCGAACGGGGCCTTAGTCAGGGCCCTCAGGACCAAATTGAGGTCCCACGCGGGAACCGAAACACGGCGCGCCGGTCGAAGCCGGGAAACCGCTTTCAGAAAACGCACCACGTCGCCATGCGCACCAAGAGACACACCCTGTATCTTACCTCTATAGCAGGCCAAGGCCGCCAATTGCACCCGCAGAGAACTGGCGGCCAGCCCCTTTTCGAAGCCATCCTGCAAAAAGGCCAGCACGACAGGCACAGAAGCTCTGACCGCGCGAACCTGATGTCTGGAACACCAATCTTCAAAAATATGCCAAACGCGCACATAAGCGAGCGAAGTGGACCGCTTGCGGACCTGAAGCAAGGTCGACACAACCGCTCTAGAGTAGCCTCTTTTTCTTAGCCTCACCCTTTCAATGGCCAAGCCGTAAGCGAGAATCGAGCCACGTGCGGCATCCGAAGGGGCCCCTGAATCAGGAGCTCCGGAGATAATGGGAGCCGCCACGGGAGGCCGTCCAAGAGAAGGACTAGATCCGCGTACTGTCAGACGGCTGCCTGGGTGAGAATCTTCACAGTCTTGGCAAGTGCATATATCTATATGGTTTGCAAGGGATTGTGGGCAATGCAGTTCATTCACACCAGACACAGCTGCTCACAATAATTAGTTGTGCTTTTGGGTAAAGCCAATAAGATATTTATTTATGGGGTTATTTCTCCCAACACAGATATGCTTGGTAGCACATAAATCAGGTTACTTGCTTTCAGTGTTAAACTTGGAAAAACAAAATCAAGAAAACATTTGAACTTGTCAGGCAATCAAAGCAAAAGAAATAAGACCTGGTTGGCAACAAACTGGTCTTTTCTGTAGGCTTTAGCTAATATTCTCTTAGCAATATATCAAACAAACAAAAGCCACAAAGAAAGGAAAAACTGTTCTCAGGTTAACTTCTTGTATCTTCCCACATAGATTCAGAAGTGATTCTCTCAGAGCCCACAAGCAAATTAGATAAGGCTCAATTGCTAGCAGTTATCCAGCTGAAACCCCTTAGCTGGCTTGCTTTCTACTGCGTGGCTAGAAATCCTACACAGGAGCTTTTCTGAGTAGATTAAAGAACAAGTTTGTATTTCTTTGTGATGGTTGCTGTACTTTGTAACAGAAAATCACCAAAGGAGTTTAGACAGAGAGCAGTCCATGTAAACAGATTCTTCATCTGCTATCACCCCCTCTTCTTCAACAAGCATGGGTTCAATATCATGGATTGGCACAGATGAATCTCCCAATGGAGCACTTTCAGGAGAATACTTGTTTCCCTGCTGTCTTTCAAGGTTATAGCTAGGGCATAGATCAGTGTTCATACCTGAGCTTCCATTGCTGTTAGAGTTCCTCTCTATATAGCCTGGCCAGTATGTAGTCCAGTTCTTATGTCCAGCCTTCCAATCCAGATCCTTGGACACTGGATCTCTCTTCACATACCTTCTGGCACGGGTCCTAGGGTCCCTTCCACGTGCAGCCGTCTCCCTCACAGGTACCGTCTGGAGATTCCTAGCTCTGCAGCACCATTCCTCTGGCTTTCCCCAGTCCAATGGTGTATGCTGGCCCTTGGAATGCCTCCCAGTATACGTACTGCTCTGGACTCTTCTAGACCTCTCAAAGGCTTTTCTCCTCTTTCTTCCAAAGGGTTTCTTTCCCTCTGTCCGTCCGGTTTGGCTTCTGCTTCTGATGATCCTCCTGATGAAGATGATCAAGCTCAAGCTGATTCCCTGTAGAATAAACTCTACCTTTATTCTGCTTAGATGAGTGCTCCTCCCTAACACAGCGCAGCTGTGCTGAATCAGGCCCTGCCCTTTGAGATGAGTGCTTAGGGATTACCTCATAGCCCTCCTGATTGAACACACGTTTCCCCCCTTCAGCTCCTCTAATGGCTGTAGGAAACCTGGTGCATTCTGGGACTGGTAGTCTTTTATGGGAAAATTCTGTTTTCTTATTTCTACCAGAACTGACAGGTTGCTTGTTCAGAGTCACTTCACCTTTCCTATAGCTCCTTCCTGAGCTATGATAAGCTTCCTTATCACAGTACCAAGGGCACCGAGGCCAATCCGGTGCGATCAGCAATACTCTTCCCGGATGAGCCTCGACCCGCTGAATCACGCGACCGAGCAGGGCCCACGGAGGAAACACATAGAGCAGACCCGACGTCGGCCAAGGTTGAATCAAGGCGTCGATCCCTTCAGACATGGGTTCCCGTCGGCGACTGAAGAAACGAGGCGCCTTCGCCGAATGACACGTCGCCATCAAGTCCATGACGGGCACGGCCCACCGGCGAGTCACCTGATCGAACACATCCGGATGCAATTCCCACTCTCTGGCATCCACCTGAACTCTGCTGAGAAAATCCGCTGTCACGTTTTCCCTTCCGGCAATGTGGGCCGCCGAAATGGCCTGCAAGCGCATCTCCGCCCAGGCAAACAGCAAGTCGGCCTCCCGCTCCATGGCAGCACTCCCTGTGCCGCCTTGCCGGTTGATGTACGCCACCGTGGCTGCATTGTCTGACAACACTCGTACCGCCTTGCGGAAAACTAGGCTCTCGAACCGCTGAAGAGCCCGCAACACGGCTCTCAGCTCCAGACGGTTGATCGACCAGGAACTTCTCCTCCGCCGACCACCGCCCCTGTGCAAACTGAGTGCCGCAATGTGCCCCCCAGCCTGTGAGACTCGAGTCCGTAAATAGAGGGAGCCACTCCGGCTGTTCCAGCGGCACTCCCGCTTGCAATGTCGCAGGGCACAGCCACCAGCGCAGGGCCTGCCGAACGCTCAGCGGGCAGGGGAGACGCTTGTGCAGGGACTCGGTCTGATTGGACCAACGTCGAAGCAAGGCCCGTTGCAATGCTCGCATGTGAAACCGAGCCTAAGGGACAACCTCCAGAGACGCCACCGCCATGGTCCCCAACACCTGAAGATATTTCCACGCCGATGGCACCGACAGCGTCCTGAAGTTCTGCACCAACTTTTGAAGAACTTGTGCTCTGCGTACTGTGAGGAAGACTGACCCAATCCGGGTATCGAACCACACTCCGAGATATTCGAGGACTTGAGTCGGAGTCAAATGGCTTTTGAGCGGATTGACCACCCAACCTAGGCTCTGCAGAAACTCCACCACTGTGGGTGACTTGCCTGCTCTCTTCCAGGGATTTGGCCCTTATCAGCCAATCGTCGAGATAGGGATGCACCAGAATACCTTGCTTGCGTAACGCTGCTGCCACGACGACCATTATCTTCGTGAAGACGCGTGGAGCCGTCGCCAAGCCAAAGGGCAGCGCCTGGAATTGAAAATGACCCCAGGGCAGAGCAAACCGAAGAAACTTCTGATGTGACGCTCTGATTGGCACATGGAGATATGCCTCGGAGAGATCGAGAGAGGAGAGAAATTCCCCCTGATGAACCGCGACAATGACAGACCGGAGAGTTTCCATCCGGAAATGAGGGACCCGTAGACAGCGATTCACCCCTTTGAGGTCCAGGATAGGACGAACCGAACCGTTCTTCTTTGGCACCACGAAATAAATGGAGTAGCGTCCCAGTCCGCACTCCTCGGGAGGAACAGGGACGACGGCGCCCAGTTGCAGAAGACGATCCAAGGTCTGACGAATCTGTAAGGCCTTTCGAGGACCGCGGCAGAGGGACTGAACGAACAAGTCCCGTACAGGAACCGCCAGATCCAAGGCATAGCCGTCGAGGATTATTTCTAAGACCCACTGGTCCGACGTGATCTGGGTCCAGGCGGAAAGAAAACCCCTCAGACGTCCTCCGATAGACATACCCGCCGCCGGGACCCGCCGCCCTTCATTGGGGCTTTCAAGCGGTACCGGGAGCAGGGGCGGCAAAACCTCAGCTCGCTCCCCGGAACCCTCGGAACCCCTGGGACCGGGAGGGGAAACGACCCCGCTGGAAGCCCGCATAACGGGGCGTGCGAAATCTGCGGAAGTCTCTAGTCTGCCCCCGAAAGGACTGGGAAAAACGTCCCTGCTTGGGCCTATCTTCCGGAAGTCTACCACCCTTGGACTCCCCTAAATCCTTGACCAGCTTATCAAGGTCCTCACCAAACAATAACTTCCCTCTGAATGGAAGCTTGCCAAGACGAGACTTAGAAGACCCGTCGGCCGCCCAGTTCTTCAACCACAAGGCTCTGCGCACCGCTACTAGAGACGCCATACTATTCGATAAGGCATGAATGAGATCATAGTGCACATCCGCCAAATAAGCCGAACCATACTCCAACCGCTGAAGTTCCCGCATCTCGTCCTGCCCCAAAGAGGCAGACTCACTGAGATGCTGGACCCAACGAAGGCAGGCCCTGGCCACCCAAGCACTACAGATGGAGGCCTGCAAGGAAACCGCATCCGCCTCAAAGGACTGCTTCAACAGGCTATCCATTTTTCTATCCTGTGCCTCCTTCAAGGCCGCACCGCCTTCCACAGGAATTGTTGTCTTTTTCGTGACAGCCGACACGGCGGCATCAATTTTTGGAACACGAAAACGGTCTTTGTCCGCGTCCGCCAAGGGATAAAGCTTATTCATGGTCCTAATCCCTTTCAAAGCCGCCTCCGGATGATCCCACTCAGTCTGGATCATCTGATCTATAACCTTATGCACAGGAAACACGACTTGAGTCTGGCGCACAGCCTGAATAATGGGATCTGCCGCATCTTCTTCGGTAGCAACCTGTTCGGAGGTCAGACGAAGAGTTTGCAGGGCTTCCGCAATGAGGGCTGAGAGCTCTTCCCTCCGAAACACCCTAATGATTCTGGCCTGATCCTCAGGTTCAGCAATTTCACCTTCTTCCAAATCCTCGACTTCGCCCTCCAAGTCAAACTCCGGATCCTCGTCATCCAACAACTGAACGTTGGAGGAAGAAGGCTCCGGCGGACGTGGCCGCTTATGCGCTTTGGCCACGAGCTTCTCAGGAGCCGGCAATCCCGAAGGCATACTTACCGATGTGAGGGGGGGCCAACGTCGGTACAAGTCCTTGCTGCTTACGGCAGAACGCCTGATGCATAAGCAAAACAAATTCTGGGGAAAAATCCTCCACGGGTCCCAAGACCCCGGGAGAACCAGACGCCCCCTCAACCGGTGGGACGGAAGGCCCCGGAGTCCAAGCCTCCCCCTCAGGCTCCGCCACCACTTCAGGCAGGACAGGGCCTGCCGCATCCTCCATTTGCTGCTCCAGAGTGAGGGACACCGAAGCACAGCACCCACAAACACCTGTGTCTGGGGCTGCGCTCCTGCGTGTACCACAAATCACACACTGGGACCGCGCTGGCATGAAATACAAACCCAGCGGACCCCCAAGGAGGAGAAGGGGCTAACGGGCACCACAGCACAGTGGAGAAGCATCCCCACAATCCCACCAGAATAAGTGGGAAAGAGTAATAACAGTTGTCCCTTAAGAGGAGAGAGAGAGGGCCGAAAATAATATAGCAGCCTGCCGGTTCAGAGAAACTAAGCCCCTATGCAACGCTATTCAGATATTTATCTAGGTAGGTTGTCGTTGTAAACGAGAGCCCCCCCCCCCCGAGATCTAAGGGCCCCGCCGACAAAACACCACAGGAAATCAAAGAAAAGAAATCCCCAAAAATAAAGAACAGAAAGAAAAAGAATCGCGGCCCAAAACGCTGACAGGCTGTGCAAGGAAAAACCGAACCGCTGCTGCTGCACGCGGGAGCATAAAATGACCACGGCTGCAAGCCGCAATTTGGCGCGTTTTTGCGATGGCGCCTAAAGTGCCGTCCAACAAGGCACTGCAACCCCCTTGTCTCCCTCACACACACCCCTGGCCTGTACCTGACGGGAGGGTTCTTCTGCCAGCGTTCCGAGGCCCTATCAAAGTAAAAGGGCCGGAACGCCGAAGACACTGCTGCCGTTGAAGAAAAACCGGCCCCGGAGTCAACTCCAACAACTGTAGAAATACAGCGGACTGCCGGAGGGCATCAGGAAGGAGCTCTACCCCGTCCAATCAAGGGGTAAGAGATCCTGCAGCACAAAGACAGCCCGGAGAGAAGGGAGATCAAGGAAGGCAGAGTAGGCTATGGAGTCAAACCCCTCTGCCCAGAGACAGCGTACCTTAGGTATTTATTTATTTATGTAGGTTTTTTTCTTTCTTAAAGAAACAGCAACCGCTCTAAGAAAATAATCATAACTAAAAAGAGTAAAAGTAAAATGAAAGAGCCTGCTCCTTATTGGTTTCTCTAGTGAGCCCAAACTAGGCTCACAAGGTCCTTCAGCTGCATGGAGACTGGACACACTGGGGGCTGATGGAAGTTCCAGCTAGCTACATCCAGTGAGTGGAGGTTTCTGATTGGTCCAGTCTCCAGGCTGCAGGAGGAGGTGCACTACCCAGGAGTTGAGGACTAAACTGGAGGAACGAAAAGGAAAGAACTATTCTCATATCCCTACTTCCTTTGTGTTATCTGTCAGCATTATAGTCTGATGAGATTTCTTATTTGCATAACAGTTAAATAGTTGTCATTTTCTTGAAAAACAGGGGTGTTTTAAAATCCAAAACTTATTCATGTTTAGATTTCAAAAAATATAGCTTCATACAAAATTTATCCTAAAACAGTGCATAACATTGCTTCATGGTTAAAATAGCTCAACTAACTTTATTTTTTTTTTTTTTTTTAACATGTTAGCTAGGTACCATTTTAAGACTAGCCAGGCCAACCTCCGAAATATAGTCCTTCCATGGATGAGAATCATGTTTACAAAAGAGAAATTAGACTTACCTGCTTATTGTTCCTTGAGGAATTCCAGTCCAGTCCCGCACCTCTGGGTAGTGTACCTCTTCCAGCAGCTTGGAGACCATGTCTTCTTTTGATGACACTAGTGTACTTATGCAGCTGGCATCACCTACCAGCCCCAGTAACATAATGACAAAGCAGACTCACAGGAGCAACAATTAAGTAGTTACAAATGCAAAACAAAACAGATCTGCGTCCAAATAACTGACCCCTCTTCCCTGGGAAAGGTTCCCTGTTCCCCTCCCCCCACCAGGATGAGAAGCGTGTCAGTCACCAGATCAACTCCATTCAATGAGGAGTTAGAGACTGACAGCTCTTCCAGTCCGCCCCCAACAGCGCCAAATGCACTCCACTCCCCCAAGGAGACCAGCTTCAGGACCAAGGTGCTCACCGACTAATAGAAAACTCAATCAGGGAGGGATCCGGGACTGGACTGGAGTTCCTCAAGGAACAATTAGCAGGTAAGTCTAATTTCTCTTGACTTATCGTCCCTCCAGACCAGTCCCGCAACTCTGGGATGTACCAGAGCAGTTAAACTAATCGGAGGGCCCTGCACAACTGGCCTGAAGCACTGACGATCCACAGCGAGCATCCCCCGCTGCTTGGAAATCCAGGGGATAATGCTTAGTGAAGGTACGAAGCGACGACCAAGTAGCCACCCTATAGATCTCCACTGGCAGGACTAAACTATACTCTGCCCACAAGGCTGCCTGCGCCCTCGTGGAATGCGCCCACAACCCTGTCATCACCACTTTAACCCTTCAGGATGTGTGCCGATGTGATCGCTTCTCAGATCCATCTAGAAATGGAGGCCTTTGCTGCCACCTCCCCTCTGCACAGCCCCCCAAACAAAACAAACAGACGATCCATCTTACGAAGAGATGCCGTCCTTTTCAAATACTTCCAGAGGACCCTTTTTACATCCAGACAGTGCAAGTGCTGAGTGGCAGAGCCATCCTCCACCTTTGTCAGTAAGGAAACTACTTCGTTCACATGAAACACTAAAACCATCTTGGGCAAAAAGAAAGGTACTGGACGCACCACCACCTTTTCCCCTGGAAAAATAAAGGAAAGGTTCCTGGCAGGGTAAAGCCTGAAGCACCAAAATCCTGAGCGCCAAACAAATCGCCACCAAGAAAACAGTCTTCAGGGTCAGATCCTTCAAGGAAGCTCGGCTCAGTGGCTCAAACGCTCCCCACAAGAGCCAACAGCACGAAATTGAGATCCCAAGGTGGCGGCACCACCACCCTCCGTGGCGACTGCAGGTACGTCACTGCCCTCAGAAATCTGAGCATGTCTGGGTGTGAGCCTGGCAGCACCCCGTGGATCTCTTTCCTCGATAAGAGGAAATCGCCTCCAGCTGCATTTGCAAGGAACTGGCAGCCAGTCCCTTATCAAACCCGGCCTGCAAGAACGCCAAGATGTCCGGGATGGAGGCAGCAGATGAGCACATCTGCCTTTCTCCACACCATGACTCAAAAGATACGCCATACACGGATGCACACCAGACAGATAGACCTCTTGCTTGCAACAAGGTTGCTATCACCGAGTCCGAATATCCTTTCTTCTTAAACCTTGCCTGTTCAAGAGCCATGCCATAAGTGAGAATTGATCCACCTGGGGCATGCAGATTGGTCCCAGCATCAGGAGGTGCTTCCGAACCAGAAGCCGCCATGGCCAGTCTGCCAGCAGACTGAGCAGGTCGGCATACTATGGGTGCTGTGATCAATCCAGGGCAACCAGAATTACTAATCCCCAGTGTGCCTCTATCCTTTGCACTACTCGGCCTATGACTGACCACAGGAGAAAGACATATTGAAGGCCCTCCTCGGGCTACCTCTAACCTAGAGCATCCAGGCCCTCGGACATTAGTTTTCTTCTGCTGAAAAACCACCCGGTCTTGGCTGATTCGAATGTTGCCATCAGATCCAAGACAGATTCGCCCCATCGTTTCACCACCTGCTTGAACACCTCCTGGTTGAGGCACCACTCTCCAGGATCCACACGCACCTGATTGAGATAGTCTGCCATCCCATTGTCAACCCACGCTACATGCGCTGCCGACACCTGCAGATGGATTTTTGCTCAGCCAAACAGGCCTTCGGCTTCTTCCTCCAAGGCCGGACTGCCCCTTGACGATTGTTGTAAGCCACCATGGTCGCATTGTCCAAGAAGACGCACACTGCCTTCCTCTGCAAGCCCGCTTCGAAGATGTGCAGTGCCAGGGCCACCACTCACATCTCAAGTCTGTTGATCGACCAACGAGCCTCCTGCGGCTCCAATGTCCCTGGGCAAAATGTCCTTCGCAATGGGCTACCCACCTGAAAGACTGGCATCTGTAATCAGCAGGATCCACACCAGGGACTCGAGGGGCATGCCCCTTTCTAAGTTCCCCGGGCGCAGCCACCATCCGAGCAACCTCTAGGCGCTCCACGGACAGGCGAGTACCTGGGACAGGGGCTGGCTCTGGTGGGACCTCTGACGGAGTAGGGTCCTCTGTAATGGCCTCATGTGCGGCCTTGCCCATGGGACTAGCTGGAGAATAGCCGCCATGGTTCCTAGAACCTGCAGGTAATGCCACGCTGATGGTCTCTCCATCCTCAAGAAGTGCCGTATCAAACTTCGTAGTCCCTGTGCCTGTGACTCTGGCAGAAAGACCCTGCCCACCTGGGTGTTGAAGCGCACTCCTAAATACTCCAACTCCTGCACCGAACTTAGATGACTCTTGGCCAAGTTGACAACCTAACTGAGAATTTGGAAGAACTCCACTACTCGCTTTGTTGCTTTTTTGCTTTCATCCCTGGACTTGGCCTAAATCAGTCAATCGTTGATGTACAGGTGCATAAGAACACCTTCCTTGCGGAGTGCTGCCACCGCCACCTTGGTGAAGGTGCGCAGAGCTGTTGCCAGCCCAAAGGGCAACGCCCAAAACTAGAAATGGCCCATCAGCACCACAAAGCGGATGCAAACGAATGCAATTAGTACAAAATGCAGCTGCTAGAATTATATTGAAAGTTAACTCACTCCAACACATAACACCAATACTAGCTTACCTCCATTGGCTTCCAATCCAAAGCAGGATAATTTACAAAACAATAATAACTTCATTCAAAGCCTTATACGATTTGGCTCCAATCACACTATGTAACTTAATACACAAAGAACCACCTAAACCTACACACAGAAAAGGACAATTAAACAAACTAAAAACCCCGAAAGATCACACAAGAGCTCATAAATCAACAAACAGAGCCTTTTCTCACATAGCCCCAACTATCTGGAATTCCCTCCCCGAGGAGTTACGAACACTAACTGAGATCATGGAACTCCGCAAAAACTTGAAAACTTATCTGTTCACCAAACACTATAACAACATAGATAATCTCCCACCTGCATTAGATAAAGGCTAAATAGGCATCAGACTGCTTCAATTAAAAATCCTTTCAACTCACACAGATAGCTCATATTGTTAAACCCCTTGATGATCCCACATCTTATGCCCTTTTACTCCTATATATTATATATATATACATATATATACATACATACATACACATAGATATACACATATATACATATACACATACATATACACATACATATACACATACATATACACATACATACATATATTTGTATATAGTTTATTCTGTTCTGTTTTGTCTCACATTGTTAGACAATATATTCTGTTTAGTTTATTACCTCGTTCAATACATATACTATTTTGCTTATCTTTATACTTATATTATGACGTTCCTTGTAAATTATATTATATTCTGTTAATCATACTTATAATATGACGTTCCTTGTAAAACAAACTTGCTTTGTTAATTGCTGTTCTCTGTAAACTGCAACTGAACTGTGGAAGATGCGGTATATAAATAAATAAATAAAATAAATAAATAAATTGCTGGTGTAACGCTGTATGGGAATTTGCCTCCGTGAGATTGAGCAATGTCAAATACTCTCCACTCCTTACTGCCACAATGACTGACCTCAGCGTCTCCATGTGGAAGTGTGGCACCCATAGACAGCGGCTGAAACCCTTGAGGTCGAGGATCGGGCGAAAAAAAGCCTTCCTTTTAGGGCACCATGGAGTATTGACGGCAGCCATACTGGTCTCGCAGCACCGGCTCCACGGCCCTTAGCTTTTCCACCGCACCACCCTGCCCTCTGTCTTACAAGGAGACTGAATGAAAAATTGGTTCACTGGGTGAATCCACTCAAGGATATAGCCCTCCCTGACAACATCAATAACCCATTAGTCGGATGTGATCTGGACCCAGACAGGGTAAAATTTCCGCAGCCAATCTCCTATGAGTAAGTCCCCCACCTGGGTCCCCCTCACTTCATTGTTCCTTTTTGTGTCCTGAGGTTGGAGCGTCTCCAAAGCCCTGCCTGCCCCCAGAAACCACGAAACAGTTGCCCTCTAGAGGGGAACCTACCCCTCTGTGCCTTGCTGAAGTGGGAGGTACGAAAACGCTTGAAGTCCCTTGGCTGGCCTCAAGCCAAAGAGGAGTTACAGGCCTGCTTCTGCTTATCCTCAGGCAACCGACCCCCCTTGGACTCCCCCAAGTCCTTGACTAACTTATCCAGGTTCTCTCCAAAGAGAAGTTTCACCTTAAAGGCGAGACGAAACTTGGAGGAACTATCTGTCACCCAATTCCAGAGCCACAGGTAGCAGCGAGCCATCACCATCAATGCCATGCTTTTGGAGAGACCCCTGATGAGATCGTAATGGGCGCCTGCCAGATAGGCTGCCCCCAGCTTTGCCCCCTCCCCAGACAGGTCCGGCTCCAAGTCTCCTGGGTTCTGAAGCCTTTGCGACCAGCGGAGGCAGGCCCTAGCCACCCATGCCCTGCAGACGGAGGCCTGCAGCGACAGGGTGTTAATATCAAAGGCTTGCTTCAGCAGTGTCCAACTTCCTATCCTGGGCATCCTTGAGAACTGCACTACCTTCTACAGGAATCGTAGTCTTCTTGGTAACTGCAGACACAGCCACGTCCACTTTAGGCAAACAAAGGCGTTCATGCTCTTGCTCTGGTAGCGGGTAAAGCCACATCAAGACATGCATCCCACTAAGGCCAGCCTCTGGCAGATCCCACTCCTCCCGGATCATCTGCTTGACCACGCTATGCAGCGGAAGAACTTTCTGTGATTTCCTCACCACGTAGGGCAGAGGATCCTCCAACATCTCGTCCTCCGTGGGTAGCTTAGTGGGCATGTTTAGGGCTTTCAAGGACTCCAAGATGAACGCTGGGAGCATTGATCCCCCTGCTCTGGAATCTCTCCTTCTTTTAACTCCTCTAGCAAGTCCAGCTTCGTATCCAGGTCATCACCCTCCGGCCCCACATTGGCGAGTGTTGCCATTCCTCTGGGTCTCTGGCCCTCTTAGCCGTAACACTGCCTCGCTCTTAGTAGCACCAGCTGCCCTCTTAGTCCTGCATACTGACGCCGAAGGGCTGCTCCCCAACACCTGTTGGCATAAGCAAAACACGACTAGTGCAAAAGCAGGACAAACTTCGGTGAAAACTCCTTCGGAAGCCTTGTTGCCCCCAGGGTCGGCAGAGTGTCCTGGTGTAGCCGATAGACTGTGGGCCAGGTCAGACAAAGTTAATTGTAGGGCCCCCCCACCTCCTGTGCCAGGGAGGGGGTCTCCTGCCTCGACTAGTCTTGCAGGTCTTGCTCTAAGGAGTTCGCCTCTTGCATGCAGCCTAAGCATATGCCTGTCTCCGAGATCACTCCCCGGCGGGGCTGTTAAACTCCCATGCGCGCACCAAAACCCCGGAGGGAGGTAGCTGCACATGTGGACCAGGCCTCAGGCAAGAAAGGTACACTGAACTGAGCTTCCCGCGCAACTGCCTGCCTCCAACACGGTCCTGGCACTCTGCACTGGGCCTCTGGGTGTTCCGGTGCTGTCAGGGAGCTCTGCTGCCGCTACCCCACCAGTTTCACTCACCGCTTGTACCTTGTGGGGTTTCTCCCTTCCCCTGCACTCAGCCTTCAATTCTCGGCTTCTGTGCCAGAAGGCTGACCCGGGCTGTCAATCCTAGTTGATGACCATGTGGCGGCTCCTCACCCGACAACGGGATCGAGAGACGCCTGAAGGGGGGGTCCTTCTAGAGAAGTATTGCAGATCCAAGCCACTTCTCCTGCATCCTATGTATTTATCTCCTTTTGGTACCTTTTTTTTCCCCCCCAAAAAGCTTTAAAAGTAAAAAAAAAAAAAAAAAGGGGGGGAAAGAAAATCCAAAACCTCTCTAATCTATTGCTCTTTAGTTGTTCCTTCAGTGAGTCCAGCATCCTGGCTCACTACCTCCTCCAGCTGCTTGGAGACCTAGCATACTGGGGCAGGTAGGCGGTGCCAACTGCATAAGTACACTAGTGTCATCAAAAGATGACATGCTCAGTCTCCAAGCTGCTGGAAGAGGTACACTACCCAGAGGTGCGGGACTGGATTGGAGGGACGATAAGGAAGAAAGGCAATTTCCCTTCAGTCTTACACATATTACTGGATGCACTTTCACCAGCCATCAGGCCCCTTTCTTCAGTCCTCCTTCTCTAATACCAACATAAGGACCTCACTGTCTGCAGGCATAAATATTGTGTTTATTTATGGTCAAATCTTTTTTATTAATATGCCAACAACGAGATCCCTCCCAGCACGTGGGTGATCTTGCACAATGCTAGCAGTTACAACCAGCACAGATATCCATTTTGCATATACTACATTTAGTATGTTCTTACAATTTATACAGCTCTTCCCCCCCACCCCCTCCCCTACCCCCCTTTAATAACTAAACCCCATACACAATCAGATACATCACCAGGTAAATCGTACCTGCAATCTGTCATCGACCGTAATCACATTCCAGGCATCAAATCGTGCTTCTATGCCTGCACTCTTCCTCTTACTTATATTCCTGTGCTAATCCCCACCCCCCTTCAACTCGCCAACTAACTAAATTACCAAGAACCTTCCAATCATACCATATTCATTAGAATCTTTACTGGATTATAGGTCCTAACCCCCCCCCCCCCTTTCACTGTGGTTCCTCAAGGGTCTACGAGGAGTCCATTCCACTGAAAGTGTATGTCCTGTGTCCTATCCAATGCCTAGGTTAACTAACCTACTATTCATAGGGTAAGAATATCATTCTGGGTCCTTGAAGAAAGAGCATGTAAATAAGGTTCCCAGGTAGATAAGAAGGTGTCCCGTTTCTCGCCCCCTCTCTTGGAACCTATCCCTTCCCATATTATGAATTGATGGAGAATATTCCACCATTCCCAGTACCCCGGTCCTGCTGTATCTCACCAATATTTTAAAATACATAGCTTAGCAAGGAGACATGTCTTCTGGACCAATAGACGTCCCCATGGGCCCCTCACCCCCAAAAACTCCAATACATCCAGGATGGCTAGGCTAGGCATAAGGATCAACTGTTGTCCCAGCAGCTGTCCTATATATGTTTGAATTTTATCCCAAAAGGCTTTTATTTTGGGGCATCTCCAAACCATGTGCCCCAACTCTACTGACTCCCTGTCACACCACTGGCATTTTGTAGATTCGGCAATACCCGCCCTCTAGGCTCGCTGTGGAAAAAAGTATGCTCTTGTCAGGATTTTTAATTGCATTTCTCTAATTCTAGCTCCCTGAGAAAGTCTTGTACACGCTATTGCTGGGTCCCACGCAAACCCTTCCACTGCTGCCTCCATCTCCCGAGGTGTGAAGACCGATTGTTCCCCTATCCAGTCTCGGACATGCCAAAGCACACAGGCCAGATTATAATGTTAGAGCCAGAAGGTCCATACCCCCCCCCCCCCCTTTGCCACAGCCCCTGCAATCTAGTATTGGCCAATCTAGGTCTCTTCCCTTACCAAAGAAAATTTTGTAAGTATTTCTCTATTTCCCATATATCACAACGCCACAATTGAAGGAGTATTAACTGCAACATATAAAGAATCCGGAGAAACACTACCATCTTGTAAGCTGCTATCCATCCCACCAAGGACAATGGGAGGGGGTTCCAGTCTCTCAGCTTATCCCATATCCACCCAATCAAGGGAGAGACATTTAAGTTACATAGGCGCCTTGGATCAGATAGTGGCCAAACTCCTAGATATTAAAATTTGTCTCCTGTCCATTTAAGAGGAAACTGTACCAATCACACATTCTGGAGGGTACCAAGCACATCTAGGGCTTCCGATTTGCTCTTATTTAAACGTAGGCCTGCCAGAGCCCCGAACTCCTCTATTTCTAATAATAATGTAGGTAGAGACACCTGTGGATTTGTTAGCAATACCAATAAATCATCCGCAAAGGAGAAAAGTTTAAATAAGGTGTCACCGATATGAACACCAGGGATGTCTCCCCTGGCATGCACCAGTCTCAAAAGTGGATCTAGGAAGAGGACAAAGAGCAATGGCAACAAGGGGCATCCCTGTCTCGTTCCCCTCTCAAAACTGAAATAGGAGATAAAGCCTCTGTTTATGCCTAGCTACGCTGTGGGATAATGGTATAAGGCACGCACCCCTTGGAGAAACCCCTCTCCCAACCCATATGCCCCCAAGGTCTGAAATAGATATAACCAATTGACCCTGTCAAATGCTTTTTCAGCATCAAAACTTACCAGAAGGGCTGGGATCTGAGTCTGATTGACTCTTTCCAACGAGGCAATGATCCTACGCAGGTTACTAACAGGGCACCTTCCCTCAACAAATCAAGTCTGACTCAGATGGACCAAATCAGGGAAACAAGGCTAAACATAAGGTTACCCCAGTTGAATCCAAGTTCTAATCCCTGTGGCCCTAATCCCTGTGGCCCGTCCGCACAGTAAATTGTTCTGTTTATTGTAAACGCACTGATATGTAATAGCGCAGTATATAAGAGAAGTAAAATAAACAAAATCAACTCTCTGCCAATATTTTAGCATACAATTTTAAATCTATATGAAGAAGAGATCAGGTGATAAGATTCCGCCACTCTTGGGTCCTTGCCTGGTTTAAGCAAAACTACTATATATGCTGAATTGACATAGAAACATAGAAATATGACGACAGAAAAAAGACCACATGGCCTATCTAGTCTGTCCTTCCATATCAACAACTACAACAGTCCCCTTTTTTCCTTTAGAGATGCTCTGTGTTTGTCCCATGCTTTATTGAATTCAGTTACTGTCCTCATCTCTACCACCTCCACTGGGAGACTATTCCACGGATCTACCACTCTTTCCGTAAAGAAATATTTCCGCATATCACTCCTGAATCTATCCCCCTTCACCCTCAACCCATGTCCCCTCATAGCAGAACTTGCTTTCAATTGAAAGAGGCTCTCCCCCTGAACATTTATGCCACGGAGGTATTTAAATATCTCAATCATATCACCTCTATCCCGCCTTTCCTCTAAGGTGTACATATTAAGATCCTTAAGTCTATCCTCATATGCTTTATAATGAAAGCCACCAACCATTTTAGTAGCCACCCTCAGCACCAACTCCATCCTGTTTATATCCTTTTGAAGGTGTGGTCTCCAGAATTGCACACCATACTCCAAATGAGGTCGCACCAAAGACTTATACAGAGGCACTATCACCTCCTTTTTTCTGCTAACTATTCCTCTCCGTATGCACCCAAGCATCCTTTTAGCTTTTGCCATCGCCTTTTTAACCTGTTTAGCTACTTTAAGATCATCAGACACATCCACGCCTAGGTCCCACTCTTCTTTAGTGGACAAAAATACTTCACCCCCTATACTATATAGCTCCCTTGGATTGCTGCAGCCCAAATGCATGACCTTACATTTTTTAACATTAAATCCCAGATGCCAAATTCTAGACCATTCTTCAAGCTTAGCTAGATCCCTCCTCATGTTATCTACACCTTCCCGGGTGTCTACTCTATTGCAGATTTTGGTATCATCCGCAAAGAGGCAAACCTTACCCAATAGCCCTTCCGCTATATCACTAACAAAGATGTTAAAAAGAATCAAACCAAGGACAGATCCCTGGGGCACACCACTGGTAACATCCTTCTCCTCAGAGTGAGCTCCATTTACCTGTATTCTTTGTCACCTCCCACCCAACCAATTTCTAACCCAAGCAGTAACTTTACGGTCCATCCCTAGGGTGCTCAGTTTGTTTATAAGTTGCCTGTGAGGAACAGTGTCAATGGCTTTACTGAAATCTAAATACACCACATCTAGTGCTCTCCCTCAGTCCAACTCCCTGGTCACCCAGTCGAGGAAATCAATCAGATTTGTGTGACAAGACCTGCCTCTGGTGAATCCATGCTGCCTCGGATCCTGTAATCCGCTGGACTCCAGAAACCTCACTATTTTCTCTTTCAGCAGAGTTTCCAATAATTTACTCACCACTGAAGTTAAACTAACTGGCCTGTAGTTTTCAATCACATCCTTACCTCGGCTTTTGTGTAAAGGCACAACATGAGCCTCTCTCCAGTCCTTTGGCACCACTCCTGACTCCAACGAGGCATTGAAAAGGTCAGTCAGTGGAGCTGCTAGAACATCCCCAAGTTCCCTCAGTATTCTCGGGTGTATCCCATCCGGTCCCATTGCTTTGTCTACTTTAAGTTAAGCTAGTTTCTCATAACCCAGTCTTCTGAAAATTGTTCAAGATGTCCCTCGCTTCTGTTCCTGTTTGTGGATGTTTTGAGGTCTTGCTCCTGGTTCTTCATCTCTGAACACAGAACAGAAATATTTGTTAAGCAATTCCGCTTTATCCTCATCAACTTCTACATATTCCTCTCCTTCACCCTTGAGTCTGACAATACCACTTTTGCCGTTCCTCTTCTCACTAACATATCTGAAAAATGTCTTATTCCCCCCCCCCCCCCCCCATTTTATTGCATTGGCTATTTCCTCCTTTTTTTGAATCTTTGCTTTCCTGACTACTTTGCTAGCTTCTCTAAGTTTTTCCAAATATAGATGCCTATCTTCCTCTCTCTGTGATCTCTTGCATTTCATGAAGGCCTCTCTTTTTCTTCACTTTTTCAGCTACTTCTTTCTAAAGCCATAGCGGTTTCCTTTTCCTCTTACCTTTATTTACCATTTTAACAAAAAGGTTGGTTGCCCTTAAAATATCCCCTTTCAGTTTTGCCCACTGTTTTTCTACATCACCCCAGCTGTTCCCATCCTGCTAACTACTCCCTGAGGTATTGGCCCATCTTGGCAAAGTTAGTCTTCCTAAAGTCTAAGATTCTCACCTTTGAATGGATTCTAACAGCCCTAGTCCTAATACTGAACCACACCATCTGGTGATCAGTGGATGCAAAATGATCTCCCATTATAACATCAGAAACACTTTCACCATTGGTAAGCACCAAGTCCAGTATGGCCCCTTCACATGTGTGGTCTGCTACCAATTGCCTGATTAGTTCTCCCTGTAGAGAATCCAGGATGTCTTTACTTCTAGATGATACTGCAGTAGGAATGTGCCAATCAACATCTGGAATATTGAAATCCCCTATCAGTAGCACTTTCCCTTTTCTAGCAATGCTGCATATGTCTTCAATTAACTCTCTGTCCACCTCTTCCTCTTGTGAGGGAGGTCTGGATATCACGCCAATGCAAATAGATTTATCTTTCCCTATTTCTAGATCCCTCGTACTTCAACTCCTTCCGAGTCATCCAAGTAGAACATGTCTACTAATGGAACTATGATATCTGTCAACAAACGTTTGTAGTACTCTGCTCTATATCCATCTGGCCCCGGTGATCTGCAAAGAACAGCTCTTGCAATGGCGGACTGAACTTCGTCAGTCATTATTGGTTCCCCTAACCATTCCCGCTGACTTGCTATGACCTCTGGGGAGTACCATATGGTCCAGATAGGTTTGCATGCATGTCAAGGAGACTGCCTCCTTACTATAGAGGGAGCGGTAAAATTGCATAAAGATAGCCCCAATATCCTTGGTGTCCCGGCATTCTACCCCATTCTTGTCTCTAAGAGCAGCTACATAATACTCTGGGTTTTCCGAAGACAACACGCTAGGAGCCTCCTTGGTTTGTCTCCATATTGGACTAATCGATATTTATAGTAAACCAGCGATTTCTTTGCTCTTTGGTGTAACACTGTATTGTTTGGCCTAAGTTGCCAGGAGTCGAGCCCTACTTGCAGCTGTAGGGCTTCTGGCCAATACTCGTCAGTCACGGCAGACTTGTTTTTCTAGGTGGATAATTTGTGCAGCAATATCCCGTCGGTGTTTGGCAACATAGGAGATAATATCACCCCTTAGTACCACCTTGGATGCCTCCCAAAAGAGTCCTGGAGTCTCAATGTGACCCCCATTAAAGTAACAATTTTGCCAGCATTCCAAAAGATATTTTTGGAACCCCTCATCTTTGTATAGTTCAATTGGGAAGTGCCAAGGGGCATGTCCCCCTTAGGGGTCTCCCCAGGAACAATCCACCCAGACCAGAAGAGTAGTCCGAGATCTCATAGGGCCCTATCACCTGTTGAAAAAGAGGGGTAGACAAGATGATGATGTCTATCCAAGCACTAGTACTGTGGGCTCTGGAAAAGTGTGTGTAATTGTGTTCCTATGGATGTAAAGCCCTCCACACATCTATAAAAGATGTAGGCGTCTCAAGAAACAGCCTAAATGATGTGAAGTATACTGTTGGGACCCACTGGTGTCTCCCCTGTAGCATCTATATGGGGGTTTAACACCCTATTCCAATCCCCTCCCATAATCAAAGGATAATCAGGTAAGCCCTCTATTTGCGCCGCCAATCTGGCAAATAAGTTTGGATCTGGGGTGTGCAGGGCATAAACTGCTCTAAGAATCACTGCTCTTCACTTTAAATCCCCTACTACCAATACATAATCGGCCCAAAGGGTCTCTAATCTCATGGATACATTGGAAGCTCTCCCCTCTCGTGATAAGCACTAACTCTTCCTTTTCATCCTTGAGCTGAGACCTCATAAACCTGTTCAACTTGGGCCCCTTTCAACCTATTTAAATTCCTCCACTGCCTGGTGAGTTTCCTGTAACATTATGATCTCTCCTCGATGTCTCTGGATAGCCCCAAAAATCTTCCTTCTCTTAATGGGACTAGCTAGCCCGCAGACATTCCAACTAACTATCCTCACCCTAAGTCACAGTGTAAAAACCAGCTTGGACTAAACAGTAAACCACAAAGTCCCAGAGAATCCCCCCAGCCTGGGACCCCCCCTTCCTAACCTCTCTTGTTAACAGTCACACCCACTCCATCCACACGGAGACTCCTACCCCTTGGACCCCCCCCCAATGTTCTTATAACCTAAGCAGTTATCTATCCCTCCCCCGTGCCCCCCTCATCCCCTCTACCTCCCATCCCTCCTCCTTTCCTACCCTCCATTCAATCTTAAGTCACTTCTAGATGTTAGGAATGACGGGGGGGGGGGGGGGGGAGATGGTGGTTGGGGATTCTATCACCTCCATTGCCATGTCTTAAATAGGACTACTACTGTGCAGCCCTACCTCATATATCCTTTAACACTTATGACCCCTTACGTTAATCTCATTCATACACACATGCCTCGTCCTCATTCCACACTGTTGCATGCCTGTCACAGCGCAGCCCATATCTCTGTACATACACTCTAAATTGGCTAACATCCCAGGTCTTAAAATTTCAGTCTCAGTGAGCGTAGGTGCCATAAGTACCAAAAAGGGTTCTCTTGGGCACCCATAAGGAAGCCCCATCCACTGCAAAAATTCACAACAAATGCTAAACTTGCAAAAAGGAAAATAACGCATAGAAGAACAAAAATGCATAAAAAAAGGAGGAGGGGGTTGTGGTCCCCCTATATCACACACATAGTTCTTGTAGGCTGCTATACAGTTTATTCAACTGTTTGAACATCCCGCTGAGGCGATCTCCAGTCCTCTCTGGCCAGTCAAAATTGCCACGCTGAGTTAATGGAACACTCCTGCACTGACCACTATGTCCAGCACCCTGGTGGTGCCAGCCATTTAGGCAACCCCAGGACGTGGATGCAAATGAAGAGACCAGGTATTGTTACGCTGCATCAGGGTTGTCAAATGTTTGTGGACACCCAACAAAGAAAATCCTAAGCTTAGCAGGGTATAATACTGCACTTCCACCAGCTTCTGGCACACTGTAGCGTAAGCCTTTCTCTTGGTATTCAGCTCAACTTAGTAGTCTTGGTAGATTGAAATGTTAACATTTCCACACTCAATGGGGCCTTGGGCTCGCATCTGCTTCAATATCTTTTCTTTTTGTTCAAAAAGCATGCGATTACCACCCTTGGTCTTATGTCAGAGGCCCGTATTGGCTCAATCCGGTGGATACGCTCTATAATCAGTGGTTTACAATCCTCTCACCCAAGTCAAAGAGGTATTCAGGAAAGTCTCCAGATAACCGCAAAGTTCACTGTCCTTCACCGATTCCGGGACACCAAATGAATTGTATGTTTTTCAATATCACCTAATTTTGTGGCCTGTTTCCCCAGCAGCGCTTTTAGTTGCTTAATTTCTGTTTCAACGTTACCTGGAGTATCCTCTAATTGCGCTATCCGCCCCTCTGCTTCTTGTAACCGGGAGCCAACGGCTTCAAATGACTCTGCCAAATTAGCGAGCCTTCCCATGACAGCATCAAAATGCAACGCTAGGGCCCTGACAACTGCTACAATCACTTCATCCACTAACGTGACCTGCCCTGGAGAGCTCAGCGAAGGCGGGGAGTTGGTGATTTTGCTCACTTGTGCCGCCAGCTTTTAATTGTCTCTTTGGGTAGATTTCATACCTTCTACAAATGTGTTTCCCCATTCTAGGGTATGTCCCGATCAGTGCTTCATCACTCATGTGAAAAAAATACTATGTTTATTAGCCAGGGCGTAGATGATGATCGGGGATTCTAGAGAGGGCACAGAACACATCTATGCACATCACGTAACCTCCGCCCTATTGTGTTTATTTACAAAGATAAACAATCAAAAATATATAAAAGATACAAGAGAAGGGAAGATCTTGAATACGTTATTGCAAATCTGTAGAGAGCTAAATGCTTTAGATATAGAAATAACGTTCAATTCTTGGCAGCTGACTAAATGACATTTTTATGAAGTCTCGAATAAAGCTAATAAGTTGCTTCTTTGGCAGTTGAAAAGAATTTGGATAAAAAGGCAAATTCAGCAAATAAAGGATGAATGTGGAGTGATTACCTCTTTGTCTAGTAGAATAGCAGAATATGTTGCGGATTTCTACAGACACCTCTATACCTAACAGCTTTCTGTCTCAGTGCCTTGTATTTCAGAGTGGATCCGGCAGAAACGATTGCCACAAAGACCTGTGTCTTTGATGCAACACATGGATAGACCATTTACCAAGATGGAGGTATTTCAGGCTATATCCACCTTGAAATGTAAATAAGGTGCTGATAACAACCAATTACCAGCAGAACTCTATAAACACTTAAGCAGACAGCTAACACCTATCTTAGTAGAGACTTTTAATGATATTGCTACACATCGGTTGTTACTGAGCTCTTTTTATGATGCTACTATTACTGTAATTATGAAAAATGGAGAAAGATCCCCCTTTGTGTAGTAGAAACCTAGAAACATGATGGTAGAAAGAGACCATATGGCCCATCTAGTCTGCCCTTCTATATCAGCTACAATAGTCCCCATTTTTCTTTTAGAGATCGTCTGTGTTTGTCCCATGCTTTCTTGAATTCAGATATTGTCCTCATCTCTACCACCTCCACCGGAAGGCTATTCCACGCATCTACCACTCTTTCTGTAAAGAAATATTTCCACATATTACTCCTGAATCTATCTCCTTTCACCATCATCATATGTCCTCTCATAGCAGAGCTTACCTTCAATTCAGAACTGTACTTAGCCCTGTGTGCTAGAGATGCAGCCGCATAGGGCGCAAAAGATTAGGAGCGCATTTCGGGCTTCCGATCTCTGCTCCCCCCATGCTGCCTGCTGCTGCCCTGCCGCTTTTTGGTTTACTCAGCGGTGGCGACGGCACCAATAGCAGTGGAGCAGACCCAATTTCAAATTAAGAAAAAACACATGCAGATCTTTCCTCTGTGCTTATGCAAAGATCTGATCCCTCCCTCCTCTGATGAAGGTTGTGTCAAAGAAGGGAGGACCCAGGCCAGCCATTCAAGCACAGAGTTGCAAAGACCCACATTTGAATGACTGGACTGGTCCCTCCCTCCTCCGACACAAACCTACACCACAGCAGGGAGGGATCAGATCCACGTACAAGCGCTGAGGAAAGACGCATGTGTTTTGGATTCTTTTTTATGGCACAACTATTTATTGGAACTTACAAATGCAGAAATAAGAATACTGATGTACAATTTGCCTCACATAATGGAATAGTCATAACCAATAGTATGTTATACAGCATTCAACAAAACATTTTCAGTTTTTCTCCCCTCCCCCCAATCCCCCTCCCTCTAAATCCTTCACGTCCATGATTCCTGGGGTGACAGTTATGGCTTTTTTTTTGGGGGGGGGGGTTTAACATTTGAAGTCAGGTATGCTCTGCTGCTGCCGGCACTGCCGCGAAAACCAAAAGTGGTGGCAGCAGTGCAAGGGCTGGCAGCTGACTGGACGGACGGAGTTATGGGTTAGTTAAGGGGGAGGGGGCAGCACCAGATATGCAAGTCACAATGGTAAGGGCCTACTTCAATCGAAAGAGGCTCTTGACCCTTGTGCATTTATGCCACAGAGATATAATAACGTCTCTATCCTGCCTTTCCTCTAACATATAAATATTAAGATCCTTAATTCTGTCTCCATATACTTTAAAACGAAGACCACTAACCAATTTAGTAGCCACCCTCTGCACCGACTCCATCCTGTTTATATCCTTTTGAAGGTGGGGTCTCCAGAATTGCACACAATACTCCAAATGGAGGTTGCAACAGAGACTTATACAGAGGCACTACCACCTCCTTTTTCTGATGGCCATTCCTATCCTTATGTGCCCAAGCCACCTTCTGGCTTTCGCAGTCACCTTTTCTACTTGTTTAGCCATTTCAAGATTTTTAAGGAGTGGAGGAGTGGCCTAGTGGTTGGGGCAAGGTACTTCAGGCCGGAAGTTCAAATCCCACTAGAGGGCAGCAACCTTGGGCCGGAAGGACTGGGGTTTCTGGTCCCACAGGTGCTCCTTGTGGTCTTGGGCAAGCCACTTAACCCTCCATAGCCCATGTTCCCTGTAAAATAGTTATCTCCAAGTTATAATGCCCTGCTCAATGTAATTTCAGTTTGTTCAATATAAACCGCACTGATGCAGAATAGCGCGGTATATAAGAGAATGTAAATAAAAATAAAAAATAAAAATTAGAAAACAAACACACCCAGATCCCACTCTTCTTTCATGGACGGAAGAACTTCGCCCCCTACACTATACCACTCCCTTGGATTTTTGCAGCCCAAATGCATAACCCTGCATTTCTTAGCATTAAATCTCAGCTGCCAAATTCTTGACCATTCGTCAAGCCTAGCTAGATCCCTCCTCATGTTATCTACTCCTTCCTGGGTGTCTACTCTATTGCAGATTTTGGTATCATCCGCAAAGAGGCAAACTTTACCCGACAACCCTTCCACAATTTCACTAACAAAGATGTCTAAAAGAACAGATCAATTTGCTCCTTTAGATACAAATGATAGAGCTCCAGAAGAGTTATGGGATGACATCAAGAAGGTAGTGTTGGAAGAAAGTGAGAAGTCTCTACAAAAGATAAGAGCAAAAATGGCCAAAATGGATGACCAAAGAAACTCTGAAAATTGCCCAGAAACGCAGAGAAGCTAAGGCCAGAAGAGAAAGAGGCAATCGCAGAACTCAGAGATTTCCAACATGCAGCAAGACAAGACAAGGAGAAGTACTACAATGATGCATGCAAGGAAACAGAAGCAGAAACTATTAAAGGAAGAACAAGATTGACTTTCCAAAAGCTACGAGAGTTAAAGAAAAAATTCCAGTCTCGAATTGGAATGTTACAAGATGCTCAATGATCCATGTTGAATGATGCTGAGAAGATCAAGAAAAGGTGGAAAGAATATAGAGAGTCATACCATAAAGATCAAGTGGACCAACAGCGTTTAACCTGTACTTTATGATCAGGAACCAATGGTGATGAAAGAAGAAGTAGAAGCAGCATTGAAAGCCTTATCAAAGAACCAGGCATAAGTATTACAGCAATCTGATGCAGCTGTTACCATACTTACAAGGCTCTGCCAGGAAATTTGGAAGACATCATAATGGCCAACTGACTGGAAGAGATCTGTGTTTATACCAATACTAAAGAAACGTGATTCAACTCTGGAAATTCTCTCACAATCATTCTGCTCCCACATGCCAGCAAGATTCTACTCAAGATTATTCAGCAGAGACTACAACCATATCTGTAATGAGAACTGCCTGAAGTGCAAGCAGGGTTCAGGAAAGGGCGAGGAATGAGAGACATCATCACAGATTTCTTCCTCAGTTAGGAAGCTGACTGGAAGAGCAAAACACACACACACAAGCTTAGGAAAAATCACATATCAATGATGATCCGCCATGATTCCTATTTGCCTCCTATAAATATTTTTCCCAGGTTTCAAATATGGTGTTTGCACAGTTATTGAAACGTGGAAAACAATTGCATTTAGACTGTATAATTTCTGCTCTCTTATCCTGAGAGAAGATATTTTTACAAGGGCATTCCTCATTGTGTGTATATTCCAGATGAGAGGGTCAAGGTTTTCAGCATATGAAGCTAGAGTGGAAAATTCAGATTCTTTTTAGAAAATTCTGTGGTAGAATTTAAAATCACACAGTAAGATTATGAAAGACTTTGAAGAAACTCCATCCTCAACCTGCATGCCATTCCACAGCAAAAGACAAAAAACAAACAATCCTCCTGCAACAGATCATTCATACTATTCGCCCCATCCCTACGGAATAAACTGCCACCATCACTACGTGGACTCTCAGACCTGTCTGATTTCAGAAAACTAATAACCCACCTCTTCAAGGAAGAATACAATTTATACACAGATCTACCCACCATAAAACCCATCTCAACCCAGATACAAATAATGTGATAAGGACACAACAAGACAACCACAAAATTCTGTAAATAGTTCTTAGTTCATAGAACTTTTTAACATTTGCTATAATTATTATTCTGTTACACTGTTCCAGTATTCTGTAAAACATTGTACCTCCTGGTCTTGTTAATCCATTGTTTAACTGTAAACCACTTTGAACTGTAGAAAGGCAGTATACAAATAAGTTTAAATAAATAAATAAAATCATGATAAACATTAAAGTTGCTGTTATGACTTTAATTCAGATTATGACTTTAAAAGTTTGAAAACTATGTCGACAGACATACAAAAATATCTGGACTAGCTGTGATGTCTTTGGACAGTATAAGCTGAAAATTGAGCTATGTTCACTCATGCTCATTTTGTCATTTGTCTAAACTGAGACTTGCAAGGAATTTATCAATGTCCAAAACACCTCACTAAAAATTGCTTACGTAATAAAGCTGTGGACTTTATTGTAAAGTCACAGTCACAATTAAACTGTCTTACTTCCCTTCCCAATATATATTTTTCTGCACCTTCTCTGGCAGCTTGCAGCTGATGCTGCCTCCAGAACAGCCTTCTTTCAAACCGCAATGCACGTTTTAAATTGAGAGTCATGACATGCCAGAAGAAAACAGAACAGCTGTTCCAGGAGCAGTACAGAGCATGTCTCCAGAGAAGGTCAAAGAGGGACTGACAAACTGGAAGGAAAGTTAATTTGGAGGGAAAGGGAAGTAGAGACAGGATGGTGGAACCTTACTGGTGGAAGAGGCAGGTGGGATTGAGACTAAGGGGGATGGAGTTTGAAGGTGTATTGGGGAATAAAGTTTGTGGAGACAAAATGTGAATAAAGTGCGGAGAGGAGGGGGATAGGGAATACTACAGGCTAACGAGAGAATGGGAGCAGACTACTAGTTACAAGAGTCGCTCCTAAGCAGCCTTATGATTGGAAAGGGGCTTCCCCACCCAACTACAGCATCGGTCACTTTCTCCCTACAAAGATTCTTACTTGCACACTTAAGATTTCTTCCAAAATAGCCTCGTTAAAAAAATAGTGACGATCACTGGAATAATGGCACACTCAGGACAGATAATTACAAATAACCCAAGTACAATTCATAAGGCAACATAGTCAAGTTACATAACCTCAGGTGATTACAAAAATATCAGTAATTACCAGAATATCGCCTTGGCGACTTTTGTGCAATGTTAAGAGGTACCGCCCATGAAAAACCTGCCTGTTCTCTCAAAGCACATATATGAGGTGTGTTCACTTGCCCTCTACTCCCTGCCTTTCAGATGCTACAAAACTTGAGCTGCTGATAGAAACAGAAAAAGTGGAAACAGCTAGCCATGAATGCAGGATATCCAAAGAAAGGACTGTGATTTCAAGGACGGTGCTACACAAGACTAAAGCGTCGGAAAGGGGAAAGTCACCCAACTCGACCAACTTTTCAACCAGTACCACTCTTCCGCACTACTGATACGCAAATAAGACACCGCAGGGATACTTGTAGTCGAAGCTGATTTTACGAAACTAAAGCAACGTGACAATAAAACAACGTTGCCAAGCAGGCGGTTTTCCTAGCAAGGTAGAATTATTCATTTATTTATGCATTCTTCTTTACCTCGCTCAACGTGCCCAGTTGCTTCTTTTCTCCCTTCCTACCTGCACAGGAGACGGGAAAGTGGAATGCACGCTCCTCTTCCGCGCATGCGCATCAGCTCGGAGACGTCACAACACAAACTGTCTGTAAACCAATCGCTGCTTTTGGTGCCTGAGAGCTACTACCATTATTGCGCATGCTCTGGACCAGTGGCTTCTGAAAAAAAAATGTGCGGATGGTTGGATGTGGTTGTAAAGTAGTTGGGGAAGACAAGGTTGGGGATTCGTTTTTTTAAAACTGTGATGTGTTTCTTGTGGATAGTTGTAGTCTGTGTCTAGACTAGAAACTTAGAAAGGCATAAGATGTAGGTTTTCAGAGATGATGGGAAAGAAGTAAATGGGTAGAACGGGTGTAGCTAAGTCAGGGTGGTATAGCAGTTTAGGGGCGACGGCTTCGTAGGCTGCTCTGGCTTTTCTGTCTTCTAGCAGGTCTAGGGGATCCTAAACTAAGGCTGCGGTAGGGTAACATAGTATATGACGGCAGGTAAAGACCAGTATGGTCTAGCCTGCCCAGCATGGTGGCAAGAGTAGGTGCACTTGCTGATCCGTGCAGGTCTCCTATCCCCATGCCTTTGTTTAGGGGTGTACCCACCGCTCCGTGTAGGGCACCTCTGTTTGTTCAGATAAAAGAGATAGTTATGTTATGTTATCTTCACTGGCTACCCCTACAAGCAAGGATAACTTACAAAGCGCTATTACTGACCTTTAAAGCAATCAATCAAATAGCCCCACCCTCCCTCTCCTCACTTCTTATCAACACCCCCACAAACAGGCTGAGAAGATCCGCAGCCACTAATACCCTCGTACCAAAAGAGTACACTAAATGTAACCAAGCAACCAGAGACAGGGCCTTCACCTTATTCGCACCAACCTGCTGGAACAATCTCCCTCCACATATCTGATCAATAAAAGACCTCTCTCAATTTAGGAAGACCCTTAAACACTACCTATTCTGTCTTCACCTTTTAGGCCCTAACCCTACACCCCCTCCCCCCATCTCTCAAATCACTCACAGCCTCAGACATTCCAACAACATAGTCCTGTCAGATCACGAACTAAACTCTCTGCACACCCAAAATCATGATCCCAATATAACCTGAACTGTAAATTAGTCACAGATAAAATTCTGTTTGTATATAATTTGTATATACCGTAGTTCCCCCTGTTGTCTCCAAGTTACTGACCCTGTTATAATGTAAGCAAAGGATTGTTCCAATGCAAAAATTTGTTAACTGTAAACCGCGCTGGTACCAAAAGTGCGGTATATAAGAACTGTAAATAAATAAATAAAATGTTTATTTTTATTTTATCCTGTTGCTATATAGAGGGATCCACTATGTCTGTCCCATGCCATTTTGAATTCTGTCACTATATTTGTCCTCCTCACTTCCATCTGGAGGGCATTTCAAGCATCCGCCACCTTTCAGTGAAAAAGTATTTCTTGACATTGCCTTTCAGTTTACCCCCTTGCAGCTTCATGTTATGCCCTCTAGTTTTATAACTTCCCCATCTTTGGAAGAGTTTTTTTTGTTCATTAATACTCTTAAGTATTTAAAGGTCTGAATCATGTCTCCCCTGTCCCTCCTCTCCTCCAGAGTGTACATATTTAGGTCTTCAAGTCTCTTCTCGTAAGTCTTCTGACGCAGGCTCCAAATCATTTTGGTCACTTTCCTCTGAATTGCTTCCAGCCTTTTTATATCCTATGTGAGATATGGTCTCCAAAACTGAACACAATGTTCCAAGTGAGGCCTCATCAGTGACTTGTACAGTGGCATTAGTACCTTTTCCTTTCTGCTGGTAATTCCTCTTTGTATGTAACCAGGCATTCTTCTGGCTTTTGCCACTGCCTTGTCACACTGTTTTGCCACCTTGAGATCCTCGGAAACAATCCCTCGGAGGTTGTCCTGGTCCGTGCACACCAATCTCTCGCTCCCTATCGCATACAATTCCCATGGATTTCTGCTTCACAAGTGCATGACACTGTATTTCTTCACATGAAATCTTAACTGCCAAGCATTAGACCATTCTTCCAGCTTTTGTAGATCTTTCCTTGTGTTATCCACTCCCTCAGGGGAGTCCACACTTGCAAATTTTCGTCTCATCTGCAAAAAGGCAGACTTTCCATTCAGTCCTTCAGCAATATCACTCACAAATATATTGAACAGTACCCGTCCCAGGATCAAATCCTGGGGCACACCGCTAATCACCTTCCTTTCATCCGAGTGAGTTCTGTTTACTGTCATCTTCTGTCGTCTGTCAGTCAACCAATTTCTGATCCAGTTCACCACCTTGGGACCCATCCCCAAGCTGTTGAGTTTATTGATAAGCCTCCTATGAGGAACAGTATCAAAGGCTTTGTTGAAATCTAGGTAGATCACATCCATCGCATGCCCTTGATCTAGTTCTCTGGTCACCCAGTCAAAGAACTCAATCAGATTTGTTTGGCAAGATCATCTTTTGGTAAAACCATGTTGCCTCGGATCATGCAACCTGTTGGTTTTGAGGAAGTCCACTATTTGCTCTTTCAGGAGCGCCTCCATTACTGTGCCCGCCACCGAGGTAAGGCTTACTGGCCTGTAGTTTCACTTCTTCCCAACTACCACTTTTGTGAAGAGGTACCACATCAGCCGTTCTCCAGTTCTGTGGAACTTCTCTTCTTTCCAAGGATCTATTAAAAACATTCTTTAATGGCCCTGCAAGAACCTCTCTCAGCTCTTTCAGTATCCCATCTGGTCCCATAGCCTTGTCCACTTTCAGTTTTGCTAGCTGTTCTAACACATCATTTTTCCATTCCTATTTGTATATTTGTCAATCACAGGTGGTCCTTCTCTATGATCTCTAGTAAAAACAGAGCAGAAGTATTTGTTTAGCATTTTCACTTTTTCAATGTCACTTTCTATGAATCCGTTCCCATCACTTTTGAGTCCTGTAATTCCACCTCTGATTTTCCTCCTCTCCCGAACATAACTGAAAAAAGTTGTGTCACCACACTTCACATCTTTAGCCATCTTTTCTGCTGCCTTTGATTTTGCTATCCTTATTTCTCTTTTTGTCTTAGTTTGATCTTGTTTTCTGTGTTCCTCTATTTGCGAGCTTCTGAATTTCTGAAAGCTTTTGCCTTTATTTGTGTAGCCACTTCTTTGGAGAACCAAATAGTTTTCCTTTTCCTCTTGTTTTTATTTCCTTATGTATGTATCTGTTGCACCTTTTATTGCCTCCTTTAGTTTAGCCCATTGCAATTCCACTTCTCTTATCCCCTCCAACCCTGCAAACTCCTCCTTCAGGTACTTAGCCGTTTTACTGAAGTCAGTGTTTTTGAAGTCTAGGACTTTGAGCTTGCTGTGATTGGATTCTACCTTGGCTTTTATCTCAAACCACACCGTGTAATGATCGCTGCTGCTCACATGGGCACCCACCTGGATATTCAACATGCTGTCTCCATTGGGGAGCACTAAATCCAGCATGGAGCTCTCCCTGGTTGGTTCCATCACCATTTATTTAAGTAATGCATCTTGGAAAGGCATCCACAATTTTTTTCCTTCTTTCCAGATTTGCAGAAGGAACACTCCAATCCACATCGGGTAGATTAAAGTCACCCAATATGATCACTTCCCCTTTCATGGCTATCGTTGCAATATCAACAATCAATTCACTATCCATTTCTTCGGTTTGAGTTGGAGGCCTGTAGACCACACCAGTATGGATTACAGTGCCATCTCCTCTTTCCAACATAATCCATAGTGCTTCTTCTTTTCCCCACGTCCCCTGCATTTCAGCAGCTTTACTATTGCTTTTTACATATAGGGCTACTCCTCCTCCTTTTCTGCTCTCTTTATCTCTTCTAAATAGATTATAGCCAGCTATGGCTATATCCCATTCATGTGACTCATTAAATCATGTTTCTGTAATGGCCACAATGTCCAAGTCCATTTCCACCATTAGGGCTTCCAGATCAGGAACTTTGTTGGCTAGGCTTCGGGCACTTGTGCTCATTTCTTTCCAGCATTTGTTGACTGGCCTGTCTGCATTTTGCATGGATTTTGTTCTACACGGCCTTTCCCGCTTGCCATTGATGTGTGGTTCAAAAGTGTGGCTGCTTCCAATGTTTTGCTTTTGCTGGAAGTGAAGCACTTTACTTGTCTTTCTCCATCTGTCACCCCCTTTCCCTAGTTTAAATGCCTGTCCACATGCTGCCTGAATTTTTCACTCAGGATCCTGGAAAGATGTAGTCCATCAGCACAGTATAACCTCTTGTTGATCTATCTGTTTCTTCAATCACCTTTATATTTAAATCCTTCTTGTTTGCACCAGGTTTGTAGCCATGTATTAAAGCTATTTATGTGGTGCAGCCTTTCTGCCCCCTTACCAAGAACAGATAGAACTTCTGAGAATGCTATAGTGTTAGCAATGGGCTTGAGTTTCTCTCCCAGAGTCTGGAAGTCCCTTTGAACTGCAGAGGCACTGTTTCTAGCCAGGTCATGTGTACCCAAGTGGATGACAATATCAGTTTTGGAGTGCTCACTTTTCTGTACTAACTATACCAACAATTTGGTTTGTATTCCTGCTGGCTGAAGAGCCTGGAAGGCATTTGACCATCCTCTCTCCTTTGAGTTGTGTTCTTGCCAAGTTGGTGCCTCTGATGATGGAATCTCCAAGTAGTAGTAGTTTTCACTAATCCAAGTAGTAGTAGTTTTCTGTTTTGTGATTTTTTTTTCTTTCTATTTGGTACATTATCAGTAGATTTGGCATTAAGTCTTTCATTAAAGGGCACTTCAGTTTCCACGGATTGGACACCCTCATTATCCAAGGTAGAGAAGGCATTATGCAGGGATATCTCTGGATGTCTAGAGTGTCTCTGTGTTACAGGTCACAACCTACCACAGCCCACTGTGATCCATTTGTTCCTGGGCTGTTTGATTCTTTGTGGGAGCGGTGGTAGATTTTGTTCAGTTTGTACCCTAGAGGAGGTGTGTTTAATTGCAGCTGACTCTTCCCTTAGTAGAGTCAATTCTTTATGCATAGCAGCTAACTTGAGGCATATAGGGCAAGCTCTTAGGTTCCAAATGATTCTTCTCAGAATGAAAGCACCACAATTATTGCATTGAATACACGACATTCTGATTCAGCTGTCCTAGGAGGAGAAAGTAAAAAGAAGTGGGTGTAACGCCCAATTAAAGGATAGATGTCAATGTATATGATGACTATATAGGCAATGCAACCCGGGGGGGGGGGGGGGTAGGGTGGGCGGGAACCTAAGTCTCACAGGCCAGTAGACCTTCTGTGAACTGAGGGCATACTCAGATATCTGATTTAAAGGCTATTCAGGGAATGTAGGCAGGCTGAAGATTCCTACAAACCTATATTCAACAGTTAGTTTATCAAAAAACAGGCAATTGTAAAGTTTCTTATCGTTTCTCCAGTCTAGTCCCGAACCTCTGGGGTTAAGCACCTCCTCCAGCAGTTTTGGAGACTGAGAAACGTCATTCTTCTGATGACACTGGTACTAATACTCCAGGGACCGCCTCCTCTGTCCAGTTATCTCAGTCTCCAAGCAGCTGGAGGTTGGTGAGCCTGGAGGTTCGAGGATCACTAGAGCAGGGGTGGGCAATTCCGGTCCCGGAGGGCCGCAGACCAGTCAGGTTTTCATGATGTCCCTAATGAATATTCATGAGATCTAATTGCATCCACTGCCTTCCATTGTATGGAAATAGGTCCATGAATATTCATTAGGGACATCATGAAAACCTGACTAGTCTGCGGCCCTCCAGGACCGGAATTGCCCACCCCTGCACTACAGGAACTCTTAAGGAAAACTTTTAGGAAAAGATTTAGTTAGGTTTCAAATTGCTGTTTTTAAAATTGGCTTTAAAAAAAAAAAGTCTGAGGAGTGCTCCTGCCCCTCCCCCCTCCGCTGCTTATCGATCGGCAGGGCAGAAGGAGAAGGAAAGCCTCAAGCACTGCGGGAGTGATGTGCTCCGCTTCCCGAACTCACATTTTTGAGTGAGGAACCGGCAGCTATTAAGGAGAGCAGCATGCAGGGTAGTTGCGGGATGCGCAGAAGGCCCCGACATCGATACAGCCTTTCTCCTCAGCTCCGAATTTCTCTCCCGACACGGAAGCTGCGATTTCGGCTGAGCGAGGGGAGAACCAAACGGAGCACTTGCAGCACTGGCAAAATGGTTGAAGTAGGTAAGCAGTAGCAGTTTTTAAAGAAAGGACAGTTCCTGATCGTGGCCCAGTCTAGTCCCGGGACCTCTGGGTTCCCTATCTTATCCAGCAGCTTGGAGACTGAGAAACTTATTCTTCTGTGACATCATCAGTATATCTCTCCGGTGTCCGCCCCCATCCAACCAGTTACCTCAGTCTCCAAGCAGCTGGATAGATGGGAGCCCGGGGATCTCGGGCTCGCTTGAGAAACAATTGAGTTTTTAGCTTAGTTTGAAATTTTATATTCTTCCCATTTGGTTTCTGTAGTTTTAAAAGATATTTTCTTTTCCTTTCTTTTCTAGGTGCTGTCCTTTTTCAGCTGCAGCACGAGTTAGCTTGCTTCCCTCCCCCCCCCCCCCCTCTCCTTGCTCTGCCTGAATTTAGCTGAGCCTGCTTCAGAGGGGTTACCTGTCCTGGCAGCGCTGCAGCTCTTCCTCACTTTTTGGGCGAGTTGGTCCCGTTACTCCCCGTTGGAGGAGCGTACCTACTCAGCGCCACGCGGAAGTACTTGCCCGCGAGTGCGCTTGTTAATTTCCACCACCGATAGAGCCATATCAGCAGGCTGGACACGCACCGATAGCGAGTGCCGTGCACCCGATCCGTGGGCCTCTGCTTCTGTGACCAGCGCTGGGGCGCGGCTTTTCTTGTGGAACACTTACTGCAGGTAAGCACGGTCGGGCCCTCCTGCTTATTTACAGCTGCGTGCAGTTCGCGCAGGCTTTTTCCATGTCGGGCCTAGCCGCGTGGTGACGGTGCGGCCCGGGGGGGGGGTGGCTCTGCAGCACTGTCTCTTCGGAGACCGGAGGGTTCTTCTCCTGCTGCGCTTTGCTTTGGGGGAAGGAACAGAGTTTTTATTTCATTTAGACTTTGTTTTCACTTTCCCGGGGTTTTCTTTGAGCGGGTGTTTTTTTCTCCACAGCCTGTCAGTGCTCCGGGGGAATCGCATGCTAGTTCGGAGGGACATTTCTGGATTTCTGCTTCAAAGTTTGAGCTTTATTCTTTTTTTCTCAGCATGCCTTCTAAGCCCATTTGCGTGGTGTGTGGGGCTAAGAAGGCTTCTCATAGCGGGGTCTGCAAGGCCTGTGTGGGGGAGACTGGAGAGTTGGACCAGCCCCTTCCACCGGTGGACAGAGCCTCGGGGGGTGCCTTGGAGCCCCCGACTGTCCCAAGGATTGGCGAAGAGCCGGAAGAACCTGTGGCCGGTCCGTCTTCTGCCCTACCCCCGCCCCCCTCGCAGGTGCTGTTGCCCAGGGAGCTGTCAGCTATTTTTTCTCAGCAGTTTGTGGCTCTCTTGCAACAGTCCGCTGTTAGCTCGTTGCTGACTCAGGGATCTGAGGGGGAAAGGAAGCGCTCTGCTTCCCCCAGACTCCACTCTCCCCCGCCTCCGAGTAAGAGACTGCGGAGCGACAGGGCATTGTCTGACATTACCGGGGTCTCGGAGGACCCGTTGTCCGATGAGGAAGGTCCCAGTGTGGCTCTGGATGAGGAGTTGGAAGAGGGGGAGATTTCTGAGCGGGAAGATCAGGCTAGGGTGGTGAGAGTGTTTCGGAGAGAAGAGTTGCCTGCTCTCATTGCCGAGTCTCTGAAGGCGCTCAATATGCCAGTCCCAGGGGTGGCGGAGGATGACACCCTTGAGGATCCTTTGCTGCAGGTGTTTCGGCGGTCTGTCAGACGGCTGCCTGGGTGAGAATTTTTCACAGTCTTGGCAAGTGCATATATCTATATGATTTGCAAGGTATTGTAGGCAATGTAGTTCATTCACACCAGACACAGCTGCTGACAATAATTTAGTTGTGCTCTTGGGTAAAGCCAATAAGATATTTATTTATGGGGTTATTTCTCCCAACACAGATATGCTTGGTAGCACATAAATTAGGTAACTTGCTTTCAGTGTTAACTTGAAAAAACAAAGTCAAAATCAGGAAAACAACAAATGAAAAGCCACAAAGCAAGAAACAAACTGTTCTTTTCAGGTTAACTTCTGATTACTTCCCACATAGATACAGAAGTGATTCTCTCCTAGCTCACAAGCAATTAGGTAAGGCTTAATTGCTAGCAGTCACCAGCTGAAACCCCTTAGCTGGCTTGCCTTCCACTGTGTGGGTCAAATCCTGCTTCAGGAGCTTTTCTGAGTAGATTAAAGAACAAATTTGTATTTCTTTGTGATGGTTGCTGTACTTTATAACAGAAAGTTACCAACGGAGTTTAGATAGAGAGCAGTCCATATAAACAGGATCCTCATCTGCTATTATTCCCCCTTGTTCAACAAGCATGGGTTCAATATCATGGATTGGCACAGATGAATCTCTCAATGGAGCATTTTCAGGAGAATACTTGTTTCCCTGCTGTCTTTCAAGGTTATAGCTAGGGCATAGATCAGTGTTCATACCTGAGCTTCCATTGCTGCTAGAGTTCCTCTCTATATAGCCTGGCCAGTATGTAGTCCAGTTCTTATGTCCAGCCTTCCAATCCAGATCCCTGGACACTGGATCTCTCTTCACATACCTTCTGGCACAGGTCTTAGGGTCCCTTCCACGTGCAGCCGTCTCCCTCACAGGTAGCCTCTGGTGATTCCTAGCTGTGCAGCACCATTCCTCTGGCTTTCCGCAGTCCAATGGTGTATGCTGGCCCTTGGAATACCTCCCAGTATACGTACTGCTTTGGACTCTTCTAGACCTCTCAAAGGCTTTTCTCTTCCTTCTTCCAAAGGGTCTCTTTCCCTCTCTGTCCGTCCGGTTTGGCTTCTGCTTCTGATGATCCTTCAGATGAAACTGATGATCAAACTCAAGCTGATTCTCAGGATACTGAGGACAATTCTCTGGATATCCAAGGTGATCATGAAGATGGTCATCTGTAGAATAAACTCTACTCTTATTCTGCTTAGATGAGTGCTCCTCCCTAATACAGCGCAGCTGTGCTGAATCAGGCCCTGCCCTTTGAGATGAGTGCTTAGGGATTACCTCATAGCCCTCCTGATTGAACACACGTTTCCCCACTTCAGCTCCTATAATGGCTGTTGGAAACCTGGTGCATTCTGGGACTGGTAGTCTTTTATGGGAAAATTCTGTTTTCTTATTTCTACCAGAACTGACAGGTTGCTTGTTCAGAGTCACTTCACCTTTTTTTATAGCTCCTTCCTGAGCTATGATAAGCTTCCTTATCACAGGTCTCAGCGGGCGTTCCCAGTACATCGGGTGTTTACCGAGATGATTCAGGAGGAGTGGAGCGTTCCGGAGGCTCCGTTGAAGGGATCCCGGGTTATGGGCCGTTTGTATCCCTTGTTGGACCAGGATAAGGAGGTCTTCCGGTCGCCCAAGGTGGACGCGGCCGTCTTGGCTGTCACCAAGAAGACCACCATACCGGTGGAAGGTAGTGCTGCCCTCAAGGATGTGCAAGACCGTAAGTTAGATGTGCTCTTGCGGCAGGTCTTCGACATCAATGCTGTCTCCCTGCAGGCGACTATCTGTGGGGCTTGGGTGGCGCGAGCCTGCCTCCGCTGGGCCCAACAGGTGCAGGGGGACCAGTCCAGTTCTTTAGCGGAGGACGCTGCGCGTCTGGAGTCGGGTGCTGCCTATCTTGCGGATACGCAATATGACCTCATGCGGGGTCTTTCTAAAAGTATGGCTTCGGCAGTGGCAGCCCGCAGGTACTTGTGGTTGAGGAACTGGGCTGCGGATTCCTCCTCGAAGGCGCGGTTAAGTAAGCTACCCTTTAAGGGACGGCTTCTGTTCGGGGAGGATTTGGAAAAGCTCGTTAAAGATCTCGGAGAATCTAAGGGCGGCAGATTGCCGGAGGACAAGCCCAAGTCTGCTCGGGGGAATCCCGGTGGTCGGGGTCCGTTTAGGGACGTCCGCCGTTTTCGCTCCCAAAGGTTCTCTTCGAGCCCCCGGGGGCGATTTCCCTACCGCAACCAAGGATTCCGGGGTTTCCGGGGAGCGGGAAGAGGTTTCGGGGCCGCCTCCGCCTCCTCTTCCGTTAATTTCAAGAAGTCGCAATGAGATGAGGGGGGCCCAGCCGTCCCTCGTTCCCGTGGGGGGTCGTCTGCGGGAGTTTCTTCCTGCCTGGGCCCAAATCACCTCAGATCAATGGGTGCTTGAAGTTATTCGGGAAGGTTACGCCCTCGAGTTCTTGCATCCGGTGCGGGAGGCGTTTGTGCAGTCTCCCGGATGGTCCATCGCAAAATGTGCGGCCCTGCGGATGACGGTACAAAGGCTGTTGGATCTCAGAGCCATTGTTCCCATACCTCCAGAGCAGTACGGCTCCGGTCGGTACTCCATCTATTTCATTGTCCCGAAAAAAGACGGGGGCGTCCGGCCAATTCTGGATCTCAAGAAGGTCAATCGCTGCCTGCGGGTGTCGCATTTTCACATGGAAACTCTCCGTTCCGTCATAGTAGCCTGCGGCAAGGGGAGTACCTCACCTCTTTGGACTTGTCGGAGGCGTACCTCCATATCCCGGTACGGCCGGATCACCACCAGTTTCTCCGGTTCGCGGTGCCCTTCGGTCATTATCAGTTCCAAGCGCTGCCTTTCGGGCTCGCGACCGTGCCGCGGGTCTTCACCAAGGTGATGGTGGTGGTGGCTGCGGCTTTGCGCAAGGAGGGCATTCTGGTGCACCCTTATTTAGACGATTGGCTGATCCGGGCCAAGTCGAGAGCGAGCGGGTAACGGCTCGCGTGGTGGAGTTTTTGCAAAGCCTCGGGTGGATTGTCAATATGTCCAAAAGCCGTTTGCAGCCTTCCCAGAATCTGGAATACCTGGGGGCCCGCTTCGATACGAGCGTGGGCAAGGTTTTTCTCACGCAGCAGCGCGCGAGCGGCTTGCGGTGCATGGTGGAACGGTTCCTGCGGCTGCGGGCCCCCTCGGCGTGGCATTACCTGCAGTTGCTGGGCACCATGGCGGCGATGATAGAGACGGTACCGTGGGCGAGAGCTCACATGAGGCCCTTGCAAAGGGCGTTGCTTCGACGCTGGTCGCATCAATTGCATCCCTTGTCCCGGAGATTGGAGTGTCCGGAGGACACCCGTCAGGCCCTGCTCTGGTGGTTACTCCCCGAATCCCTCGAGCGGGGGAGAGCCCTCGAGACCCCCGCGTGGGTGGCGGTGATGACGGACGCCAGCTTGTCGGGCTGGGGGGCTCATTGTCAGGGCAGCTTCGTGCAGGGCACCTGGAGTTTCCAGGAGCAGCAGTGGACGATCAATCTCTTGGAGCTACGAGCGGTTCGCCTGGCTCTGCTGGGGTTTCGGCAGCGGCTCTCGGGAAAGGCGGTGAGAGTGCTCTCGGACAATGCCACGGCGGTCGCCTTTGTCAGCCGGCAGGGGGGAACCAGCAGCGTGGCTCTAGAAGCAGAGGCCGAGGTTCTGTGCGCCTGGGCGGAGGCGAACCTCGTCGATCTGTCAGCAGCTCATGTGGCCGGCGTGAACAATGTCGACGCCGACTTTCTCAGTCGGGTCCGCGTCGACCCGGGGGAATGGACTCTGCATCCCGAGGTGTTCGAGATGCTGACCCGCCGGTGGGGGACACCGGTCATGGATCTCATGGCGACCTTTGCCTCGGCAAAGTGCAGTCGTTTCTTCAGCAGGTGCCACGAGCGGATGTCCGAAGGCCTGGACGCTCTCCTTCAACCTTGGCCGGAGGGACAGCTGCTTTATGTCTTCCCTCCGTGGGTCCTGGTCGGCAGGATCCTGCAGAGAGTGGAGCGCTTTCACGGTCAGGTCATCCTGATAGCGCCGGATTGGCCACGCCAACCTTGGTATGGCGACCTGGTGCGGTTGCTGGTAGCGAAGCCGTGGTGGCTCCCCGGTCGAATGGACTTGCTGTCGCAGGGGCCTCTGTTCGTGCCTCACGTGGATCGGTTCTCGCTTACGGCCTGGCTCTTGAGCGGGCACGGCTGAGTTCGCGGGGATACTCAGCGGTGGTTGTTTCTACCTTGCTGAAGTCTAGACGCCGTTCTACTTCAATGGCGTATGTCCGCGTCTGGCGGGTTTTTGAAGCATGGTGTGCGGATAGGAACATTGTGGCTCTTAAGGCTTCTCTCCCGCGGATCCTGGAGTTTATGCAAGATGGTTTCGACAAGGGCCTAGCGGCGGCCTCGTTGCGTGTTCAGGTGGCGGCCCTGTCTTGTTACAGGGGCAGGGTTGCTGGTCAGCCGCTGGGTGAACAGCGGGATGTGAGGTGCTTCCTCCGAGCGGTGTCGCTTGCTAGGCCTCCGTCTCGAGCGGTTTTTCCAAAGTGGCATCTTCCCTTTGTGTTGGAGGCGTTAGAGCGGGAGCCTTTGGTGCGTTCGTCGCTCAAGGACCTCACGTTGAAAGTGGTATTCTTGGTGGCGGTTTCTTCGGCCAGACGGGTCTCGGAGCTACAAGCGCTTTCCTGCCGGGAGCCCTTCCTGACTTTCTTGGCCTCTAAGGTCGTTTTACGGCCGGTCCCGGCCTTCCTGCCCAAGGTGCTCTCGGCTTTCCATGTCAATCAGGAAATTTCCTTGCCGGTCTTTGCCGGTGGTGTGGATTCTCCTCTTTCGAGGAAGCTTCATCTCTTGGATGTCCGGCGAGCGTTGAAGAAGTATCTCAAGCGCACAGCGAGTTTTCGAAAATCCGACAGGCTTTTTGTGCTCTTTGGGGGCCGTCGGAAGGGGGAAGCGGTGTCCAAGGCTTCCATTGCGCGCTGGATTAAGGAGGCCATCGCGTCAGCCTATATTTTACGTGGCAGGGCCGTGCCGGAGGGGTTGCGGGCCCATTCCACAAGGGCGCAGGCGGCGTCCTGGGCGGAGGTACGTTTGGTGTCGCCGGTGGAGATTTGTCGGGCGGCGACATGGTCCTCCTTGAACTCTTTCGTGAAGCACTATCGGCTGGATGTGCAACGAGCGGAGGAGACTTCCTTTGGTCCTGCAGGCGGGTTTGCCGGGACCCTCCCATGCTTAACAACTTTGTTCACTGTTTTGGTAAGGACCCAGAGGTCCCGGGACTAGACTGGGCCACGATCAGGAAGATGGAATTAGACTTACCTGCTAATTGTTGTTCCTGGAGTGGGACCAGTCTAGTCCTGTGTCCCATCCGGAGTCCCTAGGCAAACAGGTCGGGGGACTTGCTCCGCGTGGTACAGGTAAGAGATTTTCCTTTGGGGTTTTTTTCCCTGGAGTTGACGCTGTGTTTCAGGGGAACAGTCAAAAAAAAAAAAAACACCAATTCAAAAAAGAAGAGATATGAGAAGTTGGTAGATGCCTCGGTCGCTGGGTTTATAGTTCACGGCCTACCCAGCATTGGTTAGGGGGGGCTGCATTGCGCTGCCAGCGAAGGGGCATGTTGCGGCGGTTTGGTTGGAGTTTGCTCCTAACCGCAAGTTTTCTTTACAACCTTTTACTTGTGGGGGTCGTAATCTTTCTCTATTACTCATGCTGAGTCTGTTACATTGATTTGATTACCCAGATACTTACTTGTTTCTCCGGTGAGTCTGCTTTGTCAATAGGTTACTGGTTGGATGGGGGCGGACACCGGAGAGATATACTGATGATGTCACAGAAGAATAAGTTTCTCAGTCTCCAAGCTGCTGGATAAGATAGGGAACCCAGAGGTCCCGGGACTAGACTGGTCCCACTCCAGGAACAACAATTAGCAGGTAAGTCTAATTCCATCTTTTTGCAGGTCGAGGAACTCGCAGACGGCTGTTAGTGGGGTCTGTAGGCCAGAGCCGCATGGTAGAAGCGCGGGAAGACGATTGATTTCTCAGGGCTTGCAGAAGGCGCGAATTGGCTGGGGACCCTTCAGTTTTCACAGATTTGGTCTTTAGGATTTAGATGAATGGATATAAAAGAATTCTTTTTAACATCTTTGTTAGTGATATAGCAGAAGGTCTGTCGGGTAAGGTTTGCCTCTTTGCGGATGATACCAAAATCAGCAATAGAGTAGACACCCAGGAAGGTGTAGATAACATGAGGAAGGATCTAGCTAAGCTTGAAGAATGGTCTAGAATTTGGCAGCTGGGATTTAATGTTAAAAAATGTAAGGTCATGCATTTGGGCTGCAGCAATCCAAGGGAGCAATTTAGTATAGGGGGTGAAGTACTTTTGTCCACTAAAGAAGAGCGGGACCTAGACGTGGTTGTGTCTGATAATCTTAAAGTAGCTAAACAGGTAGAAAAGGCGACGGCAAAAGCTAAAAGGATGCTTGGGTGCATACGGAGAGGAATGGCTAGCAGAAAAAAGGAGGTGATAATGCCTCTGTATAAGTCTTTGGTGCGACCTCATTTGGAGTATAGTATGCAATTCTGGAGATCGCACCTTCAAAAGGATGTGAACAGGATGGAGTCGGTGCAGAGGGTGGCTACGAAAATGATTAGTGGTCTTCATTATAAAGCATATGAGGACAGACTGAAGGATCTTAATATGCACACCTTAGAGGAAAGGCAGGATAGAGGTGATATGATTGAGATGTTTAAATACCTCACTGGCATAAATGTTCAGGGAGAGAGCCTCTTTCAATTGAAAGCAAGTTCTGCTACGAGGGGACATGGGATGAGGGTGAAGGGAGATAGATTCAGGAGTGATATGCGGAAATATTTCTTTACGGAAAGAGTAGTGGATCCGTGGAATATTCTCCCAGTGGAGGTGGTAGAGATGAGGACAGTAACTGAATTCAAAAAAGCATGGGACAAACACAGGATCTCTAAAAGTAAAAAGGGGACTGTTGTAGTTGTTGATATGGAAGGACAGACTAGATAGGCCACGTGGTCTTTTTCTGTCATCATATTTCTATGTTTCTAGTGTAAAAAAAAATTATTTTAGCTCTGCGTGGTTTCAGGGTCTATAAAGAAAGGCAAAAATCTAGGTTAAGTGTCTGTTTCTGCGAGCAGGCAATCGATATAGGTAGTTTCCAGTTCATACTGCTAGACCAGTCCAGACAAGCGGGTTATGTCCCCCTGCGGGCAGTTGTTGGAGACAGAGAAAAAATACCCCAGAGCTGTTATTGGTTGGGCTCTGGGTGACATAGGAGTGCCCCTAGAGGACCTAGTCAGTATTTTCTCTGTCTCCAGCAGATGTAGGTGTTAAACAATCTTGTCTCTTACCTGGATGCACTCAGAGCACAAAAGAGGTGTTTCTCTAAGTTTCCCAGGTCCCCTTTCTTGTAGCTGTATTGCTTTTTAAACTATAGTTCCTTATCGTCCCTCCAGTCCAGTCCCGCACCTCTGGGTAGTGTACCTCTTCTAGCAGCTTGGAGGCTGAGCCTATCATCTTTTTGATGACACTAGAGTACATATGCAGCTGGCATCGCCCACCAGCCCCATTACCTATTGACAAAGCAGACTCAGAAGAGAAATTAGACTTACCTGCTAATTCCGGTTTGGAAGGATCTCTGGTGACACAAGACTGGCCAAGGTGCCCGTGGTATGCTGACCTGATTCGGATACTGGCGGATTGACTGTGGTGGTTTTCGGTTTGGAAGGACCTCTTGATGCAGGAGCCACTTCGCATGCCCCAGGTGGATCAATTCTCACTTACGGCATGGATCATGAAAGGGCGAGGTTGAAGAAGAAAGGATAATCAGGCTCGGGGATAGCGACCTTGCTACAGCCCAGAGGTGCATCTGCGTAGGACACGTCTTTGAATCATGGTGCGGAGAGAAGCAGACGCACCCTTCTACTGCCTCCGTCCCGGACATCTTGGCATGCTTGCAATCCGGCTTTGATAAGGGTCTAGCTGCCAGTTCCTTGAGGATGCAACTGGCGACGTTTTTCCAGTTATCACTGGAAAGTCCACGGGGTGCCGTTGGGTACACTCCCAGACGTGCTGAGCTTTCTGGGGGGGGGGGGGTGACCCACCTCCGTCTGCCAAAGAGGGCAGTGGTACTGCCTTGGAATCTCAATCTGGTACTGTCTGGGGAACCCGTTGAGCCATTGAGTCGAGCTTTCCTGAAGGATTTGGCTCTGAAAATGGTATTCCTGGTGGCCAGTTGCTTGGCACGCAGGATTTCAGAGCTTTGGACCCTGTCATGCCAGTAGCCATTCCTTTCCTTCTCCAAGGAGAAAGTGGTCCAGCACCCAGTACCTTCATTTTTGAGAAGCTGATGTCAGCATTTCATGTAGATCAGGCCATTTCCTTACCCGCTCTGGCGAGCATGGATGTGGGCGAGAGTGGGTATGGGCCGTGCCACGCCACAGCTGAGCCACCTGGATGGTAAGAGTCCTGCGTAGGTATGTGAAAAGGGCATTGTCCTTTTGGAGATCTGACCGTCTGTTGGTTCTGTTTGGCAGGTTGCGCAAAAGTGAGGCGGCAGCTAAGCATCCATTTCCAGATGGATCAGTGAGGCAATCACATTGGCATACATCTTGAAGGGTAGAACAGTGTCGGCGGGGTTGCAGACGCATTGCATGAGGGCTCAGGCAGCCTCATGGGCAGAGTATACTTTAGTTCCACCGGTGGAGATCTGTAGGGTGGCATACTTCTCTGAACATTTTCGCCTGGATGTCCAGGCGGCAGGGGATGCTCGTTTAGGATCAGCAGTGCTTCAGGCTGGTTGTGTGGGTCCCTCCCGTTAGTTTAACTGCTCTGATACATCCCAGAGGTGCGGGACTGGATTGGAGGGACGATAAGGAAAGAGAAATTAGACTTACCTGCTAATTGTTGTTCCTTGAGGAACTCCAGTCCAGTCCCGGAACCCTCCCTGAGTGCTTCTTGTGATGATCTGTGCATACCCCGGTCCTGAGGCTGGTTCCCTTGGTGGAGGAAGTGGCCAGGATGAGCCGGGGAGGGGTGTGTAATCAGTGTTTGGGGGAGGGACGAACCAGAAGAGCTGTTGGTTGCTCGCTTCCTGCTGGTTGGAGTTGCTTAGGTGCTTAACAGGTAGTGTCATAGAGCGGAAGCTGAGGAAAGTGAAGACTTAGGAAAAAACGCTGTCTTTTACAAAACAAATGATCTGCAGAAGATGCAATTGCCTTGCAGCGCAGCCAGAGGGAGCAGGCGAGAACTTACAGAGCCTGAGTTAACACACCCGGCTAATGATTCTGCAGGAGTTAATCAGCTGCACCTGGAAAGTAGCCTGGGGAATTCAAAGGTAGAATACCTTTATAAGCAGAGAGCTACTGCAGAAGCTAGGAGGAAGGAGAAGGAAGAGGAAAAGAGGAGAAGGGGAGCTGAGACAGCCAGGAACAGCAGCCCAGCCAGGTCAAGCAGTGCAGCCAAGACAAGCAGCATGACAAGGACAGCAGGAGCTGGAAGAGGAGCAGAAAGAGCCAGAGAGAAAGACGGGCCGTGAAGAGTCAGTCCGGAGAAAGACTTGGGGGCTTGTTTACAAAGCCGCGGTAGCGATTCGCGATCGTTATCGGAGCCGCGGCCCCATTGAAATCAATGGGGCCACGGCTCCGATAACGATCGTGAACCGCTACCGCGGCTTTGTAAACAAGCCCCTTGGTAGCAAGAGACCTCAGAGGTAAAGAGCTCAGAAGGAGAGAGCCATACCTGGAGAAAGGCCTACGCTCACTAGAAGGCTCTGAAACAGGATTGAAAGGCACAAGAAGGAAAGGTACTGATAGCAGAACTACCTATACCAGGAAGCAAGGAAGTCTGGATTCCTCACCAGGTTTTCCTAGGCTACAGAAAGCTCAAGCAGTGCCCAGAAGCTCCCAAGAGAAAGTCTGGCAAAGAGACTGTGTCCTGAGAGAAGTGCCTGAGAAGGAAAACTCCAGTTATACCGGCTACAGGAAGCCAAGGTATGGTGACACTTTAGTCATAAAGAGAAGCTCAGCTCCTAGAAGCTCTTGTAAAGCAGATATCCAGTTTGAAAGAAAAAGAAGCAGGCCAGAGTTTTATAAGCCAGGACAGAAGGGCATAGGAACAAGCCATGCCTATTGGAGAGCCTTAGAACAGCCTTACTGGAAACAAGGGAACAGAAACAGTGACTGGCAAACTATAGCGGCCAGGGAAAGCTCCAACTCCGAGGGAGATAACAAGTTCTCAGAGCCCATGCAGATAGAGTTTGAGGATCCTATTCCCTTATCTCAAGACAAATTAATGGATTGCTCCATTTGTATTGTGGGCAGTTTTGAATCACTCCCTGAACTGTGAGTTATACAGACATTGCTTTGAGAATACTCATGTTTGTGCAGAATGAAAGAGGAATGTTCACTCCTGTGTTTTGCTCTAAAGTATGAAAGAATCCTTGGTTAAATCCTACAAGCAACTGTGAAGTTTGTAACAGTTTACCTCTTTATTTATGTTGTGGTGGAAGCCTGAAAAGAAGGAAATTCTGTATTTCTGTAACCCATTGAACCTTTTGCGTTAAAAGGGAAATAAAAGCCTTATTTACCCTCTACTTGGCATACACAATTTATTCACATAGGGAGCAGGACTACAAAGACCAAGATACCCCTGGCCTTAAAAGAGCCCTCTACTCCCAGAAAATAATAATATGCTCAACCTACCCTTACAGCCACCGGCCACCAGGGGGGGTTGATGACAGTAGGCCTCTTCATCCTAGAGTGGGGGACGAGGTTTCCTTCCCAGGGGATGGAGGGGGTACTAGTTTATTTAGACGAAGTGTTTGTTGCATGTATAACTACTTATTTGTTGCTCCTCTGAGTCTGCTTTGTGAATAGGTACTGGGGTTGGTGGGCGGTGCCAGCTGCATATGTACTCTAGTGTCATCAAAAAGATGACAGGCTCAGCCTCCAAGCTGCTAGAAGAGGTACACTACCCAGAGATGCAGTGCTGGACTGGAGTTCCTCAAGGAACAACAATTAGCAGGTAAGTCTAATTTCTCTTTAGTGACAATACAGCAGGGTCTGAGCTCCTGATCCTTAGATCAGTGGAGCTCCCCATTATAATCAACTCCTAACCTCTGCCACAGAGCCTGTGTAGCTGGGGGTGGATCAATCTATCAAATTTTTTGCCATCCAGTGACAGTTATAATTTTTACAGCATCTTTAGAGCATTTCCCTGCAAGCCTCTGCTTCTCTGCAGCACAGTGAGTAACTGCTTGGGTTCCCTTGCAGCGATTTTCTTACTTCCGTTTTTTTAACGGCACAGGGATCACCGGGTCTGTCTCTCTTTAATTTTGGCAGCACCCCTTTCCTCTCCCCCAGGAATTTCGCCACGTTTTTGAGGTTTTTAGAGCTTAGGAAACTTTTATTTTGCAGTTTTTCTGTGCCGGCGGTCATTTTGAATCGGGAGAAATTTCTCTTCAGTGTTTTGGGTTTTTTTGGCGGGAACAACTCTGGGCAGCCATTTCAAAGCATTTAACATGCTGTGAAGGCACAGGGAGTTTCAAAATCCCTTTTCTTTGAAGAGTCTTTTCCCTAAACCTACATTGATTTTTGTTTAAAAAAAAAGGTTTAAGCCTCTGCAATGCCTGTTTCTCTGCACAGGTGCATTGTATGTAATAAGAAGCAGGAGGAGTTAATAGATCATTTGTGTTCCACCTGTATGCTGCTTCCAGGAGAATCTTCTTCCTCCATACCCACTGCGCTGCCAGCTGGGGACATCAGCGCCTTAACTCCTCCCTCCTTAGAGCCCCTGCAGCCGGGTCTACCTGCAGAAAGAACTCAGTCAGCTCCCATTTTGCTTCCACAGCTGCTGGAAGCCACAGCAGCTTCAGCTGACAGTGAGTTCCTGACACTCTTCTGCCAGGCATGGCACCTGTCGCATTCGGAGTCTTTTGGAATACCTCCAGCACCTGCCCCGGTAGCAGACAAAGATATGGCGGGGTCTCGCAAGTGGTCGAATAAGACCTCAGACCTTTTAGCAGTACGTCCTCCCAGGAACGTTGCGTGCGGCTTGTGGGACACTACGGATATCCAAGAAGACTAAATCTTCGGAGGTGAGCCCTGATTCTTCAGAGAACGAAGATGGGGAATATTCTCCGTCTGATTCTTCACTGACAGTTCAAGAGGACTCTCAAGATATCAGACTTTTTCAGAAAGAGAAGTTGCCGGCCCTAATCACACAGGTGATAGTCGCTATGCCTCGCCGACACGCCTGATCCACAGAGTTCCTAAGCTCTGTTGCAGCCGGATCCTATTTTGCAAGGTATTCGTAAACCTTCCAAAGCCTTTTCCTTTCGAGCGGACTTGCAGAAAATGGTATCTCGGAAATGGGACTGTCCAGATTCTTCTTTCCACACCGCACGCCGTATTGGTCAGTTGTATCCTTGGTCTCCCACTGACCTCGACCGTTGGCTGACATACCCGAAAGTGGATGCTTTGGTGACCGGGGTCACTAAGCATACAACTATTCTGGTTGAGGGCAGAGCGGCACTCCGAGACCAACAGGACTGTAAGGTTTCAGCAGCTTACAGGCGGACCAGAATGGGTTTGTCTCGAATCAGTCGCTGCATTCCTGGCAGATGCCTTTTATGATCTTCTATGACTGTCAGCTCGTTCCACGGTGGCAATGGCTAGGAGATGGCTGTGGTTGCGTCAATGGGCAGCGGAAGTTGCCTCTAAGACCCGTCTGTCTAAGTTGCCTTTTAAAGGGAGACTCCTTTTTGGCGAGGATCTTGATAAATTGGTGAAAGATCTGGGAGAGGTGAAGCCACAACATTTACCTGAGGACAGGCCAAAGACATCCTCTCGTCGTGGATCTCGATCCCACAGTTTTCGGCGATTTTCGAAATCTCAGGATTCAAAAAGATACCGCGCCTTTAAGCCAGGTGCTTCTTCCGCTTCTGCCCATCGCTTTGGACAGAGAGCTCAGTCCTTTCAAGGAGCCCGCAAAGGAACGGACTCTTACTCCGGCCCAGGGAAGTTCCCTGGAGCCTCCCGTTCTTCCCTTTTTTCTCGACAGTGGGCACTCATAACTTCAGATCGATGAGTCCTCGATGTAGTTTCTCACAGCTGTTCTCTCAAATGTTGCTGACCCATTCACGATGCCTTCCTGGTCTCTCCAGGATGCGTGGCGGAAAGACGAGTGGCCATTCAAACTACCGTTCAGAGGCTTCTCTCCTTAAAAGCCATTTTCCAGTCCCTCCATTAGAAAGAGGGCTAGGCTGTTATTCTATCTATTTCATGGTGCCCAAGAAAGATGGCTCTTTTCGTCCAATTTTCGACCTCAAAGGCTTAAATCGCAGCCTTCGAGTACCTCACTTCCGGATGGAGACCCTACAGTCAGTCATTCACTCAGTACGCCAGGGAGAGTTTCTAGCATCCTTGGATCTCGTGGAAGCATATTTTCATATTCCCATTCGAGAAGATCACCAGCGTTTTCCTGCGTTTTTCAGTCCTCGGCCAACATTTTCAGTTTCGAGCAATGCCCTTTGGCCTAGCCTCAGCACCTCGAACCTTCTCAAAGGTGATGGTGGTTGTGGCGGCAGCCTTACGCAAGCAGGGAATCAGAGTACACCTGTACTTGGACAATTGGATCATTTGCGTGGACTCCCTTCCAGAAACTCGCAAAACTGTTTCCACAGTAGTTGCCTTCCTACAGCAGCTCGGTTGGGTGTTCAACCGCACCAAACGTTGCCTCCATCTGTCTCAAGAGATCGAATTTCTCGGAGCATGCTTCAGTACCTGTCAAGGGCGTGTATTCCTGACTCAAGCACGTTTCCTAAAGCTGGCTTCTCAGCTCTGAAGTTTTTTGGCCCAAAGAGCCTCCCGGGCATGGGATTACCTCCAAGTCCTGGGATCCATGGCTGCCACCATTGAACTCGTGCCTTGGGCAAAGGCTCACATGCTCTGTCTACAGGCCACTCTACTTTTCAGATGGCTCCCGGTGACAGACGACTACCAGACCCTTCTCCCATTACAGCTACAGGTCTGCCGCAGTCTACAGTGGTGACTTGCATCTCACAATCTCCTCAAGGGAGTACCGTTGGAAAACCCATGCTGGATCTTGCTGACAACCGACGCCAGTTTGTCCGGATGGGGAGCGCACTGTCGCACTCACTCAACGCAAGGAACTTGGATGGCGCGCGATGGAGATCAACAGGCTGGAAGCAAGAGCAGCTCAATTTGCCTTACTGAAGTTTCAGTGGTTCCTACAGAGTCAAGCGGTTCGGTTCCTATGCGACACTGCCACTGCAGTGTCCTTCCTCAACCGCCAGGGCAGCACCAAGTGCACAGGGGTATCGAAGGAGATGTCCCTTCTCTTTCCTTGGGCAGAAAGGAACCTTCAAGCTCTCTCAGCACAGCATATAGTGGGGACCAGCAACGTGAAGGCAGATTTTCTAAACCGACACACTCTCGATATTTTTTTTAATTTCTTTTTTATACTGCGCTCTTTAGAATCAGTGCGGTTTACATGTATACTAACAGGTACTTTTTATTCCCTTGTCCCCGAAGGGCTCACAATCTAAGTGTACCTGAAGCAATGGAGGGTTAAGTGGCTTGCACAAGGTCACAAGGAGTGGCCACGGGACTAGAGACCCTAGTCCCTCTGGTCTGAGGTTGCTTGTCCCCATGCGGGAATTGAACCCCCGGCCCTCCTGCCTGAGGTAACCTGTCCCAACCACTGAGCCACTCCCCCAGCGAATGGGAACTGGCCCCACAAGCATTCCAGGCGATAGTTCAGAACTGGGGTTAGCCGAAAGTAGATCTCATGGCGTCAGCCACAAATGCGAAAGTTCCAGTCTTTTTCAGTCGTTGGAGGAAACAAATCTCAAGGCATAGATGCCTTGGCGCAGCCATGACCGAAACACCAGTTGTTCTATGTATTCCCACCTTGGCCAATGATCAGAAGAGTCCTGTAACGGATCAGGGAACACCAGGGTCCAGTAATCTTAGTGGCCCCAGACTGGCCCCGAAGACCATGGTATGCCAATCTCATAAGGCTATCTCGAATCCCTCCTCTGCGACTACTAACTCCCTTCGGACTTCTCAGGCAAGGACCTATCTCGATGGAAGATACAATTGCCTACTTGCTTACGGTTTGGCTCTTGAACGCTGTAGATTAGCCCTTAAGGGTTACTCTTCCAAGGTAGTATTGACTCTCCTCAACGCTCGCTATTTGCCTATGTCATTAGCATATGCTAGGGTGTGGCGAGTGTTTGAGTCCTGGTGTACTCAACATCATCTTTCTCCCTGGAGTACAGAAATTCCAGACATTCTTGCCTTTCTTCAGGAGGGCCTCGACAAAAGCTTAGCTCTTGGCAATCTAAAGGTACAGATTTCAGCACTGATGTGTTATAGAGGACCGATTCGCGGTCGTTCTCTTGCATCCCACTCTGATGTGTCGCATTTTCTTAAAGGAGTCAAGCTTCTATGCCCTCCGGTCTGTCCACTTCTCCCTTCTTGAGACCTTGTTTTGGTACTATGGCCCTTCGAGCCTCTAAAGGAAGTTTCCTTAAAGGATTTGACACTTAAGATGGTTTTCTTAGTGGCAATAACTTCGGCTCATCACATTTCGGAACTACAGGCCCTCACTTGCAGGGATCCGTACTTGTCATTCTCCGCAGAGGGAGTGTCCCTTCACACTGTTCCCTCATTCTTGCCTAAGGTGATTACTCCTTTTCATGTCAATCAGCCTCTTTTGTTGCCTGCCTTTTTAAAGGAACAATGTTCCGGACGTTCCAAGAATCTCCAGGCGGTTGATCTCAAAAGGATTCTCCTTCCCTATCTCAAAGTCATCAATTCTTTTCGCAAGACCGACCATCTTTTTGTGCTTTTTGCAGCACCGCGTCAAGGTATGGCAGCTTCAAAATCTACTATTGCCAGATGGATACACCGTACCATTGAATCAACCTATATTCTGCAAGGCAAGCCAGTGCTTGCCGGTCTCTTCGCACATTCGTCTCGAGCTCAAGCCACGTCTTTGGCCAAGCGATCACACCTGGTCCCTCTTGATATTTGTCGAGCGGCAACCTGGTCTTCCTTGTCTACTTTTGTCCAGCATTATCGCCTGGACATTCAGGCACGTGAGGACAGTCATTTTGGGGCAAGTGTGCTGTCAGCGGCTCTCTCTGCCCACCCTGGGGTTCATTAGCTTGGGTACTTCCCGCTTGTCTGGACGGGTCTAGCAATATGAACTGGAAGGAGAAATTTCACTTACTGTTAATTTCCTTTCCTGGAATACTGCTAGACCAGTCCAGAACCCACCCCATTGTCAGTGTCATGACTGCTGGTGCAGAAGAGCCGATGTTCTTCTTACTTCAGACATAAACAATTGCATATTCCGGAGAACATCCACAACAGTGGATTCAGGTTTTTTTCTCCAAGGAATGATGTTTGATCCTTCTCCACCCTTCATGGTTCGAGTTGAGGGTTTTAATTGAATTAGTTGTTACCTGTACATTGTTGAGTTGGTTAGTCAGGTTTTCTCCTTATGTTGGTGATTCTCAAAGGAATACTGACTAGGTCCTCTAGGGGCATTCCTATGTCACCCAGAGCCCAACCAATCACAGCTCTGAAGTATTTTTTTCTCTGTCTCTAACATCTGCTGGCAGGGGGACATAACCCGCTTGTCTGGACTGGTCTAGCAGTATTCCAGGAAAGGAAATTAACGGTAAGTGAAATTTCTCTATAACGGGAGGTCCCGCAGCGTCCGTGGGATGCCTTCTAGACTGCAGTGTTTAGTGTGCGGTACTAGAAGGGGGACGGTATCAAGGACAGGGGTCTGCAGAGACTGTGTTCAAGAAGCAACCTCTATGGAGCAGACCTTAGATATTGGAATGGAGGGTCAGAAGGAAAAACCCTTAGTTTTAACAGAGCCTATTTCTCCCTCCGGACCGCTGTTAGAGCCAGTGGCGGGGACTTCAGGAGCTTCAGACCGTCCTCTGCTGCAAGCGCCTTTGGCAGGAGGTCTAGCAGCGATATTCTCTCAAGATTTCATGGCTCTTCTTCAGCAGGCCTTTAGTGGCGGTAAGGGAGTCTCAGGGGCCGGACCACCGCAGATGGAACTGGGTGTGAAGCGTTCGGGAACGCCTCTGGTCTCGGGAGCCAATGAGATTCCTTTGAAGAAGACTAGGAAGGAGGATAGGCAAGACCAGTCGGTAACGTCGGAGAGCCACCTATCTGAGGATTTGGACCAAGAGTTGGACATGGAAGAAGAGTTAGAAGAAGGAGAACTTACAGAACACGAGGATCAGGCTAGAGTGATTCGGGTGTTCCGTAGGGACGAGTTGCCAGCGCTTATAGCGGAGACGCTTAAGGCTCTTAATATGCCGTCTACAGGTCCATCAGAAGATGCAACCTTAGAGGATCCCTTATTGCAAGCAGTACGTAAGATGCAAAAAGCTTTTCCGGTGCACAGAGTGGTGCGGGACATGATTCAGGAAGATTGGGACATGCCCGAGGCAAGCCTTAAGGGTTCCAGGGTAATGGCCCACCTGTATCCGTTGGTAGAGCAGGATCAGGAATTATTTAAGTCTCCGAAGGTAAACACAGCGGTATCGGCGGTAACCAAGAAAACCTCCATCTTGGTGGAAGGTAGTGCCGCTCTCAAGGATGCTCAGGACAGGAAGCTTGACACCTTGTTGAAGCAGGTATTTGACATCAATGCTCTATCCATATAGGTGTCTATTTGTGGTGCATGGGTCGCGAGAGCATGTCTTCGCTGGTCTCAGCGGGTGCATGGAGAACAGTTAGAGGAGAGGGATGGTGAAGCAGCTAGGTTGGAATCGGGAGCGGCTTATCTAGCTAATATTCATTATGACCTTATTAGAGGTTTGTCTAAGAGTACGGCCTCCGTGATAGCAGCACGAAGATATCGCTGGTTGTGTAATTGGGTGGCAGATGGTTCCTCCAAGGCAAGGCTGGGTAAGCTGCCTTTTAGAGGTAAGCTACTTTTTGGAGAAGATTTAGATAAGTTGGTAAAGGATCTAGGGGAGTCCAAAGGCGGGAGGCTCCCTGAGGATAAATAGAAGCAGGGGCGTCCTGCTCAGGCACCCAAGGGGCTACAGAGGGAATTTTGCCATTTCCATTATGCACGGTTCGGTCAATTTCAAAAAGGACATTTCCCTTATCGGAATCAGGGATTTCGAGGTTTCAGAGGGGCAGGCCGAGGATTTGGGGCATCCTCTTCCTCGAACCTTAGAAAGCCACAATGAAGCCAGGAGGAGCCAGGTGGGAATGGTAGCTGTGGGAGGTCGGCTACGAGAGTTTTATCCCGCTTGGGTCCAGATTACATCAGATCAATGGGTGTTGGAGGTCGTTCGAGAGGGTTATGCGCTAGAGTTTCAATGCCCGGTGGTTGACTCTTACATTCAATCTCCATGCAAGTCGCCTTTCAAGATCAAGGTGGTGCAAGAGACCTAGGTTGTTAGACCTCAAGGCAGTGGTGCCAGTGCCCTCAGGCCAGTGCGGATACGGTTGATACTTCATATATTTTGTGGTGCCAAAGAAAGAAGGGTCTTTTCGTCCAATTTTAGATCTCAAGAAGGTAAATCGCTGTCTCCGAGTGTCTCACTTTCATATGGACACGCTAAGGTCCGTGATCGTTGCGTTGAGGGCAGGAGAATTTCTTACTTCTCTGGATCTTGTCGGAAGCTTACCTGCACATTCCAATTTGGCAGGAGCATCAGAGATTTCTCAGGTTTGCAGTGCCGATGGAACATTTTCAGTTCTGAGCGTTACCATTCGGTTTGGCAACGGCGCCACGGACGTTTACCAAGGTCATGGTGGTCTTGGCGGCAGCATTAAGAAAGGAAGGAATTCTAGTACACCCGTACCTGGATGATTGGTTGATTCGGGCAGAGTCCGAGAGAGAGAGCGAGTTGGCTACTACGAGAGTGGTAGAGTTTCTACGGAGTCTGGGTTGGGTGGTCAACATGGCAAAGAGCAAGTTGAAACCAACGGAGAACTTGGAATATCTGGGGGCTCGCTTCGATATGAAGGTAGGAAAGGTTTTTCTGACACACATGTGGGCAATAGGGTTGAGAAAGCTAGTCTGCACATTTCTGGGCAGACGGAATCCCACAGCATGGCATTATCTGCAATTACTAGGTACCATGGCAGCGACACTAGAGTTGGTGCCGTAGGCGCGAGCCCACATGCGACCGTTGCAGAGAGCATTGCTCCGAAGGTGGTCACACCAAGAGGAACCGTTGTCTCGAAGACTTCCATGCCCGACGGAGACGAAGCAGGCTCTTCAGTGGTGGTTACTTCCAGGGATTCTGGAGGCAGGTGTACCCTTGGAAGCACCCGAATGGCTACCCCTGATGACAGACAACAGTTTCTTAGGATGGGGAGCGCATGTCAAAGGACAGTTTGCTCAAGGTCAGTGGAACGACATGGAGAAGGGTTGGTCCGTAAACAGGTTGGAATTGAGAGCAGACGCTCTGGCACTGAGAGCATTTCAAAGTTACCTAAGAACGAAGGCGTTTTGGGTGTTTTCCGACAACTCAACCGCAGTGGCTTACATCAATCGTCAGGGAGGCACTAGCAGTGCAGCTCTGGAAACCGAGGCCGAACAGTTGTTAGTGTGGGCCGAGGGGAATCTCGGAGCTTTGTCGGCAGCACACGTGGTCGGGGTAGACAATGTGGAGGTCGATTTTTTGAGTCGAGTCAAGGTGGACCCAGCAGAATGGATTCTCCATCTGGAGGTATTCGACATTGTGGTGCGTCGCTGAGGAATGCCGGTGATGGATTTGATGGCGACATTTCCATCGGCAAAGGTCAGCCGATTCTTCAGCAGATGAAGGGAAATAATGTCGGAGGGTCTAGATGCCCTCATTCAAAAATGGCCAGAACAACAGCTCCTGTATGTGTTTCCGCCTTGGTAATAGGTCGGGTACTACAGAAAATAGAACTTCACAGAGGACAAGTAATTTTGATAGCACCGGATTGGCCGTGGAGGCCATGGTATGCGCATTTGATAACTTAGTAGACCGCCCCTGGCAGCTACCAATACGAAGAGACCTGTTGTTTCAGGGTCCGCTACACATGACTCAGGTAGATCGATTTTCGCTTACTGCTTCGCTTTTGAAAGGGCGAGGTTGAGAGTGAAAGGGTACTCCATGCCGGTTATTTCCACCATGTTAAGAGCTAGGAGGAGGTCTACCTCGTTGGCATATAGTCGTATCTGGCATGTGTTCGAGGCGTGGTGTGGGGACAAGATGGTTGAAGCGTTGAGGGCATTGGTCTCACACGTGCTGTCTTTCTTACAGGACGGGTTTGACAAAGGGCTAGCGGCAGCATCCTTGCGGGTACATGTAGCAGTTCTCTCATGTTATAGAGGAAAGATAAAAGGAAAGGCGCTGGGAGCGTATCCGGATATTAAACGTTTTTTGAGAGCAGTATCTCTTTTGAGGCCACCATGTAGATCAGCGGTTCCAACATGGGATCTCAAGTTGGTGCTGGAGGCATTAGTATGCGAGCCTTTTGAGCCTTTGTCTAGGACGTCGATAAAGGACCTTACTCTCAAGGTAGTGTTTTTAGTGGCCATATGTTCAGCTTGTAGAATTTCATAGCTACAGGCGCTGTCTTGTCGAAAACCTTTTTTGACCTTTTATGAGAAGAAGGTGGTGTTGAGACCAGTTCCGTCCTTGCCCAAAGTAGTTTCGGCTTTTCATGTGAATCAGGTGGTTTCTCTGCCTGTTTTTGAGGAAGGTAGTGAAAAGGCAGATTCCCTAAAGTTGCATCTCCTTGACGTTCGCCGAGCATTGAAGAAGTATGTACGGAGAACAGAAGGTTTCAGAAAGACGGATAGGCTGTTTGTTCTATGTGGAGGAACAAGAAAAGTTGAGGCAGCCTCTAAGGCTTCCATTGCCAGATGGCTTAAAGAGGCTATTTCGTCGGCTTACATTTTAAAAGGTAAAGTAGTGCCTGAAGGGCTTAAAGCTCATTTGACTAGAGCGCAAGCGGCCTCCTGGGCCGAGTACAGTTTAGTGCCGGCGGTTGAGATTTGCAAGGCGGTGGCTTGGTCGTCTTTAAGTTCGTTTGTGAAGCATTACCGTCTGGATGCTCAGGCTGAAAGGGATACTTTGTTTGGATCAGCGGTGCTTCAGGCTGGTCTGGCAGATCCCTCCCGTTGAATTTTTTTCATCGCTCTGTTACATCCCCAGAGGTTGGGGACTAGACTGGAGGGACGATAAGGAAGGTGAAATTAGAATTACCTGCTAATTATTGTTCCTTGAAGAACTCCAGTCTAGTCCCGCATCCCTCCCTAGTTGGTTGGCCTGAAGCAAAGAGAGTTAACAGGGTACGTCGGAGAAGCAGCTGTACAGATGCGGGCCAAAAGCAGGGGAGTGTTTTTTTGTTGACGAACCAGGGGAGTCTGGAAGGGGTCATTATCCCTCGTATAGGGGGGAGATAGGACCTCATCAGTACAGAACGAAATAAGTACCTTAGTTTTCATTTGAGCGAAAAGCGGGAACAGTTTTTCTCGTTGAATAAGCAACAGTTAGATTAGTTTAAGGTTTGATTGTTATATTGCTACTTAAGGGTTGCTCCAGTGAGTCTGCTTTGTCAATAGGTTACTGGACAGAGGAGACAGTCCCTGGAGTATTAGTACCAGTGTCTTCAGAAGAATGACGTTTCTCAGTCTCCAAAGCTGCCGGAGGAGGTGCTTAACCCCAGAGGTTCGGGACTAGACTGGAGATCCTCAAGGAACAACAATTAGCAGGTAAGTCTAATTTCACCTTTGAAAGCTGAGTGTGTAGTCTGTTGAAGTTCTGATGAGCAGACTGGTTCAGGTATTAGGTCAGTTGCAGAGTTGATTCAATTAGCCCCACCCTGTGAAGCAGGCTTGTAACAGACAATGGAAACTGAAATATTCAAACTGAAATCTTACTTCTGTGTATCAGCCCACTATGCAAAGGTCCCTGTAACCTTAAAATTATACCTTTGCTGCCAAATTAAGTAGAAGATCAGGTCTCTGCAAGTCTAAAAGCAATGTAGGGTAGTTGGTTTTATTGTCTCTGGAGACTCTAGTGTGGAAGTTCTTTTCAACCCTGTCTTTGGGACAAACCTAGCCAGTCAAGGTTTCCAGATAACCATAATGAATATGCATGAGTGAAATCTGCATATAATAGAGGTAGTACATACAAACATAAGATATGCCATACTGGGTCAGACCAAGGTCCATCAAGCCCAGTATCCTGTTTCCAACAGTGGCCAATCTAGGTCATACATACCTAGCAGTTTCCCCAAAAGACACAGGTTCTGCAATGCTTGTACTAGGTCAAGCATTGATATCCTCGGTCCCTTCTTAATAATGGTTTCTGGACCTTTCCTCCAGGAACTTGTCCAAACCTTTTTTAAACCCATCTACACTAACAGCCTTTACTAGATCCTCCGGTAACAAATTCCAGAGTTTGATTACACATTGAGTGAAAAAATATTTTCTTTTATTAGTCTTAAATAGTTTACCCTGTAGCTTCATTGCAAGTCCCCTAGTCTTTCTATATTCTGATAAGGTAAACAGTCGATCTACGTTTACCCGTTCCACTCCTTCATTAATTTAAAGACTTCTATCATATCTCCCCTCAGCCGTCTCTTTTCCAGGTTAAAGAGCCCTAACCTTTTTAGCCTTTCTCATAGGAGTATCCTTCCATCCCCTTTACCATTTTGGTGGCTCTTCTCTGATCCTTTTCTAATAACGCTATATCCTTTTTAAGATACGGCGACCAGAATTGCACACAATATTCAAGGTGCGGTCTCACCATGGAACGGTATAGAGGCATTATAATATCTTTTGTTTTATTTTCCATTCCTTTCCTTATGATACCTAGCATTCTATTTGCTCTCTTGGCTGCCGCTGCACACTAGGCAGAGGGTTTTAACATGTTATCCACAATGACGCTTAAATCTTTTTCCTGGTTGGTCGTTCCTAATGTGGAACCTTGCATCGTGTAACCATAGTTTGGGTTGTTCTTCCCTAGGTGCATAACTTTGTACTTGTTCACATTAAATTTCATCTGCCATTTTGATGCCCAGTCTTCCAATTTATCAAGATCCTCTTGCAATTTTCCACAATCCTCTTGGGTTTTAACAACTTTAAATAGTTTTGTGTCATCTGCAAATTTGATAACCTCACTCGTTATTCCACTTTCCAGGTCATTTATGAATATGTCAAAAAGCAGCAGACCCAGCACAGATCCCTGGGGTACACCACTATTCAACTTTCTCCATTGGGAAAATTGGCCATTTAGCCCTACCCTCTGCTTTCTATCTTTTAACCAGTTCCTGATCCACAGTAGTACACTGCCTCCTATCCCATGACTCTTTAGTTTTGCCAGAAGTCTTTGATGAGGGACCTTGTCAAAGACTTTCTGAAAGTCCAGATACACTATATCAACCGACTCGCCTTTGTCCACCTGTTTATTCACACTTTCAAAAAAACATAACAGATTAGTAAGACAAGATCTTCCTTGTCTAAAGCCATGTTGGCTGTCTCCCATTAGGCCATGACTATCTACATGCTGAGTAATTTTATTCTTTATGATGGTTTCTACCATTTGTCCCGGTACTGACGTGAGGCTCACCGGTCTGTAGTTTCCCGGATCACCGCTCAAACCCTTTTTAAAAATTGGTGATACATTGGCGATCCGCCAATCTTCAGGTATTGGAGATGATTTTAATGATAGTTCACAGATTACTAATAGCATGTCTGCAATCTCATATTTCAGTTCTTTCAACACCCTTGGATGTATACCATCCGGCCCAGGTGACTTGCTACTCTTCATTTTATCTAATAGTTGTAATACATCTTCCCGATGTATCGATATTTCCTTCAATTCTTCCGCACCTTTAAATACCACTTCAGTCATGGGTAACATCCCTACATCTTCCTCAGTAAAGACCGAAGCAAAGAATTCATTCAGTCTCTCCGCTATCGCCTTGTCGCCTCTTAGTGCCCCTTTAACTCCTCTATCATTTAATGGTCCAACTGATTCTCTCGCAGGTTTTTTGCTACGAATGTACTTGAAAAAATCTTTATTTCGCGTTTTTGCTTCCGCAGCAAGCTTCTTCTCAAATTCTCCCTTTGCCTTCTTTATCAATGTCTTGCATTTGACCTGCCAGTGCTTCTGCTGTTTCCAGGTTTCATCATTTGGCTCTTTTTTCCATTTCCATTGCTTTTTTGGCAACAACGGCCTCTCTGACCTCACCTTTAAACCATGCTGGCAGTTTTTTGGACTTCCTTCCACTTTTCTTAAAGCGTGGAATACAGCTGGTCTGGGCTTCCAAGATAGTATTTTTCAACAACACCCAAGCTTGATGTAAGTCTTTAACCTTTGCAACTGCTCCTTTTAGTTTTTTCTTAACTATTTTCCTCATTTTATCAGTCTCCCTTTCGAAAGTTAAAAGGTAGTACTGTAGGTTTCCTTACTATCCCTCCTCCACTAATTAAATCAAAGGCGATCATGCTATGATCACTATTGCCAAGTGGCCCCAGCACCCTTATCTCTTGCACTAGATCTGGTGTTCCACTAAAGACTAGGTCTAATATGGCTTTCCCTCTGGTCGGTTCATGAACCAGCTGCTCCAAGAAGCAGTCATTTATGTCATCTAGGAACTTTATCTCCCTAGCATGTCCTGCCGTGACACTGACCCAGTCGATACCGAGGTAATTGAAATCGCCCATTATTATTACCACGCTGTAACTTTTGTTAGCTTCCTTGATTTCTTTGAGCATTTCATCATCCATTTGTTCATTCTAGCCAGGCGGTCTATTGTACAGCCCTGTTGCCATCGCCTTCCCCTTTTTACATGGAATTTCAATCCATAGAGATTCTACAGCGAATTTTGTTTCCTGCAAAACTTTAATCCTTTCTGACTCAATGCCCTCTCTAACATAGAGAACAACCCCTCCACCAATTTGATCAGCTCTATCATTACGATATAGTTTGTACTCAGGTATCACAGTGTCCTACTGGTTATCCTCCTTCCACCATGTCTCTGTTATTCCAATCACATCTAACCTCTCATTTAGTGCTATATATTTTAACTCTCCCATCTTATTTTTTAGACTTCTAGCATTTGCATACAAGCATTTTAGAGACTGTATTTCATTCATATTAATTTGGCTATTGGTAGGCATGGGTAATTTGGGATCTTTAAGTTGTCTGCTCCATACTCGAGGGCATTTGGGCTACATTACTCTTTTTTGGAACCTCTCTGCTTTTGGTAGTATCCTTCAAGGATACATTCTTCCGAACCATCTGCTCTTGGGCGACTGTCGGCTTTCCCCTATTATCTAGTTTAAAAGCTGCTCTATCTCCTTTTTAAAGGTTAATGCCAGCAGCCTGGTTCCATCCCGGTTAAGGTGAAGCCCATCCCTTCGGAAGAGCCCCTCTTTTCCCCAGAATGTACCCCAGTCCCTAACAAATCCAAACCCCTCATCTCTGAACCATTGTCTCATCCACACATTGAGACTCCAGAGCTCTGCCTGCCTTTAGGGTCCTGCACGTGCAACGGGAAGCATTTCGGAGAACGCTACCCTGGAAGTTCTGGATTTCAACTTCTTATCTAAAAGCCTAAATTTAGCCTCCAGAACCTCCCTACCACATTTTCCTATGTCATTGGTACCGACATGTACCAAGACAGCAGACTCCTCCCCAGCACGATCTAAGACCTTATCTAGGTGGCGCGTGAGGTCCGCTACCTTCGCACCAGGCAGGCATGTTACCAGGCGATCCTCACGTCCACCAGCCACCCAGCTATCTACATGCCTAATGATCGAATCACCAACTATAACGGCTGTCCTAACTCTTCCCTCATGGGCACATGGCCCTGGAGAAACGTCCTCGGTGTGAGAGGGTTTTACATCACCTGGAGAACAGGACCTAGTTACAGGATCACTTCCTGCCACACCAGGGTGATGCTCTCCTGTCACATGACCTCTCTCCTCCATGTCAACATGTATATTCATTATGGCAGTCCTGAAAATCTGTCTGACTAGGTGTGTCCCAAGGACTGGGTTGAGAACGCCTGCTCTGGTGACTGCTGCAGTGTCTGAGAAGCAGCCTAGGAAACAATGCTGTTCTTGAAAAGCTGGTGGATGCACTTTAAAATATGCATGGAAGGGGCCGAGAGGGCTTCTTATATTAACATGTACTGAATGTACAAGGCCATGGGACTGGATGGGATACATCCCAGGATACTGAAAGAGCTCAGAGAGGTTCTTGCAGGGCCATTAAAGGATGTTTTCAACAGATCCTTGGAAACAGGAGAGGTTCCTCGGGACTGGAGAATGGCTGATGTCGTACCTCTACACAAAAGTAGTGACAGGGAAGAAGTGTCAAACTACAGGGCTGTGAGCTTTACCTCGGTGGCGGGAAAAGTAATGGAGGCGCTCCTGAAAGAGCGAATAGTGAACTTTCTCAAAACCAACAGGTTGCAAGACCCGAGGCAACATGATTTTACCGAAGGGCGATCTTGCCAAACAAATCTGATTGAGTTCTTTAACTGGGTGACCAGGGAACTAGATCATGGGCATGCGATGGATGTTATCTACCTGGATTTCAGCAAAGCCTTTGATACTGTTCCTCATAGGAGGCTTATCAATAAACTCAGTAGCTTGGGGACAGATCCCAAGATGGTAAATTGGATCAGAAATTGTTTGACTGACAGACGACAGAAGGTGATGATAAATGGAGCTCACTCAGATGAAGGGAAGGTGATTAGCGGGGTGCCCCAGGGGTCGATCCTGGGCCCGGCACTGTTCAATGTATTTGTGAGTGATATTGCTGAAGGACTGAATGGAAAAGTCTCTGTCTTTTTGCAGATGACACAAAAATTTGCAACAGAGTGGACTCCCTCGAGGGAGTGGTTAACATGAGGAAAGATCTACAAAAGCTGGAAGAATGGTCTAATGCTTGGCGATTAAGATTTAATGCAAAGAAGTGCAGAGTTATGCACTTGGGTAGCAGAAATCCAAGGGAAATGTATGTGATAGGGGGCGAGAGGTTGGTGTGCACGGATCAGGAGAAAGACCTTGGTGTGATTATTTCTGAAGATCTCAAGGTGGCAAAACAGTGTGACAAGGCGGTGGCAAAAGCCAGGAGGATGTTGGGCTGCATACAAAGAGGAATTACCAGCAGAAAGGAAGAGGTACTTATGCCACTGTACAAGTCACTGGTGAGGCCTCACTTGGAATACTGTGTTCAGTTTTGGAGACCATATCTTGCAAAGGATGTAAAAAGACTGGAAACTGTTCAGAGGAAGGCGACCAAAATGATTTGGAGCCTTTATCAGAAGCCTTATGAGAAGAGACTTGAAGACCCAAGCATGTACACTTTGGAGGAGAGGAGAATTGAGTGTCTCTCCTCCTTCCTTCCCCCCCCCCCCAAAAAAAAAAGAAAAAAGGCCTTGGATGTTTTGCTTTCAAAAATTAGTCTGTTTCTCTCTTCTATTTATTAAAATTTTAAGCAGGTGTTTTAATTCAGATGGCAGGTCTTGAAATTCCAGCTCCTCCTCCCCTCATTTGAGATATTGGCATCCAGTTTTAAAACCCCTGAAATGCATGTCTCTTGGTAGCCACTGGGAGTGATCCATCCATTTTATGGTCTTTGCTATTTTGTGCTGGCTTGTTAGAAGACTCTAAAGCTGAGCTATAAGAGGTGGTCTTTGAAATAGCTATTAATACCATGTTACTCTGTTACAAAAGCACATATGAGGCATGCAGGAACCTGAAGTCTAGATGTGATGCATTCTCTTTATACATTGAATTTCATAGATGTTCTTTATAAGAACATACACAAAAGTTGTTATTCAAGAACAACTGTATTCTTCAAAAGTGAATGAATAAATGTTGTATTCCTGGAGTAATACAAAATGATAACATCTGCATATTTTATTTGTCCATATAATTAATGTAATCACTGAGCGATAATATTAAAGGTGCAACACATACAAAAACGTTAATATTCAATTATGCATAATTCTTCCATCATAAATCCTCGTCTCTTCCTGGCTTGTATCCCCAGGCTTGACTACACCATCACGCTCTCCTGCCTCCCTTCAGCATAATCCCAATCTCTCTCTCTGCTTCCTCCCTCCTCCTTCCATCTTTTCCTGACGGAATTCTTTGAGCAGGCAAAGCCTCTGCAGATAAGTGAATGCCACTTTGCTGGGAAATGTGGTGACCAAAAGTTGGGATAGAAGAAAGTGGGGATTTATTTGGAAAATTCTCTGTTTTAATGTAATTTAAAAATGAAAAAGAATTATTAGCCTGGCTTAAAGGTTTAGAATTAATTTGGCCTAGATTTAGTTTCTTAGGGACATGTTTACTAAAGTGTACTGTTAGCTTGGGGTTTATCGTGCGCCATAGTAACCTTTACCCTTGTGCCAAAAATGCAGCTGGTTCAGGGATGAAGCATTGTGGTTAGCGTGGGTGTCTCTAATGCATGCTAACCGACAATGTTGCACTTAGCATGGGTGCATTTACCGCTACTTCAGTGTATGGTGGTAAATGCACTTGCATTAATCATGGAAAACAGCATAGGGGTAGCAAAGAACCCACTTTAGTAATATGAGAGCATGCTAGGCATGCCTTTTATTTTTTAGTGCAGATAAGCTCCATTACTTTGGTAAACATGCTCCTTAGAATCCTAAAACAAAATGGTCATTTTACCATCCCAGGCATATGAGGCATGATCAAAAAGTATCGAGACTTGTGTAGCTATATGAAAATACATCACACCACGATGTTATTAAGCATGCAGTGATCTAATTATGTGCTCTGCATGTACAGAGTGTAGCATGTACTTTTTTTAATCACCTTAAGTTTGGTATCGTGTTAAAACAGTTTGTCAGATGTACGATGAGTGAAAAAATTGAACAGCAAATTTGTATTAAATTCTGCCAGAAACATGGAGATTCGTGTAAGCAGATTCGTGCAAAGAAACTGAATACAAATTTCAGCAAGTGTATAGCAATGAATGTATGAGTCATGCTCGAGTTTGACTGGTACAAACGTATCCAAGAGAGCCGCCAAAGTGCTGACTGACGAATGTTCTGTAAGTACATCCAAGAGCAGGAATGAAGACAAAGTTGAAGCAGTGTGTCGATTGACTATTAAGGATCTTGTTGAAGACACTTATATGGACATCAGTTTTGGGTAAGTACACTCCATTCTTACTGTTGATTTGGGGATGAGATGTGTGTCTGCAAAATTTGTGCCGAAACTCCTGTCCCCTGACCAAAAAGAAGATTGACTGTCTGCAGCCAGGGTGTTGTTGGAATCCATTGAAAATGACTCAGATTTCATCAACGAGATTGCTGGTGATGAATCATGGGTTTATGGTTATGACCCAGAAACTAAGGCTCATTCCTCACAATGGAAGACTCCAAGCTCTCCCAAACCCAAGAAAGCCCATCAAGTGAGGAGCAATGTCAAGGTCATGCTCACAGTTTTCTTAGATTACCAGGGTATCATGAGTATGTTCCAAAAGGCCAAATCATCAATAAGGAGTACTACATCCAAGTTCTGACTTGTTTGAGAGATGCAGTTCATCATAAAATGCCAGAGTTGCACAGGAATGGTGCATGGTTGCTTCGTCATGATAACGCCGCAGCTCACGCATAGTATTTTTGTCCAGCAGTTCTTGGCTAAACACCAAATTGAGCAAGTCCGTCAGCCTCCGTACTCATCTGACCTTGCACCCTGTGACTTTTTCTCAGTTCCAAAACTGATATTACTGAAAGGAAGTAGATTTGACAACTTGGAAACCATTAAGCAAAGTTCAGCACAGCAGCTCCACAGCATAACCAAAGACGCAAATCAAAATTGTTTCCAGCAGTGGCAGGAATGTTAAAAGAAGTGTGTTTTATCGGAAGGGGACTACTTTGAAGGAGACTGCAATAACTGTCAGTTTCATGCATACCAGCCACAAATAAAACAACAAAGAAACGAGACCATGCACCATGGTATACCAAAGATCTCCGAGACTCACTCAAGTGCCTGCGCAGGCTAGAGAGAAGATGGCGTCGGTCTCACTCTACGGTTGCACAAGATACTTACATCGCTCACCTAAGAGTACACCGCGATGAATTAACAAAAAAGCGGAAACAATATCATTCCGACATCTTGAAGCGGTCACTAAACAAGCCCCACGACCTCTTCAATATAGTGAAATCTCTCATTAGAGAACCTCCTGCAGACCAGTCACAGATGCCACACCCCCAGGCATACTCCAACTATTTACAGTCAAAAATGGTCCAGACTACTACATCTGCAACCAACTACTTTCAACCTGAAGTGACCCAGGCTGGTACAACCTCGAACTCCGCGGAAAACAGCTCTCAGCATACCTTGCCCCAACCATCACCACTGTACAAATTTGAAAAAATATCACGCAGAGAGATTGAAGACACAATCGCTGCAATCAACCCTACTACCGCACCCAATGACCCATGCCCTGCTTTATGGATAAAGGAGTTACGATGTGACCTAAGCCAATATCTGAGCGAATTAATAAACCAATCTCTTACAACCGGATCGTTTCCACAAAGTCTGAAACAAACATCCATCAGACCACTGCTAAAAAATAACAAGCTGGACCCATCGAAAGTGGAATCATACAGACCAATTTCAAGTATCCCCATGCTTGCCAAAGTAATCGAAAAGTTAGTACAGCGCCAAATCCAACAGCATATTGATACTGAAGCCCCATTGGATCCTTCCCAGCATGGGTTCAGAGAAGCACATGGGGTTGAAACCCTCCTCACCAACCTATTTGACCATCTAGTCTCTGGAACCGACAAAATTCATCAAGGATTCGCCCTCATATTCCTCGACATCGCTGCGGCTTTCGACTCAGTGAGTCACAAGATACTCATACAACGCCTCAGCGAGAAAGGAATTCAGGGAACAGCCCTAAAGTGGTGCAAGTCATACCTGACTAATAGATGGCAACATGTAAGGTCAGGCTCCACAACCTCCGAACCATTTTTACAAAACCAGGGTGTACCACAGGGCTCGTCACTATCTGCATTGATGTTTAACATCTACATGCAGCCCATATGTGCCCTAGCACGTTCATTCAAGGTCAACTGTTTAGCCTACGCAGATGACATCCTCCTATACATCCCTTTCAGGACTAACCAACCGGACCTCTCCCCTCTAACAAGATGTTTTGAGGCAGTAGCAGAATGGTTCAGCACACAAAACATGAGAATCAACTACAGTAAAACAGATGTCCTTTTCATCTCAAGGAACCAGGACTTCACCCCTCCACTCTCTTTAAAAATCGGCAACACAGAACTGAAAACCAAATCCACAATCCGCTACCTTGGCGTTACACTGGATCAACACCTGGATCTGAAAACTCACATAAAAAACACAGTAAAAACAGTATACATGAAAATAAAGACCTTAAAACATCTCCGACCACTACTCGACTTCAGCGACTACCGATCGATCTATCAGGCATTAATATTACCTCATTTCGACTATGCCAACGTAATTCTACACGGTCTCCCTCAAGCAACCCTAGCTCCCCTCCAGCTTGCAATGAACACTGCTGCAAGAGTACTAACAGGGGCTTCACGGAGAGAGCACATAACGCCAGTACTGATGAACCTCCATTGGCTACCAGTTCAAGCAAGAACCCTCCACAAAGTTCTAACCTTAACTTTCAAAGCCTCAAACACTCTGACCCCCACAGCCCTCAGCAAGATGATACATAAAGTACCACAGAACAGAAATAGAAGATCCATGATGCAAAACACCCTAGAGGTCCCAAAAGTAATAACAAAATGCACGAGAACAACAACAAATAGGGCCTTTACGATTTACGCTCCCAGAGCATGGAATGCTCTCCCTACCTATATTCGGAACATCACTTACCTAACCCACTTCAGGAAGGCAATAAAGCAGCATCTGTTCACTACATACTACCCTGAATCTAGCCTTAGTAACCATACATATGGCCCCCCAGACAATCTCTCATTACAAGTAAACAATCAGACTCAGCATGAAAAAGGATAATCAAATGATCGCTCAGAATGTACCCCAGTGTAAATAAAATGTAGATATGTTCTGCCTGAAATCAGGTACCAGTGTGATACAATGTATAGAATTAAGAATGTACATAGTTTCCCCCAGTTACTTCCAAGTTGATCTCCCTGTTTATTGTAAATACAACTCAAAGTTCCTTGTGTTGTATAGTTGATGTTAAATGTAAACCGCTCTGATCTAAAATAGAGCGGTATAGAAGAACTGTTAAATAAATAAATAAATATACTTGTGTTATTGTACAAGTCTCAATACTTTTTGATCATACCTCATATCCCTTAATTTGCAATCTGTTATCCCAAGTAAGAGTGAAATCTGTTTACCACAGAATATTTTCCTCAGCAGGTGATTAACCCTTAACAGATTAGCAGTTCAGTGAGAAGCAAAAACAAAATAAAGGCCTTTAGGATTACTTGATATATATTACGCTATTATAAGTTTAGGTATCCCTACTCTCTTAGCAACTCGAAACCATTTCGTATCTTGCCAATACAAAGATGCAGTCCAACAGCAAAATGCAGAATATCTAGTCTCTTGCATTGAGAACCACATGTATAATTATCTCCCATTTCATGAAAGGTAATAAGTGTGCACTTAGTGCAGAGATCTCCTGGCTCTCAGAATGAGTCTGATCTCTGGAGCTAGTGGAGCTGAGACAGAGAACGTACATAAAGGAGAACTACAGGGACAAAATAAAGAAGTCCCACCTTCAGTCTGTCACCTCTGCGCTTCCTTGGAGGAGAGCGGTCACCTGGTATGTCAGGAAAAAAACTTGGAACCAGGACTTGCTCTCCAGGCGATACAATATCCTACTGCAAAATGGATGTCTTCCAAGGGTTTCTGTCCAGGAGAGATGGGATAGAACAGCCGTTTAGTGGTAATCCAATCATTAAACATGTAGATAGCTCAGTGGATGTGAGGCACAAGCGTAAGGTACGCTTTTAAAGTCTCTTTCTAAAGCTTACTAAACTGTTTGCCAATTTGTTCTCTGCTTAACATTGTGAGAAATCTGCCTTATGAATTCTACTTCAGCAACCATTAAGAAAGATGAATTTTCTTTATTAGTAAGGCCGCCAAGTGAAAGAGAGAGGGTAGGACATGAGTTTTAGTATGTTCACTTGCCTGCCTGGTGTGAAGGTGATGGGCCTCACATATCACTTAGGATTTTAGACTCTGCTGGGAAGGAAGCAGCTGTCTTGGTACATGGAATATCAACAACATAGTGAAGTATAGGGGAGAGGTTCTGGAAGCCAATTCAGGATTTTATGTAAAAAGTTAAATTAAAAAAGGAAAATAAGATGGTATCTTTTTATTGCACTATTTTAATGCATTATTGGACTTGCTCAGGGGCGGCCCAAGGGGGGTGCGAGGCCATGTGCGGAGACTCGGTGCGGGGCCTCATTTGCATAAGTGGCCTTATTTGCATAATGCTAACATACACTAACTTTTAGTAAACATGTCTCTTAATGAGTGTATGGATAAAGACAGACTAAAAGATTTCTACATTACTATAATCCAGTGCCAACCGCCAGGCACATTAGGAACTACTACAAACACTACCCATTTAGAACCAATAGCAAACCCGCCGTATCCTAACAGCACTACCAGGACTCACAAAGCACCATACCCTACCTATCAAAAGGCAACACTGCAAATATTAAACCAATACATTTCAGAGAACAACAATACATGACCTACTGGGGAAAGAGAACAAGTGGCAATGTCAAATAGGAATTACATAAACAGAATACCTCAGCTCAGTTACACATGCAGAACATAGACCATCACCAAACAAGGAATCACAATTTAGAAACAGGAAGGCAATAATTAAACTGGGAACCCCAAAAGCCAAACTTGGAATGTACAACAACACTGTAGAAATAAAACTATAAATTAATTTCCTCTTGTACCAAACAAAGCGCAGACGTTAATGATGCACATTTCCCAGAGCTTTCATATTCCAGTTAATAAATTCAAAATAAAGAGATATCTTTCTACCTTTTGTGCATTTTTTTTTTCAGTTGCAATTGCTCCAGCCACTTTCTTCTGGTTTCTTCATGTTTTCTGCTAACTCTCCATCGTCTGCTGTCCATTTGGCCTTTCTTCTCTCTTCTAGTTTTTTTTTCCATTCTCTCTCTCTACATCTGCTTTAACATACTAATCTTTCTCCTTTTGCTCTTTCCTCATTCCTATTTCATCCACTCAAATTTTACCCCTCCATCCTCAATCCCCACTTACTCTCCCAATACCCGGCCAATTGTAGATTTTTTATCCCTCCCACACAAAATATTTTTCCCCTCTCCATTTTACTCTCCCAGCCCCATCCCATTCTAATCCTCCCCCAACATCAGCTCCCTTCTAGTTCCAGCCTCACCCAGCATCCATTCCCTTCTAGTCCCTGCATCAGCCCATTTCCAGTCCTAGCCCCCCCATCAGCCCATTTCCATTCCTAGCAACCCCCCAACCCAATACCAGTCCTAGCAACCCCCCAACCCAATACCAGTCCTAGCCCCCCCATCAACCCACTTCCAGTCCTAACCCCATCAACCCATTTCCAGTCAGCCCCCCATAGCCCATTGCCAGTCCTAACCCCCCCATCAGCCCACAGCCCATTACCAGTCTTAACCCCCCCATAGCCCATTACCAGTTCTAACCCCCCCCCCAACAGCCCACAGCCCATTACCAGTCCTAACCCCATCAGCCCACCTCAAGTCCTAACCCCTCCCCATCAGCCCATTTCCTGTCCTAGCCCCCCATAGCCCATTATCAGTCCTAACCCCCCCCATAGCCCATTACCAGTCCTAACCCCCCATCAGCCCACAGCCCATTACCAGTCCTAACCCCATCAGCCCACCTCCAGTGTTAACCCCCCCCCCCATCAGCCCATTTCGTCCTAATCCCCATCACCCAATTTTCAGTTTAAGCCCCCCCATACCCCATTACCAGTCCTAACCTCCCCATCAGCCCACTCCCAGTCCTAATCCCACCAGCCCATTTCCAATCCTAATCCCCCATCACCCAATTTTTAGTTTAAGCCCCCCATAGCCCATTAGCAGTCCTAACCCCCCATCAACCCACTTCCAGTCCTAATCCCATCAGCCCATATAAAGACTTAGCTCCCCCATAGCCCATCACCAATCCTAACCCCCCCAGCCCCCCATAGCCCATCACCACTCCTAACCCCCCCAGCCCCCCATAGCCCATCACCACTCCTGGTCCTTATCTGCCGTCATTTACTATGTTACTATCCCCCCCAGCCCCCTATAGCCCATCACCACTCCTAACCCCCCCAGCCCCCCCATAGCCCATCACCACTCCTAACCCCCCAGCCCCCCCATAGCCCATCACCACTCCTAACCCCCCAGCCCCCCATAGCCCATCACCACTCCTAACCCCCCCAGCCCCCCATAGCCCATCAGCACTCCTAACCCCCCCAGCCCATCAGCACTCCTAACCCCCCCCCAGCCCCCCATAGCCCCCATAGCCCATCAGCACTCCTAACCCCCCCAGCCCCCCATAGCCCATCAGCACTCCTAACCCCCCCCCCCCCCAGCCCAGCCCAGCCCATCCCAATTTTTATTTTTTTTTTAAAGCTGTCTTCTCCCGCTGCCGGGGCCGCCGCGGCAGAATCGAGTGTGCCGCGGGGCCCCCCCTGCCCAGCAGAGGCCCCCCTGCCCAGCAGAGCCTGCCCTCCCCAGTATCTGCGCTCTCGTACAGCTGCCTGCAGGCTCACGCGCCGGCTTTCAGAGCGCGAAGGGACTAGTTTCCCTTTCGCGGCTCTGTTAAGCCCGCGGGGGCTGATGGGAACTTCCCATCAGCCCCCGCGGGCTTAACAGAGCAGCAAGGGAGAAACTCTCCCCTCGCGCTCTGAAAGTCGGCGCGTGAGACTGCAGGCAGCTGTACGAGAGAGCGGATACAGGGGAGGGCAGGCTCTGCTGGGCAGGGGGGGCCCCGCGGCACACTCGATTCTGCCCCGGCGGCCCCGGCAGCGGGAGAAGACAGCTTTTTTTTTTTTTTTTTTTTAATTTGACTTTAGGATCAGAATGTTTTTTGCGCGGGGCCCCCTGAAACGCGGGGCCCTGTGCAAAAAACATTCTCGCTCAATGGACGGGCCGGCCCTGGACTTGCTATCAAAGGTTAAAACCTTCTGGTCAGGACAGTAGTCCAATAAAAAAGGTATCACCTTATTTTCCTTTTTGTGTGTCTTTTAATGGTAGTGAAATAAAGTGGACTAATACGGCTATCATTTTGTTTTATCCGAGGTAAAAAGTTGAAATCCAGGACCTCCAGGGTAACATTCTCAGAAATTCTCCGTGTTTCATGCACAGAACTCATGAGACAGGCAGAGCTCCAGAGTCTCAATGTGTGGATGAGACAATGGTGCAGGGAGGAAGAGGAGGAGGAAATTAGATTTGTTAGGAACTTGGCTACATTCTGGGAACAGCGAGTCTGTTCCAAAAATTTGGGCTCTGCCTTAGTTGGGGAGTAGAACCTGGGGGGAAAGTCACCTTACTCTGAAGTATGTGCTCCAGAGTATCCTTGAAGGATACTATATCAAAACAGAGAAATTGCAGCAAAAGCTAAGGTAGCCCAGATGCTTTTAAATAAAGAGCAGAAAGAGTTGAAATATTGCAAATTATCCCCACCAACCACTAAGAAGGTTAGAAATCCAACCTCAAAATGCCTTGAAATGTCTGTATACAAATGCTGGATGCCTGAAAAATAAGATAGGAGAGTTAAAATATGTAGAACTAAACAAAGAGAGGGATATAATAGGCATCTGAGAGATCTGGTAGAGGGAGGATAGCCATTTAGACACTGTGATACCAGGGTACAAATTAGATCAAATTGGTGAAGCAGTGGTGCTATGTGTTAGAGAGCATTGAGTCAAGTAGAATAAAGGTTCTACAGGAAACAAATGTACCATGGAATCTTTCTGATTAGAAATTCCGTGTGTGATGGGGAAGAAGATAATGGTAGGGGTATACTACTGTCTTTCTGGCCAGAATGAGCAGACAGATGATGAAAATTTTGTTAACTTTCTCCAATTCTGTTAACATTTCAACACAGTAATGGATAATTTCAATTACTCCAGAGTATTAACTGGATATGCTAAGGAGGTAAAGTTCCTAGATTAAATACGTGACTGCTTCATGGAGCAGCTGGTTCACAAACTGACTAGAAAAGGAGCTTTTTTAGATCTAGTTCTTAGTAGAAAATGAGATTTGGTGTGACAGCTAACTTTGTTGTGACTACTTGTTATTAATGCACTACCAGCTCCCTATAATTAAATAATTATAGAGAAATCACATTTAAGTAGTTTTAATGTGTTTGAGGATCTTCAAAAAGTTGACACATTAAGGATATATAATCTTTTTCAAAGTGCTCTGATTTTTTCCTCATAGGTCTAATTTTTTCATTTAAATGGATTGTGTCAATAACCTGATAGAATTTTCATAACTTCATGATTTCCTGTCATATTTTGAAACATAGTAATATCTTTCTGTGTCAAGGTTATTGCTATTTATTATTTAATTCTCTTATATACCGCCCTATTCTGCAACAGTGCGGTTTACATTGAACAAACTGAAATTACATTGAACAGGGCATTATAACTTGGAGATAACTATTTTACAGGGAACATGGGCTATGGAGGGTTAAGTGGCTTGCCCAAGACCACAAGGAGCACCTGTGGGACTAGAAACCCCAGTCCTTCCGGCCCAAGGTTGCTGTCCTCTAGTGGGATTTGTGGTATGTTCAGCATTTTTATTTTGTCATCTCGTCCTGCTTCTATTGGTGGTACTTAGTAGTGTTTGTAAGTAGTGTCATTGGTTATTGATGATTTTAAAGATCAGGAGTAGAATTTTGTTGGGTATGCAGCTGAGTAGTGGCAGTCAATAAAGCTGTCTTAGGATGGGGGTTACATGGTCATACTTTGATGCTCCTTGAATTATGTATGCTGTGGTGTGCAAGGTGGTGTGTCGGGGAAGCAGTGTGGATTTTGGTAAACCCTGAGAGATGGAATTACAGTAGTCAAAGTACAGTGAAATGATTGCCTGAAAAGCTGAGCGATAGTTGGGTATTTCCAATAGTGGATGGAGGTGGTATAGAGTTCTGATTTTGTGGTATATGGCTTTTATGTCTGGCATCAAGGTAAATTGTTGATCTAGGGTAATGCTGAAGTACTTAAACTTTGGTTGTACAATTACATCTGTGTCATTTAAAACTTTTGACATTGGTGCTTGGAAAGTGCCATCCTTTGTTATAAATAGTATTTCAGTTTTCCTGTAGTTAATTGTTAGTAAATTATTAGCCAACCACTGGGAAATATCTGTGAAGCAGATTTTTATTCCTTCGTATGTTGGTTTGTTGGTATTAAATAGTGCATAAATCATTATGTCGTTCGCATAGATATGAAAATTTATGTTATGTGAATGGATTTGGGCATCCATTTACTATACCATGGCATCCAAACTATACCATGAAACTGAAGGAGGAAAGAAGGCAACTCAAGCTGAGCTAGTACAGTGACTATAGAGGAGGTGAATATCTGGTACTGAACCCTGAGGTGCATCAACAAAAAATGTTCCATATTGTCCTGTTAGACTAGTCCAGATAAGTGGGTTGTGTTCTCCTACCAGCAGATGTGAAGACAGAGAAACATTGCAGAGGCTTCTTATGACATCATCTTGCCATTAACAGACAATACCCCTAAGGGCATGCATCTACCATTTGCTGGAGACATACTGGAGTAAGTTTTTGCAGCTCTGATGAAATCTGAAAAAAGGATCTGAGATCTGCTCGTGTTTCACCATTCTCTGTGTGACTACCTCACTAGAGTGCAGCACTGGAGGCTCCATTAGAGTAACCCTTATAACCGGTGCTCTTTTGGGTATTGCCATACAGACATGGGCATAGTTTCACTGCTTCATTTGGGGGGGGGGAGGTGCAAAGGCAGTGGTGACATATTTGCCTATCATTTTGCATATTCATTGTAGTTATTTAAAAAAAAAACACTAGATGGATAGTAGCCAGAGGCTGTCATTCAGTGACTATGTAATCAAAATTCAGCAGAATTGTAGCTGTTTAATTACACTGGTAAACAAATTTTTACAAAAGTCATGTTACTGAAATAAAAATAGTCATTTCTTATCAATTTTTATATGCTGAACACGAATATGACAGTGAAATTGCAAAGTTGGCTCTAGTTCTTTTGTAAGCTACAAAAATTAATGTTTACATCACGAAATGCATGTCAATATCTGTAAAAAACCAAGTCATAGACTACTACTTAGATTTTTTCACCTGTCTCTTGTACAGCTGTTCGGGAGCTTCTCTGGGGAGTGTCCAGCAGTAGTCAGCCAGCATTGTAGTGGACCATTTTCCCTGGTATCTTTGCTCCATCGTTGCGATATTCTGGTGAAAACGTTTGCCCTGTTCATCACTAACCATACCACAGTTGTCAGGAAAGAGACTGAGGTGGGAATCAAGGAAATGGATCTTTAGAGACATTGAGGCAGCCGGAATACCTAATGATAAATAATAGAAACAAAAGCGATACCTACAGGTCATTGATGTATGAATGGCATTTTTCACTGCATCATACAAGCAGATCCAGTGACTAGCCGCTATTAAATCTGAGACCTGATCGCTAATCCAATAAAAATTGTAAAATTTCATAGTGAGTTAGTTATAAACGGTAAATAGTGGAGCTTAATCAATATTTATAGCTACACAGCATAAAGCTCTGAAAAGTGACAATATTATAATTTAATAAAGGATCAGCATGGGGATCGTTCTGATCCTCAAAATTATCGCTCTATCTCAAACTTAACCATCACGTCAAAGATAGTCGAGAAAATAGTCTTCCATGAGCTTGCAGATCATGTGGACCAAATTCATTTTCTCCATCCTCATCAGTCAGAGTTTCTCCCATGCCACAGTATGGAAACAGTCCTGGCAGCAGTTCTTAATGATATTTATACGTCATTTGATCATGGGAATTATACTCTCGCAGTTTCGCTGGACTTATCTGCGATCTTTGATCTGGTGGATCACAACCTACTTTTGGCCCACCTATATGAGGCAGGGATCCGAGGTACGGTGCTTGACTGGTTTTGTTCCTTCCTATATCATAGATCTTTCCAGGTTCATATTCAAAGAGAGGTCTCTACCCCCCCCCCCCCCCCGAGATCTTTTGTGCGGCTTCCCCCAGGTTCTATTTTATCGCCTTTATTTAACATTTTCCTCAGCCCATTAATTACTCAAATACAGGGATTAGGCATTTCCTGTTACATTTATGCAAATCTAATATAAAAAAAATCACTCCACCAAATAGTATAAATGGAGATTACTGCATTTGAATTTGATTAATGTGAAGGCTGGAAGGTATGGCGGACGTGGCTTTGAGCATTTTAGTTAAAGGGGAGTTCATGCATTCCTTGAAGAAGTGCTTAGCGAAACGCCTGGGCAGCCTGTTTGTGGTGTCGGAAGCCCATTGAACAGCAGTGGCAAGCTATTGTGCTTTGAACAGATAAGTGTGGCCATTGGTTACAAGGGCACAATATGCACGTTGTGTTGATGTTTTGATTTAAGAAGATGTGACCTATACACTGGCTTCCAATCAGTGCACGCATCAAATACAAAACTATCATAAACATATTCAAGATCAAACACCACACATCAGCCAACAGCCTACACACACTCATACAATCAGACACCAGTACGCGTCCCAGAAGGAAACAAACCCACAACAGAGTCAGCACCCCCAGTGAATACAAACACACACGCAAGGACACAACAGACAGAGCACTCTCAATGGCCGCTCCAACAATATGGAACAAACTCCCGGACGACTTGAGGGCCGCTACAGACCTAAAAGACTTCAGAAAACAGCTAAAAACCATACTGTTCATAGAACACTATGGACACATCACATAACTTCAGAGAATGAACAACAGCACATGATCCCGCCTAACCAATGTATGCATGGAATTTGTTTTTGCACCACTGTATATAGCCCACTCTGTAAATAGCTCATACCAATCTAACACACAACACGACACACACTCAATTTCCCCCCACTGCATGTATAACACACTCACCTGACCTGATTGTTTGCCGTGATACCACCTTGATTATTAAGATAAGGCGGTTTAGAAATACTGTTAAATAAATAAATAAAAATAAATTTTATCATGATAAAAGAGGACATGTTCTGAGAGAAAACAGAAAATTTAAGAAGATGTGATGTTCTGTAATTATAATGTGTTAATGATAAATGAACAGAAGGAGTTTTTCTGATGTTTATGAGATTGGGTTGGAGCGTGTACAGTTTGCGCCGACATTGCTATCTCATTGTATTCTGAGGCTCTTTTCTCCTGTTGTTTTTATTCATATTATTTTTTATTGTTTTACACCTGTGGTGGATGATGTACTATTTGGTGGAGTGACTTTTTGATATTAGTTTTGAACTTTCACTCTGAAATTGACTTTGGTGTGGTTGGATTCACATTTATGCAAACGACATCTTACTGTTATACTCTACTAATGATTTGGTAATAGATTTGGCCCCTCTAAACAACTGTTTAATAACAATATCCTCCTGGTTATTTGAACACTTTCTTAAATTGAACCCTACTAAGTCGACAGTCATCTGGTTTACTGGTTCGGATTTTCAGCCTACACATGCTCCTACAATAGACGGTCAGCCTTTAGTATTGCATACCTCACTTCAATATCTTAGAGTTATGTTAGATTTGGTCCTTCTTTCTCCCCTGAACTGGCCCAGGTAACTAAATCAACTTTCCTGGCCTTACAGCATTTTCGTGACATTTGTTCAGTTTTGGATCACCTGGCCCAGATAACCGTGCTTTTACTTACTGTGATACAGAGAGTTGACTATTGCAATATTGTTTATTTAGGCCTTCCACAGGTCCATCTCCATCACCTCCAGATCATCCAAAATACATCTCTTCGCGTACTAGCTCATGCACGCAAATTCGATCATATTACACCACTATTCGTCAAATATCATTGGTTACCTATAAATTCCCAGATCATTTTCAAGCTTCTTACTTTGACATACAAAATTATTCATGACACAGTTCCAGATTACTTGTCTACTATTGTCTCCCTATATGCCCCAGCAAGATTTCTTTGCTCGTTCCATGATTTTTGTTTACACCTCCCCTCCTTGTGGGAAATAAAGTATAAAACTATAAGAAAATTAACTTTTTATGCCGCAGCTCCGGCACATTGGAATAGCTTGCCGAGCCACCTCCGCACAGAATTAAATTTCAAGTGCTTCAAAAAATCTCTGAAAACCTTTCTTTTTAGGACTGTTCTTAACTTACCTGAGTAGCTATTCTGGTACGATGACACCCTTTGGCATAGTAAGGACAGCTCTATAGTCTAAGGGAATTCTGTGTATTTATCTTTATGTCTTATTCCGTTTGCCTATCTTTTCTATGCTGTTCTATCTCTCCTGTACTGTCCTCTTTACACTATGGAGTCCTTTCACTTCTTTTCTTTTTAAATTATTGTACACCACATAGACTGCTATGTAATGTTGCGGTATATCAAATAAAATATAACCATAACAATCCAATCTAGAGTTACACGATGGAAGGTTCCACATTAAGAACCACCACCCAGGAAACAGATTTAGGCGTCAACATGGATAACACAGATACACTAAAAAAAATTTTTTAAACTGCCTCTAATGTTTCGATTGATTTTTACGTTTTTTGGTGCGCTGAATCCAAATCTGGTAACCAATTTGCTCCATCACGTACAGATTTTTTGCTACATTGGGTTAGCAGTTTGAGGTGAACGTTTCAGATTGAGTGCGATCGAGATAAAAGTTTCTTGGATGAATTCTTTATACTAATTGTTTAGTAGTTATTCAAATAAGAATAAAGAAAATTGTAACAAGGCAGCACATAAGAATAGAGTAATGTCAACAAAACACACTGTGATGGTAGCAAAATTGTCTGCACTTAAAACAGCCACATACATGGAGGCGGAGCCAGCGAGACTCCAATATGGCTGCTTGAGACTTTTCTCCTCCGGACCCCCTCTACCATTTTAATACATCTCTGAGATTTCTCCCCCGAATTGAAGGGTGCACTTTACCTCGGTAACCCTACTCATGGCTGGAAGCAAGCAAACGCGGCTGGAGTTTACTACTCCCCCTACTTCTGGCTCTAAACGATCTAAAACGGACCCGCTCTCGCCCCAGAAGCAGGCCGCCTCGCATGACAAATTGGAAGGTTTGCAGGAGCTACTCCACGAAGTTCGGGCGGTAAGAGCGCGGGTGGACCTGAATGGAGATACTTTGGCTGAGATGCAGGCTGACATGAAAGAGATGCGGTCGCAAATGCTCACGTTTTCCTCCCGTCTGGACAAGGCCAAAGCGGCAATCACTAAGTGCGAGGAAGGGGCCTTACAAATAGCAAAGTCAACCCGGAAAGTAGAACACCTGGAGAAGTCCATTGAGGACATGAACAATAGGGCGAGACGCAACAATCTCCGTCTCATCGGTCTTCCAGAAGGTCTGGAAGGGTCCGATCCAATTAGATACCTGGAATCATGGCTCCCAGGATTCCTCCAAATTGATTTTGCCCGGCCGCTGGAGATTGAGAGGGCGCACCGCATCCCGACCTTCACCACTGCGCAAAGCAACAGACCGCGTCCCTTGATATTCTGCCTTTTGCGCCATCAACATGCTGTTCAAATCCTGGCGGCGGTGAGAGGGAAACAACTTCTGCTTCCTGAGAGCCAGAAAAAATTGTTTTTCTTTCCTGACTATAGCAAGCCCACGGTGGAAAAAAGGAAGGCCTTCCTTGCACTCAGACCTCGCTTACAACATCTACAGGCCCGGTACGGGCTGCTGAACCCAGCGAAGTTTAAAGTCACCTTGCACAACGTGACGAAGACCTTCGAGGACCCGTTGGCTCTCAAGCACTATGTGGAGGAGCAAGAAGCCCTAATGATGCACCAGAATTAGCCGGGTGGGGGCCATGTTCCACATTCGCTCGTCTGGAGTGAGGCGAGGTCCACAGAGAGTAGTGGGCTCGCTGCGCCTTCTCCTTGGCTTACCCGAAGGGCGGCTAACGTGGCCTGATCTTAGTCTGTGTGCGGGGCACTTGACACCTGGATCTGCAGGAGGCTATTTTCTGTGCTCCCAGCCTCTCTCGGGGGATTTTGGACCATTATATGTTATCTGTGCAACATGCTCAGAGATGTTCTTTTTCTTTTTTTTTTCTTTTTTTTTCTATTACTGCCTGCCATCATTGGGTGTGGTAGGGTGATGGGTTCGGAGTCAGCCATATTTTATTAGTCTAGCTGACTTACCTGTTTATTTGGGATTGGGTCTGGGTTTTTTATGTTGGTTCTCTGAGGTTCATGGGGATAAGATGTTATCGTTATCTGTTTATTTGGCTTTTGAGCATGATGGGGGTTACGTTCTATCTTGATTTAGGATGCAATGGTTAATACTCTCAAATTGTTGTCCCTGAATGCCAAGGGCCTCAGGTCCCCGGCCAAACGACAGAAAATCCTCACTTACTGTGGTAGGCAAAAGGCTGATATTTTTCTTTTGCAGGAAACTCACCTTTCCGCTGCTGAGCTGAGTAAATAGGAAAACAAGCATTTAGCTATTATTGGCTCCTCCCCCGCCCTCCGTAAAAAAAATGGGGTGGTTACCCTAGTCAGGAAATCCTTGGGGGTTAAGGTTCTTAATTCATCCCATGATGGAGACGGCAGATGGGCAGACTCTCTCGTCCAGGTTGGGACTCAGTCTCTTTTAATTTCCAATATCTATGGCCCTAACGCCGATGACCCCCTCTTTTTCCGGGCTCTCTCGGGTAGACTACAGTCGGGCTCAGCCGCCCCTATTACCATTGTGGGTGGGGATTTCAATATTGTGGGGGACTCGCTTCTCGATCGCCTCCCTGGGAGAGTTGACACTTTGTCTAAAGCCCCCTTAGCTCTCCAGGCTCTCTGTGAGGCTTCCGGTCTGGTGGATGTTTGGAGGGTGCTCCATCCTACGGATAGGGACTTTACTTATTTCTCCCCTTATCATAAGTCGTCCTCGCGCATAGACTTTTTTCTGGTGTCAAAATCCCTGGTTTCCTCGGGCTGTACCGCTGGCATTGAAAGTATTTGCATTTCCGACCACGCTGCGGTCACTTTACAATTCGAACTACAGGGCTTAGACCAACCCTCTCCGGCCTGGTCGTTCAACAGGGCCTGGCTTGCCGAACCCTCTTTCCAGTCAGAAATTCGGGGGGTGATACATTCCTATTTTGCTGACAATAAGGTTGGCGATACCGCGATTTGGGCCTGGTGGGAGGCGTTTAAGGCCTCCCTACGGGCCACAATCACCAGCTATGCGATCAGGGAGCGTAAAAAGAATAAAGCCCACCTATTGGCCCTCGAGCATCAGATTAAGGCGGGTGAAAGATTGTGGACAAGACATTCTGACCCTAGTATTATCCTCAGACTCCAAAGACTCCGATACCAATATAATGAGTTAATATCTTCTGAGGTAGACCGCACACTTTTGCAACAGTCGGCCAGATTTCATATTGAGCGAAATAGAGCGAGTAAGACCCTGGCCACGGCATTGAGAGGGCAGCATGAAAAGAAACGAATTGTGTCCATTTTGGATGACAATTCAGTGCAAATAACAGGGAGCGAGCGTATCCTTGCTGAATTCTCTAAGTATTATGGGCAACTGTACACCTCCGATGTCCCTTCCGATTTGTTTGCTTTCACAGCTTTTATGGGAGACCTCGAGCATCCCTCTGTCTCAGCAGGTCAAGTGAGGAAGCTGGGTAGTGCATTCTCTAGCAAGGAACTGCGGGCCGTCATCAGAGGAATGCCCAGGGGCAAAGCAACTGGTCCTGACGGCATCCCGGCCGATTTTTACCAGGTTTTTCTGTGAGGATTTACTTCCATACCTTCTGATTTATTATTCAGAGTTAATCAGGGAGCAGGGCACTACTGGGAATTTTTCCGAAGCTACTATTGTGGTTCTGGAGGAACCCGGGAAGGATCCTGAGCTTGTGACCAATTATCGCCCGATTTCCTTGCTAAATTCGGACTACAAAATCTACGCCAGCGTTCTGGCGCAGAGACTCACTAAGGTGATCGGGGATCTTATCCACCCGGATCAATGTGGCTTTGTCCCTGGGAGGGCTACATCTGACAATGCCCGTTTATTGTGTAATTTGCTGGAGCATGCCTCTCTTTGCCCGGAACCTTATATTGGCCTCTCGCTCGACGCGGAGAAGAAAGCGTTTGACAGGCTGGAATGGGCCTTCCTGTTTCAGGTGTTGCAGTGGTTCGGCCTAGGGCCCGAATTTATCCAGATGGTCAAGGTCTTATACGCGAACACCAGTGCTCGCATTTACGCTAATGGCATTTTATCCAAATCGTTTTCCGCTTTTTAGAGGAACGAGACAGGGTTGCCCCCTCTCCCCTCTTTTGTTTAACCTAGCACTGGAGCCGCTGGCGATTGCCATTAGGCAGCATCAGGACATCGCGGGAGTTAGTGTGGGTGCTCTACAGGTGAAGATCTCTGCCTATGCTGATGATCTTATGCTCTTTACCCAGCCGGCCGAGGTCCCTGCTATCTTATCGGTTATCGAGCGTTACTCCGCGATCTCCGGATATAAAATTAACTGGTCTAAATCTGTTGCCTTCCCACTGAACAAAGTTTCCAACTCGAATCTAATGGCGGAGTTTCCCTTCCGGTGGACCTCCGGTCAAATCACCTATTTGGGCACACAATACTGTGCCTCCCGTGAAGATACTATCTCTTCCAATTTGATGGCCCTCCTTCTGCTGATTCGTAAACGATCTCTTTCTTGGTCCCCCTTACACCTTTCATGGTGGGGCAGACTGGAGACCATTAAAATGATGCTCACGCCAAAAATAAACTACTTGCTGGGCATGTTACCCTTCACCCTCCCCCTTGGCGCTTATGGGGAACTCGAGCGCTCACTGTTGGCTTTTCTGTGGAATGGGAAACGCCCGAGAATAGCCACTAAGAAGCTCAAGGCAACTAGAGAGGAGGGGGGCGTTTTGTTTCCTGATTTTTGCAGATATCACCAAGCCCTCTTACTAAAGCAAGGGGCTTTGTGGTTAGAGCCTGAGAGATTGGAGCAGAGACCCACTTGGTTGGCAGTTGAGGAACAGTTGGCAGCCCCCTATCCTTTGCGGTTTTTGTTGGGCGCGCAACTACCCAGAGATTCCTCGTCAGGGGGGGGTCATCGTAGCCACGCAGGACGCCTTTTTACAGCTCCTCCGGCTCAAGGGTGCCCAAAATGTTTTTTCCATGTCTGCCCCCCTGTGGTGGAACCCCTCATTCCGAATCCGTCATCGGACGTTTGCCTGGCTCAAGTGGATGCGTTGCGGCATTTGGGCCCTGGGGCACTTGACCGATGGTCAGAGCTGGAAGGAGTTTTCCGCTTTACAGAGAGAGTTTGCCTTACCCCGCTCCTGCTTCTTCCAGTGGTTGCAACTTAAACACTGTCTTAATGCTAAGGGGGTGAAGGGTGGAGACCTGCTCCCTGATGGGTTTCCCTATCCCATAATCCGGGAGTCAATAGACCGCAGAGGTGCTATGTCTTTCCTTTACAAATCAATCAGGGAATGTGCTCCCGTAACTAACCTGGGATTACTTAAGACCTGGCAATCGGAATTGGGCAGGGAGATCTCTTCTACCTCTTGGAAGACATTATGGGGCCCCGTATCAAGGGTGTCCCGCTCTGCAGCCCTTACCCAGTCTATGTTCTTTTTTTTGCATAGGGCATATATTACCCCCATCAAGCTATCTAAATGGGACACCTCGTCGGCTGGCAAATGTTGGTCATGCCAGTTGGCGTTCGGCACTTATAGTCATATGTTTATGGAGTGCCCTCTGCTCCTTGGTTTTTGGCAAAAAGTTTGGGCCCGGATACAGAGAGTTCTTGACTTCTCCCATCCGTTCTCCAGTTCCATAGTGCTGTTACGATCTGAAGAGCCCTCTCTGAGCCTTTCCAATGAGCAGACGTTCTTATTCAATTTCATGGTGGCCATCGCACTCAAACTCATCCTTCCCCATTGGAAGCAATTCCGAGCATTACATTTTGATTGTTGGTGGAACTCGGTATGCTATTATGCTAAGCTAGAAAAATTGTATAGTAAATTGCACTATCCGGGTAAGGTGGCGTTAACTGTGCATAGATGGTCTCTGCTGGATCAATATTGTGCTCGTTCTACTGTTTTTTTGAGGTAGGGTACTATCTAATAAGCTCCCCAATGGTATGTCTCTGCTCCCTCTAGCAATGCCGACAGTCTGTTGACCCTCTTATTATTTTAGTTTATTTTAGTTTATTTTAGTATATTTTAGTTTAGTTTTCTTTCCCCTATTGTTGATTACCTGGTAAAGGATTCCTATAGTATACCTCAGAGAACCTCGGGAGGGGGGGGGGGAGAGGGGATATGGGATGGGTTTTGGTTTAGTTGGTTGGTTTTGTTTTTGTTTTTTTTTGTATACCTGGTTGTCGCCTATATGGCTTTTCATAATTGTAACTTTCCAAAAAGTTTTGTGATTCTTTGTTTGGTGTTTTGAAAATTTAAATAAATTTCATAAAAAAAAAAACAGCCACATACATGTGCACAAACATTGAGCATATAAGAGCGAGGTTAGACACAAAGCAAAGCAAAGAAATGTGCAAAAAATGTTGTACAGGTATGTATGTAAGAATAGAAAATGCAAACCGCACCATTGCAATACATGAAGACAAACACCCGATGGTGTGAAAATAAAATTCTAATAAATGAGATCCGACGCTGTGGTAATAACTAGCAAATTTTTATTTCAAAGTTTAGTAAAAACACGATATTTGTCAACACAGTTTAGATTTTAAAGTCATTCTTGGGTCAATCAATCTCCTGGTGGGCCCGTTTCTTCTTCCCCCGAATGCTTCTCTTGGTGCGCTGCTTGGCGTATTTTTCATCTGGGGTTTCCCGCAGCAGCAACCAGCAGAAATCAGCCATCATAGTGGTGTTCCATCTTCCTTGGTACCTTCTCTCTGCGTCCTTGATGTCCTGGTGAAACCTTTCACCTTGTTCTTCACTGTACGCCCCCAAGTTTTCGGGAAAGTAGTTCACATGGGAGTGCAAGAAATGGACTTTCAGGCTCATGTTACAGCCTTGTTCTTTGAAGGCGTTGAGCATCCTGGCAACAATATCCTTATAGTTCTCATCCCGCCTGTTCCCCAAGAATTTGAGAACAACATCCTTGAAGGAATCCCAGGCTTCTTTTTCCTTCTCAGACATCGTTTCAGCGAATGCTCCATCTGAAATGAGTTTCCTTATATCAGGGCCAACAAACACTCCTTCCTTTAGCTTTGCTTCAGAAAGTCGGGGGAACTTTGAGCAAAGGTACCGAAAGCACTCACCATCTTTTGGAAGGGACTTGATGAATTGCTTAATGAGACCCAACTTAATGTGGAGAGGTGGTAATAGAATTTTATCACGAGGTACCAAGCTCTCATGAAGAACATTTTTCTCACCGGGTCTCAAATACTCCCGAATTGGCCAGTCTTTTTTCCCCCAGTGTAGGTCGCGGGCCCGGCTATCCCACAAGCAAAGGAAGCAGGGATATTTGGTGAAACCGGATTGCTGCCCTAATAGCATGGATAGAATTTTAAAGTCTCCACAAATCATCCACTTATGCTCATCATAACGAATCTTCTGAAGAATCAGGGCCAAATTCTCGTATTTTTCTTGGAGAATAACAGAGTGAGCAATAGGAACTGAAGCGAATGTGTTGCCATTATGAAGAAGAACACCTTTTATGCTGTCTTTTGACGAATCAATGAACAGCCGCCATTCAGCAGGATCATACTTGAGTTTAAACTTTTCCATCACTCCGTATATATCGTTGCAAAATACCAAATCTTCCTCTTTGCTGAAATACTTCAAAAATTGTGTCTCGTGGTTGCGGTACCAATAAAAAGTTGTTCCTGGCGACAATAGATTTTCTGTTTAAGTCGAGAACCTAGCAGTTGGGCAGCATCTTTTGGGAGTCCTAAATCCCGGACTAAATCATTCAATTCAGCTTGAGAGAAAAGTTCAGGTTTCGGATCTGGTTCAGTTTCAAACTCGGAAGTACTGGACTCATCGGGAAAAGCCATCTGATGAGTCTCATCTTTATCTTTATCTTTATCTTTATTCAGAGAATTTGATATACCGCCTTTACACAAGTATTAAGGCGGTGTACAATATAAACAAGGTGGGCTGCGAAAAAGAAAATGGAAAATGGAAAGGAACGCCAATTGTAGAAAGGAAAGTAAGTAGAGAAAGAAGAGTAGTAGGGACAGCAAAGGACAGCAAAGGACAGCCTACAGAAATTACAGACTAGTTGAGACGGGACTCAGCCCGTGGACTAACAAGACAAGTAGTAGGCAGGTAACAAATAATAAATAGTGTACAGATAGACGAACTACATAACAGATATACAAGGAATCACATGAGGGCGGGTCGGGACAACGAGACGGCGGGGAGTGTTACAGCACGGACAGGGATGGTGGGTGAGTAGTTGTAGCTGATTGAGTGGGAGTGAGTAGAGGAGGGGGAAGGTCGAAAGCCTGGCAGAAGAGAAAAGTTTTAAGCATGGTCTTGAATTTTGAAAAAGACAGTTCAGTGCGAAGAAGGTGTGGGAGAGAGTTCCACAGGGCGGGGCTGGAAATAAAGAAGGCGGCGTGGCGGGTGGATTCGAGATGTGCCTGGATTGGGGAAGGGAGAAAAGTGATCAGAACCGTCCACACAAATATGATCCAAAGTGAACCACTTCGGAATAAAGCTGGATTACGACTGAGCAAACAAAAGGTAATAATGAACTTGCAAAAAACTGAAATTTGACAGGAACGTTCATGTCGCAACCACCGTGTTTGAGCGAGCGAACGAGGCGAGGCGAACAGGAAAGAACATGCGCCAGTGCGAGTACTGGATTTAGCCCCCCGCCTCCCAATTGTCCTGTTAATGTATAAAATGAATACAAAACACTCTAAAATATCATGAGGGAGTGTTTCTAGTTAGTTAACCATTACAACCTCTATTTTGGGCCAAGAAAATAAACTGCAGTCGGCTAAAAAGAAATTATGTGAACATTCCTTATATGGGTAACAAATCTAATTTTGCAAGAAAACGTGACGTGATGGAACATTTTGGCTATTTTTCCTGGATTCAGCACCCCAAAATCTATAGGAATCAGTTGCAAAACTGGAGGCAGTTTTTTGGTAGTGTACCTGTGTAATATGTTGAAACCTTCTGCTCAGTGTGCAGCGGCGACCAATAAAGCAAACAGAATGCTGGGAATCATAAGAAAAGGAATGGAAAATAAAACAAGGATATTATAATGCCTCCGTATCATTCCATGGTGTGACCGCACCTTGAATATTGTGTGCAGTTCTGGTTGCCATATGTTAAAAAGGATATAGCAGAATTAGAAAAGGTACAGATAAGAGCCACCAAATTGTAACGGGGATGGAAGAATACCTCTGAGGAAAGGCTTAAAAGGTTGGAGCTCTTCAACTTGGAAAAGAGATGGCTGAGGAGAGATATGATAGAGGTCTATAAATTAATGAATAGAGCGGAATGTGAAAAGTAGATCAGTTGTTTACGCCATCAGAAAGTAGAAAGACCAGGGGACATGCAATGAAGCTACAATGTAACCTATTTAAGACTAACAAGAGAAAATTATTTTTTCATTCAACACATTATCGAACTCTGGAATTTGTTACCGGAGGATTTTATAAAAGCTGTTAATATAGCTGGGTTTTAAAAAAGTTTGAACATGTTCTTGGAAGAATGGTCCTTAAATCATTATTAAAGAGGACCCGGGAAATCCACTGCTTACCCCAGGACAAGCATTGTGGAACCTGTGTACCTATTTTTGGAACCTGCTAGGTACTTGTGTCTTGGATTGGCCACTGTTGGAACCAGGATACTGGGGCTTGATGGACCTTTATCTGACCTGGTATGGCATTTCTTACATTCTTAACCTACCAGATCTAGAAATGACTGGTTGGAGGCCCATCCTGGATGCTGCCAGTGAGCACCTGGATTCGTTTTTCTTCCAGGAGTGGGCCCAGGTCACTGAGGATCACTGAGTGCTAGCTACCATTCAACATGGCTGTGCTCTGGATTGCACCAGGTGCTTCTGCGTCATGGAGAGCCGCCATTCAAGTCACTGGAAAGATCAATCCATCTCTGGGCGGTTGTTCCAATCCCCCCTGCCAAGTGAGGCAAGGCCAGTATTCCATTTACTTTGTAAAGCCAAGAAGGAAGGTTCCTTTCAGCGAATCCTTAACCTCAAGAGGTTAGTGTCCACCTACAGACTACACTTCCGGATGGAGACTCTACAGTCCCATAGTCCAGGCAGTGTGATGTGAGAAGCTCATTACATCCCTGGAACTAGCCAAGGCCTGTTTCTACATTCCTACTCTATACATGAGGCTTTCTCTGTTTCGCATGGCTTTGGAGATGACCTTCCTGTTCTCCTGGATGGAATAGAACCTCCTGGCCCTTTCAATGCAACACATTGCGGGAGTTGACAATATGGAAGCAGACTTCTTCAGTCACCACACTCTCGATCACAGGGAGTGGGAACTGTGCCTATCAGTATTCAGCTGATTCAGTAACTTTGAAGTCTGTCTGAGATGGATCTGATGGTGACTTGATCCAGTGCCAAAGGGTACAGGTTCTTCATTCACCACAGGGAGGCAGGCTCCAAGGGCATTGCCACCCTAGTTCCACCTTAGCCAAAGCATTGCCTGCTGTATGTTTCCTCCATGGGATTTGTGTTTTGCCACATAGAGCTATATCTGGATTGGACATGGAGGCAGTGGTTCAGAGTCCTGATGCAATTTCTGCAGGAACCTCCTCTGTGACTTCCTCCAGCCCAGGGGGGCTATTCTCCTTCCTTGGTTTCCATGCTTTTGAAGGCAAGGAGAGGTTTTTCTAACCTTGCCTATGTGCAAGTCTGGTGCCTTTTCGAGCATTGGTGCCAGGAACATCAGTTTAGTCCTAATACAACAAACTTGCCAGCCTTACTTGCCTTTTTTCAGGATGGTCTGGACAAGGGTTTTTCCCTTAATTCCCTGAAGGTTCAGATGACAGCCTTATCATGCTTTTAGGGATAGCTGTTAGGGCAGTTTATAGCCTAGCAGCTGGATGTGTCTCATTTTCTTGTGGCTACCCTTAAGAACATAAGAACATAAGATATGCCATACATACTGGGTCAGACCAAGGTCCATCAAGCCTAGTATCCTGTTTCCAACAGTGGCCAATCTAGGTCATAAGTACCTAGCAGTTTCCCCAAAAGACACAGGTTCCTCAATGCTTGTATTGGGTCAAGCTGTGATATCCCATGGACCTTTCCTCCAGGAACTTGTCCAAACCTTTTTTAAACCCGGCTACACTAACAGCTTTTACTACATCCTCCGGTAACAAATTCCAGATTTTGATTACACGTTGAGTGAAAAAATATTTTCTCTTATTAGTCTTAAATAGGTTACATAGTAGCTTTATTGCATGTCCCCTAGTTTTTTTATATTCTGATGACATACACAATTGATCTACGTTTACCCGTTCATTAATTTATAGACCTCTATCATATCTCCCCTCAGCCGTCTCTTTTCCAGGTTGAAGAGCCCTAACCTTTTTAGCCTCTCTTCATAGGAGTATCCTTCCACCCCATCCCCTTTACCATTTTGGTGGCTCTTCTCTGTACCTTTTATAATAGCGCTATATCTTTTTTAAGATACGGTGACAAGAATTGCACACAATATTCAAGGTGCGGTTGCACCATGGAACGATATAGAGGCATTACAATATCCTTTGTTTTATTTTCCATTCCTTTCCTTATGATACTGTGATGGCGCAGCTGGGTTAAATGCTAGTGAAAGGAGGAGAAACCACTCTTTTTCCCCTGTAGCCAAGAGCAGTGCAGGAAGGGAAAGGGTTAAACCTTCATCTTATGAAAAAAACTCCCACAGAAAGCAGGAGAGAGAGCCACACCTCAGCTCCATGGCAACTAGGGGAGCTGACGTGAGAGGCAGGGGGGCGGAGCCAAAAGCCCATAGGACAGCCCCAAACATTTAGGCAGGAAGAAACAGTTAGAAAAAGGACACGCTGAAAAACGTTCTAGGAGGGACGGTGAAAGGAGTTACGAGAAGAGCTGTGAAAGGAAGTCTGAGGGGACCTGTGAGAGGAACCGAGAAGGGAAGTGTGAGGAAGAGAGAAGAAGGAATAGTCCTCAGGAGAAAAGGCTGGAAACTTGGTACAAAGGCCAGAGGAATTCTTCTCAGGAGTCTTCCATTGAAGCTGTTGTAAAAGGTGGGAAATTAAGCAGGAACAAAGCTCCATTTGAAAGGCTGCACAGACACTCTGATTGCAGGCAGCGTGTGTGTAGCTCCAATTCAGAGAGAAGCACAGCTGACAGGGAGCAAGTTGCTGATTGGAAGCTCTGAAGACAGGAGTCAGAGTCAGACCCTGTTGAGAAGCTTAACGGCAGAGAGCAGAGGAAGCAGTCTGGGGACAATAGGTTGCCTGTAAGCCTACCAGAAAGGGTAAGGAAGGCCAGGAAAAAGGTGAGCCCTTTTGAATCCATGAAGTCAGTGCTAAAGGAGACTGGTGTCCTAAGTTCCTCCCCCATACCTCAGAGTAAAGAAGAGTCCCGTTGGAAACAGATTAAAGCTTTATTAGAGCAGTGGAAGCCTGCTCAGGAGAAGCCTGTAATTGAACAAGGCATATCAGACTCAGAGGGAGAGCCCATGCAGATTGAAGAAGCTGTTATTGGAAGCGAGGGTTCTGATATGGAAACAGATTGTGCATTTTGCCAGAGAGGGTGAAAGCTGTAAAATGTTATGCTAATAGTAAGTGCTGGAAGAAGCCCGAGATTGTGCTGGTGGGATTTTACACGGGAAGAGGCAGAGAGCTGCCGAAGTGTAAAAGCCAGGCCAATTAGGCAACCGGAGAAGAAAAGAACATTACTGTTTTATGGTTTGTTTTAAGAAAGCATTTGTTGCTGGAGGAGAAAGCAGTGAATGTTTTATAACAGAAAGAAGCTTGAAGAAAGTGCTTTGAAAGAAACATGCCTGTATGTCTAACAGGTGAATAATGCTGTATCAGTTAAAGACACTTTGGTTTGGAGAAGAATCCTTTATTTCTGTTTATTGGGATAGTAGATAGACACTTGTGCAACAATAACAATAAAACTTATTGTTAACCCAATTCCTTGCTGACTCCGTCTTTGCCACAACTACAAGGGAACAGAGACCGCAGCACTTAAAAAGGATAAAATAAATATGTGGTCCGTCCATTCCCACTAGGCAACCGCCTATACCAAGGGGTGGACGCGACAATACCTAGCATTCTATTGGCTCTCTTGGCCGCCGCTGCACACTGGGTGGAGGATTTTAACATGTTATCCACGATGACACCTAAATCTTTTTCCTGGGTGGTGGTTCCTAATGTAGAACCTTGCATAGTGTAACCATAGTTTGGGCTGTTCTTTCCTAGGTGCATAACTTTGCACTTGTCCACATTAAATTTCATCTGCCATTTGGATGCCCAGTCTTCCAATTTATCAAGATCCTCTTGCAATTTTCCACAATCATCTTGGGTTTTAACAACTTTTCACCGCTTTGACACGGTGAAAAGCGGGATATAAATACAGTTAAATAAATAAAATAAAATAAAACTTTAAATAGTTTTGTGTCATCTGCAAATTTGATAACCTCACTTGTTATTCCCTTTTACAGGTCATTTATGAATATGTCAAAAAGCAGTGGACCCAGTACAGATCCCTGGTGTACTCCACTATTCAACTTTTTCCATTGGGAAAACTGGCCATTTAGCCCTACCCTCTGCTTTCTATCTTTTAACCAGTTCCTGATCCACAATAGTATATCACCTCCTATTCTATGACTTTTTAGTTTTGCCAAAAGTCTCTGATGAGGGACCTTGTCAAAGGCTTTCTCAAAGTCCAGATACACTATGTCAACTGACTCACCTTTGTCTACCTGTTTATTCACACCTTCAAGAAAACATAACAGATTAGTAAGACAAGATCTTCCTTGTCTAAAGCCATGTTGGCTGTCTCCCATTAAGCCATGACTATCTACATGCTGAGTAATTTTGTTCTTTATGATGGTTTCTACCATTTTTCCCGGTACTAATGTCAGGCTCACCAGTCTGTAGTTTCCCGGATCACCCCTGGAATCCTTTTTAAAAATTGGCGTTACATTGGCGATCCTCCAATCTTCAGGTATTACAGATGATTTTAATGATAGTTCACAGATTAGCAGGTCTGCAATCTCATATTTAAGTTCTTTCAACAACCTTGGATGTATACCATCCGGTCCAGGTGATTTGCTACTCTTCAGTTTATCAAATAGTTGTAATACATCTTCCCAGTGTAGCGCTATTTCTTTCAATTCTTCTGCAGCATCACCTTTAAATACCACTTCAGTCATGGGTAACATCCCTACATCTTCCTCAGTAAAGACCGAAGCAAAGAATTCATTCAGTCTCTCTACTATAGCCTTCTCCCCTCTTGCTGTTTTTTTGCTACGAATTTACTTCAAAAAGTCTTTATTATGCGTTTTTGCTTCCACAGCAAGTTTCTTCTCAAATTCTCTCTTTGCCTGCCTTATCAATGCCTTGCATTTAACTTGCCAGTACTTGTGCTCTTTCCAGTTTTCGTCATTTGGCTTTTTTTTTCCATTTCCTGAAGATGCTTTTTTGACAACAACAGCCTCTCTGTCCTCACCTTTTAACCATGCTGGCAGTTTTTTGGACTTCCTTCCACTTTTCTTAAAGCATGGGCTTCCAAGATAGTATTTTTAAACAACATCCAAGCTTGATGTAAGTCTTTAACCTTTGCAACTGCTCCTTTTAGTTTCTTATTAACTATTTTCCTCATTTTATCATAATATTCCTTTCAAAAGTTAAAAATTAGCAATGTGGATTTCCTTACCATCCCTCCTCCATTAATTAAATCAAACGCAATCATGCTATGGTCACTATTGCTCAGTGGCCCCAACACCCTTATCTACTAAGGACTAAGTCCAAAATGGCTTCCCCTCTGGTTGGTTCATGAACCAGCTGCTCCAAGAAGCAGTCATTTATTCCATCTAGAAACTTTATCTCCCTAGCATGTCCTGCCATGATACTGACCCAGTCAATACCAGGGTAATTGAAATCACCCATTATTATTACCGTTCTGTAACTTTTGTTAGTTTCCCTGATTTCTTTGAGCATTTCATCATCCATTTGTTCATTCTGGCCAAGCGGTCTATTGTACAGCCCTACTGTCATTGCCTTCCCCTTTTTACATAGAATTTCAATCCATAGAGATTCTACATCAGATTTTGTTTCCTGTAGAACTTTAATCCTTTGTGACTCAATGCCCTCTCTAACATAGAGCGCAACCCCTCCACCAGTTTGATCAGCTCTGTCATTACGATATAGTTTGTACCCAGGTATCACAGTGTCCCACTGGTTGTCCTCCTTCCACCATGTCTCTGAGATACCAATCATATCATCTAACTTCTCATTTAGTGCTATATATTCTAACTCTCCCATCTTATTGTTTAGACTTCTAGCATTTGCATGCAAGCATTTTAGAGACTGTATTTTATTCATATTAATCTGGTTATTGGTAGGCAGGGTAATTTGGAATCTTTAAGCTCTGTCTGCTCTGTACTCAAGGGCATTTGGGCTACCTTTGTCTTTATTGGATCCTCTCTGCTGATGTGCCCTAACTTCATTTTTTTGGTAGTATCCTTCAAGGATACATTGTTCTGAACCATGCGCTCTTGGGCGACTGTTGACTCTCCCCTATTATCTGGTTTAAAAGCTGCTCTATCTCCTTTTTAAAGGTTAATGCCAGCAGCATGGTTCCATCCCAGTTAAGGTGAAGCCCATCTCTTCGGAAGGGCCCCTCCTTTCTCCAGAATGTTCCCCAGTTTCTAACAAATCCAAAACCCTCATCCTTGCACCATTGTCTCATCCACACATTGAGACTCCGGAGACCTGCCTGCCTTTTGGGTCCTGCATGTGGAACGGGAAGCATTTCAGAGAACGCTACCCTGGAAGATCTGGATTTGAACTTCCTACCTAAAAGCCTAAATTTAGCCTCCAGAACCTCCCTACCACATTTTCCTATGTCGTTGGTACTGACATGTACCAAGACAGCAGATTCCTCCCCAGCACTCTCTAAGATCTTGTCTAGGTGGCGCGTGAGATCCGCTACCTTCGCACCAGACAGGCATGTTAGCAAGCGATCCTCACGTCCACCAGCCACCCAGCTTTCTACATGCCTAATGATCGAATCACTAACTATAACGGCTGTCCTAACCCTTCCCTTTTGGGCACATGGCCCTGGAGAAACTTCCTCAGTGTGAGAAGGTTTTACATCACCTGGAGGACAGGTCCTAGTTACAGGATCACTTCCTGCCACACCAAGGTGATGCTCTCCTGTCACGTGACCGTTGTCCTCCATGGCAACAGGGATGTTGCCAGATTGGAGGTAGGACTTCAGTACTACATCCCTGTAGGTCTCGTCTATGTATCTCTCTGTCATCCTTATGTCTTCCAAGTCTGCTACTCTTGCCTCCAGAGATCTGACTCGTTCCTTGAGGGCAAAGAGCTCCTTTCACCTTGTGCACATGTAAGACCCCTCACCAACTGGGAGAAAATCATACATGTGACACTCAATGCGAAAGACTGGAAAACCCCCATCTCGCTGCTGTACTGCTGTTTGCATCTTCGTTTTAAGGTTGTGTTTAGATATTTAAGTTATTTACTTACTAAGGGTTGTTGGGGAAACTTATACTAATAAAACTATACCTAATACGTTTAATGTACTTATCTCAGGTCCTTAACGTATGCTGAAGAGAATAAACGGCTGCACTTGAGAGTGAATATGGCACCTCCTTCCTTTAAGAGGTTTAAGCACCTATAAAGCTACGATTATCCCAGGACTGGGTGGTTGTTGGGGAGGGAGGGAGGGAGGGAAATAAGACTTATTAAAAGCTGGGTGCTACACAGTACCCTGTCCTGTGTTTCTAAGGTAATCTGTGACCAATCTCCAGGGGGAGTCCCACAGCCCTTGCTTAGATAGAGGGAGTCTTGGGTTCTAAATCTAACCAGAAAGCTCTCCTCTGTGTTTTAAATTTAAACTGAAAACTCTTTGCTGCTACTAGGCCCTGACCGATTTAACAAATACACTGGGTTCACAGATTAATCAGCTTTAATCTAAAGAATTCCTTTTTCCCAAAAATTTAGAAAAATTTCCAGAAGTAATACTTACAATTGCAGATCTCTCTCCAGAAGTAGCAGTCCCCTTTTGTAGTTCTTCAAGACTCAAATGCCCTTGCATTTGGCCGTTCCCTCATGGGATCTCTGTCTGGTGCTCCTGGTAAGATTCTGAAGCCCTTTGAACCCTTGAAGCAGGCCACACTTAAAAAATCTGACTCTTAAGACCATCTTCTTAGCCACAATCATTTTGCCAAGAGATATCTCTGAGCTGCAGGTGCTTTCTTGCAGGGACTGTTGGCTGACAATCTCAGAGGAGGCTGTGTATTTCAGCCTGTCCCTTTTTTCTTACCCAAGTGGTGTCTTCCTTCCAGGTGAATCAAGTGGTCTGTCTACCTTCCTTTGCTAGGGTCCAGTGTCATGGGAAGGACAAGAACCTTCGCCTGGTGGATGTCTGGAGAGTGCTTCTCCGGTATCTTAAGGTCACTAACTTCCTTCGTAAGTCAGACCATCTGTTTGTTTGACCACGTAAAGGTGACACGGCTACCAAGTCTATTCTGGCACTTGGATCAAGGAGACCATTGCCTCAGCGTATCTTTTACAGAACCAACCGATTCCCAGAGGGTTTGCATGCGCATTCCACTCGGGCACAAGCATCCTCATGTGCCACCTCAAACATTGTTGAGCAGCAAAGTGGGCATCATTTTCCTCTTTGTCAAGCATTAACAATGGGATGTCCACATTAGGACAGACGTAGTCCTTGGCTAAGAAATCTTGAAAGCTATCCCGTTTTCTTCCTGCTCAGTGGAGTCATAGTTTGGTACGTTCCACTTGTCTAGACTGGTCTAGCAGGATGATATGGAAGGTGACATTTTGCTAACCTGATAATATAATTTCCTTGCGTCCTGCTAGACCAGTCCAGTATCCACCCCTGGAAACTATTTTGGTCTGCTATACTCTTGGTGGTTGGCACTTCGGGCTCAACCCTTCTAGCAAACCTCTTTGAAGCTGTTCCTGTGCACAGTTACGGTTCCTTTTCTGTTGAACCTTATCTTCACTGAGATTGTGTGTGGTTAGAGATCCTGACCATGTGCTTGGGTACGAATACTGGAGTATGCCCCTAGGGGTACTGGCTGTTAGTGGCACGATGATGTCATAAGAAGCCTCTGGGATGTTTCTCTGTTTCCACATCTGCTGGTAAGGGAACATAACCCACTTATCTGGACTTGTCTAGAGGGACTCAAGCCAAGGACATTATCTGGTAAGTAAAATGTCACCTTATATGAGTAGATTTGTAACCCAGTGGTTAGAGCAGCAGGCTAGAACTAGCAATGTCAGTGTTCAGATCCCACTGATGCTCCTTGTGAGCCTAGGCAGGGCACTTAACCCTCCATTGCCTCATGTATAAACTTAGATTATAAGCCCTCCAGGGACAGGGAAATACCTATTTCACCTGAAAGTTACTCACCTTGAACTACTACTGGAAAGGTGTGAGCTAACTATAAATTACAAAGGGATCAATGCAGAAACCCTGCACTAGAATCCTATGCTTAAAGCTATTGTGCAAATTTACCACTAATTTTTTGCACAGCAATACTATAAGCAAACAGCATGCAAATTAACAACTCGCAAAAAGTCAGTGTTAAACCGGGAGAGCAAGCCATACACATGCAGAGAAGTCTGTGCTGACAGCACCTATATATTGCGCAATGTTTTGGCATCCTTGTCTGAGAAAGATCATCTGAGGTGAATGAAGTTTGATACTTCACCCGAGATGATCCAGGCATCAGAGAAGGCCCCTGATGCCATCGGCACAGTGTCGGGGGAGGGGTCATTGCCCCCCAAACAGTGTCAGAGGGTCAGGATGCCAACACTCCCCTCCACTGACAGAAGAAAAATCATTGGTGGCTCCATGAGCTCCAATCACCCCTTCCCCTCCGCTCTCAGAAAAATCATTTGTGGCCCATGGATCCCAATGCAGTCCCCACACCCCTACCTCACTAAAATCATTGGTGGCCTTTGGGCCTCCATTAACCCTCCCCCCTCCACAGTGAGGCAGCCATGAGGTTTAGCTGTGGGTAACCCTTCCCCCAAGTCATGAGGTTTTACATAGTGATCAGCTTGCTAAGAAAAGACATAAAGGTTTCAGTAGGCAACCTTCCCCCCCCCCTCCAGGCCTGAGCACAATACCCCCTTGCCCAGAAATCAGCAGACCAGAGCATACCGGTTTGGACAGGTCACCCAGGCACCTTCCCCAGGGGCTGCTGATTGGTGGACAGGAAATACCTGAGACGAATGAGATTGTAGAATGAGTTTAAAAATGTACTGTATATAAGACAATGTAGGACGCCCTTCGGGGCTCAGATTTTTGTGGAGGGTACCGGCTCTCTGTCTGAACCTGTGTGCACATTAAAAGATCCTGTTTGCATTCCAGCCTGTCTGTGTGCTTCCTTCTGTGGGTGAGTAAGAGAATGAGAGCATTTTCAGCTGCTTGGCTGCAACATTTGGCGACCCAGATGGGACCCTTTTAAATTAAACAAAAAGCCTCTCTCATCACACCCACGGTGGGAAGACTTCTGCTCTTGCAGCATTGGGCCTCCACCGGTCAGGGACCGGCCCCTCCAGGTGATTAACGGTCCTTGGCACCCCGGGCCCCTTTGTGCTCCAGAAGGACACCTTGACTTGGCTGGTCAGTCGGTCCCTGCGGCTGACCCCCCGATTGAAAACCGGCTGGATAGACTGGCATCCAAACTCTCTCTGATCAGAGGTCTGGTGAGTACTACTGCCTTACTGTTTTACTGTTTGGGTAGTTCTGTATTTCTGTATCTGGAAATTCTGGTAAATCTGGTAAATTCTGTGAACCTGTAGTGGCCTGATCACCTGCAACGAGCAGTCCGAGTAAGGGTCCCAGAGTCCCTGAAACCATTGCTCGTCCAGTCTGTGGGGAAAAAGGGGAGGGGGAGGGGCGCTTGCGAGCGCCAAAAATGGTCGCAGTAACCTCGGGTACCTTAAAGCACTTTAAAGTGCTGCCAAAACTTCTTAAAATGACCAAAAACTTTAGCACTTGACCCCCTTAAGTGTGCCTTTCAAGCTGTTTATTAATAATTGCGCTGATCGCAATTCTCCGATCGGGGCAATTTATTTAGAGCCTACACACGCTGTCTCTAATGAAGCATACTTGGGGGCTTCTTTTGTGTTGCCATGTGCTTCTAGTGTTGGGGGCTTCTTTTGTGTTGCCATGTGCTTCTAGTGCTGGGGGCTTCCTTTGTGTTGCCATGTGCTTCTAGTGTTGGGGGCTTCCTTTGTGTTGCCATGTGCTTCTAGTGTTGGGGGCTTCTCTTGTGCTGCCATGTGCTTGTGCTGCCATGTGCTTCTAGTGTTGGGGACTTCTCTTGTGCTGCCATGTGCTTGTGGTGTTGGGGGCTTCTTTTGTGCTAGTGATCCTGGAGCTCCATCTAGTGGACATTAGAAAAATAGCTAGCTATATTTCTCATATTACTATTATCCTCATGGTAAAAGTTAAATCCTATGCTACAGCTAGAGAGAGTGTGTGTAATGTGTATTTGTAACAGCTGCTACTGAGGAAAGAGAGTGTATGAGTATTCGCTGCTGAGACGTCTCTGTTTTCTATTTTCCCTCTTTCTTTTTCCCTTTGTGGTCCTGTGTGTTTTGCGCAACCAAACTCTGCCTGTTACCTGGATTATATTGTATATTGTATTCCCAGAAGTGAGATTAGAAAATTTACACTGAACATTGCATTCCTTGAATTGAGATTAGAAGATTTACACTGTAAATTGTGATTTGTAAATTGTGATTAGAGCATGGGGTCCGGAGGCTAAATTGTAGTGAAGGAGCATCCGGACCAGTTTCCCTATATAGATTCATGGCTGGGCCATATAGTTAATGTGCTGTTATGTAGAAACTGTTAGAGTGTCTCTGTAAATGTTAGAGTGTCTCTGTGTTTAGTTGTGACATTAGGGAAAGATTAGGGAAAGAAAGTTTTTGTCTCGACATTAGGTCTTTATATTTCAGGATTGATTTTGATACTCTATCAGTAAAAGGTGAAGTTATTAACAAATCGCCCCTGTGTCCCCAAACAGTGAAAAACACCAGGTCTACTGATTGCAGGGAAATGGGACAGTTTAGAAAATGTTTAAAAAAGAAATCCAAGAAGGGGATAGATAATGAAAAAGGGGACTGAATCTGGCCCCAACCTCATAGCTTCTCCTCTAACCTCTGAAAATAAAGAGGAAAGGGACTGTTCCCTGTAAATAAAAGGAGAGTAGGGTTTACTGTATGTAGACTGTTGTACTGGTGTAGCAGTGAAGGAAGACAATTGCTTTGTTTAATGCATATCCAGTTTCATTGCTATGTTTCGTGCATGATCATGGTCAGGGAACCAGGTTTTTTGGTCATGCCTCTCAGCGGTGAGTGGGGGGTGGTTGGAACTGCTGAGATGGTTTGCATAACTACAGAAAGATACTAGGAATGAAACCATTGAAATTGTTTGCATAGCTATAGAAAGATACTGGAAGATCAGGGAGGAGTTTCTTCTTCTAGCAGATGAATGGAGGCCCATTAGAGAGGACAAAAGGACAAATCACCTAGGAGTCTTTCTCCTAGCAAACAAATGGAAACCCATTAAAGAGGACAAAAAAACTCCAATTCACCTAGCCTCACTATTGAAACTGCTGAGATAGTTTGCATAACTACAGAAAGATACTAGGAATGAAACCATTGAAATTGTTTGCATAGCTATAGAAAGATACTGGAAGATCAGGGAGGAGTTTCTTCTTCTAGCAGATGAATGGAGGCCCATTAGAGAGGACAAAAGGACAAATCACCTAGGAGTCTTTCTCCTAGCAAACAAATGGAAACCCATTAAAGAGGACAAAAAAACCCCAATTCACCTAGCCTCACCTAGCCTCCAAACAATCCTCTTGTCATCAATTTTAATTGTAGAGTTTAAGCTTCTAGAACCATGGGTGGTGCCTCCTTTGAGCATCCTCAGATGTCTGACCAGCATCTTGATTGTGTTAGGGTGGGATCAAACAAAGGCTGATCAAACACCATATGAGATAGTTATGATCTTAAGTAAATATGGATGAAATTAAGTTTATATCATTGTGAAATCTAATCCAGCATATTTAGTTTTTTTTCATTCAATATTGGTGCTGCTTTTCTGAATAAGGCCTGGAGCCATGTCACCAATTGCAATCCAGAGAGTCCAGCAGAGAAAATTGGCCAGAGTCCAGATGGGACAGACCATCCCAAGAACTCAGAACTACCCACCGCTGAAATATGTGAAGGAGTCCCTATCTGGATCAGTGTGTCACATTGAAAAAGGGCCAAGATATCTGCCTATGAGAATGAGAGGTTCAAATTTTGAGAGAAACAGAACTTAAACTTCAGAGAAAGGTGAAGCACACTGCAAGGTCCTGGGGAACTGCTGAGAGGCAGGACCACATTGTCTGAGAATGGGAGGAGGACTATTGGACTGACTGGGGGGTTTTGGGGGCTTTTGTGAATGATTGTATTGTTATCCTTTTAATATTGTTTTCTTAGAAAGTAACTGAAATCTACAAGCCATTTTGGCTTCAGCAATTGCAATACCCACACCAGCTCAAGTTTTGCTGTACTATTCTCAGAGCTTTCTTTATCACATTATTAAGCACTGCTGCTTTTGATACACTTTCATGTTATGTGTTTTCAATATTATTGAGTTGCTGCAAGAAAATGATATTACAATGTATGTTGTCTCTAGGGAACAGTACCAGAAGCTGCTTTTCTGATGCCCCCTATCTGTCTCAAATGGTTGTTGTCCATTGCCCTTAGTGGGATTACCTTTGCCCCATTCACAAGAAAAGAAAAAGAAAAATTGGAGAATGAAGGGAAATTGGCTGATAGGTATGTCTAGTATGGATGCATCCTTGCCTGAGGCTGTAATACATTATGATGGCACGGAAAAAAAACATGTGGGCTAAGAAAATGAGTACCCAGAGCCCAGCACAACAAGAGTAAAGCCAGGGGGAACCATACTCTGAACAGAAGTGCACAGAGAATGGACCCAGCTAAGAAACAGGTCAGGCCTGAAAGTGCACAGAAAATGGACCCAGCTAAGAAAAGACATGCCAGGCCTGAACAGATTGAACAGGCCTGAGCAAGCTGGGCAAGCCTGGACAAGTTAAACAGGCCAAACAAAGCTTGGTGATACAAAGTGCTCATGAGCCCTGAAGACTACAGTGCCAGTGATTAATGAAACAAAGGGGATGGCAGGGTGTAGCCAGAATGACTCAACACTAGCAAGAATAAAAGCCATTAATATGTTAATAAGGGTGGATCCCAGGGAAAGAGCCTTTGCCCCAAAGGAAAGAGGCCTCTGCAGACGTTTTGCACACGGCCCTCCTTTGTCCCAAAGGAAAGAGGCCTCTGCAGGCCCTACAACCTTTTACAGACAGTACAGCAACTTTTGCACATGGAACAAAACTTTTGTGCAGGAGTTGCTACAGAGGGTATAGGGTATGTGTTGTTTTAAACTCACTGATGCAAGTGTTTCCATTGAACACTCTATCCAAGACCTACGTGATCTAGTTAATCATTTTACTGACCCGTCCATGGGTCCTGGGTGGTTTATGAAGTGGTTCAGTTGGCTAGGGGGACTAAAAATCCTAGTGGTAGGGGTTCTTTTTATTTTACTGCTATGTGCCATTCTGCCATGTTGTATCTCCATTCTTTACCGCTTCATTACCACCACCCTTGATACCCTGGTAGAACGCAAGGCGGCTACCACTGTCATGGCCCTGACCCAATACACCCCTCTGCGGCTTGCCTCCAGTAATACTGCCCTCTACCGCCCCTAGCGGTTGAGGTCTCACTTAAAAAGGGGGGAGTGAGGCAGCCATGAGGTTTTACATAGTGATCAGCTTGCTAAGAGAAGACCTAAAGGTTTCAGTAGGCACCCTTCCCCCCCTCCAGGCCTGAGCACAATACCCCCTTGCCCAGAAATCAGCAGACAAGAGCATACCGGTTTGGATAGGTCACCCAGGCACCTTCCCCAGGGGCTGCTGATTGGTGGACAGGAAATACCTGAGACAAATGAGATTGTAGAATGAGTTTAAAAATGTACTGTATATAAGACAATGTAGGACGTCCTTCGGGGCTCAGATTTTTGTGGAGGGTACCGGCTCTCTGTCTGAACCTGTGTGCACATTAAAAGATCCTGTTTGCATTCCAGCCTGTCTGTGTGCTTCCTTCTGTGGGTGAGTGAGAGAATGAGAGCATTTTCAGCTGCTTGGCTGCAACAACAGTACCTTTCATAGAACGGGGGTAGGAGCGATACCTATGCTCTCCTATCCCCGATTGCCATTTTTCAAAATGACTGCCCAGGATCATGCACGGTGCATCCCAGGGATGCATCACTTTGGGGGGAGAGCCCAGTCTGACAAATAAGGAAGAAAATTCCTTATTTGGCAGACTGAACCCCCCCCTGCAGTGCATCCTGGAACATGTGGCTTGGGGGATAGTCAGTCTGCTGACCGTGCGCTGTGGTGGGGGTAGTCAGTCTGCCAAATAAGGGGAGGTGAAGTGGGTATTGGGGCCCACTGGGCCACCAATGGCTTTGCTCCTGTGGGGGGGGGGGAGGAGAAGGTGTCTGGGCAGGCACTGTCCCCCTACTCTGTGCCGATTGCATCAGGGGTCTTCTCCGATGCCTGGATCATGTGAGGTGAAGTGTCAAACTTCACCTCAGATGATCCTTTTGATACCTGCTGAATATTTATGCCTTCCCAAAGCTGGCATAAACATCCAGTGTAAAAAGTAATGTAAAAAACAGCACTAGGTTTCAGCACAGTTTTTTACATCGGATGCAATTGTGCAGCACTTTGCATGTGATTTGCATGCCCATTGCGCTGCAGTTTAGCGCAGTGGTTTTTCTGGCCATTTGCCCATGCTAGCTAGGTTTCTGCAGAAGAGAGCAAGTCTAACGCAAGAGACACCAGAAAAATGCTCCTCTAAGGTTTCTTCATCGACCCCAAAGATCGTTAATTACAGTGATTTTGAAACTGGTGGAGAGATTACTCAACTTGAACCATTACTGGAAAGGTGTGAGCTAAATATAGATAACAAAGATTGTTAACTACAGTGATTGTGGAGACAGTGAAGGGAGTATGGAAGATATCTAAAACTCCTGGATTTTAATGGCCTTTGATCTGACTTTCTTGCCATATCTAAAATCAGTAGTCGGATTTTGTGGTTTAAGTTAAGAAGCAGCTGGGTAATGAATAGCAGACTGATTAGTTCCAGATTCTTCTTGTTCTCAGTTTACTTCTTTATTTCCTGTGTTGGTGAGGTTCAGAATGCATATTATAGGGAATTTAAAATTAATAAATGGTTCATTTTCTTGTTTTTGCCCATGTGCAAAATAAGGAAATGAATGTGCAATTAAATACACACTACATCTATTATTTTAAAAATACAGCCTTATTCATAAGAGATTTCTTCCAGTGTGTGGATAAGACAAGGAAGGGATCTGTTTTCAGAAATTATTTGCTCTGGCATTGACTTTAGGAGACCTTGTGAGCCTTCTGACAGCCAACAAAGTCACTAAAATTCACATTCATTGAAACTCTTTTTGGTGTACTACTATCAGCCTTCAAATATTACAGCAAAACCCAACTCAGATGCCGCATGCTTCCTCTCCATTCTCTCCCTCCACACTCAATGCATCCACCTCCATTCCTCTTCTCCTCTCTCCCCAAAGATGGTCATCATCCTCAGAGAAGAGTTTGTGGGACTCTGCACTCAGGAAAAGAATTATCAGACTTGTTACAATGAGTGTCGTAGTGTGAGTAGTCAAGTGTCCACAGTTTTACAGCAGTCATGCCTCCTTTCCCTGAAACAGGAGTAAAGCATATTACTCACCTCAGTGTAGCTAATGTAGAATGCCCACAAGGCCAACATATTTACATTTAACAACAAAGAAAGGGCACTGCCCTTGGGGTCCTCCCTACAACACACACACAACTGAACCTTTCCCAGATATAATGATCAGGAGGCCCTGATGCCCTGATCCCTACCCTTTACCTCTCTAACTCGTGAAATAAATGGTCATCTGATCCTCTCCCCCATCCTGCTCTTTCATGAACATGATCTAAACAGGCTTGATCATAATCACTCCTTGGACACAAATAAAATAGCTATGAGTGGGTATGGATTGAATTTGATTAAATTATGTGCCTTTCCAAAGCTGAGTTGGAGTCCACCAGTCCAGACAAGTGGGTTGTGTTCTCCTACCAGCAGATTAGTGGAGACAAAGGACCAATATAAAGCCCACATTTCAATGACATCACTCCCATGCCTCTATTCACCTCAGCCACCAGATGTCCCTTCAGTATTTCTTTGTAACTAGCAGATGGTGGATGGATTTTCTCCTCTCTGAAGACAATTCTGAAGATTTCAGAGGAAAAGATTGATTTAAAACACTCATGAATGACAGCCTGCAGGTTGATCTCTCACTAGAGCACAACGTGGGAGGCTCCACTAAACTGGTCTTTTCGGTAGCCATAGGAGGAGGGTAAATTGATTCAGCTCCATGCTCTTAACATAGATTAGGGCCTGTTGAGCAGCCAAAAATTGGAAGGATCTGGAAGAATACGACTGCCTCGCACAATCTCATCGTCCCCTCTCTTCTCCTCTCTTCCCCCTGTTCTATCCTGAAGATTGCAGAAGGATCTTCCTGCTGACCATCTTAAAAGCAGTGCTGCAAAGCCAGCCAAACAATTCCAGGAGAGTAGAGCTGAGCTTGGCACGGATTCTCTGCCTGGGCTCCCACAGGGTTAGTACCATGGTTTGACCTTATTGTCCTTGTTGGGGGCTCCCGATTAAGTCTGTGGGGGTTGCTGGTGACTGTTGGAACTGGGTGGGGGTTTCCTGCTGTTTTCTGCTCACGGTAATAGCGTTTTACTAATCGTCTCTCCGGGCCAGTCCAGAACAGATAGGGTAGTCAAATCTCCCTCCTCTAGCAGCTGAGGACTGAACACTGATTCTTGTTGCTAGGTTACCCAGCTCTCCCCTGGTGACAGAAGGCAGTCTTATTGTCCTCAGCAGCTGAGCTGGATGTGTGGAGATTTGACTCCCCACAAGAGACCGGTTACCTTTATTTCTCTTGACTCTTTTATTATTTTCTAGGAAGAGTTTGACATAGAGGTTGGTGCTTTGCCCTAGCAGGGTACTTCAGCACTTCCGTGTTACTTCTGCTGGCTGAGATTACACTTTAACGCTGGTGTCGGTTAGCCGTTTAAATCGGCTCAGAGAATGGGACAGAGCCTGTCTCCTCTTCTCTGTTCGTTGTGCTAGTTGGGAACAGACCTGGGAGCCCCAGCTACTGTTTTCCTTCTTCATTGCCTTTCAAGCTCCCCTAGCCTTCTTTGTCGGGAGCACTTCAGCCTGGCTGGCATTTTTTTTCAGGTATTTCTCAGCGCGCCGCGTGTGTTTCCCTCCCCCCTCGGGTTTCGGGGCTATTGGTTTCCCGCGGGCGTTTTCTTCGGGGTGCGGGGATTCGCGGTGTTTTCGTTCTCTCAAGTCTCTCCATTGAGCGAGACTCGGGCCCCAATATGCCGGAGCAGTTGGGGAATCAGATGGAGCAGGTTACAAAAATGCAGCCATCGGGAGAAAGCGCGGGAACGGCGGCCATCTCAGGAGAGCCATCCGTTTCGTCAGTCCCTCTCCCTAAGGCAGGCAAACGCAAGGCTAAATCTCGTCATAGCACTGTGGAGCAGGAGCAGCCTGTGGTGCCAGCAATGCCAGAGGTGCTCGATCCTCTTCTTTCTCCAGAATTTATCTTGGCGTTTCACAGAGCTTATTTACTTAAGAAAGCTCAGTCTCCTGTTCCAGTTGTGGCAGATTCCCTGCAGATGTCTCAGGCAGGGGTCTCTAGCCGGTCTGAGCCCGGGGAAGGAGTTTCCTCTTTGACAGCTCTTAGGGATTCTAAGGTAGATGAGATTTCTCTGGCGGCAGAGGCTTTAGGGCCAGAGGAGGGGGAGCTCCTGTTAGACCCGGGTTTAGACTCCTGGCCCGCAGACTTAGAAGAAGGTGAGTTGGGGCCCGGGGATGACCCTAATATTTTTAGGGTTTTTAGGAAAGATGAGTTGCCTGCCCTGATTGCGCAGTCTCTATTGGCTCTTAGTATTGTTCCTCCAGTAGTTCAGCAAGAACCTTTGGAGGATCCCTTGTTACAGGGTTTCAAGTCCGAGCAGAAATGTTTTCCTCTGCACAGAGTGATCAAACAAATGATAGAGTCCGAGTGGGAATGTCCGGAGGCTTCCTTGAGGGGAGCTAGGACTATGGCTCGTTTGTATCCTGTGCCCCATGAAGAAAGGGAGCTCCTACGTATGCCTAAGGTTGATGCGCTGGTTTCAGCGGTCACCAAGAAAACCACCATTCCGATGGAGGGGGCTACGGCCCTTAAGGGATATGCAGGATCGTCGGTTAGAGGGGCTCTTGAAACAAGCCTTTGATGCCAGCGCCCTGGCACTGCAGGCGTCGGTCTGTGGGGCATACGTGTCCAGAGCTTCTATTAGGTGGAGTCAGCTGGCTTCTAGTCCAGAGGGGGACGCTCCTCCTTCTGGGGAAGGGGCTAAGCTAGAATCTGCGGCGGCTTATATGGCGGATGCCTTTTATGATTTGATTCGCATTTCCGCGAAGGCTATGGCTTCCATGATTGCCGCCCGGCGATTTCTCTGGTTGCGAAATTGGGCGGCGGATGCTTCTTCCAAGGCCCGTCTCAGTAAGCTCCCGTACAAAGGTAAGCTTCTTTTTGGAGAAGCGCTGGAGAAAATTGTTAAGGATTTAGGTGACTCCAAAGGGGGGCGCCTTCCCGAAGACCATCCTCGGGCAGTTAAACAGAGCTCCTTCCCTAGGGGTCAGGGGCGTGAATTTCGCCGCTTTCGGGGAGCCCGCTTTGCTCCTTATCAGCGGGGTCTGTTTCCGTCCCGGGGGCAGTCCTTTCGGGGCGCTAGAGGTTCCGGTAGAGGCTATTTTGGGGCCCCTCCAACTTCCCTTAAAAAGCCACAATTAAGTGAGGCCGGCTCAGGCGGAGCTTCCAGTAGGAGGTCGGTTGCAGGAGTTTGTCTCCGCTTGGGCCGCCATTACTACCGACAAGTGGGTTCTGCAAATTATCCGAGAGGGCTATGCTCTCGAGTTCGCTTGTCATCTGGCCGACGCCTTCGTTTTCTCTCCATGCGGTCCACTCGCCAAGCGGAGGGCGATCCACAACACGTTGCAGTGCTTATTGCGGCTCCGGGCCGTGGTTCCAGTTCCTTTGGACCAGTGCGAATTCGGTCGATACTCGATTTATTTTGTAGTGCCCAAAAAGGAGGGCTCGTTCCGGCCCATTTTGGATTTAAAGCGCGTGAACCGGTGTCTGCGTGTCTCTCATTTCCGGATGGAAACTTTGAGATCGGTGATCCGCTCCGTGCGTCCGGGAGAGTTTCTCTCTTCCATCGATTTGACAGAGGCCTATCTCCACATTCCTATCAAGCCGGATCATCAGCGGTTTCTTCGCTTTGCAGTTCCCATGGGTCATTTTCAGTTTCGGGCCTTGCCGTTCGGTCTAGCAACGGCGCCGCGCACTTTCACCAAGGTGATGGTGGTAGTGGCGGCGGCTCTTCGCAGGGACGGAGTCCAGGTTCACCCTTATCTGGACGACTGGTTGATTCGGGCGGCGTCGCAAGAAGAGTCGGTCAGGGCGACCGCTCGGGTAGTTTCTTGTCTCGAGAATTTCGGATGGATTGTGAACCAGGCGAAGAGTCGTCTGGTGCCGGTACAGCAGCTCACTTATCTAGGGGCGTTTTTCGACACGGAGAGGGGTCTTGTCCTCTTGCCTCCAGAACGGGTTCGAAAGCTTCTCTCTCACGTGTCCGGTTTTTTGCGTGTTCGGGCGCCGACAGCTTGGAAGTACTTGCAGTTGCTGGGGCTGATGGCGGCAGCCTTGGATCTGGTGCCTTGGGCCCGAGCGCACATGCGGCCGCTCCAACAGGCGCTGCTTTCGCGGTGGTCTCCGCAGCATCATCCGCTTTCTCGTCGCTTGAGCTGTCCCGATCACGTGAGGGTCAGTCTTCAGTGGTGGTTGGTTCCGGACCATCTCCAGGCGGGAGTTCCCCTGGCGCTCCCGGAGTCACTAGGTCACTAGGTCGCTTTTGGTCACTAGGGATGCCAGTCTGACCGGTTGGGGGGCGCATTGTTTGACTCACATAGCACAGGGCTCCTGGTCACCGGAAGAGAGTCTGTGGTCCATCAATCGACTGGAACTGAGAACAGTATATCTAGCGCTGGTAGCGTTTGCCACTCTTCTGGAGGGAAAGCCGGTGCGCATCTTTTCCGACAACCTAGTGACGGTCTCCTACATAAATCGCCAAGGCAGAACGGGAAGTCTCCTTCTCCTGGAGGAGAGTCAACGCTTGTTTCACTGGGCGGAATTGCACCTCGCGGCACTTTCAGCGGCTCATGTGGCAGGAAAGGACAATGTACAAGCCGACTATCTCAGTCGGCATGTGCTAGATCCGGGAGAGTGGGAGCTCAATACAGATGTTTTTCGCGAGCTCACTTTGCGTTGGGGTCAGCCAGTCATGGACCTGATGGCGACTCTGCGCAATGCGAAGGCGGAGCGCTTTTACAGCAGGCGCAGAGAGCATATGTCGGAAGGTCTCGATGGCCTGGTTCAGCCCTGGCCGTTGGGGCAGCTCCTGTATGTGTTTCCTCCGTGGCCATTAGTGGGTCGAGTCATTCAAAGAGCCGCCAATCACGAGGGTCTGGTGATCCTTATTGCTCCAGATTGGCCCAGATGCCCTTGGTATGCCGATCTAATGCGGCTTCTGGTGGAGCCGCCGTGGAGGTTGCCCGCTCAAGCAGACTTGCTGCATCAGGGGCCCGTTCAGATGCCCCAGGCGGATCGATTCTTGCTTACGGCATGGCTATTAAGAGGCAACGGTTGCGCCGCAAAGGTTATTCGGCGTCGGTGATATCCACTTTGCTGCAGTCTCGCAGGCGGTCCACGTCGTTGGCATACATCCGCGTGTGGCGCATTTTTGAAGCATGGTGCGCAGAGCGCACCTTGAGGGCCCGATTGTCTTCCATTCCGGATATTCTCGCGTTTCTTCAATGCGGGCTTGAGAAGGGACTTGCTCTTAGCACCTTGAAGGTACAGTTAGCGGCGCTAATGGTTTTTCGGGGGCCGGTGCGCAGGGCTCGTCTTTCCTCGCATCCGGATATTCTGCGATTCCTTAGGGCGGCCAAGCATCTTCGGCCACCTTTTCGGCAGGTTATTCCTCCTTGGGATTTGAATCTGGTGCTGGAGGTCTTGACCGGCTCTCCTTTTGAGCCACGTTCCTCCAGTTCTATCCGAGAGTTATCCTGGAAGACTGCATTTTTGGTGGCCTTATGTTCCGCTAGACGCATTTCAGATTTGCAGGCGCTTTCGTGTCGGCCGCCTTTTCTTCAGTTTTCAGCGGAGAAAGTGGTCTTGCGTCCGGTTCCGTCTTTTCTGCCTAAGGTGGTGTCTGCTTTCTATCTGAATCAGTCAGTCTCGCTGCCCACCTTCGTAGAGTCGGGGGCCAGTTCTTCTTTTGATCGTTCTCTGCGGAAGTTGGATATGGGTCGTGTGCTCCGTCGATATCTTAGGGAGACTGAATCGTTTCGTAAGTCAGACAGGTTGTTTCTGCTGTTTGGGGGGCCGTCCAAAGGTCAAGCGGCCTCAAGGCCTCCATTGCGCATTGGGTGAAGCAGGCCATTCGGGTCGCGTATGAAACCAAAGGCAAGACCGTTCCTGTCGGTCTTCATGCTCATTCTACCAGAGGTCAAGCGACCTCGTGGGCGGAGTCGGCCTTAGTTCTTCCGGTGGATATTTGTCGAGCGGCGTCCTGGTCTTCTCTCCATGCTTTTTCGCGTCATTATAGGTTGGATGTGCTCGCACGACAAGATGCATGTGTGGGGGCTTCCGCCGTAATAGTGGGGCTCACAGGTCCCTCCCAGGGTTAGGTACTGCTTTGGTACTACCCATCTGTTCTGGACTGGCCCGGAGAGACGATTAGGAAGGAGAAATTAGACCTTACCTGCTAATTGTCTTTCCTTGAGTTCTCTCCGGGCCAGTCCAGAACCTGCCCTCTCTGTCTCTTCTGTGTCTTCTGTCATTGGTATTCGTTGTTTCGGTTTTCATCTATGACGTAACTTCTTCTCAGTGATTTAAATATTGGAAGTCGTCTTCATGTTCTTAAAAAAAAAAAAAGATATAACGGCACAGCTCTACAAAGGGAGCCTAAGCATTTGCTCTTAACGCTGCCACCATGCTTGGTGGCAGGACACAGCGCACGGTCAGCTACCTTCTGTGTAACTCTTCCACTGTTCTCACTGTTTCCGCTATTTCTTCTTCTTGGTTGTTGTTTTTGTCTGCTTGATACGATAAGACTGCCTTCTGTCACCAGGGGAGAGCTGGGTAACCTAGCAACAAGAATCAGTGTTCAGTCCTCAGCTGCTAGAGGAGGGAGATTTGACTACCCTATCTGTTCTGGACTGGCCCGGAGAGAACTCAAGGAAAGACAATTAGCAGGTAAGGTCTAATTTCTCCTTCTCTATTGTGCACCTGGCGGTCGCGTGGTCCTTGTGCACATTCTGCCCAAGCGACTCCAACGCGTGCTTCTACCCTAGTGCCTGTACTGTATGCTGTAGTAAAAGTGTAGTTAAGGTGCGCCCTTTGGGCCACTGTGGCCTTAAGGCAAGTGTCACAACAGCGTGTGTTAACTCCTATGTCTTCTTCGAGGTGACGTTTGGCCTATGGCAAGCATGGTGCCTCATCTCTGACTTCTGGATTCTGCTCTTGCATGGCTGCTTCTGAGGTGTCCCTGGAGGGCCTCTCCCCCTCTCTCAGCTGGGGGATGCTGTTAGCCCAACCCTGCCTGCCGCAGGGCAGGAAGTGGTGGATGACACTATGGGTAAGGATATTCAGCCAGCCAGAGTATCTGGCATCCATACTGTGGGCCTCTACATTTAACTCTAGGGGCTTGACGGTGACTGTATCCCTGACTGTAGGGGTGGGGGTCATTTCCGTGAGGAGAGCTTCCGGAGTCTGGATTGTACTTCCTGGAATTCTTTCCCTTTGCAGCAGGCCTGGTCATTCTAGCGTAGATATGCAGACCCTGCGGTCTTTTGTTTCCCCCATGTGCAGTCTCATTGGGGCAGGCTGAGAGTGGAAGCTGCCTTCAATTGATGGCAAAGTGTCCCTAGTAAGAGCGCCCCTCTGAGGATGGGATCAACTGTGGCTTGGATTGAGATACCTGATGTGGATGAAGAAGTACTCGCTCCTTCAGAGGATTGTGAGGACGCCGAGGTTATTTGCCTTTTCCAGGAAGTAGAAACTGAACAGGCATCTGCTTCTGCAAGGGTTGTGGAAATCCACTATTATCTTCCCAGAGATGCTCAAGGGCCTGTTCTGGCTGGAGTGGGATTATGCATACTCTCCTGGACAGCGAATGCGTTGTGTGGTTGATATTTCCAGGGTGGATACGTAGATCACGGCAGTTACCAGATGGACCACCATTTCTGTGGAAGGTGGATTGGCCTTAAAAGATACTCTGGATCGAAAGGTAGATTCATGTTGAAGAACCAGTTTGCTGTGATGGCTGCTGTTCTTCAATTGTGGTATGTGCAAGCCTGACGTCTCGAGCCCTACTCCATTGGATTCAGTCTCTTCTTCCAGATGTTCTTCCCCTCGTTTGGAGTCTACTATGGCTTTTCTTTCTGATGCCATGTATGACCTGGTAGTTTTGGAAGCCAGGGATGGCACCCTGACGATGATGTCATGGCGTTGGATTTGACTCTGGCACTGGGCAACGTATAATGTTCCAAAACCCAATTAGCCCACCTGGCTTTTAAGGGAAAGCTTCTTTTTGGAGAAGCTAGTGAAGGACCTGGGTGAGACAAAATCTTACCGCCTTCTGGAAGACAGGTCTAAGGGGCCTATGCAGCAGGCTAATGCCCATTTCTCATTGGCCTCTATCTATCAACCGAGAGTGCGCTGGCCGGATCCCCGGAGGTCTTAGGACTCTTGTCCTTACCGACATGAAAAGAAGAAAAAAAAAAAACAATAAAACTTTCTTCCCCTTTGCTTCTGGGCTTTGGACTTATTCTCAGTCCTTACATGGAGCGTGTGGGCCCAAGAACTTGGTCCGACCCAGCGGAGGACCTTCCCAGACTGCGCAATAAAGATTTGGGGGCCCATTCCCCAGTTCCTCCGGTTGGAGGCAGGCTTTGCCTTTTCTTTCAGGAATGAGCCTGGGTTACCAAGGATCACTGGGTTCTAGCCATCATTCAGCTTGGCTGTGTCCTGGGCTATAAATAGCCGACTCCAGATGCCTTCATCATCTCCCCTTGTGGGTCTATGATTGAAAGTGCAGCTGTGCAGACCACCTTGGACAAGTTGTTGCGCGTAAAGGTGGTGGTGCTCATACCACCAAATGAGCAGGTCAAGGGCAGATATTCCATCTATTTTATAGTGACAAAAAAAAAAGAAAAGTCTATTCCTCCCAGCTCATTCTGGTCCTCAAGGGGATCAACGAGCACTAGCGTATCCTGCACGTCTGGAGTTTTTGGCTTCTCTGAATCTGGCCGAGAAGTAGTTTCATATCCCCCAGTCTGTGCGGATCAGCAAAGTATTTGAGTTTTGCCGTGCTTGGCTCTCTCTATCAGTTCACTGCCCTCCCTTTCGGACTATCTACTGTCCTGAGGATGTGCTCCAAGGGCATGGTGGTAGCAGCTGCGGCGCCAAGGGATCTCTCTCCGTCCCTATCTGGACCCTGGCTCATCCAGTCCTGTTTCCTTTCAAAGGAAATCCTTAGCTGGGTGAACAATCAGGGAAAGAGCCAGCTGTTGCCTTCCAGTCACTGGAGTTTCTGGGAACACATTTTGACACTCGAATGGGTAGAGGTTTTTTCTTTCAGAGTGGAAAGTCAGACTGTTGAATTGCCTGGCACTGTTTTTTGCACTGTGGGCTCCCAGATTGTAGGATTATCTTCAGTTCCTCAGATTGCTGGCGGTGATCGTAGAGATAGTGCCATGAGCGTGGCCTCACATGCGACACTTAAGCTGTCCTTACTGGCTTAGTGGTCCCCAAGTTCTCAGGAGTTTGAGCACAGGACCTTCTCCCATTGATGGTGAAGATCAGCCTGCGGTGGTGGCAGCAGCCCTGTCATCTGAGGAAGGGTGTGTTGTTGGATGATTTCTCCTGGATCCTCCTAATGATGGATGCCAGTCTCTTGGGCTGGCAAGCCCATTGCCAGGACTGTATGGCCCAGGGCCATTGGAACTGCAGGAAGCAGTGTGGCCCATCAACGGCCTCGAGACAAGGTTGGCTGTTCTGCATTTCCAAGGGCTCAAGGGCTGGGTAGTTTGAGTGTTTTCAGCCTGCCATGGCAATGGCTTATGTCAGTCAGTAAGGTGCACAAGAAGTGGTGGGGTAGCTTTGGAGATGGCTCTCCTATTTCCATGTTGGCTCAGCACATTGCCAGAGTGGACAGTTTGGAGGCGGACTTTCTCAGCTGGCACTCTCTGGATCCTGGAGAGTGGAAGTTGAATCGGGAGGCATTTCAGTTGATTCTATGCCGCATGTGTTGCTCTGAAATGGATCTGATGGTGACCCGCCAATGCCAGTTTGCTACTTGTTCAGTCACCACATGGAGACAGGTCCGAGGATGTCAACACCCTGACCCAGCCTTAACCAAGCAGCATCTGCTGTACTTGTTTCCTTTGTGGCCCCTGGTGGGGAGTGTGTTTTGGCATATAAAATGCCACCTGGGCAGGATTGTCCTGGTGGCGCCAGAGTGGCTGAGGAGAGAGTGGTTTGGAGACCTGATGTGGCTCCTGCAGCCACCTCCTTTTTGATTGCCTCCATCTCTGGGCCTCTTGTGGCAGGGTCCAATGATCCTGGAGGACTGTGTTCACTTCTCGCTTATAGATTGACTCTTGGAAGGAGATGACTGGCATGTACGGGCTGCTCTCCAGTGGTGGTCTCTGCTCTGCTTGGAGCCCAGAGGGGGTCTACCAAACTATATGTGCAGATCTGGTGCATCTTTGGCAGTTGGCTCCTAAGGCAGCCAAGGTGCCCTCTCTGTTGACTTTTTACAAGACAGCCTGGAGAAGAGTCTTTCCTTCTCCTCTCGGAAAGTTCAGGTGGCAGCTTTAGCCTGTTTCTGAGGTTCGGTGGCTGGTAAGTCTCTAGCCAGGCACCCAGATGTCTTGCATTTTCTCCAGGGATTTCAGCCTCTGCGTCCTTCCCTCTGGTCTGTGATGCCTTCCTAGGATACATGTCTGGTGCTCTGGACCCTGATGGCGGTGTCTTTTGAGCCATTGAAGCATGCTACATTAAGGGATTTGATGCTTAAGAGTGTCTGTCTTTGTTGCAATTTGTGCCTCGGGCATATTTCCAAGCTGAGGCACAGAGAATGTTACAATGCAATGCAATATTTCACTGCAAAAGTGTTTGGTTTGGTATGCACATTTGTGTGTGTGCTCCTTAGAGGTTATATTTTGGTGGGCATCACCCATTAAATCTTGTCTTAGCCTGCACATTAGGACGTGCATCTAAAATATCTTTAGCAGACTTTTTTGTGCATAAGGTCCCTAAATGGAACTATGCCAAAAATTAATTTCATAGTGCAGGGTGCCAGTCGGCCGGAAGATGCACAGTGGAGTGGGGGCAGCTGTGACCACAGTTTCAAATCAAGAACACCACTTGCATTTTTCAGGGTTGCAACTAGTATTCTTGATGTTTTCTTTGTTTTGGCAATTCACTATAAAACAGGGCTTGATAAATCTCTGGCACCAGGTCACTTTGGCACCTAAAAACTGCAGCCTGGCACCCAGAATTTCATGCCTGCCAAATTTTTATTTGTTCTGCGTATTTCCTGCCACCCCACCATAATTCGCTCTCTGTAAACTTGAGTCGTATGTTATAGGACAGCGATGGCGAACCTATGGCACGCGTGCCAGCTGTGGCACGCGAAGGCCTTGCAGCTGGCACGCGGGAAGGTCCGCAATCGGAAAAAAAAAAAAACAACCCTGTCTGCTGCCGTTGTCGGGGCCGCCGCGGCAGAATCGAGCGTGCCGCGGGGCCCCCCTGTACCCACCCGGCAGAGCCTGTCCTCCCCGTAGCAGCTCTCTCTTTGGAGCTGCAGTCAGACCGCGCCGGCTTGCAGAGCGCGAGGGAAGAGTTCCCTCGCTGCTCTGTTAAGCCCGCGGGGGCTGATGGGAAGTTCCCATCAGCCCCCGCGGGCTTAACAGAGTCGCGAAAGGGAAACTCTTCCCTTCGCGCTCTGCAAGCCGGCGCGGTCTGACTGCAGCTCCAAAGAGAGAGCTGCTACGGGGAGGACAGGCTCTGTCGGGTGGGTACAGGGGGGCCCCGCGGCACGCTCGATTCTGCCGCGGCGGCCCCGACAACGGCAGCAGACAGGGTTGTTTTTTTTTTTAATTTTCCCTGGGCTGGGGGGGGGTGGGGGTTAGGAGTGGTGATGGGCTGGGCTGGGCGGGGCGGGGCTGGGGGGGTTAGGAGTGGTGATGGGCTGGGCTGGGCTGGGCTGGGGGGGTTAGGAGTGGTGATGGGCTGGGCTGGGCTGGGCTGGGGGGGTTAGGAGTGGTGATTGGCTGGGCTGGGCTGGGCTGGGGGGGGGTTAGGAGTAGTGATGGGATCGGCTGGGGGGTGTTAGGAGTATTGATGGGATGGGGTGGGGGGGTTAGGAGTTGAGTTGGGCCCTGGGCTGGGGGGGTTAGGAGTGGTGATGGACACTGGGCTGGCTGGGGGAGGTTAGGAGTGGTGATGGGCACTGGGCTGGCTGGGGGGGTTAGGAGTGGTGATGGGCGCTGGGGGGGGTTAGGAGTGGTGATAGGCGCTGGGGGGGCTTAAACTAAAAATTGAGTGATGGGGGATTAGGACTGGGAGTGGGCTGATGGGGAGGTTAGGACTGGAAATGGGCTGGTGGGATTAGGACTGGGAGTGGGCTATGGGGGGCTAGGACTGGTAATGGGTTGGGGGGGTTGCTAGGACTGGAAATGGGCTGAGTGGAAGGGGGCTTGAACTGCAAATAGCTGTTGGGGATGGGGCTTGGAATGGAAATGGGCTGAGGGGAAGTGGGGGGCTTGAACTGCAACTCGCTGATGGGGACGGGGCTTGGAATGGAAATGGGCTGAGGGGAAGTGGGGGGCTTGAAGAAGGGAATGGATGCTGGGTGAGACTGGAACTAGAAGGGAGCTGATGTTGGGGGAGGATTAGAATGGGATGGGGCTGGGAGAGTAAAATGGAGAGGGGAAAAATATTTTGTGTAGGAGGGATGAAAAATCTACAATTGGCCAGGTATTGGGAGAGTAATTGGGGATTGAGGATGGAGGGGTAAAATTTGTGTGGATGAAATAGGAATGAGGAAAGAGCAAAAGGAGAAAGATTAGTATGTTAAAGCAGATGTAGAGAGAGAGAGAATGGAAAAAAAACTAGAAGAGAGAAGAAAGGACAAATGGACAGCAGACGATGGAGAGTTAGCAGAAAACATGAAGAAACCAGAAGAAAATGGCTGGACCAATTGCAACTGAAAAAAAATGCACAAAAGGTAGAACGATATCTCTTTATTTTGAATTTATTAACTGGAATATGTCAGCTCTGGGAAATGTGCATCATTAACATCTGCGCTTTGTTTGGTACAAGAGGAAATTCCTATTTGACGTTGCCACTTGTTCTCTTTCCCCAGTATTCACTGAAATGTATTGGTTTAATATTTGCAGTGTTGCCTTTTGATAGGTAGGGTATGGTGCTTTGTGAGTCCTGGTAATGCTGTCAGGATACGGCGGGTTTGCTATGGGTTCTAAATGGGCAGCGTTTGTAGTAGTTCCTAATGTGCCTGGCGGTTGGCACTGGATTATAGTAATGTAGAAATCTTTTAGTCTTTCTTTATCCATACACTCATTAAAAGACATGTTTACTAAAAGTTAGTGTATGGTAACATTATGCAAATATTTATGCAAATAAGACCACTTATGCAAATGACGTGCTGGCACTTTGAGGAAATTCTTTGGTTTTGTGCGGCAGTTTGGGCACTCGGGCTCAAAAAGGTTAGCCATCACTGTTATAGGAGCTTCAGATAGTACCACAGTTTCAAGTCTCACGACATTTGAAACTGTAAGACCAGCCTGAAAGTTCTCCACTGTTTGACTCAAACTTACAGAGCCAAATTGTGGTGGGGAAGCAGGAAACACTGTTTCTTCAGCAGCTGCTGTTTGCAAAATGAGAGGAATAGGTGGCAGGCTTCCAAACCTATTACTTACAGAGTGACAGATATGAGACAACGAGAGGAACTGGGTGGGTGGATGGATGGGGAAGCCATATAAGAGAGAGAGAGAGAGAGATTGGTTGAAGGCTTTGGAGGGGTGCAAGAGAGACTGAGTGAAGGCTGGGGAGGATGAGAGAGACTTTTTTTTTGCTTCACATAGCACTAGGCTATGGTGATACCTGAAGCAGTCACGTCAGGTGGAGCTGTAAAGGTCACCAACATGCTGCTGACAGCATGCTTGTTGTGGGGGTAGTGATGAGGGACCACTATCGTCTTCTGTTGGTTTTGTGCAATGATACATTAAGGGCCTGATTTTATTAAACTTTCTTTTTCCTTAGATATAGATACAGAAAGGAAAAACAGTCTTGATAAATCAGGCCCTAAAGTTGCTGCAGTACATCTTTGTGTATGTGTTGGGGAAATGGACCATTGCGCCCTGAGTCTCAGGGGCTAGGTCCTAAATTTTTAGACTGCTCCTAGAATCAAAGAAAATTTGTCAAGACCTACTGTAAAATAAGCTCTTAAATGCAAAATGATGGTTAGCATAATTTTAATTCATCTACCTACCTCTAGTAATGTGATTTAATATTCTGTTTATTTTTTGAAGCTCGCTTTATTTAAAGCTTTTCAATAAGTACAATACATCAACGTAAATTCTTCTTACAGTAATGCATAAGAGAAATAAAAGAAAAAAAGAAAGAAAAACCTCTCTCCCCAAAAAAACAGAACAAGAAATAAAGGGGAGGGGGAATAAACTAGTGTTAACTGAAGCATCCACTAGAAAAAAGGGCAACACTTCCCCGCCTCCACCCCCTCCCCCCCCCCCCCCCCGAAAATTGGAAACCAAAATTTGCTGCTATAATTGCTTAGCTTCCAGGGGTACATAAAAAGGGAAAAATTAAATCTCAACCCACATCTATATTACTCCCACCCTTTTCAAAAAAAAATCATCAATAGGCTGCCACTTCTTTAAACCAGGCCCCTTCTGACACTCCCGTTCTGCCATATAAAGTTCCATTTTAGAAATATAACACAAATTTTGCCACCAGTAAAGAAAATTTAGCAAAGAAGCATTTTTCCAATGAGATAAAACCAAGTGAAGAGCTATGGATAAACAGATATCTAAAGATGATTACCTTTAAAGTCAACAGCTCTAAATTGTTAACATAGCTTGTACTGTATATGGTCTCAAACCTGTCTTCAGAACTCCTGAAGAACCACGAACTCAAATAACATATGTGGTAAACTTTAAGTCTCCCTCTCATAATTCCAACAAGTATTCATTCACGTTCCTCCAGTTCGGACAGATGTGTTATTTTATTTATTTATTTATTTAACATGGTTGGTTTTGGTTTTGGTTTTTTATTATCACTTTATCATTCCAGTCAAAGCGGTTTACATTGAAACTTAAACTTGGCAATGTACATTAAACAGGGACATTGATAGCTTGGATTTTTCTGAGGCAATGGAAGTTTAAGTGACATGCCCAAGGCCACATGGAGTGCTAGTGAGAATTATGTCCCTCCACCAGCAGCTGGAGACTGAATATGCAAATTCTGATGATGTCACTACATAAGAGTCTAGGAGCATCCCCATCAGGTTAGTATTTCAGTCTCCAGCAGCTGGTGGTGAGCATCCATACAGGCTTCTGATAGGACAGCACTTACAAAATTCAACAGAATAAGTAAGTGAAGCAAGCAGCATACAGAACTGACCAGAGAGGATAGACTGCTTAACTGGTTCAAAAAAAAAGATTCAGTTCAGCAGTCTTGACCAGAAACCTTGAGTGGATGGTGGGGGGCCTCTGCAGGAGCAGCGCAAGCCGTTCAGTCAGCAATTGGTGACTCTGTGTGAGGTAAGCATCACCACCAGAGGTCTGGAAGGGCTGCTTACCATTTGTACATTCTTCCTATGGTGTGGTGTGAGTACTTTAACTTTCTGTTTGGGGCGGCCGACTTGGGTAACCGGGCGTTGGTAATCTGAATTAGCGCACAGTGGGTCTTGGAGGTCATCAGGGGAGGATATGTCTTGGAATTTGCCCGATCGCTGGCAGAGGCGTTCATGCTCTTATGCAAATCACTGCAAAAGGCACAGGCAGTGAAGGACACTTTAGAGTGCTTGCTGGCCTTGGATGTGGTGGTAGTGGTCCCAGAAGACCAGTGCAGCACCAGTCGGTACTCCATCTATTTCGTAGTGCCCAAAAAGGAAGGTTCATTCTGCCTGGTGCTCAGCCTCAAGCACGTCAACAGGTTATTAAGGGTGTCACAGTTCCATATAGAGACTTTGCAGTCGATTGTGGTGGCAGTCCAAAAAGGCAAATTTCTGATGGCACTGGACATCATGGAGGCATACCTACACATTCCCATTCATCCAGCTCATCAGAGATTTCTATGCCAATGGGACATTTTCAGTTTCAGGCGATTCACTTCGGATTAGCAAAAGTGCCCAGGATCTTCACAAAGGTGATTGTGGTGGCGGCCACTGCCCTCCTAAAACGGGATGTCCTTGTCCACCTGTACTTAAATGACTGGCTGATCTGAGCAAAGTGATAGAAGGAGAGTCAGACGGTGACACAGAAAGTGATAGCATTCCTACAGGACCTAGGATGGGTCATCAATATGGCCAGGAGCAAGTTGATCCCATTCCAACAGCTGGTGAATCTGGGAGTGTGGTTTGACACAGAGAATGGAATTGTGTTGCTACCTCTGGAGTGGATAGACAAGTTGCAGTGGCAGTTGCGTCAGTTTCTGTGGATGATGGCACTGTCAGCATGACATTATCTCCACATACTAAGCTTCCCTGGGCTAAGGCGCACATGAGGCCACTACAGAGGGTGCTCATATCATAGAAATATGACAGCAGAAAAAGACCACATGGCCTATCTAGTCTGCCCTTCCATATCAACCACTACAAGAGTCCCCTTTTTTTCTTTAGAGAGCCTCTGTGTTTTTTCCATGCTTTTTAGAATTTGAATACTCTCATCTCTACCACCTCTACTGGGAGACTAGTCAATGCATCTACCACTCTTTCCATAAAGAAATATTTCTGCATATTGCTCCCGAGTCTATCCCCTTTCGCCTCATCATATGTCCCCTCGAAGCAGAGCTTGCTTTCAATCGAAAGAGGCTCTCCTCCTGTGCATTTATGTCATTGAGGTATTTAAACATCTCAATCATATCACCTCTATCCTGCCTTTCCTCTAAAGTATACATATTAAGGTCCTTAAGTCTGTCCTCATATGCCTTGTAACAAAGATCACTAACCATTTTAGTAGCCACCCTCTGCACTGACTCCAACCTGTTTATATCCTTTTGAAGGTGCAGTCTCCAGAATTGCACACAATACTCCAAATGAGGTTGCACCAAAGACTTTTATACAGAGGTACTATTACCTCCTTTTCTTCTGCTGGCCATTTCTCTCCCTATGCACCCAAGCATCCTTCTAACTTTCACCGTCGCCTTTTCTACCTGTTTAGCTACTTTGAAATCATCAGACACAATCGCACCTAGGTCCCGTTCTTCTTTCATGAACAGAAAAACACCACAACCTATACTGTACTGCTCCCTTGGATTTTTGCAGCCCAAATTCATGATTCTACATTTTTTGGCATTAAATCTCAGCTGCCAAATTCTAGACCATTCTTCAAGCTTATCTAGATCCCTCCTCATGTTATCTACACCTCCCTGGGTGGCTACTCTGTTGCAGATTTTGGTATCATCCACAAAGTGGCAAATTTACCCTACAGCCCTTCCACAATATCACTAGCAAAGATGTTAGAAAGAATCGGATCAAGGACAGATCCCTGCAGCACTTCACTGGTAACCTTCTTCTCCCCAGAGTGAACTCCATTTACCTGTATCCTTTGTCACCTCCCACTCAACCAATTTCTAACCCATGCAGTAACTTTAGGGTCCATCCCTAGGGTCCTCAGTTTGTTTATAAGTCGCCTATGCAGAACAGTGTCAAATGCTTTACTGAAATCTAAATACACCACATCTAGGGCTCTCCCTCAGTCCAACTCCTTGGTCACCCAGTCAAAGAAATCAATCAGATTTGTCTGACAAGACCCACCCCTGGTGAATCCATGCTGCCTCTGATCCGGTAATCTGTTGGACTCCAGAAACCTTACTATTTTCTCTTTCAGCAGTGTTTCCAATAATTTACTCACCACCAAGGTCAGACTAACAGAACTGTAGTTTTCAACCATATCCTTACTTCCGCTTTTGTGTTAAGAGATTACATGTGCCTCTCTCCAGTCGTCTGGCACCACCCCTGACTCCAAAGAGACATTGAAAAGATCAGTCAGTGGAGCTACTAGAATGTCTCCAGGTTCCCTCAGTATTGAGATTGTCTCCCCAGTATCATTTGCTATTCAAATGGCTTCAATACCCAAAAGACATGAAGATCAGTTTGAAGTGGTAGCTGGGTCGACAGAACCTGGCCAAGTGCCGTTGGAGATTCTGGACTGGGTAGTGGTTATAATGGATGCATGCCTCTCAGGTTGTGGGTGCCCTGTCAAGCATAGGTGACTCAGGGATAGTGGTCAAAGGAGGAAAGCTCCTGGTCCATCATTCACCTAGAGATCAGCATGGTGAGGATGGCCCTGCTGTGGTTTTCTCTACTGGTGTAGAACAAGGTAGTAAGAGTGTTCTCCGACAACGCCTCTGTGGTGGCATACATAAACAGACAAGCACAGAAAGTGTGGTACTAGCGACAGGGATGGAACCAATTATACAATGGACGGAGGTGAAGCTGCTGGTGCTTTCAGTGGCCTACACGGTCGGCAAGGACAATGTGCAGACGGATTACGTGAGCAGACATCACTTGCATCCAGCAGAATGGGTGCTCCAGGAGTCCATGTTCTGCAATCTAGTGCGGCACTGGGAGCAGCCGGTGATGGATCTGATGGCATCTGCGGCCAATGCCAAAGCCAGCCGCTTCTTCAGCCTGCGTCAAGAGTATGTCAGAAGGACTTGATGCCTTGGCACAGCCCTGGCCTCAGGAGAGGCTCTTGTACGTGTTCCCTCCATAGGTTCTAATTGGTCAGCTGCTGCACAGGACTGTGCAGCACAGTGGTCGGGTGATCCTGGTGGCACCAGACTGGCCTTGGAGGCCCTGGTATGTGGACTTGGTCTGATTAGGTGACCCAGCCATGGAGATCACTGAGTCGACGCGTTCTTCTGTCGCAGGGGCCTGTTCTCATGTCTCAATCGGATTGATTCTCGCTTATGGCTTGGCTCTTGAAAGGAATCACAGTTATTTGACCCAGATCAGGAGTGGAGGAGTGGCCTAGTGGTTGGGGCAAGGTACTTCAGGCCGGAAGGTCGGGGGTTCAAATCCCACTAGAGGACAGCAACCTTGGGCCGGAAGGACTGGGGTTTCTAGTCCCACAGGTGCTCCTTGTGGTCTTGGGCAAGCCACTTAACCCTCCATAGCCCATGTTCCCTGTAAAATAGTGTTCTCCAAGTTATAATGCCCTGTTCAATGTAATTTCAGTTTGTTCAATGTAAACCGCACTGATGCAGAATAGCGCGGTATATAAGAGAATGTAAATAAATAAATAAATCATTGCAACACTGTTGAAAGCTTGGAAGCGGTCAACTTCTCTTTCCTACATTCAAATATAGCGAGTGTTTGAGAGCTTGTGTGCGGACCATCGACTCAGAGCATTGTCAGCCTCGGTCGTAGACATTTCGGCATTCTAGCAAGTGAACCTGGATAATGGTCTAGCCTTGAACTTGCTACAGGTGCAGGATGTGTCCCTGGTGTGTTACCAAGGCAAGGTACAGGGTTCTCTGCTGGTGTCTCATCCGGATGTTGTTTGTTTTTTGCGGGCTGTACGGAACGTCCGGCCATCGGTGTAGATGGTGCTTCCTGCATGGGTTCTTAACCTAGTGATATAGGTGCCGATGGCACCTCCCTTTTAGCCACTAGGCAGTACCTCTTTGAAATATATACTCTTGAAGGTGGTGTTCCTAGCAGTGTATTTTAGAGTTGCAGGCGTTGTCCTGCTGGGAGCTATTTCTCGTGATAACAAAGGAAAAGGTGATACTGTGGTTGGTACCTTCTTTTCTGCCTAAGGTGATGTCGCTGTTTCTTGTCAACCTGGTAGTGTCTCTTCCAGTGCTCGTGGCCAAGGCAGACGGTGCAGAGGAGCAGCAGCTTCACAGTTTGGATGTGCACAGGGCTCTGTGCAGATATCTTAAGGGTACTCAGCCATTCAGGAAATCGGAGCATTTGTTCTTTTTGGAGGTCCTCATAAAGGAGAAGCAGCCTCCAAGGCTTTGATCACCCGGTGAGTGATTGAGGTGATCACATCAGTGCTGGTGGGATTACGTGCACATTCTACAAGGATGCAGGCAGCATCATGGGCTGAGTTCGGACTCATGCCACCATTGGAAATTGCAAGGCGGCAAAGTGGTCATCCTTACATACTTTTGTACAGCACTATCATCTGGATGTGCAAATTAGGCAGGATATGCGTTTTGGGGCTCTGGTGCTTCAGGTGGAGCTTGCAGGTCCTTCCCATATTTAGGTACTGCTGTGACACATTCCACCTGTCTGGACTGAACTGGAGGGACGTAAATGAAGGTGAAATTAGACCTTACCTACTAATTTTCTTTCATGGAGTCCCTCCAGTCCAGGACCCACCCTGGTTGTTCAGTTAGTTCCCATGATGAGCTCGCGAAGGAGAAGTGTTGATGGTAAGGCAGCGCTTCCAAGACCTCTTAGGAGGGCTGGCCAGAAGGTTGGCACTTGGTGTCTCTTCCTTGATACTCTGCGAGTTCTCTAGTCAAGCTGGCATTCCTGCCAGTGGGCAGGACATGAAAACAAAACAAAAAAAAACAGAAGAGACCACAAGTAAACATGACAGGCTGGAGTGTGGGTGGATGACAGAGGGAGATGTCAATTTCTGTTGGTTCCTGTTCATTTATAGTTATGTAGTCTAGTTCTCTTGGTAGTTATGAGGGGTACATTTAGTTTGCTTTGTCATTGGATACTAATCTGATGAAGATGTTCCTGGACTCTTTATGTAGTGACATCATCAGAATTTGCATAGTCAGTCTCCAGCTGCTGGTGGAGGACATAACCCATCTGTCTGGATTGGATTGGAGATACTCCATGAAAGAAAATTAGCAAGGAATGTCTAATTTCACCTTAGACTGAACCAGACCAGTCTTCCATAATTTCCATGGCACCCAGTTAGCGTGGTGCACTAAAAAATACATTGCCTCAAGCTGGTCGAGGAAGTAATACAATGTAATTGTGCTTAGAACTCCCTCCTCCACCCCCCTTCAGCGTAACTCCACATCCTCTCACTCTACATTCCAGTGGAATTGCAACAGCCTCGGCTCTACTTGCAAATAAAAACATTTTGAACTTAAATCAGGCATCATACTTAAAATATAATTTCCATTTTGTTCTTCCATTGCAGTCCTGACACCTTTGGGTATTCACGCCCTTCCAGAAGCTTGGAGACTGAGCATGTCATGATCTTCATGACCACTCCTTAGATAGCTGGCTCCACCCCCAGCCTTCAGTATCTCAGTCTCCAAGCAGCTGGAGAGACATGAATCTCAGTATCTGGACTCACTGAAGGAACAGAAAACATTTTAAAATGGGTATTTAGGGGGCTTGCACAAATAGCACTGCAACAATACAGTGGTGGCAAAACATCTTGAGGCAGTTATAAAAAGCTGGAGGAGCAGCACTGTGCCATGAATATAAAGAATGGAAAAAAAAGGTGATTGGCTGAATCTGTGCTACTCACCTGTGGGGAAGAAGTGAAGTGGCGAGCAGTGCAGGACAGAATGGTAAGCCGGGGCAGGAGTGAAAACAGTTTACCAGGGGCCAGAAATGCAGGCGCGATGACTCCAGAGCGGCAGGCTGACAGGAGTCGTCACATCGGCAGGAGACCAGGTATTTCTGAGACTCTTTTCTGCCCAATGCCCAGAGGTTGGTTGAGTGAGCGGTACATCTGCTCTGGTGCTGGGGTAAACATTGCCCGTTCTTGCGGGGCACGGAGCAGCAGCATGTAACTGTAGCTGAGGAAGCCGTGTGGTATGGTGGCCATTTTGAAGGAGCGTGAGAGCCGTTTGAGCAGTGCAGAACCGCGGTAGCTGGCAGGAAATGCTCAGGGCACTCGATTGGCAGCCCTTGTTGCAGGATTTCTGCATTTTGCAAGCAAGACTATTTTTTTTTAATCTTTTTGCTCCGCCAGTACTAGAGAGAGAGAGAAACAAAACAAAGATGCCAGCAAGATAGACCTGTGTGGCCTGTGGATCACACAGGGATTCAGTGACTGCAGACGGGTTCTGCAGGGGGTGTGAGGTGGAATCCCGGTCAGTGGAGGCAGATATGCAAGGGGTTGCAGGGGGACAGGCCAGACAGGTCCCCTGGCAGTGCGGCAGACCATGAAGCCACGGGGTCCTCTGCAGCGCCCAGTGCAATGGCAGTTGGCATGGAAGGAAAGGATCCTCTCCCGGTCAAGGCTCTGAAGGGCAAAGGGAAGAAGGTGACAAAGGTGAGTGGCTTTAGGGAGGAGCAAGGAGTGAGCACTCAAGGTGGCTTCTCACTGGAGTTTGTGCTACTGCTGCATAAAGCTTTTTGTTTATAGCAGAGAACAACTGAGAAGCCGACAGCTACAAGGAGTGGAGCTAAGTGGTCCTCCAGATACAAACTTAGAGTTTGAGGAGACAGAGGAAGAGCCTGGTCCCAGTAAGCAATGTGTGGATGAAAGCCTCTGGGAAGAGACTCCGCTGGTGGCGGAGGAGCTGGAGGAGGAAGACCCGCAGAATTCAGAGTTGGAGGAAGGAGAGATCTCACAGGCAGAGGATTCTCGTATTATCTGGGTTTTCTACAGAGAGGAATTGGTGGCCTTGATAGCGCAATCTGCTAAGACAGTGAACATTTGCAGGGATGCATCAGAGGAGGAGGAGCCTCTGGAGGACCCGCGGTTCCAGGCCGTTCGGTCAACACAGAAGGTGTTCCCCTTGTATAGACTCATGCGACTCATGATTCAGGATGAATGGAATATTCCTGAAGGAGCACTTAGAGGTACTTGAATGATGGCTCGGCTTTACCCTCTCCCACATCGAGAGATAGAACACTTTCACGCTTCTAAAGTGGATGCAGCAATCTTGGTGGTGACAAAGACAACGGACCCGGTAAAGGGTATTGCAGTCCTTAAGGACATTCAGGATCGTAAGTTGGAAACGCTCCTGAAGCAGGCATTTGACACTTATGCCCTGTCCTTGTAGTCTTTGGTATCTGGAGCCTTTGTGGTCCAGGCCTGTCTCCGATGGGCATAGGGAATCTTGGAAAACTCGGAAGATGAATAGATGCAACTGCCAGTGGCAGCGAAGCTAGAGTCCGGAGTGGCGTATCTGGCAGATGCCTTCTATGACCTTGTTAAGTTCATGTCCAAGGGCATGGCCTCGGTGGTGGCGGTGAGACAATATTTATGGCTCCGGAATTGGTCAGCAGATGTGTCATCCAAGTCTTGGCTGAGCAAACTACCGTTCTGTGGTAAGCTTCTGTTTGGAGAGGACCTAGAGAAGCTGGTTTAAGACTAAAGGAGGACGATTACTGGAGGACAAGCAGAAGTTGGGATGCTCGTCGACCCCAGGAAGAGGTCAGCCAAGAAAGTTTTGAAAGTTTTGGTCACTGAGGTTTGCTCCATACCAAAGAGGTCATTTCTCAGTGAGAGGGCCATCCTTTTGGTGATTCAGGGGCACGGGAAGAGGATTCTACTCTTCTACCTCGACGGCCCCTAAGAAAAAGCAATGATGCGAGGACAGGCCAGTCAGACCGGGTTCCCATAGGAGGTTGGCTACGGGAGTTTTATGATGCCTGGACCCATACACCCCATACACACCCCCGATTTACGTCATAAAAGGAAATAAATTCCAAAATATACACAACACACTACCACTGTAAATATCCAATATAAATAATTTAATGGTTGTTTGTATTATTAATATATCATGAAGTTGAAGTTTTGTACAATGTAAATAGTTAAACCTAACCGTTCATTGTAAATAGTTGAATCCGATTGTTCAATGTAAATGTATACATCTGTGTACAATTGTTAAAATGTTTCTTGTAAACCGCCCTTGATCGCTGGAAGGGGCGGTATAGAAAATATAGATAAATAAATAAATAAATAAAATAAATAAAATCACTACTGACCGGTGGGTGCTAGATGTTATCAGGGAAGTCTATACCCTGGAATTCGCTCAGCCTCTCCGTGACATCTTTATCAACTCTCCCTGCAAGGCTCGGCTGAAGTGGAAAACAGTGGAGGAAACCCTGCAGTGCTTGTTGGAACTGCAGGTATCCCAAAGCCAATGCGAATGTGGTCGATACTCCATCTACTTCGTGGTGCCAAAGAAAAAAGGTACTTGTCACTCGATCCTGGATCTCAAGTATGTCAATCGAACCCTAAGGGTGCCACACTTTCACATGAAGACTTTGCAGTCTGTGATAGTGGCGGAATGAGAAGGGGAATTCTTAACTTCCCTCGTCCTCACCCAAGCTTATCTCCACATTCCAATACGAGCAGAGCACCAGCAGTTTCTCAGATTCGCGGTGCCAGAGGAGCACTTTCAGTTTTGGGCATTGCCTTTGGGCTGGCGACCGCGCCTCAGACTTTCACCAAGGTCATGGTAGTGGCAGCGGCTTTAAGGCAGGAAGGCATCCTAGTCCATCCTTACCTCGACGATTGGCTCATAAGAGTGAAGTCCCTAGAGGAGAGCGTGAGAGTGACCGACCGAGTCATTGCGTTCCTCCAAGAGTCAGGTCACGCCGTCGCAGGACCTAGAGTTTCTGGGCGCACGGTTTCAGACGGACCTGGGACGAGTTTCGCTTCCAGTAGTGAGAGCACGCAAGCTGCAGAAGCAGATCCAGCAGTTTCTGTGAATGCAGAGGCTGGCAGTGTGGCATTACTTGCAGGTGTTGGGGTCCATAGCGGCATTGATAGAGATGGTCCCGTGGGTGCACATTTGACTGCTGCAGAGAGTTCTGCTGCACAGGTGGTTGGCACAGGTTCACCCACTATCCCGATACCTGCCTTGCATGGGGGAAATAGGGGCCACAGAACAATATGCTCCTGAAGAGCATGCCGCTGGAGATGCCTCACTGGGTGCAGCTCACGACAGATGCCAGCCTAGTCAGCTGAGGAGCACATTTCAATGCTCAGTTTATGCAGGGACTGTGGATGAAACAGGAAGCAGTGGTCCATAAACCAATTAGAATTGAGAGCAGTTTACCTGGCCCTACAAGGCTTTCAGTATCAGTTGTGGGGGAAAGCCGTGAGGGTATTTTTGGACAACGCGGCAGTTGTAGCATACATCAACTGGCAGGGCAGAACGGGCAGTGTACAATGGAGGAGGAGTCTGGCTCATTGATGGAATGGGTGGAGAAGAATCTCTTGGCACTGTCGGCAGTGTTTGTGGCCGGGTTAGAAAACGTAGAGGTGGACTATCTCAGCAGAGTGAGAATCGACCCAGCGGAATGGAGGCTCAGTCAGAGCATATTCGGATAATTAGGCTGCCCCCACTGGCTCACTATCATGGATCTGATGGCAACCTTCGAGTCAACTAAGGCGGCACGTTTTTACAGCAGAAAGAGAGAGCATATGTCGGAAGGGCTCGACGCGCTAGTGCAACCATGGCCCATGGACAAGCTGCTGTATGTCTTTCCACCTTGGCTCAACGCGCTAATGCAACCATGGCCCATGGACAAGCTGCTGTATGTCTTTCCACCTTGGCTCAACGCGCTAGTGCAACCATGGCCCATGGACAAGCTGCTGTATGTCTTTCCACCTTGGCCTCTCATCGGTAGGGTAGTACAAAGGATAGAGGCACATGGGGGCTGGTGCTACTGATCACCCTAGATTAGCCAAGGTGGCTATGGTATGCAGATTTGCTACGAATGAAGGTTGAGAAGCCATGGTGTCTACCGGTGCAGGAGGACCTGCTGAGCCAGGGTCCTATCCGGATGCCACAGGTGGATTGGTTCTCGCTTACGGCATGGTTCTTGAGAAGGCATGCTTAAGGAAAAGAGGCTATGCACCTGCCTTAATGGCGATATTACTGAAGGCCTGTAGACTGTCGATCTCGCTGGTGTACATCCGGGTATGGAGAGTGTTTGAGCAGTGGTGTGAGATGCAAAGGTGTTCTTCTATGAAGTGTTTTGTGCCGGAGGTCCTGGCGTTTCTTCAGGTGGGAATGGATAGGCGCTGGGCCCTCTCATGCTATAGGGGTCATGTTGGTGGGGTGCCCTTAGCCTCACACCCGGATATAGGGTGCTTTCTTAAAGCGGTGAAACAACTGCGGCCGCCAGTATGTTCAGTCATCCCACCGTGGGATCTGCGGTCTTTTTGGTAGCCATAGGTGGAAGGAAAATTGGTTCAGCTCCACACGCTTATCATGATAAGAGCCTGTTGAGCAGCCAGAAATTGGTAGGATCTGGAAGAGTGCAGTAGCCTTGCACAACCTTAATGCCCCCTCTGTCCTCCTCTATCCTCCCTGCTCTCTCCCAAAGATTGCAAAAGGGTGAAAAAGAATAACTCAAGAGCAGATAAAAAGGGGTGTGCTGGCATGCTATTAAAATACATAACTGACATCGAGATTTTAAAAGTTAAAATTGTAATAAAAGTATTATGCAGAAAAAAGGGGAATTAGCCCAGATCAAGAGGGGGCACTCATCTCTGCCCCCCCCCCCCCCCAATCTGAGCTAATTCCCCTTTTTTCAGCATATTATAACTTTTAATATCATTTTAACTTTTAAAATCTCTATCTCAGTTATGTATTTTAATAGATAACTCTGTAATCCTTAATGGACAATTCTGTACTCCTTCCTGTTTCCTCGGCCCACAATCTGGGGGTTGTCTTTGACTCCTCTCTCTCTTTCTCCACACACATCCAGCTCGTAGCTAAGACCTGCCACTTCTTTCTCTACAACATTAGCAAAATCCGCCCCTTCCTTTCTGAACACACTACTAAAATGCTTATCCACTCCTTAATCACCTCCCGTCTTGCTGGTCTCCCTTTGAATCATCTCTCTCCCCTTCAATCTGTTCAACACTCTGCTGTTCGACTAATCTTCCGCCAACCTCAACATGCCCATATTACTCCTCTTCTCAAGTCACTTCATTGGCTCCCTATCCATTTCCGCATCCAGTTCAAACTTCTCCTCCTGACCTATAAATGCATTCACTCTGTGGCTCCTCAGTACCTTTCTTCTCCTATTTCTCCTTACAACCCCCCCTCGGGAACTCCACTCTTCCAGCAAACTGCTCCTATCTGTGCCCTTCTCTTCCACTGCTAACTCCAGACTTCGCTCCTTTCACCTTGCTGCATCGTACGCCTGGAACAAACTACCTATGTCTGTACGCCAGGCACTCCTTCCCTTACCCTCTTCAAATCCAGGTTGAAAACTCACCTCTTCACTGCTGCTTTTGGATCCTGACTCTCCTGAACTCCTTCTCCTTTCCATGCTTTATCCCTGCCTACACCTTCTGTGTTTGTCTTGACTAGATTGTGAGCTCTGATGAGCAGGGATTGTCTCTTACTTGTTTGTGCAGTGCTGTGTATAACTTGTAGCGCTCTATATAAATGCTCAGTAGCAGTAGTAATAGCATGCCAGCACACCCCTTTTTATTTGCTCTTGAGCTATTCTTTTTCACCCTTGCATTTGATCTCCTGTGTGATTCTATATTGTGATTGGCAGGCTCCCTCCACTTCTCAAGCTCCTTCCGACGCTCCTTTACTTGTACAGTTCCTTCTGTGTTTTTATTAATGTATGGTATGTGTGCTGTCTGGTACATTCGGCAGCCAGAGAGAGTGCCCTGACAACAGTGTCGCAGCGTTGGATTTGGCTCTGGCACTGGGCAGGGAACAAATCTACTAAAGCCCAGTTGGCCCAACTGGCTTTTAAGGGGAAGCTTCCTTTTGAACGGTACCTTATCACACCTAGACTATTGGCTAATACCAGCTATTTCTATATCCAAGGAGCATGAAGTGAATATCACAGACATGGCAATATCTGACCATGGCCTGTCTGGATGAGTCGGGGGGGGGGGCACTATCAGATGGGCTCGGCAGTGATGCTTCCCAGTACAACTATACCAAGACCCACAGTTTCTGTGCTTTCTACAAGAGAAATGAGAAATTTTTGAGACCACAAATGTCGTTCATCGAAACTACCCCGCGTTATACTGGGAGACAGCAAAAGCAGTTCTTTGGGGCTAGATCATTGGTTATGAACCACAGCAAAAGGAAACATATTGATTTACAAATTATCTGCCTTACTGTATGGATTGGGGAAGTACGGTGGGCCCTGGGGCAACAGAATATACCGCTGCATGGCAGGGAGTTGGTGGCCGTGCAGGTGGAGCTGAATACCCTTATTCATAGGCGTGCTTATAAATCTCCAGGAACAAGCAGGAATGAGTCTTCACATTTGGGTACGTCGGTACCGACGGAGCCTGCACGGGAATGCTGCCCAGCTTCCAATCAGAAAGCTTTTGGCAGCATCCCTCGCGCCTGCGCGCTGACTTCCCGCCTTCTCCAGAGCCTCTCTTCAGTTTTCGTTTTTCCGCGGAGCCGGCAGGATATCCTTCCTGTCACCGCAGAAACTTTTCTTTTTACTTACTTAATTTCTTTAGTTTTTTGTTTTCTTGTGGTCGCGGCTGTATTTCCCGCCGCCACCGGTACCGCCGGTGGATTTTTGCCTAAATTCTGAGAAACTTTTTCTTCATTTTTTTCTGCCTTAACTTGTTAGGCCTACCAGGCCTCATGGAGCCTTCTTTCCCTAAGAAGTGCATTCGATGTGGAAACACTTGTTTCCTTTTAGACTCCAATAACTGGTGTCTCAACTGTGTGGGTCCTGACCCTTTTTTCCCCTGACATGTCAGGAGATATTTTTGTGAGGAAACCTTCAGTTTTTAAAGTTTCCCTCGATGCCGTTTTTTCCTCGGCAGTGAGGGTACCCGGTTTCTCCATTTCACAGGATCAGGTAACCCACAAACAGTCTGTTAAGACTAGTCAATGCTTGAGTGGTATGTCCCATGCCCAGCATGGTGACGTCTCCGGCCTTACCCTCAAGAATCCATTGGCATTACCCCTGCGGGAGTCTATGGGCTCCAAAGCGGTTTTAAAGGGGTTTCAGGTTGTTCCTGGGGCTCACCCCTCACAGAACATACCTGAGCCATGCTCGGGGGTGGTATCCGCTTCGAGCGGTACCGATCCCCCGGCATCGGCACCGGTGTCGAGTGTTCCACTCTTCACCAGGGATCGTCATCTGGCATCCTCGGTACCTTCGGGGCCGATCGATACGCTTCAGATTGACTTCCCTCGATCCCCACCGTGTCCGGTGGTGGTATCCGCTTCGAGCGGTACCGATACCCCGGCATCGGCACCGGTGTCGAGTGTTCCGCTCGCCACCAGGGATCGTCCTCAAGCGTCCTCGGTACCTTCGGGGCCGATCGATACGCTACGCATGGACATTTCTATATCCCAGCCATGCTCGGAGACGGTACCGCCGTCGAGCGGTTCCGATGCCCTGGCTACGACATCGGGATGCAGTAACCTGTTTCTCGCAGGTGGGTATCATCGGGTATCCTCGGTACCTTCGGGACCGATCGATGTAACCCAGACTGCTTTATCGGTATCGGCATCGCCGATACTGCCACTGACGTTGGTACCCTCGAGGCATGCATCGATAGACTCGCTTCCATCGATGCCGAGTCTTGAATCGATTTCTAGTCTCGAGGACTGGGTACCGACACGTCCTGGAACCGACTCCGCTCGCTTCCAGATAAGCAGTTCCGCAGATCCTAGCTATAACTCTAAACTCATGATCTCGGTACCACTGCAGCAGTCCCCGATGACAACTTTGACCGCTGGTCCTGTATCACAATCGATGTCGATGCCTCCGTTGGAACCGATACCTGGCATTGCTGATGCAGTACCTACTGCCTCTGAGTTAACACGCCAGTATCCCGGTCCATCTACTACGTCTCTTGCTTCACACCATGGTACGTCCTCTGGTGCTCAGCCTCTTTCTTTGGCCTTACCAGGGATGGTTCCCATAGGGGATCAGTCTTTTCAGACTTTTCTCCGAGACATGGCAGCCTTTCTTAATATCTCTATCCCTGGTTGTGCTGATACTCATAGCCCACCGGCACAAATGGAAAATATCATGCTTCCTTTACATCCTGCTCTGCAGGATCTCCTTCTGAGGGTTTGGAAATCACCCTTACCGCTTCCTCTAGCTTCCACAGCTACTGAGGTTCGGTACCGAGTGCCTCCCTCTCCAGGATTTCAGAAGCGGCAACTTCCTCATCGTTCCCTGGTAGTAGAATCAGCACTGAGGAAGGCTAAGAGCAAGAAGATGCATTCTTCTTATCCGCCAGGTCGTTCTTCAAGAACACTCGATGCTTTTGGTCGTCAAGCCTTCCAAACATCTATGCTGGCCTCCAGAATTCTTTCATATATTTTCCACATGAGTCTAACACTCCAGGAGGTCACAGAGAAATTGTCTCTCTTCACCCCTTTTTGCCAGAGCCGAAGGCTACTGATTATTCCTTGCTCATCAATCATAGCCGGAATATATCCTGGTTTCTGTCTCGTGCTTCTATAGACTCTTTTGAGTCTGTTAGCAGATCCTCTGCTATTGCCATTGCAGCATGTCGCAGAGCCTGGCTCGAAGCTTCAGACTTGAATAGACGGGCACAAACTATACTGGCTCATTCTCCTTGTACAGGAGACGGTCTTTTTGGTAAGGAGGCTTTACGTCAGGTTGCTCAATGCTCCACTGACTCTCCTTCCACTACAGACCATTCTAAGCCATCCCATTCTTCGAGGGGTAGGAAATGTCCTAACAAACCTTCTTTCCCTAAGAAAAGAAAGTTTCATTCCTCTCCTGCCCATCATTCAGAGGTACCTAAGCAAGGGACACCTCAGCCTAGTCTGAAGTCCTCCAGCTCTGGCCACTCTCAGCATTCCCAACAACCATAGGGGCTGAGAATTATAGTCTGCAGTTCACTTCTACCTATTAGAAGTTGCTTCACTGTGCTTTTCTTTCTCAGTGTACTAAGATGTCGGAACATTCTTGTTTAGGGACTACGCACTTCTCCTCCTTTACTCTCTAGAGGAGCAGTTACTACTATCCCCTGATAGTTCTGTCCCACTTTGAACATTTTTTTCCTTCAAGTTGCACTTACCCTGAGGGTACGTCACCCTCCACTTACTTGCCTACCCTCTCTACAGGACTTCTTCCTGGTTGAGGGGTACCATACTGAGAAGCTTCTTAGCACGCTTATTCCTCAGAAAGAGACAGGAGATGCCTCCTCTCCTTCCTTGTCTCTTATTCTTAAATGGGCACAGTACAATCTCTCTGCTGGTTTCTATCACCAGCTGTGCCTGCAGGAGTTACAGTGATTGTGTTACTGGTACTTTCTAGTTCCAGTCCCTTGTTCCAAGGTTTATCTAGCCTCAGTAGTGATTCCAGGCTGCTCCTCAGCTATCTTGGATCCTCCTACTTTTTGGCTTTTTCACAATCTTCCTCCATCTCCTCTCTTAGGATATGGCAATACCACTGACTTCAGTCAGTTTATCTCCTCTTTCTCCTGCACAATGCTCTCTGCACTCTCAGAGAAGCTTTCTACTATGAGGGCCTTATTTTAGAGCATTGACCTTATCTCTGAAGCTATCAGTAGGGAAAAGCTTAATTCCTTCCCATGCCTATGAGGGTTCTCCAAACCCTCTGGTCTGGGCTGTTAGTATGATATATAAGTTCTTCTGCGTGAAGATCCAAGGCTGATGTTTACGCATGCTCCCTCTGGGTCCCTCCAGCAGGTCCCTCTGGTATCTTCTTGCGTTGCTGAACATCTGCCATGTCAGTGTTCTTTGCAACTCCCGCCTTGTTCTTTACAGACTGATATCATCATCTGTTCTCACGCAAACATCAAATTATCTTACTGGATTCCCTCAATCCACGGAAATAGATTCTTTACACATATCCCAAGTGGGTCCACCCTCTTGTGGAGCAGAGAATCTTTTCTTTTATATTCCCCATATACAACTATGGGGCTGGGTGGTAGATATGTATCTTCAATCTCTATCTTGTATGTAGCATCTCCATATATGTCTACATACCTATCTCATTACCCTGGTGGTGCAATTCCATGCCCCACCAATGTATATATATTTCCGTATATCATATACAGTCAAACCTCGGTTTTCATGATTAATCCGTTCGAAAAAGTCTGACTAAAACCGAAACGTATGAAAACTGAAGCAATATTTCCCATAAGAAATAATGTAAATCCAATTAATCCGTTCCAGACACCCAAAAATATTCACAAAAAATACATTTTATAGAGAATAACTATATTTTTACATACAGAAAACAACGAGAAATAAATATAAATGACTAATGAAATGGATAAATGAACATTTAACATCACTGAAAGCAAGCTAAGTACAGTACTGTACAGTACAGTATGTTAACATCTGGCCTTAGCCACCCCTGACAAGCTGCTGTGCCCAGCTCTCTTCGGAATCACATTGAATTCAGTCCATTAAAATACCTTTACATTATCTGCTCAATGCTTCAGAATGGCAGAAAATCTTAATGATATAGCTTCAGAGGTACCCTGCAAGAGAAAGAACTGCCTCCCACATTCATGCAACATCTCCTGCTTACGTTGACAGCTTTTCTTCCCTGCTACCGGGACAAAATCTCAGTCAAAAGACGTTGAAAACCGAAGCAATGCATGAAAACCGGGACAAAATCTCAGTCAGAAAAGACGTTGAAAACCGAAGCGTATGAAAACCGGGGCAAATGAAAACCGAGGTTTGACTGTATATATATTTTGATACATTTCTTCACCCATATCCTAATATACACATATGGACATATGTATATATCTATACATATATATATATATATATTCCATCCACATATATATATATATATATATTGTCACCACTCACCCTCCCAGAGGCATTTAGCGTGGGCAAGGCAAGTGGGTAGTTGTGTTTCTTATACTGTGAACTTTAAATGGAGGTTTGGAAAGGCCTCCTGGGTAATGTAGTCCTACAGTAGTAAGAATGAGTCCAAGTTGTGCACGAGTGGTTCAGGTTAAATTAGGATTTATTGCCCCTCCTGGGGTTGGATGTTGATGACCATGAACAAAGAATATATTTACAAAGAAACCATACTCCTGATGTGAACAAAAATAGGCAACTTAAATAATGCTTATCTTCAGCTGTTACGGAATCAAAAAGAATAAAACAGTTTCCCTCCAAAATACTTCTTTTGGCTGTTTTTCTTCCTTCAGCAAAATCCAGTATTATTAACAAAGGGACTGCACATTGTCTGCCACCATATAAGAGCAGTCCATAAACACTTCGGACTCAGGGGGTTGATAAGGGTCCCACTGCATAAGATCACCTTCTTCCTTAAGGTCTCTTAGAGAGGGTTCTTCTGCCTGCCACGCAAACCTCTCCGTTCCAATTACAGGGTTCCCTTCCCCCAACCTGCTCTGTGAGTCTGGGTGTTTGGCTTCCTGTGCACACAGCCCTCTGTAATTAAAAGGATACACGTTTCCCTCTTTTGTTTGGCTACAGGGAATTCTGTGTCTGCCTTTAGAATTGCTTTCTCCCAGGAATCTCCCTTGGCTACAAAAAGGTTGGTAAAACTTTTCTTTCCCCTTTGATAAAAGCTTGGTATCAGGGAAATAAGCTTTACCTGCAGGCTGTCTGTTGTGAGCACAGCGTGGTTGTCTTTTCTGGTTCCCAGAATAAACGTCTCTGCTTTTTGGATAGTAAAAATCCCCAGTGCTTTTTGTAGTTGAGCACTGCTCCCTAGGAACTGGACTTGAATATCTTCCCCAGCTCTCTTACTCTGAGAAGTTCCTCCGAGTGGAATTGGGATTTCTTTCCCTTTTCCCTTCTCTCAGCCACAGACCTTGGCTGCCCTCGGAGTATCTATCTTTCTCTGGTTTTCTCCTTCTTTCAGCTTTCTCCACGCTTGCTGTGCTGCCTTTTCCTTCTGTCTCCGTATCTGAGACTATGTCCGTCTCTTTCACCTTCCCCTTCTCCTTCTCCTTCTCTGTCCTATATTTAACTAAAGGCTTTTTATCTAAGTTTCTTTCTCCGTTGTGCTGAGCCACACCTCCCACCAGGTGTTCCCACTTCCCTGATGAGGCAGGAGCTAGCTCAGGGGATGGGCGTTCCCTAACACTCTGTGACGTTCTTTGTTTAGGGTTTCCATGCCAACCCTCCATGCTTGTTTCAGCACTGACAGTTCTGGTTTCACTTTGTAGTGAATCCTCTGTCTCCATCGGTTCTGAACCTTGCACTTCACGACAATATATATATATATATATTGTCACAGGGTGGACATAGGGCAGCCTGAGAAGGTGCAGAGCAGTGTGAATGATCACGGTGAAAGTGACAGAATAAACAGGAGAATGTTTATTGGTTGCCAGGGACAACCTAAGCACACGTGCACAGAGCCCAGAAAGACACACCCAGAGAGCAAAGCAAGGGAGTCTGCTTTACCTTATAGAGTGCACCTGAGGGAAGGTGGAGTCAGGAAATATGCAGATAAAACAGACTACCAAACATTTGGAGATAGGGAATCCTGGAGAGAGGAGCCAAGGAGGGAATCCTGGAGAGAGGAGCCAAGGAGGGAATCCTGGAGAGAGGAGTCAAGGAGGGAATCCTGGAGAGATGAGCCGAGGAGAGAATCCCTGAGAGAGGAATTAAAGCAGCAGAGGTCACAAGCTGAAAGGCAGCAGGGGAGCCGGTGTGAATGTTGGAAAGAGTCCAGAGACCTGTGTGGTTCTGGGAGAAGGCAACACCCTGACAGCGTGAATGTGTTTGGAAAGCAAGAAGAATACAGGAAGACTGCAACAGCAGGTACAGGGGCAAAGAGTAGATACAAGGGCTATTTGCCATTTGAAAGGGAAGGGCCCTGGAGGCTTAGAAATAGCCATATAAAGCCCAGATATTCAGAGGCTAATAATAGCTTTTCTCCTGATTATAGAAGTGTTAAAAGAAGAGGGCTTCACTTACCTAGAAAAGCTGAAGAAATCCCTTCTCACGGTGAGTTCCCAGCTTCTAGGGAAACACCGTTACACCGGTTGCAATCAGGCACAGTTGGGCCTGGAAAGCTAGGGCAGACCCGGCAGGGACCCTATCAAAATTACCCAGCTAGCAGGTCAAACAAGGACCGGAGCTATGCATTGAGGCACCAGCGGGGGCAGGGCTCTGAAAGACATCACTCAGAGTTTGGTGATACTCCCCAGAGAGGCAGTGCTGCTCACAGGAAGAGAAACTTCTTGACTGACGAGGCAAGCCTTCCATATTTTTATTCCACGTTGGAAGTGGATAGTGGAGATACCAATGAGCAAGAAATAATGGAATATGAGAATTCTGAAGTATTAACAAATACAGAATTGATGGACTGTTCTTTCTCTGTGATAGAGCCAGAGATATCATTAAGGTAAATGTGATTTGTGTAACCTTAAATTCCAGTATACAAGTGGCAGAGCTGCAACTCTCTCCCTCTCTCCAAGCCAAGCAGTCAGTAAGCAGTCAGTTAGGCTGTTTATTATTTACTTTTGGTTTAAAGTTATCAGCTGAAGGAAGCTACTTTTGTTACATAGTTATCTTTTGTTTGAAGCCAAGTGAGCTGTTAATTTCTGTTGTTTAAAAAGAAGAAACCTCAAGGGACGGGGAATAAAACCCTAAAAGAAAAGAAAGTTCTTCTGTGTGATTTATATATATAGAAGCAAGGCACAACTACCACCCTCATAATAGCCCAACAATACCAGCAGTCACGGCTGGGGCGGATGAGGTGTGACATATAAATGGCGTAGAATCTGAGGATAAATTTTCGGGGGGCATAAGAAGTGCCTGAAAAAAAAGAAAGGACAGTGCTAAAAAGCAGGAAAAGTTTGCTCCAGAAGAATTTGGAGAGGATTCGGCTGGCAGACCGGCCAGTGGTGAGGTATTGGAGAGGATTCGGCTGGCAGACCGGTCAGCGGTGAAAAGACCTTTTCTCACATGCTGGAGTCTACCAGGAAACCGAGGTATTGGTAACCTGGGTGGACGGGAAGGATACAGTGAGAAAAAGGGGGATATAAAAGGGGAGAAAAAGAAACCTTGTCTGTGATACCGCACTTGGTGGGTTTTTTTTCTCTTTATTTCTAGGTGCAGTGTAAAAGAAAAGAGGATGGATCCACAAGACATGCTGGCCTGGATGGGCGAACAGCAAGAAAAGCAGGCCAGAATGTTACAGCACTTGCAGGAACAGTACATGGCAGCGATGCAGGAGCAGCAAAGGCCGCTATTGGAAGCGATGACTGCACTGCTAAGGAAGTCTGCAGAGAAAGAATCAACCATACCGCAAGTAGACACTCATACAGGTCTTGCTATGAGACATTTGGGGCATGAAGATAACCCCGATGACTTTATTGAAGCGTTTGAATGCATAGCAGGAAATTTAAAGTGGCCTATAGAACAATGGGTGATGAGATTCGCTCTAATTTTAAGCGGAGAGGCTTTATCTGCCTTTAAGGCCATGCCAGCTAGCCTAGCAAATAATTATGCCGAAATAAAAAAGGCAGTAAAGGATCGCCTTGGTTTGACCCCGAGGCATTATAAAAGGCTGTTTAGAGAAGCAATAATGTTGGAGAGTGAGACTCCAAAGGCTTTGTGCCAGAGGCTTAAGAGCTTGCTTTATAAATGGTTAGACCCTGAGAATAGGACACTAGAGTCTGTATTAGATGAGCTTGTTTTGGAGCAATTCTTGTTAACTGTACCTCAAGAAATGAAAATGTTCCTAACGTTACAAAATTGCTCAAACTCTGAAGAAGCAGCTGTAATGGCAGAGGTGTTAAAGGAAGGAAAGCATGCCACTGTATCTAATATAAGCCTTTTAAAAGGTACAGGTATGACTGGAATGCATGAAAGTAAAAAGCATACACCCAGGAGAGTGAATGAGTATAACCCTGATAAGAGTAATGTAGAAAGGAACACTAGGAGGTGCTATAAGTGTGGCAGATCAGGCCACGTGATAAAAGAGTGTAGGGTTAAGACAGTCCTGATGGTAGGGGCAGAGAAGATAGTACCAAAAGGCATATGTTTACAGGTACAGGTGGAGGGAGAAAGTGCTATGGCTATACTCGATTCTGGGGCAGAACAGAGTTTAATAGCACAAGAATTTTGGGAAACTTTGAAGCCGTCTCGCCCAGTAACCCAAAAACAGGTAGCAATAAAATGTGTGCACGGCGCACAGCTTCCCTATCCCTTACGCCAAGTAAGCGTCAAGGCACTAGGGGCAGAAAGAAAGTTGCAAGTAGCAATAGTTCCTGGGCTACCCCAAAAGCTAATTTTAGGACGGGACTGGCCTTTGTTTCCAGGGATATTGAGCCAAGGGTTAGGCATGAAAACGGGATTGGTCACCACACGATCCCAAGTCCCGGTAGCAAAACCCCAAGAAACCCCGGTAGCTGAACCCCAAGAAACTCCGGTAAATGAACCTCAAGAAGCTCCAGTAGAGGGAGTAGAAACCCCTACAGTAGAGAGAGCAGAAACCCCTACAAAAGAGGAGGTCAAAGAGGCTCCTGAGAAGGAGGCCGAAGCGGAAGAGAGGGATCCGCTACCTAACCATGAAGAGTTAGTTCAGAGTCCAGTGGGGGAAGGAAAAAAACCAAGGCTACCAAGCGACAGGAAAGGGATAAGAGAGCCAAAGGAAGAAGGGAACTAGAAACGGGGGAAGGGTTACCTTGGGTCCCCACTGCCCTCGTCCAAAAGTTTCCATCTTTTCCGATGGAGCAGAGGGCAGACTTGGCCCTCAAAAGAGCTTTCGAGTGGGCTCAGATGGACCGTAATACATTACCAAGGTTCCTGCTCGACCAGAATATTTTATATAGGGAGAGTTTAGATCCCTATACAGGAGCTGTGAGGAAGCAGCTAGTGGTGCCAGTAGCCTTTAAGGCGGTAGTTTTACGCCTGGCACACGACCATCCAGTTGGGGGACATAAAGGTGTCCAAGGGACACTGGATCAGATTTTAGCACGTTTTTATTGGCCAGGGGTGTATCAAGAGACCAAGCGGTATTGCGATGCTTGCCCGGCCTGTCAAAGGGTTTCCATATCCAGGCCCAAGGCAGCACCCTTAATGCCATTACCCACAATAGCTACGCCTATTAGGCGAATGGGGATGGACATCATGGGCCCATTAATAAAAACGCCTAGGGGTTTCCAGTATTTATTAGTTATTGTAGACCATGCGACCCGCTTCCCATGGGCTATACCCCTTAGGAATATATCAGCTAAAATCATAAAGCTGTTCTGCGAGGTGGGGTTCCCCGAAGAAATATTAACAGATCAGGGTACAAATTTTGTATCAAAGTACCTTGCTAGAGTCTGGGAGGCGTTCGGCATACGCCATATAAAAACGTCAGCGTATCACCCCCAGACCAATGGGTTGGTGGAGCGCACCAACCAGTCAATAAAGCATTTGTTGCGCAGAGGCCTAAGAAAGGGGGAAATGATGGAATGGGATACGTTGCTCCCGTTCGTCATGTATGCGTGTAGAGAACGAGTTCAAACCTCGCTAGGAGTATCCCCATTTGAACTACTGTTTGGGAGGTCTCCAAGGGGAGTATTAGATATTTTAAAAGATGAATGGGTAGAACCCAGAGTACCCGAAGTGGGGATCCCACAGTTCCTGAAGGAATTAAGGACACGCCTAAAGAAAACGTCCCAGGCCTCGATAGAGAACTTGAACCGTAGCAAACAGTGCCAGAAGAAATATTATGATAGGGATACACAGACTAGGGAACTGGCGGCAGGGGACAAGGTCCTCATACAATTGGCGGACCCTGGTCCAAAGTTTGAATCTAGATGGAAGGGTCCAGCCGTGGTAGTGAAAAAAGTAGGTTTTGTGTCATACCTAGTGGAAAATGAAAGTGGACGTAGGCAAGTATACCACGTCAATGTATTAAAACCGTGGAAAGAAAGGGTGGCCACAGCTAATTTGGCCTATCGCGAGCAGCACCGTAGAACCCCGCAAGGGATTACATGCTGTCCACGAAAAATCGCGGCAGCAAGTAATGTTTTAAGGGGGGGAATGTGTCACAGGGTGGACATAGGGCAGCCTGAGAAGGTGCAGAGCAGTGTGAATGATCACGGTGAAAGTGACAGAATAAACAGGAGAATGTTTATTGGTTGCCAGGGACAACCTAAGCACACGTGCACAGAGCCCAGAAAGACACACCCAGAGAGCAAAGCAAGGGAGTCTGCTTTACCTAATAGAGTGCACCTGAGGGAAGGTGGAGTCAGGAAATATGCAGATAAAACAGACTACCAAACATTTGGAGATAGGGAATCCTGGAGAGAGGAGCCAAGGAGGGAATCCTGGAGAGAGGAGCCAAGGAGGGAATCCTGGAGAGAGGAGTCAAGGAGGGAATCCTGGAGAGATGAGCCGAGGAGAGAATCCCTGAGAGAGGAATTAAAGCAGCAGAGGTCACAAGCTGAAAGGCAGCAGGGGAGCCGGTGTGAATGTTGGAAAGAGTCCAGAGACCTGTGTGGTTCTGGGAGAAGGCAACACCCTGACAGCGTGAATGTGTTTGGAAAGCAAGAAGAATACAGGAAGACTGCAACAGCAGGTACAGGGGCAAAGAGTAGATACAAGGGCTATTTGCCATTTGAAAGGGAAGGGCCCTGGAGGCTTAGAAATAGCCATATAAAGCCCAGATATTCAGAGGCTAATAATAGCTTTTCTCCTGATTATAGAAGTGTTAAAAGAAGAGGGCTTCACTTACCTAGAAAAGCTGAAGAAATCCCTTCTCACGGTGAGTTCCCAGCTTCTAGGGAAACACCGTTACACCGGTTGCAATCAGGCACAGTTGGGCCTGGAAAGCTAGGGCAGACCCGGCAGGGACCCTATCAAAATTACCAAGCTAGCAGGTCAAACAAGGACCGGAGCTATGCATTGAGGCACCAGCGGGGGCAGGGCTCTGAAAGACATCACTCAGAGTTTGGTGATACTCCCCAGAGAGGCAGTGCTGCTCACAGGAAGAGAAACTTCTTGACTGACGAGGCAAGCCTTCCATATTTTTATTCCACGTTGGAAGTGGATAGTGGAGATACCAATGAGCAAGAAATAATGGAATATGAGAATTCTGAAGTATTAACATATACAGAATTGATGGACTGTTCTTTCTCTGTGATAGAGCCAGAGATATCATTAAGGTAAATGTGATTTGTGTAACCTTAAATTCCAGTATACAAGTGGCAGAGCTGCAACTCTCTCCCTCTCTCCAAGCCAAGCAGTCAGTTAGGCTGTTTATTATTTACTTTTGGTTTAAAGTTATCAGCTGAAGGAAGCTACTTTTGTTACATAGTTATCTTTTGTTTGAAGCCAAGTGAGCTGTTAATTTCTGTTGTTTAAAAAGAAGAAACCTCAAGGGACGGGGAATAAAACCCTAAAAGAAAAGAAAGTTCTTCTGTGTGATTTATATATATAGAAGCAAGGCACAACTACCACCCTCATAATAGCCCAACAATACCAGCAGTCACGGCTGGGGCGGATGAGGTGTGACAATATATATCTGTATATATATGTGTCTGTTGGAGGGCTTCTCAAGGGTTGATATGTCTTACACACTATAACCCTTACTGTCTATACTAAATGTTTTACCTTCTAGAGGGTTTAGACAGTCTATCGCCCTACTTGCATACCATATTATGATGCAGGAACTGTTAGGCACCAATAACTACTGTGGTGCTAACATCTTCCATTTTTTCTTTAAGTCCTTGAAGCATCAAGCTTCAATATTTTTTCCTATCTCTCGCCAGCTAGGAAAAATAGTGTACATCTTTATCTTGAGTAGACAACTGTTCTCCTTGGGAATAGGGGTTTTTTTCCACTCCCCTTCTTCCCGCCAGGACTGGGCTAGTTCTCTACCTCCGTCAGTCTTCTTCCTTTAGCCTTCATTGTTAATGACTTTATGCCTATAGGAGTTTTCAGCTTTTTCCCATAAAGCTTTCCATTGAAGACCTGACCTCTAATCCTACCCAGTTGACACCTGGATCGTCTGCTACCTCCAGGTCTGGACCTTCATCCTCACTGCTGTGAGGTCACTTTGAAGATTCCGCCACTGCTTATCCAGTAGACTCCATCATGCTCTCGACTTCCTATGATTCAGTAAGTACGCTGCATATTTTAAGTGTACATTAAATGTGTTTAATGTTACTTCTCATATATACCAAGGACTTCTCCCCTATAGTCCATGGCTATGCTGTTTCTTTCCTCACAGCTCCTTTATTGTCAACTCCTGCCCTCCATCCCACGAAGGATGCCGGGAATTCCTGGAAACAAAATGCTTCCCTGGCCGAGGCCTCTGCATTTTTATGGGATCTCCCCCTGGCATCCCTAGCTAGGAAGTCCCCATATGTGAAGACTCATTCCTGCTTGTTCCTGGAGATAGCACAGTTACTTACCTGTAACAGGTGATCTCTGGGAACAGCAGGAATTAGTCTTCACAACCCTCCCACCTCCCCTGGGAGTTGCATCTCTTTATCTTCTTCCTTTCTCTCCTCGCCTTTGTCTCAGCTTTGAAACTCAACTGAAGAGAGGCTCTGGAGAAGGCGGGAAGTGAAGTGAGCGCGCAGGCGCGAGGGATGCTGCCAAAAGCTTTCTGATTGGAAGCTGGGCAGCATTCCCGTGCAGGCTCCGTTGGTACCGACGTACCCATATGTGAAGACTAATTCCTGCTGTTCCCAGAGATCACCTGTTACAGGTAAGTAACTGTGCTGTCCCAAATATATTACCAGTGTCAAATGCATCAATATGGGAACAGGGTGAGGAAGCCTTTGGCTTTCTTAGTGAAGCAATGGCAGGTCTCGAGGGGAGTAATGGCCCTACGAGAGGGAGGCAGGATGACGAGTGGCATATACTGGCACTAACCGCGTCTTCCATCAACAGCTTTACTCAGAGGGAAGTGGCCCGTTGCTGGGAGACACAGCAGACCTAGACAGAGTTGAGCTCCCAACACTCACAGCTGAGCACTACAAAATCTTAAATCAGCCCATTACAGAAGAGGAAGTGGAAGGTGCTATCAAGCAATCAAGAATCTATAAAGCCCCAGGCCAGATGGGTTTTGAAATGAGTGGTATAAAATGATGCAGGATAATGTTTGTGATTCCTTACAAAAACTTTGATCACCTTATCCAGAGAGGGATCTTCCCCTATCAGTCAAACATGGCACACATAGTGGTTCTCCCTAAGCCGGGCTGAGACCCTCTTCTCATGTCTCATTTCCTTATTGAACTGTGACAATAAACTCCTTGCGAAGATCCTAACCAACCAGCTAGCTTGAATCATGTCATTTCTAATCCAAGAGGGTCAGGTCGGGTTCGTGAAAGATAGACACCAGGTTCTCAACCTTCGTAGAGTGATAACTTCGATTAAGGCGAGCCAGATACAGAAACTGGATGCGGTACTTATACACTTTGATGGCGAAAAAGCTTTAGATCTAGTCAATTAGAAGTTTCTTTTGGGGGTATTGGAGCGAATGGGGTTCTCTGGTTTATTTATGCAGTCCATAAGACTTCTTTACAAGGACCAAAGCGCAGCAGTAGTTGTCAATGGACAAACCTCAGAAACCTTTAAGTTGCGCGGGGCACCCATCAGGGATGCCAACTATCTCCACTATTTTTCCTCCTGTTTTTGGAACCAGTCTTGCGAGTCATCCAGGCAGATCCACAAATTGAAGGAATGCAGGTGTAGCCCAGTACTTTCAAGTTAGCGGCCTATGCGGACGATATATTATTAAACTTATGAAACCCGCAGCGGTCACCTGCACTGCTGTTGGCGGTCTTTCGGGAATTTGGAGCCCACTCAGAGCTAAAGTTGAACATGGTCCAGCGGCATGTTTTATCTGATTTCTACAACATTTAGAAAAGCGGTAGATAGACCTCTTCCCGCTGAGGTGAACATCCAGCTGTTTTAAGTACCTGGGAGTACAGGTGATGGCAGACTTAAAGCAGCTTCACAAAATTAATGTCCACCCCATGCTAAAGAAAGAATGGGAGCAGCTGCTTAAGAGGTAGACCCTGCCTCTGTCACTGATGGGGCAAATAGCGCTATACAAAATGATGCTGCTTCCCAGGTGGCTGTACCTGTTTCAGGTCATACCCGTGCGAATGTGGAAAAAAGACCTGAAAACTTGGCAAAATGGCAGATGGTTTGGTTCTTGTGGAGAGGCCGGTGGCCAAGAATCTCATTTGAGCGCTTGTTGGGGGACCTGGGACAGGGGGTTATGGGGCTGCCAGATTTAGCTCAATACAATTTCAGCTGTACACTTCGCCATGTCAGAGATTGGTTATATCAGGCTTCTCCTTGCACCCCGAAATTAGAAAGACAGCTTCTGGAGACAGTACACCCACTGTTTGTGATGCACGCACCACAGGAAAGACTAAATAAGTACTTGCAAACAAGTCCAGAGTTACAAGTTGTGTGGGAAACTTGGAAAGTGCAATGCCAACAACTAAAACATAATCCTTGGAGTACGGGGTTTTTACTCCTAAGTGGTAAGCCGGACTTCCCAGCAGGAAGTACATCACGAGCCTTCCAATGCTGGGAACAATGCGGCCTTACATGATTGTCCCAAAACTATAACATAATCCTTGGAGTACGGGGTTTTTACTCCTAAGTGGTAAGCCGGACTTCCCAGCAGGAAGTACATCACGAGCCTTCCAATGCTGGGAACAATGCGGCCTTACATGATTGTCCCAATTCATCAATCAGGAAAATCAATCTAAAACCCAAGCAGATTTTGTGAGAGAGTTTCAGATAACCCCCAAGGACATACTCGCACTCATACAAGTACGCCACTACATAGGGACAATGAAGTGGGAGGAGTTAGACCCGACCTTTGTGGATAAGATAGACTCCTTCTTTGAAATTATGGACAGGAAGCGCATATTGCTGTCCCGTGTTTGGAAGGCATGGGCTGTACTAGTGGGGAAACAGCAACATTCTTGAAAGACTAGAAAAGGGAACTGTTACTTCTGGAGAGAGATCTGCAATTGTGAGTATATATTTCTGGGAATTTTCTGAAAGGAATTCTTTCTATTAAAGCTATTTAATCTGTGAACCCACTATTTTTTGTTAACTCAGTCAGGGCCTAGTAGCAGCAGTTTAAGTTTAAATTTAAAACACAGAAGAGAACTTTCTGGTTACATTAAATACCCAGCAGAGAGCTTGTAGTTTTAATTTAATAGTCACTCAAGGCCTAGTATCAGCAAAGTACTTTTAGTTTAAATTTAAAAACACAGAAGAGAGCTTTCTGGTTAAATTTGGAACCCAGCAGAGAGCTGTAGTTTACATTTAATAGTCACTCAGGGCCTAGCATCAGCAAAGTACTTTTAGTTTAAATTTAAAACACAAAAGAGAGCTTTCGGGTTAAATTTAGAACCCATCAGAGAGCTTGTAGTTTAAATTTCATAATAAGTTAAAGCCTAGCAGCAGCAAAGAGCTATAATTTAAATCAAATAAGAATATAGCTTACCTCAGCAGCACAGGACAGGGTACTGTGTAGCAGCCCTCTTTTAATAAGTGTTATTTCCCTCCCTCCCTCCCCACACACACCCACCCACCCATGGGATAATCGTAGCTTTATAGGTACTTACACATCTTAAAAGACAGGAGGTGCTCTCAAGTGAAGCTCATTACCCAAATCAGTCATACACTAAGGACCTGAGATCAATTAAGCTTCAGTTGAACAAAGTATATTAAACGTATTAGGTGCAGTTTTATTGGTATAAATATCCATAGCAACCCTTAGTAAGTAAAGAACTTAAAGATCTAAACAAAAACTAAAAACTAAGATGCAGATAGCAGTCCAGCAGCGAGATGGGGGCTTTCCAGTCTTTTGCATTGAGTGTCACATGTATGATTTTCTCCCAGTTGGTGAGAGGTCTTACGTGTGCACTAGGTGCAAGGAGCTCTTTGGTCTCAGGGAACAACTCTGTTCTCTAGAGGCTAGAGTAACAGACTTGAAAAACATAAAAAATACAGAGAGGTACATAGACGAGACCTACAGGGATATAGTCCTGAAGTCCCACCTCCAGTCTGGCAGCATCCCTGTTGCCATGGAGGAGAGAGGTCACGTGACAGGAGAGCATCACCCTGGTGTGGCAGGAAGTGATTCTGTAACTAGGACATGTCCTCCAGATGATGTAAACCCTCTCGCACCGAGGACGTTTCTCCAGGGCCATGTACCCATGAGGGAAGGGTTAGGACAGCCGTTATAGTTGGTGATTCGATCATTAGGCATGTAGATAGCTGGGTGGCTGGTGGACATGAGGATCGCCTGGTAACATGCCTGCCTGGTGCAAAAGTAGTGGACCTCACGCGCCACCTAGATAAGGTCTTAGATAGTGCTGGGGAGGAGTCTGCTGTCTTGGTACATGTCGGTACCAATGACATAGGAAAATGTGGTAGGGAGGTTCTGGAGGCTAAATTTAGGCTTTTAGGTAGGAAGTTGAAATTCAGAACTTCCAGGGTAGCGTTCTCTGAAATGCTTCCCGTTCCACGTGCAGGGCCCAAAAGGCAGGCAGAACTCCGGAGTCTCAATGCGTGGATGAGACAATGGTGCAGAGATGAGGGGTTTGGATTTGTTAGGAACTGGGGAACATTCTGGGGAAAGGAGGGGCTCTTCCGAAGGGATGTGCTTCACCTTAACCGGGATGGAACCAGGCTGCTGGCATTAACCTTTAAATAGGAGATAGAGCAGCTTTTAAACTAGATAATAGGGGAAAGCCGACAGTCGCCCAAGAGCAGATGGTTCGGAAGAATGTATCCTTGAAGGATACTACCAAAAGCAGAGAGGTTCCAAAAAAGAGTAAAGAAGCCCAAATGCCCTCGAGTATGGAGCAGACAGAGCTTAAAGATCCCAAATTACCCATGTCTACCAATAGCCAAATTAATATGAATAAAATACAGTCTCTAAAATGCTTGTATACAAATGCTAGAAGTCTAAAACATAAGATGGGAGAGTTAGAATATATAGCACTAAATGAGAGGTTAGATATGATTGGAATATCAGAGACATGGTGGAAGGAGGACAACAAGTGGGACACTGTGATACCTGGGTACAAACTATATCGTAATGATAGAGCTGATCAAATTGGTGGAGGTGTTGCGCTCTATGTTAGAGAGGGCATTGAGTCAGAAAGGATTAAAGTTTTGCAGGAAACAAAATTTCCTGTAGAATCTCTATGGATTGAAATTCCATGTAAAAAGGGGAAGGCGATGGCAGTGGGGGTGTACTATCGACCGCCTGGCCAGAACGAACAAATGGATGGTGAAATGCTCAAAGAAATCAAGGAAGCTAACAAACGTTACAGCGTGGTAATAATAATGGGTGATTTTAATTACCCCGGTATCGACTGGGTCAGTGTCACAGCAGGACATGCTAGGGAGATAAAGTTCCTAGATGAAATAAATGACTGCTTCTTGGAGCAGCTGGTTCATGAACCGACCAGAAGGGAAGCCATATTAGACCTAGTCCTTAGTGGAACCCCAGATCTAGAGCAAGAGATAAGGGTGTTGGGACCACTTGGCAATAGTGATCATAGCATGATCGCCTTTGATTTAATTAGTGGAGGAGGGATAGTAAGGAAATCCACAGTACTACCTTTTAACTTTCGAAAGGGAGACTATGATAAAATGAGGAAAGTAGTTAAGAAAAAACTAAAAGGAGCAGTTGCAAAGGTTAAAGACTTACATCAAGCTTGGGTGTTGTTGAAAAATACTATCTTGGAAGCCCAAACCAGCTATATTCCACGCTTTAAGAAAAGGGGAAGGAAGTCCAAAAAACTGCCAGCATGGTTTAAAGGTGAGGTCAGAGAGGCTGTTGTTGCCAAAAAAGCATCTTTCAGGAAATGGAAAAAAGAGCCAAACGACGAAACCTGGAAACAGCACAAGCACTGGTAGGTCAAATACAAGGCATTGATAAAGAAGGCAAAGGGAGAATTTGAGAAGAAGCTTGCTGCGGAAGCAAAAACGCGAAATAAAGATTTTTTTCAAGTACATTCGTAGCAAAAAACCTGTGAGAGAGTCAGTTGGTCCATTAGATGATAGAGGAGTTAAAGGGGCACTAAGAGGGGACAAGGCGATAGCGGAGAGACTGAATGAATTCTTTGCTTCAGTCTTTACTGAGGAAGATGTAGGGATGTTACCCATGACTGAAGTGGTATTTAAAGGTGTGGAAGAATTGAAGGAAATATCAATACATTGGGAAGATGTATTGCAACTATTAGATAAACTGAAGAGTAGCAAATCACCTGGGCCGGATGGTATACATCCAAGGGTGTTGAAAGAACTGAAATATGAGATTGCAGACCTGCTATTAATAATCTGTGAACTATCATTAAAATCATCGCTAATACCTGAAGATTGGAGGATCGCCAATGTAACACCAATTTTTAAAAAGGGTTCCAGGGGTGATCCGGGAAACTACAAACCGGTGAGCCTCACGTCAGTACCGGGAAAAATGGTAGAAACCATCATAAAGAATAAAATTACTCAGCATGTAGATAGTCATGTCCTAATGGGAGACAGCCAACATGGCTTTAGACAAGGAAGATCTTGTCTTACTAATCTGTTATGTTTTTTTGAAAGTGTGAATAAGCGGGTGGACAAAGGTGAGTCGGTTGATATAGTGTATCTAGACTTTCAGAAAGCCTTTGACAAGGTCCCTCATCAGAGACTTTTGGCAAAACTAAAGAGTCATGGGATAGGAGGCAGTGTACTACTGTGGATCAGGAACTGGTTAAAAGACAGAAAGCAGAGGGTTGGGCTAAATGGCCAATTTTCCCAATGGAGAAAGGTGAATAGTGGTGTACCCCAGGAATCTGTGCTGGGTCCGCTGCTTTTTGACATATTCATAAATGACCTGGAAAGAGGAATAACGAGTGAGGTTATCAAATTTGCAGATACACAAAAAAAGGATATAGCGTTATTAGAAAAGGTTCAGAGAAGAGTCACCAAAATGGTAAAGGGGATGGAAGGATACTCCTATGAAGAAAGGCTAAAAAGGTTAGGGCTCTTTAACCTGGAAAAGAGACGGCTGAGGGGAGATATGATAGAAGTCTATAAATTAATGAACGGAGTGGAACGGGTAAACGTAGATCGATTGTTTACGTTATCAGAATATAGAAAGACTAGGGAACATGCAATGAAGCTACAGGGTAAACTATTTAAGACTAATAAAAGAAAATATTTTTTCACTCAACGTGTAATCAAACTCTGGAATTTGTTACCGGAGGATGTAGTAAAGGCTGTTAGTGTAGCTGGGTTTAAAAAAAAGGTTTGAACAAGTTCCTGGAGGAAAGGTCCATAAACCATTATTAAGAAGGGACCCAGGATATCAATGCTTGACCCAGTACAAACATTGCGGAACCTGTGTCTTTTGGGGAAACTGCTAGGTACGTATGACCTAGATTGGGCACTGTTGGAAACAGGATACTGGGCTTGATAGACCTTGGTCTGACCCAGTATGGCATATCTTATGTTCTTATGACATCAGGAACTGGCCATGTCGGTGGAACACAGAATTAGGGACGCAGTGAATTGGGAACACCCTGACTCAAGCACCTTCAATGGGTGCCACAAGTTTCTGCAGGGGTGATTCTCTGGGAACTTTTGTATAAGATAATTCTATGGGTATAATTCCCACAGGAAGGGCTCGGGCAGCTGGGCTGACAGATACGAGTAAATGTCTTAAATGCTCAGAGCCTCGGAGCACGCTGGGTCACCAGCTCTGGCTATGCCCCACATTGCCAGAATATTGGGCCAAGCTGCAAACATATCTCTCGAAGATGCTGCTCAGGGCTCAACCTCACGACACATGAAATTCATGACCATACAGGAACCGTATATCCAATTGCTCTCCCCCAGGGGGCGCAGTATGGCACTTAATTGCATATTCATATAGGGCTGCATGCTGCCTTTAAGTTTCTCTACCTGCTCGCAAAGCCAAAGCAGTCCTGTGAGGTACTTGAATTCCTGAATCTATTATGGAGGGTATAAGGGGGATCAAGGGGAGAGGAGTGGTGGGGGATGGGATGGGTGGGAGGAAAGACTAGCATGTATAAAAGCAAATTTATTTATTTATTTAACATTTCTTATATACCGCCTTTCAAATGGGAACAATTTGTACCATTTTGTATGCTGACCCCCTGACTGTGTAAGATCCACTGCTGGTTGGGGGTCCTAAGTGTATTTGGTTATTATTGGCACAATAAAAATAATTTAAACATAGTTTTGGTCATAGTGGGCCTATAAGTGAAATTTGGTCAAGATCTAATGGCTGATTAAGTGTTGCAACCAGGGTCTTTATGAAGTCTGGAGAATCTGTTGTGGTAGCATAAATCCTGCCTTCGCCCTACCCCACCCCCCACACATACTATATGATATCAAAATGTATACAGGGTAGCCCAAAAAAGTGAGAACATCTCGTAAATTAAAAGCTTAAATAGTTTACTTATTTACCTTTTTTAGCTATGTAATGTCTTTATTTTGACAATTTCTGGTCGCCATATTTTTTTTTAAATTTGTCAAACGTTTACATCTGTCTTTTTGAATTTTTAAATAACTTATATGCTATGAGATGTTCTCACTATTTTTTGGGCCACCCTGTATATGTAACTACCTAATCTTTTCTCCGTACAATCAGTAGTTCTGATAGACCTTTGTTCACACTATTTACCCCTGTACATAAGTTATTGTTTATTGTATCTAAGTGAAATCCCTGTTGAATGTGCACCACTTTGACCCGTTGAAAAGCAGTATAAAAAATAACCGTTAAATAAATAAAACTAGAAAACTTAAAGTTGAGGACAACGGTCCCCTCGACCAATCTGACTCTGTAACAGACAGGTCATCTGATAAGCTGAATGTGTGGCTACATACAATCAGCCCTGCCCAAAATATATCCCATCCCCTTGAAAAAGAAAACAGGCCCCCATCAAATCCAACATCATTCACTCTGAGTCCCTACTCACACACTATACCCTCTCAAATGTCTCTTCCAGATAATGCTGCTCAATCCTAGTCCCCTCCCCCCATTCAATCTAGTTTGCTCCCTAATCAGTCTATGCTCATATTCACACCATGATAGTAAGTAGAAATAAATATTCAAAACTTTCACGCTCTGGCAATCACAAAATTAAAAATAGAAGCCTTGCCATCCCAAATTTACACAATTGAAATATTGAGCTGCAGTCCAAAAAGAAAATCAGCTTGATCCATCCTTGATTAATCCAGTTAGGCACAATAATCCAAAAAGAGCAGCTCCTCGTAGTGCGGAATGCCATGTGCGGTGTGGCTCCCAAAACACCCATCATTCAAGAAGTGACATTAAGCAAAGATATTAATGTTCTCCATTTCACACATAGAGATTCTGTTAACTGTGAGAGCCAGTCTCCATATAAAATTACTACAATCCAATGCAGCATTATAGCAACCAAAACAGTTTTTTGTTACATAAGAACAGAAGATATGCCATACTGGGTCAGACCAAGGTACATCAAGCCCAGTATTCTGTTTCCAACAGTGGCCAATCTAGGTCATATGTACCTAGCAGTTTCCCCAAGAGACACAAACTAGTTTTTCTTCAGTTCTGTATACTTACTCATACAGAACCATAACTTATCAAGTTCAGCAAAGCCTCAAAGAAAGCTGTAAAAGATCTATTGGTTCATGTGGAATTATTCTGTGTACACACGAACATCTTCAGGTTCTGTATAGGTCGAGGTCTTGTGTAATACGCAGTTGCGCAGGATAAAGTAGGCCATAGCGGGCCCCTGTTTCTTGAAAGTAGGCCTTAAAGCTAGAAATTCCTTATGCTGAGTGGCATTTGATTTAGCCACATCGGGAACCACAAAAATCTTTTGACCTTTATGCAGGAATGGAGAACGCATCTTGGCCGAGGCCAATATTTCCAACACTTGAGGATATCTTAGAAGCTTTGCCACAAATGGTTGAGGTGCTTCCATGTTTGAGATCAGATCGGAGGAAACACGATGTGCCCGTTCTACCTCCATAAGCTTGGAAAATTGAATGCAGAACAATTTGGGGAGAGTATCTTCTAGGAATCTTACCATGTCTGGATCCTCTGATCCCTCAGGCAGACCCACGATCCTTACTTCAAAATCCAACTGCAGTTTTTTAATGACCACGTCATCTGCACACACTTGAGCTATTTCTTCTGTCTGAGGCACCCACTCCTCCAAAGTTTGTATTCAAGGTTGGCATGCAGAGAGCTGTGCAGTTTAGTTTTCAACTCAATCTTTACTATATTAGTTACATTTAATTGTGTCTGTATCAAATATTTCAGAAAACCCAACGCCATCGTAAGTTCTGTACTTGATTCTTTATCCTTGGCCACCACTTTTTCAGGAGAGGCTGCATCAGTTTTACAGTGTTTTTAAACTTGTTGACACATTGAAGGAACCATCCGACTTCCCAGATGTATTCCCAGTGAAAAGACTAATGCCTAATTAATGCCAGGTGTATTAAATGTATTTTAATCAGCTACAAGAGGTAGTCCCTGCTCGTCAGAGTCATGCTCGTCCGAGCTTATAATCTAGTTGAGACAGTATAGAGCATTAGTCAAGTCAGTTGCAGAGGCGGTACGGCAGAAGCGGGGGTGGGGTTGTCTTAAAGAGAGAGGGGCTGTTTGAATGAGGGGGAGGGTGTGATGAAGCTCAAGAGCAGATGCTAGGTTAGGAGACAGAATGGAGGGAGAAGTAAGGAAGGTAAAGGGAGAGGGGGGAGGAAGTTGGGGAGCATGAGGAAGAGAAGGACTATATGATGGGCCATATGGGAGGAATAGTGGGGGCTATGCAGCATATGTAATCCTATAAGCAATGAGGACTTACAAGCATATGTAATTTTACAAGCAGTGAGGACTTACGAGTGGGGACAACATGCTATAAAGTATAGGTTAAAATACAAGGAAATTACAGGCAGTGGGTAGTGGGGAGACTATAGCCTGTGCAGCAAGGTCAATGTAGGTAATGGGAGGCAAGTTTAATCCAAGTAATGTCCAGGCAAAGCAGCATGTGTTATGAGGCAGCAGTGGATTGTCCAGGCAAAGCAATATGTTAACCTACAAGCAATGGGGCAGTAATGGATTGTCCAGGCAAAACAATATATTAACCTACAAGCAATGAGGCAGCAATGGATTGTCTATGCAAAGCAAAATGTTAACTGCAAGCGATGAGCTGGGAGTGAGGCAGCGGAGGGTCATGTAGGCAATGCTGTGCAGAATTTGTTGAGCTGCTTACCTGTGGTGACACAGTCTGGGTTGGTTGTCCTGTGGTGGAAGGTGGACGGTTATTTTGGGGAGATGCTTATGGCGTGCCTAAGGGCTGCGCCAAAAGGCCCTTTGGCGTGGTCCTTAGGCGCAGGCCTGGCAGGCACGGGCACCTGAGTGAGAGGGCCCTAGGTAGGGAGACCGAGGTCCCTCCCACAGCCTGGATTGGGCTGGAGCTCCCAGGCCACGCGGTGCTCAGCCGGGAGACCGAGAAGGATGGTGGCTCTGCTCTGGAGCCGGCGGCTCTGCTCTGCAGTGGACGATTTAGTCCTTCCCACAGCCCCTATTGGGCTGGAGCTCCCAGGCCATGCGGTGCTCGGCCGGGAGACCGAGAAGGATGGCGGCTCTGCTCTCGAGCTGGCGGCTCTGCTCCGCAGTGGGTGATTTAGCCCCTCCCACAGCCCCGATTGCAATAATAATAATGATTTCTGTTTGCAATAACATATCAACTAGGGATGTGCAGTTGTTTGAAACAACATTTCCTATATGGTGTCTTTCATCTGAAGTGGAAATTTAAAAAAATACCAGAATGTCATCACTTTTCTTCTGTTGTAATTAGTGTGTATTATCGCTCAGTAATGGGTGTATAGTGTGACACTGTGCAATATTAATGCCATTTTCCCCGAGAAATTAAAAAAAAAAAATCGCACAAACAAAACAAAAATATTTGGTTCGCACACCCATGATATCAACTAGTTTGAGCTGTCTCTTTTACCAGCATTTTTGAGAGGCAAAATTGTTGCTATAGAACTATTTGTGCTCTTTCTCACGTTTCCAACACAGGGATCGGCAATGCATGCAAATCTCTCTCATGTATATTCATTGTGGTTATCCTGAACACCTGACTGGTTAGGTGTGACCCAAGGACTGGATTGAGAATCCCTGCTCCAACAATGTTATTTTGCAAGGTGTTTAAATCCAGTTCAAATTCAGCCATCTCTGTTTATTTTATTTCCTTTTCCCTATTCTTTATTTCCCTTTTTCTTGTTAAATGAATTTACATAGGATAGACTACGGCACACTGAAAACTGCTTGTATGTTTTCTTTTGTTTATTTTCTAAAGTACTGCTTGATTCTTTCATCTTTTCTGCTTTTTTAAGATTTTTCTTTCCACAAGTGTGTATCATGGATTGTTTCATTTTGAAAATAATAAAGTTTAAAAAAATCCGTTTAAGATCAGTATCAAATGTGTTCTTACACAGCAATGGGTGTGACATACTGGTGCATATTATTTCATTGATAGGGGTTAGTTTTAGAGCTTGCAATGATCTTTTTTGCTTTTGCTCCCACCTTTCATAGTATATACATTTAAATACCTCCAAGAGACATTTAAATACCTCCATGGCATATATGCACATGAGTCTCTTTCAATTGAAAGCAAGCTCTGCTACGATGGGACATAGGATGAGAGTGAAAGGGAATCAACTCAGCAGTAATATGCGGAAATATTTCTTTACGGAAAGAGTGATAGATGTGTGGAATAGTCTCCCAGTGGAGGTGGTGAACACAAGGACAGTATCTGAATTCAAAAACGTATGGGACAAACAGAGGATTTCTAAAGGTAATAAGGGGACTATTGTAGTTCATATGGAAGGGCAGACTAGATAGGCCATGTGGTCTTTTTCTGCCTTGATGTTTCTATGTATATACATTTCAACATACAAAAGATAAAATGAGTGTAAAAGCAATTAACGAGCACTCTCAAGTTATGGGGTCTTAATGTTTTTTTCTTTTCTCTGTATGCTGGTGTGAACAGCATTGTTTTCTTTGAGGAAGGATAATGATGATCACCGAACATAATAAAGAAAAATGTTGCCCTAGAGCTCTGGTTCATACACTAATGTGCTACTGTGTAGAGCCTACTGGTATGGTTTGATTTCAAGCTGGGTTGAAATTGAAACCTTATTGATCAGTATGTTTTCAGACCCTGACTTATAAAACTTAATAAGGAGGAGGGTATGCTTTTGCAGCAGTTAGCCTCTTGGGAATACGAAAATACATTGTAACACAACTCAGCTCTAGAGTGCAGAGAGTATTGTATCACTAGTCTTCAACAGCTTAGATTAGAGACGAGAAAAGAGACATGAAATGCAGGTTGTGAGCAGAAGGCTTAGACGTGAGAGATTTCTGAGTAGTGATTTTGCAGAGCAGAAACATTAAAGCCTATTTAAATGGCAGCAAGCATCATTGTGAATTTTATGTTCTGTAGACCTTATTTTCAAATGGGTTTTGCTAGTTAAAGGGGGAGAAGTAATTTTAGATAGACTGTAGGGCCCTATGAAAGAACGAAACAACCTAGGGTGGCAACTAATGGGGCCAGCAAAGAGCAGGGCATTCAAAGCTGGGGGGGGGGGGGGGGGCTATAAAGCTTAAGGTTTGCCTATGATCTCTGGGGCTGACCCTGATTGCATTCATGAAGCTCTCTACTACTGCTGAACATTTGTATAGTGCCACAAGATGGACACAGCGCTGCCCCCATCAGACAGAGAAATGGCATTCTGGAACAGGAAAATCTGCTCCTTAAATATTCTGGTGGTGTTTGATGGGCACATGAAGATCCTGAAGGTGATTTCAAAGTTCCCGAGCAGCTGCCATGAGTCACACATCCTGTCCAAAAAGGCACTCAGCTGTAACTTTGCAGAGGGAAAGTATGGCAAAGACTGGCTCTTGAGTAAGTGTTACACATGTTTATTGCAACTTGTGGTGGTGGTGGTGAAGTCCCCCGGGGGAGGGAGGATAACATGATGTTGGAAAAGAACCATTTATTTCACTGCAGGGAGGGTATGGAACTGCATATATCAAGTGCCTGGACCATCCTTCCCTCAACTTGAGCTCTCCAACACCTGCTCTGTAATTTCCAGCACCCACCCCATGTGCCATAATTCCTCCCGCCGTGCACTGTTCATCTCCTCTTGGCATACCTTCTATCTCTTCCAGAGAGTATCCTGACTCACCTGCTGCTGTCTTGCATTGGACATTTCAGGCCACCTGTTAGTGCCATCATCAGTATTTTGTGTGTAGGCTGCAACACTGTAGGCTGAGACAACCCTCAGGAGTTTGGGAGCTCTGTGTCGGGTTTCTCCCAGCTGAGCAACATACTCTCTAGTACCATGTGGGCAGCCTGGCTATTCGTGATGGATGGCATTGCAAGAAACTAGAAAAGGGAAGAAATATTCAGTTGTCCCACCTCTGACACAAACCTCACATCCCCCATTCCCAAGGTAATACTAGAAATGTACTCGCCAACTGGGGCTGTTCTGGTCACAGCGCTCCTGAAGGCAGAGCTTTCAGAGTCACACACTGCAATAAAATAGAAAAGAGAAAGAATACTCAGTGGTCTAACTTCTGGCACAATCCTAACATCTCCCACCAATTCAGAAAGTAATGCTAGAGATGTATGTACTCACCGGCAAAAGTGGGGGAGGGGGGGTGCAGTTGCAGAGCTCCCAAAGGCTTACACTGCAAAGTTCTCAACAGGACAGAGCACTGCAACAAAATAGAAGTAGAAAAAAGGAAAGACATTCAGTGCTCCAACCTCAATTGTCGCATCCCCAAATTCTTCAGGTCATGCTAGAGATGTACTAACCAGCTTGCATTGCTGTCCCTGGGGTGGGAGCAGCAGGCATCACTGAATCCATACAGCCAGATATGCCTTCAATTGCCTCTGGTTGCATAGTGGTCAATACCATCTGCTCCAAGGGTGTCAGCTGGTTGATGCATGGAGGGCTCCCCCCACCATCGGTCTGCTACTGTGACTTATTTTTGATATTTTTTTTTCTTACAATGAGATACATATCACTCCACAGTGCTTTAACTGTTTAACTATACACACCTTCATCCCCAGCGAGCTCACCTCTGCAGCTACTTTCCCCCAGCTTTTAGCCTTTTGCTCTGGGGATGTCTTTGCCATGGCGAGGGATGAGATGGCACTCCAGGGGTAGAGGGGAGGCTTTCTCAAAACTGCAGTCAAGGATGGAACCAAATCAAAAAAGCTGATTAGATAATGAGGAGGAAATGTAAGATGTTCACACACCAAGGAACTTAAAGAAAGATTGAGAACCTCAGCACAGTTTATAACACCAAATTATAACTCATTTTTATTGTGGTATTTTGAACTGCATTATTGTAATTGCTTTTTCTTTTTGAACATATATTTTGCATTCACAGACCACTGTTCCCTCTAAGCTGTGCGCGTATGCGCGTGCACACACCTCACTGAGCGAGCGCACATACTTTACAACAGAGCGCACAAAAATTATGGTTCTGATTCTGATAGAAAACACAGATGTCTTAAAATGTAAAAGTTGTGATTGTAATTACTAGAAATTTTCTGCTTCATTTAGTAATCGTCTATTTTCATTTAATTTGATTAAAATCAATGTGGTATACATACTGTATTCTGACGTGTAGTCAAATTTTAAAGTATATAACTCCGAGTGTCGTTATGTGGCGCACAAAAATTTAACCTTCCTTCAAAAGCTGCACAGCTGATATTTTATGCGCACACAGCCCACAGAAAATTAGAGAGAACATTGTCACAGAACCCCTCTCCCTCAACAATGGGTGCGGAGCAGTACAGAACTAGGAGATTCACACAGAGAATTCAGTATCTAAAAAAAAAAATCAGATTCTGATCATTTCACTAATAATAGCATTCTCTACTACCAGGCATATTGTGAACTAAAACAAAAACCTACAACAAAGTCACTGTAGAGCAAAACTACCATACCATACCAGCACAACTTCCAAAACTCACATAAGGAGCCTACCCAAAAAAAAGTATCACTGTAAATATTGCAAGTGGTCCTTGGAACATCCAACACCTATTTGAAAAGCTGAACAATTCAGATTACTACAGTACAGATCCCTGTGTACAAAGTTCATGATAACAGAATACCTGGTCTTGGCCACAAACTCAGAACACAGACCCTCACCAAGTACAGAATAAGTGACCATAACCTAAAAATAAACATATGTAAATAAAAATTAAATTGCAACCCCAAGAAGTCAGATTCTGCATATGATGCAACACCAGAGAAATAGAAAGACATGCATTTCCCTGTACTTTATAAAATATAAAGATAGCACCAAGTCCGGTCATTAAATTGAAAATAACATTTTCTTCTACCTTTGTTGTCTGACCATTTTATTCTCTGATCATGCTAGTCCCAATCTGAGGTTTCTGCTTTCCTCCACCTCCCAGTGCCCCCCTCCCACCCCCCATTTGCTTCCCCTAGGGTCAGCATGAGGGTGATGCAGAGCCATGTGCAGAGATTTATTGCAGCATAAATTTAGTATACTTTATTTTAAATTGTATATTCCACCCATCTAAAATCCTAGATGGCTTCCAAACATACACATGCAATTTAGTAAATTAGATGTTACAATAAAACAAATATTTTTACCAGAATACCTGATAGTTCTCTTGCGCAACCTTTATATTGATCAAGAAGCAACAGTTCGAATGGAACTAGGAGAAACAGAATGGTTTAAAATCTGCAAAGGTGTACGACAAGGCTGCATACTTTCCCCCTACCTGTTTAATTTATATGCAGAGAAAATCATCAGAGAAGCAGGACTGTTTGAAGACAACCGAGGTGTGAAGATTGGTGGAAGACTCATCAACAACCTTAGCTATGCTGATGATACCACATTACTGACTGAAAGTGAAGACGATCTGAAACATTTGCTTCTCAAGATCAAGGAACAGAGTCTTAAAATGAGCCTGCACCTTAATGTAAAGAAGGCAAAGATCCTGACAACTGGCAAAATCAATACGTTCATCATTGATGGAGAAGAAATTGAAGTAGTGGACAATTTTTACCTACTTGGATGAACTATCAATAAAGAAACAACAAGCAGTCAAGAAATCCGAAAACACATTGCTCTTGGCAGAATGGCTATGAAGGATCTAGACAACATTCTCAAGAGCAAAGATTTGACTCATTCAAGCCATGGTATTTTTAATAACATCATATGGATGCGAAAGTTGGACAATGAAAAACATAGGAAGAAAATTGATGCCTTTGAATTATGGTGCTGGCGAAGAATACTGTGTATCCCATGGACTGCCCGAAGAACAAATCAGTCAGATCAAACCTAAGCTTTCTTTAGAAGCTCAGATGACAAGACTTCGACTTTCATACTTTGGACACATCATGCAAAGAGAGAGATCATTAGAGAAAGACATCATGCTTGGCAAGGTAGAAGGTCAATGCAAAAGAGGAAGACCAGCAATGAGATGAATCGATACAATAACAGCAGCTATGGGTGCCACTCTGTCAAAAATGAGCTGCCTAACTGAAGACCGAACATAGTTTAGTACAACTATCCAGAGGGTCGCCATGTGTCACCGACTTGACGGCACTTAACAACAACAACAACAATAATAAACATTACATTTGATTAATGAAAAGCCACTTACACAGTCCCTCCTCCCCCAGTCAAACCATTATAAGTATCTTCACATCAGATTTATTTTGCTATGACCAGATTATTGATGAGGAGGGCAGATATAAAATGCAAAAAACTAATCCTGGTAGCCATGAATTCAAAGGCTGGATTGGATTGTGCTGAACAAGTCAAATTACTACAGTATAGTTCCCTATGTACAAACACCATGGGCCTCAAGTAGAAACGCAAGCTGTCTAGGCCTGATTTCTCCTCCAGCTCTCCCCAGACATCCCGATGCCCAGGATGGGGAGAGCTGGCGGGGGGTGGGAAGGAGTGAGAGTGGGGCAGAGTGGGGGCGGGCCAGTCCGGCCGCACGTACAGGGCCGATTCAGTTCACTGCCCTGTACGTCCTGTCGGGCCCGTGGGAATGTGCTGCTTATTCCACCTCAAAGGTAGAATAAGCATCATTTTTGGCAAGATCTGGGCAGGAGATCACCACCCCTGGGCCGTGGTTGGGTTGTCCCCGCTGCCACCCAATCCAGGCCATGGTAGGCCAGCCTTGGGTCAGGTGGTGGGAAAAAGGAGAGCCGGAACCACAGGAGTTGGGGTGCCTGGGAACCCCTTAGGTGGCAGGGGAATGCCGGGCCATTCTCGGGCCTTATTCTGGCACTGCAGGAACATTTTGTTCCCGTGGTCCAGAATCGGGTCCAAACAGGCACGTCTTGCTTCAGGCCATCCGGACGGCCCGGACATGCCCCTACCGGAATCAGGCTCCACGTTAACAGAACGCCTGGCCTCAGTCACACACTCAGAACACAAATCCTCACCAAGTACAGAATAAGTGACCACAACCTAAAATAAAAATATGTAGACAAAAATTAAACTAAAACCCCAAGAAGCCAGATTCAACACCAGAGAAATAAGAGATGCAGTTCCCCATACTTTGTAAAATATAAACGTTGTGCAAAGTTCAATCACTAAATTGAAAATAAATTATTTTTTCTACCTTTGTTATCTGACCATTTTATTCTCTGATCATGCTGGTCCCGATCTGAGGCTTCTGCTTCCTTCTGTGTTCTCTTAGCTCTCTTTCTATGGTCTCTAGTCCATCTGCCATTTCTTGTCTTTCCTTTTGTTTTCTTCACTTCCTTCCATCTTGTATATTGATTTTTTTCCTTTCAGCATTCTTACATTCTTTCTCTCTCTCTGTCCACCCAGATTTCATTCCTTACTATCAATCTCCCTCTTTTTTACGCCATATACTTACCACTTTTCAAACTTCACCCTAGTCCTTCCATTCCCCAACTGTTCTTCCCTGGTCCATTCCCTAATCTTTTGCTCACTCTCTTTTCCACCTCCATGTCTAACATCTCTCGCCCCCCTCCCCCAACCAGTGTCTCTCTCTCTTTCCCTCCATCCAGTACCTCCACTCTCTCTTTCCTTCCATGTCTGCCCTCTCCCTTCCTATACCCCCACCCCCCACAACCAGCATCTACCCCATCTCCATACCATACTATACCATCTCCTCCCTGTTACTCCCATGTCCAGCATTTCTCTGTCTCTTTCTCAACCCATTTACTCCATGTCCATCTTCTCCCATCTCTCTCCCTATTACCCCTTGTCCTGCATTTCCTTCTCCTCTTATTACCCCATGTCCAGCATCTCCCCTCTGTCCCCTCCCCCTTCCCAAGTCCAGCATTTTTCCAGTCTCACTATAATTCCCTGGCCAACATCATCACTCCCTCCCCTCCTTGTTTCTCCCTATCTCCTTAGCCCCCCACCTCAATCTTACCCCAACTATCTCCCTATCCCCCTCTGTACCCAGCATCTCCCTTCTGATTCCCTGTGGCCATCATCGTCCACCTCCCAATGCCCCCTCATGTCCACTCCTTCCTTCAATGCCCCCCCCCATGTCCACCCTTTGTATGTACAGAACCTGCCCACAGAGCAGTACAGCAGTAGCACATTCCACCATGATCCCAGCCCAGAGGGGCAGGGCACAATTGGCCTTGCACAGCCCTTGCCCACAGGACATGCTCCTCCCACGGACAGACTCTGCTTCTCTGGGTCATGATCACTGCTCCCACATCCTCCTGCCTGCAGGAGCAGCATGCCTGTGGCCCGGGGCTGTGCAAGCTATGACTGTGGCCCAGAGAAACAGAGCCTGCAGCAGGAGCAGACATCAGGAGGGCACCATCTACTACTACTACTATTACTACTAAGCATTTATAAAGTGCTACCAGGTGCACGCAGCGCTGTACAATGAAAACACAAAAAGATAGTCCCAGCTCAAAAGAGCTTACAATCTAAAAAGACAAAGCAAGAAAAGGAGTAGAAAAAAGATAAGAACAAGGGCAAAAAGACAAACGCAGGAGAGACAGGACAAAGGAAAGAGGTAAGAAGAAGTTTAAGAGGAAGAAAGAAAGGTGAAATAAAAGAGAGGAAGGAAGGAGAACAGCAAAATCAAGAACCAGAGACAGAGGCGAAAAGATGAGCTTTTAACTTGAGTTTGAAGTGAAGATGCCTGACGTATAGACAAAAGAAGTTTATTCCAAGCGTGAGGAGCAGCAAGGTGAAAAGAGCGGAATCTGGAGTTGGCAATAGAGGAGAAGAGCATAGCAAGAAGCAACCGGGAAGAAGAACGGAGTACACGAGGGAGGAAATAGGGAGAAATGAGAGAAGAAAGGTATTGAGGAGCCACTGTGGCCATCTCTGGCCACCTACCTCCACTTCCCATTCAGGATGACTTGCAGAGCGCCAGCAGTCTTGTAGAGAGCCTGCCCATGGGACACAAGACTGTGAGAAGCAATTTTCGGCCTCTCACAGCTTTCTACCCATGGGAACAGCATGTCCTGTGGGCAGGCTCTCCACTGGGCTGACGCTGCTTTGCAGGTCATCCTGAATGGGGACTGGTGGCTAGTGATGGAACCCTCCTGACATCCGGGTCCCCCTGCCATGCTCATCCAGTTTACCGGGTAGTGCTGGCACTGGTCCCAGTGTTTGTCTTCATGCTTCCTCCCCTTGTTGTCCAGCATTTGCCCTCCTGCCTCCTTCCATTATCCAGCATTTGTTCTCCTGTCCTTCCCCCTGTTGTCCAGCATTTGCACTCCTTCCATTGTCCTACATTTGTTCTCCTGTCCTTCCCCCCTGTTGTCCAACATTTATCCTCTTGCCCCCTCCTGTTTTCCAACATTTGCCCTCCTGTCCCTCCCGCTGTTGTCCAGCATTTATTCTCCTGTCCCCCCTTTGTGCAGCATTTGCCCTTCTGTCTACCCCCCAATTGTCCAGCATCTATCCTCCTGGCCTCCCCTCCATTGTCCAGCATCTGCCAGCTACCTTTCCACCATCAGAACAGCAAAAGCACAGGATTTTCAATACTCCAGCCTTTCTGCCCCCTCTGATGCAAATAACATCAGCAGAGGGGGTGGGATGCATCAGAATCTTATAAGCATGCCAGAGTCGGCGCTTTTGCTTTCCTTTTTTTTTTCTTTCTTTCAAAGTAGATAGTTCTCTGCACATATAAGCAGTAGCGAGCTACCAACTTTGGAAAAAAAAAAGGAAAACAAATCTCCGGCTCTTGCGACTCGGCATGCTTGTAAGACCCTGATGGGCCCCACCCCCTCTAATGATGCTTTTTTTGCATCAGAGGCTGGGGGGGGGGGGCAGAACCAATAGGGGACTTATTAGCATGTGGGAATCTTCAAAAGATTTTGCATTTCTTTTTTTCTACTGCCGCCTTCTCAGTATCCTCAGGATCTGGGGCATGGACAGTGGGCGTATGGTGTCTGGTTCTGCTGCTGCTGCCAAATGGCAGCAACTGGTCCATTTTATTTTATTTTAATTTTTTTTTTTTTTAACTTTAGAAGGCAGAGTGAGGCGGCAGCCACTTGGCTGTTTTGGGGGCTTTTTTTGCCACCCCCCAAAACTTTGCTGCCTGAGGCGACCGTCTTGCTCTGCTTCATTATAGAACTGCTCCTGCACCCACTGCAGATCAGCAGGTCCTTTCCTTCTGCAAAGTGCAATGCACAGATGTGCTTTGCCTGGCTGCCAGTCCCTGTATGTTCAGTCTCACTGCTTGAACCAGACAAACCAATGTACTCCATCTCCACCCTTATTTACATTAACCATGCACTACAAAACAGTGCAAAACCATACAGTAATGCACAAGAACACAACAAACTAAAGAAATGCATATAAGACAACATATAAACAATAGTGTACAAAAGAATAACAAGTAGCACATACCACAACAAAGGGGAAATGGTCCCCTTGTATGCATGTGCCCCTTAAATACCTCTCCCCCCCCCCCCCCTGCTTCACAGCACTTTTACTACACTTCCTTTCTGGCACCGTTGCTATGCATTTTCTTGAGCACAATTAGTCACACATGGTAACACAGGGTCCACATGCAGTCCATTCCTTACTGTGCCTAGAAAACATATAGGCACCCTTCACAAACCACTGTTTCGGGCACTAAAACAGCTTTCCACACCACCATGCCAGTAATTATTACTCTGTTCTGAAAAATGATGATTTAATTTTCACACCCTGTGCACTGAACTGCACTTGTACTGATGTGATGTCATTTCCATGCACACTCCACAGCTATGTCTCCATTAGCACATGTAGAAATTTAGGATTTTAGGAGGCAAGAGACCAGATCCCTGAAACAGCAGCTTCACTTTATTACAAAGGAGACAAGATGAGTAATAGTGTCAGCAAGTTGCACACTAAAATCTCCCTTAGCATCCCTGTGAAAGGGGCTTATATAGTAGGCGGGCTATCCTCATTTCATCATGACTCTCACCGATCCCTTCTGCCCTCATATCCTCTTTCAGCATACATACACGCACACCCCCCTAAGCTCCCATACATGGCAAAACTCAATCTTGTCTCTTAGATTAACATATCACTGATTGGCTAAGTCCCATATATGGCAACTGCATCACAGTTTATGTTCAGTAGTGTTATCTTTGTTCTCTCAGAAGCAGCCAGGCAGCCATCTTAAGCACATAGCTTGAAACAAAAGGCACAGCCCCAAAAATCTGATTTATGGCTTAACTCTCGCTATCCTCACATACAAGCTTTCTGCACATGTCCAGCGCCACCGCTAGTGAATACATTTTCTATTCTTGCATCTGGTACCCGCTGCACATTTTAGTGCAGAGGTTTTGCGCATATCTCATCTGTATATATTTTGCTTACAGCATTCAAACATACAAGTTCTGCAGTAGCTTGTTCTAGAAAACCGTGTCCATGGCATTTTTTGTATGACGCTAACACCGCCGTTATGCATTGGCCTGTTAACCTTTTGTATATATAGTTTCCTACTTACAACAAATATCCAAATAACAAATGTGACCAAACGGATTTAGCGCTCCATGCTATGGCATCCTAAAGAGTTTGAAAATTAAAAGTTCACATTTATCCACATGCAGAATAACATTAGTAACAATTTCAGAAATGTAATTTTGTGCTTGTGAAAGAGTTTCCCCAGAAATTGTAAGGTGTCTTGTACACTCACCTTCTCACTGTCAAAAGGGCAACTAAACTAACACTATCCTACAATCATACCTCCAAACTATAATGTTGCATTCTTTGTGGTGAAAAAAGTGTCTGTTGCATCTGTCAATTCAAACAGCTAGCACATCTTTGGAATGCGGTGCTTGAGAAGGGATCAAAATGGTCTCAAAGTTTGAGAAGGCTCATGTCCGCTCCCTCCAGGAGCTCACCCCAAGGACTGCACATCCAGAAGCTTGACTGTGGCACCATCTTGGACCACAAAGTCACCCAATGCTCTGCCCGAGATCAGAGCGAACCTTCAGTGACAGCTGCCTGGGGCAAACCCAATCTTTCTATTGAATTTCACCATCAAAGAAGCAAGAATAATGACCAGTACTGAAAAAGCACTCAGCGCTAAGATGAGCTATAAATCAAATCTGGAAGACCCGCTGTTTTGTCTTACAAGTTTTTAAAAGATAATGGTGATAGTCATTCTGAAGCGTGCGAACCTCATAGAATAACTTGGGAGTTTCCTGTCTGTTTTGTTTTCCCCACATAAGTGAATGTCACTTGTTTGCCCTAGTCATCACTTTAGGATAAGGATTACTTCATAGTTAATCCTCAGTAAAATAGTGTTAAACATTTTTTACAATTTCAAGCACTTCTCGCTCTCTCTCACCCTCTCTGTTACCAGCCACCAAAATAGTGGCTTTTTGCCTTTTCTTTCATCACAAAGGCATTCTTTCAAACAAGACAGCTTGCTGCTATACTCGGACCCTCAGACTGTCTGCAAGGGTTTTGAAACCTAGCTGACTTCTAGCCCCTGGGTATGACTCTCTTCTGTCTCAGATCTACTAGCTCTCTGTGTGTGGCTAGCTGGGAGGCGCTTAGCATTTATCTCTAACTGAACTGAGAACCACAGTTCTTATAATAGTTCTTCTCCAAATAATTACAATGAAGTCATGCAACTTAACTCCCACCTCACCTCTGTTAGGACATTCCCCAAGGAACCCTTCTATTGCAGTTAGTATACTTCCCTGGGATTAGTTTGTCTTTCAGGTAGTCCGTCTCCTATTTCTAAGGGAACAAATTCCCCAATAATCTCTGGCTAATATACCAGTCACGTAGCACTTTAGCACATGGTGTTCTTCTAGATGAAGACACAATAACATAGAGTCTAGTCTTTACCATTGCCTGGTCATTTGGGGGTGCCCAGCCACTGCCAGTGTACAGAAGGAGCGTGCCTAAGGAGCATGGCATGCTCTTTTGGGTGCTCCTTAGGGTGCCTCCCAAAAAAGTTGGTATGGTCACATTTTAAAATGTTCTTTAGTATTAGTTTCATAAGCTGCTTCTTAACCATGTATAGCTTATCCAGTGTTCGAGTCCAGTTGGGATGCAGATCAAGTTCTTTTCCATGATCAGATTTTGGAGACAGTGGCATCCTGAGGGTTTCTGCTATCCTAGGCAGACCCTCCCAAGACTGTGCCGACTCCCCTCCTCCTTGCACTGAAGCAGCAGTGGCAGCTGAACTGCCACTTCAGTGCTGCATCAGGCCTTAAAGTGCATGCACACTCACGGCCTGCTGCTCCTGCCCCCCTCCGAAGCAACCTTTTTGGAGGGACAGGAGTGGCAGGTCAGAACCGCGCACACGCACCTGGGCATTTTAAAGCCCGCCATCGTGCTGAAGCAGAAGTTCAGCTGCCACTTCCCAGCGGGTTAGTGATTCCGCTCACCAGGGTTTCCCGCCCTAGGCGACCACCTAATTTGCCTAGTGGACGGACCGGCCCTGCAATGGGAATTATTTTGGAAGTCTTATTCATGATTTGGACATTTAGAAATGGTTATAGAGACATGCAAAGCATGGAAACATCTCCAGAGCCATTTTAGAAGCCGAGTCTGTGGACATCCCCAGCATTATGACGTCCAAGTCTGAATAGGGGAGGGGGCATGGCCGAGGCATTCCCAAGAACTTGGACGTCCCTGATCTCAGAAATGACTTGATGTCCAGTGTGACATTTAAGGTTATACCTGCTCGAGGCATGAACAGGCATCTGAGAAGTGATCAGTCTGATAGGCAGTTGTCTGGAGGGTGTGGAGAAGGAGCTACACTATTACACCCTTTATTTTACAGAATAGCAACAAACACTCCCAGGGAATGTGAGCTTGTGTTTGCAGTTTGCTATGCCACTAGCCACGGGCGTGGACATCCCCATTACAAAAATCAGCCATTGACATAGAAATCCCTGGCGTTCTTCTGCACTTCCTGACCTGGATGTCCTGAATTGGACTTGGATGTCTTTTCTAAAATGCCACTTAATCTATGCAATATGCGAAGCCTGGACCTAATCTAACAATGGGTAAGAACTCTACTGATATTATGCTCAAGATAGGCTTCATAAATGTTCATGCTTTAAAGCAAAGTGCTCTTTCATTTTAGATCTCTCTGTGTGTAATCATTTTGATGTGTTGGCTATAACGGAAACCTGACTGAGGGAAGGAAATCATTATTATCTGGTACAATCTTGTCCTTCCAATTATTATTTTTTCTCCTCTTATCCTTCCATCAAGAGAGGAGGTGGAGTGGCTTTATTTTATGTATATCAGATTTACATGCAAGGTGTTGGTACATAAAAACACTAAATTTTCTGATATCATACTTATCTAGCTTAATTCTAATCCCTTTTTAGTCTGTTAATTTATCACTTCTCGCCTGTTTCACAGTCATCGATTGACGAATGATGCCAGATAAGAGCTGACTTTTGTCTTGCTTTTGTTAGGTGATCTTAACTTAGACATTGATTTCCCAGAATCAATTTGGAAACTTCCTTTCTTTCTTTTGGCAATGATCTGGGCTTTTCATTTCTGTCCTCCCGGTCATTGTTTTAAATCTGGCTTTTTTAAGAGCAGGCTCTCCACTGTGAAACTAAGGAACATCATTCCAGTATCCTGGACAGATCATTATATAGTAAGTTTTTCATTAATATCAATTCCTTTCCAGATTACTACTCACTTGCAGAAAAAGCTCATTAGGAATTTTAAATCAATAGACAAAATAGCCTTTATTGATAGGTATCTTCTGCTCCGAGATGATATTTTTTTCAAATTACTCATTGGAAGACCACATCACTTTTTATGAGGCTACTAAGTTCTCACTAGATCAGGGAACCCTGGTTAAAGAAGTCATGGTTAAATGGAATAAGAATCAGCCCTGGCTTAACACTGATCTCCCGTAAGTTGAAAAGACAATTACACCAGGCAGAACACATCTGGAGGAAAGATCAGAATAAGACTATCCTGGCGTGTTGCAAAACACTTCAAGTGAATTTTCTTTCACTAATCAGGAAGACAAAGCATATTACTCTAGAGTTGTTCTCATTAACAAGATTTTCCCACAACAGTTATTTTACTTGGTACATAAACTTTGTCCCACAAAAGATAATAAGATACCCATTCAAAATATTAGCCCAAATGAATTCACAAATTGTTTTGTAGATACAATTTTTTAAATGGCAGACTTTTATTTCTCCAGTCTCCATGACACCTACTGCTCAGGATGATGAATTATTCCATAAGACCCAGCGAATACTCCAATCTTTATCTTCTTGCGGAATTCGCTAAGCTCATGGGTGATACAAATGTCATGGGGGAGTGCATTCCATATATTGGGAGCATAGTGTGAGAAGGCTCTGTTTGATTCTGCTTGAGTACTTGTTCTGTGGGAGGGAGGAACAGCGAGGGTAGATTGCATGTTTTTCCATCTTGGTCTATTGCTTGGCACTTTATGAATTAGTGATTGCAAGTAAGTAGATAAGAGATGATTGAATACTTTGAACGTGGTGAGTATGATCTTGTATTTAGTGTGTACAGCAATAGGTAGCTAGTGTAATCCTTTGAAAAGTGATGGTGTTCACTTGTGTCTGGGTGCCCCATATATTATCCTTGTTGCAGTATTCTGAGCTATCCCTGCCAAAGGATGTGAAGATTGTAGATTCAAACAAGGATGCCTTGAAATGTGTCTATGCAAATGTTGAAGCCTAAAAAGTAAGATAGGAGAATTTGAATAATATAGCACTAAGGGCCCGATTCTGTGCAACGAATAGCGGGGATGGACATCCCAACGAGGGAAGTTAGATGGGGAAGGGGCAGTTCGGGGGTGGAGTCTGGGTGGGCAGTGGATGGTTGCCAGCCCTGGATGATTCTAGACATGCCCCTTGGGATCAGAATCGTGATCCCCTCTGTACGTCCGGTTCAGACCAGACATATAGAGGTGATCTACATCTGGGACTGAATAAGCCTGTACATGAAGAGATAGATATGAAAGACATCTTAGAGACCTGATGGAAGGAAGATAACCAATGGGACACTGTGAACCTAGGCTATAAATTATATTACAATGATAGGATGGATCAAATTCATGGAGGGATAGCACTAAATGTTAAAGAGAGCATTGAGTCAAATAGAATAAAGTTCTGCATGAAAGAAAATGCGCCGTTGAATCCTTATGGATAGAAATTCCACAAGAAAATAATGGTAGAGGTTTGCTACTATCCATCTGGACAGAATAAGCGGACTGCTTTATGGAACAGCTGGTTTGGGAAACGACTAGAGAAGGAACTATTTTATATTGGGCCTTTGTGGAACACAGGATTTGGTAAAGGAGCTAACCTGTTGAGACCATTTGGCACTAGTGATCATAATATGATCACATTTGACTTAATAACTAGTGTGATATTTCCTTTGCATAATTTTCAAAAGGAAGACTATGATAAAATGGGTAGAAAAAAACCTAAAAGAGCTGCAAAGATGTCAGTTGGATCATTAGATGATCAAGAGATAAAAGGGACACTCAGGGAGGACAAGGCTATAGCTGAGATACTAAATGAATTCTTTGCTTTGGTCTTTACTGAGGAAGATGTGCAGAAGCTACCCATGACAGAAAGTGTATTTAATGGTGATAAGTTTGAAGATCTAAATGAAATCTCAGTGAACCTGGAAGATTTAGTAAAACAAATTGATAAATGAAAGAGCAGCAATTCCCTTGGACTGTATAGTATATACTCAAAAGTGCAGAGGCAACTCAAAAATGAAATTACAGGGTTCGAGGGGGTGAACCAGGAAACTACAGATCGGTGAGCCTAACGTTTATGCTGGGAAAAATGATGGAAATCGTTATTAAGAACAAAATTACTGAACACTTAGACAAATGTGGTTTAATGGGGCAAAGTCAATATGGATTTACACAAGGGAAGTCTTGCCTCATCAATGTGCTCCATTTCTTTGAAGATGTGAATAAACATGTGGATAAAGATGAGTCAGTTGATGTGAAACAGGATTTTAGAAGGGATGTCTAGGAAGAATTTGGGATATCCGGAGCCGAATGTTCAAAAACACAGGGGAGTAGCAGCAGCGAAGGGAGAAATGTATAAGTGTCTTCTGAAATCACTATGGCTCCACCCCAAAAAATGAACATCCCAGTAACTGGTTCTGAAGATGGGCCCTCTGTAGACAGCAAGGCTGAGTACGTGCACCAGTGTAGGACGTTTTACAAATGTGAATGGCCCTGTATTACGGGGCCTCAGAATTGGGCAGTTGTATGTGCCGACAGGGATATTTCAGAAGGGGCAACTATGCTGTGACCCTTGTACAATGCTAGGTTCCACGTTAGGAGTCGCCACTCAAGAAAAGGATATGGATGTGACTGTAAACAATACATTGAAATTTTCTGTTCAATGTGTGGCAGTGACAAAAAAAAAGCAAAGAGAATGTTAGGAATCATTAGGAAAGGAATAGAACACAAAACAAAGGATATCATAATGTTGTTGTGTCACTCCATGGTGCAACTGCACCTTGAGTAATGCATGCAATTCTGATCTCCACATCTCAAAAAAGATGATATAATGGCATTAGAAAAGATACAGAGAAGGGTGACCAAAATGATAAAGGGGATAGAATGACTCCCCCTATAAGGAAAGGCTAACAGCTTAGGCATCTTCAGCTTAGAGAAGAGACACTTGAGGGAGATATGATAGAGATCTATAAAATCCTGAGTGGAGTGGAAGGGGTAGACGTGAATCAATTGTTCACTCTTTCAGAAATTACAAGAACTAAGGGCCACGCCATAAGGCTATGAAGTCATATATTTAAAATAGATAGGAGACTATATTTCTTCTCCATGCATAATTAGTCTTTGGAACTCATTGCCAGTGGATGTTGATAAAAGCAGGTAGTGTAGCTGGGTTTAAAAAAAGATTTGAGCAAATTCCTGCAGGAAAAGTCTATACACAGTTATTAATGTAGTCCAAGAGAAAACCACTGGACTAGCCACTTTTCGAATCAGGATATTGGGCTTGATGGACCTTTGGCCTGACCCAGTATGGCTGTTCTTTTGTTAAGGACTTGCTTTAGAAGAGCAATTAAAAAGTTTTATTTTTCAGATTTCCCTCAAAGCAGGTTTGGTCAGTGACTTCTTTACAACTGCAAAAGGGTCATGGTACCCATGCCAGTGTACCCTGCATGATTCTGGCAGAAAATTCACTCCAGAATATTACTGGACCTACTGGTTGCTGAATCATGCCCCTTTCAAAGGTTTGTCAGTAAACCACTGGCCTGACTAGGGCTCCTACAGACTTTAGGTTTTTGCATGTTTCTAGTTCAGCCATGTAGTAGCCTAATGCCCATGCAGCAGCGTGGGATCAGAAAGACCAGGCTTCAAATTCCATTGACACCCTTTTTGGCCTTGGGAAAGTCACTTAACCCTCCATTGCCTTGGGTACAAACTTAGATTGCAAGCCCTCCTGAGTCAGAGTAATATCTACAGTACCTGATTGTAACTTGCCTTGAACTACTATTGGAAAAGCATGAGCTAAATACAAATAATAATAATTGTGCAGGTTTTGTGAGGCTATTATATAAAGACACATAAGTGTCTATGGAGTTCTTTTACTAAGGTGCACAAACTATTGGTGCAAAGCTGTTTGTAACCCTTATGTTAAATGTAACCCTCCTATTGTGATGTGACCACTTTGATTGAAGGATAAGGTGGTATACAAATCTGTTTAAATAAATAAATTAATTAACTGCACTGGCATGACACTGTGCGTTAATTCCCACACTAGCTGCGTAGTCTGTTACAGGGCAGGGAATAGGCATGGACTGTGCACTGCAATTAGCGCTCAGTACTTTACCATGTATCTACATCTGTACTGTCAGTACACCTACTGCACGGTAAGGTATGCTCCTATGCGGAAATTGTATGAAAACATGCTGGGAGCCCTACTGATCCATGCGGTTTGTTACTAGTTCTTATGCGTATTGCCTTCTAATGGTGCAGAATCAAACCGTACAATGCATCCTTTCAAATCAGTTGACAGTGATGTTTAATGGCTAGTGATATTATTACAATTGGTTTCATTTCATTATTCGTTCTAAACCAATAGTATCTTTGGAAACCACTTCATTCAAACAACTCCTCCCTTCTTATTTCCAGGTAGGATGCATTCAAGAGACATGCATGCAGAAGGACTAAAAAATATGTCATGAACTATGCTTTCTTCTCTTTGTTTTTATTTGTTAATCTTTACTTATGTGCCTTCAAGTGAAGTATCACAGCACCCACATTGTTTTATCCATAATATTCAAAGCTGTAAGGGCCCTTTTACTAATGTGTGCTAAGCAGTTAACATGCACCACATTGTGCATTAACAGTTACTGTGCGATGGAGTCCATTAGTCGGGTGCTAAATCGTGTGCTAACTGCTTACTATGACATGGCTTGGGGCCTGTGTGGGTTATAGGTAGATAGTGGGCATGTACTGCAGTTACATAGAAACATAGAAAATGATGACAGATAAAGACAACGTGGCCTATCTAGTCTGCCCGTCCATAAGAACTGTCGAGCTCTCAGTCCCTTTCTCTTCTTCAGAGATCCTTTGTACTTGTCCCATGTTTTCTTGAATTCTTATACACTTTGCATCTCCACCACCTCCACTGGGAGGCTCTTCCATGCATCCACCACCCTTTCCATTAATAAATATTTCCTCAGAATACTGCTGAGTCTGTCCCTTTTCATCTTCGTCCCATGACCCTTCATTCCAGAGCTTCCTTTCAACTGGAAAGGTCCCCTCTCCTGTGCATTTATATCATGGAAGTATTTACATGTCTCTGTCACATCACCCCTTTCCTGCCTTTCCTCCGAAGTATACATATTGAGATCTTTGTCGATCCCCATATACTTTATGATGAAGATCACTGACCATTTTAGTAGCCACTCCCTGAATCATCTCCATTCCTTTTATATCCTTTTGAATGTGCAATCTCCAGAATTGTACACAGTACTCCAAACGAGGTCTCACTGGAGACTTATACAAAAGCACTATTGCCTCCTTTTCATGCTGCCCAGTCCTCTCTCTGTGCAACCAAGCACCCATGTGGCTTTTGCCATCATCTTTTCTACCTGTTTGACCACCTTAAGGTCATCTGATGCAATCACTCCCAAGGTCCCACTCTTCTTTTGTGCATTAAAGTACTTCACCCCCTATACTGTACCATTCCCTTGGGTTTTTGCAGACCAAATGCATGACCTTGCATTTTTAACTACTGAAGCCTCAGCCATTCTTTAGTGCTTTGATAGATCCCGACTCATGTTATCCACACCTTCAAAGTTGTTTGTCCTTTTGGTATCATCCACAAAGAAGCATACCTTCCTATTTGTCCCTCCAATCCAGTCCAGTACTTGTGGGTTATCTCCATCCACCAACAGCTAGGAACTGAGCATGTCAGATTTCCGATGTCACAGTAGAAGAGCTTCCTCCTGAGGTACCAGAACCAGTATCTCAGTTCCTAGCAGGTAAGGCGGGAGCTTCCGCATGGCTGAGCTCCACTGGACAAATTCACAGTTGGAATGATTGCCTACATTAAAAAAAAAATACAAGGAAGGAGAGACTTATGGCAGCAAGCAGGTGAAACTTCTCTAAGGCATACTTTCCTTTGGCTGGTTCACTTTTGTAGTTTTACTGTAGAGGAAAGCAGGAGGCAGGGTCTGCTTGCCTGAGCCTGGGCCCTTTAGTGGATAGGGTACAGGGTAGGGGTTAAAAAAACTGGTGGTCTAGGTCTCTTCCCCCAAGCCAGACAGCACAGTACTTTTGAATAAGTAGCTGGCTGCCTTTCTCTCTCACTGCCTTCATAGAGCCTTCACAGTGTACAGGCTCTGAGTTTTCAATGCAAAAAGACTAAAACAAAAAAAAAAAGGGAAAGGCCAAGTTGCAAAGTATCTCCACTACGTCAGTTTTACCAGTTGATGTCTCCTTAAGTGGTAAAGAAGCCGTGGTTTTCCCAGGGGACGTCTCCTTAAATGGAAGAGGAAACGGGTAAGTGGTAAGTAGGGGACAGTAGGCCGCAGGCTCCGGCAAGGGGAGCAGGCTGAAGACAAAGATTCTCAACGGTTGCCACTCCCTTTGGTTGGAGGGCAGTCAGACATCATAAAGTTGACTTTGAATTTTCTTGCGAGATATAGTTGTAGAGCTGCCGCGGCGTGGGTGGCTTGCACCAGAGCGCCTCAGAGTTGCTTTACTCCCTTATCTATTGGAATAGTACTCTCGGCTCCCTAAGCTCAGCATTTGAGTTCTCTAGCAAACCAGACGATTCTCTGGCCATGACTTTGTTGGTATTTTAGTTTGTGTTTATTTATGCCTGGCTTGATTTCCTCTTTTGGATGTGCAAGGCATAAGTGTAGCGATCCTGTCCCTGAGAGCAGGGCTCTCTCTCAAGCCAGTTTCACATCAGCGGTTGTTTTCTTCCCACTTTCTCTTTTTGATATGAATACAGTCATATTTTGTGTTTTTCCATCGGGACATTTGGGGGAATTGGCCACAATGGCTTCCTCACGTGGAGGAACTGCTGAAGTTTATCTCAGGTCTTTGTATTTTTTTTTTCTGGGTCAAAGTCTCTTGAGGTGTAGGGTAATGTCGTTCTTTTGTTGTGGGTCTTATCAGGATCAGGGATCCTCCTTGTGGTCTCTGGTTTAATTGTATTCCTTTAAACTAGTTTAATTTCTTCTAAATGCCTCTGTTTTTCATCGGGATCACTCCTAGGGTCTTTTGTTTACCTGGAGTTAATATTTATTTATTTTAATTCTCTTATATACCGCGCTATTCTGCATCAGTGCGGTTTACATTGAACAAACTGAAATTACACTGAACAGGGCATTATAACTTGGAGATAACTATTTTACAGGGAACATGGGCTATGGAGGGTTAAGTGGCTTGCCCAAGACCACAAGGAGCACCTGTGGGACTAGAAACCCCAGTCCTTCCGGCCCAAGGTTGCTGTCCTCTAGTGGGATTTGAACCTCCGACCTTCCGGCCTGAAGTACCTTGCCCCAACCACTAGGCCACTCCTCCACTCCTAATGTAATCTGTGTCACGCTAAGAGCATCTGTTCTCATTGGATTTTTCTGAATTCATGTAAACTGGATTAATTTAATTATCTTGGGATGTAACTTGAATTATCTACATTAAGTTATTCTCAGTGCTTTGGATTTATTCTGGTTAGTAGGCAGTGCTCTGGACTGTGTTCTTCTGAAGGTCTCTGGTTAATTTCTTTTAACCTAGGGTTTTCCTAAATGCCACAGTTTTGTTTGATTTGCTCTGAAATAGTCTAAACAGGGTTCCGCGATGTTGCTGTGATTTAGCGGTATTAACCTAGACTGAGGTGACCCGAGTGCACCGGGTTAGTTTTGTTTCCCTGGATTTACTTAAGTTGAGTTTTTCTGCATGTTTCGGATATACTTGGAGTGATCTCAGCTAAGTTATTCTGAGGATAGCTGCGTTGATTTGAATTCATATGATCTCAGCTAAGCTAAGTGACTCTGGTTTAATTTGAATTACCCTAACCTCAGCTGATCTAAGTTCATCTACGGGCTCTTAGCACAGCATGCCCTCCTTTATACTAACAAGTTTTCCACAGAGAGCCAGTATGTTTTCAGTCTTGGATTTGGTGATTTGTTTGGATCATCAATGTTTTTTGCCTCAGTTCTGTCTCACCATTAGCTCTGGGGTCTGTGGCTTAAGGAGCTATTCTTCTGAGGCTGCTACTCAAGGCTTCTACCCGCTACAAAAAAAAAGTCAGGCCTGGGGTGGACTGAGGTCGAATTTTCTTCATATTTGTGTCTTCATATAAGGTGAATTTTAGGAGGATCTAAGGTTTACTTGGGCTATCCTAAATTAAGCAGGCTACTATTGTTAAGCTGTGCTGCTTATGGCTTCTCACCGACTGCTTATAGGCAGTGGAGTGTGCATTCTCTTGGATTTCAAACACGTAAACTGCGCCCTGCGAGTCCTCATTTTCTCATGAAGACATTACGCTTCATTATTGTGGCGGTCACAAAGGGGGAGTTACTTTCAACCCTGAACCTCACAGAAGCATACTTGCACATTCCAATCCGGCCAGATCATCATCAGTTCAGGAGGTTTGCGATGCTGCAGGGTCATTTTCGGTTCCAAGAATTGTCCTTTGGTCTGGCCACTGTTCCACATACCTTTACCAAGATCATAATGGTGGTGGCGGCGGTGGCTATATGACACAGGCATTTTAGTTCAGCCTCTACCCGGACGATTGACTGATAAGAGTGCAGTCACAGGCCGAGACTGCAGATGTCACTCAGGAAGTGGTTGCCTTTCTTCGGGGCCTGATTTGGATAGTGAACCTGATCAGTAATATGCTCAAGCTGGTCCAGGACCTTGGGTACTGGGGAGCGTGTTTTGACACCAAGCTGGGATACATATATCTTCTGCTAGAGAGGTCCTAGAACCTTCAGTTTCAGGTGTGGAGCTTCTTGGGTATGAAGGTATCCTCGGTGTGGCATGACCTACAACTTTGAGGTTCCATGGCAGTGGCCTTGGACCTTGTTTCATGGGCAGTGGCTCCCATGAGGTCTCTGCAGGCCACCCTACTCTCTCAGTGGTCACCATGACACCACCCAATGTTGCAATTGTTGATTTGCCCGCTTACCACAAGAGCACAGCGCTCTTGGTGGCTGCAGCTGGACCATCTGATGGCAAGCATGCCACTGGATCCTCCGGACTGGGTGTCAGTGAAGATGGATGCCAGCCTCGAAGGGTGGGGTGCACATTATGAGTCACAGGTGACACAAGAGCTATGGCCACAGAGGAGAGGGCCTGATCTGTCAGTTGGCTGGAAAAGAGATTGGTCTTCTGGGTGCTCCACTACTTCTTACCCATGATTTCTGGGAGGGCTGTACAGGGCTGTTCTGACAACACGGCAATGCTGGCTTATCTAAACCGCTCAGGGGAGCACAGGCAGTGCAGCGCTGGTGGAGGAGGTGTCTCCTCTGCTGCTCAGGGCAGAGTAGCATCTGACGTCTCTCTCCACGGTTCATGTGGCAGGAAAGGAAAATGTTCAAGCTGGCTACCTCAGCTGGCACCGGTTAGACCCAGAAGCTTGGTGTGGCCATGTTTCATGACCTAATGGTCTGTGAGTACAGGCCAGTCATGGCGTTTATGACCTCAGCAGACAACACCAAGGCAGCTTGGTTCTTCAGCAGGCGCAGAGAACCCATGTCCAAAGGATTCAATGCCCTGACCCAGCCGTGGCTGACGCATGATCTTCTGTATGCCTTTCCTCCATGGCCTCTAATAGGATGTCCACGGCGATGCATAGAAGCTCACAAGGGGCTGGTGATTCTGATTACTCCAGATGGGCCTCTTCGACCGTAGTATACCAGCCTGCTCTGGTGGGTCATGGTGCACCCCTAGCGATTCCCCAACAGGATAAACCTGCTCTCTGAGGGGTTGACCCTCTTTCCACAGGTAGATTGGTTCTTGCTTATGGCCTAGCTCTTGAAACGGCATGGCTGAGGGTTAAAGCTACCTTGTTTAATTCTCGCAAGTGCTCTACCTCATTGGCCTATATCAGAGTCTGGCGTGTGTTTGAGAGTTGGTGCGAGGACAGGGTGCTCCAGCATTTTGTTGCTTCACTTCCAGACATCCTGGCTTTCTTGCAAGCGGGACTAGACATGGGGTTGGTTTTACACTCCTTGTGGGTCCAGATAGTGCCTCTTTCTCTTGTTTCTGGGGATGGATGCAGGGTTGCTCCTTGGTGACTCAACCAGATGTGGTCCATTTTTTTCTGGGTGCTGAAACAGGTCCATCCACCCTTGTGTATCACGGTGCTGCCATGGGATCTCCACCTGGTGCTAGTGGCCTTAACCAATATGCCATTTGAACCCCTGTCTTGGACTCTACTGAAGGATGTCACTCTGAAAACGATGTTCTTGGTTGCCATTTACTAGACTCGTCGCGGCTCTGAGTATCAAGCCCTATTTTGCAGAGCTTCCTTTTTGCTCCAGTTCAAGGAGAAGGTGGTTCTGTGGCACATACCGTCCTTTCTGCCTAAGGGGTATTGAGTTTTCAGTTAAATCAAATGGTGACCCTACTCAGTTGTTTCCATATTACTGACACTGAAGAGAGTCATGAACTTAACCGACTGGACGTACGCAGAGTCCTATGTCATTGCCTTAAGCGGAAAGAATATATCCGTGGATCGAACCATTTATTTGTTTTGTTTGTGGTGATCTCTGTGAAGGAGAGGCGGCTTCTAAGGCCTCTGTGGCATGCTGAGTGACGGAAGCTATCGCCTTGGCCTGTATTCTCATAAGGAAAGCAGTACCGGATGGTCTTAAAGCCCATTCCATGAGGTCACAGGTGACCTCCTGGCCGGAGCACAGGCTGGTTCCTCCAGGGGATATCTGTAGGGTGGCCATGTGGTCATCTCTGCATGCCTTTACGTGACATTACCATCAAGACATTCAGGCATCTCCTGAAGTGTGTTTTGGGGCAGTGGTGCTTTAAGCTGAACTCGCGGATCCCTCCCATTCTTAGTCACTGCTCTGGTACATCCCACAAGTACTGCTAATTGTCTTTCCTTGGGTCCCTCCAGTCCAGTCCAGGACCCACCCTCATTTGGCATTGTCTCTTTTCTCTGCAATTTCAAGGTCAGATGGAATGGATGTATGTGGCTGTTCGCACCGGAGGGCTCTATACAGAATTCCATCATTTTTCTCCCCAGAAACCTTATGGAAGGGGATCAGTTGAGGGGCAAGTATGAGCCTAGCTTCTTGTTTTTTTCCTCTCATAGCGTGCATAGTTTCATAGTGTTTTTGTTTGGTGACACAGTTTTTTACTTTTTTTTTTTAATTTTTATTTAGCCATTTCAGAAAAACAAACAATACACAAATACCATAACACAATACATAACTGCACAACAACAACTTTTGGCTATGCTAAGGACTCATTGCTATTACACAGTATCTTCTCATGTATTCCTCTCACTAGTCAGCCCTCCCAACTCTCATTAACTACAAGCTTTAGCTAGTCACCTAATAACAGACACCATCCCCCAACCGGGCTCATAGGCAGCTATTTAGGCAGCAATTTCAAGTCAAGGGCATCCCACTTTTTAAGCATAGTAGAATAACATGGGTTTTGACATACATAGTATGTGGACATCGGGCATATGAAAGAGCCTAAGTTCCACCAATACTCCGCAGTCAAGGTCGCGAAGTTCTTCCAATGGCTCAATATCGCTTTCAATGCTAATCCAAGCATTAAATCTATTATTAAATAATTACTCTTTTCCAGCCCGGGTATCTCAGCCTGTGACCTATAGATTACTACACGATATGTCAATGGTGTTTGTATTTTTACTAATTGAGTAATTCGACTCCAAACTTGCTGCCAGTATCTCTGCAACTTTGGACAATAATATATCATATGCTCCAATGTGCCAACATTTTCTTCACACGACCAGCATCAATTACCTGCTTGAGCTTGCCACTTCGCCATCTTCACTGGAGTTAAATATGCACGATGGGCCAGAAAATATAGCATTTGCATAAGTGAGGCCGCTCTTGTTACTCTTATCTGCGAGCCCTAAAAGTAACTCCACATTTCAGAGTGACCCAATTCCCCCACTTCTGCCTCCCAGATTAACTGTAATCCTGTACACCCTCGCTTCTGTCCGTCACGCATAATGGAAAACCATTTTTGATATGATCTGAGACCCTTCATTCATCTCTCTCATCTTCTTCAGAAGTGGGTTACCAGAGCCCATTGCGATCGGTGAAACATCCGCCTTGCTCAAACAGTGCCTCAGTTGACACCATTGATACATACACACTTCCGGCAGACAAAATTCTTGCTGCAGTATCGTGAAAGGTTTGAAGACACTATTATGGATCAGCTGCCCTAGATTATAGATCCCATGTTTTATCCAAAAGTTCCAGACAAAACTGTGTCCTGCGATTTTAAATCTCGAATTCAACCATATAGGTGTCTCCTTCGTATATTCATGAGCATCCTCAATGTATGTCTGAATAATTTGATATGCTTGCTGCGTAGCCCTCATTACTCTGTTATGCGGGTTCCCCGAGGCACCATTCGCCACAATACGCAACCACAAAGGGAGCGGCTTGCTTATTGCTGCCTCTATCCAAAGCCATTGCGGGTCTTCCCCCGTCAACTCTTCCTCACTCCAATGGGCTCCTTGCTTCAAAAGAGCAGCTATATGATACCAAAAAAAATCGGGAAAGTGCACCCCTCCCCATTTTTTGGGCAACTTGAGTTTCCATGCCGCTATTCTTGGTGTTTTGTTGCGCCACAAAAAGGATAATAGCAGCTTACCTAACTTTGTGTAAAACCGCTGCTCAAATAAAATCGGTATCATACTCAAAATATAATTTATTTTAGGAACAATAACCATTTTGATGATTTCGAGTCTTCCCCACCAGGTTAAGTACAGCGGGGTCCACTTATTCATGTACTCCTGAATTATTCTTTCACATACTAACTTATTATGAGACATTGTCTCTTGCATAGTAGTCCCATACTCTACTCCGAGGTATTTGAAGATGTTCTGTTCCACCTTAAATGGATATTGCTCCAACATTGACGATGTAACCAAAGAATTTAAAGGTATCACCACCGTTTTTGTTAAATTCACTTTGTACCCTGAGATTGCAGAATAATCCTCTATAACTTCAAGTACACCCACCAGAGAGCTAGGTTCCAAGAATAAGAGGAGATCATCCGCATATGCGGACAGCTTGCATTGACATCCATGGACCTCTATGCCTTTAATGTCCTTGTGTTGTCTTATTTTTAATGCCAGAGGCTCCAGTGCAAGGTTGAATAACAGTGGCGACAAGGGACATCCTTGCCGCATTCCTCTATACAGCCTGAAAGCCATCGACATTGTCGTATTCGCTATTATATGAGCCTTAGGTTGGGTGTATAGCACTTCAATCCTCTTCAAGAATTTATCTTCAATTCCAAACCACTGCATTGTTCGAAACAGGAATGGCCATTTTACCCTATCAAATGCCTTTTCGGCGTCTAATGCTGGTCCCACTATTGGGCTGGTTGCTCTCTGCGCTTGCATCAGCACATGTGCCAACAATCTACCATTGTCTGTCAACCTTCCGGCCATAAATTCACATTGATCTGGATGAATGAGTACATCAAGCACTTTCCCCAGCCGAGTAGCTAGTATCTTTGCATATATTTTGTAGTCTGCATTCAGCAATGAGATAGGCCGATAGTTTTCCACTTTCTGAGGATCCCTTCCAGGCTTAGGATGTATAACTATGTTAGCCTCAGCAAGCGCCCCAACAGCTGGATATTCTTCAAATAGTCAACTATAGTATACTTGCATCTCTGGCAACAGCTGTTCGGCAAAAACCACATAGAATTCCAGAGGTATACCATCAGGGCCACTTGCTTTCCCTTTCGCCAGCTGCCGCACTGCCTTGTGTATCTCCTCACAGGTAATATCATCTTCCAGAGCCAACGCCTGCTTTTCAGACAGCTTTGGCCTGGTAATAGTGGAAACTAGTCTCCTAAATGCATCCTCATCCCAGTCCACTTCAGATTGATATAATTTCGCGTAGAACTCTCTACATTGCTCCAGGATTCCGTCATCCTGTACAATCAGTTGGCCACTCGAGTCCTGCAAGCCTGCTATGCGTGACACTGCATCTTTAGCTCTCAACATACGGGCCAAAAGCACACTCGCCCGATTACTTTCGTGATAATACACACTTTGCTGTGCTTTAATCTGTTGCTGTGCTTCAGAGCTTAATATGGCATTATATTGATAACGCAGCCTCTGTAGCCATATCAACACCATTGGATCCGTTCTCTTGGTTAGAATCCGCTCACCTGCTCTGATTGCCACATTTAACTCATCCAGTTTTCCTCTTCGGGCTTTCCTCTGCTGTATACTATAAGTGGTTATACACCCTCGAATGGTCGCTTTATTTAAAGGCTTCCCACCATGCCCATGTCGACGTTGTAGCTTCCTTATTATGATCAAAATATGTAGTGATACCTTTCTGTACACGGCTAACAAAATCCTTATCAACCACGGTTTATCAAACCTCCATCTCAGGTTGGGTTTCCTGGGCACACTTGTGTCCAAAGAAAGCAAGACTGCTGCATGGTACGACACCGTTTTTGTGTTCATCCCTACCCCTACTATCTGAGGCAGCAGCGTTTTTGAGATCAAAAAATAGTCTATTCTCGTTTGCGTACTGTGCGGCAAAGAAAAGAACGAGTATTCTCTATCACTCGGGTGCATGAGCCACCACAGATCTACTAGCCCTAATGTCTCAATCAGGCATTGCAGGACTCTACCCGCCTTGGGTTTGGTCTGCTGCTTGTATGGGGTGCGGTCCACCAGCAGGTCCTGCACAGTATTAAAATCGCCTCTGAGGATTATTCGCGTTGATGCCATCTCGCTTAACTCCACTATAACTTGTTCAAGGAACTGCAGGTCTTCAACGTTGGGGCCATATATAGTCATTAACGTGTAATCTTCAGATCCGATCTGCACCTGGGGTTTGGCCCATCTCCCATTTGGATCTGTCTTGGTTTCCTTAACAACCGGTTCCAAAGTTCTCCGAATTAATATAATTACCCCACCCTTCTTTTTTACTGCTGGCGCTGCAAGTATGTTTTGATATACTCCACTACTTACTTTATACGATTCAGACAGTGACAGGTGCGTCTCTTGTAGATAGAGCACATCAGCTCCTTGCTGTTGACAGTATGTTAAAATCTTTTTCCGCTTGACAGGATTAATGATACCCTGAACATTTAAAGTTAATACCCTTACCCTGCCATTAGCCATCTGGAATGTTGCAAAACCCTTTGAGGACAGTATCTGCCATCAGGTGTGACTCCAAAATTCGTACAAGATATGACATACTTATCATACATAGCCAAGTTTTAAACAGAAAAACTACTATATACACTTGTGTGGTGGAGTACATCCCACTCTTTGCGATCAGGCTACCCACCCCCCCCGCCCCCCTTCTGTTAAGATACAAATTATGTTCGCCTCTCTCCCCTCCATCATTTATCATCTTTATCCCCATAGTTCACTCCCCAATAGAATTCTCCCCAACCACTTACATATTTTCCACAACCCTTACCCCCCTTCACACATTCAATAACGGCAGGAGATAACAAACATAGGAAAGAAACACTTTCAATGCCCACTCATCCCAAGCAAAGAAAAAAAGAAAAACAAAAAGCTCACAAAATCCAGTGCAAGGCCTTCTGAAATCAAGCAACTGAGGCCTAAAAGCAGCTCTCATCAATCACCTAGCCATTTTTGTCCCTGAGCCTCAACATCCAACCTCCATCTGGACGTAATCTTGCAAAAAAATCTGAAGCGTTGCAGCATTGTCAAAAGTGCGTTTTGTATTGTCTACTGTGACCCTCATCTTGGCAGGATAAAATAATCCACATCGCGCTTGGATCTTCTGCATCATAGGTCGGCATGCTAGTAGTTCTCTTCTCCGTTCGACTGTTTTTTTGACGTCCGGATAAAAAGCAACCATATTACCATTTACTTGTAGAGAGTTTTTCTGCTTGGCCACCTGTATGATCTGCAGTGCTTGCGGATATCGTAGAACTTTGATCACTATGGGTCGCGGCCTTCTCCCTTGACCAACTACATGCGATGGTACACGATGCGCCCGCTCCAATTCCAACGGCGTAGTAAAGGTAATCTGCAAAAGCTCCGGAATTAATTTTTCTAGGTAGCGGATCGGGTCCGCCCCCTCTGCTCCCTCCGGTATACCGGTAATGCGAACATTGCTTCTTCTTGCCCAGTTGCTTTGCTCCTCCATTTGTATCTCCAGCACTGCTACCCTTTTAGCCAACGGGCCTATCTGCGACAGCATACACTCATGTTTTTGCGTCAAGGCCTCCACCTTAACAAGACATCCATCCATCCATATCATTTAATTTCTCTTTTACTTCCTGCAAATCTTCTTGCATTTGGCTAAGTGTCAATCCATTGCTAGTGAGCAGTTCCTTCATCGCTTTCAGCTCAGTTAAGATTTCTCGCATGCCATCACCGGCCTCCTTCTCCAACGCCATCTTCTGTGGGGATAGTGCTTCCTGCTTCGCCCGTTTCGCCGCTTGGCCCGTCAGTTGCTGAAAATCAAATTTAGCTGGCTTTAAGAATGCCATTTCCCAGCTGATCTTGCTCAATTTTAAGCTAACCAAGCACCTAATCTAAGGGGAGAGGGCACAAATCTGTAATCGGGAACAGGAGCGATCTCTTTAGGCAGCCATCTCGCTTCGCGACAAGCTCCGCCCCCCAGTTTTTTACTTCTTTCTGGTGTATGCTGGAGGTTTTCTTTCACATGTATTTATTTATTTATTTAACATTTCTTATATACCACCTTTCATGATATCAAGGTGGTTTACATTGAACAAATTGAAATTACATTGAACAGGGCATGCTATGAACAGGGCTATGCTCTTTAGGGGTCTGCTTTGTCAACAGGATACTGGTTTCTGGTTCCTAAGGAGGGAGCTCTTCTACTGTGACATCAGAAATCTGGCATGCTCAGTTCCTAACTGCTGGTGGATGGAGATAACCCACAAGTACTGGACTGGACTAGACTGGAAGGACCCAAGGAAAGACAATTAGCAGGTAAGGTCTAATTTCGTCTTTCCCAAAGGAAAATGTTCTGTGGACAGATGAAACCAAACGTGAGTTCTTTGGCAATGCAGACCAGTGATACACTTACAGGCAAAGAAATGAAGCTTATAAGGAAATAGAACCACCCTTCTTACAGTTAAATTTGGTGGAGGTTCCATAATGTTGTGCGGCTGTTTTGCTGCCTCAGGAACTGGAGATCTGGAACATTTTAAAGGAATCATGAAATCAGAGGACTACCAAAGTATTTTAGAGCAAAATGTGCTACCTAGTATCAGAAAGCTAGGTCTGGGTCGAAGGTCATGTGTCCTCCAGCAGGACAACAACCCAAAACATATGAGGGGTGTCCGATACTAAAGGTACAAGTGGCAATCATACCGGCTCCGTATGCGCAATAGTGCTGTCATATGCAGGACTACTTGTACTCGTAGTAGGAGAGTCTGTAGCGTTGTTTTGTTAAACACTCAAATTACAAGTAGTTTTTGGGAAGCAAACAAACATGGCTTGTGTAATCGCATTGTATACGAAGTTTGAGGTGCGTGGAGTTATCAGATTTTTGCAAGCCGAAGGAGTTGTTAAGAGTGAAATTCATTGCAGATTAGAGGGCTTGTATGGTCCGAACGTTTTAAGCCTAAAAGAAGTCAGCGTCTGGTGTAACAAGTTTAAAGATGGCCGAACGGAGTTGAATGATCTGGAAAAGAAAAGAGGCAGACCAAGGACTTCACACACGAATGACAACTGCGCAATTGTCGAACGTCTGATTAGGGAGGATCGTAGCATTAAAGTTCGTGAAATTGCTGAAATGACTGGCATGCCTAAGAGTTCTGTTCATGAAATCATATGTGATCTCAACTTCCGGGGAAATGCTTTGCGGATAAGGAGGAATTGCAAGACACCATTATGGACTACTTCAAGCAACTTGACACGCAACTGTACCGTGAAGGGATATTCAAACTAGTGTCACACTGGAATAAATGTCTCAATGTTTATGGTGATTATGTGGCGAAGTAAACAAAAGTATGTACTTTTTGGTGGAATGTATTGAGTAATTTCTTTAAATACAAATGTTAGTGTAATTTTGGCCTGTACCTTTTAATATCGGACACCCCTCGTACATCCAAAATTACAAATATGTGGTTAAAAAGGAACAAATGGACTGTTTTAAACTGGCTAGCAATAAGACCTAATCTCAGTCCAATTGAGAACCTTTGGAAATAGCTGAAATCTGTCACTGGTAAAAGGAATCGTGGAAACATTCATGATCTAGAACAAATTACAATTGAAGAGTGGGAGAAACTACCAGCAGACAGATATATGAAACTTATAGACAGCTACAAGAAACATTCAGAGGCAGTCATCACTGCCAAGGATTGGCAACCAAATATTAGTGAAGGGTGCCCTTAATCATGTCCATATTTCGTTTTTTTCTCTCTGAAATTACTACTTCTAAGTGGCACAGATATCTTTTTCTTGTTGCAAACCTTTGAACATATTAAAATGACGACATCCAGTTGGAATATTTCCAATTATTTCTCAAGATCTTGTACACAACATACCTAAAATGTGAGGGTGCCAATAATGTTGACCACAATTGTATATCTGGACTGAGACAAATGTATTCCCAGGACAATATTGATGAGAAATGTGCATTTATGCATATTCCTTTGAAAATGTGATTGTATTTATTTATTTAACGTCTCTTCTATACCGCGCTATTCACATCAGTGCGGTGTACAATTAACAGAACCTTATACAATGTATGTGTGTAAATTAACTCAGAAAATTTGTACATGGTAAAGAACAGGTTCACTCATAAGTCCTTAACTGCCCTGTGGAAATTTTCAAAATGGGACTATGTAAATTCTTTCACTTGAACATTTTGTACAGCCAACATACAGAAAGGTAGGTGCATATATTTGAGTGTAATTTTATAAAAAGCCACCTGGTTTTAAGTGTTACGAACAGGCATGCGTAAGTGGACACTTAGGGGCTTGTTTACAAAGCCACGGTAGCGACTTCCGCCCGATATTGGAGCCGCGGCCCCACAATGGGGCCGCGGCTCCAATATCGGGCGGAAGCCGCTACCGTGGCTTTGTAAACAAGCCCCTTAGATACATTAATGACATCTTCAAAAATACTGACTAGCGTAAAGGTAGGTGCCTACATTTCATAGTATATAGTTTCACTGTGCATGTGCATAGGGGTGGAGACTGGGTAGAGCAGAGTCAGTGTCAGCATTTACGTGCATAGATTATAAAATTCCTTAATTTATGCATATATATAGAAAATACATGCTAACATTTACAGAAACCCTCAAGCTGTTATTAATGCTAGCGCCTACAGGCATGTGCATTGTTCTATGGTTATGCTAGTATTTTATAAAATCAAATATGCATAATAACTAGGCATAACTGTATAAAACTATCCTTTTAATGTGTGCACATAGCAAGAAAAGTTTTCCAATAAAGTGCAGACATATAAATGTTGCTGCTGTCTATAAAGAAAAACAATTATCATATGAATTTTAGCAAATAAATCTAATAGATCATGTTAACAGTTTGAAATATGCTATAACATTTTACAAATAAAATGTTATAAAACCCATTAACTCTGATAGAGTTAAAAATCACCTAAAATTGTAAAGCAATTTTCTTAATATCAGCAATCATTCAGCAGTCTTTTAATGACCAGTAACTGACCACCTGGAACATTGCCTTTCTCATCACACTAGTCTATCATAATATACAGCATATTTATTGAAAATAATTCTGACAAAATAGGTATGGGAGTCAATAATTCCACTGATTAATGCTAGATTATATGTAAATATTAAGGTGTTTCAGAAAATTAAATTATCAGTAAGAAGAGTTGCTACTATTCATTGCTGTCCATTTTTGCCATTCTTGTTCAAAATCCAGTGTATGAACCCACAAAATATTATGTTGACTATTTTGGACATTAGGGTTCAGCGACACTACTTTTCAAAATGGTGCAATTGTAGCTGGAATACGTGGGGATTGCTCCTGTCCCCTGTTGGATTAGATTTTTTTGGAGGTAAATCTGAGGTTCAAAGAAGGATAGCCTGGCAGGGTAGCAGGAACTCTACATTTTATAGGAAAGTGTGGGGGGCTTAATGGAAGCACAAAGTTTAAACTTTTAGTCCTGGAATGTGCCAGGAGGGTATTTGAAGGTCACTGGCCCCCAGGGATTTGAGGCTGCTAGGAAAGGACCTCTGATATGAGGCCAGTGGCCCCTTTAAGAGCCTGGTGCTGCCATACAAACTGGCTCCAGGGGAAGGCAAAACATATAAATAACTACGCCTCTTTCAGGTTTAATTCTTTCTTTGTTTTTGTTGCAAAACTGGGTCCAAGCACATTTTTGCAAATTAAGGACTGGGGTTTCTAGTCCTATAGGTTCTCCTTGTGGCCTTGTAACCCTCCGTTGCCTCAGGTACACATGTAGATTGTGAGCCCTTCAGTACCTGCCTATAGTGTGTGTCAATCACTCTGATGCCCTTCAGCCTGCAGGAAATTGCATAAACATAAACATAAAAAATATTTGCATGAATTTACATTGCACTAGCTCATTAAATGGAATTTAAATACATTTTCACATGTAGTGGACTACACATGAATGTTTACTACTGTCAAAGACACTTTTGTAAAGTCACTTAGCAAAAGTGTATGTTGTGCAAATAAAAATGAAAAATGCTAACATTTTGATATTTTGCAGGCTTTTGGGTGTTTTGAGCTTTTTTTCATGATACATTTTAGTACCCCCCTAGGGGAATTTTATGTGGCCTTTTACATGCTGAAAACATGGGTTTATATACAGTACAAGAAATCATTTATAAAATTACCTCTATGAAACATATCTTGTGCATCCAAAGTGATATTTATCCTTGAAAATGAAAGAGTCCCTTTCAGAACCCATTACTGCACCATTATCTGTTGTAAATTGCTGTCTAGAGAATGACTTGACCACTGGAGCACAGCAGTATGGATCATTACCACACACACTGCCAAACGGAGGAGATGTTGACAGGGCAGCAGCAACACCACTGTAATATTACTGCTGCTGGAAGGTGAGAGCACACCATAGGAAAGCACCTCTTTCTCATTGCAAGCACCACTAGGAAGGCATGAAGCACACTTCCACCATGGGTGACTGCAGGTGCCAACATCAGGACTGTGTTCAGGGGAAGCCAACAATAGATGGAAGAGCATGTGGAGAAAAGTAGAAAGAGAGTTCAAGAGATACCCGCTCTGTTCTTGAGGAGTTAGCACTCCCATCTATGGTTTCCAGCACCTGCTACTCAAGGTTGCCTATCAAGGCTAATCTCCATGGTATTCTGCTTCACCTCCCACCATTTATTTAGGTTTATATGCCACTTTTCTATGAGTCAAAGCAATGCACATTCAGTACTGTGTATATATTTCCCTTGTCCCTGAAGGATTCACAATCTACATGTTTGTACCAGAGGCAACTGAGGGTTAAGTGGTTTGCCCAAGGCCACAAGGAGCACCTATAGGACTAGAAACCCAAGTCCTTCTGGCCCAAGGTTGCTGTCTTCTAGTGGGATTTGAACCCTTGGTTCTTCAAACTGAGGCAACTTGCCCCAACCACTAGGCTACTCCCCCCTCAGGTCCTTTGCATCTCGATTTCTATAGTATATGGCATTCATGGGGTGACATGCCCAGCCAGACATTTTGCTTCTGATAGGCACTCATGTGGACAGCGGCATGACCCAGGAGAATGACCTGGTTCTTGAACCCCTCCCTCAGCATGAGTTCCACCTTCCCTTGGCAGAAATTGTCTTTTCTGGTGAGCTCCTTATGCTTGGGAGCCAAGTCAGCACAAATCCCAGAATTTCTAAAATGGGCTGCTACACTTGTATGTTCCAGTTTTATACATGTTTATAGGGGTAAAACCTCCAAGTTGGCATTGTATATGTGGTTCTTTCTGAAATGACCCACAGGTGGCCATGTGTATTGTAAATAAATATGTGTAACCATCATTGTAGAACCTGTTTATCTAATCTACATGTGGTTGATTGCAGAATTGTTAGCTCATGTCCAGTAATTATGCTATGACCTACGGGGGGTAAGGTGGTCCCCATGTGTGTGTATGTGTATATGGCCCCACACCTCAGGAGGCCCTACACCTGCCTGACCGGCTTCAGAGGAGGCCCGAAGCCTGGCGCCCCGGCTCACCTCTTTAGAGCCGCAGGAGAAAAGAACAGCATTTTCCTTCTTTCCCATGGCTCTTTTAAAGTTGAGCCCACCAGTGCGCTGAGTGCCAGGAGGTAAAATGGAGGAGACAGGAAATGCCCAATTTAACCTCCCAACACAGCGCCCCGGCGGACTCTGTTAGTTGAGCCATGGGAAAGAAAGAAAACACCGTTGCTGGGGGGGCTAAGACTGGAAATCTGCTGATCGGAGCAGTTGTGGAACTAGGACTGGAAATGGGGGGTTTGGACTGATAATGGGCTGATGGGGGATGGGACTGGAAATTAGCTGATCAGGGGGTTTAGGACTGGTAATGGGCTGATGGGCTAGGAATGTAGATAGGCTGGAACTGGAAATGGGCTGATCAGGGGGGTGAGGACTGGTAATGGGTTAATTGAGGGGGAGTTAGGACTGTTAATGTGGTGATGGGGGGGCTAGGACTGGAGATAGGCTGGGACTGGTAATGGGAGGTTAAGATTGGTAATGGGCTTATGGGGGCTAGCACTGGAAATGGGCTGATGGGGGGGGGCTATGATTAGAATGGGCTGATGGGAGGGCTAGGACTGGAAATGGGCTGATGGAGGGGGGGGGGAGAAGAGAACTGCTGGCTCTGGAAAAAAACTGGGGGCTAGGACTAGAAATGGACTGATGGTGGAGGAGGGGAGAGGAAGAGAGAGCTGCTGCCCCTGGAAGAAGACCTTGGGAGGCCAGATCAGGGGTCTGCCTGTGGGGAATGAAGAGTTTTGTCTGGCAGCCAGGGATTGTGGCTCCTGAATGGAGCCGCGGTGCCATGGCAACCGGACACCATGATACCACGGCTCCATTCAAAAGCCCTGACTATCTAGGCAAGGCCTGTACATGCAGGCCAACCAGAATTGGAGTCCCGGCTTGCATGTACAGGCCTGGACACGATTCAGATCTCGTGGGGCTAGACATGCCCCGCAGGATTAGAATCCCTGCTAACTCTGTGCCGTTGGTTCCGACCGGGCGCAGAGAGGGATGGCAAGTCCAGAACAGAGTCAGGCCCTTTGCATCTGATGATCATATGGTCTACTCTGCTGGAAATGAAAGATAAAAAAGAAATAGTATTGCATTTATAATTAAGAAGAAACTTGCAAGAACTGTAATGAAATACAATGCAGCCAGTGACCATAGCCTTAATTTCTATTCATATACGAGGAAAACCCATCACACAACAATAATTCAGGTATATGCCCCAACAACAGCTGCAGAAGAGGAAGACTTTGAGTTCTATAAACAAGTACAAGCGGAAATTGACAGAACATGCAAACAGGATATCCTGATAGTCATAGGTGACTGGAAAGCAAAAGTTGGCAACAAAGAAGAAAGCAAAGTGGTTGGAAAATATGGACTTGGCAACAGAAACAAAGCTGAAGAAAGACTGATAGAATTCTGCAAGACCAATGATCTATTCATCTCAAACACCTTCTTCCAGCAACACAAGCACCACTGTACATGTGGACTTCACCCAATGGAGTGTACAAAAATCAAATTGACTACATCTGTGGAAGACAACAATAAAAAAGCTTGATAACATCATCAAAGACAAATCCTAGAGCTGACTGGAGTACAGATCACCAACTACTAGTATGCAAACTCAAGCTAAAACTAAAAAGGAGCAAGCCACTCATGAATGTAGCAAAATATGACCTTGAGAATACACCACTAGAATTTGAAGACTGCCTGAAAAATTGATTTGCTGCTTTAGATACAAATGATAGAGTTCCAGAAGAATTATGGGATGACATCAAGGTGGTTATGTTGGAAGAAAGCGAGAAGTCTCTACATAAGGTGAAAAAGCAAAAACAGCCAAAATGGATGACTGAAGAAACTCTGAAAATTGTCCAGAAACTCAGAGGAGAAAGAGGCAATCACAGAGCTCAACAGAGATTTTCAACATGCAGCAAGACAAGACAAGGAGAAGTACTACAATGACACATGCAAGGAAATAGAATCAGAAACTATTAGAGGAAGAAGGAGATCAGCTTTTCTAAAGCTACAAGAGTTAAAGAAAAAATTCAAGCCTCGAATTGGAATGCTGCAAGATGCTCAAGGATCCATATTGAATGATGCTAAGAAGATCAAGAAAAGGTGGAAAGAATATACAGAGTCGTCATACCATAAAGATCAAGTGGATCAACAGCCATTTCAACCTGTACCTTATGATCAGGAACCATTGGTGATGAAAGAAGTTGAAGCAGATTTGAAAGCCTTATCAAAGAACAAAGCACTGGGCATTGAAGGCATTCCCATTGAAGTATTACGGCAATCAGATGAAGCTGTTACCATACTCACAAGGCTCTGCCAGGAAATTTGGAAGACAAATTCATGGCCAACTGACTGGAAAAGATCTGTGCTTATACCAATACTGAAGAAAAGTGATCTGGTTGACTGTGCAAATTATTGCACAGTCACTCTGATCCCACATGCCCGCAAGATTCTACTTCAAGATTATTCAGCAGAAACTACAACCATACCTGGAATGAGAACTATTTGAAGTACAAGCAGGATTTAGGAAAGGGCAAGGAACGAGAGACGTCATCACAGATGTGAGATGGATCTTTGAAAAGACAAAAGAATACCCAAGGGATATCTATATGTGTTTTATTGACTACAGCAAGGCTTTTGAATGTGTAAAGCATGAGAAACTCTGGGCCACATTAAGAAGCATGGGTATACCAGAACACCTGATCGTTCTCTTGCACAACCTTTACATTGATCAAGAAGCAACAGTTTGAACGGAACTAGGAGAAACAGAATGGTTTAAAATCAGCAAAGATATACAACAAGGCTGCATACTTTCCCCCTATCTCTTTAATTTATATGCAGAACAAACCATCAGAGAAGCAGGCAGTATGAAGACAACCAAGGTGTGAAGATTGGTGGAAGAATCATTAACAACCTTCGTTATGCTAATGATACCACATTACTGGCTGAAAGTGAAGATGATCTGAAACATTTGCTTCTCAAGATCAAGGAATATAGTCTTAAAATGGGCCTGCACCTTAACATTAAGAAGACAAAGATCCTGACAACTGGCAAAATCAATAAGTTCATCATTGATGAAGAAGAAATTGAAATTGTTGATCCAAGTAAGATAAAGTTGTCAACTATCAATAAAGAAAGGACTAGCAATGAAGAAATTTGATGATGTATTGCTCTTGGTAGAAACATAGAAATATGACGACAGAAAAAGACCACATGGCCTATCTAGTCTGTCCTTCCATAACAACTACAACAGTCCCCTTTTTACCTTTAGAGATCCTCTGTGTTTGTGCCATGCTTTTTTGAATTCAGTTACTGTCCTCATCTCTACCACCTCCACTGGGAGACTATTCCATGGATCCACTACTCTTTCCGTAAAGAAATATTTCCGCATATCACTCCTGAATCTAATAGAAACATAGAAAGACTATGAAGGATCTAGACAAGATTCTCAAGAGCAGAGATGTCTCTCTTCATACAAAGATTTGACTTGTCCAGGCCATGGAATTTTCAATAACATCATATAGATGTGAAAGTTAGACAGTGAAAAAGATAGGCAGGAAGAAAATACAGGTACACTACCAAAAAACTGCCTCCAGTTTTGCAACTGATTCCTATAGATTTTGGGGTGCTGAATCCAGGAAAAATAGCCAAAATGTTCCATCACGTCACGTTTTCTTGCAAAATTAGATTTCTTACCCATATAAGGAATGTTCACATAATTTCTTTTTAGCCGACTGCAGTTTATTTTCTTGGCCCAAAATAGAGGTTGTAATGGTTAACTAACTAGAAACACTCCCTCATGATATTTTAGAGTGTTTTGTATTCATTTTATACATTAACAGGACAATTGGGTGGCGGGGGGCTAAATTCAGTACTCGCGCTGGCGCATGTTCTTTCCTGTTCGCCTCGCCTCGTTCGCTCGCTCAAACACGGTGGTTGCGACATGAACGTTCCTGTCAAATTTCAGTTTCTTGCAAGTTCATTATTACCTTTTGTTTGCTCAGTCGTAATCCAGCTTTATTCCGAAGTGGTTCACTACAGTTGTAGTTTGCAGTGCTGTGTATTTGTGATGGCTCACAGAGCCAGAGGTTGCGTCAACTCTCCGGACAGTTTTTTGTTTTATTTGTGGGGAATATACCGTGAAAAAGCGGCAGAGGAACATTTCTGCATTTATTAAAAAAGTATATTTCGCCTATTTCGGTTTGAAGTTAGGCAATCAAGACAAACCGTGGGCTCCTCACAAAGTGTGCAAGACATGTGAGGAAGATCTACGCTTATGGATGAAAGGTAAAAAACAAGCATTTCGTTTCGGAATACCTATGATGTGGCGTGAACAAAGAGACCAAAGCATTGATTGATATTTTTGCTCTTGCATTGTGAAGTGATACAACTTAAAAAAAAGAACTTAATAAGTTACCCCAACCTTCCCTCAGCAATTAGGACTATGCCTCATAGCAACGAAGTACCTGTGCCTGAACCACCAAAATCTTTGGATCATATTTGTGTGGACGGTTCTGATCATGATGAGACTCATCAGATGGCTTTTCCCGATGAGTCCAGTACTTCCGAGTTTGAAACTGAACCAGATCCGAAACCTGAACTTTTCTCTCAAGCTGAATTGAATGATTTAGTCCAGGATTTAGGACTCCCAAAAGATGCTGCCCAACTGCTAGGTTCTCGGCTTAAACAGAAAAATCTATTGTCACCAGGAACAACTTTTTATTGGTACCGCAACTGCGAGACACAATTTTTGAAGTATTTCAGCAAAGAGGAAGATTGGTATTTTGCAACGATATATACGGAGTGATGGAAAAGTTTAAACTCAAGTATGATCCTGCTGAATGGCGGCTGTTCATTGATTCATCAAAAGACAGCATAAAAGGTGTTCTTCTTCATAATGGCAACACATTCGCTTCAGTTCCTATTGCTCACTCTGTTATTCTCCAAGAAAAATACGAGAATTTGGCACTGATTCTTCAGAAGATTCGTTATGATGAGCATAAATGGATGATTTGTGGAGACTTTAAAATTCTATCCATGCTATTAGGGCAGCAATCCGGTTTCACCAAATATCCCTGCTTCTTTTGCTTGTGGGATAGCCGGGCCCGCGACCTACACTGGGGGAAAAAAGACTGGCCAATTCGGGAGTATTTGAGACCCGGTGAGAAAAATGTTCTTCATGAGAGCTTGGTACCTCGTGATAAGATTCTATTACCACCTCTCCACATTAAGTTGGGTCTCATTAAGCAATTCATCAAGTCCCTTCCAAAAGATGGTGAGTGCTTTCGGTACCTTTGCTCAAAGTTCCCCCGACTTTCTGAAGCAAAGCTAAAGGAAGGAGTGTTTGTTGGCCCTGATATAAGGAAACTCATTTCAGATGGAGCATTCGCTGAAACGATGTCTGAGAAGGAAAAAGAAGCCTGGGATTCCTTCAAGGATGTTGTTTTCAAATTCTTGGGGAACAGGCGGGATGAGAACTATAAGGATATTGTTGCCAGGATGCTCAATGCCTTCAAAGAACAAGGCTGTAACATGAGCCTGAAAGTCCATTTCTTGCACTCCCATGTGAACTACTTTCCCGAAAACTTGGGGGCGTACAGTGAAGAACAAGGTGAAAGGTTTCACCAGGACATCAAGGACGCAGAGAGAAGGTACCAAGGAAGATGGAACACCACTATAATGGCTGATTTCTGCTGGTTGCTGCTACGGGAAACCCCAGATGAAAAATACGCCAAGCAGTGCACCAAGAGAAGCATTCGGGGGAAGAAGAAACGGGCCCACCAGGAGATTGATTGACCCAAAAATGACTTTAAAATCTAAACTGTGTTGACAAATATCGTGTTTTTACTAAACTTTGAAATAAAAATTTGCTAGTTATTACCACAGTGTCGGATCTCATTTATTAGAATTTTATTTTCACACCATCGGGTGTTTGTCTTCATGTATTGCAATGGTGCGGTTTGCATTTTCTATTCTTACATACATACCTGTACAACATTTTTTGCACATTTCTTTGCTTTGCTTTGTGTCTAACCTCGCTCTTATATGCTCAATGTTTGTGCACATGTATGTGGCTGTTTTAAGTGCAGACAATTTTGCTACCATCACAGTGTGTTTTGTTGACATTACTCTATTCTTATGTGCTGCCTTGTTACAATTTTCTTTATTCTTATTTGAATAACTACTAAACAATTAGTATAAAGAATTCATCCAAGAAACTTTTATCTCGATCGCACTCAATCTGAAACGTTCACCTCAAACTGCTAACCCAATGTAGCAAAAAATCTGTACGTGATGGAGCAAATTGGTCACCAGATTTGGATTCAGCGCACCAAAAAACGTAAAAATCAATCGAAACATTAGAGGCAGTTTAAAAAAATTTTTTTTTAGTGTACCTGTGAAATTGATGCTTTTGAATTATGGTGCTAGCAACGAATACTGTGTATATCATGGACTGCCGAAAGAACAAACCAGTCAGTATTAGAAGAGATCAAACCTAAGCTTTCCTTAGAAGCTCAGATGATAAGACTTTGACTTTCATACTTTGAACACATCATGTGATGAGAGAGATCATTGGAGAAAGACATAATGCTTGGTAAGGTAGAAGGTTACCGTAAAAGAGGAAGGCCGGCAATGAGATGGATCGATACAATAATAGCAGCTATGGATACCAGTCTCAACAACGAGCCACTTGGCTGAAGACCGAACAAAGTTTAGATCAACTATCCAGAGGGTTGCCAGGAGTCAACACTGACTCAACGGCACTTAACAACAATGACAACAACTTATACAGAGATACTATCACCTCCTTTTTCCTGCTGACCATTCCGCACCCAAGCATCCTTCTGACTTTTGCTATCACCTTGTCTACCTATTTATCTTCCTTAAGATCACCAGAAATGATCGCCACTAAGTCCCGCTCTTCTAAGTGGATAGAAGTGCTTCACCCCTATACTATACTGCTGCCTTGGAATTTTACAGTCCAAATGCATGACCTTGCATTTTTTAGAGTTAAATCTCAGCTGTCAAATTCTCAATCATTCTTCAAGCTTTGTTAGATCCCTCCTCAAGGTAGCTACTCTATTGCAGAATTTGGTATCGCTCACAAGGAGGCAAACCTTACCTGATGGCCCTTCCACAATATCACTTATAAAAATGTTAGAAAGAATCAGACTAAGGACAGATTCCTGCAGCCCACCACTGGTAATGTCTTTGTCCTCAGAGTTAGCTCCATTTACCTATACACTTTGTCGCCTTTCATTCCTCCATTTTCTAACCCAGTTAATCACTTTAGGGTCCATCCCTAGGGCACTCAATTTATTTAGAAACCATATATGCGGAACAGTGTCAAAGGCTATCTCCAGGAATAAGCAGGAATATAGTCTTCACATATGGGTGACATCGGTACAAACGGAGCTCGTGCGGAAATGCTCTCCAGCATCCAATAGGAAAGCTTTTGGGAGCATCCCACTGTGCCTGCAACACTGCCTTCCCCCCCTTGGAACTCTCCCTCCAGCAGGAAGCAAATCCTTTCACCGCAGAAAATGTCTTCATTCTTCTTTGTTAGTTTTTGTGGTTGCTTCTGCCTTCCCATCAGCGCCGGAATTGATATCATCAATTCTATTTCTTTCTTTTTGTAAAAAAAAAAAAGGACTTTAATCCTTTCAGGTGCATCGATGCCATTTTAGGCCTTCCATCCAGTCTACTGATGACACGATGGAAAAACCAGTCAGTGGTTTTAAGAAATGTTCTAAGTGTGGTAGCACCATCTCTGCTACTGATAACCATTAATAGTGTCTTAAATACCTCAGCCCAGATCACCAGTCATCTGAATGTCTCCTATGCAAAAAGATGACAAAGAGAGGCCTAGAGAATCGGGCCACAAAACTCAGCTCCCTCTTTGCCTCAGATGCGGTTTCACTCACTTCGACGTCATCAAGGGCATCGTCTTCCTCACATGGATCTCAGGTATTAAAACACAGATATACCTCGAGCATTGCCCTGGGGTTGGATTGAATGGCCAAACAACCCCAGTTGGAGGACCTCCCCTCCAAAGCCACCAAAGGGGTCCAGGATGCTCCCGAGGCCTCCACCTCAGGAGAGCTCCTGGTGCCATGCTCTGGAACGGTAGCCCATGCTTCCGGTACTGATACCCAGGCATCAGCAAGCTCTATGGTTTCGAAAATACTGGCCATTGAGTGGAGTCTAGCGGCTCTGTTAGCAGTGTTAGTACCGGTCAGAACCTTACCGGTACCGGTACCGTCGATGCTGCCGATGCAGTCAGCATTGAGTTTCATGCCACTCGACACACTCCCACCCATGCCGGCCCTCGAGTCCATCCCCGGTTCCGAGCTACTGGTACGGCAAGTCTCTCGGGCCAATACCGATCTCAATTGGTACTGGAGCTTACAAGAGGAGGAGCATTCCTCCTGCCAATACTTTGATTCTTCCAATTCCAGTTCTTCGGAAGATGAATCGATCGGTACCCGAGAAATGAGAAGTTTTCTGGAGGAACCCTCACCGTTGCTGCAACAGCACATGTCCCCTCCTGAAGGTATGTCTGGCGAGGGGCCTATCCATTACACCTACATTGGAGAAAGAACCCAGAGCAGAGGAACTGGAGATCCTCCAATACTCTGCAGCTCCTAAAGAGGCGACTTCAGGATCTTATGCTCAGGATGTGGGAAATGCCCCTCACCATTTCTTCCCATACTCGGCGACTCTATACCATGTAATTGGGTACCAGAAAGTCCCGGTTTCCAGAAAACGCAGCTTCCACACCACTTAATGGTAGTGGAATTGGCTATGTGTCAAATTAAAAGTTCTAAGATGCAGTCCTCCAATCCCCCTGGCAGGGAATCAAGAATCCTCAATGCCTTTGGGCAGCAGTGCTTTCAGGCCTCCATTCAGCCTGCATAAGTTCATACATACTCTACATGGGTATGTTCCTTAAGGAGGTAACTAGGGATCTGGAATCAATGGCTCCTTTTCTCCCGGATGATAAGAGAGCAGACTTACGTTAGTCAAACATACCAAAAATGTTTCAAAATTTGACAATAGGGCAACCCTTCTGTTTTGAATGCACTAGCAGAGCAACATCTATCTGCATAGGGGCATGTAGGATTGCATGGCTTCAGGCATCAGACTTTGAACAATGGGTTCAAGACAAGCTGGGTAATATTCCCTGTATTGGTGAGAACCTATTTGGAAAGGATTGGCAAGATAAGGCTTCTCAGTTAAGAGTCTGAGAATACCCACAATAGGCTTTTCAAAGCTACTGCCAACCCCGCCAAGAAAAAAGCAGCTGCAAAGAAAACCTTGTATGGTAAGAAAAAGAAATTTTACCCTTCTTACCCCCCAGCTTCTCAATACCAACCTCGGGGTATCCAAGAGAGGCTACAGCCTCCTAAGCAACAGAAAAAGCCACACACTCCTAAATCCCAACCAGCTGCGCAGACCCAATCTGCGCCTGGTTTCTGACTTCTTCCTAGAGAACATAGCCACCCTGCCTCTGGAGAATGCACACCCTCTCCACATAGCAGGCAGAGTTTGCCATTATGCCCACAGGTGGCATCTTATCACCTCAGAGCAGTGGACACTAACCATAGTGCGAGAAGGGTACAGGCTTCATTTACAAAGCATACCCCCCTCCACCCTAATGGGGAATATCATTCTCAACCCCCACTAACTGCTCTTATGCAGCAAGAGGTCACCTCTCTTCTGTCACAGTGTGCTATAGAAGAGTTCCAACAAAGGTTTTATTCTCCTTCTTTCTCATACCAAAGAAAAATGGAGGGTACAGACCCATCTTTAGACCTCAGAAACCTAAACAAGTTTCTAGTCTGCAAGAAATTCAAGATGATCTCACTAGGAACCCTTCTATCTTATTTCCAGAGTCAAGACTGGTTCTGTTCTCTAAATCTAAAAGAAGCATATACTCATATCTCATTCATCCAGAACACAGGAAGTATCTTATTCTTCCAGCAAAATGTATTTATTTATTCATTTTTATATACCGCGATATTAAAGATCAGTGCGGTTTATAAGAAACATATGAGTGGAGAAGTAGCCTAGTGGTTAGAGCACTGGCTTGGGAACCAAGAGACCAGTGTTCAATTCCCACTAGCACTCCTTGTGGCCTTGGGCAAGTCACTTAACCCTCTATTGCTCAGAAAAATCCAAGTTATTAATGCCCCTGTTTAATGTACATTTACCAAGTTTAAGTTACAATGTAAACCGTTTTGATTGAAATGATAAAGCGGTATAAAAACTAAAATATGAACGTGTTTTACAAATAACATTTGAGCATGATTTACATATAACATAATACCTAGATTACATTGAACAGGTTACATATGATGATTTGCAAAAAATTGGTAGAACTAGGAAGATATTTACATTATAGGAATTATAACTAGGAACATATTTACATTACTGGAACATATTTACATTAACACTGGATTACGTTGGCATCATTAAGAGTTTAATTGTATGAGGTTGAGGCTGGCACACAGTGTGCGGCTGATCTAGGGTGGATGGTTATAAGTTAGTTGGAAGAGGTAAGTCTTCAATACATTCCATCCTGGATCTTACATCTTTTAGGAAGGCATCAACGGGGGTAGGGCATCACTATCACTACAGAGTCCTTCCCTTCGGACTCGTCTCTGCCCCTAGAGTCTTCACAAAGTGCATGGCGGTCATAGCCGCATATCTAAGGACTCTTGTGATATTCGTCTTCCCTTACTTAGATGACTGGCTAATAAGGGCAGCCAACTCACAGGAGGTTTATCTATCCCTCCTTCGTTCAATCAGGTACTGCAAGATCTGGGATTTGTGATAAATCTTCCAAAATCCCATCTAGTTCTCACTCAAACACTAGAATTCATAGGAGCTCTTCTAGACAGTCAAGGGCATTTCTATCCCAGGACCATTGTACTTGACTAGTACAGCTCACATCTCAGGAACAGGTCAGGGACCATCTCTCGGCCAGAGAGATGCTACAACTTCTGGGCCATATAGCCTCTACAGTACATGTGGTCTCATATGCCTGGTTGCACATGCGAACAGCCCAATGGACCCTTGCATTATAGTGGAAATAGGTCTCTGGTGCCCTCAAGGACCAGATCCAAGTCACAGACATGCTCACTAAATTCCTTCTATGGTGGTGTACCCCAATAAATATTCTCGTAGAGTCACCTTTTCAGATGCCTCCACATCAATGCATCCTGACAACAGATGCCTCCAAACTGGGTTGGGGAGCTCACTTAGGCCCTCTCTCCACTCAGGTCCTTTGGATGGAGCAGGAGTCGCAGCTCCAGATAAATCTCCTAGAGCTTTGTGCTATCTTCAATGCCCTCAGAGTGTTTCAACAACTCCTACAGGGCCACAGAGTTCTCGTCCAGACAGACAATCAGGTAGCCATGCTCTATGTGAACAAACTGGGAGAAACGGGCTCTTGAGCCCTCTGCCAGGAGGCTCTCCAGCTTTGATCTTTTGCCATTGCTCATCGGATACACCTCCAAGCGGTATACCTACCGGGACAGCAAAATGTCCTAGCAGACAGATTGAGTCATATCCTTCTTCCACACGAATGGTCCCTCCATCTGCAGACAACCTCCTTCATCTTTCAGACCTTTTTGCACGCCACAAAACACAAAACTTCCTCGTTTCTGCACCAGAACCCTGATGTCCATCTTAAAGCAGGTGGATACTTTCCAGCTTCACTGGGGTTAGGATTTCCTGTATGCCTTTCCTCCCATATCCCTGATTCCCAAAATGCTCTTCAAGCAGACAGGGGCAAAATGATTCTCATAGCCCTGCACTGGCCATGTCAAGCATGGTTTCTTCTTCTGCTACATCTCTCTCAGACTTGGCCTCTGTGTCTCAGATCAGCTCCTGATCTCCTCTCCCAGGAGGAAGGGATGCTGCTCCATCCCAATCCGCAGTCTCTCCATCTCACCGCTTGACTGCTGAAAGCGTAGTCTTACAAAATTTCAACCTGACTCAAGAGGTAAAGGAGATCCTGCTAGCCTCCAGGAAACCATCCACCAGACGTTCTTATGAACTCAGGTGGTGTAGATTCTCCACCTGGTGTTCCCAGAAGGAGCTTAATCCCTTTTCAGCTCCTGTAGATGCTCTCTTTCAGTATTTCCTGCATCTTTCTTCCTCTGGTCTCAATACAAACTCGGTAAGGATTCATTTCAGTGCAATTGCTGCTTCTCACTATCTACTGGATGGATAACCTATCTCCTCGCAGCCGCTTGTGGAGCATTTCATGAGAGGCTTTTATTAACCAAGCCTCCCATCAGACCACCACCAGTGGCATGGGATCTTAATGTCATCTTAGGGCAGCTCCTCAAGCTACCTTTTGAACCTTTAGCCACAACCTCACTAAAGTTTCTCTCATGAAAGGTTATCTTCCTAGTTGCCCTCACTTCAGCTAGATGCATTATTGAGCTTCAGGCTTTGGTGGCAGATCCACCTTATACCCGGTTGCACCATGATAAGGTTGTCCTTAGAACTCGCCCTATTTCATGCCAATGATGGTGTCTCCTTTCCATCTCAATCAGTTTACCTTCCTGTCTTTTTCCCTAGACCGCATTCCTCTAGGGCAGAGGCAACCTTGCACACCCTTGACTGCAAACGTGCCTTAGCTTTTTACCTTCAAAGGACTTGAACACTGTAGAGCTTTGCCATTGTTCATTTCCTTTGACCCTAGTCACTTGGGTCTCCCAGTTTCTAAACATACTCTGTCCAGTTGGATAGCAGATTGCATCTCATTTGCTTATGATAAGGCAGGACTATCCCTTGAAGGGCACATCACTGCCCATAATGTTCGTGCCATGGCTGCCTCTACGGCAAACCTATGGTCTGTGCCATTGACGAAATCTGCAAAGCAGCTACTTGGTCTTCAGTGCATACCTTTGCTGCTCATTACTGGCTTGACAAGGACTCCTGCTGGGATGCCATGCTTGGTTAGGCTGTACTCCAGCATGTCTTTCAGACTTAGGGCAACTCCTACCCTCCGTCCCAGACGTTAATGATATCAGACATCCATGGAGGATCCATGACCTCTTAATGCCTATTCTAAGGCAAATCTACCAATTTTGAGGTCATTTCTCTGGCATCTGGTAGCTAGAGAGTCCCATATGTGAAGACTACATTCCTGCTTTTCCTGGAGATAGCATAGTTACTCACCTGTAACAGATGATCTCCGGGAACAGCAGGAATTTAGTCTTCACAACCCATACTCCTCCCCTAGGAGTTGTAGGGTTTCTCTCTTTTCTCTCCTTGTCTCTCATCTACAAACTCAACTGAGGAGGGAGAGTTCCAAGGACGGGAAGGCAGTGATGCAGGTGCAGCAGGATGCTCCCAAAAGCTTTCCTATTGGACGCTGGGGAGCGTTCCCACGTGAGCTCCATCAGTACTGATGACACCCAGATGTGAAGACTAAATCCCTGCTGTTCCCAGAGATCACCTGTTACAGTTGAGTAACTATGCTTTACTGACATTTAAGTACACCACATCTAGAGCTCTCCCTCAGTCCAACTCAGATTACCCAGTCAAAGAAATTAATTAGATTTGTTTGACAAGACCTGCCTCTAGTAAAAAAACACACTGCCTCGGATTCTCTAATCTATTGTTTTCCAGAAACCTTACTATCCTCTGTATTAGCAGTGTTTCCATTAGTGTGGGACCACATGCATCCTTCTACTGTCCTCTCGGATCATTCCTGACTATAAAAATGCATGAGAAAGGTCAGACAGAGGAACCTCTAGAATTTCCCTATGTTCCTTTTAATACTCTCAGATGTATCCCATCTGGCCCCATCATTCTGTCTACTTTTAGGGGCATGTTTACTAAAGGTTAACACACGTTCAGTAGAGTTAACACACGTTAAGTGCTGTAATGGCCCATAGAAATGAATAGGCGATGGCATGCATGTTAACCTTTAGTAAACATGCCCCTTAGTTTAGCTAGCTCCTTGCCAACACAGTCTTTTGGAAATCATTCAAAATCAACCTCACTTGTGTTCCTATTTCTTGGTGTTTTCTGGGGTCCTTCTCCTGGCCTTTCATCTAGGAACACAGAACAAAAATATTTGTTTAGCAATTCCACTTTATCCTCATCTACTATATATTCCTCCCCTTCACCCTTCAGTCTGATGATACCACTTTTGCACTTTCTCCTCTCACTAACATATCTGAAAAGTGTTTTGTCCCCCCATTTTACTGTTTTGGCTATTTTTTTCTATTATTTGTATCTTTGCTTTCCTGACTACTTTCTTAGCTTTCTGTGATCTCTTGTATTTTATAAAGGCCCCACCATCTTTTTCCTCACCTTTTCAGCTACTTCTTTCAAGAATCATAATGGCCTCCTTTTCCTTTTACATTTACTTGCTTTCCTAATAAAAAGGTTTGTTGCCCTTAAAATATCCCCTTTCGGTTTCACCCACTGATTTTCTGCATCTCCCAGTTCCCATCCTGCTAACGACTGTGGCTTTCCTAAAGTCTAGGACTCTCACTATTGAATGGACTATATCAGCTCTTTTCCTAATACTGAATCACACCATCCATTGATCACTGGATGCAAGATGATCACCCACTATAAAATCAAAAAGTGTCTCTTCATTTGAAAACACCGGGTCCTGTATGGCCTCCACACATGTAGTTCTGTTACCCGTTGCTGGAATAGTTCTTCCTGTAAAGAATCCTACCTGATCGGCCAATTTAAGAATCATTCGATACAATCACCCCCAGGTCCCACTCTTCTTTTGTGTACTGAAGTACTTCATTCCCCTATACTTTACTGCTCCCTTGGATGCTTGCCACACAAGTGCATGACCTTGTGTTTTTAGTATTAAATCTTAGCTGGCAGATTCTCAACCATTCTTCAAGCTTTGCTAGATCCCTTCTCCTGTTATCACATTGTGTTTCATTTTATTATTCTTTCTGAACCAAACAGAATGGTTGGGTACTTCTCCGTTCAAGTAACTCCTCCCCTCTCACCTCTAGTTCAGAGACACACAGAGGCAAAGCAGATATACACACGAGTTGGAAGGAATTCTATGAACTATGCTCTGCATGCTTTCTTTACATGCTTTTTTCATATAAGAATATAAAATCAACACAGGATATTTACACTTGAATTTAAAAATATATATATGTTACATTAACACTTTAGACCTCAGCTGCTTTGAGAAAAATGATTGCAACAGTATTTTTCTTTCATTCAAAAGAAGTATTTTCTCAGCAGGATTTAGTATATTATAATAGCCCCTCTTCTTTATTTTTCTTCAGTTTTATGTACCTATTTTTGGAACTTGTTGCTGGGGGATGTGGTAAAAACAACATAACTGGGTTTAAAAAAGATTTGACAAATTCCTGGAAGAAAAACCCATAAACTGTAATTAATGTAGACCTGGGAAAAGCCATTTTTTATCCATGGAAATGAGCAGCATGGAATCTGGTACCTTTTGGGATGTACTATGTACTTGTGACCTGGCTTGATCTGACCCAGTTTAGCAATTCATATGTTCTTATGTTCCATTATTAAGGGAGCAAGTATTTGGACTATGTTACATCTATAATGACCATAACATTTTTTGAAATTCTAAATTTCTCTTTTTTTCTTTTACAAGATCTGTTTATTATAATTTCTGAAAATAAATATATTTTGATGTACAAACAACATAGGTTATAGACTAAATATTAGCTTTACAATAATTATTTTTCAATAAATAATATTTACAAAAATATTTTTTTGCTAAAAAATACAATTCTGGCACCTGCTGAGTATGTGTTCAAAGTGCATTTTTCAGAGGTGAGCTCATGTGTTTATAAGGAAAAGTGCTTTGAAGTGCCAGAAAATGATATTCATAAGAACATAAGATATGCCATACTAAGTCAAACCAAAGGTCCATTAAGCCCAGTAACCTGTTACCAACAGTGGCCAATCCAGGTCACAAGTACCTATCAGGTTCTCAAATGGTACACAGATTCCATGTGCATATCCCAGGAGTAAGTGGTGGATTTCCCCAGTCCATTTTAATAATGGTTTATGGACTTTTCCTCCAGGAACTTGTCCACATGTCTTTTAAACCCAGTTACTCTAACAGATTACATGTTGACTGTAAAAATATTGTTTACGATTAGTCTTAAATGTGCTACATTGTAGCTTCATTGCACGTCCCCTAGTCTTTCTACTTTTTGAAGGTGTAAACAACCAAGTCAACTCGTCATTTAGTAGACCATTTTCATATCTCCCCTCAGCCATCTCTTTTCCAAGCTGAAGAGCCTTAACCTTTTAAACCTTTCCTGAAAGGGATATCTTTCATCCCTTTTTCATTTTGGTCACTCTTCTCTGGACTTTTTCTAATTCTGCTATATCCTTTTTAAGATATGGCAAACAGAATTGCACACAATGTCCGAGGTGTGGTTACATCATGGAGCGATACAGAGGCATTATAATATCCTTGGTTTAATTCTCCATTCCTTTCCTTATGATTACTACCATTCTATTTGCTTTCTTGGCTACTGCTGCACACTGACCCAGCAAAAGGCAGTATATAAATGCAGCTAACTAAATAATTCAATAAATAGGCAGAGTGTAGGTGGTGGTGGTTCCTAGTGTGGACCTTTGCATTGTATAACTATAATGTGGGTTATTCTTCTCTAAGGGCATAATTTTCCACTTGTCCACATTAAATTTCAGCTGCCATTTGGATACCCAGCCTCCCAGTTTCTCAAAGTCCTCTTGCAATTTTTCAGTCTTCTTATGATTTAACAGCTTTCAATAATTTTGTGTCATTTGCAGATTTGATCACTTCACTTGTCTCCATTTCCAGGTCACTTATGAATATGTTAAAAGCAGCGGGCTCAGCACAGATCCCTGGGATACTCCGCTATCGGGGCTGGCCCATCCACTAGGCAAACTAGGAGGTTACCTAGGGCAGCATCATCCCACAGTCCTCGGAAAAGCAGCAGTTTATTGCTGCCTGGCCTGCCATGCCACCCCCCCCCCCATTCCCAGAATCCATCTTCTCACCTGCGGAAAGGGGGGAGGTGTCACAGCGATGCCTCTGCTGCATTGTGCTTTAAAGTGCCCTGGCACCTGCTGCTCCTGCCCTCTTCCAATACAACTTCCTGTTGGATGGGAGCATGAGTGGCACTTCAAAGCCCAAAGCAGCAAAGTCATTTGTGTGCCACCCCCTCCCCCTCCCCCAGGTGAGAAGATGGATGCCGGGGGGGGGGGGCGGCGCGGCGCGGCGATGCCTCTACTGCGTCAGGCTTTAAAGTGCCCACACTAGCACGGTCACAGCCTGTCACTCCTGCCCCCCTCTGACACAACTTCCTATTGGAGGGGGGCAGGAGCAGCACTTCAAAGCTCAATGCAGCAGAGGCATCACCGGTGGCAGCACCACCTCCCCCTAAAATAACTGTGCCTCCATCCAGCTTGCCAGGCTAGCCCACCCTTGTGCTGAAGCAGCGGTGGCTAAATTGCTGCTTCAGCACTGTGTCGGACCTTATAGTGCCCATGCACATGCAAGCTCACAGCCTGCCGCTCCTGCCCCCCCCCCCCCCTTCTTGGAGAGCAGGCAGGAGCTGCAGGCTGGAACTGAAAAGCCTGCCAGGGCACTGAAGTAGCAATTTAGCTGCCGCTTTCGGGGGGTTGGGATAGTGATGCCACCCACCAGGGTCTGCCACCCTAGGCATCTCCGTGCCACCCCTCTCCCCAAGGTGAGAAGATGGCTGCCAGGAGGAGGGAGGTAGCATGATGGACCAGGCAGCGCCACAAGCTTTTGGGGGTGGCGTGGAGGGTCTGCCTAGGGTGGCAGAAACCCTCAAGCAGGCCCTGTCCACTATTCACCTTTCTTCACTGAGATTTGATGTGCTGGATTGGTCCTGCATTATATGCCTTCTTTGCGCCTCTTGACTCATGCCTACAGTATTAATATTTATCCTATGCACTTCCTGAAAATACAATAAAAACCTCTCTGTATTCACATTAAGTGCTCCTCTTCTGAAATTCCCTACAGTTATGTATGCACTCTCTTTCTCTTCTGGGCAAACAAGCTAACCGCCCCCCTCCCCCCCCCCTTTCCTCACACAATTTACACCCAATGACTTTCAGTAACTCTCATGCTCACACCTTTCAGGAATTATTACTAATTTCAGGTTTTACCATGCTAGTATGGCAGTTTATGTGCTATACCTCAACAAACATTTGCTCAGTCTCTGGAAAAATCAAGCAGTGATTACAGGATGCAGTTTCCTTTGTGCCAAATCCTTATGAAGAGTCTCACTAGGCAGATTAAAAACTATTTGTTACTCAGTGAGACTGTGTCTGAATGGCTAAACAGCAGATTCTTTTCTCTGTCCAGGGGCATTATGCATGCATCATTTAGTTCCCACCAAAAGACAAATCAGCTGTCTCCAGGGATTCTCAAAGCCAAAAATATGGCCAGGGATTAGGACTGATTTTACAAACTCTTGTTTGCCACAGTACAGTGGTCCTTAGAACAAAATGAAAAGAGGGTAGTGGGTACTTCTGCATGCTGTTCTAGGCCTTTAGCAGATCATTGTAAACAAATTTTGTTTACTGTTTTGCCAGTGAAACCAATCCCCTATTGTGAAGAGCAAACCCATACTTGAACAGATGATGGACAGTAGACCTGCTGTTGTCATATATGTCACAGTTATGATTTATATCTGTGTGGAAACAGCATCCTACTTAAACTGCAGTGCATAAGAAAAGACATCATCATCCACAAAGCCAAGAAGACTCCACGGTTTGATTTTCTTTTATTTATTTATTTATATCCCTTTTCTGCCAAATAAACCCCTGCTCCCAACTCCAAGAAGGCACGCCAGGTGCGATAGAGGAATTCTCCTTTGAGATGTACCACTACTTCAGTTGGAAGTGGCTGCTGCATTGCTGGCAGGCATTGTCTCTCGCAATCTCCTCAGGACTGAGCATGTTGCTTGTTCAACAAACCCAACGCTCACTGGCCCTTCCCAACAAGGAGACTCAGTCTCACTGGTGTGAGCCATGGGACCAGCCTCAATATGGAAAGAAATAAACTGTCCTTTGTTATGTGATTGTAGAAATAGACTAGTAATATGTTTCTTATGTGATTGTTGTGGAAGATGTAGATGGTGGAATACTCGTAAAACTGGATTTGGAGATGGCGAGTTCTTCCATTCCACTGCAGAGCAGAAGAAAGAATACACGTGGAACTTCTGTGTATTACAAAATGGTACATACCTTTTAAACTTGTTATAAAGCTAGCTATAAAATAAGTTATCTCTGCCTAAAAACTTGATTACAAATTCAGCTACAGAGAATAGGAAGTACATTTTAAGAGTTATGGAAATATTTTCTTGTCTTTGCTTTCTCACACAGTGCTGGGAAAATAATAAATTTTGGAGTGCCATGTATCACTAGAATACCCTCCCTCTAAACCGTCAACAAGATAATGAAATCTAGATGGCTTCACTTAACAAAAGTATATAATTTAGTACTTATATCACACAATATTCATAGAGCAAGAGCCTGTCCTTTTTGAATTACAGTCAGATAAAATTCATAGCAATCATATATAAGGGTCAGTAATCCCAAACTATTCTACTTCCTGTCCTAGAAACATACACTATAAATCAGCTCAGCATACATATTAAAAAAAACACAGTATAAGGTGAAATTAGACTTACCTGCTAATTGTTGTTCCTGGAGTAGACCCAGTCTAGTCCCGGACCTCTGAGTTGTCCACCTCATTCAGCAGCTTGGAGACTGAGGAACCAGAGCAACAAGTAAGCTTCACTTCCACAATCGCCCCGCAAGGAGCCAGTTACCAAATCTGGCCCCTCCCCAAAATTAACTGTAGCATAACAACTAATAAAGAACTGCTAATTAAGAACTGTCAAGCACTAATAGTGCCCAGGCTGTCCTCTCACCTGATTGAACGCCAACCTGGAAAGATGACCCTACACTCCCCCGGAGAGAACTTCCCCGGACTCAACTCCTCTTACCTGTCACCTTCCAGCAACGCAGACTGCGCCCTCAAACACTGGGACGGGACTCGCGACTAGACTGGGTCTACTCCAGGAACAACAATTAGCAGGTAAGTCTAATTTCACCTTCCTGATCGTATCCCCAGTCTAGTCCCGGACCTCTGAGTAAGTACCAGAGCAGTACATCTAATGGGAGGGACCCAGTACACCGGCCTGAAGCACCGCCGAACCAAAGCAGGCATCCTGAGCCAACTGAACGTCTAGGCGGTAATGCTTCACAAACGAAATTCAAAGAGGACCACGTGGCCGCCTTGCAGATGTCCGCTGGCGGCACCATCCGAACTTCCGCCCAGGATGTCGCCTGGGCCCTAGTGGAATGAGCCCGAAGCCCTACCGGGACGGTCCTACCTTTCAGCAAATAAGCCGACGCAATGGCTTCCGTAATCCAATGCGCAATGGAGGCCTTATTTATTTATTTATTTATTTATTTATTACAAATTCTTATATACCGCGCTATTTGGCATCAGCGCGGTTTACATTATAACACAACAACCATAACAACATGCTGTTTGGTTTTACATCGAACAGGGGTCCAAACTTGGATAACAGGGGTAACTATATACATGAGATTTTTACATAGTAAAGAGTAGCTTGGATAACAGGGTTGATTATATGCATGAGATATTTACATGGCAATGAGTGGGTGAAATAACATAATGAACGTGAGGGTTGTTTCTTAGAGTGGGTCATCTCTTCAGAGGGGTGTCATTGGAGTTTGGGTAGCATTGGAGGAATAAATGGTATTTGAGTGCCTTTCTGAACTGTGATAGGTCGGCAATCGCCCTAATGTCAGGGGGTAGGGCATTCCAGCATTTAGGTACATAGTAGCGGAACGCCCTGTTTGTGGTTGATATGTTGCACTTTGATGATTCCTTTGGTTTTACTAGTAGGTTTATGGCTATTGCTCTTCTGGATCTGTTGGGGGGCACCATGTGAATAAGATCTGTGAGTGAAGGGGATGAAATACCTTTGATTGTTTTGAACGCTAGGAGAAGGGTTTTAAAGATGATTCTTCCATGGATAGGTAACCAGTGAAGTTGTTTGAGAATGGGGGTCACGTGGTCACTTTTGGCGGCTCCGTGTAGGACCCTTGCTGCAGCATTCATGGCCAGCTGTAAAGGGGCCAGCGTGGAGTGGGGGAGCCCTTGAAAGATGGCGTTTGCAAAGTCGAAGTGTGGCAGTATTAGCGCTTGGTATATGGTCCGGAAGTCATCAGGGTCCAGTAGGGAGCGCAGATGCCTGATAGTGCGGATTTTGAAGTATACAGCTTTGACAATGTTGTTTATGTGGTGTTTCATATCCAGGCGTTGGTCCAACGTAACTCCGAGGTATCTTATTGTTTCTTTGGTTAGTAAGTCCGCTTCATTAACACTGACGTGGGGTGGAGGAGTAAAGTTGGGGTCTCTGGAGATGAAAAGAACCTCTGTCTTTTTATGTTGAATGCGTAGATTCTGTGATTGAAGCCACGCTGAGACAGCATTGAAACAGTCTATTGCTGGTGTTAGGTCCATTTGGGCTGTGGAGAACGGCATGTATAAAAGAATGTCATCTGCATATATCAAACAGCTCACATTAAATGATCTTATGATGTTGCAGATGGGCTGCATGTAAATATTGAATAGTAGGGAGGACAAGGAGGAGCCTTGAGGTACACCTTGTTTTTGATGGAAGTGTTTTGATTCCTCAGATCCTTAGATGCTGCTTCTCCCATGCTAGGCCCCGCAAAAAGGACAAACAGCCTCTCTGACTTGCAAAAGCTCTCAGTACGCTGCAGATACTTCTTCAACGCCCGCCGGATGTCTAATGTCCTCCGTACCGACTCTGCCGAGCCCGACCTGAACACAGGCAGCGAAATATCCTGATTCAAGAACGCTGGGCAAGAACGCTGGAACAGGCCGCAGCACCACCTTCGACTCGAAGAACGAGAGGTAGGGCTCCTTACAGGACAACGCTTGGAGCTCCGAAATCCGCCTCGCCGAACAAATAGCCACCAGGAACACCACCTTCAACGTGAGATACTTCACCGATGCCTTACTCAGTGGCTCAAACGGCTGCCGCTCCAGCGCCTCTAAGACCAGAGGGAGCTGCCAGTTGGGCACCGGTCGCCTGCTTGGCGGCCGCAGAAGGGACACCGCTCGTAGAAAATGCTTGACATCCAAATGGTCCCCGATGGAACGACCAGAAATCCGTCCTCTGTAGCAGGACAAGGCCGCCACCTGCACCTTCAGCGACGCCGCGGCCAACCCCTTGTCAAAACCGTCCTGCAGAAACTCCAGGATCCATGAGATAGACGCCTGAAGTGCCTGCGTGTCCCTCTCTCCACACCAAGCCTCAAAGACTCTCCAGACCCTGATATACGCTAACAATGTAGACCTCTTCCTAGCCTTCAACAGCATGGCAACCACCGCCGAAGAATAACCTCTCGACCTTAACCTAGCCCTTTCAATAGCCAAGCTGTAAGCGAGAATCGATCCACGTGAGGCATGAGAAGAGGCACCTGCGACAGCAGTTCCAGCCGCCCTGGGAGCCACCACGGTCGTGCTACCAGAAGCCTTAAAAGATCCACATACCATGGCCGGCGAGGCCAATCTGGGGCAATTAAAATCATCTGCCCCCTGAACCGCCCTATCCTCTGTACCACCCGGCCTATCAGCACCCATGGCGGAAAGACGTACAGGAGCTGCCCCTCCGGCCAAGGTTGGATGACAGCATCGAGGCCCTCCGACATTCTCTCCCTTCTTCTGCTGTAGAAGCGACTGGCCTTCGCCGACTGAAGAGTCGCCATCAGATCCATCACGGGCGTGCACCAGCGGCACACTAGCATGTCGAACACCTCCTGATGAAGGACCCACTCTCCGGGATCCACCTTCACCCGACTGAGAAAATCGGCTTCCACATTTTCTACCCCTGCAACATGTGCTGCTGACACTGCCAGGAGATTCATCTCGGCCCAGGCGCACAGGTTCTATGCTTCGGCCTCCAGCGCCACGCTGCTGGTGCCCCCCTGTCGATTGATGTACGCCACCGTGGTAGCGTTGTTGGAAAACACCCATCCCGCGGAGTACTGCCTGAAAACTCTGCAGGGCCAGGAACACTGCCCTCAACTCCAACCTGTTGATCGACCACGCTCTCTCCTGGGCGGACCACTGCCCCTGTGCGAACTGTCCCTGGCAGTGGGCCCCCCAACCCAGAAGACTGGCATCCATCGTTAGGGTCACCCAGTCGGGCACTTCGAGCGGCTTCCCACTCTCCAGCGAACTGGGAACCAGCCACCAACGAAGCGCTACTTGGGTCTCGTCTGGACAGGCGAGCCTCCGGGACAGCGGGTCCCGCTGATGAGACCAACGTCACAGGAGCACCCTTTGCAATGGTCTCATGTGTGCTCTCGCCCATGGCACCAAGTCTATGGTCGCTGCCATTGTTCCCAACAACTGCAGGTATTGCCATGCAGTCGACTCCTTCCGCCATAAGAATTTCCTGACCAGCGTCTGAAGCCTTCGCGCCCTCTGCTGCAGGAGAAACACTTGACCCGAATCCGTATTGAACCGAGTCCCTAAGTATTCTATACCTTGAGACGGCACTAAATTGCTTTTTGCCCGGTTGACCACCCAACCCAGGCTCTCCAGAAAACTCACCACCCTGGACGTCACTCGCTCCTGGACTTTGCCCGGATCAACCAATCGTCCAGATAAGGGTGTACCAGAATGCCGTCTCTGCGCAAGGCCGCCGCCACGACCACCATGATCTTTGTGAACGTGTCGCCAGGCCAAACGGCAAGGCTCGGAACTGAAAGTGACTGAAAGGAACCGCGAAGCGGAGAAACTTGACATGCTCCGGCCGAATGGGAATGTGAAGATACGCCTCCAACAGATCTAGAGAGGTAAGGAACTCTCCCCTCCGCACTGCCACGATCACCGACCGCAGGGTCTCCATATGAAAGTGGGCCACGCGCAGACACCGATTTACCCCTTTGAGGTCCAGGATGGGCCGAAAACCGCCGTCCTTCTTTGGCACCATGAAATAAATGGAGTAACGACCGATGCCGAGTTGGTCTGGCGGGACCGGCTCTATCGCCCTGAGATCTAGTAGCCTCTGTACCATCTCCCACACCACCCCGCACTTGATCGCTGCCTTGCAGGGAGACAGCACGAAGGCGTCGCGCACTGGCCGGCGCAGCTCCAGAGCATAGCCCTCTCGGATGACTTCGAGGACCCACTGATCTGACGTGATGTGGACCCAGGCGGCATAGAACTCCTGCAACCTCCCTCCCACGGAGACTAGAGGCCCCTGGGTCCGCCTGATCTCATTGCGCTTTTCTAAGGGTCGAGGAGGCGACGGGAGCAGAGGAGGACGCCCCAAAACCTCTCCTCGCTCCCCGAAAGCCTCGAAAGCCCTGGCTTCTGCCGGGAAATCTACCTCATTGTCCAGAATTGAATCTTTGAAAACAAAACTTGCGAAAATCCCACTGCTGTCCCTTGCCAGCCGGACTTGCGCGCCCCTGCTTAGGCCTGTCCTCAGGCAACTTGCCGCCCTTGGATTCGCCCAATTCTTTGACCAACTTCTCTAGGTCCTCACCAAACAAGAGACGACCCTTGAAGGGCAGCTTACTTAACCTCGCCTTAGAGGAATTATCCGCCGCCCAATTACGGAGCCACAAATAGCGCCTGGCTGCCACCGCCGATGCCATACTCTTGGACAAACCTCTCATGAGATCATAATGGATGTCTGACAAATAGGCCGCCCCCTACTCCAGGCGGGCAGCCTTGCCAGACTGCACCCCATCCTGCCCTGCTAGGGGCTGCTGAGACCAGCGCAGGCATGACCTGGCCACCCAGGCCCCATAAATAGCCGTCTGAAGAGACAGGGCATTAGTCTCAAAAATCTGCCTCAGCAACGCATCTAACTTTCTGTGCTGCGCATCCTTAAGGGCCGCGCTGCCCTCCACCGGAATGGTGGTCTTCTTTATTACTGCTGCATCCACCTTGGGGGGTTTGAAGACCTCCTTATCCTGGTCCACCAGGGGGTATAACCGGCTCATTACTCTGGAGCCCTTGAGCGCCGCTTCCGGGACGTTCCACTCCTCTTGTATCAACTCCTGGAATACCCGATGCACCGGAAACGCTCTCTGAGACTTCCAAAAGACCTGTAGCAGGGGATCCTCCAACGTCTCATCCTTCACCGGTCCCTGGGCCGGCATGTTCAGGATACGCAGTGTCTCCGCGATGAGAGCCGGCAGCTCATCCCGACGGAAGACCCGCACTACTCTCGCCTGCTCCTCCTTATCCTCGAGTTCACCTTTCTCGAGCTCCTCCTCGAGGGCCACACTCATCCGAGAGGTGGCCCTCCGAGACGGCCGAATGAGCCCCGAAATCCGGCTCCAGCCGTGGCCTCTTGACCCCCAGTTGAGTCTCTGAGACGGGGGCTTACCCTGGCCTCTTCGCGCCGCCCCCTACAAAATTGCCTGTGGATGGGTTTGGCGGAAAGCCCCCTAGCGCCTGCTGCAGGAGGGCCACAAACCCTGGGGAGAAGATAGACTCCAACCCCTTGGGCCAGGTCGCTTGCGCGGTAGGGGCATCAGGGGTGGAGGATGGCCCCGCTATAGGCTTCCCCAGGGGTAAACTGGCTACCGGAGCGACCGAGGAGCCTGCCTCCAGCCCCGGTCGCTCCTCCATCTCCTCCCCAGGAGACTCCAGGGTAGCAGCCTCTTTAGCGCAGGACTTGCACACCCCGGAGTCCAAAAGCGCACTTCGCTTGGCCCCACAAATAAAACAATGGGGCCTCGACGGCATAGCCACTACACAAAGCCACCGGAGAGCACAGGACCCCGAAACAGGAGGAAACCCCCTGAAGCCAAACTCGTTCCGGTCTTCTACTTCTACTTCTTTTTCTCTTTTTTTTTTAAATCGCTCCTAATCGGACCTTACAACGTTCCCTCAGGCTTCCCAGACGGCGGCTCCCCTTTGCTGCAGAAAATGCCGTCGAAAACCCCGCTGGACACTCCGATTCTGGAGGCCTGTGCTCCCTGCGCTCTTACCACGTGGCCGGGCCTGCTCTGCGGTGTGCGCTCCCTCACGCCGCAGCAACGCTTTCACCAGCCCGCCTCCTTACCTCTGCCGCCAAGGCAGGCCGAGCTTAGCGGGACTCCGCCGTCTCCCCGCACTGCGCAGAAGACTGAGGCTCCACACTTGCTGTCCGCCCGTTGCACCTCGCGGCGGCCCGATATCAGGCACCTCTGCGGTAGCCAAAAACAGCGCTCACAGGCAAAACGTCTGTATCGCGCCTGGCAGTGCAGCTCTCCCATCCCGGTTCAGCTCCACTGACTCACTGCGGGAGGAAAGCCGGTCTTAACCAAGGTTCACTGCTGAGCCACCAGCCCCCCCCAGGTAGGGCCCCGGCAGATAGAGGAGAGCCTGTTGCACTACTAGGAAACAGCTCTAGAATTTGAAGAGATAGCTGCTCCTTGCTGTATGAAATTAGCTAGCTCTGCTTTAATGTGTGTTTTTTTTTTTTTTTAACTAATACCCCTTAAATCTAACCAAACTTTACTTAATTGTTCCTCTATTGAGTCCGGACCCCCAGGCTCACCGACCTATTCAGCTGCTTGGAGACTGAGGTAACTGATGGAGGAAGGCGGCTCCCAGAGGGATATACGGATGACATCACAAAAAGAAGGTGGTTCCTCAGTCTCCAAGCTGCTGAATGAGGTGGACAACTCAGAGGTCCGGGACTAGACTGGGGATACAATCAGGAAACTTATTTAAGAACCAGCTAATACATTTTTACATGGCATACTGCATATTGTATTAGAGATTATGTCCATCTCCCTCTCCCTCCACTGGTGAACATTTCAAACAATTGGAGGGAAGTAAATGCAACCACTCAAACACACCAACTCAGGTTAAGTCCCTGCATTTAGATCCATCCATGAAGAATACATAAGAGACCAACCCACAGAATAATTTTAGCAGTTAAGATTTAATGTGAAGACATGCAGAGTGATGCACTTTGGATGCATAAATCCAAAGGAGCAACATGCAATAGGAGGCAAAAGGTTGGTGTGTATGAGGAGAGGTGGCAAAACAATGCAATAAGGCAATGGTCAAAGCCAGAAGAATGCTAGGCTGCATATGGAGGGGCATAACTGCCAGAAAGTAGGAAGTATTAATGTCTCTGAACAAGGCATTGGTGAAGCCTCACTTGAACGATTGTGTTCAGTTTTGGAGACCTCACCTCTCAAAGGATATTAAAAGGCTTGAAATAGTTCAGAGGAAGAGAACCAAAATGATATGAGGCCTACACCAGAAGATGTATGAGGAAAGACTTGAACACCTAAATATATATACCCTAGAGGAGAGAAAGAACAGGGGAGATATGATATAGAACTAGAGGACATGAAATGAAGCTTCAAGGACGTAAACTCAAAAGCAACATCAGGAAATAGTTTTTCATGGAAAGGGTGGTGGATAGCTGGAATGCCTTCCCAGTGGAGGTGGTGGAGGGAAAAACAGTGGCAGAATTCAAAAAGGCATGGGACGGACACAGAGGATCCCTTTATAGCAAGAGGATGGAATCAAAGCAAACTAAATAACTTGTACACTTCAAAAAATAGAAAGGGGTAATTATAGCCCTAAATAAAGGCACAGAGCGGGGAGAACCTGCACGGAACAGTGGATACAACCTTTAGCACCTCATCTGGCAGATTAGATGGACCATGCTGCTGTCATTTACTATGTTATTTACAGTGTTCATTTTTGAATGGCCATTATAATTACAATCTGGCTAAATAGCAAAACTTTCAGATTTTTGCAGAAAGTCATGTAGTTCACTTCCTCTCTAAGATATGAGGCCATTTGATTCCAAAATGGTGGGGCCTTGCCCATAAAATTCCTATTTCAGGACAGCTTAAGCTCCTTTACTGAACACGCTACCAGAAAACCTTTGACTAGAATGTAATGCATGTGTTGCAGTAGTCTGCTATTTCAGATTTGAACCAGTAATGACTCTGAACATCAAGCTTACAATTTTAAAGTGAATATGCAAATGTAATAGGAGCCAGTGTAATAAAATCCATTTCCAGTGACCCATGATCACTCTTGCTGCAGTTTTCTGCACAGTTAATGAATGCTATTAAAACAAAAAGGTGGCTAACAAGAAATTTAATTCAGAATAGCCTTGAATAAAATACTACTGGAATTAAGTCATTTTTACATCTTCTCAAATGCATAAACCAGGTCACTAAAGCAAACTGGAGTATTTCAGATGATCTGAGGATAGCCAGTTTAATAAAGCAAGAGGGAAAACTAACAAATATTACTATTTGTATGAGCAGAGGTGGCAGCGAGAAAAAGGATATGATATTGTCCTTTAATAGTGAGATTTTGCTTTTGGTACCGTGTTTGTTTCTAAAGGCCATGTCATTCTAAAGACATCAAGAGCATGGCAGCAGTTCCGAGAGAGGCTGCAAAAATGATTCAGAGCCTGCAACACAAGCCCTACAATGCAAGGCTTGAGAACTCAAAATGTATTCACTGGAGGAAAGAAGGGAAAGGGGGATGTAATAGAAACATCCAAATATTTGACAGGTTTCAGTAAATCATAGGAAACCAGCATGTCTTTATGGAAAAGGAATTTCAGTTATAGGAAGCCATGATATGAAGCTGGAGGGAAGACGGGAAAATATGCTATGATGCCTTGCAGCATATTGCACTGGTACTAGTTTTAATAGCAAATTTAGAGGCCCTTTTCCTAAATCCTGAAAGTTTTGCACTTAATGTGTATTAAAAATGCACGTTGGTCCACTATGATTCAAGATGGCGATGGAGTAGGACGCTGTGAGTGTGGGTCTGATGCTGGCTCCTGAACCTGCGTTCTAATGGGGAGAAAGAGGAAACAACACGCACAGAAACCCTCCGAGACTTCTTCTCCGGCGAATCAGAAGGTTCAGATGTCTATTGCCGGCTTCTGTACTCCCTCTGGCTGCGTGGCTTCGAGAGATCCACCACTGTTGCAGGCGGATCTGAGCATAGAAGGGGTTTCTTTGAGCCCTGTACAGGCATCCCCAGCTCAACCCGGATGCCTCCTCGTGACGAGGCAGCTTGGTGATGTGTCCTTGGTGCATGAGCCAGCTGTGATTACAGAGGGGTTTTTCGCGAAGGATCAGTCAGCTTCTGGAGCTGCCGGAGGTCGAGGTGGAGTGTCTCCCTTCAGCAGCACTACTGGGGTGGAGCTTGGTAGTAATAGCTCCCCCAGTCCTTTGGCATCACGGCTTCCTGGGAGTGTGGTAAAACCGGCGCACGTTACACTTGATAGTTTGTGCGAAGCTCTCTCTACCCTCCAACAGTCCCTTCTACCTTTTGTGGGTGCAGTTTCTCAGGAACTTTCTGTGATTAAGGCCCCGGGTTCCTCTACGGTCACAGAGGTGGCAAGTCAGGCCATATGAATTTTGCAAATGGAATCTATGGTGGAGGAGCTGCATTCCCTTGGTGCTGCTAATTCAAAGCACAGGTTGATTCAGGCGAGAAAAATAGAATTTCTAGATAACCAATTGAGGAGGAATAATTTGAGATTCCTGAATTTTCCCCGATTGCCTTTGATTGCACCTTTGGACCTGGTCCGTAAGTACTTTGTGGATGTTTTGCAAATGCCCGTCGAGTCTTTGCCACCAGTGGTAAGGGCTCAATACGTGACTATTTCCTCATTAGAAGCGGTTGGCCAGCAGGGTTCTGCTGGGGAAACTGATCTTCCTCAAATGGACCTGTCTGCATTTCTTGAGAGCTCCTTAGAGGTGGTGACTAGTCGGGCTACTTTGGTGGTTAATTTTGCCTTTGAATCAGACAGGAACACTGTGCTTAAATTATATTTCTCAAAAATTTCTGTATCTCAATTTATGGGCTCAAAAATACGATTTTTTCCTGATCTTGCTGGAGATACCCAGAAAAGGAGAAGAGCTTTTCTGGCTTTACGCCAGAGAACTCTCTCCCTGGGAGCACAGTTTAAGTTAAGATATCCGTGTAAATGTGTGGTTATGTATCAGGCTAAACAATATCTGTTTTTTGATTCCGAACAATTGTTACGATTTATACATAGTAGGGAAGAGGGAGGGGTGGGGGTAAGTCCCATATCGGCTGCCATGTAATTACTAGCTTTGCTCCTGTGATTAATTTGTTATAATATCTTAGGTTTCCTAAGTATGATTTCTTTTTTCTTGGATCTTATTGTAGGGTAATATTGTGGTCTTTTCCAGGTGTGATTGTATTTCCTTGTAATTTTTTGTTGAGATGACAATTATATATCTCTTGTATTTATTTATTTACATTCTCTTATATACCGCGCTATTCTGCATCAGTGCGGTTTACATTGAACAGGGCATTATAACTTGGAGATAACTATTTTACAGGGAACATGGGCTATGGAGGGTTAAGTGGCTTGCCCAAGACCACAAGGAGCACCTGTGGGACTAGAAACCCCAGTCCTTCCGGCCCAAGGTTGCTGTCCTCTAGTGGGATTTGAACCCCCGACCTTCCGGCCTGAAGTATTACTTAATTCTCCTTCAGATTTTGTTTTCTGGAGTTTTTTGTTAAACCTAATAAAAACAAAATGCACGTTAAGTGCAAAGCCCCTATGGTAACTGTTGGAGGCATGACCAGCATGTCCCCGGCAGTTACTGTAACATGCAAATGTGGCATAATTAATGCAGGTACACCTAATGAGATCCAGAGAAGTATCGTTAAGTGTACCTGCAGTAACTGGTACATTGACGGTGAGCACACACTAATGATGCCCATGCTAACTGCAGAATGCTCTCCATTTCCACACTCCATGCCTAACCCACCCACTCTCCGCATTAGCACGCGCTTGCCAGTTAACGTGCACTTTGGCAGCCAGTAGCTGGCATGCCCGTGTATTAGCATTTACCATGGCCAGTTACCACATGCTGAAATGTGCATTAACCAGGTAGCAGCATTTAGATAAGGGTCCCTTAGTACCTACTAATAAAATAACTTTTTCATATTGTGCCCCTACATTATAGAACTCTCTTCCAAGAGCTTGTTAAAACTATATTTCTTTTAGGAAGCATGTAAGAGCTTGGAAATTTTACATGTTGATTGCCTGTTCAATAGTTTTATACACTTTGGAATTGTTTAGGCTTGATTAGATGTAGCTTACTTTGGTTTCGGGGCAAACAGTGATGCTTATTTGCTTTGTCCTTAGTGGATTTGGTGTGAGAGGTAATGGAATTGGGGCCACTTGGCAACAATGATTATAACATGATCAAATTTGACTTAATAATTGGACTGAGGACACTAAGGAAATCTACTGTGCTAGCACTTAATTTTCAAAAGGGGGGTTAAGGGGTATGTTTACTAAGCCGGGCTAACGGTTAACCTGGGCTATCTGCAACTAGGTCCTATGTTGTTCACGTTAAAAAGGGGGAAATGTTCAACAAATAAAAAGCTAAAAGAAGCAGCTGCAAAGGTTCAGAGTTTACATCAGTCATAGATGTTATTTAACCCTTTCCAGGCTGAGCCCAAAACTCTTGGGATCCAAAATTCTGACTAAATATTCCTATCAAATGGTATATAATACATGACCATAGCAGAAGGAAAATCACTATTAGAACATATTGAATAAGATGGATACAATTTTCCTGAAATATGCAAAAATTAACCCGGCTGCAGAATGTGGATTAAAAATTTAAAGTAGGCCTTGAAAGGGTTAAAAATACCATCTTGGAAGCCCAGACCAAATGTATTACACATATTTAAAAAAGGCAGAAGGCCAAATGACAGCCAGCCATGGTTTAAAATATGGAAAAAGGATCTGAATAAAGAAAAGAAGAAACAGCACAAGCATTGGCAAGTTTCTTGCAAAGCATTGATAAGGAAGGCAAAAAGAGAATTTGAAAAGAAGCTTGCAATAGGGGCAAAAACTCATAATAAAATCTTTTTCATGTATATTCAAAGCAAGAAATCTAGAAGGGAATCAACTGGACCAATAGATGATTATGGAATAAAAGGGGCACTCAGGGAGGACAAGGCCATTGTGGAAAGACTAACAGAATTTTTGCTTCAGTCTTTACTGAGGAACATGTAAGGGAACTACTGATGCCAGAAAGGGTATTTAATGGTGATGATTTGAAGGAACTGAAACAAATCTCAGTGAACACAGATAATACAGTAGTCCAAATTGATAAAACTAAAGAGTAACAAGTCACCTGGACCAGAGGGTATTCATCCTGGAATGCTGAAAGAACTCAGAAATGAAATTGAAGCTCTACTGTTAATAATCTGTAATCTATCATTCAAATCATCTACAGTATCTGAAGACTGGATGGTAGCTAACATAATGCCAATTTAAAAAAAATGTTTCCATTGATGATGGGGAAACTACAGACTGGTAAGCCTGACATTTGTGCCAGGCAAAACAGTAGAAACTACTATAACTGAGTACATAGTTAGGCATGACATAATGGGAAAAAGTCAACATGAATTTAGCCAAAGGAAGTCTTGCCTTACCAATCTGTTACATTTCTTTGAAGGTATGAATAAATATATGGATGAAAGTGAGCAAATTAGCATGAAGTGGGATTTTAGAAGGGACATCTAGGAAGAATTTGGGATATCCAGAGCACAACTTCCAAAAATCCGTGGGAATGGAATCAGTGAAGGGAGATACTTATAAGTGCCTTCTGAAATTGCTCCATCTCCCCCCTGAAAGATTAATGTTCTGGCAACAGGCCTACGCAGATAGAAAGGCCGGGTTTCACAAATGTGGACAAGTCTGAATTGCATGACTGCAGAACCGGGTACTTGGACATGCTGGCTAAGGTATTTCAGAAGGGGCGCGATTATGATATGAGACTTGCACATCATGGCCAGCCATTTCAGATAATCAGACGTGCAGCGGTTGGCCAGTATTATGTTTGGAGTATATATTTACATGTACTGTAGGTTTCTTTGGTCAGGAACAATTAACTGGCGATGAAAGCACATTTTGTTCTTCCTCCCTGGAACTGTCGCAGCCAAGAAACCAACTCTTTTTTTTCACCTTATTCATGGTCAGGAGCAGGTATAAGCATTAACACGTCAACAACCAGGACCAGTCAGCCTATGCCATTCTGAAATTGTTCCGAGACGTGTATCTTCATTGCTCAAACCAGGCTATGCCTCCACCATGCCCCCATGCTACATGGATTTGTTCACGCCAGAGACGTCTGTTTATCCAACCTTCTAAAATGGGTCTGGGGGCATCCCTGTGATCTACATGTCTAAATGCCCATTTCAGACACCCAACTTCACAAAGAGAACTTCTTAAAATTACCCCCATCGTGTATTTAGATTTTCAGAAAGCATTTGACAAAGTAGCTCATAAACAACTCTTTAGGAAATTAAAAAGCCATGGGATAGGAGGCAATGAACTATAGTGGATTGGGAGCAGAAGATTAAAAGATAGAAAACCAAGAGTAGAGTGAAATGGTCGGGTTTTTTTCAGTGCAGGAAGGTGAATAGTGGAATATCCAGGAATCTGTACTGAGAATGGTGCTTTTAAATATAAATGATCTGGAAATGGAAACAGAGGTCATCGAATTTGCAGATGACACCAAATTAATTATTCTGAGTTGTTAAATCGCATGCAGATTTTTGAAAAATTGGAGGTGGTCTGTCTCAGACTTGGCATCCAAATGGCAGATGAAATTTAGTGTTGACGAGTGGAAAGTGATGTACATAGGGAAGAATAATCCAAATTTTAGCTATATAAGGTTCCACACTAGGAGTCACCACAAAAACATCGTCTACCAGTGTATGGTGATGGCTAAAAAAGCAAACGGAATATTAGGAATTATTAGGAAGGGAATAAAGAATAAAACAAAGAATATCATAATGCCTCTGTATGATGCAGAAACCCATTGGCTACCTAATTTGATACCAGCAGGCTACATCTCCCTAGAAACCAGGTGAGTGTCTGTATAATAAGTCCATATTAAGATGGGTGTTCAGACAAAAGCCTCACTAAACTGATAGCTGTTTAGATTTTTACAAAGCTTCATGATAAGATATAGGTGGGTATTGGCAGGGGGCAGCTTTTTCATTAGGCAGGATGAAATTTCGGGGGAGGCAAAAAGTGTCCCCAAACACCCTTGCAGCAACTGCCTCACTCTGCTTCCTGGAGGGAGGAGGCTGATTGTTCTCTTTCTCCAGGCCTCCTGGGTGGAAGCATGGTGCCAAGACTATCGGGGGAGGGCTGTGGGGTGTTACAATGGGGCTTCCAAATGCTATGAAGAAGCAACACTGCAGCAGTAAAAGGCAGCATGAGGTCTTTGAATCCCTTGCGCTTGCTCAAAGTCTGTCAGTCCCACCCCTTCTGAAACAGGAGGTCTGTATTGGAAGGGATGGGCTGAGTGATACTAAGCATGTGCAAAGACTCAAAGAAAGACCTTTTATAGCTTTTCGCTTTTGCATGTGCCAGGCAGCATGGCTGCCAGGGGAAGGGATGTAAGAAGAAATGCTCCACTGAGCGGGGAGGGGGGCAAGCAAAGGAGAGATGCAGCACCTGGGGAAGGCAGAAGGGAAGCAGGAGAAATGCAGCTAGGGGTCCTAGTAGCGCTACAGAAATGATAGTAGTAATAGTTGTAGTAGAAAGGCAAGAGAGATACTGCATCCAAGGGGAGGGGGGAAAGGGAAGCAAGGGGAGAAACTAATCTCTTCAAGACTGCTTTTGGATCCTGATCCACTTAGTCTCCTGTTCACTATCTATGTTTCCTTAGCATTCTCCTAGACCAGTGGTTCTCAACCCAGTCAGGTTTTCAGGATAATCACAATATGCATGACAAAGATTTACATCGCTGCCTCCATTGTATGCAAATCTCTTTCATGCACAGTCATTGTGGTTATCATTAAAACCTGACTGGCTAAGTGTATCCTGAGGACTTGGTTGAGAACCCCCGCCCTAGACATATCCTATTCCCCAGTTGTGTTGTTGGTCTTGACCAAACTGTAATCTTTGATGAGCAGGAACTGTCTTTTACATGTCTCTGTACAACATTGCATACACCTTGTAGCACTATAGAAATGATTAGCAGTAGTGGTAGTAGAGATACTGCACCTGTGGCCAGTAAGGGAAGCAAGGAGGAAAAGCTGGACCTGAGGAGTTGAAAGGGAAGCCAAGAGGAGATGGTGGAGACAAATATTCCCTCTATGATGAGTGGCCGTCCTTCACCAGCATTCTTGCCAGTGGGAATGGTCCAGCAAGATCATGGTTTCAATTGCAAAGGACAGGCAAGCCCTTCAGAAATCCCAGTGGACCTGCCCCTTCCTGACTGAAACCATGATATTCCTGCACCATTCCCAGTAGTAGGAATACAAGTGGAGGACTCTCACATTCCTTAGAGAGAATGTTGCTAGACACAGGGCAGAGACAGAGAGAGGCTAAATACTTGGCATGGGAAGGGAAGGAAAGAGAAAGAGAGAGGGAGAAATGTTGGGCACTTGGGGAAGAGAGGGCAAGAGAAATAGAGAAGGGAGATGATGGGCATAGAGGGAAGACAGAGATGGTAGATTTAGTGAAAGGCTGTGGGAGAGATGGAAAGCTGCAGTTAGATGCAGTAAAAAGAGGGAACTAGAAGACTGGACGGTAATGAGGGGTGACATCTGAATGGATAGAAAGGCAGAAAAATAAATGAAAGAAAGGTGAAAGTGAAAGATCTATATCATAGATGGATGTAGAGGAGAAAGTGAAAAAGACAGCAGGCGAGGAAAGAAATGGTAAATGGACAGGAGACTGGAAAAAAAAGTTAAGAGAAGACTGAGGAAAGTAGAAACCAGAGACTGAGACCAACATGATTAGCAAAATCTGGGCTGGCCCAAGGGTATCTGATGCCCTAGCTGACCCTTCAGCAGTAGGGAAGGGGAGATGATGGACTGGGGTAGGCAAGGGAATGGAAAGATACTGGATTATGGGGAAGGGGTTAGGGCCTTGAACCATCCCTCCTCATAATCCAGCATCTCTTTCTCCTTGCAAATCCCCCCAATAGTCCATCAACTCCCCTTTCCTAATTGTCCTTGTTCAGCATTTCTCTTTCCCTACCACACTTTGTCCAGCATCTCCTTTCGCTTCCCTTCGCTACCCTACCACTTGTGCCCAGCATCCCATCTCCTATTCTCCCCTCCACAGTCCAGCATTTTCCCTTCCCCTCTTACTCTCTCCCATGTGGCCAGCATCTCTTTTCTCTTACCTTCCTCATGGTAAATAAATGTAAAAGGAAAAGGAGGCCACTATGGTTCTCAAAATAAATAGCTGAAAAGGTGAAGAAAAAGAGGGAGGCCTTCATGAAATACAAGAGATCACAGAGGGAAGAAGACAGGCATCTATATTTGAAAAAAAAAAAAAACTTAGAGAATCTAGCAAAGTAGTCAGGAAAGCAAAAGGTACAAAAAGAAATAGCCGATGCAATAAAATGCAGGGCTAAGACATTTTTCAGATATGTTAGTGAGAGGAGGAAGGGCAAAAGTGGTATTGTCAGACTCAAGGGTACAGGGGAGGAATATGCAGAAACTGATGAGGATAAAGAAGAATTGCTTAACAAATATTTCTGTTCTGTGTTCACAGATGAAGGGCCAGGAGCAGGATTTCAGAAAACACCCACAAACAGGAACAGAAGTGACGTGGATATCAAACGATTTTCAGAAGACTGTGTTCGTGAGGAACTAGCTAAACTAAAAGTAGACAAAGCCATGGGTCCAGATGGGATACATTCAAGAATACTGAGGAACTCGTGGACGTTCTACCGGCTCCACTGTCTGACCTTTTCAATGCCTCTTTGGAGGTGGGAGTGGTGCCAGAGGACTGGAGAAGGCATAAGTGGTCCCTTTACACAAAAGCAGATGCAAGGATGACATAGACTAACCGGCCTGTAGTTCTCAAACCTCTGTGGTTAGTAAATTATTGGAAAGGCTACTGAAAGAGAGAATAGTGAAGTTTCTGGAGTCCAATGGACTGCAGGATTTGAAGCAGCATGGATTCACCAGAGACAGGTCTTGTCAGACAAATCTGATTGATTTCTTTGACTGGACCAGGGAAATGGACCGAGGGAGAGCCCTAAATGTGATATATTTAGATTTCAGTAAAGCCTTTGACACCGTTCCACAGAGGCAACTTATAAACAAACTGAGCACCCTAGGGAAGGACCCTAAAGGTACTGATTGGGTTAGAAATTGGTTGAGTGTGAGTCGAGGGAGGAGTGGAAGTGGGAGAAGAGGGAGGTTACCAGTGGTGTGCGGCAGGGATTTGTCCTTGGTCCGATTCTTTTAACATATTTGTTAGTGATATTGCAGAAGGACTGTCAGGTAAAGTTTGCTTGTTTGCAGTGGATAGCAAAATTTGCAAAACAGTAGATACCCAGGAAGGAGTAGATAACATGAGGAGGGATCTAGCTAAGATTGAAAAATGGTCTAGAATTTGGCAGCTGAAATTTAATGCTAAAAAATACAGGGTCATGCATTTGGGCTGCAAAAATGGGGGGTGGGGGGTGAGGTACTTCTATCCACAAAAAAGGAGCGGGACCTGGGCATAATTGTGTCTGATGATCTTAAAGTAGCTACAGTAAACTGGTATAAAAGGTGACTGCAAAACCAGAAGGATGCTTGGATGTATAGGGAGAGGAATGACTAGCAGAAAAAAGGAGGCGATAGTGCTTCTGTATAGGTCTCTGGTGTAACCTCATTTGGAGTATTGTGTGTAATTCTGAAGACTGCATCTTCTAAAGGATATAAGCAGATTGGAGTTGGTGCAGATGGTGGCTGCTAAAATGGTTAGTGGTCTTCATTATGAAGCATGAGGACAGACTTAAAGATCTTAATGTGTGTATTTTAGAAGAAAGGTGAGATAGGGATGATATGAAAGAGACATTTAAATACCTCCGAGGCATAAATGCACAGGAGGGTCTCTTTCAGTTGAAGGCAAGCTCCGCTATGAGGGGACATAGCATGAGAGTGAAAGGGGATAGACTCAGGAGTAATATGCAAATATATTTCATTACGGAAAGAGTGGCAGATGTGTGGAATAGTCTCCCAATGGAGGTGGCAGACACAAGGACAGTATCTGAATTTAAAAAAGCATGGGACAAACATAGAGGATCTCTGAAGGTGAAAAGAGGACTATTGTAGTTGATATGGAAGGGCAGACTAGATAGGCCATGTGGTCTTTTTCTGCCATCATCTTTCTATGCTGGCTGCTTTCACCCTACTTCTACCTGGACCAGTTCCAGAAGCTCAGCAGCACAGGGCCTTGAGTACAGGCCCATGCTCAAGAACTGCTGCCTCCTGTTCCTTCATCTGATGCAAAATTCCTGATGGAGGGAATGGGGGGCAGGACATGGCAGCAGTTGTGTATGGGCTGGTGCTGAAAAGGATTGCACTGGCTCAGTGCTGCTCATTGTACTGGATCCCTGCTGCTGCCTCCTAAATTCTGCTGCACCATGCAGATGCCTACACCGCCAAGTGGCAGGACCGGCTCTGAGAAAAAGTCAATGGCCAGACAACAGGGGTATAAAGGATTTGTCGTCAAGTTTGTGATTGAAACTTGTCATTTTTTGGAATGTAGAACTTCTGTCTTTTTATTTTGCACAGTACTGGGGAAAATGTAGCGTTGTTTGTATTTCTCTGGTGTACTACATGTCCGTGGTGTGGCTTCTTGAGTTTTCAGTTTAATTTCTGCGTACATCTTTCTATTTATAGTTTCTGGACATTTATTGTGTACTTGGTGAAAGTCTATGAGAAAAAGTTAAAACAGGTTAGGGCTCTTCAGCTTGGAAAAGAAATGGCTGAGAGGAAACATGAGAGGAGTCTATAAAATCATAAGTGGGGTAGAATGGGTAAATACAGTAAAGATGATTTTTACCAGGCATGCACATTAGCTTTTGTATGAATGGTAAAATCAATGTAAATCACAATTTTCAGTTCTTTCAAGGGCCAACTGACAGCTCATGCTTGGAATAAAAGCCTGACTTTGTTTTCATCAGCAGCGCGGGTGTTTGCAGGCATACTGGATCCAGTGTTGGAGGAGAAGAAGGTCAGGGAAGGATGATCAGCAGCTAGCACGAAGCACTTGAGCTGTTCACACAGCCAGAGAAACCTATTCCTGCCTGACCTCTGACAAGTCCATGGACGAGGAGGTCACTGCAGCGTTGCAAGACAACCCAGCACGAACCCCAGAATATGTTGTCTCTGACTTGCAGAGACTGCAGAAGGAAAGGGTAGTAGGGGTTACGAATGGAAAAGACAGAAAAACTTAGGCAAAGTTTGATCATTTGAGGGGCAAAGGGTGGGGGGGGGGCATTGCATATTCATTTGCATATATTCATCGCATACATATTCATTATGGTCATCTAAATAAAAACAGACCAGATAGGAAGCCAGTATACCAAACAGCAAAGCCTTTTACTGGAATATGCCAGCGAAGTGAGAGGTTTCTCTTATGATGCCCTCACGATACCACTTTACACCCACAGAACAGCAAATGGGCTTTACACCCACAGAACAGCAAATGGGCTTGATACCATCTTACACCCACGTATCTTCAATATCTACATGCAGCCCATATGCAATATCATAAGATCATTCAACGTAAACTGCATGATATATGCAGATGACATTCTTTTATACATGCCTTTCTCCACAACCCACATGGACCTGACCCCACTCACAGATTGTTTCAATGCAGTTTCAACATGGCTCCAGACACAGAACCTACGTATCCAGCATAAAAAACAGAGGTCCTTTTCATCTCCAGAGACTCCAACTTTACGCCCCCATCCCACGTCAGTGTCAAGGAAGCTGATTTGCAAACTAAAGATGCAATAAAATATTTGGGAGTTACCCTGGACCAACATCTAGACATGAGACGCCACATAAGCAGCGTAGTCAAAGCCATCTACTTCAAAATCCGTTCCCTCAAACACCTACGCTCCCTGCTGGACCCAGACGATTTCCGTACCATATATCAAGCGCTGATCCTGCCGCATTTTGACTTTGCAAATGCCATCCTACAAGGTCTCCCCCAATCCACACTAACCCCCTTACAGTTGGCCATGAATGCCGCAGCTAGGGTCCTCTACGGTGCATCCAGAAACGACCACGTGACTCCCATTCTCAAACAGCTGCACTGGCTACCAATTCACGGGAGAATCACCTTCAAATCCCTTGTATTAGCATTTAAGGCAATCAAAGGCACCTCATCCCTCTCACTCACGAATCTAATCCACATGGTCCCCCCCAATAGAGCAAGAAGAACATCAGCTGTAAACTTGCTAGCAATACCAAAGGCTTCAACAAAGTCCAACACGAACACCACAAACAGGGCATTCAGTTTTTATGTACCAAAATGCTGGAACACCCTACCCCCCGACATTAGAGCCATTACCAATCTATATCAGTTCAGAAAGGCTCTCAAAACATACCTTTTCCGCCAATATTTCCCAGACAGCAACTAAACCAGATATCCCCTCCAAGAAATAACCCAATCTAGAAATGCCCGCACACTGCAGTGTAGATAGATTATGTATATAGTTAACCCAGTTATCCAAGTTTGTACTCCTGTTCAATGTAAAACCTGACAGTTTGTCGTAATGGTCGTTTTGTTATGATGTAAACCGCGCTGATTCTAAATAGCGCGGTATATAAGAAACTGTAATAAATAATAAATAAATACTATACCACCTTCCTGCTCCCTAAGAACAGCAGAAAGGGGTTTGGCAACTTCTCCACATTACCTTGTGGTTCCCACCTCCCAAAGGCACAAAAGGATCTTGGTGACCCCTCCTTAACATTCCCCCACAAAATATCCCCTTTCCAATACTCTTTTCCCCCTGAAGACTTGCACAACAGCTTCCCCAGTTTCTTGCTTCCTGTTCTGCCCTCCACTCCTGCCTCTATCCCCTTCACCTAGCACTCTTCTTTCTCTGCTTATCACCTCACCCCCTTCCCTGCTCTACATTTCTCACTATGGGTAGGGATCAGTGACAGACAGAGGAGAGTGCACGGTGAAAGTTTTGGAGCCCAACCATGGGTGAAAAGCATGTCCCACAATCCCTTTTCTTCATGCCCCAATCCTTAACACCCTACCTCTCACATCTTCAGCCTACATACCCCCTCTTTACGCCACCATCTTTCCCTACTTTCTGCCTCCTACTCCATTGCCCCAAACTTTCTCCTCCCTACCACAATCCCTTCACCCCTTGCCTTGCTCTCTGCCTTTTACTTATTCATTCCACAATCCCTCAATCTCTTCTCCAGCTCCTTATCCTCTGTCCTGCTTTGTCTCCCATAAATAAGAGATGCTATGGAAGGCATAGGTCGGGGGTGGAGGGATGCAGGGTGAAAATGGGGCAGGTGATGAAAGCAGATCAGGGGGGGAGTGGAAAGGGTAGAGAATAAGGGTCACAGCCAACACACATAGGGACATGACTTCCTCCAATACCAACTGCCAGGTACGTGATGACGTACTACAAAGCTCTGCTCACTTAGAACTCATAGCAAAGCTGCTATACCAAACAGCATTGCCAGGACTTGCACAGCACCAACCCTACCTATGAAAACAACAATATACCTCTTAATAGGAATGCAGGAGAAGCAAGACAGTTCAGAACCCTATACAGAAAATAACATTAGCAGAATACCACACCTCAGAACACAGATAACCCCTCACCAATTAGAGAACAAATAACCACAAATTAGAAATATGAAAACACAAATTTAACAGACAACCCCAGAAGTCAGACTCTTTAAGCAGTGTGACACTGGAGAAACAGAAATGCATTTCTTCTTGTATTGTGCACCTATGGTGTCTTTATATTTTGTGTACAAAAGAGGCAAGAGAGATGGATGATCACATGTGCCTTTATTGTGTCCCCTACGCGTTTCGGCGTATGCCTTCCTCGGGGGGATATAAAGGCACAATTGGTTAATGGCCAATAGGCAGAATGGTAAACTCTTAACTCGTCCTGAACGCTAACAGAACGTGCTTCCTGTTCATTGACAACCCTTTTGCTTTTGCTTGGGATTGAATTGCTCATTTCATTTAATTTTTAACACAAGGAATCTCTTTACCATTCTGCCTATTGGCCATTAACCAATTGTGCCTTTTAATTTTTAACACAAGGAATCTCTTTACCATTCTGCCTATTGGCCATTAACCAATTGTGCCTTTATATCCCCCCGAGGAAGGCATACGCCGAAACGCGTAGGGGACACAATAAAGGCACATGTGATCATCCATCTCTCTTGCCTCTTTTGTACACCTACTTTATCAGCAAGAGCGTTTGCTCTTCTTGTGCCCGACCGACGGTTGGAGCAGTCTTTATATTTTGCACATTTCCCAGAGCTGACATATTCCAGTTAATTCAGAATAAAATCCTTTCCCACCTTTGTTGTCTGAGCATTTTATTTTTTCAGTCTTGTTGATCCTAACTTCTGTTTTCTTCTGTCTTTGTTCTAATTCACTTTCCAGGGTCTGCTATCCATTTGCCTCCTCTCTAGTTTTCATCCATTCCTCCCTTACATTTTTCTCTGACATTGATCTTTCCCTTTGAATTCTTTCCTCTGTTTCTTTTTCTGCCTATCAACTCAAATTGTATCCTCCATTTCACCCTCAAGTCCTTAATCTCCCTTTTATACCTTTTACCTGTCAACTCTCCATTGCCTTTTTTATCTCCTTACTAGCCCACCTCCCCCAATCTTATCCTCCCATTCCATCTTACTCCTTTCCCAGCCTCTTATTCCCTTCTTTCACCTACTCCCCTTCTTCCTCATCCCGTTTCCATCCTCTGTACTCCCTCCCCTCCCTTCTACTTTCCTGTGTCTTTCAACCCCTAACCAGCCCCAGCTACTTCCTCATCATTCTCTCCAGTCTCTTAACCTAATCCAGTCTCTAAATGCCCCTTTTGCTAAATTCCCAGCTTTATTTCCATGTTGCTCTCACTCATCTCCTTGCAACCTTCCCCCACTGTCTTTCCCACATGGTTCCACCATCTCCCCTCTCCCCACCATGTCCAGCATCTCCCATAATACAGCAGCTCTCTTTTCCCTCCTCCCCCAGTCCAGCACTTCTTCTTTGTCCCTCCTTCTTCCCCCAGTCCAGAAGCTCCCACTTTTCCCCTCTTCGCTCCCCTAGTCCAGCAGCTTGTCCTCCCACCCCTGCTTTTCTTCCTTCTCTCTTTCAGTCCAACATCTCACCCTTTTCCCTCCTTCTCTGCTTCATTCCAGCATCTCAACTTTTTCCTGCTTTCTCCCCCTCAGTTCAGCAACACTTTTTTTTTTTTTTTAGAAACAACAGCAAGTGAAATATTAACTTTCTTTTGTAAGATTTCTTCCCAAGAGGCAGGTACAGCATGCAGCTCCTATTAAATGTTTCACTTTCGGTGCACAGAGGCAGTCCAAAGCAAAACCCATGTACCGGAACTGAAGCTTTTAATGAGTGACATGCTGAACTGCACGACCTGGTAAGGAGCTCTAAATCTATTGAACAACTTGCCCCTGTCACTTCTGCTGCCTCGTGCAAGCAGGGTGGCTGCATTTTCACTTGTGAGGCAGTACAGCACATGGCCAGTGCCAGAAATGTATGCTGCTTAATTGGCTGCCTGCCACATGTGACATGCCCTTCTTCCTTCAGCTCCTAGATAGCTGAAAAGCAGCAGCTCATGGGGGGTGGGGGTGGGGGGAGCCCCCCTAGTTCCCCTCAAACCATGCCCATGAGAAAAAAAGGAGTGAAAAATACAGTAGCTTCAAGTCTGTCTTTGAGGGAGTAGGGAAGGGCTCCTTGAGGCTCAGGATTCAAAAGCAGAGAGCTTCAAGTCTCGTTTTCAGCCACTGAGGAAGAGGTAGTGCTGGTGAGGTTTGCTACTTGAAAGCACAAAAAAAATATTGAGATAAAAACACTGCTGCTTTTAAGATGTTTTTTATCTCCCTTAGAGGCATGTTTACTAAACTGCGGTAACGTAGCAGCGGCTACGATAAGGCGCGTTATGTAATGTTAAGGCACCTTAACATTACATAACGCGCCTTAACGTTCCCGGCCGCGGTAAGTCCCGCAGAGGGTGGAGAGAGGGCAGAGATAAGGGGTCAATGGGCGGGGAGAGGCCCCTTCCAAACTAATGCGGAGAAAGTAAGGGCTGAATCCTAACGCAACTGAAAACCTGGCGTTAGCACACATTTGCAAGAGAGAGAAACCATTTCAGTGTCAGCAATGCACAGCATAGGCAGGGAGCCCAAGAAAGGTGATAGCAGTGCTCCATTTGCAGCAACAGAATAGTGCCCTGGTATGAAAGGCCACTATGGTGATGGGGCATGGGGGCTGCAGGCGGGACATGCAGTGGGGGCTACTGGGGCACAGGGTGGACTAGGCGGTTGCCGAGGTGGCACATAGGAACGCAGAAAATGGAAACCAGCAAGACAGCAACTGACCAGGGTCAGACATGCCCATGAGTCTGTGGCCCACAGTGTCCCATCCAGGAGACACTACCCAGCAGGCACCCCAAGGGGCACATAACATTGACAGGCAGTGCCTGGGGAAGCATGGACTTCTATGTAGACACCCCTACCCCAGCCATTGCTGTACAACAGGCCATAGAGGTATAGCCTACTGGTTACTACACTAACATTCTAGGTGGAGGTCATGGGTTCAATTCCTTGTTGTTCCCTCCTGTCCAAGGCAGATATTTTGCTTACCTGTAACAGTCATATCTTTGCAGATCCATGCTGCCAGCCCATAGTACCCTCACCACAGTTGCCAGCAATCCTTATAAGGCGTTATAAGGCTCCTAATTAGGCACAGTACAAGGCACGTTAAGGCACGTGCCTTGTACTGTGCCTAATAAGGTGCCTTGTAACGTGCCTTATAACGCACGTTACCTGACATGCTTGCCATGATGCCCCGCCCATGCCTTTATATGGACATCTTACCTTTACCGTAGAACCTAATGCAAATGACATTAACACAGTTTAGTAAACATGTCATTTGCGTTAGGTTCTGCGGTAAAGGTACAGATGCCCATATAAAGGCGTGGGCGGGGCATCATTATGGCAAGCATGTCAGGTAACGCGCATTATAAGGCACGTTATAAGGCACCTTATTAGGCACAGTACAAGGCACGTGCCTTAATGTGCCTTGTACTGTGCCTAATAAGGTGCCTTGTAACGTGCCTTATACTGTGCCCAATAAGGTGCCTTGTAATGTGCCTAATTAGGAGCGTTATAACGCCTTATAAGGATTGCTGGCAACTGTGGTAAGGGTACTATGGGCTGGCAGCATGGATCTGCAAAGATATGACTGTCACAGGTAAGCAAAATATCTGCCTTGGACAGGAGGGAACAATGAGGAATTGAACCCATGACCTCCACCTAGAACATCAGTGTACTAACCAGTAGGCTATACCTCTATGGCCTGTTGCACAGCAATGGCTGGGTACAGAAGGACTACAGGTCACTGCACAAACCGTCTGCTCTGTGTGCCAGGATAGGGTAACCCCACCAGCACCCATGATGCATTGCACATGCAGAACAGCAGCCTACAGCTGACCACCAAATGGAGTCTGCACCTCTCCGGTACTGCAGCGTGGTAAGACGGACTGACAGTGTGTGATACTGGCACAGAGTAGCTACAGACCATGCCATTGTGCAGGCTCCGTGTTCACCCTGAGGGATAGGATGGGCGCCCAGCACTAGGTCCACAGTATATGTGGTGCTAGAGATAGGTCCTGCTGCACATCCCCTGCACTGCCAGTGTGTGACAGGTGTTTCCAGCAGTGCAACTGAAGGTAAATCTGTTCTAGCTGTGTTCTACAGTCACATGTGGCCCTGTGGCACTGGATGCCACCTAGATTAGTGTGTACCCGGTGTTAAGGTCTGGCTGCCATGGGTACCTGTTATCAGGGCAGTGGGGTGTCTAGACTTGCATGAGGGCGATGCAGCACCGCCACTATGGGTCGAAGTGGTATGTGCTATATACCCCAAGGGGCCTCAATCACCCCTTTTGTAGATGAGGGTGTGGTGGGACAGGTGCCTGCACCCTACAGAATGGCTGCAGTAGCAGCAACCACAGTCCTGCTGATGGATGACAGGGCTGCTGGGCCAGTGCCATACCTGTGACCATTGCAGACCAGCAGTGATGCTTGGGGTAGGCAGGGGAAGGCTCAACTGCCCCACGCCATGGTCTGCCATTCATCAACAGACAGCACAGTCAGACTGCACCTGCAGAATCCTACAAGGTGTTCCCACCATGCACAGGCAAACTGCAGACAGCCCACTAACCAGTCCATAGTGCATGCTCACAGGGGAACCCTGTGCACCCAGAGGTGGGATGCACAGCACAGACACCAAGCAGGTATCTCTGTGATTGGGCCCCAGAACCAGGAACACACAGGTATCACCGGAAACAAATAACGTGTGGCACTATGTGGGAACATAGACATGCCATGGTCACTGCTCGGTCAGAGTGAGAGTGACCCCCCCCCCCCCAGCGTGACATGCTGTGGCCACCCTGTCCATGCAGGTGGTGGTCGAGCACTACAGTGTCCCAGCCATTGTCCTCCACCCTGTGCAGATGCATCCTGGCCAATCCACAGTCTGGGCCATACCCACAACACTTTGCTCCTCATTATGCACGTTTGCAGGCTAACGCTGGAAGCAGTGTAAGCAATGTGGGCTCAGTGAGGTGTTGACAGACAGAAAACAATGGAGAGACATATGCACACTCCCACACCTATCTCAGCATTGTGCAGAGATGGAGGTGGTTGACAACCCTACCCGCTGCACTTGTCCTGATCACAGTGCCAACATTGCTAATCTGGGCAGGGGGTAGTAGTAGTGCTCTGGTGATAACTGCAGCTCTGTGCTGGGGCCAACAGCCTGAAACTCCATGAAGCTGTGGATAGTGGAGCCCTTGTGAGTGGGTCTCTGTACCCCTCTGCATTGGGGTTTGCCCATGTTGTTGTTGTGGCTGCAGTGTGGGCTAAAATTATGTGGAGATGCCCTGCTGGATCCACAGATGGGACCTGAACCTCTGCTCTTGGACATGTTGGCTGAGTGTACTGCATCACACTGTTGCCATGGCAGCATAGTGGTCCATGGGGCTACCATTATGTTCCTCAGCCAGACCTCTTCTGTTGCACTGCGCACCACATACTGCTACAGGGCATGGCCTAGGTCCACTGCAGGTGGGTGCCACTGCTCCCTCCAGCACAATCACCCACCCCCTCTGCCATGACCATATGCTGTTGGTGCCAGTGGTGCACCATCCCAAGCCATCCAGGGGGCAGGTAGGCGGCTGCCTAAGGTGTGGGTTCTGGGGTAGGGGTGCCTACATAGATGTCCATGCTTCCCCAGGCACTGCCTGTCAATGTTATGTGCCACTTGAGGTGCCTGCTGGGTAGTGTCTCCTGGATGGGACACTGTGGGCCACAGACTCATGGGCATGTCTGACCCTGGTCAGTTGCTGTCTTGCTGGTTTCCATTTTCTGCGTTCCTATGTGCCACCTCAGCAACCACCTAGTCCACCCTGTGCCCCAGTAGCCCCCACTGCATGTCCTGCCTGCAGCCCCCATGCCCCAATTGCACTATCACCATAGTGGCTTTTCATACCAGGGCACTATGCTGTTGCTGCAAATGGAGCACTACTATCACCTTTCTTGGGCTCCCTACCTATGCTGTACATTGCTGACACCGAAATGGTTTCTCTTTCTTGCAAATGTGTGCTAACGCCAGGTTTTCAGTTGCGTTAGGATTCAGCCCTTACTTTCTCCGCATTAGTGTGGAAGGGGCCTCTCTCTGCCCATTGACCCCTTCTCTCCAACCTCTCTTCACCCTCTGCGGGACTTACTGCAGCTGGGAACGTTAAGGCATGTTATTTATTTAACTACATTCTCTTATATACCATGCTATTCTGCATCAGTGTGGTTTACATTGAACAAACTGAAATTACATTGAACAGGGCATTATAACTTGGAGATAACTATTTTACAGGGAACATGGGCTATGGAGGGTTAAGTGGCTTGCCCAAGACCACAAGAAGCACCTGTGGGACTAGAAACCCCAGTCCTTCCGGCCCAAGGTTGCTGTCCTCTAGTGGGATTTGAACCCCCCTGACCTTCCAGTCTGAAGTACCTTGCCCCAACCACTAGGCCACTCCTCCACCTTAGTGTTACATAACACGTCTTAACGTAGCCACTGTTACGTTACTGCAGTTTAGTAAACATGCCCCTTAGTGGTGCTGCTTTTAAAACTAGATGGTTGAAAATTTCGCAGGAGGGAAGAGTGGCCTAGTGGTTGGGGCAGTAGTCTCCATCCAGATAGACCTGAGTTCATGTCCCACTGGGAGCAGCAGCCTTGGGCCAGAGGGACTGGGGTTTCAGTTGCTCTGGTACATTTTGCAGCCTTTGCCTCAGGTACAACCTTAGATTATGAGGGAAATGCATATAGTACCTGAATGTAACTTTCTTAACCAACTAGCTGCTACCCACCATAGGCGGTATATCAAGTAAACTAAACTTTCTCCTTCTATCTGCTCTTCCAGCAAGTATCTATCTTCAGGAACAAGCAGGAATATAGTCTTCATATATGGGTGACGTTGGTACCAATGCAGCCAATGTGAGAACGTTCTCCAGCGTCCAATAGGAAAGCTTTTGGGAACACGCCACTATGCCTGCGTAGCTGCCTTTCCGCCTTCCCAACTCTCTCTCCTCAGTTCTTCATTTTCCATGGAGCCAGCAGGAAGTTACTCCTGTCACCGCAGAAAATTCTCTTTTTGTGTTTCTTGTGGATAGCATCTGCTTTCCCTTCGACGCTGACACTGTCTTGACATCGCCGGTTCACTTATTCTTTTTTTATCTTTCTTTCACTAGAAAAAAAAAGTCTTTAAGCATATCGACACCATTTTGGCCTAGCCTACCATACTGTCCACTGACAGTATGGAGAAACCAACCCGTGGTTTCAAAAAAATGTTCAAAATGTGCCAGTACCATCTCAGCTACTGACACACATGACTGGTGCTTGAAATGCCTCGGGCCTAACCACCAACCAACAGAATGTCCCCTTTGTAAAAAGATGACAAAAAGGTGCCTGCAGAACTGGGCCTCTAAGTTTGGAACTCTCTTTGCTTTGGACAGGAGTGGCCTAGTGGTTGGGGCAAGGTACTTCAGGCTGGAAGGTCAGGGGTTCAAATCCCACTCGAGGACAGCAACCTTGGGCCGAAGGACTGGGGTTTCTAGTCCCACAGGTGCTCCTTGTGGTCTTGGGCAAGCCACTTAACCCTCCATAGCCCATGTTCCCTGTAAAATAGTTATCTCCAAGTTATAATGCCCTGTTCAATGTAATTTCAGTTTGTTCAATGTAAACCGCACTGATGCAGAATAGCACAGTATATAAGAGAATGCAAATAAATAAATAAATAACATCATCAAGAGCCTCATTCTCTTCACATGGATCTCAGGTATCAAAAGTGCCCAAGCACAAGTCTTCCTCGAAAACAGACAGTTCCTCCAGCGGTAGATCTCAGTCCCAGTATTGAAATGTCTTGGGCATTGCTCTGGAGATAGATCGGCTGGCCAAACAGCCCCAGCAGGAGGACCTGTCCTCCAAAGCCATTGAGAGGCTCCAGGATGCTCCCGAAGCCTCAATCTCAGGAGAGCTATTGGTGCCATGCTCTGGGATGGTGGCGCAAGTTTCCATCACGGATACCCAAGCATCGGCAAACTCGATAGACCAGCATATACTGGCCATCGAGCAGAGCTTGACAGCTCTATTGGCAGCGTCGGTTCCCATCAAACTGTTGACCTCAGGTACCGGCATCAACATTGGCACCAGTGCAGGGTGCATTGGGATATATGGCTCTGCCACCCATGCCTTCCCTCGAGTCCATCACCGATACCAGAGCCCGACCCAAATGGTACCCGGTGTCTGATACCGACACGCATCGGTATTGGTATCGGCATCTGGCAGAAGGCAAACACCATTCCTGCCGATACTTTGAGTCCTCCTATTCTGACTCCCCTATTTCGGATGAGGAGTCACTTGATTCCCGGGGACTCTGAGGCCTGCCTTCGAAGCCCTCCCCACCTCCAGAATGACGCATGTCGCCTCCTGAAGACATGTCCTTCCAAGAGTTCATTTGTGACCTAGCTAGGGGTCTCTCTCTCTAACAGAGAAAGAGCCCAGGGAGAAGGAATTGGAGATCCTCCAATACCCAACAGCTTCCCAGGGAAGCGGCCACCCTGCTGGTGCACCGCATCCTCCATGATCTGATATTCCGGAATGTGGGAGACTCCCTTCACGATCTCACCTCATACTCAAAGTCTTGATACCATATACTCTACAAAAGTATGTTCCTCAAGGAAGTCACCAAAGACCTAGAGGCCATGATCTCTCTTCCCAGATGATAAGAGAGATGACTATCTAGCTCTAGTTAGATTTACTGAAAATGTATCAAAGTTTGTCAACAGAGCAACATTCGATGCATTTGAGTGCACAAGCAGGGCCACAGCAGTCAGTGCACACAGAATTGCATGGCTTTAGGCTTCAGATCTTGAACAGCTGGGCAACATACCTTGCATAGGCAAAAACCTCTTTGGCAAAGACTGGCAGGATAAGGCTTCTCAGTTAGAGTCAGAGAATACCACCCTAAACAGGCTGTTTGGGACTACAGCTAACCCTCCTAGAAAGAAGAGAGCTATAAAGAAAGGTTTTGTCAATAAAAAGAAGAAATTCTACTCTTCTTATCCTCTTGCTTCTCAGTACCAGGCTCAAGGCCTTCAGAAGAGACAGCAGTCTCCTAAGCAACAGAAAATGCCATAGGTGGTAAACCTCAACTAGCTCCACAGCCACAGTCTGCGCCTGTTATTTTACTTTTTTCTAGAGAACATTGCCACCCTGCCTCTAGAGGACCCTCACCTCCTCCACATTGCAGGCAGACTGTGTCACTATGCCCACAGATGGCACCTTATCACCTCAGAACAGTGGACACTAACCATAGTCCGGGAGGGGTACAGACTTCATCTGCAAACTTTGCCCCCCTTGACTTTTGTGGTGGAATATCACACACAACTCTCACTCTCTGATCTCCTCCTTTAGGATGAGGTATCCTCTCTTCTGTCTTAAGAGTGCTAGAGAAGATGTTCCAATATCCCAACAGGGAATGGGGTTCTACTCTCCATACTTTCTCATACCAAAGAAAATCAGACAGTACAGACCCATCTGGACTTCAGAAACCTCAACAAGTTTCTGGTCCATGAGAAGTTCAAAATGATCTCTCTTGGGACACTTCTTCCCTACCTCCAGAGTCAGGACTGGCTCTGTTCTCTGGATTTAAAAGAAGCGTACATACATAACCTTATCCATCCAGGACACAGGAAATATCTACGCTTCATCTTTCAGGGAAAACATTATCAATACAGAGTCCTTCCCTTCGGAGTCGTCTCTGCCCCAAGAGTCTTCACAAAGTGCATGCCAGTCGTGGCCGCATTTCTAAAATCTCTAGGAATATTTGTCTTCCCTTACTTAGACGACTGGCTCATAAGAGCAGACACATCCCAAGAGGTTCAGCTTTCCTTGCATCACACCATCACAGTACTACAACACTTGGAATTTGTCATAAACTTTCCAAAATCCCACCTCGCTCCAACTCAAAGACTAGAGTTCATAGCTTTACTGGACACACAGCAAGTTAGGGCATATCTGCTCCAACTCCGCTGTGCCTGTCTAATCAAGCTAACCTCCCAAGTGCTACTCTGATACTATCTAACTGCCAGAGGAATGCTGCAGCTTCTGAGGCACATGGCCTCAACAGTACATGTCGTCCCATATGCCCGCCTACATATGCGGACAGCCCAATGAATTCTTGCCTCAATGGATGCCGGCCTCAGGCCACCTCAGGGACAAGATCCAAGTCACTGCCCCTCTCACCACATCCCTCCAGTGGTGATGTTCTCCAGAAAATCTCCTTGTCGGGTCACCTTTTCAGATGCCTCCACATCAATGCACCCTAATGACGGATGCCTCCAAACTGGTTTGGGGAGCCCACTTGGGCACTCTCTCTACACAAGGCCTCTGGACAATAGAGGAGTCACAACGCCAGATCAATATCCTGGAGCTTTGCGCTATCTCAAATGCCCTCACGGTGTTTCAAAATAACCTCAGAGCACAAAGGGTCAAAGTCAGGACAGACAATCAGGTGGCCATATTCTATGTGAACAAGCAAGGTGGAACAGGCTCTTGGCCCCTCTGTGAGGAGGCTCTTCATCTGTGGTCCTTTGTCATTTCTCATCAGATACACCTTCAAGCGGTGTACCTTCCAGGGAAGCTTAATGTCTTGCAGACAAGCTGAGTTGGATCCTTCCTCCCCATGAATGGTCCCTCCATCTGGACACAATGTCCTACATTTTTCAGACCTGGGAAACTCCAGACATAGATCTATTTGTCACACCACAGAATGCCAAGCTTCCCTGCTTCTGCACCAGGATTCCAATGTCCAGCAAACAGTAGGTGGATGTCTTCCACCTACATTGGGGTCAGGGTCTCCTTTATGCTTTCTCTCCCATATCCCTCATTCCCAAGATGCCTTTCAAGCTACAGGCCAACAAGGGCAACATGAGTCTCATAGCCCCTCACTGGCCACACCAACCATAGTTCCCCCTGCTGCTACGTCTGACTCAGACTCAGCCTCTACGATTGGGATCTGCACCCGATCTCCTCTCCCAGGAAGATGGGATACTGCTCCATCCCAATCCACGGTCTCTCCATCTCACAGCTTGGCTGCTGAGAGCATAGTCTTGCAGGACCTTAACCTCACTCAAGAGGTTAAAGAGATCTTTTTGGCTTCCAGGAAGCCCTCCACCAGACGTTCCTATGCTTTCAAGTAGCGCAGGTTCTCTGGTGTTCCCAGAAGGATCTCAATCCCTTTTCTGCTTCACCTGTCCTGAACAGGTCTCAAGACCAACTCAATGAGAGTTCACCTCTGCCACTGCGGCCTCTCATCATCTATTGGATGGACAGCCTATCTCCTCACAACCGCTGGTAGCATGTTTTATGAGGGGTCTCCTGCTGACTAAGCCACCCATTAAGCCACCTCCAGTGACTTGGGATCTCAATGTCATTCTAGAGCAGCTTCTCAAGTCACCCTTTGACCCACTGGCTACGATCCCACTAAAGTTCTTTTCATGGAAGGTTATCTTCCTTATTGCCCTCACATCAGCTAGACACATTAGTGAGCTTCAGGCTTTGGTGGCGAACCCACCTTACAGCAGGTTCCGCCATGACAAGGTCGTCCTTAGGACTCACCTGCATTTCATGCCAAAGGTGGTGTCTCTTTTTCATTTGAATCAATCAGTTTACCTTCCTGTGTTATTTCCTAGACTGCATGCGTCTAGAGCAGAAGCAACCCTGAATACACTTGACTGTAAGCGGGCCTTGGCTTTTTATCTCCAGAGAATTCGGGATCACCGTAAAACCTTGCAGTTGTTCATTTCCTTTGATCCTAGTCACCTGGGTCTCCCGGTATCTAAATGTATGCTGTCCAGATGGATGGCAGACTGCATTTCATTTGCTTATGACAAAGCATAAGTCTCCCTGGAAGGGCATGCCACTGCTCACAATGTTTGTGCCATGGCTAACTCGATGGCAAATCTACGCTCTGTAGCCATTGGTCTTCTCCCAATACCTTTGCTGCCCACTATTGCCTGGACAAGGACTCCCATTGGGATGCCATTTATTTATTTTATTTATTTAACAGTATTTCTAAACCGCCTTATCTTAATAATCAAGGTGGTATCACAGCAAGCAATCAGGTAAAGTGTGTGTGTTGTACATGCAGTGAGGATAAAACTTAGTTGTGTGAGGGATGTGTTGGGTGCTTGATTTGTTTGAGCTATATACAGTGGTGCTAGAATCATATTTTATATATATTCAGTTGTTTGGGAGGATTGGAGTGCTGTTATCCATTCTCTTAGGTTATGTGATGTGACCATAGTGCTCTATGAACAGCATGGTTTGGTCATGCCATGTTTGGTCAAGCTGTTCTCCAGCACCTCTTTCAGACTTAGGGGGCAACTCTTACCCTCTGTCCCAGACTTTGACAATACCAGACATCCAAAAGGGATCCATGACCTCTTGAGGCCTACTCCGAGGCAAACTGCTACAGGTTCTGAGGTCACTTCATCTGGCATCTGGGAGCCCCACGTGTGAAGACTACATTTCTGTTTGTTCCTGTAGATAGCTCACTTTTAACAGGTGATCTCCGGGAACAGCAGGAATTTAGTCTTCACAACCTGTCCTCCTCCCCTAGGAGTTATAGGGGTTTCTTCTCTTACTCTCCTTTTTCTCAGCTACGAACTTAACTGAGGAGAAGGAGTTGGGAAGGTGGCTACGCAGGCTTAGTGGAGTGCTCCCAAAAGCTTTCCTATTGGACGCTAGCTCCTTCAGTATCAACGTCACCCATAAGACTAAATTCCTGCTGTTCCCGGAGATCACCTGTTACAGGTGAGCAACTACGCTTTCTAGGGTAGGAGAAGGAGGTCAGGAAAAGTAGCTAGAGGCTAGGAAAAATCTTGCACTTTATTTGCGCAACACGGCCAGTGGCAGTGGGCAAGGACAGGTTATTGTATTAATCTATCTGTTCTATTGCACGATGAGATGATACAGTGAAACAATTTTTTGTAACAATCTTGTTCACTTATTGTCTTTAACAGCAGCTGTTGGGGTGGAAGGCACCTTACCTTACCACATCTATCTATCCCTTACCACATTCATAGAATACTGTTAAATAAGGCTAGAACTAAAATAAAAAGTTAAATAAAAGCTAAAAGATAAGGCAGTCTCTGCTCTGAAGAGTTTGGAATCCAGTCCCATAGAGGCAAACACATCCCCTTCTCACCACTCCTTTGAAGAGTGTGAGTAGGCAAGCATGGCAACTGGACACTGCAGGGCCTATCCCATGCTGGGTGGATGACCATGGGCACAGTATCTGAGGCAGTATTCTTGGGGTGATTGTACTGCAGGGCCACAGAGGCATGCAGGGTAGAGCAATATGTTCAATGACAGGCAGGCCCTGATATGAAGAGTTGTGAATCAAATCCCATAGATGCATTAGCCAACCAAACATATTCCCTCTCTTCCCAGTCCTTTGTAGAGTGTGAGCGAGCAGGCAGGCAGGCAGAGTAAGTGGGCAGTTCTGTGCTTACTACAGGCCAGGCGGGTGATCCTGGGCATAGTATCTGAGGTACCATACTTGAGGTGATGGCACTGCTGGGTGGGGCAGGGCACTAAAAGATAGGCAGTCCCTCTGAAAAACTGGGAATCCAGTCTGATAAGAACATTAAATGTACAAACACATCAGCCCTATCCCCAGTCTTTTGAAGAGTGTGAGCAGACAGACAGGGCAAATGGGAACTGCAGGTCCTAACACAGGCTGAGGTGGTGACCCCATGCACAGTATCTGAGGCAGTACACTTGGAGTAATAGTGTGACAGGTCAGCACAGGCCTGCTGGCACAGGGCTCTCAAAGACAGATAGTCTCTGCACCCACAAGCATATCAATGCTTGTGAAGGGTTCATTTGGAAACTTAAATGGTTGTAGAAGGAAAGAAGGGATGAAAGGCAAGAGCAGTACCAACATAATTGTGCAGAAGACAGGTTTTCCCAGGGTATGCTTATGGGCTCCTCTAGTCCATTGATGGATCTAAAGGGAGATGTCTTTAGGGTTGTATGATGAGAGCACAAGCACAAGCACAGAAGGGGGCACCGATATCATCACTGGGCTTCCAGAAAGCTCAAAAAGAGTTACTGAATATGGCTGGGTGGAGGAGGGACACCAGATTCGTTGGACATACAGGGTGCATTTCTAGCCTGGTATGGTCCTGGATGTTTTTACAAGGCGAGTAGGAAGAACTGCAGAATCCAGTGCAACAGTGAAAGAGCAAGGTCTGGTGTCATCTCCACAGAGGTGCAAAGGGAGGTTTACACAGTGCAGGGAGGGAGGACAAGAATGAAAGAAGCAGGTAAAGGCAACCCATAGAGTAGCAAGTGCACAGAAATCCCTGCTGAAAAATGTGTGGAGATGGGATTTAGATCTGAATCATCAGATATTGAAAGTGTACTGACTGAAGAAGGTGTTGAAATGTTTTTTGTGAACATGCTAGTTGGTGAAGAAGTAGAAAGCGAGGCGTGCAATTCTAAGGCCATGAGTACCACACAGGTAGAGTAGAGGGAACAACAGAAAGCTAAGAAGGATACTGCTGGCTTTTCATCCATCCTCAGCCAGGGGTCCAGCAGCAGCACCAAGAACAACAATCCCCCCCACCCCCTAAGACATGCATGGGAAGTCTTCTAAAATCTCACAGATGTTTAAGCATTTTAAAGTGCTCGATGACCTATGAGATGCTTGATGACCATAGGAAGCAGATTAGCAGTGAAAAGCTGATGGGTCATCTTACGAACAGTGGCATGCAACATCGTTTAGAAAAACAGCACCCTATGCAGCTCTGTACAAAGGAGGGTGCTGATCCTAGGTTGGGGACTCCATCCAGCAGTGGAAATACTAGTGATGGGAAAGGTGCAGGAAAAACAAAATCCCTTTTCCAAGTGGAGACATAGCCTCAAATGATGACTGGCACATCCCTGCTGCGGTGTCATCTAGAAGTAAGGAGATCCTGGATTCTCTACAGGGAGAACTAGTCAAGCGACTGGTAACAGAACCCACATGTGAAAGGGCCGTACTGGACTTCGTGCTTACCAACGGGGAACGTGTTTCTGATGTTATAGTGGGAGATCATCTCACATGACACTCGGCTATAGTCACAATGAGAGGCCTAGGAGACAAAGCATGATAGACACTATTCCTACTCCCTGTGCTTACAAAAAGGCAAAGGAATCAACCACCAGGAGAGCATTCTCGCTTGCTGCACCTGTGATCTGGAACAATCTACCTGTGAAGCTGTGATCCACCACCGACATGAAGGATTTTAGAAAACAGCTAAAAACCTTCCTCTTTGTAGATCAATACAATGAACTCAACCCGAATATAGTTGACCCCCATCTAACTGGAATAGCTAAACCCATGCAACTTACTTCATTGTATATATATTCTTTGTGCATAAGTTATGCTTTATTGCTTCACCTGCATGTCGTCCCCCCCTAGCTCCATTATAAGTTTAATGTAATTACAAGTTTCATAAGTTCTCTGTAAACATGATGCAAACCGCTTTGATTTAACGATAAGGCGGTATATAAAAACTGTTAAATAAATAAACAAACATCCAGTGATCACCAGATAGTGTGGTTCAGTACTAGGACTAGGGCTGATAAAATCCATTCAAAAGCGAGGGTCTTAGACTGTAGGAAAACTAATTTTCCCAAGGAGTCGTTAGTGGGATGGGAACAGCTGGGGGATGTAGAGAAATTGTGGGCAAAACTGAAAAGGGATCTTTTAAGGGCAACAAACCTTTTTTGTTAGAAAGGTAAGTAAATGTAAAAGGAAAAGGAGGCCGCTATGGTTCTCAAAAGAATTAGCTGAAAAGGTGAAGTGAGGGAGGCCTTCAGGAAATATGAGAGATCACAGAGAGAGGAAGACAGGAATCTATATTTGGAGAAACCTACAGCTAGCAAAGTAGGAAAGCAAAGATACAAAAAGAAGAAGAAATAACCAATGCAATAAAATGGGGGGATAACACATTTTTTCAGATATGTTAGTGAGAGGAGGAAGGGCAAGAGTGGTATTGTCAGACTCAAGGGTGAAGGGGAGGAATATGTAGAAACTGATGAGGATAAAGCAGACTTGCTTAACAAATATTTCTATTCTCTGTTCACAGATAAAGAACCAGGAGTGGGACCTCAGAAAACGCCCTCAAACAGGAACAGAAGCGAGGGGGATCTTGAAAAAGCAAAAACTAAAACAAGTAGAAAGAAAATAAAGCAAAAAAAAACAAACAAACCCCAAACAAACCCCAAAACAAAACAAAAAAAACCCCAAACAAACCAACAAAACCCTGGAAAAAGTATCTTTCTGCTACTGGTGCCAATCTCACTGTCCTGCCATTTCTGTCACAGTCTGCCTTTTGTTTTGTAGGGGTCACCAATCTGGCTCCTGCCTATACAGGCACTCTGTGGTCTGCAACAGGTTTCCAATGTGACCCTTTAGGCCCACATAGCAAAACCTGTTAAAAAAAGAAACCACACACAGAGATCAAAACTTGTACACTTACTGTAGGATACAATGCAGAATCAGGCATTTGAGGGGTTCATTTCTTACGGACAAAAACAAGCCTGCACAAAACTAATTTTCATCCTTTCAAATGGTAGGGGGGGGGGGCATCCCTAATACTAATAGGTTGCACATTTTAAACAATTTGGAGAAAACCTTTTTTCTTTCCAGTCAACATACAATCAAGCTATACATAGACAATATAATTAAAAATAGGGGCAGACAAGGTTTCTGGAAGAAAAGTCCATGAAATATTATTAGCCAGTAGGCTTGGGAAAGATGCTGTCATGGAACTACATGTCTTAAATATATTAAAGCTCACAACAAAATAATATACAGCGATTTTTCTTTTAAGTGTCCTCCAAGCTCTAAATCATTTTCTAACCCAAAACTTATTTTGGAGGGAGTCAGTTAGCAGACATATGAACCCCATTAAAAGCCAAAGAAAAGCTGAAAAGCGAAACTCGGCAATTGAACAATTAACTTTGTGAAAATGAGCACTTTCGAGTCTCCTTAGGGATAGTTTTGTTTTTTTAATAGTAAACTGTAAGGAGACCTGCCGTTTTTCCCCAACAAAAACTGCAGCTAAAGTCACCACAGCAGTCCAAGTCTGTCTCCACGTGCAGTTTTCTTAGCCTTTCCGTATGCATTTCTGCCACTTGACGCTGCAGCCACCTCGGTGTGAACTTCACTGCTTCCCCTTTATATTTCCAACAATCCCAAGGCTTCAACAGTGCTGTTGCTGCGCCTCTTCACTGCCTGCGTCGTGGTTTCTTGAATGGCTCATCGCAGCTACAGCCCCACTTCCCGACACTCCATTCGCGTCGAACGGCCCCTTGTACGGTAGCGGTCATTACCAGCGCTTACGGCGCTCTCCTATTACACTTCCCGAATCGAGCTTTGTTACGGCGACTAAGTGTACCATCATCGTCTGGCTGTGGGAGGATTTACCCGTCCCCCATTCCCTTCGTACATGCTAACATAATTACCATCTATTCCATAGTAATGTTAAGTAAGATGTATGTGACATAGCTTCTCAAGCAAGCATTGGTGGTTCAGTGGTAGAATTCTCGCCTGCCACGCGGGAGGCCCGGGTTCGATTCCCGGCCAATGCAGCAAGATTTTTTTTTTCATTTTCTGCCTACATAATTCACAGTTCGCTGGAATAAACTTTGTAATACATTTAAAAATAAAATATGCAAAACGTCCTTGCAAAACATAAATGAAGCACGCATTTTCTTGTCAAACGAAGCTTCTCTCATAGATATGTTGTTATTACTATGGTGGTGAAACAAGAAGCTAAACATGACTGTGTTTATCTTGGAATAGTTAAACGCGTTGTTTACTATAGTAGATGACTTCATCAGGAAGAAAACCAATAGCTTTGTCCACCAAAAAACAAAGAATATTTCATCTCAATTTTCAAATTTTTTCAACTGCAGGAAAAAAAAAATTCGTCTTTTCCATAACTTTAGATAGACAATGGCAGAAGCCTGCCGTCAGCTGGGGGATGTAGCTCAGTGGTAGAGCGCGCGCTTCGCATGTGTGAGGTCCCGGGTTCAATCCCCGGCATCTCCAGCTGGGTGCTACTTTTTGTATTAAGTATATATTCCCTGTTCATGTCTCCCAAAGTAAACGATACATAGGATTTTAATGATGGTGAAAGAACGTTCTGTTTTATATTTTAATTTTTAACCATTTCATTTACTCTGCATAGAATTTGAACTAGTGTTCTGTGGTTAAATACCTTTTCAGCTTTCTCCCGAAAGCCAATCACTTTCAACAATGTGGTGTGTTAATTGTTAGGTTTTAGATTGCAACAGCATCGGAACTGTTGTTTTTTTGCATTTCAAAAATTTAATTTGCCTTCCCAAAAATATCATTCAGTGTTATGTAGGATGTTAGCAGCTTCTCCTGAAATGTTATCCAAAACAGTTTCACAGTTCCTATTCATATAAATGCATCTTATATTGTAGCAACTGTATTTTTTCTCAGTAAAGGTTAGTCATTAAGTGGGTCATTCACTCATGGTTAGTGTGTGCTTCAAGGACTCCAGCATAAGGCCCAGGTGCAGTAATATGATAAATAAGCTCACTACTCCTGCTGAATACCAAGGCTCCAATCCGTCTACAGTCAGAAGAGCTCCATCACTCACGCTGCCCCCATGCTTTGGAACTCTTTACCTGAACATATGAGATCCACACAGGACATTAAGGACGTCTTCAAGATGTTAAAAATGCTTCCATTTTCTGAGCACTATGGTCCCTCCCAGTGCTCATAACCAGCCTTTTTTTATTCCCTTTACCACTTCTAAAATTGTTTTTAATATCCCATTGTGAACCACTTTGATTGAAGGAAAAGGTGGTATATTAATTATCATGCTTTGAAGGGCAGTGGCTGAGATATTGTGAAAGATTTGGAAGATGTTTAGAGTTGCTTTGAATCATGCTCATGAAAGGATGGGGAACCAGTGAAGTTGTTGTAGCATTGGGGTGATATGTTCTTTTCTGGAAGTATTTGTGATAATCCTAGCCACCGTATTTGAACCAATTGGAGAGGGTAAAGGAATTGTTTTGGTAGTCCTTGATAAAGCGAATTTGCATAATCCAGAATAGGGGTGATTATTGCTTGGCACACCAAGTAAAAGTGATCATTGCATTGGATAGGCTTGTCTTTGGATGAGTTTTAATCTGTAGTGTGCTTTGGAGGCGGTTTTGTTTATGTGTGTCTGCAGAGTCAGGTTTTTGTCCAGAGTGACACCCAAGTATTTTACTTCTTTTTTTATTGGAATATATTTGTCGTGGATAGTGATTGTTTGTGGGGGTGAGAACGTAGTGTTTCTAGTGATGAACATTGCTTCTGTCTTATCGCAGTTCACAGATAGTGAATTGTTAATAAGCCAAGTAATCATGTTTTCTGGACACTTGGCTATGGGAGTTAGGTCAGGATCAAGTAAGTTGATGAGAGTATAAACCATGATATCATCTGCATATAGATGATACTGCATCTTGTGGTGTTTGATTATGTTACACATAGGTTGTATATATATGTTGAATAGAAAGGAGGATAAACCAGAACCTTGAGAGATGTCATGTGGTACATTGATTTGTTTTTACCCTATATAAATGGTTCGCTTGTTAAGGTAGGAGCCAAGCCATTTTATTGCTGCGTAAACCAATGTCCTGTAGTCATTGTATCAATATGGAGTGGGATATTGTGTCAAAAGCTGCAGAGATGTCCATGAAGATTAGCAGGAAACCTTTCTTGACATTATCAATGCCCCATTATCAATGAGGTTGTCGAATAGGGAGGTTAGTAGAGTCTCAGCGCCATGTTGTGGCCTAAACTTGTGCTGGTGCAGATCAATGGTGCATTTAGATCAATGTGGTCTTTCAATTGTATCTGTACGGATTTTTCAATGACTTTTGCAATGAATGGCAGGCTGGAGATCAGACGGTATGATTTTGGATCTGCTGGATCAAGAGAATTTTTCTTGAGAACTGGCCAAATAGCAGCTCGCTTGAGGGCAGATGGCATGTAGCCCTGTTGTAAGGATAGCTCAGCTATTTCTTGAAGGTGCTTGCCAAGCTGATTCTTTGAGGCCTTGATCCATGTCACAGGATAGGGATCAGCTGAGGATGTTGTATTAAGCTTGTCCATAATATGTTCAATCTATGCCACGGAGGGAACAGTAAAATTATCCCAGGTTGACGTATGCGCATAGAATATTGAGTTAGTTGCTGTAGGTAGCTGTTGTGGGGAAGAATTGTTGTGCCTACTGATAAGGAAGTTTGCATAAGGTTGGGGGTCAATAAGATGTATGTCATGTTGTGTTGTGTCTTTGGTAAGCCACTGCACGATACTGAAGAGCTCTCTAGGTCTATTTGCTGACTTCATGATGGAATTAGTGTAGAATTGTTGTTTACATTCATTAATTAAGTTGTTATATTCATGATGCTTGTATCTGTATTGCAGAAGTGCTTCCTGTATTTTGTTGCGCCTCCATTGTCTTTCAAGTTTCCTTAATGCCCTTTTAGCTTCCAAGATGTTATCTGAGTACCAAGGAGCATTGGGCCCTTTACGAGTATGTGTGTGTTTTGAGCTTGTGATTGCTGCGGCTTTTGAGATAGTCGTATTCCAATTTTTCATGATATTGTCCAGGTCTTGAGAGTCCTGCTGAAGCTTCTGATTTATTTCCTCTATGAATGTTTCCTTAAGGTTCTAAATTTTCTGTTTGTTCGCCATAATTCCTGGTGGTTGTCAAAGCCCTTAATAATCATTGATATTATGTGGTGATCAGACCAGGGAACAGGTGTAATGGTTAATGCTGAAACCTGATCTTGCTCAATGAGTTGATTTGGTATGAAGATTAGATCTGGTTTTGTACCGTGGGTGTATTTTAGAGCCTCTATTGCCTTGAAGAATGCATTGGATTCTTTTCCAGGTGAAGAACATAGGTTGAAGTCCCCAAGGGTGATGAGTGGTTTGTTCTAGGATTGAGGAGAGTTCCTTGTTTTTGGTACTCGGTGATCTGTATTAAGGCAGATACTAAGGTATTTGTTTGAGTTGGAAATTGTATTGACTTCATATAGCTTGAAATGTACAGCGGAAGAAGTTATGGTGATATTGCTGCTTCAAGATTCACAAGAACTCAAGGCTCATGGACAGTGGTAGGTTGACAGTGTCCCCCCACTGCACCCCACTGTGCTGGGGTCAGTTTCTCCTGGATTCGGCTTATTAGGAGCTTCATGCCAAAGGTGATGGCAGAACACCCAAAGAATCATACAGTGACAAGCCAAAGGTATTCACGAAGGTGGAAAGCAGGAGGAGGAGGAGGATGGCCCAACATTTGGGGGGGCAAAGGGGGTAGTGCCCCCCCAAATGTTGCAGGCACTAATGGTGAACTGGTTCCCCTGCCCCCACTGCCAGTATGACTTCCTTATTCTTTGCCCCTCCCCCCCGAATTAAGAAGGCAAACTACACCGATGTTTAAGAAAGAGTGAAAGTCATATAATGACATGCCTAAGCAATCCACAAAGGTGCAAAGCAGGAGGAGAATGAGGAGTAACCCAGATAAAGCCAAAGCACACTGATTGCAGAGCCACATAGCAAGATGGGTTGGATGAACCACCCAAATCAGCAGGGCAGAGAGAAAGGGCAACAGTGAGACAAGGCATGGGAATAGTGCCAATGGAGTGACGCATGCAGCAGCAGCAACAGAAAGAAGTGAGGGCAAAGGTGGATTTTTTGTTATTTCTTCTCTTTCCGTCTTTTTTCAGTTTTGCCATGTGGGTTTAAACAGACCCACTGGAAACATGATAGCACAATACGATACAGTTGCAGTCAACATTATTGGCACTGTTACAATTCAACCCCTTAATCGCCTAAAAAAAAGGGCCAGCGAAATGGCTTTGGACTATTTATATGCACACATAATTGACACATAAAAGAATCAAATAAAACAAGACCAATTAAAAAAAGGAAATAGTATAAAAACTGCGACATTGCTAGGGCATGATAATTGGCACCCTTACAAACAATTCAAATCGGTTGGAACAGCAGAACTACATTCCCATTAATAAAATTAGACACATCTGTGATCAATTGTCAGTACTCACATGACTTGAATCAACCAATGAATGATCAATTAGTATTCCTTATTTTGTTCACACCCAGAGATAAGTGGTGACCTTCTTGAGTCTACATGACTAAAGTTTTCTATGGAGTTTTCCTCCAGGAACCTCTCTAACCCTTTTTTAAACCCAGATATACCAACCCAACAATATTGATCATATCCTCCAGTAACAAATTCTCAGATATATTTTAAATGTGCTACCTATCAGTTTCATGGAGAATCCTCATCTTAGTATTTCTGGACAGGGTAAACAACCCTTTCCTCCTTCCCACTTATGATTTTATAGACTTCTATCATATCTCCTCTCAGTCATCTCAAATTGAAAAGTTCTAACCTGTTCAGTTTTTCTTTGTAGGCAAGCCATTCCATCCCCCTTATTTTCATTGCCCTTCACTTTGTGTTTTCTAGCCCTGGGACAGATTCTCAGGGCACTCCATTATTTACCTTCTTCTACTGAGAAAATTAGCCATTTAGCTTTATTCCCTGTTTCCCATCTTTTAACCAGTTCTAAGTCTATATAATACAAGGGAGAAAGAAAGAGATAAAGGACTCTAATTAAACAAAAAAAAAGCTTTGAATATATGTGGCTTAGTGATCAGTAATAATAACACAGGTACACTACCAAAAAACTGCCTCCAGTTTTGCAACTGATTCCTATAGATTTTGGGGTGCTGAATCCAGGAAAAATAGCCAAAATGTTCCATCACGTCACGTTTTCTTGAAAAATTAGATTTCTTACCCATATCAGGAATGTTCACATAATTTCTTTTTAGCCGACTGCAGTTTATTTTCTTGGCCCAAAATAGAGGTTGTAATGGTTAACTAACTAGAAACACTCCCTCATGATATTTTAGAGTGTTTTGTATTCATTTTATACATTAACAGGACAATTGGGAGGCGGGGGGCTAAATCCAGTACTCGCGCTGGCGCATGTTCTTTCCTGTTCGCCTCGCCTCGTTCGCTCGCTCAAACACGGTGGTTGCGACATGAACGTTCCTGTCAAATTTCAGTTTCTTGCAAGTTCATTATTACCTTTTGTTTGCTCAGTCGTAATCCAGCTTTATTCCGAAGTGGTTCACTACAGTTGTAGTTTGCAGTGCTGTGTATTTGTGATGGCTCACAGAGCCAGAGGTTGCGTCAACTCTCCGGACAGTTTTTGTTTTATTTGTGGGGAATATACCGTGAAAAAGCGGCAGAGGAACATTTCTGCATTTATTAAAAAAGTATATTTCGCCTATTTCGGTTTGAAGTTAGGCGATCAAGACAAACCGTGGGCTCCTCACAAAGTGTGCAAGACATGTGAGGAAGATCTACGCTTATGGATGAAAGGTAAAAAACAAGCATTTCGTTTCGGAATACCTATGATGTGGCGTGAACAAAGAGACCACAGCAGTGACTGCTATTTTTGCTCTTGCATTGTGAAGGGATACAACTTAAAAAATAAGAACGTAATAAGTTACCCCAACCTTCCCTCAGCAATTAGGCCTATGCCTCATAGCAACGAAGTACCTGTGCCTGAACCACCAAAATCTTTGGATCATATTTGTGTGGACGGTTCTGATCATGATGAGACTCATCAGATGGCTTTTCCCGATGAGTCCAGTACTTCCGAGTTTGAAACTGAACCAGATCCGAAACCTGAACTTTTCTCTCAAGCTGAATTGAATGATTTATTTTTTATTTATTTTTATTTATTTATTAACAATTCTTATATACCGCACTATTAGACATCAGCGCGGTTTACATTGAACAGAAAACATCCGACAGTTTACATATGTCTGGTCATTACATTTAACAGGAAGAATAACTTGGCGAAATAGGGAAACTAAATACAATGCAGGGTTATCTGATAAAGGATATCCTGGTTAACTATATACAATAGTGGTACAATAGTATATGGAACAACTAGTTATTTACATTGTGAAGTTGGTCTGTTGCGGGAGTCTATCTGGTTTGACCACTTCTGCTATTTATTTTATTTATTTAACATCTCTTATATACCGCACTATTATCATCAGCGTGGTTTACATGGAACCAAACATATACATACAGAAAAACTGTAGTGCATTTTACAAGTAACAGGAATTTGAACTTGGTAATAAAGGGAAACTATGTACATTATGTAACTATATACAGTAGTCTATACACATTAGTCACAGTTGAAGTTGTCTTGACCTGAGTATGGATGTAGTATTTCTCTTGTGCAAAACTAAATTGGGAAATAGCTTAAGAAGAGGTGGTGTTTGAGACTTTTTCTGAATTGTGTTAGGCTGGTTATGGCTCGCAGTTCTGGTGGGAGTGCATTCCAAGCTATTGCGGCATGAATGCTGAAGGCTCTTTTAGATGTTTCCTTAGTGTATCTGATTGTTTGTCTTGGGATTGTTAATGAGTTTATAGCAGTTGATCTTCTGGATCTATTGGGAGTCTGTGTGTGTAAAAGGTTGGTGATCGTTGATGGTGCTTGATTGTTTAGGGCTTTGAAAGTAATGACTAGTATCTTGTAGTGGATTCTTGCGTTGGTTGGTAACCAGTGGAGGCTTTTTAGAATTGGGGTTATGTGGTCTGTCTTTGATATTCCTTCGAGAACTCTAGCAGCGGTGTTCATCGCCAATTGTAGGGGATTTAAAGTTGATTGCGGGAGACCATGTAGAATTGCATTTGCGAAGTCAAGATGAGGCATTACCAAGGCTTGGTAGACAGTTCTGAAGTCTGTGGGTTCAAGTAAAGGTCTTAAGTGGCGTAGTGTGCGTATCTTGTGATATATTAATTTTGTTATGTTTTTTATGTGGGTCTTCATATTAAGGCGCTGGTCAAGGGTAATACCTAGGTATCGTATCGTAGGTTTTACTGTCAATTCCTTGTCCTTTATCTTTAAGGTAGTGGGAGGTGTGAAGTTTTGATCCCTTGTGATAAACATAACATCGGTCTTGCTATGGTTGATTCTTAGGTTCTGTGAGAGGAGCCAGTCTTCCACTGATTCAAAGCATTTTATCAAAGGTGTAAAATCAGGGTGGTTGATGGAGAATGGCATGTATAGGAGAATGTCATCTGCATATGCTAGGCAGGTAACATTAAAAGAGCGGATGAGGTCACAGATTGGTTGCATGTATATGTTAAACATTAGTGCTGAAAGAGAGGATCCTTGTGGTACCCCTTGATCTTGCAGAAATGGTTCAGATATTTTTTCCTCAATTTTTACTTGTTGCCAACGGTTATTTAGGTAGGATATACACCAGTCAAGTGCGGTTCCAAGTATTCCTTTTTCCTTAAGGCGATGGATAAGTATTTGATGGCTTACTGAATCAAACGCAGCTGAGATGTCCATGAATATAAGGATAAATCCTTGGTGGATATTATCTATTCCTGTGATTAATGTATTGAATAGAGTGATGAGTAGGGTCTCAACTCCGTGGGCTTCTCTAAAACCGTGTTGTGCAATGTCCAGTGGAGCTTCAGTGTCTATGTGTTGTTGTATTTGACATTGTACCACTTTCTCAATTATTTTCGCTAGCAGCGGGATGCTGGATATTGGCCTATAGGATTCTACTTTTAGGGGGCCTTTAGTCCGGGATTTAGGACTCCCAAAAGATGCTGCCCAACTGCTAGGTTCTCGGCTTAAACAGAAAAATCTATTGTCACCAGGAACAACTTTTTATTGGTACCGCAACCGCGAGACACAATTTTTGAAGTATTTCAGCAAAGAGGAAGATTTGGTATTTTGCAACGATATATACGGAGTGATGGAAAAGTTTAAACTCAAGTATGATCCTGCTGAATGGCGGCTGTTCATTGATTCGTCAAAAGACAGCATAAAAGGTGTTCTTCTTCATAATGGCAACACATTCGCTTCAGTTCCTATTGCTCACTCTGTTATTCTCCAAGAAAAATACGAGAATTCGGCCCTGATTCTTCAGAAGATTCGTTATGATGAGCATAAGTGGATGATTTGTGGAGACTTTAAAATTCTATCCATGCTATTAGGGCAGCAATCCGGTTTCACCAAATATCCCTGCTTCCTTTGCTTGTGGGATAGCCGGGCCCGCGACCTACACTGGGGGAAAAAAGACTGGCCAATTCGGGAGTATTTGAGACCCGGTGAGAAAAATGTTCTTCATGAGAGCTTGGTACCTCGTGATAAAATTCTATTACCACCTCTCCACATTAAGTTGGGTCTCATTAAGCAATTCATCAAGTCCCTTCCAAAAGATGGTGAGTGCTTTCGGTACCTTTGCTCAAAGTTCCCCCGACTTTCTGAAGCAAAGCTAAAGGAAGGAGTGTTTGTTGGCCCTGATATAAGGAAACTCATTTCAGATGGAGCATTCGCTGAAACGATGTCTGAGAAGGAAAAAGAAGCCTGGGATTCCTTCAAGGATGTTGTTCTCAAATTCTTGGGGAACAGGCGGGATGAGAACTATAAGGATATTGTTGCCAGGATGCTCAACACCTTCAAAGAACAAGGCTGTAACATGAGCCTGAAAGTCCATTTCTTGCACTCCCATGTGAACTACTTTCCCGAAAACCTGGGGGCGTACAGTGAAGAACAAGGTGAAAGGTTTCACTAGGACATCAAGGACGCAGAGAGAAGGTACCAAGGAAGATGGAACACCACTATGATGGCTGATTTCTGCTGGTTGCTGCTGCGGGAAACCCCAGATGAAAAATACGCCAAGCAGCGCACCAAGAGAAGCATTCGGGGGAAGAAAAAACGGGCCCACCAGGAGATTTATTGACCCAAGAATGACTTTAAAATCTAAACTGTGTTGACAAATATCGTGTTTTTACTAAACTTTGAAATAAAAATTTGCTAGTTATTACCACAGTGTCGGATCTCATTTATTAGAATTTTATTTTCACACAATCGGGTGTTTGTCTTCATGTATTGCAATGGTGCGGTTTGCGTTTTCTATTCTTACATACATACCTGTACAACATTTTTTGCACATTTCTTTGCTTTGCTTTGTGTCTAACCTCGCTCTTATATGCTCAATGTTTGTGCACATGTATGTGGCTGTTTTAAGTGCAGACAATTTTGCTACCATCACAGTGTATTTTGTTGACATTACTCTATTCTTATGTGCTGCCTTGTTACAATTTTCTTTATTCTTATTTGAATAACTACTAAACAATTAGTATAAAGAATTCATCCAAGAAACTTTTATCTTGATCGCACTCAATCTGAAACGTTCACCTCAAACTGCTAACCCAATGTAGCAAAAAATCTGTACGTGATGGAGCAAATTGGTTACCAGATTTGGATTCAGTGCACCAAAAAACGTAACAATCAATCGAAACATTAGAGGCAGTTTAAAAATTTTTTTTTTTGTGTACCTGTGTAATTTAAGTAATTCATTGCCTACTGTACAATGTTGTGTTGATAAAGCATTTTGAATCGCTTGGCCTGCTCACATCTTTCCAGTAAAGGTGATTTTGTTTATAGTTTCTTTTATGCATGGTCTATACTAATTTGTTGTGCTTTTGAAAGGTAGTTAAGGAAATAAGTTGAACTTCCATCTGTCTATGGGACTGGGAAAGATCCCGGCTAGTGCTCAAAAATTAAGGAGCGGAAAAAGCCTCTGGGAAATTTTTCACTCAGGGGTCTTCCACTAAAGGTATCCTCCTATATAGCGTTTATTGGAAAAAGAAATCTGAATAAACAGGGTCCTCAATAAAGATGCCCTGAGAGCTATGAAGTGGCAGAAGCAATAACAGTGCAAGTATTCAAATTGTGTTTGGCCAAATTTTTACAGGGAAAGAATGTGAAGGATTAGCCTAGGATGGATTTACTATATTGATTTGATCACGTTTGTGAAGAACAGGCTGGTTGGAGGTTTGGACTTCTGGAGCTTTTACTATAGATGGCATTTTCTCCTCTCCATATTTTAATTAGAGTTTTACTAATCATGCCTGCCCCTTATAAGGTCATTTAGCCCATAATCCGTAATTGCAGCAATTAGCACAGTATAGTGTGTGGGATGGACATGATGGATTCCAAGTCTTTGCTCTGCTTCTACACAGTAAGGGCTCCAGGCAGAAAGTGTTCTTACTCTTTTAAGCCAAAATGTGTATATTTTTACATTTTTGGCATTTCACAAAATAATGAAGTCCTCTCATTTTCTCACTCATACACAATCACTTCACAGTTCACCTAGGCTCATCTCATAGTCATAAATCCTCTCTATCCAAAAAGTTTCTTAGTAACTCTGCACACCCATATTCAGAAAGTTAGTTACAAGAATCATTCTTGCCTTGTAATGTCATAACATAGTCAGGTATAATATTATCCCCTCTTTTCCTCTCTCCCACCCACCTTCCATCTTACATATTATTCCTTACAAAGAGACCACACCAGAACAGCAGTCACAAAAGGACAACGTTTATTTGGTTAAGGGATCCTGATCCTTAACATTAATAAGGTAACTCCTAATAACACCTCACCCTACCCCTTAGCATTAGAGAAATTGTCCACCATAGTCTCAGAGGCTGCTTTCTTCAACCACTATTGTTTAAGATGCCTTCCAGCAGTTACCGGCCAACAATTAATCCTCCCCCCATGTTCCAGCTTAGCATAAGAGTTTGCACTGAGATGAATACTCACTTCCGTACCCTTTGCCTCAAGGGCACACTTCATTGCATTTACTTGTTTCTTAACATCAGCCTAATATAAACTCTTAGACTTGGATTTCTGTCACTGTAACATATAAATAATATTGAAGAAAACATAGGGTTGGGAGAGTGGGACTCTTGCAGTTCTGGCAGATGTGCCGTCTGTCCTAGCTTAGGGAATCTTTGCTGTGTAGCCTTGCATCCCCCACCCTCCCTCTGCAGACTTCAACAATCCTCCATCCTACTTCCAATGTTTTTAAAAAACAATAACCAGAGTCCTGCCCCCCTCCTGAATATAAGGAAGGAGGGAGGGGCCAACATACTCATACCAAAAGTGGTGTTCATATTTGTTATTGTATGCTTAATGTACTGAGTATATTACACAGGTACACTAAAAAAAAATTTTTTTAAACTGCCTCTAATGTTTCGATTGATTTTTACGTTTTTTGGTGCGCTGAATCCAAATCTGGTAACCAATTTGCTCCATCACGTACAGATTTTTTGCTACATTGGGTTAGCAGTTTGAGGTGAACGTTTCAGATTGAGTGCGATCGAGATAAAAGTTTCTTGGATGAATTCTTTATACTAATTGTTTAGTAGTTATTCAAATAAGAATAAAGAAAATTGTAACAAGGCAGCACATAAGAATAGAGTAATGTCAACAAAACACACTGTGATGGTAGCAAAATTGTCTGCACTTAAAACAGCCACATACATGTGCACAAACATTGAGCATATAAGAGCGAGGTTAGACACAAAGCAAAGCAAAGAAATGTGCAAAAAATGTAGTACAGGTATGTATGTAAGAATAAAAAACGCAAACCGCACCATTGCAATACATGAAGACAAACACCCGATGGTGTGAAAATAAAATTCTAATAAATGAAATCCGACACTGTGGTAATAACTAGCAAATTTTTATTTCAAAGTTTAGTAAAAACACGATATTTGTCAACACAGTTTAGATTTTAAAGTCATTCTTGGGTCAATCAATCTCCTGGTGGGCCCGTTTCTTCTTCCCCCGAATGCTTCTCTTGGTGCGCTGCTTGGCGTATTTTTCATCTGGGGTTTCCCGCAGCAGCAACCAGCAGAAATCAGCCATCATAGTGGTGTTCCATCTTCCTTGGTACCTTCTCTCTGCGTCCTTGATGTCCTGGTGAAACCTTTCACCTTGTTCTTCACTGTACGCCCCCAAGTTTTCGGGAAAGTAGTTCACATGGGAGTGCAAGAAATGGACTTTCAGGCTCATGTTACAGCCTTGTTCTTTGAAGGCATTGAGCATCCTGGCAAGAATATCCTTATAGTTCTCATCCCGCCTGTTCCCCAAGAATTTGAGAACAACATCCTTGAAGGAATCCCAGGCTTCTTTTTCCTTCTCAGCCATCGTTTCAGCGAATGCTCCATCTGAAATGAGTTTCCTTATATCAGGGCCAACAAACACTCCTTCCTTTAGCTTTGCTTCAGAAAGTCGGGGGAACTTTGAGCAAAGGTACCGAAAGCACTCACCATCTTTTGGAAGGGACTTGATGAATTGCTTAATGAGACCCAACTTAATGTGGAGAGGTGGTAATAGAATTTTATCACGAGGTACCAAGCTCTCATGAAGAAAATTTTTCTCACCGGGTCTCAAATACTCCCGAATTGGCCAGTCTTTTTTCCCCCAGTGTAGGTCGCGGGCCCGGCTATCCCACAAGCAAAGGAAGCAGGGATATTTGGTGAAACCGGATTGCTGCCCTAAAAGCATGGATAGAATTTTAAAGTCTCCACAAATCATCCACTTATGCTCATCATAACGAATCTTCTGAAGAATCAGGGCCAAATTCTCATATTTTTCTTGGAGAATAACAGAGTGAGCAATAGGAACTGAAGCGAATGTGTTGCCATTATGAAGAAGAACACCTTTTATGCTGTCTTTTGACGAATCAATGAACAGCCGCCATTCAGCAGGATCATACTTGAGTTTAAACTTTTCCATCACTCCGTATATATCGTTGCAAAATACCAAATCTTCCTCTTTGCTGAAATACTTCAAAAATTGTGTCTCGCGGTTGCGGTACCAATAAAAAGTTGTTCCTGGTGACAATAGATTTTTCTGTTTAAGCCGAGAACCTAGCAGTTGGGCAGCATCTTTTTGGGAGTCCTAAATCCCGGACTAAATCATTCAATTCAGCTTGAGAGAAAAGTTCAGGTTTCGGATCTGGTTCAGTTTCAAACTCGGAAGTACTGGACTCATCGGGAAAAGCCATCTGATGAGTCTCATCATGATCAGAACCGTCCACACAAATATGATCCAAAGATTTTGGTGGTTCAGGCACAGGTACTTCGTTGCTATGAGGCATAGGCCTAATTGCTGAGGGAAGGTTGGGGTAACTTATTACGTTCTTATTTTTTAAGTTGTATCCCTTCACAATGCAAGAGCAAAAATAGCAGTCACTGCTGTGGTCTCTTTGTTCACGCCACATCATAGGTATTCTGAAACTAAATGCTTAAATTTTACCTTTCATCCATAAGCGTAGATCTTCCTCACATGTCTTGCACACTTTGTGAGGAGCCCACGGTTTGTCTTGATCGCCTAACTTCAAACCGAAATAGGCAAAATATACTTTTTTAATAAATGCAGAAATGTTCCTCTGCCGCTTTTTCACGGTATATTCCCCACAAATAAAACAAAAACTGTCCGGAGAGTTGACGCAACCTCTGGCTCTGTGAGCCATCACAAATACACAGCACTGCAAACTACAACTGTAGTGAACCACTTCGGAATAAAGCTGGATTACGACTGAGCAAACGAAAGGTAATAATGAACTTGCAAGAAACTGAAATTTGACAGGAACGTTCATGTCGCAACCACCGTGTTTGAGCGAGCGAACGAGGCGAGGCGAACAGGAAAGAACATGCGCCAGCGCGAGTACTGGATTTATCCCCCCGCCTCCCAATTGTCCTGTTAATGTATAAAATGAATACAAAACACTCTAAAATATCATGAGGGAGTGTTTCTAGTTAGTTAACCATTACAACCTCTATTTTGGGCCAAGAAAATAAACTGCAGTCGGCTAAAAAGAAATTATGTGAACATTCCTTATATGGGTAAGAAATCTAATTTTGCAAGAAAACGTGACGTGATGGAACATTTTGGCTATTTTTCCTGGATTCAGCACCCCAAAATCTATAGGAATCAGTTGCAAAACTGGAGGCAGTTTTTTGGTAGTGTACCTGTGTTATTCAGGTGTGCAATGAAATGCCAATGCCAATTTAGCCTGATCATTAACAGAACCAGTGCTTGCGCTAGACTTCTGGTAGCTCAGGAAGAGATTTTGGTATCTTGCCCACTGCTCCTAGCCAAGGTACTCCCCAAGCCCTCACCACCCTTCTCTCCTTTCTACCTTAGTCCCTTCCCACCTGCTCCCCTCCTTCTCTTTCTCTCATGGTTACTCTTCAGGTCCTCTCCCTCCAGCCTCACTATAGCTCCATTCTGAGTCCTCTCCTTCCTCATCCAGGCCCCTACATCTTCAGTCTCCCCTCCTTTTGACTGGTCTAGGTCCCAAGGTCAGTAGCAATAAGAAGAAAAATCAGCCTGCGACTTGTTCAAGAGTGCATGCTTACATGATATACTCTGCAGTGGCCTTGCTTCTCACAGAGGTTTTCTTTGCAATGTGCTATCAGTTGTTCATGATGGCCCTCTCTGCAGCCTTCTGTACTGTTTGCTTTGATGGAATTTATTCTCAACATACACAATTTTCATTTTATTTTTGGGCTCCCTTTCTGTCTGGGTCTCCCAGGTGGTCATCCTATTCACTCATGTCTGTGTCTGGCACTGATCAGAGTCATTGATAAATATGACTACAGAGTAATCCCAAGGAGAATCTATTTCCTACAACTATCCTTCCTGTCTATATGCAATTCATGGTACTTTTCCTGAAACTCAGTAACTAGGCCCTCTTCTTCCCTGCCCTCTCCATTCACACTCCCACGTGGGTTCAGTTGTGAGTTGCTTACATGCCAGGCTTGAGTGCTACATAACTTTATTTTTTGTATTCCTCACAAGCAGAGCAACTAAGAGTTATTTTTACCCTCTACAGATTCTCTGTAGATTCTGCCTTTGGAATACAGTAGGTGTCTTTTCATCTTCAAGCTAATACAGCATCCCCTACCAAAGGATAGTTGTGATTTCATCATGAAAGCATACTGTAATCCTAGCATTTATGAGAGATGGCTAAATATTACCAGTGAAGAAAATAGATTAGAGTTTTGTTCTGTAAAGTCTATGTGCACCTCAGCTATGCTTCTGCAATGGCCTAAATCTCAACATGGTCTTCAACCCTGCTCTTTTACTAAGATATCTTATATTCTGGGTATCGATGATGAATAGTCATCATATATACATCCATGTATGTGCATAATATGTTCTGGGCTAAGAAATTTACTTTGGTGAAACCAGTTTGGATGACCTTGCAGACTAAATCTGGAAGCTATTAGAACTACCTCAGTTAAATATTATAAATAGAAGATATATGAACATTTTATAATAGTTAGTTTCCTTCTTTGGCACACAAATTTGAATGTTATTACTGATAACCAATGGCAATGCACTCCTCATAACATCACAATGCATTCTCATCTACATGAGATTTTAGCTGAACTGAACTGGCACATTTTTCTGCAAGAGTCATAATGACATCACAATGCATTCCTCATGGCATCATAATGCAAGAGATTTTAATTGAATTGCACTGGCATGTTTTCTTGTGTCATAATGGATTGTTAAGGATATCAAGGGCATATGAAACAAATGGGTTTTGAAAACTACCCTGATGCCAAAGCTACTGTGCCTTGGGTAGTATATCATATACAGAATAAATAAATACAATTTGGTGTTCTGTTATCTGATTTTGAATCTTGTGTGCAATTCTGGTCACCACATCTCAAAAAAGATACAGCAGAATTAGAAAAGATACAGAGAAGGGTGACCAAAATGATAAAGGGGATGGAACGATTCCCCTGTGAGAAAAGACTAAGAGATTACAGTTCTTCAGCTTGGAGAAGAGACAGCTGAGAGGAGATATGCATTCTATTGTCTATAAAATCCTGAATGGAATGGGTAAATACAAACTGATTGGTTTACTCTTTCAAAAAGTACAAAGACTATAGGACATGCCATGAACATACCAAGTAATACATTTAAAGCAAATGAGAGGAAATACTTTTTCATTCAGTGCATAATTTCTTTATGTAGAAATGTGAATACATCTGGATGAATGGTTTAAAATTTATTAGGGGGAGCATGCAGACAGACAGACACAATGAGGCTGATTCTGTACTGGCCATCCAGCCCCTGCAAGGCTGATCTGAATTCGGGCGTACAGAGAACATAAGAACATAAGATATGCTATGTACTCGGTCAGACCAAGGTCCATCAAGCCCAGTATCCTGTTTCCAACAGTGGCCAATCTAGGTCACAAGTACCTAGCAGTTTCCCTAAGACCCGAGGTAGACCAGATTCTGATCCCACAGGGGATAGACGTGCCCACAGGATCAGAATTGGGTCTATGGCCTGGACGTGCAGGCCAGGCCCCGATTCTGATTGACCACACACTCATCCTTATAGCCGGCTAATTCAGCCTGGCTCTGTAATGGAGCCACAGTGCCATGGCGTCTTGTTGCCATAGCACCGCGGCTCCATTATGGAGTTACAATCCCCAGCTGCCGACCCAAAAAGCTCTTTCCCCACAGCCTGACTTTCAAACCGGTCTCCCATGGCTAGGGAGGAGTGGCCTAGTGGTTAGGACAAGGTACCTCAGGCCGGAGGGTCAGGGGTTCAATTCCTACCTGGGGACAGCAATCTCAGGCCGGAGGGACTGGGGTTTCTAGTCCTATAGGCACCCCTTGTGGCCTTGGGCAAGCCACTTAACCCTCCATTGCCTCAGGTACACATAGATTGTGAGCCCTTTGTGGACAAGGGAATGTATCCAGTACCTGCTTATAGTGATTGTAAACCGCTCTGATGCCCTTCAGCCTGGGTGGTATATCAAGAAATTGCATAAACATAAACATAGGGTTGGGCTATGGGGAACCCCCTTCACCTCTCCCCTCACCTGTCTGTCCCTGCTGTCCACCACCATCCCTGATGTCCAGGGAGACTTATTGCACTTCAGAGGTGGAATAAGTCCCCCATCCACCTGGCTGACCCTGGACGTACAGGGTCAACCTCTGAATTGGCCCTGCAAGTCTGGGGTCTTGCATTGCCCATGTCCCACCCTAACTCTGCTTCCTGACCACCCCCTCTCACTTCCACCTATGGCTCCCCATACAACTCAGCTGTACATATGGGAAGCCTTTGCACCAGAGTGGCAGAGGAATGCATAGCAGGGATGTACGTTCTGACAGGATGAATATCCCTGCTATTCGTGGCACAAATGACCCCAAGTGAACTTACCAGGCAGGCCCCTTCCCTGGTATTTATAGGTTAAATAACAAACAGTGATTTTAGGTGTAGCTGGCATGGATGACACATACAAAGTCTGAGTAGGGGGTCACTGGGTGCTCTACTGTATGTGACAGAAATTTGAATTAAATTGGATGATTAGATTAAAAGTTGTTGAAGGTGGAGGGTCATGCCCACAGACATATAGACAGATAGACAGGATGGCCTCCATCCAAAACATGTTGGCTGAGTTGCTAGACACCAAGTTCAATCCAATTTACATCTATATGAGAAGACTTGCTTTCTTAATTTCAAATAGTTCTATTATAAATAAAAAATCAAGGGACTTATTGTAGATTGCTCAAATCAATAGTGCTGCACTGACTCTGAGTCAATACAAGCATGAAAAGTCTTTCTGTAGATATTTAATTGATAAATGGGGTAAAAAAAGTGCTGCTTAAGGGAAATTACAGTGAGACAGTCTAAGGCTTCTAAGTTCAAAATGGAGATCTCTGACCAAGGATGAGGAGAACAGTAGCATACACACAATGGACTAGGGGACTCTAGCAATGACCAAGAGGGTTAACAGTTGCATTGTCAGCTAGGGCATGAGAACAGGGAGACCAGTGGGGCTGGATGAAATGGGTCACATGCAATATTCATCTTATAGCATTAAAAGTTATATGACCCTTGCAGATAGCTGGGTTACCATAGGTAGGACAGGTTACAGGCTGCTGACGTAATACAAAACATGCAAGCATAGACTATGCAGACTTAACAGTTTCCTTGCAGAAACAAGTAGCAAACAAAGAAACCATTACAATGAACTTTGTAAAAGGCAATAATCTATTTCACTTTTCAATGGTATGACTTTGGTGGGAACCTCACAGTACAATTCAGCATACCCATATAGTAGTTAGATACATTTTACAGCTTTCTCACCCAACTGCTGATGCATATAAAGCCAAATATGCTTGTCTGTACTTGAAAGAAATTTAGGAAACTTTTCTAAAATTATGCCTAAGGCTAAGGCATTCTATTGTCTTTCATGCACACATATAATATGTCTGTCACCAACATACATAACATTTCAATGCTTAAGTGATTTTAATATGAATCTTGCAAATAAGGAGAAAAAACCTATATGATTCTATTGTAGTTTTAACAGCTCCATGACTTAAAGGGACACACAACTCCTTACACGCAGTCTCTTAGAAGACTCATATTTTCATTGACTATGATCCCTAACCTTTTCTTCTGGCCCCATTCCCATTCCCATCCACATCCCTTATTTTACTCAACATCCCCTGAAAATGCTTTCAAAGGAAAACCAAATCCATCACCTCATCAGTCATGCCAAAGTTCTGAGAGCACACTTCTCAGGTGAAAATTACTTGGAACAACTGTATTAATGTAGTAATATCATTGGCAATGGCAGAAAATGGCCAACAGACTCATCAAGTCTGCCCAGTTAGTCTGGTCCACATTACTAAGGAGATAACCCAGCTGTCCTCCAGGCTACTGTCCAAAAGTCTATCCAAACTTAGACCCTACTAGACAGTTTAAGGCTAACGCCAACTTTCTAGAATCACATGTGTGGGCTTCCTGCACCTTCACTGGTAAGCTCTTACAGGCTTTGGTGAGACCTCATTTGGTGTTTTGTGTGCAGTTCTGGAGACCACACCTTCAAAAGGATATAAATAGGATGGAAATGGTGAGAGGATGGCTACCCAAATGGTCATTGGGCTTCATCATAAAGCATATGGGGACAAACATAAAGATCTCAATATGTATACTGTTTAGAGGAAAGGCAGGATAGAGGAGATATGATAGACATTTAAATACCTCCATGGCATATATGCACAGGAGAGCAGCCTATTTCAACTGAAAGAAAGCTCTGCAATGAGGGAGTATAGGATGAGGGTGAAAGGGGATAGACACAGGAGTAATCTGCAGAAATTTCTTTACAGAAAGAGTGGTAGATGCATGGAGGCAGTAGAGATGAGGACGGTATCTGAATTCAAGAAAGCATGGGACAAACAGAAGAAAAAAAAGGGACTATAGTATTTGATACACAGTAGAAGGGCAGACTAGATAGGCCAGGTGGTCTTTTTCTACCCTCATGTTTCTATGTTTCTGTCTTCCTCTTTGATTCTTAAGAGTCCTTTATTTAATTCATTATTTAGTGTCTCTTTAATTTCATATCACCAAGTTTGGTTACATGATTTAAACATCTAAAACTACTGAGGTTGTTGTCCAAAATCATCTGATTTTCCCCTGCTCATTTTGGTTTGGGTTTTAATCATGAACATCCCCTTGTGGATTACTCTAACCTTTCGAGGAATTGGATGCTGCCATTCCACCCAATGTTTTCTGGAAGCTGCCCTGGAATCCTCCACCTGTGCTGCTGCTAGTGGGGGGAGGTGCTGCAATGTCATAGTGGGGAGGGGGGGGGGGAACTGCTTGCTCCTCGTAACTGAAAATGTAATACTGCAGCACCTTCCCCACTGGCAGCAGCATTGGTGGAAGATTCTAGTGCAACTTTGCAGGAACATTAATTCCATGCCTGTTAGGGTTTTTCCCTCACTTTCAGGCTGATGCAGAAAGCTAGTGCGGCCTCTAAGCACCGATAATGCCACTTTTAAACACACTTTAAGCACTTTAAAATGCAGAAAACAGATGGAAACACCGACAGAAAATCTAGGCCCATTTATCACCATGCGTATTTAAATGTATTTAAATTGTAGGAAAATAATCTGCATATAATAGTCTGGTATGCAAATCATGGCTACACCCGATGCAGAGATAGGTGTGTGTAGAAGATTTCACAACCAGCAATAGCACCAATATTTTTACTGCAGTCTGAGGTGATGTAAACCTCTAACGCTTGTACCCGACAGTATTTTGATGGCACCGGGTGCTTTCCCCGATGCCTAGATCATCTTCTCCTCAGATGATCAAGCAATGGGCAAAGCCCCTGATGCCATCAAAATAGGGAAATCAAATCTCTGGTGGCTCAGTGGCCCCAATCCTCTCACTTGACAGTATTTTGATGGCATCTGGGACGATTGTGGCATCAGGAAAAGCCCCTGATGCCATCAAAATACTGTCGGGGACCGTGCTCCGACAGAAAGTGACTACCTGGTAGTCTAGTGGCCCCTGTACCTCCCACCCCCCCCAAATTAAAATAAAATAACCTGGTGGTCTAGCGGCCCCTGAAACCCCACCCTCACCCCAAATTAAATAAAAATAAAAATAATCTGGTGATCTAGGGGTCCCTGAAACCCTCCACCCCAAACTAAACTAAAATAACTGGGTGGTCTAGCGGTTTCAGAAATCCCCACCCCCATCGCCAAATTAAATTAAAATAAAATAACCTGGTGGCCTAGTGACCCCTAAATCCACCCCCCTCCACTTGGTACTTTAAAATAAGCGGGAACACTGCCTACGCGCTCCAGCTCTGAGTCCGCCATCTTGAAAAACGGCGGTGCCTGGCCCTACGCAGTGTATCCTGAGATGCACCAGGTAGGATTAGACTGCCATATAAGGCATAGTCTACCTTATATGGCAGTCTTACATCACTCGGTGCCTCCCAGGATGCAGCATGTGATGTGTCCCTGTTGCCATCAAAATACTGTTGGGGCTGTTATGCAAATTAGCTATGCGGTGCCCGTTTCTCTGGGAGAGCAAGCCAAACTAGTACTGACTTCTTATGTGCATGTGTTTGGCTTGCTCTCCCAGATTAACGCTGCCATTTTGCACCCAGTTTAATTGATGGCTCATTTGCATGCATATGATTACTGCGTTCTTAATTTGCATACCCTATTTTTGCTGCATTGTGGGTTAAAAGATGTACATTGTTGTGCATGTAAAAAGTTGATTCAGTGCATCTAGCGCCAGCTTTATGCATCGGCCTGTTTGTGTAAGTTACCCCAGTTTCCTTGAAATGACTCCCAGTGGACTCTATGTTTCTTCCAAATGTTTAAATTGTGGCATAATTTTGATGGCCACTACCTTTGCCAATAAGCTATTCTACGCTGCATTGTCAGTTTCAGTCTCAAGCAGATTTGCACTGTTAGAGGGAAATGTTATAAACTTTTCTGGCTGTAACAATATTGCACGCATAATAAAAATGTGCATTGTGCCAAGAACGTGTGTAGTTTTACTCAACCTCCATGCAGGTGTTTTCTGGGGTGGAATTTGGGTGGAGCATGGATCGAATTGCAAATTATGCACTATACTTACTTTATAAAATATGTATGGTCACACAGATTATTCTTCCAAGCTGGTGTAAATGTCCACGGTTTCAATCTAGTCACGACTACTGCTAGTTTACTCCTAGTATTTTATAAAGACGCACAGGCATCTATGTGTCTTTTTAAAATAGGCTAGAATATGTGCCTTCTTCCGCCTGCAACCCGGGTGACCTTTTATAAAATTACCCCCCCAATGAGTATCTGCCAGAGAGCGAATTTGATCGACTGAGCCAAGCACTTCATGCTCTAACTTTGTACAATTTGAGAGCAAGATAATTTCATGAATTGTGGAAATCTTTTCATTTCTTTACAGAAGCACATTTAAAATCTTTACCTCTACCTTTTGTGAGGTTTTCTTTTTAATGTTATTGAACATTACGACTCTACATGAAACCCTGATCACAGAAAAGAGTCAAAGTTTCCAGCTGTTTCCAGCTTCCCCACAAAAACTTGTCAATTTATACAACATTGAGCAAGAAGAGAAGAGCTGTTAGGAATAAACACAATGGCTCTTGGGTTTTGCTAGTCTGAACAGGTTACAGCAAGATACAAATACCTACATTTCCCTTTGCTTAATTCAAAGGCTGTTTGAATCCAACCTGTGTCATGCTGCCCTGGGATATATTATGTTTCATTGCGTGACATAAACCATCAGTTCCTAAGGTGACACGATGCAATTAGGTCATAGAGTTAAAGAGATTCTTGTTGCTTCTCAAGCCAGTAAAATTGTGAATAGAATTGCATGTAAAATTGGAATTAGCAAACACTGGGGAGAACAGGACTTTATCAAAACAAACTAGAAATAGCTTTCTTTCCAGACACCAGCTTTTTGCAAAACGTATGCAATTTCTACACTGCAAGAGAGTGCAAAATAAATGGTGATAGACTCCTTCACTATACTAGGTCAGATAGACTGTTAATGCTAGACAGTGAACACTGGCTCATTCCCAGATTTCTCTATTGAATCTAATTCTCATTAGATAGGAGAAATTAGTTAGAAAAAGTCAGTTTATTAACCAGTTTTCACAGAGACAGAATGAGTTCTGTAAACATTTCCTGATACCTATATTCCTGCTTTGGGGTAGAAATTTCAATATGGCTAATTACCAGCTAATGGCAGGGTAAATCTCAAAATGCTCAGTATCAATCAATGGTAAAACAGTTTTTAAAAAAAATGATCACTGACATCACAAAATGTTCCGATCTCCCTGAAATTTCAGCTTCTTTATTTCTTATCCAGAGAAAGCTGCCTTACTTGCAGTGTTAAATTTCACATTATGTAATCAGAGACCCATAGACACTAATCAAGGGCAGGGCAACTTTAAAAAAAAATTGATGATATCACAGTATGCTTTGGACCATACTGAAATTAGGGCTGAGCTGAGCTGTTTGCCTTTAGGAAAGGTCAGTAGAACACAGCAAACTGCAATTCTAAGTGCAGTGGTGGTAGGTGGAGATATATTTATTTATTTAATGTATTTATTTAACAGATTTTATATACCGTCTTTCTACAAATCAAGACGGTTTACATAAAACAATAAAGGCAGTATGTTTCAACTGTTTACATGGAACAAAGATGCATGAAAAATGCGAGCCCAGTACATGAATTGTAACTTACCTTCAGCTCAAATTTGGAAAAGGTAATTAATTAAATCCCAATTGACAAAATACAAAAATTAACTATGCAGTCAACTATATGTGGCAAAAAATTAAATGATGGGGCATATATAGAGGGTAGGATAGACAGCTAGATACATAGACATAATGAGTTGTGTTGACTGACGATTAACACGCTTTAAGGGCTACTGCATCCATAAACAAAAGGGATGTGGGCACATAACATGTATTAACTATTATTAATGCATGTTAAAACTTTAATAAACATGCCCAATGATTGTATAAGGACAGTTTCCTTGTAGAAAATTAGACCAAAAATTGGAGGAAAATTATCATCCGTATGTGAACAGCATTTTCAAAACAAAACACGTGAAGGCACATCTTAGATAGTACATGGAGATCAAAATTGAGAAATCGGAACATACTTGATTCCAGTATTAGCTTAGACAGTTCTGCTAAAGGTGGAGCTATTTCTAAAATACACTGAATGACGTGCAGGAATACACAGAGATTTATATCCATGTGCAGCAGGAGGAGCCTTCCACAAATATATGCACGGGAAAAATCAACAAAGGTGACCCAGCAAATTACACATGTAGGTGCCGATATTTCACAACTTGCATGTGTGTCAGCACTTACATTTGTATCTGAGCCATTTTGTAAGCCAAGACATGTAGATGCTGCTAACTGACTACAGTGGACTGTAGCTTTACCTCATTTCAATTTGAAGGGAAAAATAAACATTGGGGGAGTAAGAGGGATACCCCCTCTTAATCACTCATGTAAAGGATGGCCAAAAAGAGCACTTTTTAAATACCTGTATGTGTCAGGGAGCAGGTGTTAATCTGGACACGGGCAATTTTGCAGTTAACAATGCATCCCCTATATGAAATGGGGAATGCAAGTGTATATTTTTGCCTCATTCAGGCCACACCCCTGACATGCCCCCTTCAGTTTTGACACGGTATAGGCATCCATGTACAAAATGAGCCTTTTCTAAAATGGCTATTTACATGTGGATGCAAGTGCTAGATGATATAAAATAATACAGGATAGGCGTTCACACAAAATGCCTTTGATTGCATAAGAAGTAGCACAAAGTATACCCTGACTTGAAAAACAGAATGGGCTTGATATTGAATTGGGCAAGCTATGCGCTGCTACGGTGCATAGCCCTGCCCGCCGACCCTTAACCCTGGATATTCAATGCCACGGCGACAGCATTGAATATTTGGGGTCACCACATATGCTCCAGAGCCGCTGAAGCTAACCAGGTAGTGGCGATATTGCACTGCTACCTGGTTAGCTTCCGTGGGTAAAACTAGGCCAGCTTTTGCTATGCCTAGTTTTACCAGCCGATCATGTATTTGGGCTGCAGCAATCCAAGGGAGTGACACAGTATAGGGGGTGAAGCACTTCTGTCCACAAAAGAAGAGTGGGAACTAGGCATGATTGTGTCTGATGATCTTAAAGTAGCTAAAGGCATTTATTGGCTGTAAACTATGTAAATGCCTTTCGAATATCGGGCCCAATGTTCCTTGGGTTATTCAAAGCCATTATGTATTTGAATTGACTCACTTTCCTGCAGAGCCCAGTCAGATCTTTTTCTCAGATCCATTTGTGACCAGGGGATTCTGAAGCTGAGGCATCAATGGACCTTTATTTGTGACTGCCAGGGATCTTCTTCTATAATTTAATTTGTAATAGTACTGATTGTTTTGTATACTGTCTATATTATTATTGGTGATTATGTGCACTGGTTGATGTTGCAGTTATGAGAAACAATATATCAAGTTCAATAAACATTAAGGGGGTCATTTTAGAAACCCTATTCGTGCTTTGGACATCTGAAAATGGCATACAGATATCGAAAGCATGGAGACATCCTCAGAGCCATTTTAGAAAGCAGTTTCAAAGACATTCCCTGTGCGAGGGCATCCAAGAGGAATGGGGGCATGGTATATGTGTGTCTAGGGTGTTCCCAAGAACATGGATGTCCTTGCCCAATTTCAGAAATGCTCTGCATGTCTCGAGCCATGTCCGAGTTTATACCTGCTCCGGGCATGAATAGGCACTGGAGAAGAGTTCATTTTGACAGTCAAATATTTAGATGGCATGGAGACAGAGATACACTCATATCCCCTATATTTTCCATGTTTACAACAAACACTGATGGGTAATGGGGGCTCTTCTTTTCATGTTTTTACGCTGACTGCAATCCCAGTATGCAAACTAGTACAAGTATTTGTAGTGGAGATATTTATGTGGATAGGCATGTCGGCATCCACCTTGAGGGCATCTTATGTTTACAAAATCAGGCAGAACCATAGTTATCCCTGGCGTTTTCCTGCACTTTTTGCCCCGGACATCCCAGATTGCACTTGGGCGCCCCTTCTAAAATGCTATTTCACACATAGTCATTAAAGTGAGAGTCCTTGGCATAAAAACAGAGACCACAGTTTCTTTCAGAACTCTGTATGTGTGAATCCTGAATACCATCCATAGGTGTCACTATTGTGCAACTACAGTTATTCCTTCCACTTGAGGTCCGTGAAAAAGTGAGGTTACGTACCTGTAATGGGGGTTCTCCATGGACAGCAGGATAAGTCAGCGACACCTGGTGACATCATCTGACAGTGCCATGGACGGCAGTGCTCTCCAGAGCCTTTCTGAGAATGCTCAGGTAGCCCAACCCACTGGCCCACTCCTAGCTAGCCTAGAGTGCCCCAAGCTGTGCCCTTGCTGCTAGGAAGGTGGGCAGGCAGAGGTCGGGAGGCTGATCTCATCCAGGGGAGGTGAGTGGGTTTGTGTGACTGACTTATCCTGCTGTCCATGGAGAAACCCTGTATCAGGTAAGTAACCTCACTTTCTTCATGGACAAGAAGGATGCATCATCCACACCTGGTGCTTCCCTAGCTGTGCTCTTGCGCAGAGCAAAGAACAACAGTTCCTCACAGAGCAAGGAAAATCAACAATAGTGCCTTGCAGAACAAGGAATCTTCAACAAGCATGCGCCTTGCTAAAAATAAGAAAATTCAACAACAGTGTCAGCATGTTAACAGTGCTGAAAAGCAACTGAGTGCACACAAGCCTAAACAGGAACAACAACTGAGTGCGTCAACAGCAACTAGCATTGGTAGGTGGAACAAGGTATCAACACTAGAGTCCATAGTACAGTCCAGTGTGATCCCTGGCATTTGGGGAGCTTAGCTTAGCTGTCCCCCGGCAGGGTACCAGATGGTTTTGTCGCCTTGAACTCAGTTCTTGTGGTGGCCACAGCTAGGACCACTTGGCTGAAGGAACTGTCCGCCTGCACTTCAAAAGCAAGACAGAAGTGCCTCTGGAAGGTGTGGACTGAGGACCAGGTGGCGGCTTTGCAGATGTCAGCCACGGGCACGGAGTGTAAGTTGGTAATGGTCGTGGCCTGTGCTCGAAGTTGGTGGCTCCAACCTTCGCCATGGTTTGAATGCCCGCCTTGTCATGGCAGTAGGTGATACAGTCCAATATCCAGAGACAGGGTCCCTTCAAAAAAGGCCACCCCGATCTGTTCAGGTCAAAGGACACAAAGAGTTGTGTATCTTGCCTCAAGGGTCCTGTCCTGTGGAGGTAGATGCACAGAGTCCTGACACAGTTCAGGGAGTGTAGTCTCTGCTGTTCTGCAGAGGCATGGGGCTCCAGATAGAAGGTGGGCAGTTAGATTGCCTGGTCAATGTGGTAAGCCAAGGCTACCTTCGGGATGAACTTTAAGTGGGTGCACAGGGAGGTGTGGTTCTGATGAAGTTGCATGTACGGGGGCTGTGTGACGAGGGCCTGTAGTTCATTGATCCTCCTGGCAGACGTGATCGAGACCAGGAAGAGGGTTTTCCAGAATGTGTACTTTTGTGGTGTGGATTGTAGCATCTCGAAGGACTCCTGCGTAAGCTGATCAAGGACAACATGGAAGTCCCAGGGCAGAATCAGGGTCCACACCGCTGGGCGTAAGTTCACCAGCCCCTTCATGAAGCGGGTGACTAGCAGCAGCGTGGCAATGGACCCATAATTGGAGCAATCGTGGAAGGCTGAGAGGTGTACTCAGATAGATTGAGTCTTGAGACCAAGGTAGAAGAGGAAGGTGAGATATTGGAAGAACCTAGGAACCAAGCAGGTGGTCAGATCTAGTCTTTGTGAAGCACACCAGGTATTGAAGTGTTTCCACTTCAGGCCATAGGACTTCCTCGTGGACGGTCGTTTGGCTGCGAGGTTGATTTGTTGTACCTATGTGGGCAAGCTAAGGGAAGATAGGGTCAACCTCTCAATCTCCAGGCTGTCAGGGTGAGGGCTTACAGGTTGGGGTGCAGAGTGTTCCTGTTGACCTGGGTAAGGAGGTCTGCCATGAGGGGGAGTTTTACTGGTGGCTCCCTGGTGAGGCGGTGGAGGGTGGGGAACCACATCTGGCAGGGCCAGTGCGGAGTGATGAAGATGGCCCTCATTTTGTCCTGGATGATTCTCTGTAGGGTTTTGGATATCAGGGGGGTGCGGGGGAAGGCATACACTAGTGACCACACCGCTCAGCACACATCGAAGGCATCCGTGACTATGCTCTTGGAGGATGGGCACTTAGAGCAGAAGACACGGCACTTTGTGTTCTCCTCGCTGGCAAACAGGTTGATCTGAGGCTGGCCCCAGTGAAGGAAGAGGAATTCTGTCACTCCTGGGTCGAGTGCCCAATCGTGGGGGTCCAGTTGGCTGCTTAGTCTGTCTGCCAGGAGATTTTGTTTGCCTGGTACGTAAGAGGACTGTATCTGGCATCGTTGGGAGAGGGCAAAGGACAAGATTGTGAGCACCTCCCTGCAGAGAGCTTGTGTGCCGGTCCCCCTCTGCTTGTTGATGTAGAACATGGCCACCTGTTTGTCATTGGACCAGGACCATCTTGTCGACAATGTGGAGTTGGAAGGCCATCAACGCATATCTGATTACCCAGAGCTCCAGCAGGTTAATGTGGTACGTCTTCTCCTTCGTCGACCAGGTGCCTTGGGTGTAGAGGTTCTCTGGGACTATCCACCAGTGGAGGCTCTCCTTGACCTCTGGTCAAGCGGGATGCACAAGGACAGGGATTTGGAGTGTTGATTCAAGTGGGTGCACAAGTGCCACTGCAGATAGCTCATGCACAGTCATGCAAGGGGTAGGACCTGAGTTGCCACTGCCATATGGCCTAAGAGGCATAGCAGAGTCTGCACTGAGGTGTGGTTGGTCGAGAAAATGTCCCATACTAGTGAGGAGATCTTGCTGATCCTCGTTGCAGGGAGGAAAGTCTTGGAGGATGCAGTGTTGATGTCTGCCCTGATGAATTCCAAGGGCGCAGGTTGGATTTCTAGTGGTTCACAAGGAAGCCAAGTGAAGATAAAAGGAAGATGATTTTCTGGAGTGCTGTTTGGGCCTCCTGTGGTGAGGGCGCTGAAAGGATCCAGTCGTTGAGGTTTGGAAAGATGTGGATGCCCTGTATATGGAGCTGCTCTGCTGCCATAGCTACATACTTGGTGAATATCCTTGGGGCTGGGGAGAGTCCGAAGGGAAGAACCCGGTATTGGAAGTGGCTGCCCAACACCTGGAAGAGCAAGTATTTCTTGTGTGTCCTGTGTATGAGAATGTGAGTGTAAGTGTCCTGCAAGTCCAAGGAAGCTAACCAATCCCCTTCCTGGATGAGGGGTAGAATGGAGCCCAGTGAATACATCCAGAACGTCTCCTTGAGGATGAACTTGTTTAGCTTTCTGAGGTCGAGAATGGGTGAACCCCTCTGGATTTCTTGGGGATCAGGAAGTATCTGAATCCACTGTTGATTTCCTCTGGTTGAATGGGCTCTATTGCCCATGATATCAATAGGTATAGGAGTTCTGTTGTCATAGGGAGGATAAGGTGCGGGGGAATCCTGCTGATTGGTTGGGAATGTTTGCAGTGAGAGGAGAAGAATTGTATATAGTATCCTTCCTGTATGATATGGAGGACCCACTTGTCAGTTTTTGTGTGCTCCCAGGCATCCACAAAGGCAGTCAGCCTCCCCCCCACTGGAAGACTGGCCAGAGGTTCTTTGTCAAAAGGAGGGGTTCTTACCTGGTGACGGTGCAGTCTGTTTCTTTTGCTTGCAGTCCCTATGGCGGTGTTTCTGCTGGTAAGAGGGCTGGTAGGATTGGAAAGATTGTTGGTTGTAGTGTGGAGCCTGCCTCTTTTGATGGTTGTTGTATTTCCTGGAGGAGTATGGTTTGCGGTGATAATTTACTTTTTGGCTGTTGGAGGTTTACTCGAGTCATTCTCAGTGAGTGTCTGTAGGGTGGTGTAGTGCTCCTTCATATCATTAATGGTGTTATTGACCATCTCCCCAAAGAGCAAATCCCCTCTGTAAGGTGTGTCGCTATGCGGTTGTGTGTGTTCTCTTGTAGGCCTGACGCCCGTAGCCAGACCAAGCATCTGGCTGAAATGGTTGTCCCGGCAGTCCAGATGGTGGTGTCGAAGACGTTGAATGCAGTACGCACCAGGTGTTTGCTGCCCTCTGCAAGGTCTATTGGGGTGGCTGTGGCAGCTGACTGGGACTCCTGAGGCAGGGCTGCAACGGTGCTGTTCAGGTATCCTAGCAATAAGCCCTGGAACAGGATGTGCTTGAATTGGTGTGCTGTGATCTTTGCATTGAGCCTGGCACGTTGGAACACTTTCTTTCCAACATTGTCTAGGAACTTTGAGTCTTTTTCGGGTGGGTTATTGGTGTGGTTGCGCGAGGACTTGGACTGCTTCAAGGCAGACAATACCACGATGGATTGATGGGGGAGCTGGGTTTCTGTAAACCCCAGAGCCAGCTGGACTTGGTATTTCATGTCTAATTTGCGAGAACAAGCTAGGCCAATGCGGGAATTTGCCAAAGCTTGGTCTAGTTGTCCTGGAGCAGTTGATGGACTGGCAGAGTCACTGTTGACTTTGGTGCGTCCAGGTACTTGAGTATCTCTGGGGTCATGCCTTTAGAATCTGGGTTGTCCATGGGCATGAGTGCCAGGGTAGCCACCACTTTCTTCAGGAAATTAGGGTAGGTTAGGTCCTCCAGGGGCTGAGGCAGTGAGGGTTCCGTGTCGGCGGTCCGTGATGTGAGCATGTCCCATGTGGTGGACGAGTCCTGTGCTGCTGCTTCCTATTCCTCTCCACTCTGCTCTGATGGGAGGTCTGGGGAATGGTTCCGGGCTGAGGAAGTCATCGAAGGGCCCCTGATGGGGTAGCGGGTGGCGGGCATAGGTCGGTAGGTCCCCATGGGCTGAGTGGTGGCACCGTATGCGTGGTACCCCTGGCCTCTGTCATGGGGGTTAGGGCAGTGTCGCTCTGCTGTATCAGGTAGGTGAGAAACTGAAGAATCACAGTGGTGTGTGTGGTCCCCACATCCTCTTGTATTCTCCTGGCATGTCTCTTGCGGCTCTGAACTGGTGAAGCAAAGAGGGAGCTGCTGGAGCTGTCTGTTGGTCTTTGGCATCTGCCCCTTTTGTGTTGCTTCTCCTGGGTTTGTCTGGGCTGCTGCTGACCTCCCTGTTGTTGGAGGAATGGTCCCTCTCATGCCTGCTGTGACCCCTTTGTTCTTTGGAGGCTTGGCATATATCCTGGGAGCACCTGTGGTATTTTCTTGCTGCACATTGTGGGCCGGGGGAGTTCCTGTGCCTCCGCACTGTGAAGAAGCTTTGGCCGGCGCTGCCCTGGGCCCATGGAGACTCCCCTCTGGTGCGGTGATGCAGGTCTGAGCTTCCCCCGTGACGCTGGCCAATAAGGTTATGGGGGGGGGCGGAGCCATGCACATCTCTTGCATTGTCAGCACTATGGCGCTGATCCATGGAGCCGGGATTCTTCTAAGCAATTACAGGGAAATTTCAAATAAAACTTTCCTCCAAGAGCCAATACCTTAGATTTCAATAGAAGAAAAGCTTTACGCCGAGTCTGAATGGCCCGAGCAATATCAGGAAATATCATCAATGGTTGCTAGGAGCCAGAATTCTTCTGCGCGTAGGGGGTAATGGTAGTGAAAGGAAGGCTTGATTCTGGCTGCTGCTGCCAGGCAGATGATATGGTGGCAGATGCAGTAGTGACAGGCCAGAGATAGAGGTCCCAGAGGGCACATCCCAGCTGTGACAAGGGATTCATCCTCCATGTGGTTGGTGGCTTGGAGGGGAGCAGCCACTGGGGTGAGAGGGGTGGATGCCAGATATATTTTTTTTTTTTTTACATTCTCTTATATACTATGCTATTCTGCATCATTTTGGTTTACATTGAACAAACTGAAATTACATTGAACAGGGCATTATAACTTGGAGATAACTATTTTACAGGGAACATGGGCTATGGAGGGTTAAGTGGCTTGCCCAAGACCACAAGGAGCACCTGTGGGACTAGAAACCCCAGTCCTTCCAGCCCAAGGTTGCTGTCCTCTAGTGGGATTTGAACCCCTGACCTTCTGGCCTGAAGCATCTTGCCCCAACCACTAGGCCACTCCTCCACTGTCCTGGAGTGCATGGCTCCTTGATTTTCGTGCTTGGAGGATATCCTGTAGCAATGCGGGCAATCTTCTACATGATGGCTGGCTCCTAAGCACTGCACGCACTGTGTGTCAATGCTGTTCATTTTTCGCCACATTTAGGGCATTTCTTGAAGGCTGGTTTCATTTTGATTGAAGTCTCTGATTATGATTGCAGTCTCTGATGCTTCCTATGATTCTTTTGGAGTTTTTTCCGTGGTTTCTTGGAGAGCTGTTGCAGTCTGTCTTGTTGGCAAGGCAGAAGAAGGAATTCTGAGCTAGCTAGGGGCGGGCCAGTGGGTTGGGTTACCTGAACATTATTGGAAAGCCTTGCCTTTTTGAGTTCTGGAGAGCACTTCTGTCCATGGCGCCGTCAGATGACCAGGTGTGGCTGACTCATCCTGCTTGTCTATGGAGAACTTTCTTTATAGTACGCCAGACATTGCCATTGTGATGAGGAAACGTTACTCAGGAAATAAGTCTGAGCATTTCCTTTGGCAACAAACAATACTCCCATTGCATCATGACACTCCCCAAGCAAAGTTGACCTACTGGCATTAGTGTGATCAACAGGGACGGCCCGTCCATTGAGCAAGAATGTTTTTAGAACAGGGCGCCGCGTTTCAGGGGGCCCCACGCAAAAAACATTCTACATTAGCACAAGCACATTTAAAAAAAAAAAACGGCTGCTGCTGCCGCTGCCGCCGTGGCAGCGGCAGAATCAAATGTCCCGCCGTGGGGCCCCGCCTGCCTGGCAGAGCCTCCCTGAGCTCCTGAGTCCCTCCCAATGCGCGGGCTTTCAGAGCCGCGAGAGCTTCTCTGACCTCTCGTGGCTCTGTTAATCCCGTCAGGGCTGATGGGAAATCCCATCAGCCCCGGCGAGATTAACAGAGCCGCGAGAAGAAAGGGAAACTCTCGCGGCTCTGAAAGCCCGCGCATTAGGAGGGACTCGGGAGCTCAGGGAGGCTCTGCCGGGCAGGCGGGGCCCCGTGGCGGGACATTTGATTCTGCCACTGCCACGGCGGCAGCGGCAGCAGCAGCCGTTTTTTAAAAAGTCTATCATGGCTGATGGGGGAGGGGTGTTAGGACTGGTAATGGGCTATGGGGGGTTAGGACTGGTAATGGGCTATGGGGGGGCTAAGACTGGAAGTGGGTTGATGGGGGGTGGGAGGTTAGGACTGATAAAGGGCTATGGGGGGGTTAGGACTGGTAATGGGCTATGGGGGGGCTAAGACTGGAAGTGGGTTGATGGGGGAGGGGGGTTAGGACTGGTAATGGGCTATGGGGGAGTTAAGACTGGAAGTGGACTGATGGGGGGTTAGGACTGGAAATGGTCTGATGGTTTAGGATGTAATGGGCTATGGGGGGCTAAGACTGGAAATGGGCTGATGGAGGGGGGTTAGGATGTAATGGGATATGGGGGGGCTAAGACTGGAAATGGGCTGATGGGGGGGTAGGACTGGTAATGGGCTATAGGGGGGGCTAGGACTGGAAATGTGCTGATGGGGGGTTAGGACTGGTAATGAGTTATGGGGGTGCTAAGAGTGGAAATGGGCTGATGGGGGGTTAGGACTAGTAATGGGCTATGGGGGGGGGCTAGGACTGGAAATGGGCTATGGGGGGCTAGGACTGGAAATGGGCTGATGGGGGTTAGGACTGGTAATGGGCTATGGGGGGGCTAAGACTGAAAATGGGGTGATGGGGGGCCTTAGGACTGGAAGTGGGCTGATGGGGGGCTTAGGACTGGTAATGGGCTATTGGGGTGCTAAGAGTGGAAATGGGCTGATGGGGGTTAGGACTAGTAATGGGCTATGGGGGGGGGCTAGGACTGGAAATGGGCTATGGGGGGCTAGGACTGGAAATGGCTGATGGGGGTTAGGACTGGTAATGGTCTATGGGGGGGGGGCTAAGACTGAAAATGGGGTGATGAGGGGCCTTAGGACTGGAAGTGGGCTGATGGGGGGCTTAGGACTGGTAATGGGCTATGGGGGGCTAGGACTGGTAATGGGCTGTGGGGTGGCTAGGACTGGAAATGGGCTGAGTGGAAGGAGGGCTTGAACTGCAAATAGCTGATGGGGACGGGGGCTTGGAATAGAAATGGGCTGAGTGGAAGGAAGGCTTGAACTACAAATAGCTGATGGGGAGGGGGCTTGGAATGGAAATGGGCTGTAAGGGTAGGGAGCTAGGACTTGAAATGGGCTGATGGGGGTTAGGACTGGTAATGGGCTATGGGTGGCTAAGACTGAAAATGGGGTGATTGGGGGGGGCTTAGGACTGGAAATGGGCTGAGTGGAAGGAGGGCTTGAACTGCAAATAGCTGATGGGGATGGGGGCTTGGAATGGAAATGGGCTGAGTGGAAGGAAGGCTTGAACTACAAATAGCTGATGGGGAGGGGGGCTTGGAATGGAAATGAGCTGTGAGGGGAGGGAGCTAGGACTGGAAATGGGCTGAGTGAGGGGGGGCTAGGACAGGAAATGGGCTGATGGAGGGCTAGGATAGGATTGGAAATGGGCTGTTGGGGGGGCTGGGATTGGAAATGAGCTGATGGAGGAACTCGGATGGGGAGCTAGGACTGGAAATGGGCTGATGGTGGGGCTAGGATAGGACTAGAAATGGGCTTATGGGGGCTGGGATTGGAAATGAGCTGATGGAGGGACTCGGATGGGGGAGCTAGGACTGGAAATGGGCTGATGCGGGGACTAGAAGGGAGCGGATGCTGGGTGGGGCTGGAACTAGAAGGGAGCTGATGTTGGGGGAGGATTAGAATGGGATAGAGTTGGGAGAGTGAAATGGAGAGGGAAAAAATATTTTGTGTGGGAGGGAAGACAAATCTACAATTGGCCGGATATTGGGAGAGTAAATGGGGATTGAGGATGGCGGGGTAAAATTTGAGTGGATGAAATAGGAATGAGGAAAGAGCAAAAGGAGAGAGATTAGTATGTTAAAGCAGATGTAGAGAGAGAATGGAAAAAAACTAGAAAGTGAAGAAAGGAAAAATGGACAGCAGACGATGGAGAGTTAGCAGAAGACACGAAGAAACCAGAAGAAAGTGGCTGGAGCAATTGCAACTGAAAAAAAATGCACAAAAGGTAGAAAAATATCTCTTTATTGAATTTATTAACTGAAATATGCCAGCTCTGGGAAATGTGCATCATTAACGTCTGCACTTTGTTTAGTACAAGAGGAAATTAATTTATAGTTTTATTTCTACAGTGTTGTTGGGCTTTTGGGGTTCCCAGTTTAATTATTGTCTTCCTTTTTCTACATTGTAATTTCTTGTTTGGTGACGGTCTATGTTCTGCACGTGTAACTGAGCTGAGGTATTCTGTTTATGTAATTCCTATTTGACATTGCCACTTGTTCTCTTTCCCCAGTAGGTCATGTATTATTGTTCTCTGAAATGCAAGCCAGCTACAAAAGACCTTGCTGCATACAAAAGAGCTCTTCGGGGGAAGCTGCTTTTTGGCTCCACCCCTCCAGCAGCGTGTCTCAGAGCATCTCTACCCAATCGGGGCACAGCTCTCCATTTAAAAGGAGAATGCCACAGGCGCACCCGCGCCTTGCGGGCCCGTGCCTGAGGGCCGCGCAAGAGGGCCCTTTGGCACGGCCCTTAGGCAAAGGCACCCCCAAGATCGTCACAGAAACATAACAGAAAAAACGACGCTGAGACTACACCTCCCTCTTGGTACAGCTGAGCTCCCTCGGGGTCGAGCTCGCGTACAATCAAGGAACTGACAATCCACCAACTCACAGTGGAAACGCAGAATACCAACTCCGAAGACGCCGAACTGCCTAAAGAGCTGAAACTCTGGGGCACGTAAGTCACACTCATTTGAGTGATTTTTAAACTATCAACACTGCTTCATTACTTATATGAATTAACTGCACTCCTAACAATAATTGAATGTATAGTTCTGTTTAAATCATCTGATTGCAGCAGCACCACTCTCTACAGCTAGGATTATCCTCCTGCCTCTCATAAAAATACTAATTTAAAGGGTAGAAATTCATGTTTGGGACTAGAATCCAAGATCAGTGTTGGGCACTCTAGTGACTAGTTCCCTCTGGATACTGTTGTTAGCTTCCAGCGTTTACAGGCCATATTAGGTATTACCATGTTTGTCCAGATCGATACTGTAAACCCAGGGATATGCCAGTGTTGTTAACTACCATCGTTTATAGGCCATATTTGGTATTACCATGTTTGTCCAGATTGATACCTTAAACCCAGAGATATGCCAGTGCTGATGCTATGTTAGAGCAATGTCATCTTTAGCTAGATAAGAACATAGGGACTTGGGATGTACCATAGTGGGTCAGACCAAGAGTTCATCAACAGATCCAGCTGCACATACACGAAACAGGCTCCCTCCACGGGACAGGCTCCCGCACCGCGACAAACCCAGCTCCACATCCACGGGACAGACCCCCGCAACAGGGCGACCACCACAGATCCGGCTCCACCTCCACGGGACAGGCTCCCTCCACGGGACAGGCTCCCGCACCGCGACAGATCCAGCGTCACATCCACGGGACAGGCCCCCGCACCAAGACGACCGCCACAGATCCAGCTCCACATCCACGGGACAGGCTCCTGCACCGCGACAGACCCAGCTCCACATCCACGGGACAGGCCCCCGCACCAAGGCGACCAACACAGATCCAGCTCCACACACACGGGACAGGCTCCCTCCACGGGACAGGCTCCCGCACCAAGGCGTCCGCCACAGATCCAGCTCCACATCCACGGGACAGGCTCCCTCCACGGGACAGGCTCCCGCACCGCATCAGATCCAGCTCCACATCCAAGGGACAGGCTCCCTCCACGGGACAGGCTCCCGCACCGCAACAGATACAGCTTCACTTCCAAGGGACAGGCTCCCTCCACGGGACAGACTCCCGCACCGCAACAGATACAACTTCACATCCCCAGGACAAGCCCCTGCAACAAGTACAGCTCTCCTCAAAAAAGCAAACAACAGACGAAAACCTAAGGACACAGGCGTCGCCCTATCAGAACATCACAAGCTATCAACATGCACACCACATACTTCCTCCCACTATACCTACTAGTCACACAACTCCTCCCACCAACTACACACCCCCACTACCCCCAAACAAACACACCATGGTACCCACCAACTGCACTGCCATATCTCGGTCCACAACACACACACAAAGAGACACTCGCAACCTCCCAAACAAAGAGACAAAACAGACACAAATCAAACCCCAACACCGGCCCTAAGGAAGCACACGTCGCAACAACCTCTTCCACAAAGAAAACATCAATTGAGCTCATAAACGCCAGATCCATCTGCAACAAGATACACACTCTGGTAGACCACATTGAAGAGCGACAGCCAGACATAATATGTATCACAGAGACATGGCTCAACCCTACCGACAGTGTACTACTCAACCAACTAGTACCGAACAACTACTCAACATACAACTGCCCACGCATCCACAAGCGTGGAGGAGGAGTCCTAATAATAGCAAAAACAGAACTCAAGTTCAAGACACTGAATCTCACAGATACAAAGCAGTGTAACACAATTAGCATCAAGAACAAGAATATTGCAATCTGCCTAACCTACAGAGCACCCCGTGCTCCACCCGACGAACTAGCCTTCATACTCGAAGAAGCCTGTGCCATAACGTCAAACAACAAACCAGCACTACTAATCGGAGACTTCAACCTCAAGTCCGCCAATACAAAAGATGCAGAGGCCTTCCTTCAGGCAATGTCATCACTTCAATTCACACAGATAGTCAATGCACCAACACACAGACTAGGATCATCCCCAGACCTCATCTTCGCATCAAACTACCTAACTTCAAGAGACCTAATCTCTACACCCACCATCACCCCAGTACCATGGTCTGACCATTACTTAATCGAGACAAATCTGCAATCACAAGAAGACTGGACAAGCGAAAGAGCGAACTTCCCACACACACAAAGACGATTCAAGTCCTTTGACAAGGACGAATTCATCCAGGACACAATACAACACTTGAACATTGACTCAGAGGACCTGGAGGAACAAGTTTCCAACTGGAACAATGTCCTAGCTAACGCCGCCAAACCATCCGTTGACAGGACCAAGAAACAACACCACAACAAGAGACAAAACAAACCATGGTACTCAGCAAAAATACGACAGGAAAAGAGGGAGCTCAGGAAAATTGAACGGAGATGGAGAAAAAACAAAACTACTTCCGACCAACATCTTTACCTAACAAAGCAAAAACAATACAATGAACACATCAACCAATCAAAGAGAGAATTCCACACAAACCTGATAAATTCTTCCATCAACAAACCCAGAGAACTTTTCGAAATAGTAAAAACCCTGACAAAAGAGCAAGCAGCAGAAAGAGAAATACAAGTGGATCCACAGATATTCGCCGACCACATCAAAGACAAATATCACTCCACAGAGCGCACAACACCCAGTAGAACCAACAGAACGAACGTCCACCCCAAAACCTGGGGCACATTCCACTCACCCTCAAAAGAGCAGATATCAGACATCATCTCCACAATCAACACAAGCACTGCTCCTACAGACCCTTGCCCAGTGTCATGGGTCAAAGCCACCAAAGCAAGCCTCATACCAAACATTCATAAAATGGTACACAACTCACTCACTCAAGGACTCATGCCACAGCAATTAAAGCTTGCCTCAGTAAGACCAATCACAAAGAAAACTTCTCTCGACAAAAAGGACCCAGCAGCATACCGACCAATCTCCAGCATACCCTTTCTCGCAAAAATAATCGAAAAGACGGTTCAACTACAACTTCAGGAACACATTGACGAACACGGAACTCTCGACGACAACCAACACGGATTTCGTCCCAACCATGGAGTCGAAACTCTCCTGATCTACCTCTTCGACAGCATCATAAGAATAATTGACGACATCAGGAATGGAATTATAATGATCTTCATCGACATCTCCTCAGAGTTCGACACAGTTGATCACAATATACTCCTGGAGAGACTGAAGAACACTGGTATACACGGTACCACTCTAAAATGGTTCCACTCGTACCTAACAGAAAGACAGCTACAGGTCAAGGTGGGACAGGACACCTCCCGGCCCATAAACGTCCAACAAGGAGTACCACAAGGATCCGCACTCTCAGCACTCCTTTTTAACATCTACATCCAACCAATATGCAACATTATGAAAGAGAACAACATCCAATACACAATATACGCAGACGATATAATGGTATACTCCCCGATATCAATCGAAAACCCGGACTTCTCTAAGATAGCAGACTGCCTTACCCAAATGGCGAAGTGGTGCCATAACAACAATCTAGCTATAAACTACAACAAGACTGAAGCTTTAATCATCACTCGAAACCAAAGCTTCACACACCCACCAAACATAAAGATACAAAGCACCACGATACCGATAAGATCGGAGGTGAGATACCTTGGGGTTACTCTGGACAGTAAACTCAACCTCAAACCACACATAGACAAAACAATCCAAAAAGCATATTACAGGATGCGAATCATCAGGAGACTGAAACCACTCCTCGCTCCAGAACACTTCCGTACAGTCTGTCAAGCACTGATAACCCCAATACTGGACTTCTGCAATCCGATATACCTCGGACTACCAAAACAAGCTCTCAAACCACTACAGCTGGCACAAAACACTGCAGCTCGAATCATATCCGGAGCCGCAAGGCAGGAGCACATCACACCTACACTAAAGGACTTACACTGGCTCCCAATCATTGCTCGCATCAGATACAAGACTATCATAAACCTATTTAAGATAAAAGAACACACATCAGCCAACAGCCTCCACCTGCTCATACAACCGGAAACCAGCGCACGTCCCAGAAGAAGTCAAACACGCAACCGAGTCAGCACCCCAAATGAGTACAAGCACACACGCAAGGACACAACAGACAGAGCTCTCTCCATGGCTGCTCCAACAATATGGAACAATCTACCGGACGATCTAAGGGCAACTCCAGACCTCAAAGACTTCAGAAAACAACTGAAAACCATGCTGTTCATAGAGCACTATGGTCACATCACATAACCTAAGAGAATGGATAACAGCACTCCAATCCTCCCAAACAACTGAATATATATAAAATATGATTCTAGCACCACTGTAAATAGCCCACCCTGTATATAGCTCAAACAAATCAAGCACCCAACACATCCCTCACACAACTAAGTTTTATCCTCACTGCATGTACAACACACACACTTTACCTGATTGCTTGCTGTGATACCACCTTGATTATTAAGATAAGGCGGTTTAGAAATACTGTTAAATAAATAAAATAAAATAAATATTTGTAGTGTTGCCTTTTGATAGGTAGGGTCTTGTGCTTTGTGAGTCCTGGTAATGCTGTTATGATACGGCAGGTTTGCTATGGGTTCTAAATGGGCAGTGTTTGTAGTAGTTCCTAATGTGCCTGGCAGTTGGCACTGGATTATAGTAATGTAGAAATCTTTTAGTCTTTCTTTATCCATATACTCATTAAGAGGCATGTTTACTAAAAGTTAGTGTGTGGTAACATTATGCAAATGTGTATGCAAATGAGGCCCTTATGCAAATGAGGCCCCACACCGAGTCTCCGCACATGGCCCCGCACCCCCCTTGGGCCGCCCCTGGTGATCAAGACAGGGGAAACTTACCAAGTTTTGATAAATGAAATGGATACCAATTAAAGGTCTAATTCAATAATGATTTTTGTTTCATATGAAGAGAAGGGGAAATCATCTTTTTTAAAAAGTGTAGTGAGTTTTTGCCAGTTTTATTTTGCTTCATAAGGAATAACCTCATATTCCTTTGAAATAATTATAGTTCATGCATGCTTAGACTCTTTTCAGCAAACAAAACAAAACTAAACAGCCTCTGAGCTACTGAAACCAACAGAACATTTCAGATCTTGGTTTTATATCCAGCAGTTTTTATACAATTGTGGTCATCTGCAGTGTCAGTGTCTTTAGATTTGCAGCTGTTGGATGTCACTCATGCTCAGGAGTTCCCTGCCCAGTGACTTGATTCATTAGGTCTCAGATAAAAATTGTGTTCAAAAGAAATTAAACATTTGCGATACCAGTAGGGTTTATTAGCATGCTTAAAAGGCCACCTGGTAAACTCACCAACAAATTTGCTTCAGTAAAAGATAACTTGTGACCTAACTGGAGACCTCATAATAGGTTTCACAGTTCAACATATCTATCTGTATAATGTGCTTAGCTGGCAGTGGTGTCTTTCAGTAAATAGCAGGGTGCATATGATTTCCTTGTGCACCAGATCAACTAAATTCCATGGGCCGCACAGAAGAGCAGGATGTGGATGTGATCCTGCTGCAGAAATGGTCCCCCTGGATGAGCCAATGGTCCCCCTGGTAGAGTTTGCAGGGCATTGCTGGCAAACGTTCCAGTTATAACCCCCAATCATCAGTTTTGAAAAGGCCCCACAGTGAGAGAAGTCCACTTCAGAAGATCCAGGAGCAGCTGCAAGTAGCCCCCTTCTTTCTTAGGCTCCTCTGCACTACAGGGGGCCACTTGGGCAGAATTTATGCCTCTCGGGGAAATAGAACTGCAAAGCCTCCAGAGAATTTTCATGGGTGTTAGCTAGTTTTTAATATTAACAAAGAAACAGAGATTATGAGAGCAAATAAATATTGTGAGGCCATTTCTAGTTTGCTCAAACTCCCTTCCCGTTAAATACAGTAGATTTTACTTGATCTCCTGCTATACCATTAATTCTCCATGGCTAAAATCCTCTGTATCTATCCACTGCTTTTCACCTTTCCACTGGGAATCTTCCATTTATCAACCACCCTGGCTGTAAAGAAATAAATCTAACATTAATTTAAGGAGTTTGTGATCTATCTTTATACTGTACATTTTTTAAGAGAGCGATAATAGTGTCTCAGTTGGGAGAGTTGAATCCTACATACTGACATCAAGTCTGTGTGTATTCTGTCTGACCTTCATAAGCAAATGGGCTCTGAGCTGCAGCGCCTGCAGAGGAGATACACTGAGCTGAACTGAGCAGTTTCAGAACTTTCTTTCACGACATGTATATATACAATATGAATTGAAAAAATATGATTGTTTCAATGCATATTTTGGCAAAATTAGCGAAGGGCCCACTGTATTTTGACAAAAATAGAGTTTTATGACAAATATATTATTGAGTTTTTCTAGACAGTTCCTTCCCAAGAAAAAAAATGTGACGTACTATACATCAAAATGTTGTACTGCTTCTGGTGGGCCAGACAAATTCCCAAACCTTCCTTATTCTGTAGCTAAAGTGTTAAAGAAACAAGATTTTCTTCAAGGATTACCATATAAATATTTTGCCCTTCTTTGCCAGTCTCTAGCCTTGACTCGGTGCCAACAGCCTTGGAGTTGATAGTGAAAGTGAATCCTGTGACAGTGCTGTCTGTGTTACATTCTACTGGGATACTGTAAGTTGTTTTTCATACTTAGGCTGTTTGACATAGCACCATCTGTGCAAAACGCCTACTGCACTGTCTCATACCCTGTCCATCCAGTCTTTGATTGCACTGTCAAACCATGCTAAATACAGCTTTTCGTTCATGGCTCTTTTCACTTCACTGCTTAATGGAGGGCTCGACAAATCTTGGGTACCTGGTGATCAATGCACCTAGATACTATGTCTTGGTGCCTGGCATTTCATACTCCTGAGTGTGCTTTTTTTAGTTGCAGCTACTGAAAAATGTAGCACTTTAGACTTGTTCCACTCTACATGTTTGAGCTGTGCAGTGCAGGAAGTTCTGGCTGAACTTGCGGGTTCAACCTGAAACCACAAGATCAGCCTGAATATCCTCCACTATGTGGGTGGTTCAAGCATGCAGAGAGCTGATTGTGGTGGGTCTGAAATGCCACAATTTTCAGCAGCTGCAGCTAAGCACAAGAACTGGTGAGTGATAGAGGGAGTATGAAGCTTGGGGGGTTGTATTTATGAGAGAGGAGAGAGATTGGGTGAAGCGTGCAAGAGAGAGAGTTTGGGGGAAGCCTGGGAGTGGACCAATAAAACAGAGAAAGAGACACTGGGGGAAGGTTGGGGGAGGGTCATGAGAGAGAGACAGATTGGGATGGGGATCACAACAAACAAAGGGAGAGTGGATAAAGGCAAGGTGAGAGGGCATAAGAGAGTTTTTATTTTTGCTTTGCATAGCACCAGGCCATGGTGATATGCAAAGCAAAAGAGGAAGTTGCCTCAACTGCAGCTATAAGGAGGGCACTAGGGTTGGTGGGAGGGGAGGAGGAATGGCACCACTTCCTTCTGTTGGCAACAGTGCAGTGGCAAGTAAAGGGCCTGATTTAGTAAGCTTTCTTTTCCCACAGAAAATAGAAAAACTATCTTAGTAAATCAGACCCTAAAAAAGGAACTGCAATACACCTTTTGTGGGTGGGGGGTGGGGGGGGGGGGAGAAAGGGGGGCACACTGACCTAGGTCTTGGCAGCTGTCTCCTAAATTTTTAGGATGGCTCCTAGATTTCAAGAAAAATTGTTAAGAACTGGGTGAATTTGCCTCTTCTGGTTACTGCCATTTTTTGATGCAGGCTTCACAGAGCTTTTTTCTGTTGACTCTTGACTGCACGAGTGGAAGAGAACTAAAATGCTCTTTCATTGAACTGAAAATTGAAACAGTAAAAAGATTGCATCTTCTGTTTCTTTTTTGAAGCACCTGCATCTCCAGCCCTGTATGCCCGGTTCGGGGCAAAATATAGTTTATGAATTATCCAATATTGTGTCTCGTGCAAGTCTGCACTGACACTCAATGCTGGAGTCTTTGCTAGGACTTCCTGGAGCTCCACCCCCTCACCTGAACTGCCAATTCTGTGTTTCTATCGATCCGCTAGGTTATCTAAAGTTACTGGGGCTGCTAGTTCCACTATCGACTTATGTAGTACTGCTATTCTGGTGCGACCTTCCGGTCCGGCCATCAATACCTCATCCACTTGGGAGCTAAAGGTGTTATGGAGGGTACTTTGAGAAAAACTCTTGATATAGCTTCGCACCTGCTTATATGGAAACTGGTCTACCTCTCTTAGGCCAAAGTGTTCTTTCAGTACCGAGAACTATACCATCTTCCCTTCCTTAGAGACCAGTTGTTCCACACCCTCTATTCCTATCTATGCTCATCTATGAAACATATGTCCTGTCATGCCAGGAGAGAATTCCATGTTCCCACGTAAAGGAAGATATGGGTGCAACCCGGTGTCCACTTCAATAATTTACACAGAGCGCACCAACACTGACATACAGAGGATAATAAGATACTAACTCGTGGTGGGTTAGGATTGTGTGGTGGCATGACATGAAGTACAATGTTAGGACAATGGGGCCACCAACGTTTTTTCTATCTCTAGCAGGGTGCATTCCAACGTATCATAGAGCCAGTCCTTGAGGTGTTGCCTGATACAAGCCATATTATAGTGGTATAGATTTAGAAGGCCCATGCCCCACCTCCCAGGGCCTCCACAGATCTTCAAGTTTAATGCGTGCCCGTTTCTCTTTCCAAAAGAATGATCCTATTTGCCTATCAATTCGCTTCAATTTCTTTTGCCTAAGAAAAATAGGTAATGCCTGGAGGATATAGAGACACTGGGAAAATAATCATTTTATACAAGCTGATGCACTCACTCAGGGACAAAGGCAGATCCCACTACTGTTGCATGCGCCGTTCCTGGTCCTTAAGTAGCTCTGTGACGTTTATATCATATATCTGAGTAGGGTTGCTAGGCAACTGGAAACCTAAATATTTGAAGCTGCCTGCTGTCCATTTTAGTGGAAACAGCCCCTGCCAGCTGGTCTGCAGTCCTGGGGCGAGGGACATCGCCTCTGATTTGTCTAGGTTAAGTTTGAGCCCAGCAAACTGCCCGTATTCCATAAATTCAAGTAATAAAATCTCTAATGATGTGGTGAGCTTACTCAGGCATACCAATATGTTATCTGCGAAAAGCTTGCCTGGCGGTGATGCGTTTCTAACACAGGGTCCAGGACTTTATAAAAGGGGTTCTTGGAGGAACCCCTGCCTAATGCCATGGAAGGTGGTGCTAGATTGTGGAGAAGATGAGGTGGAGTGGTGGAGATCAGGAAACCAGTGGCTGTGCCTTGTTCTCCTATTGGTCTGTAAGAACATCTTGAATGCATGATTGAAACCGGAAGGACCTGGAGTGGGGCCTTGGAGAGATGCCCTACACCGATTGATGCTGATCAAATGGGAAAGGATTGAGGAATTGAGATCGGGGATGGGATTCTTCTTGGGGGGGAGGGGATTTTGGGTCCCTACATTGATACCTTTATTCCCAGGATGCGCAGTCATACATTGAATCAATATGCTGGGTGTGGATGATAAGAGGTAATCAACAGGGGGAGGGAGGTGTGACACGAATGTTGAAGTGTGAGGGATACAGGGGAGGTGGAGCAAAAACCCCTTGGGCCTTGGGAGGACTGGGGTTCTTGACTTGAGGAGTGGGGTGTCTTCCAGGCCACTGGATATGCTCTCTCGGGCCTTTCTATTTGTTTCTTCCTTCTACTCATTTTCTTTTTCCTTTCCTCTATTTCTTTTATTCCAATTTCCCTAGTTGCCGGTATTGTGGATTTGTTGTGAAGTGCTAAAGGGGAGGGGGATAGGGGGTGGGGGTTAAGGGGCAGTCTAGTAGCATATGGGTTATATAAGATACCACGCCTGGAACTGTGGAAGAGACAACAAGGTCCGGGAGTGGAAGATTCTAGGCGGGCTGCAGGAGGAGGAAAGGAAAAGGGTGATAATAAGGAAATATAAAAGGGTCACCACAAATGTTTCAACATTCTTGTACGGTATGACAATGAGCTGTTGGTTTGCATTGTGACCACCTATTGTTCTTTGTTAATAAAAAAATGATTTAAACATAAAGCACCTGCCTTGGAGAAAGATCACTGGTCAACAAATCTTTACAAAAGTCATGTTACTGAAATAAAAATAGTCATGTCTTATCAATTTTTATATGCTGAACACGAATATGACAGTGAAATTGCAAAGTTGGCTCTAGTGTGTTTGTAATCTATAAGAATTAATGTTTACATCACGAAATGCGTGTCAATAGTAAATATAATAGGCCTTCGGTTAATATCTGTAAAAAACCAAGTCATAGGCTACTTTTTTCACCTGTCTCTTGTACAGCTGTTTGGGAGCTTCTCTGGGGAGTGTCCAGCAGTAGTCAGCCAGCATTGTAGTGAACCATTTTCCCTGGTATCTTTGCTCCATTGTTGCGATATCCTGGTGAAAACGTTCACCCTGTTCATCACTAACCATACCACAGTTGTCAGGAAAGAAATCGAGATGGAAATCAAGGAAATGTATCTTTAGAGACATATTGCAGCCACGTTTCTGAAACTGCATCAGCATGTCTTCTACTAGTTCCTTGTAGTTTTCCGCCCTAACATTCCCAAGAATGTTGACACTAGGCGAAAAGCATTCCATGCTTGTTTCGCATCACCCTGCAGCAAGTTGTTGAACCGGTCATCTTTGAAGAGCTCTCGAATCTGAGGACCCACAAAAACTCCCTCTTTAATCTTTGCTTCGCTGAGTCAAGGGAATTTTTCATGCAGGTATCGGAAAGCTGGTGAAGTGTGGTCCATGGCTTTCACAAAGTTTTTCATCAAACCTAGTTTGATGTGAAGGGGTGGTAGCAGGATTTCGTGAGCCTCAACCAGAGCTGGGTGCTGGATATTCTTCTCTCCAACTGTTACATTTTGTCTGCGATTCCATTCCTTCTGCAAGTAGTGCCAATCCCTTGCTCGGCTATCCCACTCACATAAGAAACACATGTATTTTATATATCCCTGCTGCAGTCCCATTAAAAGGGCAACTACCTTCAAGTCACCACAGAGGTGCCAGCTATACTTGTTATAGTTAATGGAAGTCAGTAGATGCTTTAAGTTATTGTATGTCTCTTTTATGTGGACGGCATGCACTACTAGAATAGATGGAAGACGGTTTCCATTGTTCAAAAACACAGCCTTCAGACTCAGTTTCGAAGAGTCTATAGTCTCCAGTCTTGTGGGTCATGAGTGATTTTTAAGGCATTCATGAGGCTTTCAATATTGGAACAGAATACCAGATTACTTTCCTTTCCAACTGCTGATGTCAGATGGCTTTTCAGCAGCCATCTGGCAGTAGTATTGCATTGCATCAGAAAATGATGCAATCAACTCTGGATGATGTGTGCATGCTGGTATTATGCAATGTGATGCAATATTACATCATTCAAGGCTTATTTGGGATGTTGTTGATATCCTACTGGATAAATTTACACGGTGGATCGTCAAAAATGAACTACATGCAATATCTTCAAAACGAGAGCCAATAATTTTTTTTAACGTTATATTCGTGTTCAGCTCACTAAGATAATACAGATTAGGGCCTTTTAAAGTCAGTAACAATTTCAATGTTGACCAGTGTATTTTAAAAGCACTCTACAGTCCACAAACAGATTTTTTAACAAATGGTCTGCTCTGGAGAAACCTCAAGACACACTTATTCATTAAACATTTTGGTGATCTAAATGTAACCGAAAAGCTCTACCCAACCTAGTCTTCATTCAGCTATTTATCCAAATTATCTCAGAGCACTAACAACTGCACGCTAAAAAGTTTCAGATCAGGACAGTTAAGGCACCTCCATTAACACCACACCACATATGCATTACCACTACGCAGCATATAAGTTTACGTACTATCATAATTACGTTGTATTTAAGTTTATGTCCTGACAATCATCATTATGTTGTATAAAAGTTCACTTTCTGAGCAAAGCAATTATTTGTAATTGTTTTGATTATCTTTAGGGTATGTTTACTAAACAGTCTTAATGTTACTGGCGCTAGTTGCAGCGTTAATGTGAAGAATGCCATATAAGGTAGTGGGTGTTCCAGAGGAAAGGTTGCAAGGAATCAGTATTGTGGAATAGTGGGCGCCGTGGCATGTTAACGCGCATTAGCCCTAAGTTCATGCCAGCACAGTATTAGAAGCTATAAAGATGTAGCCCACTGGTTACTGCAATGACTGTGGAGGCAGAGGTCATGGGTTTGATCCTGCAATGGTGTTATGTAAGAAGGCTGTCTGAGGCATTTCCTTTTAATTTAAATCAGTGCTGCCAGCAAAAACACCCTCACAGTGCCGTAACCTAAGGTGCCGCATAGGATGCCCTATAAGGCACTCCATAGGGCACATTATAAAGTGCCCTGTCCGCCAAGGCACCTTATAATGTGCCCTATGGGGCGCGTTATGAGGCACCTTAGGTTACGGCATTGTGAGGGTGTTTTTGCTGGCAGCACTGATTTAAATTAAAAGGAAAAGTCTCAGACAGCCTTATTAAATAACACCACTGTAGGATCAAACTCATGATCTCTGCCTCCACAGTCATTGAAATAACCAGTGGGCTACATCTCTATAGAGTCTAATAAACCGCTGGCTGACTACAGAAAGACTGCAGGTCACCACACAAACTGTCTGCTGTGGTTACCAGGATAGGGTAAACCCACCCGTATCCATGATGCACTGCACATGCAGATCAGCAGCCTACATCTGATCACAAGATGGGGAAGGCGCCTCTATAGCACCCCGGCCTGGTAGGGGGAACTGACCGTGTGTGTTACTGGCACAGAGTAGCTACAGACCGTGACATTGTGTGGTTCCTGTGCTCACCCTGAGGGTGAGGTGGGGCGCCCAGCACCAGGTCCGCAGCACCTGGCTTGGCTGAGATAGGCTGTGCTGCAGTACCCATCAGTGCCAGTGTGTGATAGGTAGTCCTTGCAGCCACACCTAGGATACATCTGTGTCCATCTGTAGTTCCCAGTCACATCTAGTCCTTGTAGACTATGATGCACCCAGAATAGTGCATATCCTGTGTGGTTGCCATGGTCACATGTTATAAAAGAAGGGTGGTGTTTGTACCCAAAAGTAGATTATGTAACACCACCCAACCCATCCTCTGTGGGTCAGGGTAGGGGACAGTATCTCCCACCAACAGATCCACATTCTACATCACTGCAATGGTGGCAGTAGAGGGGACCATCAACCCCCATCCTGCTGGGGAATAGGCACCCTACAAGGCAGTCAATGCAGCTCTGTACATATGACAGAGGGCACTGGCAGTAGGCCTGGAAAAGCTCAGCTGTCTCCCACCACTATCTGACATTCACCAGCAGAGAACACAGTCAGTTTCCACCCATTGCACCCTGCAAGGTGTTCCAGCCATACACATGCTAACTGCAGACAGTCTGCTAGCTAGTACATAGCGCATGTCCTTGGAGGAAATGTGTGCACCCAAAAACGGGATGTAAGCATACACACCAAGCAAGTATGTCAGTGATTGAGCCCCATTAAAGGAAACTCATAGATATTACTTAAGAGAAATACTGTACAGCACTATGGGGGAACCTAGCCATGCCATGGTCACTGCTCAGTTATGGTGAGAGTGACCTCCCAGCATGACATGCTGTGGCCACCCTGTCCGTGCAGGTGGTGTTCGGGCACTACAATGTCCCAGCCATTGCCCTATGCCCTGTGTAGATGCATCCTGCTCAGACTGCTGTGTCCGGGCCATACCCACAGTACCTTGCTCCTCATTATGCACATTGGCAGGCTAACACTGGAGATAGTGCAAGCATTGGGGGCTCAGTAAGGTGTAGGCAGTCACAAAACACTAGATAGACATACACACACTCCCACACCTATTTCAGCATTGTGCAAATATAGAGGTGGTTGGCAGTCCTGGCCGCCACACCAGTCCTGGGCACAGTGCAGGCATTGCTATGGTACTCAATACTGTTAGGGTCACTCCCCGGGGTGATAAACACTGTCTGAAACAAAAACTGAAACACACTCCACAGATATCAGAAAGGTTGCTATGATGAATCTCTGTCAAAAGATTGTGTTTAACTTAGGATTTGTTATCTGACATTAATCATAGCAACCTTTTGATATATGTGGAACATGTTTCCAAGTTTAAGACGGCATTGCTAAGGTATGCAGGTACTAGTATTGATAGATGCTGCTCCATGCAGGGCCCAACAGCCTGACTCTCCATGAGCCGTTGGATAGTGGAGCCTGTGGGTGTGGGTGTTTGTGCCCCTGTTGGCCGCTGCTCTAGGGCAGAATTTCCCAACTTCGGTCCTGGTGGGCCAAACACGGTTCAGGTTTTTATGCTGTCCCTAATGAATATGCATGGATCCATTTGCATACAATGGGGGTGGTGCATACAAATGCATCACAGGCATATTTATTAGGGACAGCATGAAACCTGAATGGTGTTTGGCCCTCCAGGACTACAGTTGGGAAACTCTGCTCTAGGGATTGCACATGTTTATGGTATATGTGCTCTGTAGGGTAAAATATAGGCGTTTATGGCATGTTTATTTTATCTGCAATAAAGGTTCCTTCTTTATTACCATGGTTTAGTACTGGGTAAAATACAGGGACATGGTCTGCAGGAGCCACAGCGGGGACTTGAACCTGTGACCTTCTGCCCCTGAACACACTAGCTGTGTGTACTGCACCAAACTGTTGCCACAGAGGCAGGTTATTCCCTGGGGATACCATTACTGTTTGTCAGACAGACCTTGTCTGTTGCAGTGCACGGCACCCACCTAAACAGGGCTTGGCCTTGGTCTGCTATGGGCAGATGCCACTGCCCCCTCCATCACCAGCACTCCTCCGCCACCATGCTGATATGCCCTTATGCCGATGGTGCTGGTGGTGCACAGTCCCAGGCCATCCAGTGTGCTGGTAGGCGGCTGCCTATGGTGCGTGATATGGCGTAGGGGTGCTGACATGGACATCAGCATTTTCCCCTGGCACCGCCTGCCAATGTTCTGTGCCCCTGGGGGTACCTGCTGGGTACTGTCCCCTGGGACACTGTGGGATGCACACTCATGGCCAGTTGGACCCTGGTCAGTTGCTGTCTTGCTGCTTTTCAGTTTCTGCATTCCTATGTGCAAGGTAGGCATCTGCCTAGTCCACACTGTGCCCCAGCTTGCCCACTGCATGTGCCGCCTTCAGCCCCCTGTACCCCATTAACACCATCACCATAGTGCCCTTTCCTACGTGGCCCCTCTGCTGTTGCTGCACATGTGAAAGCCACATAAGCAAGCTGCCCAATATACACAACAGCAAACCTTCATCAACACTTTCAATGTTGGAACATTCACTTTGTGGGGGGAATCAGAATTGACCCTTCCAAATGTGACATCTTCCTTTTTATTCTTTATGGGTAGTGTTGATTATCATTTATCAATGTTTTTTCTATTGGCCAGCTCGGTGTTTTGTATTTCTATTTTGGTTCTGGTCATTATCTCTCTGGTTTTTGCATGTTTTGTTACTGCACATGTATCACTACTATTACTTATCTGGGTCTCCCTGCCTTTGCTGTACATTGCTGACTGAACTGGTTTCTCTCTCCTGCAAATGTGCCTCTAACGCAAGGTTTTCAGTGACGTTAATTTTCAGACCCTGATTTCACAGCGTCAGTGTGCCTGGGGCCTCTCCCCGCCCACTCTCCGCCCATTGACCCTTTATCTCCACCCTCTGGGGAGCCTTACTCCACCCTCTGTGCACCTTAACGCCGCCGGAGACGTTATCACGTGATACGTGACATTATCGCCCGGTAATGCGCCATTATCGCACGATAATGTCACTTATTGTGTGATAACGTCGCCGCTGCGACGTTAGCGCTGTTTAGTAAACATACCCCTTTATTTCACTGTCTACCATCTATGTTATACTGTAATATTTACTAATGTTATAATGTAATGGTTTGATTATGTGAAAGGCGGTATAGAAAACTCTTAAATAAATAAAATAAATAAATAGCAAAATCTTTGGCAATAGCTGGTTGAATTTTAGGGGCAGTAGCCTTTTGCAGCTATCATGATGCAATAACTGCAAAAGTCCCACGAGAAGTGAAAAATCTCCACCTTGTCTGCAGGGGCATTCCCAGATTTCCCCCTGCATATACTGTAGAAGTTTTGGATTTACCATGGTGACCCGTGAGACTTCCCTTGGCAGGGATTGTGGGAAAAATCCCATGGTGTCTGCCGATGCAGGTATTGGTGGTCCCTGCGGTAAACCCAAGGGGAGGAATGGTAGTGATCGGGCGCATAGGGCTCTCACTAGCTCTGTGCCCCCACCAATACCCTGATTGATCCCCCCTTAAACAATATTGTTGGTGTCCTGGATGTAGAGATCTGTGGCACTGAAAATATTAAAATACCTTACTGGCCCCCCCTTCAGTACCGATCCCCCTGGACAGCTCCTGATCCACATCAGAAACTGTCTCGGCAGGGGAGGGGATTGGTGCACCTCAAGACAAAAATAAAAGCCCAGCTAGCCAGTTGGTGAACTGTCTCTCCTGCCCACCCCACCCCCGATCAAATCCATCTAATTCCAGTTAGGCAGTTAGTTCCCAGATCCCCCTCCTTCCCCCTTGGAGAAAATAAAATTCAGACTAGACAGACAGAAAAGGAGGGCCCACAGCTCCCTGAACCTGCCAAAGGCATATCTTTTTAGTCCTCGTGGTCCAGTGGCAACAGAGGGCAGAAGCAATCCTCTCCGCTCCTGCCTCTATCTTTGAAGCCTTTTAAAATAGGGATTGGAAGCTGTTCAGGGGGGGATCAGTGCAGAAGGGAGGGGTAGGTCAGTGTTTTGTTATATTGTCAGTGCTGTGGATCTCTACATTGCGGCACCGACAATATTATTTAAGGGGAGGAGCCCAATCGCATCAAAGGGCAGGTGGTCACTGCTGATCAGTAGGAGCCACACTGCCGTATTAACAGGCTCTCAGGCAGATAATGTCACCTTTTGAGGTGGCATCTGCAGCCGCGATCATATCCGATTTTGGCAGCCACCATGCAAAAATATTTCATGCAATGGCCGCCAACAATCGGCCCACCATCCCTGCACCATTCAAAAAGCAGATATCGCAGAAACATTCTGTGATATCTGATTTTCTTGCACTTTAGCTTCTACTGCAGGGTGATAAATCTGTGTTAGTCCAGGGTAGCAGCTAACACATTTTAGTAGATATGCCCCTTATGAATACATTTGCAAGCAATCCCATTATTGTACCATGTCTTTCTAACATTTGTTTTCTCTATAATTTATACATATATTTTTTTACTAGTGAAGTGTTTTAATTTACAGCAGCAAGTTGTTTCAGTGGTACTATCATTATATGTTAACAAAATTTCGATATTATCTAATCTAATCTAATTTTGAAGATATGCATCACATTCTGGGTCCATCAAAGGACCACACAATATGTTTTACAACAGTTTAAAAATATATATTCAAACACATCCTAAAACTACTTGTAAGGGTTTTATTTTAGTAGAAAAAACATATAACAACACATAAATGTAAACTCTAGCTCAGATTATGCACTGCAATGAAACTTTGATTATGAAATATAGAAAATGAGAAATCAAATCTACAGTCTCCACTTTTCTCAAAATGCTAGACAAGAACTTTGACTATAAAACTGGAAGACAACAAATGCAACATAATTATACAGATTTACACTGAATGCAAAGCAGAAATTTCCTGACAATTAAGTGATCCGACTTGTTATAAGCCTTTAATTTATAAGTCAAGACAAAATCTGGAAATCAACACAACACTCCAATTAGTAGAGATCATTAAACAGGACAGTTCATATTGGACCTGCTTAGTGATTACAGTGCAATCCCAAAATCTTAAAAAAAATACTTGACAACAAGCTCTGAGAAAACTCGTGGGGCCCGATTTTCGAAAGCCTTTACAGATGTAGCTTTCCTAGTTACCCGTGTAAAGGCCTTATCAGGGATTTTCAAAGGGCACCTACACGGGTAGTGCTCTTCAAAAATCCCAGATATGTCCCTAACGTGCCATGATGCTATGTAGGTAGCATCGGGGCGTGTTAAGGACATTCCGGGATGGAGCGGGGGTGGAAGAAATGGCTAAATGGGTAGCATCGATTTTCGATGCTACCCGCTTAACTCTCTGCACCTTAAAGATAGGTGAGGTATTTCCTCTCTGCCTAATTGAAAATCGGGCCCATGATTGCTAATCATAAGACAGCATCAGATATTAATTTGCTTCTACAAACCTTACTAAAAAAAAAGTCTAGTTCAAATATCAAAATAAGCTCCAAACTTGGCTTAGGGCTGTTTTACTAATGCTTAGTATGTACTAACAGTCATTGGTGTGCATTCTCTGAAGCATGGTCCATAGGAATTATCGACCCTCTGACAAGTCCATCTCTATCTTTCTCTCTGACTTTGACTCATGGCTTTCCTTCTTTCTGGATTCATTTTCCCCCTTCTTTATTCTCAAGGATTTTAACATTCATGTTGATAACCCCTCTGACCCTTATGTTTTGCAGCTCCACTCCCTTACCTTATCATTCATCCTCCATCTTTACTCTACTGCCCCTACTCACGAGCAAAGCTACTGTCTCGACCTTGTATTCTTCTCTAATTGCTTACCCTCAAACTTCTGTACCTCACTTCTTCCCTTATCAGACCATCACCTACAAAGCTTCACTCTTCATCACTCACCGCCTCAACCTTGCCCAGTCTCCTCCAACCTCTTCAGAAATCTTCATGTTATTGACCTGTTGGTTCTTTCCTCCACTGTCTCATCAGCTCTTTCCTCTACTAAGTCATCTGAGTCTGTTGATGAGGCAGTAGCTTCGAGTGGATCCCTTTACAGCAACAGGATAAAATCAAAATAAACTTAACTATCTAATGGGCAGACTATATGGACCATACTGGTCTTTATCTGCAGTCATTTACTATGTTACTTCACTCTCCTCTGCTCTGGATTCTCGTGCTCCATCCATGCCATGTCCTGTGAGGTGTACTGTACCTCAACCGTGGCCTTCCACTATCCGCTATCTTCGTTCCTGCACCCATTCAGCTGAGTATGCTTGGCTCAAATCTTGCACTCTTGCGGACTTTCTACACTTCAAATTCATGCTTGTCTCTTTCCAATCAGCCATAGCACTCACCAAAGAAGACTATTATGTCCATCTGACTAACTCTCTTGCCTCTGACCCTCTCCATTTCTTTACAACTCTCAACTCTCTCCTCAAGGTGTCTCTGCCTCCGATCCCTCCCTCCCTTTCTGCCCAAACCCTGGCTGACTACTTCCATGACAAAATCCACAAGATCACACCCCAATTCCCCATGAGGTCAGCTACTTCCCCTCCTCCCCCTCTTCACTTCCAACTTCCCCCTACCTCTGCTACCCTTTCTTCCTTTTCTGTGATCTCTGAGGAAGAAACCACTCACCTTCTTTCTTCCTCCAAACTCACTACCTGCTCTTCTGATCCTATTCCCACCTATCTCCTGAGCTTCGTCTCCTCCTGTAGTCCCTTCCATCTCTCACTTTCTCAACCTATCACTCTCCACTGCAACTTTCCCTGCAGCTTTCAAGCATGCTGTGGTCACTCCTCTCCTCAAGAAACTCTACCTGTCCTTCTCACTATCGACCCATCCCCCTCCTCTCATTCATTTCTAAACTATTTAAATGTGCGGTTCACCGCTGTTGCCTCAACTTTCTCTCCTCCGAAACCCTTCTGGACCCTCTACAATCTGGTTTTCATCCTTTACATTCTACCAAAATGGTTCTTGCCAAAGTCTCCAGTAACTTGTTCCTGGCAAAATCCAAGGGCCTTTACTCAATCCTCATCCTTCTTGACCTTTCTGCTGCTTTTGACACTGTTGACCACAATCTTCCCCTTGATACCTTGTCTTCACTTGACTTTAAGGGCTCTGTGCCATCCTGGTTCTCTGGCAATCCAGGCCTGGCTCTCTGCCTGCCTTTCTGACATTGCTGCTTGGATGTCTCACCGCCACTTGAAATTGAACATGGCCAAAACTGAGCTTCTTATTTTTCCTCCTAAACCCTCCTCTCCCCTTCCTCCTTTCTCAGTCTCTGTGGATAACTCTCTACTCCTCCCTGTCTCCTCAGCTTGCAACCTTGGGGTCATCTTTGGCTTCTCTCTCTCCTCCACACACATCCAACTGGTAGCTAAAATCTGTCCTTTCTTTCTGAACACACTACTAAAACACTTATCCACTCCTTAGTCACTTCCCGTTTAGACTATTGTAACCTACTCCTTCCTGATCTCCCTCTGAATCATCTCTCTACCCTTCAATCTGTTCAACATTCTGCTGTGTGGCTAATCTTCTGCCAGCCTCGTCATGCTTCTATTACCCCTTTTCTCAAGTTGCTTCATTGGCTCCCTATCTGTTTCTGCATCCAGTTCAAACTTCTGCTGACCTATAAGTGCATTCACTCTGCAGCTCCTCACTACCTTTCCTCTTTTATCTCTCACTACAGCCCTCCTCGGGAGCTCCGCTCTTCTGGCAAATCACTTCTATCTGTGCCCTTCTCTTTTATTGCTAACTCCAGACTTCACTCCTTCATCTTGCTGCTCCTTATGCCTGGAACAAACTATCTGACTCTGTAGGTCAGGCGCCTTCTCTGACCCTTTTCAAATCCAGACTGAAAACCCACCTCTTTGCTGCTGCTTTCGGATCTTGACTCACCTGATCTCCTTCGTGTTTTCTTACCATCCCTCTTGGATTTATCCTATGTCTACAGATACTGTGTTGTCTGTCTTGACTAGATTGTAAGCTCTGATGAGCAGGGGCCATCTTTCACATGTGTCTGTGCAGTGCTGCATACCTCTTGTAGCGCTATACAAATGTTCAGTAGTAGTAGTAGTAGAATTAAATGTGCTGTGGCAGCACCATGAGGGGTGTAGTTACTAAGGTACACTAATGTTAATGTGAGTTGTTTCACCTAGAACGCACATTATTTCATAGTAACATAGTATATGACGGCAGATAAAGACCAGTATGGTCCATCTAGTATGCCCAGCAAGGCGGCAAGAGTAGGTGAACTTGCCGCTCCGTGCAGGTCACACCTCCCCATGCCTTTGTTTGGGGTGTACCCACCGCTCCGTGTAGGTCACCCCTATTTGTTCAGATATAAGAGATAGTTATGCTTATTTTGTTTTTATCCTGTTGCTATAAAGGGATCCACTGTGTCTTTCCCATGCCATTTTGAATTCTGTTACTGTGCTTACCCCCACCACTTCTATTAGGAGGGCATTCCAAGCATCCACCACCCTTTCAGTGAAAAAGTATTTCCTGACATTGCCTTTCAGTTTACCCCCTTGCAGCTTCATGTTATGCCGTCTAGTTTTACAGCTTCCCCGTCTTTGGAATAGGTTTGTTTGTTCATTAATACTCTTAAGTATTTGAAGGTCTAAATCATATCTCCTCTGTCCTTCTTCTCCTCCAGAGTGAACATATTTTGGTCTTCAAGTCTCTTCTCATAAGTCTTCTGACGCAGGCTCCAAATCATTTTGGTCGCCTTCTTCTGAACTGCTTCCACCCTCATTATATCATTTGCAAGATACAGTCTCCAAAGCTGAACACAATATTCCAAGTGAGGCCTCACCAGCGACTTGTATAGTGGCATTAGTACATCTTCCTTTCTGCTGGTAATTCCTCTCTGTATGCAACCCAGCATCCTTCTGGCTTTTGCCACCGCCTTGTCTAACTGTTTTGCCACCTTGAGATCCGAAGAAACAATCACACCGAGGTCCTTCTCTTGGTCCGTGCATACCAATCTCTTTCCCCCTATTGCATACAATTCCCTTGGATTTTTGCTTCCCAAGTGCATGACACTGCACTTCCTCACATTAAATCTTAACTGCCAAACATTAGACCATTCGTCCAGTTTTTTAGATCTTTCCTCATGTTCCCCACTCCCTCAGGGGAGTCCACTCTGTTGCAAATTTTGGTGTCATCTGCAAGAAGGCAGACTTTTCCATTCAGCCCTTTGGCAATATCACTCAAGAATATATTGAACAGTACTGGTCCCAAGACCGAACCCTGGGGCACACTGCTAATCATCTTGCTTTCATCCGAGTGAGTTCCGTTTATTGTCACGGTCTATCGTCTGTTAGTCAACCAATTTCTGATCCAGTTCACTATCTTGGGACCCATCCCCAAGCTGTTGCATTTATTGATAAGCCTCCTATGAGGAACAGTATCAAAGGCTTTGCTGAAATCTAGGTAGATCACATCCATCGCATGCCCTTGATCTATTCTCTGGTCACCCAGTCAAAGAACTCAATCAGATTTGTTTGGCAAGATAGTCCTTTGGTAAGCACATGTTTTTCAATAGGACCTAGTTAATAATAGTGCATGCTAATTCAGGCCACTGCTATCTCTGGAGACAATACAACAATTGGTTTCTCTTTAAATTTTTGTTACATGGTGAAACCGGATGTTGGTATTGTACATCTCTACAGAGGGCAGCTGGTGCATGAACACTATCTACTGCTGGATCTTCCCTACCCTTGAAGAGTTTGGGAAACAATGGACAGGATATATAGGAATTAAAAGTAAAGGATAGGGCTTTGAGTAGTTAAATATAGCCAACAAAAATGTTATTATACAGGTAGGTCTAAATACAAGTAAGTATTTAGACGTTTGAACTGGTATGGAAAATTATTTACTTTCTGATAAGTAAATGTTTAAAATAACAAGTTTACAGCAACATTGTGTCTTGGTTGGTTAGATATTCTTAGGGGTATGTTTACTAAACCGCGGTAATGTTACCGTCATTAAGTTCCCTGGTAATGTTACGGATGCCCATATAAAGGAGTGGGTGGTGCAAGCTCTGTCAGGTAACACACGTTACAAGGTGCTTAACATACGGTACAGTGTGCGCTGGATCGATAAGGCACCTCAGAAGGCACCTTGGGTTATGGTAGCATAGGATAAGGTGCTCTAACTGCTATATTGCCCTAGGTTAGTGTGCCCTAAGGGCTGCAAGGTGCTCCAGGTTGACATGCATGACCTGTTAGGCATAGAAACAGATGTAACCCTAACACTGGATAGAGCACCAAGGAAAGGCAATGAACAGGTGACTGAAGGAGGGAGAGCTGGGAGCTGCTGGACCAGCCATATCTGCGGGCATCCTACGTAGCTGCCAGTAATGTTGACAAACATGTTGGGGGCAGCTGTACCACAGCACAGGGTGTTGGCAATGTAATGTACTGCAATGACAGTGGGTGATAGATGATGGGCATAAGTGTTCCCCAGTGGAGGCAGAGGTGGCAGGATAGGTACAATGATGGGTGGACAGAGAAGTGGTGGTGCCATGCAGATCAGGCACAGGTGAGGCAAGCACGGAGAGGCACAATGCAGGAAAGGGTACCAGTGCAGGACATGGGGTGGCAGCCTGAACAGGAAGACAGGACTCTAAACAGCTGACAGACGCAGATAGACAGACTGAAGGATTGATGGCAACTGTGGCGAGGGTATTATGGGCTGGCAGCACAGATTTGCAAAAATATGACTGTTACAGGCATGCAAACTATTTGAGCAGGAGAGGCATAAAAGGAGGGAGCAATGAGGAATTGAACCCATGATCACTGCCGAGAACGGCATTGTACTAACCAGTAGGCTATACCTCCGTGGCATATCTCACAGCAATGGCTGGGTACAGAAGGACTGCAGGTCACCGCACAAACTGTCTGCTCTGAGTGCCAGGATAGGGTAACCCCACCAGTTCCCATGATGAAATACTCATGCTGAATAGCTGTCTACAGACGATCACCAAATGGGTCTGCACCTCTCCGGTACCTCAGCTTGGAAAGACGAACTGACAGTGCGTGATACTGGCATAGAGTAGCTACAGAAGACCAAAAAAAGCAACCAATGTATCTGTAAGATGCAAAGGGATAAAAAGAACAGATACCCAGACCTGCAAATTTTTCAGGATTGAAAAAAACCTTTTCTTATTACCCCAACGCGTTTCGGCCAAACGGCCTTCTTCAGGGGGATATTATAAGGTGCAAACCTCAAAGAAACAAAAACATCAAATAAATAATTAATAAGCAATATAAATTAGTCAAAATCATTAAAAAGTATAAAAACAAAAAATAAATGTTAGTGGATAGACAGAGCCAGTAACATATGTAATCGTCAAACAATGACCGTAGAATTAAAAATACAGACATATAGAATGTGCTATAATAATATCCACAGTAAAAAGATGAAAAACAAATAAATAAACAATCAAATTTTTTTATCAAAAATGGACAGATGAAATGAGGAGGACATAACTAAAAACATAAATAGGTCTACCAATACCTTATTTGTGTATGTATAGAGCTTCTGTTAAATAGAGAGCATAAATCACTAGAAAAAGGATAAAAACCCAATAAATAATAAATAATACACAGGTAAAATGATTACAATTTATGAACAATATGATCCACATTGAATAATATGCTTTAAAAAATAAATAAATAAAGCATCCTTAAAAACTAAATAATAAACATCTAAAACCATAAACAATGTAATAACAGGGGCTCCTTGTGGTCTTGGGCAAGCCACTTAACCCTCCATAGCCCATGTTCCCTGTAAAATAGTTATCTCCAAGTTATAATGCCCTGTTCAATGTAATTTCAGTTTGTTCAATGTAAACCGCACTGATGCAGAATAGCACGGTATATAAGAGAATGTAAATAAATAAATAAATAAATAAAATAATGCGCTGAAAAATGTTTGAATCATACAAACAATAGATAAAAACTGAAAATACAGTTAAAATGCATACAAACATTAAAATATACTTGATAATTCCAGATATGAAAGGACCACAATGATGAATATCTCGATCAAAAAATGATCACAAAAAACTTTTGTGAAGCCACGGTAAAGGAGGAGCACTGCAATAACCCCAAAAGAGGTATATCTGAAGGATCGATAGACAATAAGAACATAAGATATGCCCTACTGGGTCAGACCAAGGTCCATCAAGCCCAGTATTCTGTATCCAACAGTGGCCAATCTAGGTCATATGTACCTAGCAGTTTCCCCAAGAGACACAGGTTCCACAATGCTTGTATTGGTTCAAGCTTTGATATCCTGGGTCCCTTCTTAATAATGGTTTATGGACCTTTCCTCCAGGAAGTTGTCCAAACCTTTTTTAAACCCAGCTACACTAACAGCCTTTACTACATCCTCCGGTAACAAATTCCAGAGTTTGATTACACGTTGAGTGAAAAAATATTTTCTTTTATTAGTCTTAAATAGTTTACCTTGTAGCTTCATTGCAAGTCCCCTAGTCTTTCTATATTCTGATAAGGTAAACAATCGATCTAGGTTTACCCGTTCCATTCCGTTCATTAATTTATAGACTTCTATCATATCTCCCCTCAGCCGTCTCTTTTCCAGGTTAAAGAGCCCTAACCTTTTTAGCCTTTCTTCATAGGAGTATCCTTCCATCCCCTTTACCATTTTGGTGGCTCTTCTCTGAACCTTTTCTAAAATCGCTATATCCTTTTTAAGATACGGCGACCAGAATTGCACACAATATTCAAGGTGCGGTCTCACTATGGAACGATGTAGAGGCATTATAATATCTTTTGTTTTATTTTCCCTTCCTTTCCTTATGATACCTAGCATTCTATTTGCTCTCTTGGCCGCCGCTGCACACTGGGCCGAGGGTTTTGACATGGTATCCACAATGACGCCTAAATCTTTTTCCTGGGTGGTGGTTCCTAATGTGGAACCTTGCATCGTGTAACCATAGTTTGTGTTGTTCTTCCTTAGGTGCATAACCTTGCACTTGTCCACATTAAATTTCATCTGCCATTTTGATGCCCAGTCTTCCAGTTTATCAAGATCCTCTTGCAATTTTCCACAATCCTCTTGGGTTTTAACAACTTTAAATAGTTTTGTGTCATCTGCAAATTTGATAACCTCACTCGTTATTCCACTGTCCAGGTCATCTATGAATATGTCAAAAAGCAGCGGACCCAGCACAGATCCCTGGGGTACACCACTATTCACCTTTCTCCATTGGGAAAATTGGCCATTTAGCCCTACCCTCTGCTTTCTATCTTTTAACCAGTTCCTGATCCATAATAGTACACTGCCTCCTATCCCATGACTCTTTAGTTTTGCCAAAAGTCTCTGATGAGGGACCTTGTCAAAGGCTTTCTGAAAGTCCAGATACACAATATCAACCGACTCACCTTTATCCACTTGTTTATTCACTCCTTCAAAAAAACATAACAGATTAGTAAGACAAGATCTTCCTTGTCTAAAGCCATGTTGGCTGTCTCCCATTAGGTCATGACTATCTACATGCTGAGTAATTTTATTCTTTATGATGGTTTCTACCATTTTTCCCAGTACTGATGTCAGGCTCACCGGTCTGTACTTTCCCGGATCACCCCTGGAACCCTTTTTAAAAATTGGCGTTACATTGGTGATCCTCCAATTTTCAGGTATTAGAGATGATTTTAATGATAGTTCACAGATTACTAATAGCAGGTCTGCAATCTCATATTTCAGTTCTTTCAACATCCTTGGATGTATACCATCCGGCCCAGGTGATTTGCTACTCTTCAGTTTATCTAATAGTTGTAATACATCTTCCCGATGTATCGATATTTCCTTCAATTCTTCCGCACCTTTAAATACCACTTCAGTCATGGGTAACATCCCTGCATCTTCCTCAGTAAAGACCAAAGCAGAGAATTCATTCAGTCTCTCCGCTATTGTCTTGTCGCCTCTTAGTGCTCCTTTAACCCCTTGGTCATCTAATGGACCAACTGACTCTCTCACAGGTTTTTTGCTACGAATGTACTTGAAAAGGTCTTTATTTCACGTTTTTGTTTCCGCAGCAAGCTTCTTCTCAAATTCTCTCTTTGCCTGCCTTATCAATGCCTTGCATTTGACTTGCCAGTGCTTGTGCTGTTTCCAGGTTTCGTCGTTTGGCTCTTTTTTCCATTTCCTGAAAGATGCTTTTTTGGCAACAACAGCCTCTCTGACCTCATCTTTAAACCATGCTGGCAGTGTTTTGGACTTCCTTCCACTTTTCTTAAAGCATGGAATACAGCTGGTCTGGGCTTAAAAGATAGTATTTTTCAACAGCACCCAAGCTTGATGTATGTCTTTAACCTTTGCAACTGCTCCTTTTAGTTTTTTCTTAACTGTTTTCCTCATTTTATCATAGTCTCCCTTTCGAAAGTTAAAAGGTAGAACTGTGGATTTCCTTACTATCCCTCCTCCACTAATTAAATCAAAGGTGATCATGCTATGAATACTATTGCCAAGTGGCCCCAACACCCTTATCTCTTGCACTAGATCTGGTGTTCCACTAAGGACTAGGTCTAATATGGCTTCTCCTCTGGTCGGTTCATGAACCAGCTACTCCAAGAAGCAGTCATTTATTTCATCTAGGAACTTTATCTCCCTAGCATGTCCTGACGTGACACTGACCCAGTCGATACCGGGGTAATTGAAAAATTAACCCCCATTATTCTTACTGTTGCTGAAACTTTTGTTAGCTTCCCTTGATTTCTTTGAGCAATTTCACATCCATTTGGGGCATTCATGCCAGGGCGCTCGATAGCGAACAACCACCCACTGCCATTGGCCTGCCCCCTTTTACATGGCATTTTTCAATCTATATGGGAGCTTCTACAGGCAGAATTTCTGTTTTTGTTTCCTTGCAAAAACTTTAAGTCCATTTCTGACTCAATGCCCTCTCAATAAGAGAGATATCGAGTTAAACCCTCCACAAAATTGATTCAGCTCTAATCATTACGGATTTAGTTTGTACCCCAGTAATTCCACTTGTTGTCCCATTTGGGTGTCCTCCTTCATACCATGTTTCTGATATTTCCAAATAATATTATTAACCTTTCATTTAGGGCTCTATTATTTATAATAACTTTTTCCCCACTCTTATTTTTGGGGACTTCTTAGGGCATTTGGGCATTTTACAAAGCATTTTAGAGAATGTATTATATTCATATTAATGTGGGGTATTGGTAGGAACCATGGGGTAATTTGGGATTTTTTAAAGCTCTGTCGGTCCCCTCTATTAAAACGTGAGGGCATTGTGGTTTTCCTTTAACTCGTTTGTGTGGAAAACACATCTTCTGTTTTTTGGTTGAGTCTCCTTCAAAAAATACATTTTCTTCCGGGAAAAAAAAAAAAAAAAAACCAGCGGCTCTTGGGCGACTGTTAGGCTTTTCCCCTTAATATCTAGTTTAAAAAAGGATGCTTCTGATCTCCTTTAAAAAGGTTAATTGCCAGGGCAGCCTGTTTCCATCCGGTTTAAGGTGAAACGCATCCCTTACGAAGAGGTCCCCTTCCTTTCCAAGAATGTTTCCCAGTTCCTAACAAAATTCCCAAAAAAAAAACAACCCTCAATTCTGGAACCCATTTGTCTCCTCCACGCATTGAGGGACTTCCGGGACGCTGACTCTGCCTTTTGGGTCCCTGGCGCGTGGTAAACAGGAAAGCATTTCGGGAGAATGCTACCCTGGAAAGGTTCTGGGGGTTTCCAAAAACTTTCCTACCTAAAAAAGCCTAAAACTTTTTGCCTTCCAGGAAAAAAAAAAAACCTACCTACCACATTTTTTTCCTAATGTCAAATTTGTTGACCGACATGTACCAAGCCCGCGGACTCCTCCCCCCAGCACCCACTATCTAAGACCTTATCTAGGTGGCGCGTGGAGGTTCCGCTACCTTTGGCACCAGGCAGGCCATGTTACCAGGCGAATCCTTCCTGTCCCCACCAGCCAGGGGGCCCAGCTATCTTACATGCATAATGATAGATTCACCAACTATCAGGGGTGTCCTAAACCCTTCCCCGCATGGGGACATGGGCCCCTGGAAGGGCAAAAAAACAAAACCTCCTTCGGGTGGGCAAAGAAGGTTTTTCATCACCTGGAGGGTGACAGGGTTCTTAGTTTACAGGCATCAAACCTTCTTGCCCAACCCCAACCAGGGTGATGCCTTCTCCCTGTCACATGACCCTCTCTTCCCTCCATGGCAACAAAAAACAGGGGATGCGGCCAGAATGGAGGTGGGGGACTTAGGGACTAGATCACTGTAGGTCTCGTCTATGTTAAATTATCTGTCTGTCTTATGCTTTTTTACTCTAGCCTCTTTTAGGAGGGGAACGGGACTCGTTCCCCTGAGAGCAAGAGAGCTCCTTGCGCCCAAACCTATGGTTGCACATGTTAAAAGGGGGGGGAAACTTCTCAACCAAACTGGGGAGGAAAAAAACATCAAATGTGGGGGGACACCTCAAATGCAAAAAAGACTGGTTTTTTTTTTTTTTTGTTTTCAAAGCCCCCCATTTTTTCCCTAGCTGGGACTGCTGTCTGCTTTCTTAGTTTTTTAAAGTGTGGGTGTTTAGATCTAAAGTTTCTTTACTTACTATAGGGGGTTGCTTATGGGATGCTGTTATTACTAATTAAAAAAACTACCTAATTACGTGTAATATACCTTGTTCACTGATGCTTAAAGTAAACATCTGCGGGTCCTTTAGTGGTATGGGAACTTGAATTTGGGGTTAACATGAGCTTCAGCTGAAAAGCACCTCCTGGTCTTTTTAACCGGATTTTGTAAAGCAAACCTATAACACATAACGATTTATCCCAGGGGTGGGGGTGGGAAGTTGTGGGGAGGGCCCAAATAACCACTTTAGGGGTTATGTGTTACTAATAAAAAACTGGCGGTAAACGTGTCGGTCACAGTGCTTGACTCATGAGTTGGGGGACCCCCTATGAAAGACAGAAGAACGTGTTGCCAGCTCAGGGAAATCAATGGGGACGCACCTATTCGGAAAAATGCTGAGAAAAAGCAACATGGTGGAAAGTTTGCCCAGGGGCAAACACTGTAAAGCAAAGTGGAGGGTCACGTAGCCTTGGAAGGGGAACACCCACCTCAAGCCAAATTAGGGAAGGCACAGGGGATTTTCACCTGACCTCTAATCAAGCCTCGGGGAGTTGGTGCAGCTTCGGGAATTACCCTAAATAAAAACCTAGCTCACAAACACAGTTTGTAAAAAAGTCAGGAGGCAAAGACAGAGGGGAACCAAGGCCATTGAAAGGAAGCTTAAAGCAACAAGAACCCGGGAAGTAACAGGGGGCCTTAAGACAGCCAACAACCAGGGAGCTAGAAGATTTAGGAAAAAACCTGGAGGGAGAAACCCCAGAGAAGGGAAAAAAACTGGTTGTTACCAGGAGGGGGGACGGAGAGGGAACAAAAAAGCTGTGGAGAGACCGGCGCGAGCGTTTCAGAGTACCCTACTGGAAGCTTGAATGGACGTCTGTGTGAGTCTGAAGAGTGCTTGAATGAAAGGTACAGACAGCGTGACACAGCTAAGGAAAGTAAAATGTATACAGCCCAGCGTGGAAGCCAGAGATGAAGAACGAAGAAAAGTTACAAGCCAGGAAGTATAATTACAGTTCAAGAAGGTAAGCATAGATATTCTTGTACCCTATTTATAAGCAAAGTAAATGATTATTACCTGAAGAAGGTACACACACTAAAATGTACTTGAGACCTAGAGTTTCCCAAGTCGGCTGCTGGTCAGGAGTTCCAGCTGGTTATCAGTTCCTACCTAAAGCAGAAGCTCAGGGCAGGGCCAATTCCACCTACTAGTGGTGTAGCAGCAAAGCGCAAAGACAAACCAATTAGACCAGGAGTCTGTGTTCAGAAGTCCAAATCAATTTTATTTGTGCACAAAGTCCCTCGAACCAGATCAAGTTTCAAAATGGCTGAGCAAATTTTTCAAGCCTTACAACAACTTTTATAGACTTCTGTTCCATTCTAGGTATAGACAAAACATATTCATTGGTCCCGGTACTCTCCGTAACCTCCCGGTAGCCCCTTCCATTGGTCCCGGTAACTGATAAGTTTCTCCAATTATGTTCCCTTATGTGGGCATGGCACCTGCATTACCCACCTTCTAGTCCCAATTACACATGGTCCAGTTCAATCAACTTGTTACTTTCACACTCTCAAGGCCAATATAGCCAATTTGTGCATGTCAGGTGGAGCAGGGCTCTGCAACTATCTGTCAGCACTCCGCAATTATATTCCTGTGCAGATGTACTTTTTCTTATCAGTACTTTTAACACACATGTTTGTTCTGATTTTTCCATCTCTCAGTTATTGCTTACCTAAGTTAGTTTAGTTTCTCTTACAGAGTTCTATCCTACAATAGCAGGTCATATTGGGGGATGTGCAATCCTATGTGCCGGTCTGCCACAGGCTTCATTTACAGGTCCAAGCTAGCCATGCTGGCTCTGCTTATAGTCAGACACCGTGGATCACAGGCCTTCACCTGCCACCATTCGCCCCCTTGGTGATTAATCTCACCCTATTATTTAATAAGGTGGGGGGAGAGTTAAATCACCTTTAGAAGAATCACCATCATGATTGAAGGAATTTCGACTAGGCACTGAGCTTTGTTATAACAGCCATGATTTTTAAGGTTTTTGTCGTTTCTTCCGCTCTACTGTACTATCCAATAGCATTATGAATGGAACGCAAGTACACATGGGATTAAACATGGCAAATGAAGAAAGAATAACAACAACGAAGAATTAGTACTAAGACAATGAAAGTCTTAAATCCTCCCCACCCATGAAAAGAGGTTAGCAAACCAGTTAGGAAATTTCACAATTGAGTGCCAAGTCTGTACTGGCACACAAGCAGTAGTTCTTTGCATATCTTTAGCAAGGTTCTGTTCAACTACTTGACCCTTATCATCTATTTTTAAAAAAAGCAATTAGTTAAATTCAGTTTACGCAACAGTTACTCCTGCCTTCTGCTTCTAACAAATAATCAAGTGCTTAAGCGGTTCCTGATATATAGCAGTGTCGCATCTGCGATAACGTTTGTCTAGCTAAGAGTGTCAAGAGCATTGGACTACGAACATTCATAGTTATGATGTTCAACACTGCTTGTAAGCGAATAATACGATTAATCATAGATTGGAGTGCGATAACCATACATACCATCATCATTCCAAGTGGCAGGCCCATAATACTCAATGATTCTTTCTGGTGGCCAATCATCACCTTGCCACTTGTCTCTCCCACTTGCCTCATGCTGTAAAGGCTTCTCTTTTCTGTCTTAATGCTCGTCTTGTGTCGGTGGGTTAGTTGGTATACAGGGTTATACCTAATTGTATCTCCATGTTCCAGTGTTTTAAAAGAAAGAAGGAAGGTCGATGGTTCCTAAGACACATCCATCCTCCCCAGTTGGGGGGAGTTTGTGCATATGCCTCGGAGATTTCCACAGATCCAAATATAGGCCAGGTGGGGCTTGCCAGGCTTGGACAGAAATATTTGGCATGTTTAGTCACATAAACCAGCAAGTGTCAGGAAATCTGGCTAATGGGTTAGGAGGTTCAGGGATGTCTGATTCCTGACCACCATGCCTAGTCTTTTTGGGGTTCGTGGCATTATAGTACTTCTGGCTAAGACAGACCAGCTGTCCTACCTTCTGAAGGTGTAACTGGAGGTTCCAGTTCGCATAAGAACCAAAAGACGTTCTCCCCAACGATTTGAGTGGCGCTAACCACCCACTCAAACACTTGGAAAATATTGCTTGCTGGTAATTCCGTCCTGATTGTGAAACTAAAATGAGAATAATTCAATTCTTGGGCTTCCCTAGTGGCCACTGGTCCTCCCATTTGGGGTCCCGCCACAGAAAATAGCATCTGAAATTCCTAAGACAGATTACACTATCCTGCTCCGGCTAATTCTAGAAATAAATTCTGTGAGGGATGAGGGATCTCAAAAACTTATTTAGCGATGCATAGCTTTCATAAAAGGTTATTATGAATATGATATTTAGATTGAACTTGTGGGCTTGGGTATTCAATCTGAATCTACACAATGGTTCCTGGACTCTATTGCCCCTCCAGCAATAAGCCAACCACAACTTGTATCCTTGTTTCCATGGCATGGGGGTTGTGTAATACGTGACGTGTAAGGGGTTGCAAAGCAGTCTTTCTGACATTTAATCATTTGTGGTTGGCTTTGGGGTTAAGGTAGGCCATATCGTTTTATCTATTTTCTCATCAGTTATACCAGTATTCCAGGTAAGCATAACAAAAAAAACAACAAAATCCCCAATACGGGCAATAGTAGTCTGCCGCTGGTGCAGGTACTATAAGCCTGATCCCGTTTTACCCCCTGTACACTTCCACAAATTGTGTGGCCAAACCGTTTCTAGGACACATGGTACTTAGGATGCATTTCTGATACGCTTTCTCCCATGTACCACAGGTGGAATAACTATCTCTGTTAATGGCATTACATTGCATCAAAATTCACAACAGCCAGGTTGTAGTAATGTCCTCTAAGTGGTTTGTGTGTAGCAGCTAAGTAGAGGATCCATCTGCATCCTTCCATCCTTATTTCCAACGTGTAATAGGATGGATTCTGATGACGGGATTATCGCATGCTACTGATTTTGCCAATGAGTGCAAACATTTAGTTCAGTGGTGATGTAGAGATAGGATCAACCGAAGATCACTGTATCCCTTGCAAGGTATAGGGTGTAAGAGTGGTAAATCAAAGTCCGGGGATGCGCTTACTTTCAGTCGACACAAATAGTATCGAGTAGAAACGTAATAATGGCAGGCAGTGCAATGGAGAAGTTAGACGCATACAGATCAGGTCTGTTCAAAACCCTCCCAAAATAGAGGCAACCCAAGGCCAAAGACCGGAAAGTTAAAGATGCTCCCCATGGTGTTGATTGGAGTTCTTCTTAATCCTCAGCTTGCATGATCATTGAATCACCGACCTGGATCTTTTAGTTCGTTTGTCCCGGTATGTTGACTTAATGAACGCAATGTTAACCGGGTGTTCTGAGTAGTTTTTTGGAAACTTGTGAGAGGATCCTCCAGGTTGTCCAGTACACATTAACCAACTAATATTTGAGGGAGCAATCATCAGTTGCCTTGTGAAGTCTGGCCTAGTCAATGTATTATCAAAATAGTGTGCAAAAATCATGCACAGATTGAGTGTCGTTGAAGACAAAACTGTTGCTGTCACCATGGAAAACAGCAATCCTAACTTCGAACAGACTGGCGTACTGCAAAGCACTTTTTGTTGTTGTGGTGAAGTGTCCCTAAGCTGGCGGTGGGTTGCCGGTCTCAGAGTCAACTCGCAAGGGTGCCATCCCGATGCTGTTCTGCCGTGCCACTGCTCAGGTTTCAGGATATCAGCGGCGGGCTTGACTCTGCGTTGTAGGTGGAAAATCCCAGGCATCGATCTCGGCTTACCTGTACTTGGCAGTTGGGGGTAGGGTAGACAGGATTACGGGTGTAATACGGTCCCTTCCAATGGGGTTCCGAAACGGTGTCCTTCTTCCAATCTTGTGGATCCACTACCGAAGAGTACCAGGCATAAGATAGGTATAGGACAAGGGTTCCGTTCAAGTGTGATTAGGCAACTGGATCTTGGAAATTCCACGCATGGGAGAGTCTGCAGAACAAAACTAGAGAGCATACAGGAGTTCTTGTCTGCGAAGGAGTTACTTCTGAACCATATCTGGGCTAAATTTCCCTGGACTCCCTGCCTTACCAGATATTGGCGGGTGGTATGTACCATACAAAACTTGAAAAGGGGAAAATCCTGTTGAACTTTACAGGAGCTGAGCAGTATTCTGAGTAAAGCTATGGGGAGCACTTGGGGACTTGTGGCCCCTTGCACGTGTGTACCTCGCCTGACAAAGACTTGGAAATTTGGGAATCTTGATCAGGGTACGAAATTCATTCGCTCAACATTATCCCCGGTTGTAAACTAGCTGGGGTCTGTAATGCAGTGTGGAAAGATATATTCCATTGTATCTGCAAAGCTTTACTTGCTAACTGCTGAGTTAACCTTGGGAGACCAAATGAGGGTCCATTGGAAATCTGAACCCTTATTACTGCTAGGAATTCCGAATACTAGGACAATCCCTCTCTCCATGATAAAAACTTGAGTAACTTCTCGGGCTTCTCAGTTATTCTGGTTTTTGGAAAGGCTTCTACCCACCCAGAGAAAGTACAAACTAATACTAACAGGTAATGGTATCCATTGGCTCTTGGCGATTTCGGTAAAATCAACTTGGAGAGGTTGTTGCATGGGGGTTGACAACCTCCTGGTACTGAACTCGGGGTTGCCGTTATAAGGCCTTGCTTGGCATTATTTTTTGGCACAGGTTAGACATTGACGTGCTACTGATGCTGATATGGTTAGTCGAACAGAGGTATGTAAAAAAATGTGGTCTTGAGTGCGTGTTTCCATTAGCACTTTTCCCAGAGTGGGTAGCTTCATGAAAAGCTTTGACAAAAGATGGGTCCTAAGCAGTGTCCAGGAATTAACTATTCGCTCTCAGGGGGTTGACTGCCCTCTGTCTGGTGGCAGCTCAATCCATCCATCTTTCAGTATTCCATCTTCCTCTGTTACCAGTAGTAATTCAATTCTTTGTGTGGGTATATCGTGGTGTCCATAATATCCAGAGGTGACTGGGAAACAACATGCTGCTTGCATTGGCATAGGCTTGTGGGGCAATTTGTCCTGTCATAGCTGCTTGTTCGTGTCCTGAGGCATCTGCAAATCTATAATTCCTCGGCCAACTTCTCCTTTTCCTGCTTGATGTGCATCATGCAATGCATGACAGCTACACTGTGTGGGGCCCCAACTGCATCAAGTAACATCAATATCTCGGTACCATATTGACTGATTTTCCTCCAGATTGTGCGATCCAACTCGTTCGTTTATACTGAGAGCTCCATGCGGCATGCAAAGTGGTGAAGGCATATTTGGGAAGAGTGGCTGTAATAATATAACATTTCGAAACCACAAGTTTTTCTAACCTAACAGCCCCCCCCCCCAATGAGCTCAATGGTAAGTGGCGTAATCAATTCGGCTTTCTGGGCTGACACTGTTCACACATGAGGGCAGGTAGGAGCTGATGGATTCAACTACTTCGGGGGGGGTTGGTGGGTGTGAGAATGAGAACGGACAAATGCATATGAAATACCGGCACAAGGCGTGTGTAACCGGTACGACACAATCGAAGGCTAAAAAACAAAACTGCCTACCACATCAACATAATAAGAGTTTAGGTCATAGGATTGTCTATTGGCAACAATCACTGTCAATGTCGGGTCGACTGGAGAACACAGTTTTCACATGTAACTTTCGATACAGTACATAGATTAACTGGGAGATATCTATCACTGATAGAGGTATCAAGGGTATGGCTGTGAGTGTTTCAAGGCACATGACTCACTTACCAGTTGTATCTGTGGGTTGGGATTCACATACATGCTCTGGTGACCTATCACGAAAACATTAACGGGAATGGTGTTGAGCCAATGAATTTGGAAAGGAGCAAATTATCTTGTATACACATAAGGGCAAGGACTGCATGGTTGGCACAGTTGACTCCCGTATATTCTGTCCTCGTGTGAGCTGTGTCTGCTTCACTCACTAATAGCGCTTGTAGCTGCAACTAAAAATACTCTCAGGCAAGGTGGCCATCCGATTTTGGCCACAGGGGTCCAATTGTTTCGATAGGTCATGATACAGGGTCGCTACACCAATTTCCCAATGGGTGTCATGAGTCAAACATGAACACAATAAGGCATTTCCCTGTGCTAAAATCCATGATACAAAACAAGTGGGGCTAAGGCTTGTGGACATCTGGTAGATAACCACAAGTGCTGGTGTATGACATCAATTCTTCCTTTAATTTCTGGAAGGCTGTATCCTGCTCAAGTCCACACTCCCAGTGGTGACTTCTCTTCTCCTTTTGTGTGCTTCATACAGTGGTTTGGCAATTTGGGCAAAGTTGGGTATCCAGATTCGCAATATCCTGCCGCTCCCAGAAAGGCTCTGACTTGCTTTCTGGTTGTTGAGTTGGAATTCTGCATACTGCTTCTTTTCTTTCTCTGCCTAATCTTCTGCTTCCTGGGGTAATAGGAAAACCCAAGTATTTCACTTCTTTTTGGCATAGCTGTGCTTTGGCTCTGGAAACTTTGTATCCAGCTTCATCTAGTAACTGCAAGAGGTCTTTGGTGGCTAGTATACATTCACTTTCTGATATGGCAGCTATCACTAGTGGATCGTCCACGTATTGGAGAAGCACTCTCTTTCCCGGGGCCACTGGATAGTTTGAAAGGTCTTGATCAGTGCAGCACTAAAGATGGTAGTGCGAATTTTTGAATCCTTGGGGTAATCTTGTCCAGGTGAGTTGGCCCCCTCTTCCAGAGGTGGGGTCCTGCCATTCAAATGCAAACAATATTGACTTACAGGGGCTAATCTTATGCAAAAGAATGCATCTTTAAATCCAGTACAGTGAAATGGTAGCTTCAGCAGGTATCAGTCCTAGAAGAGTATAAGGATTGGGTACAACTGGAATGTATAGTTTCAACTGCATCATTTACTCTTCTTAAATCTTGTACTGGGCGGTAATCCTCCGTCCCAGGTTTCTTGTACTGGCAAAAGTGGAGTGTCCATGGGGATTGACATACTTTTTAGTAGGCTATACTGAGCAATCTTTGGTAGGTGGCGATGAATGCCTTCATTGCAGCTCTTGGGAGAGGGTACTGTTTGACGTGCACTGGTGTAGCACTAGGCTTGAGGGTTACAATCACTGGAGCTATATGCTTGGCTAGGCCTGGGGGACTGCCTTCTGCCCATACTCCAGGTGGTGCATGAATGTTCTTTTAAAGTTTGTTCAAAATAAGTGTCTTGGATAGAATCATCGATGTACTACCTCCATTCTTCTTCTCGGGGAACTGTCAGCAGCATTATTCCTGCTGGTTTGGCTTGGGAATTTACTGTTCATTTGCATTTCTCCTTGTTCAGAGAAAGGATATTTGTGCTTGAAGCTTGGCTAACATATCTCCGTCCCAGTAGTGCACTGGACATTCGGGCATGTAAAGGAATTGATGAGTTATTTGCTGTCCTCCTAGACTGCATATACGATTCTGAAGAAAGACTTTGTAGCTTTGGCACCAGTTGCTCCTATAATGGTGACTGCTTTTGTAGAGAATGGGGCTATCGTTTTGTCTATTACTGAATGAAGTGCTCCATTATCAACCATAAAGTCCATAAATTGGTCTCCTATTTTTATTCCGACCATAGGCTCCTGGAGACCTATAGCAAACTTGGAGCCCGGTCTTTCCTAATCCTCGTAATTCTCAGCATGGACCGGTGTGGCCAATTCTTGAATGGCTCCTCCTCCTCTGTCTCGCTGGAATTGTTCTCTATTGGCTCCTCCGCGATTTCGGGATCGCCTCGTCTTTCTTCTCGCCACTGATGACTGCTGTCGTCATCTTGCTGGGCGTCTTCGAGTTGCGGGCACGTATCTCTCCAATGTCCTTCCTCTCTACAGTAGGCGCATTGGTTCACGCCTAGCTTCTGGTTCCGGCCTCTGCCTTGACCCCGCCCTCTTCCTCTGCTCCTTCGACTAGGGACACCTCCCCTTTTCTGTCCAACTATGGCCGCAGCCAAAAAAATCAGCTTTCTTCTTCATCTTTCTATCACATTCTCTCTGTCTTTCAGTATCACGATTCACATTACACTTTATGAGCGACTTCCAGTAACTGCGTTGCATTCATGCCCGCAAACCCTTCTAATTTCTGTAATTTACGTCTAATGTCTGGTTGAGACTGGTTTACAAAAGCAGAATTCACCATACATAAACTTCCTGGGCCTCGGGATCATAGGGAGTATACATTCTGTATGCTTCAGTTAATCTTTCATGAAAATCTGCTGGGCTCTCATCGATACCTTGGATAACTCCTGCAACTTTGGAAAGGTTCATGAGCTTTCTTGTCCCCCCCCTTTTCAGGCCTTGTAAAAAGCCTTGGCGGAAAACGGAAGGCTAGGGCTGTGGATCCTTCTTCTGTATTTGGATCCCAATGGGGTGTCTATCATTCGGGAATGTCTCTCTGGGCTGCTTCCCCGATGGTCTATTCTATTCTGCCCCTGTCCCGGAGCTACAGGATTTATCTAGCCATCCCATGTTCAATAAGCTCTAGCTGCTTTTCTAATTCGTAGACTCGCTTCGCGTCTGTCCCGAATGAATAGGGTAGTCACAAGAGCTGGCGGCAATCTGGCCAAGAGTTGGGTTGGTGAGTTTCCATAATTAGTAGTTTACTAATTCTGTCAGTTCCGGGGGTGGTGGGTGCTTGCCTAGTATAGGAGGCATAATGCGACCTCCAATTTAACAAATCAGTTGTAGAGAAGGGCTATACACATAAGTTAGGGGTCCCGCTACCACCTCATCATTATCATTCTTTACGGCCACTCCCGGGACTTGCCGTAAAGGTAGCATTTTGGCAGTAGGTGTCTTTTGGTATCTAAGGGTTATTTTTTTGTAATTGTCTTTGAAGGAGTCACTTTCTTTTTCTCGACAGGTTTCACTTTGGGTATCCTCTTTTGCTGGTTTGCTATTACTAGCAACTGCTTGTACCTATCATCTTCACTTTGGACATTCTCTTTTCTTCCTCTTCTACCTCTGCTTCTGACTCGCTTTTTATAGCATCCTCTTCTTCACCTGATCCCTCTCTCTCCCCTTCGGAGGTGGGTCAGTAGCTGGGTCCTGCTCCGGCCGTCGCTGGGGTTCTGGGGAAGGACGCCGGGCTACTCTTACCGGACCTGGGGTTCGCGGCTGTCTGGGAATTATTTCTGGGGAATCAGGATCTACCAGGATGGGCTTCTTCCTGGATTTCTTATCCTGCTCTTTTGCTTTAGGCTGTTGTGTTTTCTGTCTAGAATCTGTTTTAGCTAACATTATTCTGCACTGTTCCTCATAACAGCGCTGCGCCCAGGGGGGCGGATCTTCACAAATACTTAACCAGGAATCTATATAGGGGTACTGAGCAGGGTGCGCTATCCGCACCCTACGGTGTATTGACTGAATAATTTCTACATTGAACGTTCCCTCTCGGGGCCAGATGGGGTCTAGATCGGGCCACTCCCTAGTACACAAAATCTGCAAACAGGCTTCTGTCATTTTAATACCATAATCTCCTGAATATCCCTCCTTTTAAAATGTGCGATCATACATTCTAATGGAGTGTTTCTAGATAGACCCCGCCCCTCCCATGTCGCTGTGTGCGCGCAACAACAGACAAACGGGAAAAGGAGGGCGGACCGTGGGTAAGGGGTCCTCACGGCCCTAGAAACGTATAGGGAGTACAAATAACACGACAAGACGCCAATCGCTTCCCCCTTTTCGCGACCTGAACGCGGTCCCCCGGTCAGGAAATGCGCTACTCAGGGGTCCGCCTTCACTTGTTCGTGTGCTGCCAGACCTCTCATTCACACTTCGTTCACACAATCATGCTAGCAACGTATCCCAGAATGCATTCGTTTCTATCTATTCTGACTAGTCTTTTTCCCAATTACAATAAGGATGGGGGTTTCACCCGGCGAATTCCCATGCGGGTTACTCGCCCCTTCCTTGAGAGGTGATCAAGCTCTCTTACCAGGTCCCAATATCTAGAGATTACAAATTCCAAATTACAAGTTCCAATTTCATTAATGCTCTTTCTATTTCTGTCTATACCCAAAATCAAAACTATACTCACCGGATCCGGTCCTCAACTTCCCAAGCAGGCGCATGAGTTGGACCTCGGACTCCCCTCACTCGGGTTCGACCAGCTCCCTCCGATACAAGCGGGCGGGGCGGGGTGAGCACAGGACCCGCACACTGTGACGGTCTGTAGCTACTCTGTGCCACTAATACACACCGTCGGCAACACCCTACCAGTCTGAAGGTGCTGTGGGGTGCATACCCCATCTTGTGATCATCTGTAGCCTGCTGATTTACATGTGCTGTGCATCCTGGGTACGGATGGGTTTACCCTATCCTGGTAACCACGCAGAATGTGGGTGTGGTGCTGTGCAGTCCTCCTGTAGCCAGCCAGATGTTTTGTTAGCAGCTTTAGCCCACTGTTTACTTCACTGCCCGTGGAGCAGAGGTCATGGGTTCACGCCCGGGAGCAGCCCTCGTCGGAAGGGCGCGATCCCGGCAGGACCAAGCCTATGGAGGCGAAAGTCGTGGTATATTGCCCTATATACACTTTGATTCCACAACTTCCCGGCCAACGCACCAAGAATAGGTAGTAGCAAAGCGCAGACAAACCAAGGAGACCAGGAGTCTGTTCAGAAGGTCCCAATCATTTATTTGTGCACAAGTCTCGAACCAGTCAATTTCAAAATGGCTGAGCAAAGTTTTCAAGCATTACAACAACTTTTATAGACTTCTGTTCCATTCTAGGTATAGAAAAACATTTCATTGGTCCCGGTACTCTCCCGTACCTCCCGTACCCCTTCCATTGGTCCCGGTACTGATAAGTTTATCCAATTATGTTCCTTCTGTGGGCAGGGCACCTGCCTACCCCCCTTCTCGTCCCAAGTAGAAGGGTCAGTTCATCCACTTGTTACTTTCACACTCTCAAGGCCATATAGACCAATTTGTGCATGCAGGGGAGCAGGGCTCTGCAACTCATCTGTCAGCACTCCCAATTATATTCCTTGCAGAAGTACTTTTTCTTATCAGTAACTTTTAAACACATTTTTCTGTATTTTTCCATCTCTCAGTTTTGCTTACCTAAGTGAGTTTAGTTCTCTTACAGAGTTCTATCCTACAATAGCAGCATATTGGGGGATGTGCAATCCTATGTGCCTCTCCACAGGCTTCATTTACAGGTCAAGCTAGCCATGCTGGCCTGCTTATGTCAGACACCGTGGATCACAGGCCTTCACCTGCCACAGTGGGGCAGAGCAATTCCTCAACCTGCTTCACAGAGGTCAGCAGAGGGGAGGCTCCTCTTACCACAGCAAGAGAGATTGTGGTAATTACCAACAGTTTTCCTCTAGCAAGGGAGAACGACGTCACAGCCAGGACGGGCTGTTTGCTGAGCCCACACAGAGGGAGAGTGCAGAGGGATTGATTCCTGATGAGGAGCTAATGCAATGTGATTTACCTATGACTGAAGATATTATAGAAATGGACTGCAGTCTTTCTGTAGCAGATGATATAATATCTCTCAGATAAAAAGGAATAAGCAGCCTGCCAAGGCAAAGCAAGGCCTTATTCACAGTGGCTACAAGCCTATGTTAAAAGTATATTTTTGTTGCTGAAAGAAAGCTATTTTGGTGTTCAAGTTTGCTTTCTGTTTCACCAAGAAGGGTTTTTGTTTGTGTTGCTGTAAATATTTGAATATCCTATTTGGAAAAGGAAATAAAGCCCTATTTACCTTATTCGGTGGTCCACAACTATTTTTTGTGCAATCTGGCAACAGCTACAACTACCAGGAGGCCAGTTACACAGGGGTCTAGTGCAATACCAAAGCTCACCGGTAGGTGCACCAAGAGGGCCCGCGACAGTACATAACGCGCGTTATGATGCGCTAACGATCGTTAACGTTACATAACGCGCGTTATAACACCGCAGAAGGTGGAGAGAGGGCGGAGAGAAGGGGTCAGTGGGCGGAGAGTGTGCGGGGAGAGGCTCCCCTCACACTAACGTGCTGATTTCAGAGCTGAATTCCAACGTGAATGAAAACCTGCCGTTGAATGCACATTACAGGGGAGAGGAAACCATTCAGTGTCAGCAATGTACAGGCCAGGCAGGGAAACACAAAAAACAAAGTGATAAGTGTGATACATGTACACAGAACAAAAGGGCACAGAAACACTGAAAATGACCCCAACAAACTGGAAAAAAACAATAACCAAGCGGGCCCATAGTGGTATCAATGAGAGACATCAACCCCTCCCCCCCCGAGTAAGCTCCATAGAACAGATATAAATCATGGAAGGGTCTATACTCCGTCCCCATACAAGGTGAATTAGCCTACAGTGAAATAGCGCTGCTCATGGTTTTCCCCACCATTGGACAGGGTTCCTATGGCGTGCACATGTCCACAACATCAGGGCGGGCATGTCGGAACGGCAACTGGACAGATGCCGGAAAAGGGGATACAGAGGGCCACAGGCGGCACATGCTGTGGTGGAGCTGGGCCACAGTGCGGACTAGGTGATGACTAGGTGGCCCATACGAATGCATGAAACAGCAGAGCAGCCAGACAGCAACTGCTGAAGGCCCAACAGGGGCACGAGTGTGTTTCCCCAAGTGTCACAGGGGATAGTACCCAACAGCTACCCCCAAGGGCACGGAACATTGGCAGGCGGGGCTGGGGGGGAGCGTGTACGTCTATGCAGGCACCCCTACCCAAGAACCTGCACCATAGGCAGCCGACTACCTTCACACTGGATTGCCTGAGACTGCACACCACCAGCTCCACCATCAGAAGGGCATGTCAGCATGGTGGCTGAGGGATACTGGTGGTGGAGGGGCAGTGGCAGCTGGCCAGAGCAGACCGTGGCCCTAGCCCTGTGTAGGTGGGTGCCATGCACTGCAACAGACAGGCCCTGTCTGACCAAACAGTCATGGTATCACCAGGGAATACACCATCTCTGTGATAACATGGTGGTGCAGTGCACAAAAGCAGTGTATTCAAAAGCAGAAGGTCACAGGTTCAAGTCCCAACTGTGGTTTCTGCCAACCCAGCCTCATATTTTACCCACTACTATAACGTGCTAATACAGACAGAACCTTTCTTGCAGACGACGTAAACATGCCCAAAACACCTACATCTTACCTACAGAGCACAGACACCATAGACAAGCACATTACCTATAGCAGAGCCTCCCAAATGCAGTCCTGGAGGGCCAAACACCATTCCGGTTCCATGCTGCTTCTGATAAAGATGCCTGTGCTGCATTTCTATGCGCTACCCCCATGGTATGCAGATGTATCTCATGCATATTCATGAGGGACAGCATGAAAACCCGAACAGTGTTTGGTACCGCAGGACTGGAGTTGGGAACCTCTGCAGTAAAGCAGCAGCCAACAGGGGCAGACACAACCGCACCCACAGGCCCCATTATCCAAAGCCTCCTGGAGAGGCAGGACTTTGGGCTCTACGTTGCATCTCTCAATACTAGCACTTAGTAATGCCACCCTAAACCTGGGAATGTGGTACACATCTATCAAAAGGTTGCTATGATTACTGGCAGATAGCAATTCCTAGGTTAAGTACAATTTTCTGAGTGAGCTGCAGCATAGCAACCTTTCTGATGTCTGTGGAGTGTGCTACAGGTCTTGTGTCTGACAGTGTTTACCAACCTGGGTAGTGACTCCTACAGTATTGCGTACCATAGCACTGCCTGCACTGTGCCCAGGACTGGTGTGTTGGCCTGGGCTGCCCAACACCTCTATAGTTGGCATAGGTGTGGGGAGTGTGTGTCTGTCTATCCAGTGTGTGGTGGCTGCCAACACCCTCCACAGCCCACACTGCTAGTACTGTTGCCAGTATTGGCCTGCCAATGTGCATAATGAGGAGCAAGCTATCGTAGGAATAGCTTGGATAGGGTGGCCTGGCCTGGCCGCATCTGCACAGGGCATAGGGCAATGGCTCTGACATTGTAGTGCCCGGTACCACCTGCATGGGCAGGGTGTCCATAGCTTGTCCTGCTGGGATGTCATTCTCACCCTGATTGAGCTTTGACCATGGCATGGCTAGGTTCCCCCATAGTGCTATATAGCATTTCTCTCATGTGATATTTATGGGTTTTCTTTTCGGGCCCAATCACTGACTTATCTGCTTGGTGGGTATGCTGAGATCCCCGTTCTGGGTACATGCATCTCCTCCAGGACCATGCACTATGGACTAGCTGGCGAACTGTCTGCAGCTAGTATGTGTCTTGCTGGGACACCTTGCAGGGTGCAGCGGCTGGAGGCTTGCTGCTAGAGAATGTCAGATAATGGTTTGGGGGGCAGCTGAGCATTTCCTGAACTGCCATCTGTCTGCTATTGCGTTATGGATGTGTACTGCTCTGCATTGCCTGCCTTGTAGGGTGTTTGATCCCTAGCAGGACTGGGGTGATGGTCCCCTCTACTGCCATTGCAGGGGGGTAGGAAGTGGATCTGTTGGGGAGATCCTGTCCCCCACCCTGAGCCCCAGAGGGTGCGTTGGGTGGTGGTATGTAATCTCCCTGTGGGTCCCAGCACCCCCATTCACTTACATCATGTGACCATGGCACCCCACCAGGTATGCACGTTTCTGGGTGCATCATAGTCCACAAGGGCTAGATGTGACATACAGATGAACACAGGCATACCCTAGGGGTGTTTGCAAGGACTACCTAGCACTGATGGGGATCTGCAGCATAGCCTATCTCAGCAAACCAGGTGCTGTGAGAATTTGCTGGGCACCATACCTCTCTCCTCAGGGTGAGCACAGGACCCGCACACTGTGACGGTCTGTAGCTACTCTGTGCCACTAATACACACCGTCGGCACCCCCTACCAGGCTGAGGTGCTGTGGGGTGCATAACCCATCTTGTGATCATCTGTCGACTGCTGATTTACATGTGCTGTGCATCCTGGGTACGGATGGGTTTTACCCTATCCTGGTAACCACAGCAGAATGTGGGTGTGGTGCTGTGCAGTCTCCTGTAGCCAGCCAGATGTTTGTTAGCATCTTTAGCCCACTGTTTACTTCACTGCCCGTGGAGCCAGAGGTCATGGTTTCCAAACCCACAGTGGGGTTCATCGATAGGGCTGTTTTAGGCACTATCTATTTTTATCGTATATTAGTGCTGCCAGCAGAACCACCCTCAGGGTACTGTCACCTTAGGGTGGCTCATACGGCGCCCTATAAAGTGCCTTATAAGGTGCCTTATATGGTTTCCTATAGGGACATTATAGGGTGCCTTGTCAGACAGCGCACTTTATAATGTGCCCTATGGAGTGCCTTCTAGGGTGCCTTATGTGGCACCTTAGGTTACGCCACTGTGAGGGTGTGTTTGCTGGCAGCACTATTAAAGTGCAACTAAACTTCTTCACAGCCCAATACTTAACCCTTTCCAGGCCAAGCCCAAAACCTTTCGGGATCCAAACTTCTGCCTAAATATTCCTATCAAATGTTATATAATACATGACCATGGCAGAGTTAAAGTCACTATTGGAACATAGTTAATAAGACGGTTACAATTTTCCTGACATATGCAAACATTAACCCGCTGCAGAATGTGGATTAAACTATTATAGTAGGCTTTCAAAGGGTTACATATGACGCCTCATTCATTAAGCACACTGGGAATCAAACCCATGACCCTTATACCATCAGTCTGTGTAGTAACCATTGTGCTACAGCTCTGTTTCTATATTTGGGTGTCTGCGTGCCTTCTTAAGCTTAACGCGCAGTAACGCAGCCCTGTAATGATCGTTGCTGTGCGGCGCCTTATAACGCGTGTTATCGGTAACGATGTACCGCCCATGTCCTTTTTTGGCATTTCTTCCACTAGCGCGGCTCCTAACGTGAATCACACTAATGCAGTTTAGTAAACCTACCCCTTAGTAAAAGAGGGCTGCTACACAGTACCCTGTCTTGTGCTGCTGAGGTAAGCTAAATTCTGATTTGATTTAAAGTATAGCTCTTAGCTGCTGCTAGGCTCTAACTTCTTATGAAATTTAAACTACAAGCTCTCTGCTGGGTTCTAAATTTAACCCGAAAGCTCTCTTCCGTGTTTTAAATTTAAGCTAAAGTACTTTGCTGATGCTAGGCCCTGACTGATATTAAATTTAGACTACAGGCTCTCTGCTGGGTTTCCAAATTTAACCGGAAGCTCTCTTCTGTGTTTTAAAACTAAAAGTACTTTTCTGATGCTAGGCCCTGAGTGACTATTAAATGTAAACTACAAGCTCTCTGCTGGGTATGAAATATAACCAGAAAGTTCTCCTCTGTGTTTTTAAATTTAAACTTAACTGCTGCTACTAGGCCCCAGACTGATTTAACAAAAAATAGTGGGTTCACAGATAAATTAGCTTTAATACAAAGAATTCCTTTTAGAAAATTACAAGAAGAAAATACTCACAGATGCAGATCTCTCTCCAGAAATAACAGTCCCTATTTCTAGTCCTTCAATGTCCTACCAATTTAAAAAGACCTCTCAAAAAATGTGGAGATGAACCATCCCTAAATCTGCAGGGGATAATAATTAATTATTGTGGAATATAATTCCATTTTTTCAATAAAACTTATTATAAGAATTGTATCAAGGAGCAATACGCTGAAAATTAAGGAAATCAGCAGTACTAATGTATCAAATCAACATTTAAACCAAACATCTTAAACGTGAATTGTATTTTCTTTCCATACTGTATAATTAGATAAACTGTAATTGTTACAGAATACTGTGCTAAACCAGCAATACATTTAGGGGTATGTTTACTAAACTGCGGTAACGTTACATAACGCGCGTTATGTAACGTTACCGCTCGTTAAGTAGCGTTAACGCGCGTTATGAATGTTAACGATCATTAACGTCTCTTACCGCGCGTTAACATTACTTAATGATCGTAGACGTTCCGCTGCACGGTAAAACACTGCAGAAGGTGGAGAGAGGGCGGAGAGAAGGGGTCAATGGGCAAAGTGTGGGCGGGGAGAGGCTCCATTCACACTAATGCGCTGATCTGAAGAGCTGAATCCTAATGCGATTGAAAACATGCCGTTAGATGCACATTTGCGGGGGAGAGAAGCCATTTAAGTATTAGCAATGTACAGCATAGGCAGGGAAACCTATAAAAAGTGATAAGTGTGATACATGTGCACAGAACAAAAGGGCACATAAACATTGAAAATGACCTCAACAAACTGGAAAAAAAAACATAACCAAGCTGGCCAATAGTGATATTAACGGGAACCATCACCCCCCCCCCCCCCCCCCCGAGAAAGCTCCAAAAATAAGACATTAATCGTGGAAGGGTCTATGCTCCGTCCCCATACAAGGAGAATGAGCCCACAGTGAAATAGCGCTGATCGGGGCTTTCCCTTGTTATTGGACAGGTGTCCTATGGCATGCACAGGTCCCGCAACAGCAGGGTGGGCATGTCGGAACGGGCAACTTGACAGATGCCAGAAAAGGGGATACAGAGGGTCGCCGCTGGCACATGCCGTGGTGCAGCTGGGCCACAGTGCGGACTATGGTGATGCCTAGGTGGCCCATACAAATGCTGACACAGCCGAGCAGCCAGACAGCCACTGCTGAAGGCCCAACATGGGCACGACTGTGTTTCCCACAGTGTCACAGGGGATAGTACCCAGCATCTACCCCCAAGGGCACGGAACATTGGCAGGCGGTGGCTGGGGGGAAGCGTGGATACCTATGCAGGCACCCCTATCCCAGAACCCGCTACCATAGGCAGCCGCCCTACCCGCACACTGGATGGCCTGAGACTGCGCTCCACCAGTACCACCAGCAGAAGGGCATGTCAGCATGGTGGCAGAGGGATACTGGTGGTGGAGGGGGCAGTGGCAGCTGCCCAGAGCAGACCGTGGCCTAGCCCTGTGTAGGTGGGTGCCATGCACTTGCAACACGACAGGCCCTGTCTGACGAACAGTCCTGGTATCACCAGGGAATGCTCTGACTTTGTGACAACACGGTGGTGCAGTGCACAAAACCAGTGTATTCAGAAGCAACGGACTAAAGGTTCAAGTCTAGCTGTGGTTGCTGCCAACCCAGTCCCATATTTTACCCACTACTAAAACTTGCTAATACAGAAACCTTTATTGCAGATGACGTAAACATGCCCAAAACCCTACATTTTACCCTACAGAGCACAGCCCCCATAAACCTGCGCAGTACCTAGAGCAGAGGCTCCCACATGCAGGCCTGGAGGGCCACACACCATCCAGGTTCCATGCTGCCTCTAATAAAGAGGCCTGTGCTGCATTTCTATGCGCTGCCCCCATGGTATGCAGAATTATCTCATGCATATTCATGAGGGACAGCATGAAAACCCGAACAGTGTTTGGCCCACCAGGACTGGAGTTGGGAACCTCTGCCCTAAAGGAGCTGCCAACAGGGGCAGACACACCCGCACCCCCCGGCACCATTATCCAATGCCTCCTGGAGCGGCAGGATGTTGGGCCCTGCGTGCATCTCCCAATACTAGCACTTGCATACCTGGGCAATGCCACCCTAAACCTGGGAATACGTTAAACATCTATTACACAGTTGCTATCATTACTGCATATAGCAAGTCCAAATTAAGCACAATTTGCTGAGTGAGCTGCATCATAGCAACCTTTCTGATGTCTGTGGAGTGTTGCTACAGGTCTTGTGTCTGCAGTGTTTATCACCCTGGGGAGTGACCCCAACAGTATTGCATACCATAGCCATGCCTGCACTGTGCCCAGGACTGGTGCGGTGGCCAGGGCTGCCAAACACCTCTATAGTTGCACAATGCTGCATAGGTGTGGGGAGTGTGTGTCTGTCTATCCAGTGTGTGGTGGCTGCAAACACCCTCCACAGCCCACACTGCTAGCACTGTTGCCATTATTAGCCTGCTAATGTGCATAATGAGGAGTAAGGCACTGTGGGAATAGCCAGGATAGGATGGCCTGGCCTGGATCCCTCTTTCCATAGCGTAGGGCAATGGCTCGGACATTGTAGTGGCCGGCCACCACCTGCGCAGACAGGGTGGCCACAGCATGTCCTGCTGGGAGGTCACTCTTACCCTGACTAAGCAGTGACCCACGGCATGGCTAGGTTCCCCCATAGTGCTATATAGTGTTTCTCTCATGTGATATTTATGGGTTCCTATCAGTGACGTATCTGCTTGGTGTGTATGCTGACATCCCAGTTCTGGGTGACATGCATTTTCTTCCAGGACCATGCACTATGGGCTAGTTAGCGGACTATCTGCAGCTAGTATGTGTCTTGCTGGAACACCTTGCAGGGTGCAGCGGGTGGAGGCTTGCTGCTGGAGAATGTCAGATAGTGGTGGGGGGTCACCTGAGCATTTCCAGTCCTGCTGTCTGTCTGCTATTGCATTATTGATGTGTACAGACTCTGCATTGCCTGCCCTGTCGGGTGTCTGTTCCCCAGCAGGACTGGGGTTGATGGTCCACTCTACTGCTACCATTGCAGGGGGTAAAATTTGGATCTATTGGTGGGTGATCCTGTTTCCCACCCTGAGCCCCAGAGGGTGGGTTGTGTGGTGGTACATAATCTGTCCTATGGGTACAAACAACCCCCCCCCCCTTTCACCTATATCATGTAACCAGGGCACCAACACAGGATATGCACTTATTCTGGGTGAATCATAAGTCCATAAAGGCCTAGACCATGACTGAGAAATACAGAAGAACCCAGATGTTTATTCCAGGTGTGTCATGCAGGAACTACCATGATCACACTACTGCATGAGGACCTGCAGCATGACCGCATTTTCAGCCATGAAAGGTTGCTGGTGGACCATGGTGCTGGGCGCCCCACCTCACCCTACAGGTGTGATCACAGTACTCGCACAATGGTGGAGGTAAAACTGTTGGCCTTTACTCTGTGCCAGTACTCACCCACAACGGGTTCAGTTTCCCCCTACCAGGCCGAGGTGCTGTTGGGAGGGGGTGCATTACCCCATCTTGTGCCCATCTTGTCGACTGCTGATTTTGCATGTGCCGTGCATTCAATGGGGTAACACGGGGGGATTAAACCCTATCCTGGTACCAACCACAGCAGGACAGTTTGGGTGGTGACGTGCAGTCCTTGCTGAAACAAGCCGAGGCCAGGGATTTGTTTAGCACTATAGCACTGTAGCCGCACTGGTTACGTTTTCACTGCCTGTGTAAGGGGGGGGGGCCAGAGTGTCATAGGTTCAACCACTCCGGATGGTGGGTTTACCCCCTTGATAGCCGCGCCCTGCTCCAGCACACGGCCAGAAGATGAGGCATTGCTAAGAGAGTGATTTTTACATGGTGGATTGGAGCGATTAGTGCTAGCCAGCCAACAAACAACCCAGTCAGAGGTGGCCTGTAATCTTAAGGTGCCCCATAAGGCACCTTATGAAGCGGTGGCCTTATAAGGTGTCCGTATAGGGGACCATTATTAGTGTTGGGGGGCGCCCTTGAGGGGCGGACAGGTGCACTTTATAATGCTGCCCTATGGGAGTGCCCTTATGAGGGTGCCTTAATGCTGGCACCTTATGTGACACCAACCGTGAGGGGTGTGTTTGCTGGCAGCACTAATTAAAATAAAAGTAAAATATGCGCCTCAACAATCCACTGACTTACAACATAAAGGTGTGATGCCTCCACCAGCCTTTGCATACTGGGGAATCAAACCCATCGACCCCCGTGGGTACCCATCAGTCCGTGTCGTCACCACTTGTGGCTAGCCGCTCTGTTCTTCTGTTGTTGTAATGTCTGCGCGCCTCTCTTAAGATGAACACGCGCGTAAACGTGCCATGATAAACGCTCGTTAAATTTCATGGCGCCTTAAAGAATAACTGCGCGAAAAATGAAAATGGCGGTAACGAATGTACCGCCCATGTCCTTTTTTTGGGTAGTAATCTGCCTCTACCCCCCCCCCTACCGACGTAACCTAAAAGATCCTAACGCGAATGGCATTAACAAGCCAGTTTAGTAAACATATCCCTTAAAGTAAATCGTCCGTGATGGAAAAAACAAATAGGAGACAGGGAAAGCAGTTCTGCCGTTTTTGCGTTTTGCCGAGGAATGGAAACAGCGGTACACATAACCTCAACCTAAATACACTTCTTACAAAAAACAATTTTGACGAGATCAGCACGTCGTTGATATCTTAAATATCGATGCACGCATTGGAGTATCATGAACACGAAACATTCTACTGAAAGCCTTATGCATAGAGCTCGCCAGAAAATGAAAACAAAAAAATGCTGATGTCCCATATGCCTAACAATGTTGTTCAAACGCGTTCTTACACTTTTCATTCCAAAAAAGAAGAATCTTTCACACTGGCTTTAAAGAATCGATGCTGCCTCTTATCATACAATAAGACAACCATCTGACAGCACACTCCCGTGTAGTCTGCATAGCAGTAATGACGTGTAGCTCTGCTGGTCATGTTGGTATTTATAAATAAAGCGTTTTCCCGCCGGGCCGAGGTGAAAGGGTATATGTGAAAAATTAAAAAACCATTTAGGAATAAAGAAAAAGCCCCTGTTATATAAATGGTGAGGAAATAAAGGGTGTGTTGGACTAAACGGAGCTAATGTGGCCGCCCGGGCGGAGTGGGAATGTGCAAGGGATCCCATAAGAAGGAGTGGGCATTCCAGTCTAAATGTAGGAAACCCGGCATTATCGGGCGATAACGATCGCTACGC